>JACCHZ010000105.1:2400000-4800000 GCA_018907045.1 Wiebesia pumilae | reverse complement strand
TGTAGGAGGCGGTATTCTGCGAGTACTCTTACGCGGCGCAACTTCTTTTTTTTATAAGTTTCTATGTTGAATAAAAATTTTTCTTTTTTTATGACTAATAATGATTGTTGTTTATGATAGTTAGTGAAAATTTGAAATTTTTCAATTTTTCAATTTTCCCTTAAAAAGGGTTGTATTTTGGGGTGTTTTGAAGGTTACATAATTTTTTTGTTAATATTGTATCATAATTATGTGGTTTACGTATTTTTTTCGAAGAAATTTCAAGTTTTAAAAAATTTGATTTTTTGTTGGAGTTCCAACATTGGAAACTTCAGACTCATCTATTTGCAAGGAATTTGGTTCTAAAGAATTTCCTTTATTTTAAACAGATAATTGAAATATAACAAATACTTTTTTGGCATATCTTGGCATTTTCTATCTAATCAAATGATGATGTACATAATTTGTATTAAGGCGATGTATTTATGTAGAGAAACACATCAATGTAGTTATAATATTTTCATTGCAGTAAAATTTTACGCAATCACTTCTATTGCACGTTCTAAATATAAAATATCATCTTTTCATTCTTAATAAATTTCTACAGAAATATACAGTTATTAGACTATGTAGAAGATTAAAAAACTGTTTTTTTAAAATATAATTACTTTTTTTTTTTTAAATATTAGGTAATTATTTTATTGAAGATAGGAATAACTGTTTAAAAAATCAGTTAATGATTAATTTACATGAGTTCATCCCAAGGTCCACTTAATATCTCGGTTGTCTTAACATTGTTCAAAAGTATGTTGAGAAAAAACGGTAGTATTATAGTATAACGGTAAATAATAATACATTATGTGTATAATTTGGCACAAAATTGAAAGCAACTGTGCATTTAAGTTAGTGGATCTATTGGAAGCACAAATTAAAATAAAAGTAATGATTCTTTTAATTCTTGAGCAAACTAAGAATAATTTTCACTATGGATTTCAAATATTTTATGGATGACCAAAATTAACTACTTTGATCTAAACAAATACATCATAGTAGAGACTAGGTATTAGCGTGACTTAAAATTTATAGACAAAGAAAATTTTTGGATAAGGTTCTATTCCAAACGCCCTTTATACTTACGTTTACTAAGTATCCTTACATTTCCATTTGTTCTTTTTTTGTTTTGAGGGAAAAGATTCAAAATATGTCATAGCATGATGTATTAAGGATCTCGTATTTAGCAGATAAGCAAAGTAGGTCTGCCTGATAGTATGCTTAAAGAATAGAGTATCTTATTAACGAAAATGAATTTATTGAAAGCTGATTTTTTATTACTACATTATTATTATTATAACTTGTTTCGTTAAGTACCAGGATTAACCTAAAATTTACGCTATCTTATGTATACTCCTCGGTTTGTACATGAAAATCATTAATCGATTCATTCATAAAATCATTAAGTACAGTTTTATCTAATTACTTCAAGTATACTGCAAAATAAAAAAATAAAGATATTATACCCGTGATACATTATTAACAAAATTTTTTCTTTATAATCTTCTATCTTCTTATCTATAAATCTTCTTCTCTCTAAACTTAAGTTTATAAAACTAGAGATCTATTAAAATTGTCTGATTGCATACAAAATTGAAAAATAGAATAAAAATTAAATTTTGCAAACTTAATTAGATAATATATGCTCTTCAATAGTTTTGACACTGACGGATCGATGTGGTATTTACACAATGATATAAAACGTCTTTGGATGATATTTCAAAAGAGGAGATCGATGATAGATGGAGAATCAGAGATTAGATACGTCATGTACACTGTTATGTACCGTTACTAATGCAGAGTAATGGTAATGGGCTTGAAAGTAGGATGAGACATGTATGAAAACACGTGCAAGCTCTTCGCAAGCTAGTCGGTTCATTTTCGACTAGTTATGCTGCAACCCGAGGGGAGTCATGAAAAAATGAGACAGGTGTTCCTTTTTTAAATTTAAATTTGTTCCCTCTACATATATTTGATACATTTTCAAAAAAATAGATCAGTAGATATAAATTACGTGCCCTATTTACAAGGGCACGAAAAATTAATTTTTTTTATTCGTTTCAGCAAGCAGCGAATAAAATGCTCTTCATTAAAGTTTATTTTTGTACTAATTTTATTTTATTCTGTGCTGTGCTTACAACGATAAAACGTTGCAATAAAGGTCATTTATAATGCTTAGTTTTTGTGAAATATTTATGAGAAATTAACGTCTGCCATCTACTAATGTTTATTAACGGATTGTTTATAATAATACTGACGAATAAGCAAGAGTTTCACGTTCGTAGGACAGACATTTGAAGATAATAAATCATGAAGTATCGTTGTATCTCTGAAGACGCAAGATATTTCTTGTAACGTTACCGATGTTAATACTGCGTTATCGATTGCAAGAATGAAATGTGCTCAATGATCGATCAATGATCATACTTCTTAAATTATTTAAATAATTGAAACTTACTGAATTTAAATATGTTAACTGATGTTCTTCTTAAAAGATCGAGTTATTTATAACGACTAACACTACTAAGCATTTTAAAATTCTGGGGTGCCTCTTACCATAGTAATGTTACATTGCGTGCTTCGGAGCAGGTAATTTCAGCTAGGAGGATGGGGGACCAAGATGGGGGAGTGCCACTGCTCTAAAATCGCCATCATGCAGCTGTTCCATGAGCTAAAGCAGCAGTTCCCTGCGCTCCCCGATCACGTCGTCTCCCAATGCATCGCCCAGGTACAAGACTTGCTGTTTCATGAGTTTGACTGCGTGGTATCACATAACCTTTCATTTTACTTGATAAATATTCACGTAACTGTGATATCTATTTCTACTTCTACCAATAAGTTCTTACGTGTCTGAAGTTTCAACCGATTGCTCACAACAAAAATTGTAATTCTTTAAAAATGAATAAACTTTTACAAAATTGATTGGTATTGAAAGAATTAAATTGATAATTTAATAATTTCACAGCATGAACTAATTATATTAAAACTATTTTTCCACCCTTGAAAGCCATCCCTACAGGGGGTTAAAAAATTGGAAAAATCATAAGTTCCAAATTACAATTCCCAAAAAATTTATTTTTGATTAATATTAAGATCCTAATAATCTATATGTAAAAAAGTTTTCATATAAAAAATCGTCTCACTTTCATCTATCCCTTATATTTCAGTTTTTCTCTTGTAAATCTATTTATAATATTTTCACCGTTTTTATGTGAAAATTACAAAATAATATAGGAGAATTTCCGTAATAGAAATTTAAACACTTGTAAAAAATTAATGATTAAACATAAAAGTATAAGTAACTAAGTTAAATGTTAAATGTGCAATGTTGCAAATAAACTTATTATTTACTTTCCTCTAATGTTTTATATATATACGTACTTGTACGTATATATAGATTTGTAAACATATGATCTTAAACTTAACAATGTTTCACAACTTCTACGCTCACGTATATAAGAGCACGTGTGCATTCGATTATACGTAACATCAATTTTTAGCGTAATATTGATATCGAAATTTTTTTGTATATGTTAAAATTATTAATACGTATTATATTTTTAAAAAACTGGTGGAATATCTTACGAAAATTTGTTATAAACAATTTTATGTGGCTCGTATGCGTTTACGCACATGAGTGCATGTACATTCAGTTACAGACAACGATAGTTCCTCTTAAATTCGTTAAACGAAACTTACAGAATATATTGCCATTTATATTGGTTCTCATATTCTGTAATAAAATTTGCCTGTATAATAAAATTAGTCGTTCTACAAAGATTTTTGTACAATAGTGTTTTGTTTGCACCTGCGCACATTTACGCATGTACTGAAAATGTACTAAAAATAATGTTTCACAACGAGTTTTCTGGTAGTAGTTTTTTATATGAACAGTTATCTGATCAATAAAATTTAGTGGAATAATAAAATTGACTCTGTTTCGAAAAACAATTTTTCTAAAATTTCAACCCCATATAAGAGTGGTTTTTAATGATGGAAATTAGGGTAAATCTATTATTTTATCATTTTGAAAAAAATCGATTTTGAAAATTTTCAAATTCTGTCGCAACTCCAACGATACAGACCTCAGGCTCCTATAAATATCTTAATAAATAATAAAATGGATTTATACGATTTCCGTGTAAATGAATATTTTTACATTTGCAATGATTTTATGATTAAAAATGATCCGATGATTAAAAAGATAGAAAAATAGTTGCTTTTATTTTAATGTTTTATTAATTCATTATTTAATAAAAGAATTTACGAAGTGACTCGAATATAATTTTAAAAATATAAACTATTAGAAATATAGAATTAATCAGTATATTTATGAAGTTTTGGAATGACGTGACATAAAGCAAAGTGAAAATGAATGTAATGTTAACTGTTTTTAGTATTTTGAAAAATGTAATTATTCTTTTATAGAATTATGATTAAGAAAAGTAAAAATATGTACGTAGAGTTTCAATTAACAGTAATATGTTCAACAAATATAAAGATTCTTATCTTAACATTTGTTCATAAAGATTTAGTTTAATTGATCATATTTACCATGTATTATAAAACAATATTTTTCCAGACTTTTCCTATTGTACTGATCTACAAGCTTTTTTATATTTCACTTCAGAAAAGTGAAATTTCTAGTAAATAATTATGGATTTCATCAAATTTTTTTATACCTAAAAAATGCCAATGTATTTTATGTAGAAATATGCAATAAAATATTAGAAAATTAAAAAAAAATTTTTTAATATGAATAAATTAATTAATATTTAATTAGCTCTGTATGTTAAAAAATTTGTATATACCAATCTGCAAACCTCGCTGTACTTTACTAGCAAATCCTGATTTAAGTTTATGAATACACTAGTATTTACTCATATTGCATACGAATATAAAAGAGCGTTACAAGCGGCGTTCGGTAAAAATTAAAAAATTCGGTAAGAATTCTAGGAATTTGACAAATTCTCACTGCAACTCTGCTATTTTTCAATGCGACAACATCATTTTTTATTTTTGTAAATAAATATTTAATACATAGTTGGAGACTATCTTGTGAAAAATTTATTGTTTATAAATAGTTTGTAAATATAAAAAAAATAATCTTTAATATTTTCGAATGCATTGGAAGATTTAGAAGACATTTAAGAAAAATTCAATTTCTATAGATAGGATTAAATTATTACAATTCAATTGATACAATTGATATAACTCTCTCCTATCCATAATATTTCACTCTGTATATCAGAATTATTAAGTTCTTTATTTTTTCGCTACAAAGTCGTGGTCTGAGTATGCATTAATTTCTTAAAATCTCTCTAATAAAAATAACAATTGTTGGGGAAAGTTAATTTTTTATAAGAATACAATTCTTACAAAATTGAATATTTGCCTATACGTTGGTTTTAATTTAAAACACTATACGTTATATACATAATATAAAGATAATAATCCAATATATATATATATATATATGACAATGTAAGCTAAATTGCTTACTTTCGTGATAAGAGATTATTTCTCACTTCGTGAATAACGTAAACATTGATTTTAAAATTTACAAAAGAGTCCAGTCCTAAAATAATAAAAACCACATTTAACAAAACAAATTCAGTTATATATTTATTATTAACAATGCTAAAGGAATTCTTACAACAAGATTCGACGTAGTGTCAAAAGAATAATTTTCTGAAAAATACGCTTGCCTAACTGCGCGTAAATTTCTTATCGGGCAACGACGGATTAGGAACCGATATTCGAAATCAAACATCGTAAGTGTGTTTTGTTTGTTCTGGACAGAAAATTTGTACAATATTTATTGATAATTTATAAATGATCCATATTCATATATATATATATATATATATATATATATATATATATATATATATAAGATTGCATGTGCATTTCAAAACATGTAGCGGGACAACTGATCGACTTTTAAATCGAAACTTTTATTTTATATAAATCTTCAAATTCTGTCATAAATTTTATTAGTATTTAGCATATACGTATATGCTAAAAATGCAGCACAAAGATAATGTTTTGTGATGATTTTCTTTCTAAATTGTTTTGTATTCATAGTATTTTATATAAATTTAAACAGTCGAAAAAATTTGCATTATTGTATTTCAAAAAAAGCTTATTCTAATCTCTTTCGCATAGCCTTACATATATATGCATGAACGTATGTACGGATGTTTAAGCGTATATTAATTAGTTATCATATATATCAGAGATTATTTATAGCTTTTTAAATTTTCAAATACTGTTTCAACATAGCGCTAAAAATTATTTAACAAACGTATTCATAAGCGTTTTTATTAATCCTACATCACACACATAGTATATATGGGCATATGCATAAGAATGGATATTCAGTAAAAGATAAAAAATATCAATTTCCACACCGATTTTGATATAGATACTTTTTTATGTGTATTAATATTCTTATAATATACGATGTTCCAAATGAATTTAGTGGAATCTTTTAGGAAAATTTTTTATTAACAATCATAGGCGGCCCAATGCATTTAATGGCGAGCAGCGATAGTTTCTGACCGATTTTTAAACAAAACTTAACGAAATTAGGGTAAATCTAATATTTTATGATTTTCGATATAATTGATTGCTATTTATGGCTTTTTCAACAAAAAACTTTAATTTGAAAAATGTTCGAATTTCATTGAGACTTCAAAGATACAAACTTCAGATACATCCACATCTTAGTAAATATTTGCAGATTTCATTTTCACATATATCTATACACGACCTTCAAATTTTAATAAAAGTTTATATGAATTTGCTTGTCAAATTTATTAAAGGAATCGATTGATTTCAATGGCAGTCCTAAACGCCTCGAAAGTTGCAACGTGTTTGCTTGCTTTTGATTGATACGATGAAGATCCGAGGAAACTAGCATCTAATAACATAAAATTGTAAGAGTGACGTTAGACACGTTTTTCTTTTACAGAACAGTCACGACAGGGACATATGTGCGCGGAGTCTGCGAGCCACCCAGGAGTCACGGCCCCTGCCTGGGGTGTACCCACTCCGAGCAGGCATGAGCCAGGACGCCAAGGCTCCGGCCCGTCGGCCGCTTTCCCTAGCCGTCGTCGACGACGAACAGCGACGACTCCGACCCTTCCTCGAGGGCAATCTCGAATCGAACTTCGAACTTAATGTCAATGTCGCTTGCGGCCGAGCAGCTGCTCGAGGTGAGCTCTCGGACAGTATTAGCGACCTCACTGACGCTCTTCCTTATCACTTCTTAACGTGCAACGTTCGAAGATAACTAAATTGACTCGCTTTCGTTTTATCTCCAAATCACTGAAAATTATTACATACATTTCATATTAAATAACGAATAAACTCAATTATAGACAATCACTTACTGAACTTCACGTCTATTAAGTCTATTTTCTCCGACAGTGTTTAGATATTTATTCCATTCACCAATTACTCACTGCGTTTATTATTTAACAATAGACTCCGGATTCCTTTTGCAATATTTTCATTGGAGGCTAGAGCACTCAACAAACATGTCCAATATTGCTGTACACTCCTAGATACGAATACGTAAATGGTAAAGTCACACGGTTTTACAATTTATTGACAATTATAGTATAGAAGAATAAAAAATTGTACGAACTTTTTAATTAAACTTATTAAGGTAAATCTTAAGATTTTTGAATTAATATGAAATAAATTCTGAAGTTTATGAACAAAATAAATTCATAAAAATTAATTTAATTATTTTCTATATTTATTATCAAGTCTTAGTCATTTTTGCATTGGGAAAATTTTAGAATTAAAAATGCTTCAACGACTAAATAAAAAAAAAATTCAAATTCTTTAATGCGATTTTTACCGGTAACATACCGATTATTGATCAAGTACATTTTTTATTCTTTACATTACGATTACAATCAAATAACTAAACCACTTCTATAATATTTTGATAATTGCGAATGGATAGAATTGCATTCAAGTCGACTTTATCATAGTATTTATAGAAATAAATTTAGTGAACGAACATTAAACTCAAATTAAACTCGATTGATATTAGTCCAAATGTGAAAAAAATACTAATCGAGAAAGAGAAAATATTAGGCCTATATCAGGTGAAAAATAGTATTGAATGACAACGCCTTCGGGAAAATTCAATATTTTTCTTATCGGTTTTTATTCTGCGATGATTGTTAAGATACTTGTTTAACTTCAAGCTGTGCAATTGACGAGACGAAAAAAATTCAGTAACCAAAAAAATCAATCTTGCAAAAATAATCGAGAATGCACATTGAACGAAACTGATTCATTTAAAAAAAAGTCACAGAATTCTCAATAGACTTGGCTTGTCTTTGAAAGCCTTCAATATCCTACGTTTAATAGTTCGTCAGTCGTTGCAAGTGTTAGAGGTCGATTTACGTCATAGAAGTCGCTGTTCCGAGTCCATCGTACGATGTCGCGGTTCAGCAGCAGTCGCCAACGGTGACCGAGTCAACGATCCGGGGCTTCACCTCGGTGAGCCTGACCCTGCGACCGCCCTCGTCTGAGCCCCAGCCGCCCATTGACATAAGCTCGCAGGGCTCGAGCTTCACCTACTCGAGTTCGTCCCTCGACCCGCAGGGCTTCCAGAGCCGACTTCAGATCAACATCGGCCACGGGAGTGCGAGTGGCGTCACTGCCGCCAAGATCAAGTCATCGCTGGCGCCTCAGAGGACCAATAGTCTCGATATGCTCGAGCACAACCAGGCCACAACTAATAGCTCACCAGGTGCCAAATATAAAAACATTTTCTATCCGATTATCAAATACGATTTTTTCAAGTTTTTCAAATTTGACTAATTTTCTAATTTGAATAGTTAACTATACTAGTGCTTTTGGGACGAATAAGCGCTTGTCGTAAAGCAACTCCATGGAATATTTGAAAAGTATGACACATCAAAATAAATTTAATAAACGAGTTGAATTTATGTTCAAAGGATTACTAGCAACTCTGCCGAGTCAGTCATTGGGGCCGACGACAACGATGAGCGCTCCGACGTCGCTCTCCATACCGACTCTGAGCATCTCGTCACCGAGCAGCCTACCGTCGTCGCCAATCCTCGCCCCGTTGACGAGTCTCGGGACGGTGCCTCGACTTCCTGCAATCGACGACAATTATCAGCCCGAGCTCCCCGAGGAGTTTCGTGCAATCTTAGAAGAAGGTAAGTCTCGCTCCTGCGGTTTCTGATGCATTGAACATCGTTATTTGATATTTATCCGGTTTCCTTAAAGGCGCTGGACTTGTGTGTCATTTTTTATTGTAGGCAAACTGCCAAAGTCACTTTTTGGCACTCCTTTTGTCAAATGTAAGTGCTTTCGGCTGTACATATACGTACCGGGAAGCATTATCTAATTACTCCCACAAAATGTAGTTTATCATTTATTTTTACTTACTCAATTTTCGTGATCAGAATAGAAACATGGATCTGAAATTTCATATGAATTTTAAGTTTATAAACTTTTTGTGTGTAATGACAGGTGAAGTTGCATATAATTGAAACTCTTTATTTACTACTACCACGAACAGTCACTCGTTCGTGCAAACGGTAACGGTCCAGATATTCGAATAGCCTTTTTCAGGCGCGTCTCTCCATCAACTAACTTATTCTTCTTTTTTTCTTCTCTCAGAGGGTCCCATAATTAAAAAGAAGAACTTCGAGGCTGGTTTGCTTATATTGTTTTACAACACAGTGAATCTAAACTCGGGCATTGTCGATTCGAGCGGTAGATTTGCTCTTGCTTTACAGTTTTACCTGCCTCGAAGATTACTCTTGAAGAATGTGTACGTCAGTTGTGTATGCCATAAATTATTATGAGAAAATACTCGCTCAAACGCATGCGACTTTATATTAAATGTAACAAACTCTAATAATTAGAAAATTAATTTACATTTCTCGTGAAAGTTATAGATTAATAAAGTAAATTTCATGTAATTATTGTAAACTTGTACGTATCATACTTTCATTCCTCGAAATGGCTAACACAGGATGAATTTTTAATCTTTGCCTGTGAAATACAAAGCAGCTTTAATGAAAAATTGTCACTCTTCGTAAAATATTTTTTTTTAATGCAAATTTATCATTCCAACGAAAACACATTTGTATATTTGTTATAAATTACATAATTAAAACATTTTAAGTATTGTAAAAGCATTTGCTTTCGTACTCAATTCAATAGTTCGTTAAAGTAATTAACAAAACATTATACAAATTTTTTTATGAAGAATTATAAAAGCACTTAGTAATTAAAAATATCGTTTTGAAATTCAAAATTAAAATTATTTCTATAATAATAACGTTAATTTCTTAAATATTATTGTATGACGATATTGTAGTCGACGATAACAAATTAAGTTCATATTTCTCTTGGAATTTTCTATGATAAATAAAATTTATCCCACGAGATTTTGCGTTAATTGGTGAATTATATTAATTAAATCGAAAATAATTTATTATTAATTTGCATTTATCTCATTAATGAGATTCACTAATTATCAAATTATTTATTAATAATTAACAAATTATTTATTAACATTCATAATTGAAGAAAATGTTCTGCTACGGTACTGTCCAATGTGCTACTAGTAGTAATCTTAATATATCAAAGCGAACAGCTGAACTAAATATTTCTTTATAATCTATTCCTTCCTTTTAAGAATATCCTTTTATAACGCATCGCACTATAAATTTTTCGATGCTATCCGAATTAATTTTTTTAGGGTAAGCCCAATGACTATTTATAACCTTTTCTTTGTTGGTTTATCAACTAGTTTCCATGTCTTATTTTAATTTGAAGAATATATTTCATTCTGCATCGCTTTCTGACGAAAATGATTTTCTTTACTATTTACAGTTTCATTATAATTTTTAGGTAATCTTTCTCTGTATTTTCTTATAATTACACGCAACTCTCTTATATTATCATTATTATTATTTAGAATAATTAACGACTTTTCTTCCAATTCTTCCCTTTCAATGTTATTCTTAATTTCTATATTTTGTATCTCACTAGTATTCGTATTCGTACGTATCGGTTACATTTCGTAACAAAAAGTTGGAGATCTTTTATTTCTACAACAAATTCCATACCAAGACTACTCCATCGGTTCGCAAACATCATCGAGACTAATTTCCCTAACTTTATTAGCACGGTGAACATTTTTGTGAAAAATAAGTCGATGCTGCTTTCCATATGCATATTCTCCAAAAAAATATTTTATTCTGTTACATTTATTTTCAAATTTTTCAAAAAACTTATGACGTGCTAATAATTATGTTGACACAGCCGCTTTTGTCTTAATTGCAACATATTAAATTTATTATTTTTCTCTTCTAAATTCGTACAGTTACACATATTTGCCATTATAAGGCAAATTTAATTTATAGAGATTACCACTATCTGAGCCTGTCGCTATATCTTTATTATTTTTTGTCAATAAACATTCCTTTTTATTAATTTTTACAGGAAATTTAAACCATTATTTACCGCTCTCTTAATCGAAAATAAATTTTATTTCACGTTTAACAGTTGCAAAACATTGTTTAAAGTGTCCGGTAATAATTTGCCACTTACATAAGTTTCAATATTAATATTACCTTTCCCGTAAGCACACACGCTATCTCCATTATCGATCCTGAATTTTAATGGTTGTTCGAATTTGTAATATGTATCGAACTAGCTAAAATTACATATTGCATTTAAAGCATCAGCTAATGCATCTGCGTCGTCATCCTTTTCTGCCTTTACTTTTCATTTAGCCGATAATAACTCAATTATTCCCAAATCCTGAACAACACATTGATTTTCTTCTTATTTAGCATCAAAAAACTTCTTTTGCATAATTGAAATAT
This sequence comes from Wiebesia pumilae, assembly GCA_018907045.1. Lineage (NCBI taxonomy): Eukaryota > Metazoa > Arthropoda > Insecta > Hymenoptera > Agaonidae > Wiebesia > Wiebesia pumilae. The sequence goes on along the minus strand of JACCHZ010000105.1, from coordinate 4,788,070 downwards.
TTTTTCCGATTGAAATCGTATGCTTCATTTAATTTCATCAATATTTGATTTACAGTTTCACAACATAATAAGAAATCCAGAGGTTTCCGTTCGACTCTGATAACTGTAATTTTTCTAGCAATTTTATCGACTTTTAATTACTTATTTAATAGGCTTGTATAATTTTGAGTTTCTTCTGTAGGGTGTACTAATTCTCCTTCATATGCATGTATCCTGTTATCACCTTCTTCTAATATTGTATAAATAACGAATCGCCACTGTATCCAATTTTTCTTGTCACGAAGATTCTCAATTTTTAGACTTCATTTCATTCTTATTTTCCTTAGATTAAGTCACATTTTTCAGTTATATTTTATTACGTTGCTGTAGGTGTTGTTCTGGGCCTATAACCTGTTCAGTTTTCTTTTTAATTTAAAGGAAAAAACTAATAAAAGCTCTAACGAATAAAATATAAAAGGTAACACTGTATTTAAACGCATAAAAAGGTTCTTTTCTTCTTAAAAATATCTATAAACGCACTAAGTACACAGAGTTCACATAATTTTTATTAACGAATAATAATTTATTCCTAACTTTGTATGAGTCAGTTTGAAGTAATTTTAATAATCCAAGCATGTTCATACAAATATAGAAAGATACAATAAAAGAATTAAGAAAAGAGAGTAGATTTGTCAAACACTTCATCAACTTTAATGTTTAAAATAATAAAATTAATACTAGTAAATATATAAGCAATACGTAAATTAATAATCTCTCTTATTATTAATAAATATATCTTACTAATTATTAGAAAACGTCTACGTATAAGTATTTTTATTATTATTAATTTGAATTCTAAATTTTATTACTCTCAGAATTTTTATATAAATTCATCAGTATTTGAATAAAAGCAATAATAATAACAATAATGTGAAATTATAACTATTTATAATAATTATTATAACAAAAAGACTGAAAGCACTAATTGTAAATACAACTTATTAAGTTGACTCTATATTAAAAAATTGTTAAAACAAAAATTATATAACTAAAAAAGACTAAATTGCACATAAAACTTAATAATAATAAATTGATTAGCAAGATAAAAAAATTAATTTATTTAATAAAATTTGGAAACTGTATGAAGGATGCATAGTCTTTTCTGGGAAAAGTCGTAAAATTCCCGATTCTGCCTATATCGTCTTTGCTTTAAATTGTGTAAAGCACAAAGGGACGCATTTTCTGTGTCAAAAACACATTACATTACATTTTGTTCTTCAAGGTAGCCTGATAACTTATTATTAATAAGTAAGTAATAAATTTATTTAGCACTATTATATAGTTTTAAGTTAAACGGCAAAGTCCCACCTTTGACTTCTGCGTTCCTTTTACAGAATAAATCTTTTATATAACAGTTGATAAATTTATGATATCTTTCATAATATGAGTCTATTACATTGAAACATTAACAAAGATACTAATAGCATCCATTTAAATATAACATTGAGCAGTATGTATGAAATAACGTCTACTGATAAACAAATATAAAAGTTGCACTTTTACGATGAGAGGAATGGCTAATAATTTAAAATTATTAACCAATACTTTTGTATTCAATTAATTTAGTCCTGTAATAATTTCAAATCCGAATGTACATCTACGTCTGAATAAACGTTGCAGCAAGAAATATCTGGCGATTCACCTGGAGGGCGGTGATACCATATAACGATCGTCTGCCCTCATCTCGGGTAATCTCTTCTGTCATGATAGGCACACGTAACTTTATAAGTACACATGCCCATAATTGTCGGATGATATTTACGCATTCCTGACCCACGCTCTGGGCTATAGATAGAGCCTGCGGGAATCTTTCCTACGTCGTTGCCTACCTGAATTACTTATAGCGCGTGCATCCTCTATTTCCGTCTTTTCTTTCTTCTCTCTCTCTCTCTCTCTCTCTCTCTCTCTCTCTCTCTCTCTCTCTTTCTCCCTCTCTTCCTGGCACTCCCGCTTCTTTCGAATTAAAATTCCAGCATTGATGCTTTCATATAGATATACAAAATTAGTTTCCTGAGGATAATATTAGTTAACGAGAGATAAAGAATTATACGATCGCACTTCAAGATATTTACCTAACCGATTCATCTATGCGTATATTTCTATGCGTATATTTTTTCAGCTCACAAATATAAAAGTTCACATTTTTATCTCTTGACAAATCTGGTCCTTATATTACACCGTAAATAGGTATTGAATATATATTTCTGAAAATTATATTTCACAGTATTTTCTCCAGTAATCTACTAAATAGTCTTCTAATAATCTATCTTTTTTTCTTGGTGATATAAAATAATTGTACGCTTTTAATTGGATACAGAGAATAAATTAGTTTTATTCCCATATACAAATAGAAGATGCATCAAAATTTAACAAAAAGAGATATGAGTGATAAGTTTTGGATAATTTAAAAAGTAGAATTTTAAAACGTATTGTATATGAAATTTATTCGTATTAAGATGACTAATATAATATATAGATACTCCTTTATAGCTAATACAACTGAAAATCTAGTTTAATCATTTAGGAATAAAAATATCTTTACCTTTTGAAAACATTGATTCTATTTGATTCTCTAATGTTAGAAAAAGTATAAAAATATATTTGTGCATATTTGCGTGAATATAAATATCTTCTATGTCGAGAATATTTTTAAACTTATGATTTTTAACAAATTCAACTCAATTTTCTTAAATAAAGAGACAGAAGTCAAATTTATTTTGATTAAAGTATGCTTATTATTTCAAAATTTATAATTTGTTTGAAATTTCTTTTAAGACGTAATTTTATGAATAAAATGGATTTTATTTTTATGTGAAAATTATTTTTAACATACGGTAACTCATTTATCATAAACACAATAATTGTTTCAAAATTGGAAAAGATTTTAATTTATAAAATATTCCATTATTTTAAAAAATAGTACATTGCCTTACGTTATATCTTAATTTATTTTATAGTAAAGTTTTAAGTTAAAACGATAATTAAATGTTTTTTAATTTGTATTTTAATTAATTTTAATTTAAATTTTATTAAAATTATATTATATATTTTATTAAAATTAAAATATTAATTTTAATTTTAATTAATATTTTTAAAAGTTTTTTTCAGAAACTGATTTAAAATTTCCAATATCAAATATTAATTTAAAATTTCAAAGAATATATATTGTATATTATATATAAAATACTTTTTCTTTTAATTATTGTCAATTTTCTGTTTTCAACTAGTAATATGAAAATTATCTAAAATAAAATTTATATTTTGATAAATAGGTATACATCTTATTGATAGATGAAGAGAAAGTCCTTTAAAATTTTCTCCAAAAAATAAAACGATCAAAATAGATTTTCGATATCTTAAACAAAGAAGTACTTTACTATTAATAAAGAAAAAAATATCAATGTATGAGAAAAATTAATACATTACTTTTTCCTGCATCTTTTAATTTCTTTAAGAATTTCTTCAATAAAATCAAAAATATATTAAAAATTTAGCTTTTCTCAATAAATGAAATGTATGAATGTGTTAAAAAATATTATTCATTATCATATAAAAATATAATTATAATTATTCTAAAATATAATATAATATTAAAAAATATAATATTCATAAGATTTAGTAAACATAAATTCATAAAATTTAATTCTCTGTAATAATAATTTGTTGGCATTAAATTTTCAGTCCTTTATTAATTATTAAAGTCTTTTCTTTTAAAATAATTTAAAGTGTTTTGTTTTCAGTTCCAGATGAATTTAAATCACTAGTGACTGAGCAACTTATTAGAAAAGATCGATTGGCTAAGGCGTTGGAAGTTGAGAAAATTAAATTAGAATTTTTAAGGAAAGAAGTTGAAAGATATACACAATATGTTAAAAACAATATTTCACCAGAGGCAAGTAGTAAAGTTATATTTTCAGTATTTGATTTTTATTTCATAGATTACATAAAAATGTTATATTCAGGAGATTGAACGACAATTACGAAGTGAAATATATCAGTTACAATTAGAATGTGATAGATTAGCTGAAGAAGTTGATCGCAAATCAGATCGTCAAGGTACGTGAAAATAATATAAATTTATTATTAATTCAACTAATTTATTTATTTTATGTGTAATTAACCAATTATTTTGTTATATATATTATTCAATTTAATTAAAAATATCATAAATGATATTTAAATAAATTCAATACCATCAACTTTAATTTTAAAAAATAAATTATTTTATTTCTGTATAAATATCTGTAATCGTTAAAGTTGATAATTTTAAGAAAGATAACATTGCTTTCATTTTTACAACTCCTTGATTAAATACAAATATTAATTGTTTTAATCTGCAAAAAAATTTTATTTAAGTTTTTAATAATTTATTTATTGATTAACATTTAACTTATAAAATTCTAGTTCCACTTGGGGAAACTAACGAGGAGTTTTATCAGGGCATTTATACTGGACAACAATATGTTCCACAATCGTTAAGTGAGGTAACATCTAGTCAATTACCCACTCATGATTTTGCATCGAGAAGAAATGATAACCAAGAGGAATCAGATGGTCCTTCGTGGGTTTGTCAAAGGTGTACATTCAATAATCATCCATTGATGAATAAGTGCGAACAATGTGACATGCCAAAACTTGTTGATGATGCTCAAGGTAAGCATCATAGAAGTACACATCAACAGCTTATGAATGAATAATTTATGAAATTTCTCTCCAATATTCAAATGATGAAGCTCATGTTTTTAACTCGCTATTTTTATATAACTGCATGTATGACATGTATATGTTGTGTAACATAAACAATAAGATTTTATAATTGATATTAAATATACAATAAATGTAAATTATTATTTTTGTCGTACTGTGATACAATATAACTGAATTACTTATAAGATTTTATATGAAAAACAAACATCTGATAATAAGAACCAAAACTTGTGCTTTCATTCTTATTTTGCATAAATAAAAAACACTTAAAATATAATACTGATTACATTTTTAACGAACTATATAATGCTATTAATGAAAGAATAAAATTAATTTTCTAATTAATCTGCTAACCTTATATTATTTATCCCCATTATATACTAATAGTTTATATAAATTAACATAAAACAGTTGGTTAAACATTAATTAAAATGAACGACTGTGTAAATATAATTTTCTTTTAATCATATTTCTGTACATAGGCAAAACTCAAGATATTCATATACGAGTTACACATCATAAATTTTCACCTCGACGTAAGTATAATGAATAATTTATTAATTATTAATGTTAATAAATTAATATTGTAACAAAAGCTAGAGTATTATGGTATTAAAATATGTTAAATTTATTTTTATTTACAGAAAGACTCCATAATTGGGTGTTGTAACATGAACTGAACTACATAGAAATTTAAAGCTGTATATATAATTTAACATGCAACTATTTTCATTTTAAATGATATATAAATATTAAAATGACTGACCTATATGTGTATATTATCATTTTTTCATTTTTTATTTTTAATTGAAAGCTACTTTAATTGTAGAAAATAACATTAATTTTATATTTAATAAAGAATATATTTTTTATTTTAAATTATAAAATATATCTAATTAGATCATTATTTTGTAGAAGTAAGTAATATTATTAGATAATTATTTTTTGAATATTTAAAGAAAGTTAATAGATTTATATCAATTACCTAGTAAATAATATTCATATATCTAATAATTTAATTTAATTTATAAGTTTTTAAATAGCAGTACCACGCTCAAGATTGAGTTTTGTTTCTCTTGTATGCTCTCCATAGAATCGCTCAAGTTTCTGATTAAACTTAGCATTTCTTTCATTAATGTAATCAATATCAGCATCATCATTATGCATTCTTCTTCTGCTATACTTTTCACGTTTTGCAACCCTGAAAAAATTTTTTATTGAATATAAACGTTCAATAAACAATGTTAAATTACACTTACTGTTTTTCTAAATCAGAAACCATTTTATCAATGGCTTCTTTTTTATCTGTATGCAATCCATGTAAAATTGTATTTCTATCTCCATAAAATGCTGAACCAAGTTTTTCTTTGGCTTCTTCATAAGCTTTCATATTCGGTTTTATAACTTTAACAAGTTGCTTATATTGATGTACTGTTGCCTGCTCAAAATCAGAAAATCCGTCATTAGGTGATATTTTTTTCCTTTTCCTTGATAATCGTTCTGCTTCTATCGCATCAATGTGTAGCAATTTTGTTCTGTCATAATCGAGTCCCTAAAAAAATATTAAAAAATAAATAGAAATTTTTATTATTTAACATATATTTTTTATATAAATATTATTACTTTTTTTTCGGCTTCTTTTCTTGCTTTTTCATCGTTAATTATCCAATCTGCTTGGCGTTTTCGAGCCTCCCAATTGGATGGTAAATTATTTCGTTTGTCTTCCTCAATGACTTCTTTGTGATTCTGTTGGCGAGCTTCGTTCTACGAATAATTTCAAAAGAATTAATTATTCGCAAATATAGTTAATGTTTGAATTATATAAAATAAAAAAAATAAGTAGAATCGAAAAAAGGTTAGAATGTGTAATAAGTACTCTTTTTGTATGGAGTTCCCTCAGGCGTTTCAATCGTTCTGCATGCTTATCGGAAATTTTTTTTGTACTTGTTAATGGTGTTTCACTCATTTTTTTAAAATTAATAATTCATTTATTTTAAATTTAATAACGAAAATATATTAGTCAAGTCTAATGCTACTTTAAAAAAACAGTAACAGTTCGTATGTGACCATCTGTGGACACAATGTGTCTATTGTATCCAACTATATGCACTATACTACGCAGTGAAACAGAATCTATAAATCCCTTTCACCTACTTTCAATAAAATCATAGATTTAATATTTCATATATATATATATATCATAAATACTTATTTATCTATAATATAGTTTAGTTAAACAAAAAAGTATTCTATTTAAAATAATAAATAAAAGTTTTTAAATTTATTAAGGCTTTTTCCTTTTTACTTATGGCAGCATTGAAATATAACGAATTTCATTTAAGTGGATATTTTGAACGGCTTTACTTTCGAATCTAATCGTGTTTCTAATGATGCTCTCTTCTTTATTTTTTTGTATACCGATAAAATTGTCTCGCTTTTATCTTTCAGTTTTTTACTGGATATATTTATTTAATAGATAAATTAAAAAAAAATTATCTCAAGGCAAAAACTTTAATTCGATCAAAATAAGATTAAATTCTTAGCATAGTCAAATTAAAAATTGTTTAGTTTTGTCATTTATTGTAAGTTAAGTTTTACATGCAATAAGTTATAATTTAACATTTTTATTTACAATTTTTATAATTTTAATAAATATTCTATTGTTACTTTTAAATATATAAAAAAATGTTAACGACTTATATTTTTTTTAATTTAAAAAACATATATTATTGAAATATGACATAAATGCACAGTTAATATTAAAACAAATTATACTTTTAAGCAAATAAAAGTTAAAAATTGTTTTTCTACATTTCTCGAATGAATATACACATTTGTTTTTTTTCATTATTTAATAAGATTAAAATTTATATCTAAATAAAGTATAAACAATGGTCTTATAATATTCTACACTAGAAGTAAAGTGTAGAAAAAAAATAGTTTAATACATTGTAAATAATATATTGGTTAGGGCTTTATTATTATTCAAAGTAAATTAGGGTTTTACAAAATTTACAAATTTTACAGAATGCATAAAACGATACAATAATATTATGGAATACATTTTATGATTTTTTTTATGTAAAATATACATATTTTATAAAATATAATAAAAAAATGAATGACATAATTTTTATATAAATATAAAAATAAATATGAAGTATGCGTAATTTCTTTAGTACATGAAAGACAGGACTTATATTTATTCTTTAAATTTCTTAGCATCTGTGCACATAAGCACTCACAAAAGGACAAATATTATTTCTTGAGCACCATTTTTTATAACATATTTTCACATAAGTTTACAGCTGTAACAAAACTCATTTTTCATTTTTTTATTTATTTTCTATTTATTTATTAAGAGCATAAAAGATAAGTAATATGAAAAAGTCATACTGCAGCCTATTTTATAAATTATGAGATAAAATAAAATAAAAACTATGAACGTTCTTTTATGTACATTAAATTAAAATATAAAAAACTTATATACTATTCATTTTGTAAATATAATAAAATTAGCACAATTATTTAAATAAATTCATAAACTATTTATCAACTTATTTGGATCACTAGCACCACACAAAAAAATATGTATAATTACATATGTATAGTGAAATTTAACTTATTGAAATTCTATATTACATAGAAAAAACTATTTTATTTATTCCTACAGATTAATAGCACATCATCTTCAGGTTGTGGAAGTCTTTTATATCTTTCTTGAGATACTAAGTACACAGTTAAACCACCAAAAATTATGAAAGTAAGACCAATAACATTCACTAAAACACCTTCTGCTGGAAGTTTATCGTATGAACTGTAAAAATTGTTTTGAAATATAAACATCTTTCCGTGTTACTAATATGCAATAGAATATATATATTACTAATATAATACTAATAAATCTTTTAGTAAAAATATTTCTTTTACAAGAAATAATTGTTATTTAATTGATAAATGCTTAAAAACATTTATAAATCTTGTTAATTTAAAATCTAAAAAGTTGTTTTCTGAATATAATATTATCAACATACGGATTTTGAATAGAGAAAATTGCCTTTTCGGTAAGTCCCATTAAACAAGAGGCAATAATACCAATAAAAACAGCTGTACCAAAATAAATATGTATTGGTAAGTATGCAGTACGTAATGGTAGTTGTATCATTGGATATAGAAAAGAAATGAATCCTGCAAGCAACTACAAAGATAAATAACCAAAATTAATTCAAATACTAAATTCATTATCCAATTTATAATAAATCAGAAAAAAGATTAATCCTACTTGGCAACAAAATAAAATAACACTAGTTAATCCAACCCAACTATGTAATGTATACATGTTAGGAATTGGTGGAACTTTTAAATTATGACTGTCAAACACTGCAACTAGAGCAATAACAGTTAATAAAACTGTGAAAATCATTATACCACTGTGAATTAATTTTAAACGTCTTTTACGCATCGTTCTTTGTGATCTATATATTATCATTCCTAAAAAGAATTTTTAAAATAACATATATGTCTTTTTTATTTATTATAAGTAAATAAGTAATTTGATTACCATTTGCATACAGAAACACAAGACCAATAGTCATTAAAAGAGGGTGCCAATTGAATTCTAGATTAGGATTAGAGGTCCACGAAAAACCTCCTTTAAAGTGAGCAGTCCATATTGTAACTAATATTATTAACAATCCACCAACAGCTTCAGTTATATAAAATAATATATTAAAGCCTTCCAAGTTATGATTTTGAACTGGTTCTCCTATTTGATCCATATCTACAAAATTAAAAAGTTGCTATATTAAAATTGAAAAAAAAATATCAAGTATAATATAATAATATAGACAAAATCATACAAATAATTTCAATTAATTTATTAATATAAAGTTCATATAATAGTAAACAAAGGGAATTATAAAATGTCAATGTTACTATTATTATGTGGTGTAACAAATGTTTTTGGTAATATTAAACATACCTGTACATTTTTCATATTCGTATGGATAATCTTTAGACATATGGAATGATGTAGTATGATGCTAATGGCTGCGTAAAAAAATCTTTACAATTTGTACAGCACATTAGTTTTCCAATTGAATAAATAAAATATAAAAAAACTCCAAAGAGCCAATTTTAATTATATCAATGCCAAATACTTGATTATTCTTAAAATATTATAGTTCTAAATGTCTATTCGAGTTAAATGATAAAATCAAGCAGTGAACATAAAAACAGGATTACAACAATGAAAATAATGTACAAAAACACTTATACATACCACTAGAAGTAGTCGTTATAAGTTTATTGAAGAAATCGCTACTAGATACAAAAAAGGTTAACTCGAAGGTGCTGATATAAAAAAAATTTATGAACAAATTTCAACTTCGATATGGGAATTTTTGAGAAGAGCAATTTCAACAAGCGATAAACTAGAGAACGCTAATAAATATTCCATTTAATTTCAAATAGTTTGCAAAACAGAGTTAAAGATATAAAAGCATCATAATATATACCGTTTTCTAATTTACCTAAAGCGGGTGTGCTAAATAATAAATCTATAAACTGAGTCCTTTCTTGTACAAAAAGCAACAGTACCGTAAAATAGTGAAGGAGGCGCGTAAACTCAACAGGTGAACAAATAAAAGGTACTTTCGCGTGCGCTGACAATCCCACGATTGTTTTTACGAGAAGAGGCGAAAAGTGACTTACGTACAAATCGCGTTTGCAGGGATAGCGAAATCAGAAGTTTCGTAGGCAACTGTATAGTGTAATGCTTGTTATATTAAGGAACAAGCGTACGACCAATCCAAAATAATATACGCACCAGAAGGGCGTGAGTAAGAAGGCAGCTTACGCAATCGCGCAGACTCCATGTCTTTTATTAAATTCCCTGGTGGTATTATTTCATTCGAACTCGGAATTATCTGTATTTCTGGAATTCCATCAGGAATGCAATAACCTAATTATGTTCAAAGATCGAAATTGATAATCCTAGTGAAACAGTACGTTATTAAAACCGTATATTAAAACCGTACATGACTGACTTACGCAAAATTACGGTGCAGGGAAAGTTATGCGTCTAATTGAAGACCAATGAATTTTGTAATTCTCCTCAGATCTTTGTGTCTCACTTTCATGATAGAGTAACTTATAAATCTATTCATATTCACACATTCATATTCGTTTGGACATACGCCTGTACTTATTTGTATAATCATTGTATCAAATTTTTTTCATACTTTAAGTTAAACTGTCAAAAAATTAAAATCTATTTAAAGGGTGGCACTTTTTATATTATTTTATATTATTTCAAAAGGCTTTTGAAATTTGTTATTTTTATTTATTTTGATTTTATTATGAGAGACACTGTAATTTCGATGAATATGAACATCGATATTGAAAGGATATTAAGCATCTGACAAAATAATAATGAAAATAAAAATTAATTTTGGAGACGTGATGTGACAAAGCTAATTAGTTTGCTTGATTCTAGTTATAATTTTAATGCTGAATTACATAATTATATTGTTAATTTTATATAAATAAAACAAACATCTCACTAAAATTTAAATATTCTTTAATATACATTTAAATCATGAGATGAATTTCCATAAATTACGAGGCCTTTGCAACCTTTATTGCAATATTTAGTATTATAAATCTTGATAAATAGATACAAATATAAAGGTGTAATTAAATCCATACACAAATGATGGGAAGCACCTTTTTACGAAAGTGTAATACTAGTAATACGAGTTTATGACGAGGCTTAAGCAATTGTAAAAGTTTGAGTTTAAATTTGGACGAGGGATACTTTGTATATAAAAATATAAAATTATTTACCATTTATCTCTATTTATGTATAAAATTCTAAGTTGCAAAATTTAGTTTAAAAAGGTTTTTCGATCGATCTAAGATTATCTTTAAGTCTAAAACTAAAATAATAGCAGATTATCTCTAACAGTCTAAAACTAAAATAATTACAAATTATCTCCAACAGTCTAAAACTAAAACAGAAAATAAAATCGAGATATTAATGTGTAATTAATACGTAATTTGTAAACAACGTATTATATTTTGTACATGCGTACATTTTTATATTAATATAACATTGGTTTTTTTTATCTTAAACACATTCCTAATAAGTTATTTTGATAAGATATAAAAAGTTTTAGGCTACCATGAACCTAAATCTCACGAGATTATAATAAATATCATTTGAAAAAGTCTCCACGATAGAACGTTAAAAGTTGCATGTATTAATATGTTATTATTTTGATCCAAGGATGATGTTTAGTTTCTGACGTAAATTAACATTTCACTATATATATATTTGAAGTACATAAAAGAGATATAAAAAAGTTATTAAAGTACTTTTTAAATCTTATTCTATCTTAAAGTATGAAGTCTTTAATAAAAATTTTATTTCTTCCTTCCTTAATTTTTCTTGAACTAAGGATTAACTAAATTGTAATATTTTAACGTATCCTTTAACGTATGCTATATCTCTCACAGTGAAAACTTATCTATTCAATCCTGCAATTTATGTATTCAATAAAATTTTTGTATAATTTAAGCACAAAGTACTCGACATAATAACACTAATCGCAAACAACAGATCAAGTTTCGATATAGCATGCAAATCGACATTGTTAATACAAACCTTACAAATTTGCATAATTAACTAAAACTGCAACATGGATTTTCACAATTTTTCACCATCATTTAGTTAATAAATAATAAAAAACTTCATTTTTTTATATTCAAATGTAAAAACAAGTCATAAAATTTCTAATTTATCTGTTTTACTTCATAGAAAAAATATCAAAAATAGAACGTACTAAACAGGATATTAAAAGGTACAATCCTATAAAAGCATTTATTTTACAGTGAGAAAATCTTTATAAATTAAATATAAATTTCATTACAAATATACCTTGTTACATTAATAATAAATATCTAAATAAATTAACGAACAAATCTTTAATTTTATTAAGCAAACGTACTAACTTCTATTGGCAGTTGTACTATATTATTGGTAGACAGTGTTTGCTTTGTAACTATCTTTATAAAATGATAATTATGTCACTAAACATATACAGTAAGTCAATTGTAAAAAAAATTCAATGAACTTCCTTTATCCAATATATCACAGAAAACATGCAAATAGAGTACTTTTAATAAATACTTTTAAGAGTATTATAAATTAATCTAAATTAATTTACATTTAATCAAAAGATACTGACAGGCACTAGGACGGCTTTATTGTTATTTAGTGCGATATCTTTTTTTTACTCGTAAATAATTTGCTTTAAACTTAAATAACTATTGAAGTTCATCGCCATGGCTTACGTACAGCACTAGCGCTAGTACTTCTCTTAATCCCTTGATCTAAAAAATACGTAAATTTAATAAATAGGCTTTCCATACATATTAATAAACATTAAAACTGAAAGTTCTTTTACTTTTTTTATTAATATTTTTACATAAATGAAATTTAATCCTAAATATTCAAGTTAAATTTATAATTATTTATTATATTTAATAAAATAAATATTATAATTAATTTATAGGTAAGAATAAAAACTCTCTTCATAAATTATATATATACAATTTTTTTCCAACTATAATAATATTTATGTTAAAAAATAATTTTTTTATCTAAATTTAAAATTTAAACATTAGAAATTTTTACAAAAATATAATAAGTAATTTTAACAATTAAAATAATACATACTTATTAAACTAGTAGTAGTTTTTTTTTCTTTTGAATTTGGAGTCCATGTTTGACATCTTGTTCTTACAGGACAAGATTTAGACATCACTGAACCTTGTAAGCTTGGATATACACCCATTCTACAAATTAAATTAACCAAAATAAATTATTTTCCTTAAATTGAAGACATTTCAGATATAAAATCGTGTAATAAATAATTAGTAAAATTAAAATTAATTATAACATACTTGGCACATTTGTATTCACAATAAACGTAACATAAGACATATTATTTGAAATAAATTAATTAAAGAAAGTTTCGATTTAGTATTTTTCGAAAACTGTTTATTTATAAAAACTAAATATTTGTATGCAATTTAATTTAGAACATGTTAATCTTATACTAAATTTGTTAATCAGATTCATACTCTTTGAGTTTTTTTCTTGCAAGTGTACGCTGAGTTGCAAAAGAGTAAGAATGAGCAGAACTTGGTCTATCAGAACGAGCTGTTTTGATTTCTCGATCGTGAGCTATTATTTCCATTTGGTTGGCAGGATTTTGTGAAAACAAATCTACGATGTTCATTGATGCAGCATCACACTAATAAATAAAAATAAAAAATAAAATAAGTTCATATTCAATTCCATGACACATCTAAATTTCAATAAAATATACCTGCTGTTGAAGTCTTTTTTTGAATCTTACTTCAGCTACCTGAAGTGGTTCATCTACATGAAGCCTTAACATGCAGTGTAATGCTTCTTTATAAGTATTTTTTAAAGCAATAATTTTTTCTGTTTTCATTAATCTTCTTACTAAATATCCTTTTGTATATGCATTTATTATTGTTACAGCTTTTATCTAAAAGTAAATAAACGCAGTAAGAATATTTCTTTAAAATAAGCAAATAAATTTTTTAATTTACTTACGTGTTTTTCTGTATAGGCAGAATTATCTAATATTAGAACACGAACTATTTTATTATCAAGTGGAAAAAGTTGACGACTGACATTAGAATGTCTACGGATTGGGCTTCCCACTGGAATATCATCTATGGCTCTAATATTTGATAGTTGAACACGACTACTCAATGTAGAAGAATCATTGAACATTTGAGAAGGTTGATAATTACTTTGATGAAATGAACAAATAGTAGTTGCTGGCTGAATAGTAAAATGACTCGAAGTTGATGACAAGTCCTTAGATTGATAAGTACAATTCACAGATGATTTAATAATTGTATCTTCACCTTTTTCATAATTAATTCCATTCACTTGTGGTTTTTCAATGTCCTTTTGTTTTTTAATAGAATCAGATCCTTTATTTACTGTTTTTGAATTTAGAGGTACATTATGCTCTGCATTCTTGACAGATATTGCTTCTGAAAGTGCTGATATTGAAATTTCAGGAAAAGCTTTTCTAATTTGTGCTAATAAGAGAATTTGTTGTTTTTTAAAATTCTCTTGCATTATTATTTGTTCTTTTTGCTGGCGTGTCATTAGCTCAATCATTTGTTTTTTGTGAGTATCTTGAATTTCTCTAAAAACTGTTACAATTTTTTCTGATGTTATTACTGCTTTTTTTTTCTTTAAAGATACATTAGAATCATTACTTTTTTCACAAGTGGAATTAAAATTTTTCTCTGAATTTGAATTCAGAGAATTATTATTTCTTTTTGCTATGCTTTTAAATGGTTTTGGACTAACATTACTTAAACTCCCTAAAGATCCACTTAGCTTATTTGCTAAATTTAATATAGATGTATTTTTAATGTTTTCTTTTAAACCATAATTTCGAATACCATTTGTACCATTAAAAGGCGATGAATATATTTTACTTTGATGATTAGATCTACTATTTGCAGTCTTTGAAGAATAAAGTTCTTTTATGAACATTGCTTGGATGCAATCAACAGATTTAGCTGGCTGATAAATGTCCAAAGGAGAGCAAGTTTTTGAGTTGGATACTGATCTACAAACTCTTTGACTAGGAATATTTGTATGATTACCTTTCCTACATTTATTTCCAGAATTTAAACGAATTCTAGTTGGCTCTTTAAAATTAGTTTGATTTTCCCAATTTCTTTTTATCTTATTACCATTCCATTCTTTACATCTGCTGGATTGCACAGAAGGTATTGATGTACGGGTTTTGGTATTTGTTGATTCATTTTGGATTAGTGCTAAGAGCATTGGACTTGGTGCATCTAATACATATGAACCTCGACGTACTAATCTTGGTGTTTCTTCGTCCATTAAATTTGGTTGATCTGAGGATTTCAAATTATCTACTGTTATTGGAACAATATTTAATGTTTTAGGCACTTGTGGTTTCCAATTTTCTGGTGTAGTATCTGAAGTATCTGTTCTTATTGATGCTGATGTATTAAGGTATTGATTTAAATCTGTACTAATTGAGATTGTATCAGAACTAACACTGGTGCATAACAGAGTTTCATTTAAGTAACTTTTATCATCATCCGACATAGACTTATCCATTTTTTCTATATTCTGTTGCATTGATTCAGAACTAATGATATCTTTGTTAATGAAACTATCACTTTTAGCTTTTTCATTTGTGGGAGTATTAATGTCAATTAAATTTTCTTCAATTTTATCTTTTGTTGGATAATCCATTATTATTTCATCAATGGAAGTCATATCTTGTTTAACAACATTAAAACCTGTTGGAATATCGCCATCTTCCATAGGAACTGTAATACTTTTTTTATTTCCCTCCTGTTTATCATTATCTAGAGCAGTTCTTTTTACAGTTTCTAGAGCTCTTAATCTTTCTTCTACAGCCATAGCCAGTTGCTTATAATATTGTATTTCTGTTGTAATATTGTTTGTTATCTAAAGAAAAAAATATAACATAATGTTATTTTATATACACTATGCTTAAGATTATAAAAATAATACATACGAGAGGAGGAAGAATTGGAAATTCTTTAATTTTTGTAATAGATGTAGAGAAGTGATACTCCATGATTATCCCTTATGATAAGAAAAGAAAACAAATTTTCAAATAAATAAAAATATAAAAAATGTGTCATCAAAAATAGAATTAATTTGCTGAGATATAAATAATTATGAAGTTAATATGCATTATAAAAGTAAACTGTGAATATTACATATAATTATTAAAATTTTATATTTTACAAAAATATACAGACCTTGTAATTAATGTAAAGCATCAAATTTTGTAAAATAACTTTCTCTTATTAACCTAAATTGGAAACTTTTGACATTTTTGTAAAAGTTAAAATCAATAATCGTTAAAAATACACATTTTATTTGAATTAATAAAAATGTTGAGAATTTTCATTCGTAGCCATAAAAATGCTTATGTATGCAGCTACACAATTTTAAACTAGATTTGTTTAAAAATCGTTTGTAAAGAATACGTTTATTTCATAGACAAACAAAATTCTAAGAATGATTTTAAACAATCATAGAAGATGAATTTAAGAAAATTTACAGGCTAGTAGTAGAGGGTCTATGTAATATTTCTGTCAATGTTATCCATCGGTAATTCAGAAATTATGTTAAACAGAAACTACATATATGCATTCAATTGATAAAACAGTTACTGGTTTAAGAAGTTCAAGAATGCATGTAGGTTATAATACTTTTCAAAATCGTGAGGCACGTGAGTGCTATAATATTCATTATGGATACTTATGATATTTTTAAAAAATTATCATATGGCATTAAATTTAACTTGAAACGTTTCCAAAGTGACGCCGAAAGATTTTTGGTAAAACTTTAACAAAATATATAAACTATTCTTTGAAAGATGTAGAGCATTTTATAAAATCAGAATTAAATAAATAATGTCCTATACAACACAACAAAAAAGTATATATATATATATATGTATTTATAAAAATATGTATCTTTTTAGTTAATAAAGAAACCTGCTTATGAGGACGAAGTTGAAACAAAATGTAAACAAGAAAAACTTGAATTCGAAAAATCTGAAATTTCATTAAAAAGAAAACACGAAGAAGATGTAGAAGAACAACAAAGCAATATTTTTACACTTGTGGATGGAATTTCAACAGGTCAGGATGGAACTGTTATTAAACAAAAGAAAAAGAAAAAAGTAATGACGGCGGATAAAATGTTAAAATTAGAACAGGAAAAGGTAATATATATTAACTTAATTAATAAGTTTAACTTATAATAATTACAATTAATAAAATTAATTATAATTAATTTTTAACTTATAATAAGAAAACTTAATTAATATATACAATATATTTCTAAAAAAATTATATATTAATAAATTATTATTCAAAATCTTAACAGATTAATCAATATCGCAATCAACATCACATATCAGTTACTGGAAGTCATGTACCTGTACCAATTGAATCTTTTCAAGAATTATCTTCGACTTATAATATTGAAAGTGATATTTTACAAAACATGAAAAATTGTGGATATAAAAAACCTACTCCAATTCAAATGCAGGCTATACCGGTTATGTTGCAGGTAAAATATTAAAAACTTTTTAATTTTCTTTTGGTATGTATATAATTAGAGCTTTAATTAGAAAAGGCAAATATTAGCTTGTGCACCTACTGGATCAGGAAAAACTGCAGCTTTCTTACTTCCGATTATTCATCAACTAAATGGACCTCAAAGAAAAGGATTTCGTGCACTTGTACTTTGTCCTACCAGAGAATTAGCTAAGCAAACATACAGAGAATGTATAAGATTAAGTGAAGGACGTGGATTTAGAGTTCATATAATTAGTAAAGTAAACCAAGCTATGCTGAAATATGGACCAAAAAGCTCCAAAAAATTTGGTAAACAAAACCTTTTTTATTTTTATAGTAATTCTTATAAAACTATTAAAATATATATTTAACAATAATTTAATTTTTTATTTTAGATATATTGATAACTACACCAAAAAGACTTGTATTTTTGTTGAATCAGGAGCCTTCGGTTATTTCCCTAAATAAGTAAGATTTATTTTATTATTTATTTTAAACTTTAGTTAAATTATATCAATTATAATTAAATAAAATACCTAGTGTTGAATGGCTTATCGTTGATGAGGCAGATAAGCTATTCGAAGAAGGAACCAGAGGATTTAAAATTCAGTTAGAAGAAATTTCAAAAGCTTGTACAAACATTAATATTTGTAAAGGTATGTTTAGTGCAACTAATACTCCTTTAGTAACAAAATGGTGTAGACGTCAACTTAAAGGACTTATTACTGTAACAATTGGTCAGAGGTAAGTTAAATTATAATTTATTTGTAATAAATAAATTATTAAATTATAAGTAATTTGTTTGCTTCTAAATTAAATTTTTATACATTTTATATTTTTTTATTACAGAAATGCAGCAGCAGATTTAGTCGAACAAGAATTATTATTTGTTGGAAGTGAAAGAGGAAAATTGATAGCATTTAGAAATATTATTCAAGAGGTAATTTGTTTTACGCATATAAAATAAATATATAAAATAAATATAAAATATATCAAATATTTTTCTATTAAGGGTGTATTACCTCCAGTATTAGTTTTTGTTCAGAGTAAAGAACGAGCTGAAGAATTATTTAAAGAACTTATTTATGATGGAATTAATGTGGATGTTATACATGCTGATCGAACGCAGACTCAGGTATCAATAAAATGAATTTCATATAAATTATATTTATGAGAAATTTTAAATTTTAGAAATATTTTTAGCGTGACAATGTTATCCGTTGTTTTCGAGAAGGAAAAATATGGGTTCTAATATGTACTGAACTTATGGGTCGTGGGATGGATTTTAAAGGTGTTAATCTTGTCATAAATTATGATTTTCCGCCATCTGCTATTTCATACATTCATAGAATAGGTAATATTAAAGTATATTAAAAAATATAAAAATTTATTTTTATATATTGTATGTTTTATATCAATTTTTAAAGGTCGTACTGGTCGAGCAGGACATAAAGGAAAATCTATAACATTTTTTACACAACAAGACACTACTAATTTAAGAAGGTAACTTTTTGTATTTATAATTATAAATATCATTATATTGATAATTAATTTTTCATTTTTTATTTAGTATTGCTGCTGTAATGCGAGCTTCTGGTTGTAATGTACCAGAATATATGCTAGCTATGAAAAAGCACAGTAAAAAGGAAAGGCGAAAACAAGAAAATGTGGCACCAAAAAGAGAAAGTATATGTACTATTCCAAAGTTCAAAAAACAGTATTTACGAAAGCTACAGTACGTATTGTTTAACAAATTCTTTTTTAAATTTGTAATATGTAACCACCAATAAGAAATTATTTTTAGTTTCCATATTAATAGTGCAGATGCAGGGACAAATAATCTAAAAAAATCAAATGATAAGTTTACAAGAAACAAAAAGATAAATAAAAATAAAATAAACAAAAAAATACATCAAAATATTCATAAAACGAGAAAAAATAAATCAGTAAGTAAAAAATTAGGTGAAAGAACAGAAAATTTAAAATGTAAACAAAAAGTTAGCAAGATACAAGAAAAAGTTTGTAAAAATAGTAATTTAAACTGAATATATTTCGAATACGAATAAATAATACATACACAACTTTAGTCAATGTAAAATAAATTAATATTTTTTACAAATTTATGAATTGTGAAATTTTGTTTTACACAAATCTTTCCATCTCCTACAATATTGAGTATACAATTCTTAAAATAAAACAAACTAGATTTAAAAATAAATTACTATTCCATCTAAAACAAATAAAGTTTATTAAATTTATTTGTCAATTTAGGTAATAATTTCTAGTTTTACTTTAAATATGAAATGTTTTATTTATTATCAGTTTAAATAAACGTTAAATTTTGTTTTATGTTTATATGATGTAAACTTTTTTGTTATTTTTTACTAATATTCAACTAACTATAATTAATACAACATAAAAACAATTTAAAAAATTTTTTTTTTTAAATTCATTAGCTATTTTATATAACATTTTTAAAAAATTACATTTATCTTAACATTTTGAAATTTCTAGTTTATAGTTTTCGGTTATAATTGTACTTTATATAAAAAAATGTTGTTTAGCTCTTTTGTATAATTTTATTAATAGAATAAAAATAAATATTTATGAGCAATTAAATATTAAATGTATGTACTAACTAAAAAATTAGTAAGATATTTTTATCTATCTACGAAAATATGGAAATATGGTTTTGGTAAAATCATTTATCATGTATGATAAACTTGGTTAATTTATTTAAATAAAGCTTTTATTAATGTTTATTAATTTATATAATTTTTTAATGGATTAAAAATTGAATTAACTCTTATGATTGTTTAAATTTTATCACTACTGTTATTTAACTAAAATTAAATTATACAAATATGTGTAATGGTCATGTTCTATTAAAAAGAATGACAGCGAGGCCTTAAAACAATAAAATGAAAACCCTTTTAAAATAAAATTGTAATAAATTGAAGTTTGGATATATTTTAATGTTACAAAATTAAGTTACTTGAGTATTATTTCAGAAAATATTATCTATAAATTTCTATAAGTTTCATCTATAAGTTTTATCTAAAAACTTTATAAACTACGTAATAATACATGTATTAAATTCCTTTTACATTAAAATAAATATAATAAGAACAAACAAATCATTAATATTTGTACAAATGTATTTTCTCCTTTCGTTTATGATAATTAACATGATTTATTTTGACACTTGTAAAAAAGTATTCACATGTATTGCATTATTAAATGACAAATTACAAAACGTGCAATTTCTTTAGGTTTCACATAACCAATCACATGGCAGTTTTGGCATTTTATTAGCTGGCCAAGGAAGATAACCTGCCGTTTTAAATACCCAATAATCATATGACACTTTCGCAATAAGACCTATTAATAATAAAACTTCAGTAGCAATTATATAATATATATAATCAGTCCAATCTCCGGGATAAACACACATTTTTGATGGTTCTAAATCAACAACTTTTTCTTTAACGTTTTCGCAAAGTACTTCATCATAATCTAATATTCTTGTTTGCAGCCAAACCTTTCAAAATTAATATTTACGTTTAAAAATATTGCATTCGTATTATTATAAAAAAACATTAGTAGAATTTTTTTGTTACCTTTAAAAATTTTGCTGTATTACAATCACAGTGTAATTCATTACCTCCAAATCTAACACCGTACCTATTACTACTGTAGCTTTTATCATAAGCATTAGTTGCCAAGATATAAGTAGGCAGCTGAAATAAAAGAAAATTTCAATTTTAGTACAAAATATATATTTTAGTAGTTTTAAACTCAATATTTTTCGCTTTACACTTTAAAATTTTTATCATTTTAAGATAAACTTAAAAAACTAAATATTAATGTTATTGTTATAATTTTTACTTACTGATTTAATTTTATTATATCTTAAACTAAGGAAGGCATAGTTATCCAAAAATTTTGAGCCCTCTAATTTATTTATGGATGATATGTTATTATAGTCAGCAATAAATTCCCGAAGTCCGTCGTAACTAGGATTTGTGCTTAGTTCATCAAGAACCGTAATCTTAAAACAAAAACAAAAAAGAATAAAAAAATTGCATGAATGAAATTAAAATCTATTTAAATATATACAAAGTTACATTATTATAAGAAACATTAAGAGATATTGTATTTCGTGGTAACTTCTCTGGAAGCTGTGTCAATTGTATGTTACTGCAGTCAACGCTTACAGCAAAGGTTGGTAATTTATCTTTAAGCAACTCCAGCCTACTAAATGCACAGACGCACTGCCAGTTTTCTCCTTTTGGGCATTCGGTTTGCAACTAAAATGTAAAATCATAAAAAATTAAATGAATATTCAGTCAATAGTTGATCGAATTTGAAATATTAAAAATAGTACACTTGCAGAGCTCAGATATCGCACTTGTTTCAATGGAACTTGTGCAGTGGCATTGAACCAATGCCAAGTTTTGCTCGAGGAGCAAACGGTCTCATTTTCTCGATTAAAAATGATTTGATTTTCTCCAGTTTTGTTAATATTCTGATAAATGTCATGGCATAATAATGTGTTAGATCCTATAAATAACAAAGAAAAATACTACCGTAAATTTAAATTATATTTAAAAAAGAACAAAAATGCTGAATCATTTTATTCAAATATGTCTAGAATATTTGCTATTTTACTTCACTCAGAAAATTATCTTGGAAAATTTTTGTGTTCTAAAATCATTTGATTCTTTTGGATGTAGTGCTTCCGTTAAAAATAAACTTACCGGAAATATCAAGCCAAAATTCTCTACCATTCATAATATTTAAGGCTGGCAAGTGTGTCAAGTTATTGTAAGAGAGATCTAAGGTCGTCAGTTGGGCAAGTCGAATCAAAGAATTGTTTTCCATTTCAAAAAGAGCATTATTAGAGAGATTCAGGCAAATAATAGGCGTCATCATCAGAAACTGACCCTTTATTCGACTAATTTTTCCGTCAGTTATCGCCAAAGACTTTAACATTCTCCAGCGAACTTCTGTCACATTGATAAAGTCCAAAGTGGCATTTCGAATATGAACGTAAGATACGCTCGCTGGAAAATCTGCGAAGGATAAATTTCATCGATTAATTTATTATTACTAATCGTAATTTCAACATATTTCTAATCTATAATTAAAACTACAAATAGAAAGGCAAAGATTTTTAAATTTTAATATTTTTCATTGTAATTTTAAAATTATTTATATTAATTAACATTTTTAGTTTTATGTTAATACATTTAATTTTTTACTTTGATTGTAAAGTCTATTATTTTTTAAATTAATCTGATTAAAAAAATTTAATTTTGTATTTGGCTATGTATAAAGATTTTTTTAAACTTACGTCCATATATTTTCAGTTTAGATTTGTTAGCCCATAATTTGTCGTTTACAGTATGATATATTGCTTTTTACGCGATAATGTAGAGCTGCTTAAAAATGAACACATGACAGTAACGAATTTACAGTAATAAGTGACTTAAATATGTTGAAAAAGAATGATAATGATCTTAATTAAAGTAAAGCAAAAATGCGTATTAAAAAAAATACAATTAAAATGAACATTTTATTAACGCTAAGGTTATATAATTTGAAACTAATTAAAAATCGATCGGCATGCGTAATAAAAAATGTTAGCAAAAACGAAATTTAGCTAAGATAATTTTTTGGAATTATAATTTTAGTTTAATTTAAGATTAAAGTTAATCAATTGTTCATTATGATATTTTAGGATAAATTAAAAAGCTAATAAATACTAATCTAACGTTTCTTAGTATAACAAGAATGTTTTATTTAAATAAATAAATAAATTTTATGATAAAAAAATTTCATTCCGGGAGTTATAAAAAGGAAAAAATGTATTAATCTTACTTGCGCGATATAATGCGAGTTCAAATTCCGTATTATTTGGTAAATTACAGCACAGAATAGCGATATTCTCAGTGCTAATATTCGATAATATTATTCTTGTGCAAGGATTAGAACCAAGCGGAGGACATTCCGAAGGTGATCCGTAAAAGCATTTTTCCGGTATTGCTTTGATCGTTGGTACTTCGTGTGTATTCAACGTCAGAGACTGATCTTCTTCAGTTCGAGCACTGACTGCGTAAAGGCATATTATAATGGCAAACCATCGCATCTGTAAATAAAAGATTGCAAATATATCAAATTAAACAAATGCCAACTACACTCGAATTAACATTTACATTGAGTGTGCGCTCCGCAAAGTCTTGTGTATTTTATTGTTTTTTTAAAATAGTGCACAACTTTACTGAATAATTTGCTAAAATTATAAATTACCTGGAGCTCGAAAATGGTAATTTTCAATGTAAAGTTTTTATTGTATTTTTTTAAAGTAAAATAAAACAAAATTTACGACGGCTTTAAATATCTTAACAACAAAGATTTAAATAATTGTTAATAAGTTAAAATTTGCTAATAAAGATGTCCATGATATAAAAGATATCGTTAAAAATATCTCTATATAATTAATAAGAATCGCTATAAATTAGCGCTTCAATTTAATGACTAACATATACATATATCTTCGTACAAAAGTTATAGAGTGAAATACGTTCGAAAAATTAATCTATATTTAAAATTCAAGGGTGCTCGTAAGCATTTATAATTTATAAGTCAATTTTCTAGATATGCAAATGAGAACTTTATTTTTTATTTATCGCCATGCAATAAAATATAGAAACTAAATATTAGTCATGCGAAAAATATCACGGATTTAAAAAGAAAAATAAACTTTTTCTGCGTATATGTTTGACATATAAAAAAGAATCAGTACTGGGTCGCTTAACATTATTTACAGTAAAACTATGGTTGAAGAGCTCAAAATAGTGAATAAATAAAGAAAACAATTATCTTAAAGTAATTCGTTAAAATAAATGTGATATTAATGATAAAGTATACCGGGGAAATAATGATAAATTGAAAAAGCAGGGATAGTAATGCGTCAAAAAGAAATAATTTTATTTGTTTTTAAGAGATTGAGAATGAGCAGGTGAAAAAAAATTATTCAAAAAAAGAAAGCGTTTTATCGCTTTATCGACTGAACTGAATTCGTAAGTCGACTAATGAGCTCTTAAACGCACTATCGTTGTGCATACAGTTTTGTAGAGTATAAGAAACGAAAGAATAAAATCGAGATGACTCACGCTTAGACTTATGCACGTATCTAAAATTCACCGATAAATAGGCGGAGCCGCCTTGAGTATTTATGGAAGAAAGAAGGAGAAGAAGAAGGAAAGCAGAAGCATTGTAATGAAAGTGAAGTGCGCTCATGCAGCACTCAATTCTATTTAAAGAAGGAAAACCACTTTCACACGCACTAAAGTGGCGTACTTGTGAATCGCGCGACCTCTCCTTTCTTATATTTTTCTTTCACATGAAGCAATGGGCATTGCGCATACACGCCGTATACATAAGTATGCAACGTAATGCTGATTCAACATTAATTTTGTTATAAAAGTCAAAAGGGCACGCCCTACTTTACTGGCTGCACGGACCTTGTGTTGACATCACATTACAACTTTAAAACCAATAACTCCTTGGAATTTCTTTATCCGGGCTTTTCAATATTGTTTCATCTACTAGTGCTAAATATCGAGCAAATACATTTCAATGAACCAACGACGCTTACTCTGCCTAAGCACGATGGGCTTACAGGCAAATTGTCAAATTTTTCATTCTTTAGATTGTGAATTTCAATAAACCACAACAGATGTGGATTACATTCTTTTGTGACGCTACATCAATATTAATTTGAACACACAACGAGGCTCTGCAATATTTCCAAATGATTGATCTTTTATTCGGATAACATTTAATAATTGCATTATAAAAGCATGAAATAATAACTATTTGCATACTTTAATTTATTATATTAAGGTTTTTTTTTAATCGCCATTATATTGGTTGCTGAATAATTATAGTAAAATATCGATAAACTCCTCAAATTATCAAACTAAAAACTTTTATGCCGAAGTTTCAACTGGTTAGTCCTAAATATCAATTTTAAGCATTAAAATCCATTCTAATCAAACATTTTAAATTAGTGATAATAAGAAGAGATCTGATATGTAATTATTTATCAATTCTAGAAACAGTAAGGCAACAATCGAAAAAATAAGTTCCTTGAAATGAACAGCTATCAATAACAACGTGTCTGAAGTTTCAACTGGTTAGTCCTAATAAAAATTGAAGTTTTTTAAAATGACTATTTTTTTACGAAATAAATTGGAAACGCTTAATCATTTTATAAAATTAACTTATGATGAAAAAATAACATTTCCACCATTAAGAACTACCCCTACAGGGGGTTTAATAATTTAAAAAACCATAACTTCCAAATTATAAAAATTCAACAAAATTTTATTTTCGATTAACATTAAGTACCCACAAAACTATAGGTAAACAAATTTTCATATTAAAAATCCATCCGGAATATTGCTTTTAACAACATTATTCCGAACGCCACAATACGAGTCTTTAAGCGCACCAATTCTTGTGCGCGTGACAGTACATCTACAACATATTAGTTATTAAATTAATATATATCATTATTTCTCGTTACGACATATCGTGACTCATACAGAGTACGATATATACACCAATTTTCACATCAAACATACATCAACAACAATGTCTTATAAACTGCTAAACAAAATCATCTGCGAATCAATGACCTTACACGGAGTTTATTAAAATGTTTATAAAAATTACAGTAATGGGATTCAACAAAATGTTTTTTCAGATTATCATTCCCGATATAAAGCCAAGTAAAACCGCTATAATCTCAATCACAGAGTCAAAAATTAAAAAATTTTACGAATTTGTTGTAAAATATTGTACAAATATAAGAATTTTAATCTGACATTTTTTCTCAATACTTTCTTTCTCTTTCTCATCTGTCTCTCCTGAAGCCACTTACAAATCATATAAACATGAACTCATTTGTCATGTGTTTGTCATATAAGAAATGATTATCAATACATAATAATTATTGTAATTATAAATAGATATTTAAAATATATATAAATAAAATTATTAACAGATATAAAGTTTGTAA
Source organism: Wiebesia pumilae (assembly GCA_018907045.1). NCBI lineage: Eukaryota > Metazoa > Arthropoda > Insecta > Hymenoptera > Agaonidae > Wiebesia > Wiebesia pumilae. The sequence continues at coordinate 4,761,006 of JACCHZ010000105.1, read as the reverse complement.
ATTCATTAGAAAGAAATTAATTATAAAGATACGAGTCTAAACATTTATGTTGATAATGTATTTAAAACAATTATGTACAGTTTGCATGTGTTATATGCTTGTTTGATTAAATTATTAGTGATCACGAAAAATTAGTTTTTTCTTGATAAACCAATTTCTTTTATGTTTTCTTGTGCATTAATATAATAAATCATTAATATAAAACAGTTATTAAAAGCAATAGGGTATACGACGTTAAAAGAGCGAATGAGAATGAGAGAAACGGTCAATTATATGTCTTATAAGTATAAAAAATATTCGTTGATTCAAATCGACGGATGATTTTCTATTACTAACCGCTTCTTTTATTACAGCGTTTAGTGAAATGCTGTAATGAAATTAATCCAAAGGGATGATGCAGTAAAAATTATTGTGAATAAATTAAATTAGATAAAGAAATTATTTAAGTCAATTTTACAAAGTTATTGCAATTAAGGAAACAAGTGATCGAAAATTCCTTCGACAGTTAAAAAAATTTGAAGAGATGTTTTGTACACATAAACTTGAAGATGAACAAATTCGTATATCCGAGCGAGAGTAGACGAATTTATAGTTAAAAAGATCTAGCAATATTGTAAAAATTTCTGTTTTATGGAAAATAGAAGTTTAAATAACGATTTTCACTTACACATTCGTAATAGCTATTCTCAAATATTAATAATAAATGGAAATATAACTGCGTTGCATATATATTAAATAAATAAATTTTGTATTTAGTATATATGCATTCAAATATATTAAGCACATATTAAGCATCGAAAGGCTTTAGCAGAGCGACATTAGAACTCCGCAAGTTCGCAGATTTTCAAGAGTCGATCCGTAGATCGTAAATTTTTCGTCGCGACAACGTCACTTATTTTTTTAAACAAAAGACTCAAATTTACTTTTGAGCCCACTAGCACACGAAAAAGAGTAATCATATATTTAAGAAAATGTTATTAAAACTAGAGTCTTTCGTTCTAATATTTAAAGACAACATGAATAAAAAATGAGTCGAATACGTTTACAATAAGAAATAATGTAACAATGATAACAATTACAACCCATCTTTTTCCTCCCGGTTTCTTCTGCCTTTTTTACGTATGATACTTCTTCTCGCTCTCTCTCTCTCTCTCTCTCTCTCTCTCTCTCTCTCTCTCTCTCAATACACCACTGTCAAATAATTAATATATTAAAAAATACATAAATTAAATTTTTAACAGCAATAAAATTTACTCGTTATTATAAGACACTATATATAAATATATGAATTACTATTTTAAATAATAAATCTTGCAATGTAACAGCCATAATATCATAAGTTAAATTTGATTTTATATAGAGAACGATATTACGGAAAAAAATTCTGTGAACTGCGTTTATGTACGTACAAAAACGATTTTTTTTTATTTAATAACAATGTTTGACAATGTTTCGAATCAATTTTAATATTGAAATTATAGCAGTTTTACTTGGCTTTATATCCGAAATTATAATCTGCAAAAACATTTTGTTGAATACTAAAACTGTATCGATTTTTTATATGAAAAATTTTTTAACTATAGTTTTGTAAGTGCTTGATATTAATCGAAAATAAAATTTTGTTGAATTCTAATAATTTGAAGAGATATAATGATTCTTGATATAATAATATAACTCTAATAATTTTTTTCTAAATTATGATTTTTTAAATTGTTCAACCCCCTGTAGATGTGGTTTTTAAGAGTGGTAATGTTATTTTTTCTTAAATTAGTTAATTTTATAAAATTATTAAGCGTTTCCAATGGATTTTTTGAAAAAATATTCATGTTTAAAAAACTTCAATTTTTGTTGAGACCTAACCGGTTGAAACTTCAGACACGTAAAAACTTGATAATATATTAAGTTGGTGATTTTTCATCGTGCTTGCATTGTTTCAGGTAAGCATTGACACGAACGTGCGTCGGTCAAAATGAAAAACGCCACGACACTTTAGAAAAATTGACGCTGTTTCTTCAAAACAGTAATTCAATAACAGTCAACTAATGGTTAAACTTGAAAAAAAGTTAAATAGAATAGCCTAACAAAATAAATAAATACCCCTTTTTATAAATACAACAAATTAAAATTAAAATGAGTTTAAATAATACATAAGATTGATTTTAGAAATATGTAATCTGCTGTTGTTTTATAATACATTTTTGAAATTGTTTATTTTTTTGATTGCGTAGATACATTTCATAAAAATTTGAGTACTGATTATTTCAAACTGATATAAATTATAACGTCCATGTATCAGTATTATTGTCATTTTGCATGTTAAGATATTTTGTTATTTTTACTAAAAAATATAATTAATTAATTTGTTAAAAAATCTAGGTTTAGTTTTTTAGGTAAAGAATTATTTACCTTTAATTTAGGTAAATAACGTAATGTCAAAGTGGTAGCACCCAATATGGGCTTATATCTTAATTATAATTAGAAGTGAGAATGGATTCGGAAAATAAACCGAACGATCAATTTCTGTGATGGCTCACTGAGCTTACTTGAAAAACTAGATCGTAGTTTTAATAACTGTTTTGTTGTAAGGATTGCAAGAGCAACTTTTGCCGAACTGTAAGCGGTGGCCTTAATCAGAAATCGTTTAATGAGTACAAGGAGACCTTTAGTTCTTTACTCACTAAGATCCTTTGCATCAAGAGTCCAATCTATTTTAGGATTGTTTCAAAAGCTATTTATTGCAAAATAAGGTAAAAGCAATGAAGGGTAAGCGTCTAGTTTTGTTGGCTATAGACGAAATACAGTTAATAAAATGCAAAGCGGAGGAGGCGACAACTAAAAAAATTGACAAGTTTTTCAAAATCGACGTAGCTATGAGGGCTGCCATAAGAAATCAATCTAACCTAAGTAAGAAAATCTCGAAAGAAATTCGATCTGAACAATGATCTGAACGTGAAGAATATATTAGAAAATTTCGGTAAGAAACGAATAATAATCAGATATTGCATTAAAAAATATAAATATATAATAACGTTATTAAATTACTTTTAAAATTATTGAATAACCGTTTATTAAAAAAATTGTTTCACTCTTTCATATTTCCTCACGCAAGTTGAAATATTTTTTCAAGTTATTCTACGTTAGCAACATCTACTTATAGAGACGTATTAGAATATTCACTCTTCGTATGACGTAATATTAGTACATTACAATTGACCCCGGCTTATGGCAGTAAGGTGGTAAAAAGAAATAGTCGATGGAGACACTGCTTTACGTATATTTCACAAGCATAAGTCGCACATTTGCGAAAAGGTGTTAATTCTGATGGATTAAATACGACGCTGGAATATTGTTTGTACAATATATAAAACACTAATAGTTATTAATAATTATCATTTATTAAAATTAAATTATCGAATAAAATATCTAAATATAGTATTTCTTAATTTATTTAATTTATAAGTTAAAAACAATATATCTTCCATGTTGTCTTTTTATTCTAACAATCGATGCGAAACACTACCGAATTACTATATATTAACGTTAAATATGCCCTATTCTTACGAGTATTTGAAAACTAAGTACGTCGAGAAGAGTTACGGGTCAGAAACACAGTTGAAAAATTTGGAAGATGAAACTTCTCACAAACAGATAGAGAGAGAGTGAGAGAGAGAGAGAGGCGCACAGCTTGAGCGAGAGAGGGGGGAGAAGTCATATAGTATGAGGTGATATTTACAATGGAGAGTAGACCCGCTTTAAGAAGAATCTGAAGTTTGTTGTTGCAATGAAAATTGAAAAATTTTAAAATCAAATAATTTCTTTCAAAATAATCAAAAACTGTTAATTATGACACAAAACGACAAAATCATGAGTTTCCTCAATCCTTATACACTTATAAGCCACCCTCATTAAGGGTTGAAAATTTCAAAAGTTAATAAAAGAGTAAACATTAATAATGCACAAAATTTTGAAAAAAAAATCGACGCGGAACTTTGACTTTAGTGCATTTATATATCATGCATATACCCACGTAACGGAGTGTATAATATTTAAAAAATACTTTTGAAAAACAATTGTACAAAATTAGTTTTCTGATTCTGGCGTCTCATTATATACCAGATGCACCCACAAAGTTTCATTTCCAAATTCGGCGCGTAACATGAGTTTTAATGCATTTACATGCATATGCACTCTTGTACACATGCGTATATGGGAAGCTGTATGTGTGTTCCTAATAACGTTCACAGAAATACTGCACGGAATATTTCTGCACTTGTTTTATCGTCATTGCATTTTCTTAATATGAGCATATCTTAATTTTTTTTATAATATGAGAATATCTTAATTTTTTTTAAGGTGCTGTAGATAAAAAGTGTATGTATAAAAATGTAGATTATCAGTCAAAACTAATTTTTTATTTCTGCACTGACAATTTAATATGTTATCACGTGTTTCGATATAGTAAATAAAATTATTTGAATGAATACGTCCAAAATATTTACATTTTTGCAATTTTGAAACAGATAATGAAGAAATCTTTTTTCAATTATAAGTTTTATTGGTTAATATATAAAGAGAGTTATAAATGTATTTTTTAAATATAATCAATTTCATTTTAGTTATATTAATATATAATTACAACTATTCCAAAGCCTTTTTAAAAATTTTGTATTTCTTAAAACATGTATTTACTCAATAGAAAAATAAAATAATAGTTCATATTATATTTTCATATAATTTTTTCAGGTCATTGTTACTAATGTCACTGAACTAATTTCAAATTATTATCGAAAATATAAACAATTATAATTACCATTTATATTAATCAAACATGTTTTGAGGATTTTGAGACGTTTATTTAGAAAATAAGCGATGCTGCCGCGGCGCAAAATAGAGGATCACTCATCGACTCGTAAAAATTTTCGAGTCCACGAAAAAAATTAATTTTATATCTATATTTAAAAAATTATTATAATTCATCTTTCATAAAACTTTAGTTGCATTAATATTGTACCCATTAGTTGTAGAATTATATTTTCAACTTTATTTTATATTTTCTATATATATACACCAAATTTATTCAGTTAGTCTGGAAAATCTCAATTACTATGTTGAATAATGTTCAGAACGAAGTTTTATCAAATATATTTTTCTGAAAAAATATTCCAAATTTGGTCGTAATACTTTATCACCCTTCAAATGTTTATAGAAGCTAAAATCGATGAATATTACTAATATTGAATGTTTAAATATAAATAATATCATTAACATTTAATGTAACGAATGATTTTAAACTATTTTTTAGCTAAACTATAACATTTAATATTTTTTTTATATTCGATTGTACGTCGCCTTACATTCAGATGGTTGTTATCAAAACAGTATTAATGTCACACCGTCAAAGTAGAAGGGCTAAAAAAGTTTGATCCATCGCACATTCATCTGGAGAACCCAAGCGAATTTGGAGAAATAATTAACCTGATTATGCGATTATTAAAATATACGTCAACGTTTGTTAATCTATGCACATGCACGCCAAAAACAATATATATATACGGTCCCCGTATGCACATATGTATAAGAATGCAACGAGCACATAGTTTCACTTCGATTTTCGAAATGAAACTTTGTGTATCTTTTTGTTATGTAAAAAGACGTCGGAAAATGAAAAGAGATTTTGTGCAACGTTTTTGTGTGAGTTGTTATTAACAAATATAGACGTCTATCTATACCCATGCGTACAAGACTGCATATGCATATAAATGCATTAAAACTCGAGTTCATCTTCGAATTTCTAAATGAAAATTTATGGGTTTATTTGGTATATTATGAGACGCCGGAATCCGAAAACTAATTTTGTGCAATGTTTCTGTAAATGTTTTTATTAAATATTATACACGCCGATACGTGGGTATGTGCATGATATATAAATGCACTAAAGTCATTGTTCCGCGTCGATTTTTTTTCTGAAAAATTTTTCTTGAGTCTCTTTTAATATATTTAACGATTTTCTAAAAAGAATTTGTGCAATGTTAATATTTACACTTTTATGAATTTTTGAAAATTTCAACCCTTAATGAGGGTGGCTTATAAGGGTAGAATTTTGGGGAAACTCATTATTTTGTCGTTTTGTGTCATACTTAAAAGTTTTTTATTATTTTTGAAAGAAATTATTCGATTTTAAAATTTTTCAATTTTCGTTGCGACAAGAACGTTACAAACTTCAGACTCCTAAAATTTTTTTAACGTTTAATACTGTAACAATATATCAAATGAAAATACACGTGTAATCAAAATCTACCAATTGAGAACTCATAAAAAACTTTTTGATATTACAATTAAATTTAAAGTGTTTTAAACAGAAATAACAATAAATTTGTATTTATAATTGTTTCAGCATAAAAATCTTGGTTCTAACTTTTAGAAATTTATTTAAATCTTTGATTATTTAAATTGTATTTTATAGTTTCTTAAAATTTTTTAATTTATACATTAAAAAATTAAGGAATATTATATTTAGATATTTTATTCGATAATTTAATTTTATTAAATTATAATTATTAATAAGTATTAGTGTTTTATATATTGTACAAACAATTCTAAATGTTAAAAATAGACATAATACTATACTTCCATAATTAACATGATTTTTATACTACGAAGATTTATTCGTACCAACTACATGTTATGCTATGATTTTAATAATACATTTGTTTTTAAATTGAAAATTAAAGTTGTTTTTAATATAACATTTCATAATGCTTTTCTCGGTGTACAACGCATATATGTAAAGTTTCGCACTCAAGATATAATTGTAATTAGAAATAAAATAGCATTGTAAAGAGATATTAGAAAAAAATTATTTTTATTACGAAATTCAGAAAGCTAACAAAATTATTAAATACATACAGTTACATCGATATAATTTATTAAAATTTTAGAAAATTAATAATTAAAAATTACGAAATAAACGATAAACAGGCTTAAATGTGTAGAGCATCTTAAAGTAATTTATCTTCAAAAGAAATGAGTTTTAATATCTGATTTTTTAATTTCATACGCAAATAAATATAAATATAAATATTAGGCCAAAATCTCAAACTATTTTTTTATACTTAAAATTTTCAAATTTGTTATGGATTTTATCGAATCATTCGAAGAACAAATTTCAATAACATTAATTTACGTTAAGTAACTTTGTATGTAAATTAAAATATAGTAATCTACATGAACGTTTTTGTTATTGATTGAGACGTTTAATATTGTCAATCAATCTGATATATTTATCAGTTTGAACATTTTAGTAATTTATTATTATAATATTCAAATGACATAATAATGTACATGTACTCTTCGCTTGCAACACTGACGTGTAGGTCGTCTTTTAACTCTGTAATGGACTATATTCCATTTCTTGGTTAGCGACGGACGGAACATCAAGCTCTAATCAAAACAAAGCTATTTTCAATAAAATTGTTGTTACAGGGCTACTCTCACGGTGCCATTGAAATGAACACAATTGAGGAGGTAGTAGAAGAGAAGTGATCGGTACAAAAGACGAGGGAAAGTAAGGAAAGATTGAAGTGTGCCAATAAAGCGCGTCGAAGATAAAGTGTAGAGACCTGAAAGCATCGAATCCGCTTACAAACCTTTGGTTTGGAACCGCTACCGTCAAGCGCCATGTCCGTTGTGTCGAGTCGAGTGCGGCGCTACATGTTCCCGGAAACAAAGCATCGGCAGCGGCGTAGCAGCTCCAGGGCACGCATTCGACTCAATGAGCGGAACTCGAGACGAAGAGACGAGTGCGACATTGTGTCCACTCTCGATCTCCCTCTCGATGCGTCGATTCACCGCGATCTTCGACCTTCCGAAGCAGCCGCACTCGTTCGCCTTTATTTATAAAGACGAAAATGCTCACGGAACTTGCGACCACCACGATGTCCACGTAACCGGCAACTCGACGTTCCTCTGCCACGATCACGCCGCTTACTGCTCACTGTTCGTTGCCGACGACGACGACGTTCGCTTTGCGAGTAGACCTCGATGTTGCGTGGCTCTCCCTTCCCTGCTCCTCCCTTCGTCACTCTTCCCTTTCCCTCTTACGCGTTCCTTGGGATAGCGCGCGAGGGTTCCGATGCTCTGGCATCCATTTGCGCATTTGCACTAGTCACTATTAAAAATCTTAATTGCGACGCACCGAAACTTTATTATTTATAACGCTACGCGCGCTTTCATTCGCTGCTTCGAGAATAAGAACACGCGCGCTCCATCGTAAATCGGCAATCTAGAGGTTATGTAAATTATCGTTCGTCAGAGATACTTTTTGTTTTTAAATTACAAGCGATAATGTTTATCCCCGTATCCTCGAGCTCCGAGAAAACAAGCGCGCTAATTATATAGTGCGCGTTCCGATAAGGCAGCCGATTCTACACGAGAGTAATTATCAAGTCCCGAGAATAGTTCTTTTCTCCCTGAGTCGAGTAATCCAATTAATTTAGCGAGTGAAGTAATATGTAAATTAGAAGAACATTATACATATAAATACATTTATATAAATAAATATTTGTATAATTTCTGGTTTTAACGACATCTGTATTCTCGTATTATCTTTGGCAAATTTAACGTTTCACTGCTATTATTTACCACCGTACAACGTCCAAAAGTTATTTTGGACCTACGTATTATATTATATATTATATTAATAATAGTATATATTATACTCCATCTCGTCGCTAAGATCATCTCCGACTTTCGTTAACTTTTCATTTCGATTTAAATAAAAACCGTATAATTCCAGACGAAAATATAGCGATAAAAAGGGTCATGTCTGCTTGCAATCATTGCAGAATTAAGGTTCATGCTGATTGACTTATATGTATAACATGCATAACTACTCAATTGAATAATTCGTTGAATTTTAATCTCTTCAGTACTCTAATAAGTACAGAAATATATACTGATCAAAATACGTGCTTAAAGATAAGAACGTATTATAAATATCTAAACGGAATTTAATTATTCGTAATATTTATCTTTAGATAAAGACAGTGTATTTTCTCTGATAGTCAAAGTACCTTAAAATTTCTTAGCTGTGTTTAAATTTGAGTGATTAAATATTAACAAACAACTTTTGTTTGTTTTTAACACAAGCAAATTTACCATTAAATTCACACATTCCATTTGTCCCAGAAAAGTAGCAAGTAATAAAATTTTTAACTGTGTGTATTGTAGTTAACATTAATTAACACCAAGAGAAACTATTTTAACTCTATTTTCAGCTTCTAATTTTTGTAATTCTCATGACAAAAATAAATAAATAATTATTTCCGATTACTCGCAACTAAGTTCTAAGGTTACAGAATTTCATTATTGATAGGAGACCCTTAAAAATAGTTTAACAAATTTTTTTAACATTAATTTTATAAATTAAAAATTAAAATTTATTTTGAGACGAATACTTCTAAAATTGGAACTTTACTTAAATGTAATTGAAATGAATGGAAATGTAATGAGAATGGCGGGGTAGGACTGATATGTTTATTACTATACATTTCGTGCCACGACTGCAAAATATGCAGTGCCTTCGATTAAATGATGTACAATCTAAAATTAAACACGATATACTCTTATCAAGTGAGTCTAATATCTTTGGTTTTTCTCAATTCAACGGAACAGCTATTATATCGAATTAAATTTAATATTATTACAATTTTCGCTGGCAATAAGATTTTATTCATCTACTGGTGGGTCAGCCTTGAATTGTACATTCGGATACCTGATAATGTAAAAACGTTTATGTCTTATAAATTCAAGTTTACTCAACGCGTATATATTAATTATTATTTCTTATTTAAACTCGGATATACATTAACCTATAATAAAATATCTTAGGTTTACTCAATCTTTTACTATGCTCTATGCTCACCTATTCTGCTGATAATTTCGTTTCCATCTTAATTGACGGATATCGTAATGGTAACCTGGAAAACTTTATTAAAATATTGAACTAAAAAGGTAAAAGTAAGGTTTTTATCATGAATGTAACGTTAAGTATTGCACATAAATGCATACGCGCGCGCGTGCGTAAATAAATTCACATGTATTTTAAGATGTTGCAAAATGTATAATTACTAATTTGCCTAATTTGCCTACTAATGTGTGCATCAAATAGTCGCTTGTTTACAATTGTCATTTTTAAATTCGCGAGATATCATAAACAATGTAATTTCAATTTGTATATTTTTTTTTATATTTTTTTAATTCAATTTATATAGTTTTATACAATAATATATATATTAAAAAATTGTAAAATTTTTTGTTTTAATTAGGAATATTATAAAAATAAAATAACTTTATTATTTTTATGTTATAAATCAAATCTATTCGATATTATTAAAAAGATAATATAATTTTGGATAAATATAATTTTTATTTCACAATTATTTATTTTATATATTTTACCGTATTATTTATTGTATTGCAATTCAATTATCTTAGAGGACGCTAGAAAATAAAAACAGAAACTTGTGTTAAATACTGTATGTTAATTAAAAACTACCATTTTATATTTGATTCCGAACTTGTAAAATTATAGATTACATTATCTTTCATCATTGGTTCAATAAGACCAAGTATTAATTAACAATAATACAAGTATTAATCAATAAATGTTTCAAATTTAATAATATTTTGATCTAGACAAAATTTTATATTCACTTTTGTTTATTAGATGAAATAATTTTTCATTGCATGAATATATTAATAGTATCTGTAAAAATTATGTAATGTTAATTTTCTAAATTACTATTATTATAAAGAGTTAACGGTCAATTTTTCAATTCAATTCACATTTTTAATAAATGTTAATTATTACATTTATTATTTTATTTATTACTATATTTATTATTATATTTATAATATTGAAGAAATGATGAGCTCAAAATGAGTGATTACTAATAAAAATTTGTTCGTAAAGAATGAAAATATTTTAAGATTTAGACGAGTTTTATTTTAACTGATTTTCGATACATAGTATATCTTAATCGTCAAATTAAAATTGTCATATGAATTTCTTTTATTTAATTACACGTTTCAGAAGATTTGTTTTTAAAAGAATTGTACTTTTATTCTATTATGTAATATTATTATATTTGTCATCATTAGTATATAATATTGTGAATTCATTCCTTCGACATATTTATGCAATTGAAGCAGTAAATTAAACCAACATATCTTGTACGCTATCGTTTTGTAATTCAAAACTTTTTTAGTAATTCAATTTTGATATTCAAAATGGACAACTGGGAAGTTAATAAAACAGTTGTCTCATTTTTAGAAGATTGTCGAACGTTGTACAAATGTTGTACTCTTTAAATAGTTGTGTATAACAAGTAATGTTAAATTTATTGTATGAGATTTTTTTACAAATTTTTTCATTTGATATTATTTGATGTAACATCACCTTGTATTTTTTCTGAAAGCGTTAACCATCTTTATATATTTTATTGATTGCAATAATACAGAAATGATAAAAAGAACATAATATTTAAGTTTTTCAAAATTTTACTTAAACATTTTTTTATTTTATCATATATATTTAAACTAAACTAAAACTATTATACTATTTTTTGCAGGTACAGTTACATCTTAATTCTCGAGCAATCGGCTTATGTAATGAAACAGTAACACATATCTAAATGTAATTTTTTACATTTCGCGCGCTTAGATCTTATTCATCTGCTTCGCTTTTAACTATTCGATGAACGCAGGCTATGCTTATACATACACATGACTCCCACACATTACAAGATATATAGTATTATCACGTCATGCACGTAATATAAGCTGAGTTTTGCCAATAGTTAGTGCATCGCAGGCTAGTAGCAACGTGTCCGAAAAAGATATATCGTTTCCGTTTTTTCATCTTTATCGTTCGGTGTTCGATTGATACAGCATTGAGTTCAGTAGTATCGCATTGGCTCGGTGAATATTTGGCGTACAGTCGCGTTGTTTTTGTAATTAGTTTTTAAAACTGCTGAAAAGATCTGAGACACATTTTACTGTTTTTTTTTTTTTTTTTTTCATATAAACATATTTTTCGAGGTGCAGCCTAACTTCAACAATAACGATTACATTTCATGGTGGATGATTTAAACTCAATTTTTCATCATCACTTTAACTAGTTAAATAGTTACAATCTTTGAAGAAGGGTTTCACAATTTCGAGACATACAATGTACACCAGAAGTAGGCAAACTCAGAATTTTACCGGCGGTAAGAGTCGTTTTATCAAGTTTTTACCTTAAAAAATGTTGTTTACAATACGGTTTTTGTATCGAAAAGTTTATTTCTTATATTAGCAGGATTGAATTAACGAATTCATCTACAGAAAAATAAAAAATCAATACCGGTCTTGTGGTAAAATGGCGTCGCGTCTCAACGCTAATACGCTTATACTGTTTACTAAACATGTCCACTACGATGCTTGACATATTGTATCATTTTCTATTAATTATTTATTCTTAGATTCTTTCAAGTGTTTCGTTTTAATAAAATTCTAATTTTCAATGAAAGCATATAATTTTTATATCCTCTTTATAAAATGTATACTTGTTACATTTTGTGTAAAATAATTTTAATATGTACTTAATATAAATCTAATAAAAGCATGGTTTTATATTTTTAATTGTAAGTTTTGTAATTGTTGTATTATTAGTGTTTTTATGTTATTAAAATAATTCATTAATTATTGAATTAAAATTTACTAACAAATATTAGTGGAAATTATTATAGTTAATAAATTTCTAATAGTGAATTTCAAAAGCTTGTTAAATTAAATTATGTAGATGGTGTTAAAAACAAAATATATCTATTTGTAAAGATTTAGTATATATTATATAGTATAATAATTAAATGAAACTAATTTTCAGGATAATAAACTCTATTTCTCTAATTTAATAATTAAGTAACTGAATATTGTTCAAATCTTTTTTCAAATTTTTTAATTGTTAGGTACTTCACAACGTAATCAATCTACTGGTGGTCCTGTGCCTCAGCAGCAGCAATCTCAATATCAAGGACCAGCTCCTGTAAGTAAACAAATATACTTTGTTTACTTTTAATTTAATTATCCTTGTAGAGCTTTTCATTGCTTTACATCTTCTGTGTGATTTAATGCTATTGATTCCTTGTTTTTAAAATAACTACCTTAAAAAAATTATTATTTTGTTTAAATCATACAATATGGAAAATTCTAACTATTGTTAAAAGAAAAAACTAATACTTTTAATACATGGTGGCTCTTTAACTCAGAGGTTAGAAAATAGTGAAATTTTAGAACATGTAAAAATATCACAGTTAAAAAGTTTTAAAAATTTTAAAGGCTAAAGGATATGAATAACATTTAAATATTTTTGAAAAATATATTATCATATAATTTAATTTTTTGTTAGAAATATTTTTAGATGTAAAGACAGTGAAATGTCTTATAATTATTTGTTTTAAAGCATTAGGATGATTAAAAAGTTAAATAAATTTTGAAGTTATAATAAATCATAATTTCAAAATTCAAGCAAAAGATTTATCATTCCTTTACATACTATTATTCTTAAATTAACATTTTCCTAGGTCATCGTGATAGTGTTTATTAATGATACTTAATTAGAGCAAGACTGAAAAATTTAATATCAGCAAGGGTAAAATCTTAGACAAATAGATTTTTCTTAATGATTAGAACATTGTATAAAAGTAGAGATCTGAATAAAATTCTATGCCTATTTGAAAATTGAAATTACATAATGATCATTTTGTTCACATGCTTTAGTTCAGAGTAGATAAAATTAATTCTTAATGATAAGTACGATTTCTAGTCCAGTGGTGAAATACTTTTTATTTATTTATATTGACTTTATCAGAATTTATTTTAAAAGGTTTATAACGTATGCAAAGCTGGAGTTTTAAAAAACAAGTGTTGTTGAGAATAGTTAGTCATTTTAAGAAATATTAAAAAATAATTTCATGCTTTTTAAAGACTACAATTCTATAATTATAAAAATATTTTATAATATAAATATAAAAATATTCTTATTTGTTATTTATTTATTTTATTTATTTATTTTAATGGTTACATAAAAAATATAAAAGCCACTTTGTAATAATAGAATTTATTAGTTGTTGAAGATCTAAAAAATCTATTTTTATAAATTCAATAGTTTGTCTATAAGGTTATATTTAATGATGTGTACAAGTTTTATAAAAGCTTTCATTTTATAAAAAATAAAGAAAAAATTTTAAAAATTTTTACAAACATACACAACACGTACACGGTCACGTACACACACACACACACACACACACACACACACACACACAAAATGTATGCATTTGTTAATTGGAAATTTTAGAGATTTTTATTGCTTAAGAAATTAGTAGAGTATTTAAATTTAATGATATGCATTAAAGAATAAATCAATAAATATATTTAACTTCGGTTTCTAAAGGTCTCTGATAAAAATACATTGCTCCAATTTGCAATTGTATGAAAAGAGTAAAAAGGAATCGTTCTTGCATGTACTAATTAGTGGTTCCCATCTCCCATTCCTGCTATGCAGGCTCTAGTAGCTATACAACAATACCGAGGAGGTGCGTTCCGCCAAGGGCAAGTTCGCCAGTTACCCACATAGCAAAAAAACCGTAAGCCATTCCCTGGGTAATTCGTGCTAAACTCGTGCCTAACCAAGTTAACGAGACGCACGTTCTCTAGTTACTAGGATGTACGAACATTAATTCTATTCACCTAGTACATCCAGTTCGTAGAGACTGCGTTGTACATGACTATGAAAATTTCTTTACGTAATCAAATAAACTCGGCTCAGTCATGAGTTAAAATATATAAGGCCGTAGTTAGAGGGAAATCGGCTGGTAAAAAACTATGGGGGCAGCGATAGAATTGCTGCTTAAATGCAGATGTGATGCTGGGCCTTGGTGGGATGGCACAACCGTCGAGGTTCCTTGTGTAGCGGCATCCCTCCCTGTGTTTTATAGTACAACCAACAAGGAACTTATCAGAGTGGTAACCAGAATCAGCAAAATGTCTACAAGCAGGGTAGTAATACACCGTATAAGCAGCAACCACAGCCACCTCAACAACAGCAGACCCGTAATGTACAGCAAACGAAGCAGCCGCCCAATCCACAACAACAGCAGTTACAACAGTTGAAGCAGCAGCAGCAGCAACAACCAAGCACACCTCAAGGGCAACGTCTGAAGCCAATTTTAAAAAGTAGTAATGTTAATGTGCAAGGTAATTCTGGCCAAGTTCAAGGCCAAATCCAAGGTCAAATTCAAGGTCAAAATCAACCAAATCTTGGGCAAGTACAACACATGAATAATGGATTAGATACAAGTGATCTTGGTAATGAAAGTTTGGAAAGCGAAGTTCCAGAAATACCAAAGTGGAGACGCAAGACTCCTGGATGTAAGTTAGTCATTCCATTTTTGAAAAATAGGAAAATAATAATAATCAACTGTATATTAATCAATTATTAAGTAATTAATTATATTTTGTTCAAGAAATAATTTTAAAATATTGAAACGACATGTATATTACATATTAAAATGATGACAATTCACTGCGCAAATTTGAAGATTTTTTATTCTCTCTATCTACTCCAATGGAAACACTGTCGAGTTTTAGAAGTAAATTAATCAATGTGAATTTGTATGACTGAATTACAGCGAATGTAATGTTTTCATTTTTCAGTTAGTAATTTTAATTTCAACTAAGGCTTGATTTTATTTTATAGTGAAGGTTGATAGAAAATTAAAGCGATTACGTATGAACCAGCGTTTAAGGAAGACATTACAGCCAAAGAACGCAATTATGGTTCTAAATGAAATGAAAACAGGCGTCCAATTCACGTTTCCTGAAACACAGTCATCAATGCCGAATTCTCTTTTCTTAGTACATGCTGAGGTAAAAATGATGACTAAAGATTTTCCAATATAAACTTTATATAATTTTTAATAATTTACGGTTAAAGTCGACGTATTTCTCATTTAGATTGAAGGTAAAACATACGTTGGTCAAGGAGTTTCAAAACCACTTGCTCGTCAAAATGCCGCTGAAAATGCTCTGAAAAGTTTACTCTTGGAAAAGATGACAGCTGCAGCAATGAAGGCTCGGATCGATGCAGAAGCTGAAGGGGCCGCAACCAATAACACTACGTCTGAGACTTCCGAGAATAAAGAGGGCGAAGGCACTCATAATATGGAAACAACCTCCGAAGATACCGATGAAATTCCGTGGCGTTCTTTAGCAAGTTTTGCTCTATACAAATTGTTCCTTGAATGGCAAAACCAAGGTACTGTTGTTCCTGTACCTCGGCCTGGTTTATCACCTGGAAAGATTAAAAAAGAAAATAGTAAAGTTGTTGTACAAAAAGAATTACCTCCAAATGCTATTACAATTCATCCAGTAATGCTATTAAATCAGATGCGACCCGGTCTTACTTATACTGAAATCAGTCGTGTTGGCAATCCTCCTAATACTATGTTTACACTTGCTGTTGAAATTGATGGGCAAGAATATGCTGGAACTGGTACGATTTTTTATTCAAATTTTTAATCAATACACTTACGTATTTATAGTGCAAATTTGTTTTTTTATGTTTAGCAAAAAATAAGAAGGATGCCAAAAAAATAGCGGCAAAAACTGCGTTACAAGCTTTATTCAACCTTATTTATCCAGATGAAAAGGAGAGTGAAGATGTAAATATAGGTTAAAATGTTGATGAATAACATTTGCTTTATTTTAATCTCGACAAGTGCATTTTGCATAGTAGAATTGACGATTAAAGAAGTAACAAATAATAACAGTATTTGTATTGCATAAACGCAGTTCTAAGCAAAATTGAAAAAATCTTTATATTTGTAATCTTCAAATCTATTATTTTATCCTAAGAGGATAAATTTTCTTTACTATGTCTTATTATGCACCTTATAGGTAAACAAGTTTGACTATTTAAAATAATTTGATATTCTGATGACTATGTCGATCAATTCTGTAAAAAATTCAAATATAACAATTATTATCTTGTCAATAATGGATTTTTTCCGCATTATATAAATTTAGGTATACCTTCGATACCTAAAAATAATTCAGTGTAATTTGAAATAAATCCTTTTTGTGACAAAACTTAAATATTAATTTTTTATACTCTATAGTATTTCAAAACAATCTGTTCTAAAAAGTACTTCAATTTTCTAAGGAAATAGTGTTAAAATAAAAATTATGTTAAAATTAGAAAATATTTTAAGCAAAAATTGGAAAATAACAAAAGGATTCTTTTCTTAAAAACTAATATTATGTTTAAATTTTAGTTTGATTAGTTTTAATAATTTTTCAAAAAACACAAACTTTGAAATAATTTATGAATGTAATATTAAAAATGAAAGTTGTACATTTGAATTAAAATGAACTTTAAAAAATTGAAAAAATGACGTCATTTCATTAAGTTTTTTACGGTTTTTATTTAAGGTAATTTACAAGAAAATGTTTACAACTTTTTTCAATTAAAAAATTTAATCTATTTAAATATTTTTCTGCAAAATTCAATCTATAATTTTTTGTATTTCTTTGTTTATTTTATTTAATATATAAAAATTATTCAATGACATTTTTTTTTAGAATTAGAAAATTCAAGTTGAGAGTGTAAAACTTGAAAAACGATTTTCTTGTATTTACGTCAAGTACAGTATTTTTTATATTAAATTTATTCAAGGTAATTACAGGCGCTTGAACGTCATTAATAATGTAATGAATTAACATTCTTTCATGTTGAAAAATTTAAATTATATAAATTATACTTAAATAGAGCGGTTTTATCCTATTTTATATTAATATGATTTAACTTTTTAATTATAATTGTTCGTATTTATTTTGTATATGGATTAAGAGTCCATTAAGAACTAGGACGAGGATTGTTAAATAAAATACTCGAAGTTTATGTAACTGTTAGGAACATTTAATACACATTTATATATCAGGAAGACTGATATGTCTAATAGTAATATTATGTTCTACCTTAGCAGGCTTTGACTCTAAATTTTCATGTTTTACTTCATCCTCTATCTTTGTATCTTTACTATTAGTCTCCCATATCAAACTTTAGCTTCTTGATTAACTTGTTAATTTATACTTTATGCCCCTATTACTCTTACTTTTAGTTTCAACAATTCAGCTAATACTTCCTGTTCCTTTTATAATTATCATTGATCACAAATTTTGTTGTATTGACCAAGATCTCACTTGATTATTGGGTCTTTTTTGGTTCTTTATAATTTATTATTTGCTGATCTTGCTACTGCTTAGTTTGTTACTGTAAGTTTTCTTATTCGGTGTTAATATAATGTTGGGATGTATATATATACACTTACTACAAAATTTATATGTACACTTAATACAAATTTTACTATGAACATCAAAACTAATTTTTAGTCAAGGCTACCTTCAAATATGTCAAAAGAAATAATTTGTTTTGTATAAAAGATTTAAAAAAAATTTAAATAATTTCTAGAGCTAAATTTTATATAAAGTAAAATTATTAATTATAATTATTATTGAGAGTATAAAGTAACTACATAATAAAATTTTAGCTTTTGTACAAATAGCGAGGTTGTGTATGTCGTAATAACATAGCTTGATAATCTTTTAATGTTGACAATGAAGTCCCAAAGTTCCCAAAGTTGAAGTCCCAAATAGTAAAGTATATAAAAATGATTAAATGATATAATATAAAATTAATTGGCCAATGATTAAAACTACAATTCGCAAATGATATAAAACTATGTAAGTATATCATAAATTGAAAAAAAAACAAGGATTAAACAAATATTTACTACTGAATTACAATCTTATTAAACAGAATTAAAACCATATATTTTATACATAATTAATATAAACATTGTAACCAAAATGTTTCCAAATATATACAAATTACAAAAATAATATATTTATCTCTGATATCTATAACAATGATCATTTGATAAATTTCAATCCTTCAATCGCTTGAAGATGAATTAATTAAAAATATTTTTGGAATGTTATTAAAATTTTTTTATAGTTTTTATCACTTAAATATGAATTAAAAGAGAAACTTGATTTCATGAAAAGTGTCTAAAATATTGAAGAATTTTGAATTTATAATTAATTGTAATTGTAAATATTTTCTTCATTTATAATAAAAAATAAAATAAAATATCAATTTATCCATATTAAATATTTAAAACCCTGCAAAATATTAAAATTTATAAAATTTCAATGTGCTTAAGAAATGCAAATGTATTAGCTTTTAGGATATTTTTCTAAATGTTTCACGATTTCATTCCAAGCTTTTTCAACTTGCTGTTGAGAAATCTCATGACTCCATTGAGTAGAAACAACTACATGAGCATTATTAATTTGTTCAATGTTACTTGGTTGTACCAAAATTCGTTTTTTTGCTTCTTCTATACCTAAATTATTCCTTTCCATTAATCTTTTAATAGCCTTTAAAAAATTACAATAAAATTAAAATAAAATTAAGTTAAAAAATATGAATGTGCTACACTTACTTCTTCTTGTGGAATTATACATGTCCAAATTTCATGGCAAACAACTTGCCAACCAGCTTGAATTAAAACTGCTGCTTCTATAATTATAACATCAAAGCCTTCTTTATACAGCTTCTCAATTTTCTTTTCAGTTTGATCAAGGATAACAGGCCACATTAATTTGTTCAATTTTTCTAATTCATTCTGTAAAAGAAATAATTATAAAATTAATTAGGCTTATTTATTAGATTATTAATGATTAGATTTAACATTATCTTTTACCTTATCATTAAAGACTAGATTACTCAAAGCTCTTCTATCTATTTGACCATCTGAAGTTAAATAACCAGATCCAAAAGTTTCAACAATTAAATTATAACACTTCATTCCAGGAGCATAAAGAGAATGGGCAACTAAATCACAATTAATGAGTCCAGCACCTAATTTTTCAATTTTATCAGCTATGCTTGATTTACCACTAGCTATACCACCAGTTAGACCAATTATATATGGCCTTATTGGTTTACCATCTAAATTCTATTAATTATACTAGTATGTATTTTATTTTATTAATAATATTACTTATTTACATGTACATAAAGATTTTACATCATAAAGTTCTTATTGATAAATAATTAATTAAGATTAATACATATTATTTTATATATACTCACAGGTTCCTTTAATCTCGTACCCAATAAACGTATTCTATGATTACTAGAACTGATTTTTGCTTTCTCATGTTCTTTGTGATGAATATCATTAACCAATTTTATAACATGAATATCTAGCTGCTTTAAATTGTTTTGTGCACGTTTTTCATTGACCATCTCTCCACCTTTTTTAGTCTCTTCACTTACAACAATCATTTGTAAATTTTGATCTTCTGTTGATGGTCCATAAATATCAGTAATTGGTACAACATTATAAGTTAAACAAGGATCTACATCTTCTGTGAAATCTTTCAAAGATGTTATACGCTTTGAGCATGGTTCAATTAATTCCCACAAAATTTTTTCTAAAAATTTAAATAGTAAAAATGTATATGAATTTATATTTTTCTTTAGCATTAAAATAAAACAACTTTACTTTGCAACATATTTGTGTCTGTAACACCCACTGTTAAATTTTCAGTACAATAAAGAATTGCTTCACTTAAAAATATTTTATGACCATTATGTAATCTATCGAAAGTTCCTCCAAGTACAATATTCTTATACATCTTTTCTTCAAATGTATCATTTGTATTAACTTCATTATAATTATTTTCCTGATCTTTTTCATCAAATGTTATAAATTTACAACCCATTGACGTATTTGACAGGCAATCTTGCATAAAAGTATTTGCCTCGTTACTATTGTAAGTTTGATCAAAAATAACTAGTTCCACTGGCCTTTTTGTGTGTATTATTGATACATGAGGATTTTTTAAATTTGATAACAAAACTCTGACATCTAAACAACTAGAGTGATTCAAGGCAACTGTATAAATATTTGCTACAACTTCAGAATAACGAGGACCTTTTAGTTTTACTGATGGTAATGAGTATGTATTAGAAATAAGAATATTTTTTTCTGGAAAATATTGAATATAAAGTGTTTTTAATACATGATTCTTAATAGCTGGTAATAATTTTCCTACTTTAGCTGGATTTGTTAATATTAAGAGTCCAGTATTAACCATATTTTAAAATTACGTATACTTGACAAGAATTTATAAAACATAACCTATCATTTCCTATTGATATTGGTTACAGCACTAAATTATACTTTTGAAGTACCTCATATATAAGTAGCAAAAATTCAATTTTTAAAAACGAGTGAAATTACGTAAAGGCTCTTTTTATTTGAATAATTCAAATATGTAAATTAGTATTAGATAAGTGTGATAATTATTAACACTAGGTTTAGGATTCAATCTTATAAAATTTAACTATTTTCTAATCGAAAATAGAAATATTTTTGATTTTTTTTATCATAAAAAATTCGAAATATTATGACTCGATAATAAATATTTTCAATTCACGATTGCAACAAAATATATTATGATTTAGAAACACAAGGTTCGTTTAATTTATAAAAGGAAACTGCTACTTTCTACATCGCGTTAATAGCCGTAAAAAGAACGTAATTTTTTATAAAGCGAACAAACCTTTGACATTGTATAAATTTCCTTTACTGGCTTATCATTCTTTAGTATATGTTATAGAAATTAGAGTGTTCATTAACATGTAATTTTGAATATAATTAATTTATTATACATTTTTCAAACTTCATCAGTGATAGGTAAATTGTTTTACAGATATTTATTTTCTCTTGTGTGAACTGAAAAGTAAGTACATTTTTTACATAATATTTTAAAGCAAAATGTACCTAATGTGAGCATGTGGAGTAGGGAACGCAGTGCGTTAAGTATAATAATAGAAAAAAATATGTAAAAAGGAAATTTTTCGAATGAAGGAGGTTTTTTACATTTTACAAGGTGGGTGTCATTCTTTCATCTGTAATTTATGAACAAGAAAAATTAAATAAAAATTTATTTCTTAAAGAATACTAAACAAATATACATTGAATATTATTTAAAAAAATTTTCTTGAAATGTAAAAATATATATTTCTAACTATAAATATAGTAATTTATACCATTTTTCATAAATGTTATAAACTTTGTAAATCTCTTTTAAATTTCCGTATCATTATTTCTAAATAAGATATTGATGTTCGAATATGAGAATTTTAAGAATAATCTTTTTCGGTGGCCTGATTTTATGTAGTGGTAGTGGGTAAGTTTATAAATTTCTACTGTTTTTTATTAATTTCTGATTGTAATGATTATTTTTTTAATTTAATATTCAAAGTGTTATATACAATAGATTAATATTTCATTTTGAAATCTTAAACATATTTTTTCATTTTTTCTTTAGTGACAAATCATGTTAGAAATTTTGAAACGTTCTAAACGAGTCGATATATATATTACATTTATTTGTAAAATAGAAAAAACGTTAGTATTTAACTGATTTACAAATAATTGTTAAATAAACGATTTTCATTAAAAAAATAATTTTATTATTGAAATCAACATGATATAAAAACGCTTGTTTCAAAATATTACACATATATATATTACATAATATCTTAATATACAGAATAGTTTAAAAATATTTAAAAACTCTTAAAAATATTGGAATATACTAAAGATGATTCCTAACTTTAAATACACTATTCAATAAACTTACAATTTTTATATGATATCTTGAAAATGCCTCTGCAATATAAAATTGTATTTAATACGATATATTAAAAAATCAGAAAAATAATCTTTTCACAATTAAAAATATTATATTTATTATTATACTATTATATTATATTATGTATATTTTTTAGAATCAAATCAATTGAATCGTATATAAATTTAAAATAATTAATATAGCATTACTTAGTACCAATCATATTTATCGATACATTGATTATATTTACCGATGAAATCGTAATAGTAATTTTTGTTTCAGATTAACAAATTAGTAAAAAAAGTTTAATTAGCTAAAACAATAAAGGGTAAGAAAAATAAGAAAAAATTTAAAAATTAATACGTCTCAATTATAATAAAATAGGGGAAAAAATGTTAATGTCTTTAAATTTTTCATCCATTAATGAGATTCTAACAAGCTTTGTACAAAATTCTTTGCTATTTTTGAATGACACTAATATAAAAACTTTTGGAATTATTGCGTGTGCATTTTTTACAATAATTGGTGCTGGATCATTTACATTTTACAGATTAAAAGGTTTTGTTTGTATAATAATTTTTTATAATGTTTTGAATTTAATAATAAATATTTTATTTTTAACTCTTTAAATATTATAGATAAGAAAATTAAGAATATAAGTCATAGCAGAGGAATTACAAAAATAAAGGAATTTCCAAAAAATTCGAAACATGAATCGAAATATGACAGTTTTTATTTTCGTAAAATCTTATATGAATTTCATAATTTATGCAATGTAAGTGGAATATTTAATTGGTATTAGGTATATTATTGACATTTTAGAATTAAAAATTTAATAGGTCATAAACATACTTGAATGTTTTTCATAAAGGCAATTTATTGTGCATAGTTAATCAATATATTTAATAAAAATGATTTTAATAAAATATGAATTTAAATATTTTATTCCTTATATATCTCTCGTTTTAGATATTTCTTGTTTTAAATATTTATTTAATAAAAACAAATATTTATCATTTTTAATTTTAAATTATGTACCAAAAAATATTTAAAAATTACTTTGACTGAAATGTATTCTGAAATCGGAAAGTTGGTATTATTTATAATAATGTACAGCGAGAAAGAATAATGGATAAAGACTATTATAAGAGCCTAGTTAATATTGATTAAAATATGTATAAATTAGTGAAGTATAAAATGATAAAACATGCGAGGATCAAAGCTTTTCTGCACGAGTAAAAATTTTCCGAAAATACAATTTCACCGGTAATGGGCGTAATTACTTATCTTAAGAACTATGTCTAATTTAATATGGGTATAAATATCTCTTGCAATTAACACAGTATGTTTGTTTGTACATGTATTACGCTGCAGCAAAATTGAAGTTATAACATCATATGAATCATGTTTTTGATATTTTTTCTCACGCTTTGAAATAAAAATAAAGTCAAGTCCGAAGAAAAAGAATAACTAAACCATTGAAATACAACGGATATAATAATTAAACATAACAAAAAAAAACCACATTTCGTTGGTAAATTCTAACTTAATATGAGCAGATAGTCAGTAATAAATTATTACTATTATAATATTACTATTAAGAAATTATTTTTTATACATATAATGTAATTCAACGTTCCTTTTTCGGTTTAGGCTCAAGGAGAGCCTATCTTTAACAATATGAAAATGATTGATTTTGATTGATTTTGAATGATTGGTTGAAAATTATTTACATATACCAAAGGTTCATTTTTTTTCAATGTAGAACAAGATGACTGCGTTAAAAAAAGTGAACGCCCGAATGATATAACGTTAGTGAAAGGTAAACATGATACGCGCAGGTTAACAAATCAAAATTAATGACTGTCTTGATGACAATAATGATAAAAACTAATTTTTCTTTGATGATCCTCATTAAGTACCAACATCTTTAATCTAAAATGAAATCATTTTCTGCAAAGATTTTTAGATTTGATGATCTGAACTTATGATTCGCTAGACGTTGAAGAATGGGTGGATTAATATAATACGAATTAAATAGGAATCAAATAAAATTAATCACTGTTAGAAGCGTTGATAATCTAAAATAAATAGTCTTTCTTTTAAATCAATCACTTAATGCTGAAGTTTTCTACTTAGTAGTGATAATATTCATTCGAGAATGCTGGTGTAAGCATCGGTATTGAGGTACTAAGGAGCTGGATATATTATTATTTCTATGTTGATTCCGAAATTGCTGCTAGATAATAAGTTTATCAAAGTTCTGTAAACATTTATCGTGTAAAAGAGAAGTTGAGGTTGATTGACAACTGATTATTTTCAAAATCAATAATTTTAGTGCGAATGTAATTCTTAATCTGATTATATTTACTCTTTTTAACAAGGTAACTGAAGGGTATCTGCGATTTTTATAGACCATTATTATTAGTAATAATTGTAGTTGGATAATAATATCTAATTCAGTTTAACACATTACCAAAGAGAATTCGCGGTATGTATTACTCAGTCCACATCAAATATTTTTAATGTGTAGCTCTAAGAATTTAGATGCCAATAAATGCACAAATTACGAGATAGTATTCAAATCGACGTCATTTGTACAGAAAATTGGTTAAAAACAGGTTATTTTCGGACATGCATCATTGTTGAGAACGGATAATAAGTAGTACAAAATTTAAGAGATTCACGCTTGCTATTTTCTAGTAACAGAGAAAATGAAAGTTGTATAGAATTGTGATGTGGTCAATTTATTTTATCAATATACAAATTGGAAAATAAACCTACGCTTGTGTTGGATCACTGATCATATATTTTACGAAGTATGCATAATAAACGTAATACTAGAATAATTTATTACAACAGAATTTTTTACTCTTGTACAATTGCAAAGATATTGTAAGTAAAAATATTTTTAAAACGCTTTCCAGAGACCTTATGAAAGAACATTCAAGAATTCATATTAAAAGCAATTTTCAAAGCTATATATTCACAGTGTTATAAAATTGTATTTTCAGAACTGTACTAATATATTTAGTTCGATGAAGTGTGTAGAACTTATTTCAACTTATCCTGAACTAATAAATATTTCATTATCTGATGGCTTAACACCATTTCACCGCGTTTGTTTTCATGGCAATGATGCATTAATTGAGTATATGCTTGTGAAAGGTACTAAGAATATACGTGTATTTTATTTATTGTGATATTTATTTTCTAAGAGTTTTGTCTCACGAATATTATAAAATATAATATAAATTATATTTTAGGTGCAGATCCTGAGCTAAAAACGGTTGCTGGAGAAAATGCTTTGTGTATGACACTTTATCATTATTTATTCACCAAAGCTAATGACTTCAGCTGTTTAAAAACATTATATGCAAAAGGTAATAAATGTCATTCGTAGTCTTTCTAAAAATGTTATATAGCTAAAATACATGTGGTTTTATTTAAATCTTTTTTAGGTTGCTATCTAACATACAACGACGACTGGTATAAGATATTTCTAAGTCTTTCAATTAAAGATAATAATACAAATTTGACTAAATGGTTGATTACTCATTCGAAATCACAAAAAGAAAATTCTTTTACTAGAGCTTCCTCAGTTCCTTTATAACAAGAATAATATATTTATGTTTATTTCAAAATATATGAATACAAATTAGTAAATTTACTTAAATATTAAATTATATATTATACATAGATAAATATATTAATGTCCTTAAGAATTTATATCGCGAATAAAACATTCTTATAATACAACTGAAAAAACAATTTATTTTTAATTAATATTATGAAATGCATTTTATTTTCGAAAAATAAACAAGTTTCCTTCTTATAAGTTTTAACTTTTAAATCTGTCTTTTTATACGTATTTTTCTTTATTTTAAAATGTTTTAATAATTTTACTGTTATAACAGTAGGACTTAAAATTTTTAAAACTAAGTTTAATTTATCTTTAAAACGAAAACAAATGTATTCATTTAAATATTGAATATTAAATATAGAAGTATGTTATTAATTTAAAAATGTTTCTTGCATTCTGTACAGCATCTTAAATAGAATACGTAAAATATTCTTTTTAAATAAAAATATATTAACACTTCTAGCAATGAAATTAATTTTTTTTTTAATTTAATGATATTATTTTAATATCGAATTCAAAAGTCTGTCTAAGTGATCAATTATACAATATTATACGAAAAGTTTTACAAATATGTGTAATCAAGGATTTTTGGAAACTATGCAAGTACATATATAAATTAATTACATTTTTTTCATAAACTATCTTAAGCTATTATTAAATCACGAAATAATACAATAACATTACATGTAATAATTTTCACATACACAAATGTAATCAGAATCTAAAGAACTGAAAACATTTAGTAAAACCTTAAACTATTAATCAGTAGTGTAATAAAGTTGTCCTGCATACTGAAATTTGGAATTGAGAACAAGAATATAACGATCATGTAATAAAGACATTAAAAGGTATGTTGTCGAAGTACGTTTTTACAAGGAATTTTCGTTCTTAAACATGATAGAATGACTTGCAGAATTCTAATTCGATTATAAATCCTTATTTTAAATAATTATAAATCATTATCTGATTTAATACTTTCTTTCTTGAAATACTAATTTAAGTAAATGATTCGTAAATAGTTTCGACGTATATTAAATTAATTATTAATTTTTTATGATTGTTAGTTTATCTCTTTAGAAAGTCAATACATATTTATAAAGGTTCGATATACTTCGCACGAAAACAGTTCATGTGATAAGACGACGGATTATTCATAATAATAAAAGAAATTTATTTACGAGAAATTAAATACATAAACTAAATAGTATTTATTATAGAAATTGAACGACATATTATTAAGCATGAATTATGAATATTTTAAAATCCTAGTTTAATTTATTTTTATTAATCTAGTATTAAATTAAAAAACTACTTTAATAAAAGATAAATCTAAGTATATAAACTTTAATCAAGTTGCTAATTTTATAAGTAGATAATATTGTTTTTAGTGCATTTTTCAGATTATAAAAAAGTTTTTATCTTTTTGTTTATATTAATCTTACAAGTTTATAAATGCAAATGTAATATCTACACTTAAAGAACTTATATTTTTAAAGCCAATTCTTAGAATATATTATAGAATATACACAAAAAATATATACTATTCTCACTTTTATTAATACATATAATTTCTTTAATACTTTTAATTATTAAATACGAATTAAATATGAAAATTGAAACTTAATTATAAAATAATTATATTTAAAATATATTGAGGATTTTAAGTATTTGAAAGTGCATAATTTGATTTTACTATGAAAAGTAAAAGAGAAAAATGAAAATATAGTTGAATAAAAAATTAATCTATGCTAAATTTAAAAATATGTTGTACAAATTTATAAACGGGCTTATATATTTATTGATATATCATTGTGACGTTTAAATTTATTGTATTTATCGAACATCAAGTTTCGTAATTTATGCAATAAAAATAATTAATAAGAAACTTATGTTTTTCCTTTATATTTTTTATTAAGAGTAAATAACATCTATTTTTAAAATATCTTAATTTTTTTAATTTTTAAAATAAATACTTAGAGTTTTAAAATTTACTTGAACTAATGTTAAGAAAAAATTCTTATAATTTTGAATGTTTGATAATTTCATGTATATATATATATATTTTAAACATTTAAAAGACTGAACGTATATTTAAATAATTCTTTGTATAATAAATCTGAACTATGTAATTGTATATTTCATTTGTTGTATTAAATACAACAATTTGTGCATTACAAATAATATTTGATTTAACCGAATAAATTGTAAATGTAGATAATGATGATATCTTTCAATTAAAGTGGTAATAAATTTTTCTTTTTAAAAAAAGAATATTCGAATAAAATTATAAATATAAGAGTGGATCTAAAAATTAAAAATTTTATGTAATATGGGAAAGGAAGTTATCGATATTTTGATGAAGCTCAGCTTTTTGAGTATATTTTTTAGTGCTTGTTTTATTAATAATATTTTAAGATATATTAGCTCTACAAATTAAATAATTGTTACTATTTCAGATAATGTAGTTTAAAATAAAGCGTTTTTTTAAATTTATAAAATACTTCTTTTTTATTTTATTGTTGTACAAAAAAATCAATGATGCATATTTAACTTATGTAAAATAAATATATAATAAAATGTAATTAAAATGATTCTTGGTAATATTTTGGTAAAATAAGAGAAGTCATTATACGAGTGTTTTTAGTGGAATATGAAAAGTAAGAATTAATTAAATGATTATGCTAACTATAATTCAAATAAAAGTTTATATGTTTGACCCCTTTCTTCTTATTGTATCATTATTTGACTCAACTGTTTGAAAATATTTATCTTTACTTATTGCTATTAATAAAACTTTTATTGTCATATCGCCCAGTTTATTTCGTTATAATGTTTCTTATCAATACTTTCAATTTTATAAAGCATTAATAAATCAAAAACATATTATAACACTTTTTAACTCACAATAAATATATGTGTTTATATGAAAATGGTACATAGAATGATATTTGTAACTTTTTTTTTAATAAATATATACGATTTAAAAAGATTATCAAATAAAAATATCAGCAAAAAATACTATTCAACATCGTGGACGTTTTCTCATTTACAACTTTTATCTCAAATAATTATTACTCGCTTAAATTGGTTTGATTATATAAAGATATTTATGCCAGATCATTTTTCGCAGTTCGTTGATAATTCTAACGCATTACAACATAATCAATTATTTTTATACTTGCAACAAAATTGTATTTCTATCTGGTTAGTGGTTGACATATGCAGTCTTTGTACATTTATTGCTTTCCTCGCCATTTGTCAATTTCCTCCAATAACGCTAACTTTTTATTATAATAAAGTTTCATCGAATCTGTCAAATACATCCTGTTAAACATAAGGCTAGGCTACTATTACAATAAACAAAGGGACATTGACTAGGTTTTCTCATACGCGTATCCTAAAATACTCACACAGCTTTTTATGGCTCTTGCCTCGACCTACTTAATTATTGGATTTTCCATCAACCTTTTCAATTTTGCACAGTACTATAGTAAAATAATTTCTACTCGGGAAAACAAGATTTATTCTATCTCTGACCGTCAACTCAGATTCAAAAGAGAAATGTCAATAAACGAAATACGTTTAAAAGAACTTCAATAATTATATTTATCATTTTCTCCAACAACCAACACAATCACGAATATCAACAAATAAAAACGTTGGACTAAATTGCGATTTTATAATGCTGATTGAATCCCATTAACACCCACTATTATGAGAACTCAATGATATTTATACATATTTTTACTGTTAACATATCAAATGTACATCGTACATCCTTTTGGATTCAGCTCTAGTCTAGATAGACGTATTTAAGAATCCTCGAATTAAATATTTGACAGTCGTACTTTTTAAAATAAATATGATATAATTATCCATTCAGTCATTAAATCACAATTAGTGTCTCTTTCTTTTATAAAAGAAACATTTTATTTTCTCAATATATCATTATTAATAATATTTATACAGAGATTTAATAATTAAAAATGTTAACGACTATGCAATGATCTGATTAGAGATATTTTATCCATAATAATGACTCTTGCAAAACTATTGTGCCTGACAACAACATTAAGGAATATTAACAACAAAGAACATTTCATAAATTTCAATTGTGATTAGTACAAAAATAATAATTACTGGCGCTAAAAATAAAATTAATTAAGTTTCACATAAAACTACATTTTTATTTATATTTGTCTTTAGTATACCGAACTACAAGTCTATAAAATATATAATTTACTTCTTGCATTAGTTTCTTTTAACTAAAGTTTTAGAAGTTCTTATTATTTCAGATACATTTGTTGAATGCAGATAATACCTTTATCTCAATTTATTTATATTATTATCGATTAAATTTAATATATTTAATATTTCTATCCTTTATTTTATAATACTTACCAATTAATTATTGAAGTTAGAATGTGAAAAAATATTTAAATAATGTACTACTTCAATAAACATTTTTTATTTATATTATTTTTCATCACATAATCTTCGATCATAATTCTGATATTACTTATTACGTTTGTAAACTCATTAAGTAATATTTTAAGTAACAATGAGTACCAGAAATTATTAAATAATAAACAATTGATAATATTTATTTGTCTTGTCTCTTACTGATTTTTTCTATTACTATAATTTTAGTTCTGCTCAACTATCAAAAACACCTACAAGTAATAAAGCAATGTAAATCGACGTTAGAATTTATATTTCTACCGACTATTGAAATCTCTTACCTAATGATAATAAGTAATCATTTTTAAATCTATGTAAAGTAATTTCCTGTTGTTTAATTTACTTATTCATATTAGTTTTACGTTAAAAAATAAAAAGTTCGATATGTTTATTATTTAAATCAAATACATATAGGATATTGAAATATGATGAAAAGTGCTTAAAACTATCTACACGAAATTGAATTAATTAACATAAGAGCATTTACATTTACATTGATCAATTGAATTAAAAATATATTGTAAATATTTCACCGTAGTACAAATTATTCTTTTCTCTTATCTCAATTATTATATTGATTAACACAGATTATTCCATTTACTCAATCCAATATTCTCATGTTCTAAGCGTAATAAAGGACAAATTTAAATGTGTATTTTCATTTCCTCAATTTTGATAAAAAATACTAATTTCCAAATATGTTTAAGTTAACTAATACTACTACTACAAGCACTACATAATAAGAACAGAAATACTCAGGATTAAAAATGATATATTTTTAGAGATTAGAAGCACCAATAACCAACGAGAAAAAAAAATTAAATAATATTTTATATCATTTGTATCATTAGATATTTCTTTCGCAATAGTAGATTCATTGAAATAATTATGATTTTTCATTGGATAAAAATTTTTTGGATAATAATTGTTCATTGATGATTTATTGTACACATTGCATTTATAAGAATTTATTTATTAAACAATGAAATATTTTTGATTAATTTCTTTTATAAGACTACTTTGAGTAATTTATCAAGAATTTGCTTCAATTAGCACTAAAATTTAAGAAATATTTATCTTCTATTTCCTCGTCATCTTACAAGTTGATTATAAATTTATAAATAATTTATTATAAATTATAAAATTACTAATAATAAGGTATAAATATTCGTACGTATAATTGAAAGGAATATTTTAGAATTTATTTAGTGAACAAGAGCACGTGTATACATAACAGCTTTATTTTATTCTATTATATAATAGAAATTCTTATTTTAACATATTTTCTTATTTTAAAACTTCATTTCTCATCAGAAAAGGTATTAAAATTAAAAATAGTAAAAAATTCTGTAAAATATAAACAATGAATCAGTATTGCTTTCTTATAATAATATAAAAAGTAAGTTAACAGATAATTAGAATATTCGAATAAGGAAAGAAAAATGTTTTATTTACAATTATATTAAATGTTTACATTCAGTGTTACAATAACATAATTATCATCAAAATTATTCATGTTATAATAAATGTTGCGCGTATAGAAATTTTTTTTAATATCATGTATAGTATAATGTAATCTTTTTTGATACAAAGCTATAATTTTATCACTTATATTAAAAATATAATTATAATAATACGAATATAAAATTATAATTGTTCTATAAAATAGGCACTTTTTAATTTTGTAAGCACAATAAATTATAATACATTCCCTTTTTATCAATGAGTTCAGCATGAGTGCCACTTTCTGCGATGGTTCCTCGACTCACCACACAAATTATATTCGCATCTTTGATTGTAGATAGCCGATGTGCTATTAAAATACACGTTCTACCTGCTTTTGCTTCATCGAGGGCAGCTTGTACTATCTGAAATATGAATTGTAAAATTTTTTAATTTTTTAATTTGTTACATTATACAACCGATAAGGAAATATAATAGAATAACATTTTTATCAATATCAGCTGTAGAATTAAATTTAATTTGTAATTTTAACAAAATAAAAATTTGAAATAGAAAAATTGATGTACAATTAAAAGTAATGTACAATAAAAAGATCAAAATCATCCTACAAGGTAATATGAGACTCAGAAAAGCTTAAACATTGTGTAGATTAAACATTAGCAGAGAGGCTTATCTTCAAACATGATGCGATTATGATCTAAATTTTATTACTAATGAATTATTAGTACATAAATATCAATTAATACAATATGTTGATTTTTTATTATTTTCACTTTTAGCATTAACAAAGAAAATCTTCTAATGTTAATTGAGTTTAGGAGTGCTCAAACAACATCTTGATCTTTCATTTTCAATATCATTTACAATTAACAATGAAATTGCAACCCAATGTTAAAGATTAGGTAAATAAAATAAGTTATCTATTATATGACGACGGATGGAGTGCTTCGAAAAAAATCTATTAAAGGAAAATTAACCAATTGCTTTTATATATAATAATTAAATAAATAATAATAATAAAAATAATAAATTAACTGAATAATGTAAATTAAATAAAGTAATAATTAAGTCATTATGATCGACATATAGAAAAAAGGCATTAGGTATATTGAAAAAAATTTCTTTTTATAAGATCTTAGTACATAAAAGCTTTACTTTTGTATAGATGGTTTTTTGCAAGAAAGACCTATATTTCATGTTGTTAATTACAATTAAAGAATAATTAAAAATAAACATTTATAAGAAAGATTATGACCCAATCAAACTTTAATATTTTGGTTGAACTAAAAATTGAATTATATATGCAAACGCCTAATTAGCAATGAAAATTTTAAACTATAAAAAAATCACGAGTAGAGAAAAGATAACATATAAAATCCTGTTATTACATAAAGACCATCGTCTACTATTAATGTTAAGAATAAAATATTGAATGAAAATGTACTTAAAAAGAGTATTGTCAAATAGAAGAATATAACACTCGTATACTTTATATACGAATACTAAAAGAAGTTTAAATGTTCAAATAAAGTCAGTTAAATTATGTCAAGCAAAAAAAAATACTAAGATTGAATATCGTATTATTAAGTATAAATTACTCTAAGTAAATATCTAATATATTAAAATGCTACAATATGCAAACCGATTTTAAATAAAAATGAGTCAGATCATAAAAACGTAATCCTATCTAAAAAGATATGTAAGATAAAATTTTTGGTTGATAAATGACTTACAATCGACATTCATAAAAGAATGGTTAATTATTGATAGTACAATGCTCTCATTATTAAATTTACCAAATAATATTTGTTACGAAAATTTTAATCAAGCATTTTTATCGTAGGTTTTATTTTAGTACCCATATTTTTTGACATTATCAATGTCGTAAACATTATTTTGTATCTTTTGAAAACATATTTTCGCTTAAAAATTACGATTCCCCTCTGAAACTTTAAGTTTTGGCTTTTAAATTTGTGCACATTTATGTATTAAGTTGAGATTACATATATTAATTACTACAACGCAATTAATAAGCTTTAACTATTACTTTAATAAATACAATTTTAATAAATAAAAACGTCATACATCCATTTAAAACGCATAATTTATAATTGAAATCATAGCTTTTGGGATATTTGAATATACAGAAAAAGCATAAAATTTAAAATAGAAATTTAAGTATAACTATATAAGTTAATTTATCGTACCTGTTCACTTTCAGAATCAAGAGCAGATGTAGCTTCATCAAGCAATAAAATCTTAGGATTTCTCAGCAACGCCCTGGCAATAGCTACTCTTTGTTTCTGACCACCGGACAATTGAGTTCCGCGATCGCCTAACTTCGTTTCGTAACCAAAGGGTAACGATGACACGAAATTATGTATATTTGCTTTTTTAGCGATCTCAATGATTTCTGACATCGGTATCTCGCGATCATTATCACCATAAGCAATATTTTCACGAATACTGCGTGCAAATAACGTCGGCTCTTGTGATACTAAGCCAAGTTGTTTTCGTAATTTCGATTGGCTTGCGCATTTGATGTCAATACCACTCAGTTCCTATTATACAACATTATTGTATTATTTATATTTTCAAATTTTTTAAAGAATGCGTTACACTGAATCTTACACAAAAATTATAACACTTGTAAAACTTACTTTATGATATATATATATATATATATACACTATGTGAAAGTTTAGGAACCTGTTTTAAACTAAATAATAAAATACAACACTATTGGTTGATTAAAATGTATTTAAGATATAAAGATTTTTCAAAGTATTTAATAAAATATTTAAATATTTATTATTATTGAAACATTAATAAACTTACTAAATTTTTTTTAAGTTCTTGTAAAAAAAGAAATTAAAACAAAATGCAGTTGGATGCAAATCCTGTAGGTAAGTTTTAATTTTCTTCAAAATTAATTATAATTTGAAATTTGAAAAATTTGGAAAATATAACTTCTACACATAATTGGATCAAAAGTTTAATTGAAAACCAAGAAGAAGACATTAGTTCTACTTTTAAATTAGACACCGATTTCAAATTGAATCTTATATTTTAAATCCGATTTTATATCCAATTTGAAAACACAAACTTTTATCAAGCAGTAACAAGTTATATTTTGAAAATTAACAAAATTTTACAACTTTGTTGCTACTTGCATTAAATGCTACTTACTATAACACCAGAATCTGGATCGTAAAATCGTTCGATCAATTGAACTATTGTACTTTTACCACAACCACTAGTTCCAATTAAAGCGACAGTTAAACCATTTAAAACATTAAGTTCTAATTCATTCAAAATCTTAGTTCCTGGTCTTGATGGATATTCAAATGTAACTTTTTTATACTCTACATTTGCATGAGAAGTCTAAAAAATTATACAAGAAATAATTATTACAGATAAATCTTATAAAAAAATAAATTAACAGTTTTATTATTAAATTTAACTAGTGTATTATATAATTTAATACCCATTTATCCTCAGATAGAGATGTTGAATCTTGGATTTTAGATTTACGTTCAATGAGATTTATGATATTTTCAGCTGCTATTAAACCTTTTTGTAAATTAGGCGCAAAAGCCGAGGCATTAGCTATCATAACTGTACCCATTATTAAAGCCTGAGAAACTCTGAAATATAATTTTATCGTTTTTATTAAGAATTTCACGACGTTTTCTTTATTGTCTGCATCGTAAATTCAAAAAGTAAGTAAATTACGAATATATGAACCAATTTCTCATGCACCATTTCTATTCCACTTAAAACAAAAAGCATCATAATTGAAATAAAAAAAGATATTATAATCACTTGAAAACATTCGCGTAGAATAAACCCTCATTTTTTATTAGATATCCTCCGTAGTATATGCAAGCGGCGTAAGCAAAAAAACTGACGGATCTTGCCAGGCCGAAGATCAAACCTCGGTAATGCGTATTTCGCAGCCCAAGTTTTAAGCAAGAGGTCATGGCATTTTCATAATACTGGTAAAAAGTATCCTCCCTGCAAAGACTTATCACTGTGCGGATATTGCTTACTGCCTCCACAGCAATCTTTGTGACAATTAAAAGTTTGAATATTACTACTTATATTATAAATACGAATAATTTCTATAAAAGTTAATGGAAATAATCTAGATGGAACCAGATTTAAATCTAGATCGCTTACAAGTTTGTACGTTAATCAAAAATTTTTCAAGTATCGCGCTCATGGTTGTACTAATTTATAAAAATCACGGCGAGGGGGGTTTCATTAAAGCTTAAAATATTCAATAGCAAAAGACATTATGGAACATTATTTCCTGAGATTATAATACACATAATTTTATAATATGTATTTTATAATTATAATATTATTACAATTATAACAATATTATAATATTATTATATTTTAATTTTAATATAATTACAATTATAAATATCAATTCATAAAATTAATTGAAGCAACTAAGGCTTAAATTACTCATAATAATACTGAATAAGAAAGAGCTTGCGTTTATATAGTATTTAATATATTCAGTTTCAATTCAATTCAATTTAAAAAATAATAATTAGAATGTACAAGAAGTTGTTGATATGGTTTTTCTATGCTATTTAAATTTTATATGATGGATTGGTACATGTAGTAAATATATTTTAATATGATTTTAAATATAAAAAAGGTTTTTACATTATTTTCAATATGAATTTATATTAAAATTTATTTATTTTCGTAACAAATGTAGAATTCGTTAGTTTATTAGACTGATAACGCTGACATTTTTGTTGTATAACAAATGTTGTACGATATTTTATTATATCATAATAAAAGTTATTATTATTTTGTTGTGAAAATACACGAAGTAAAATTGATACGATTATGTTTAACTCAATATATCATAGAGGTTCGTCTAGATATGTATGCATGCATAAAAATTTTACGATCACCGACTTGGCTATCATTTTTACAAGTAGAAAACTCAAATAATCTCTAAACTTTAATAGGTTCGAACGTTATTCAACAACGCTCAATACTAATTTCATAAGAAAGAAATTATTGAAATACATTTAATATCAGTAAACAGAGAATTTCAAATTGCATCGAGCCATTTTAAAATATTCGAGTTATGTGCATTTGCTATTTCCGAATTATTAATGGTAAACTGCTTACCCATTCAGTTCAAATCAATAAATAAATTAATAAACGAAACTTTAATTATGATTTCAATGCATAAAGGTGTCAATGCAGAAAATTTTAAAAGTTTTGAACATTATATTAGTGTTTTAATTCTTATCTAAATTTAGAAATGTTAAATTACTTTTTAAAATAAGTGGAGACAAATACTTATATAATCAAATCACTTGTTGTTAAATTGACCGAGTGTAAATCTTGATTAATGGTAAAAAAGTGAATTTTTTGAGAGAATCATAAATTCTTTCAATAATTTGAAAATGATTTTATTTATAAGATTGAATAACTTTGAAAAAGATTGAAAAAAATGTATACTCTTTTTTTTTTTAAAAAAAGTAAAGTGCATACTTTGAAAATTAAATAAAACTATAAAATTGATTGTATTTAGAAAAGCAAAAAAGAATAGCAATGTACATAATCTTATTCTGTTTTCTCGCTAAAGTTTTAAGGAAATTCTTTAATGTGCTTACAATTGAATAGTCTATTCCTTATTCTTTTAGCCATTTCTATAAAGTTCTTTTTGTATTTAAATGTGCTCGTTTGTGTAAAAACTATAATGTCAGCTAGAGACGTTACTTTAATAAAATTTATAAAACTGAAGTAGTCTAGCGAAGTCTGATTGGAGTAAGTGGAGTAAAAATAGATGGAAACAAATTATTCCATTTGATGAGAATGAGCGATTCGATTATAGCAGACTTGCTACCTTCGTGGACGAGCCAAGAGAATTATGGTAGTTAAGGGTCTCTTTCCTAATCAGTAGACCCTGCACGTAGGTGACGAGCATGATGAGCGGTATAAAAGCCATGCCGACGAGGCCTAGACGCCACTCGTAGTACATGGCAAGTCCAATGGAGAAGCTAATGGTGCTGCAGGACTGGACGATGGTGCCGATGCGCTGTCCGATCGCGCCCTGGACGGCCGCGGCGTCGGTTGACAGCTTGGAACATAGGGCACCGGTGCCGTTGGCAGGATCGTCGTACCAGCCGATTTCTTGACGCAACATCGCCTCGAACAGTAGACCTCGCAGCCGCATTGTCAACCTCTCACCGGCGATCCGAAACAGGTACACCTGGCGGCAACTCGTTAGTTCACTATCCCGGCCGAACTTTTCACTACTTTAAAACCCGTTCTCCCTATATATCTCGACATGTTTATTATACACTTACACTTAAGCCAATTTATGAGCAAGTTAATCAAATTTTTGTCAGAGCTCGGGCATCTGCATTTGGAATTTATATCATTATCAATAGTAGAGAATAGATGTACGCATATATATATATATATAATACTATACGTTTATCAGCATCCAACAGGGTTCTTCGTAATAATGGATATTATTAATATTTGCTTTTCACAAATTATTATAATCATTAATCCAAGAAAGTTGTACTCGGATCAGTACATGTTTTGTAATATTTGAAAAAAATCCGACGTCTTTATTTAAATATTAGTAACTAACAACAAGGTCTTCTAGACAAAAACGTTCTGTTAGAATCAGATATTTGATGTGTTAAAATTGATGATTATAAACGCTGGACTTAAAAAAAATTCCTTTTTGACTATCGAACAACAAATTCTTGATTTAAAATCACTGCTTAAAAAAAATTACCAAAAAACATGAAAATGACAAAGAGCACATGCTGTTTTAAATAATTTAATAATAAAACATTATTTATAGTTTTGTAAGCTCATAATTAATAAACTTTAAATAACAAATTTTTTATCTAATGTCTCTAGGCTAATAATTAAATTAACATTCAACACGAACGTATATAACGATTGATTACAAATCTTTATTTAAATCGTATCTACATTCTTTGTATTATATTATATTATTAATTTAATTTTGGTTTAATAAATTTGGTTTAATAATGCGTACGAAAATAATAAAAGTAACAATGCAAAAAATATTTTGCTGACAAGGCAGTTTTTCACTGCAATAATTAGAATATTACTCGATATATTAAAATTAAAAAAAAACTGGATTGTGATTCAAGCTTTTCTTTCCCTTTCTCCACACTTCATGTGTTCTAGAAAGTGTTACGAAAATTTGGTAACGGTCAAATACTTCGCTCTCTTTTAAAATTCGCGTTTCACTAAAAATTATTGTTATTTATTTATTTCCCACTTAAATGCTTACATTAATTTAACACAAATTCTAAGTTAAAAAATAACATGATTAAGTTAACCAACTGCTAATTAAACTGAATTTTTAAAATATGTTTCTAATAAGATAAGTGACCGTCACCGGACTTTTAAGACACTATATAAAATATAAAGTGATTACGAATACAAGAATAAAAGAAAAAAACAGAAAAAAGAAACAATTAATATTCTTATCTTGTTTTTAAAGAATTTAAATGCATTAAAGAACTTTTTTACTTTTTTAACTGATATTGATTGTAAAAGAGAAGAGGTATTACGATATTTAAATAAATGTATGTAAAATTGTGGCAAAACTTTTAACAAATCACTATTTTGTGCGTCAACATTGAGAAACAATATTTATTATACATTTTAGAAATAACCTTAGAAATCAATAAATAAAAATCATTATCTCATTTTCTGACTAAAATATTTAATTATAAATCAAAATGAAAATAGTTATAAATATATAAAGTTATTTTTGTGTATACATTAGTAATGTAAATGTAAAATAAAAAAATAAAAATATTTTCAATAATCTATGTTTTTGCGTTGAATTACAAAATAATAAGAAAAAATAAAATATATTCAAATAAAATTATTTTAATTTTTCAAAGGAAGTTGAAGATATTTCTACTATAAAGAAATGAACAGCGTGCTTCTTAAATATTTAATTTAAATAATTCATTTACTAATTGGAAGATTAATCACACGTGTTAAACCGAAAATGTTTTAAGAATACTAAGCAATCATATTTTAATAAGTTAACACCAGACGTTTATAATTATTATCTAAACAATAATTATTATTATATTAATAAATAAAAGAAACAGAAAAATCTACGTTATGAAAATATTTTTTTGTGAATTACTAAGCAATAAACGTTTTTGAATATTGGTCATTATAAAAAGTGATTCATTAATTTATATTTTTTTGTTCACGTTGAACTCGTTGTGAGAATCAATAGACAGACAAAGAACATAGATATAATAATCAACGTAGAATTTTAAAAAACTGTAATCAGTGATACAATATTTTTTACCATTTTTCAAATTAAATCTGACATAAAAATGATATGAATTTGCATACCTGAATGAAGTTTGTAATCCCTATTATGATACCAGCAACAATAAAGTAAACGCAATAAATATCAGTGTCAGACCGAACCTTATTTGGATCTTGTTCTGAGAGTATCTGTGTACAGAACATATTTAATTTAAATCAATTAAGTAAACTCACTAGAAAGTAATAAATGACTTACTCCAATAATATCACCAAAAAGAATAGAAAATAGAGGCATGGAGCATCCAGTAATACCAGCCGTTATACATGCGACAATATTATACGGCCATTCTTTCTTATTTAATTGTAAAATTCGCATAGTTGAAACATTTGGTTCCTCTAAATTAGATTTCGTTTTATTCCCAATCTATAAAGTATTATAAAAACATAAATATTTGTCAATTTTTTATTGGTAAAATGAGATTTAAAAATGAGTATACCTCGGATTTTCTAATAATTGATTCAAGTTGTTCATCTTCATCGGGTTCATCTATTAGGTCATTATTTTTGTTACTTTCAGTGAAATCTGATACCTGAATTAACAGTTTAAAAATATTGTTATTTAATTGAATAGCATAAGTTTAATTGTGTAAGTACGTGTAACTTATTATAAATCTATACCTGAGCAGTAACAAGAGAATAATAGTGCCCCTTACGTTCCATCAAATCATCATGTTTACCTTCTTCAACTACGCCGCCATCAGATATTACAATTATTTTATCAGCCCCTCTTATAGTCGTCAATCTATGTGCAACAATAATTGTTGTTCTTCCTTTATGTACCTAAATTAATAAAAAAAAGTACAGTGGAACGTTTTTTATACATAATATACGTTTTGAACTTTTATTTCGAAATATCTTGCAGCATGAATTTTTTTAAACAGACATTTGAAGCTTTAAAAAATAATCTATTGAATTTTTTATTGAATTTTTTTTATCAAATTTTGTATCAGTTAGATCAAGTTCAACGTTTTCAAATAAAAATTTCATTTCTTTAGTATAGATTATATAATAATTCTTTTTTTACAAAATAATTCTTTTTTTATATTTAATTTATAATTTATAAAGATTGTTCAATTTTCAATGAATTTTGTTTAAGAAATTTTTATTCTGATCGTATATGTTTCATACTGGTCTATTTCAATCCTGTTTTTTCTGTTTACTGAGTTTTTTATAATCTTCCAAAAGAAATCTTATCTATTTAAATGCCAGTTTCAAGAACATTTTACTAAAAGTAATGATTCTTACTATTTGTTTCTCTTAAAATGTGCTTTATGATATTTATTAGAAATTTACAACATTTATATTATAGATTTAAATAAAGATCCTGTATTTAAGTAAATTTTATTTACTTCATTTGAAATCAATATGCCTACATTGCATAAATATTTACTGTAAATAATTGTGCGCCCATATTAAATTAATTCAATTCCCATATTTCATTCAATAACACGGGATCCGGATTCCATATTTTTGAATAAAAAATGTTCCTAAACCCACTGTTTCTTATTAGTTTTTTCTAGAACAACGAAGTGTTACAGCTTATATCAACCTTAACAAAAATTATTTCTACGAAAGAAAATTAATTTAAGCTATTTAGATAAAAAAATGATTTACAAATCCAGAGGTCCCTTAACTGTATAAAACAATTACATATTAAACCTAAGAAGAAATCCGTTATAAGCATCATTTTATTCTGAAATTTATTAATTTATGAATAGAAAATACGTAGATTATTATTTTAAAAGTAGAGTATATAAGTAACAGTAAATTTAATAATTTACGTAGAATTAAAAGAGGACAGTAAAATTGTCGAGATAAGGAATTCATTCGCCTATTGAAGAATTGTAATGTTTGGTTAAATCGTTATAGTGCGCTTCATTTTTTGCAGGATCTTAAACAAAATTAAATTTTAATTCAAATTTATTATTTTATACATAAATTTTATACAAATAACAATACACATATACTGAGTAACTTAATTTTTATAATTAATTTTATAAAAATATGTATTTACTGACATAGTGTTTATCTAAATATTTTTCAAATTCAATAATTGGAATCAGTTTAATAATTTAATTCAATGTATAATCACTATTTGAAATGTAATATCTAAAGTACTTTTTTGTTCTTTAACTTACTCGATGAATATAAAGAACCTCGACAAATTGATAAAAATTGCAAAAAATATACCATCAAGAAGAGAAAAAATAGATCTCGAGAAGTAACTATGAAAAGAAGAATACTTTTTTAAGTAAAAGAAGAAAGTGACGACATCGTAGCATAACTAATTATGAGCGAAAGCTAAAAAAAGAATGTAATAAATAGTTAAAAATGATTACAGTTTAAACAAATACGAAAATATAGTTGTATATTAAATATATAAATTGAAAAATGAATAGGAGTAAAAGATAAAATGGTAAAGGCAAAATAGTAAAGACTTTAATGCCAAAGTAGACGAAGACAAAAATAATAAATAATTTGAATTGTAGAAAATATAGAAGGAAAAGTAATAATTCGATAAAAAATATGATATAAAAATATCACATTGTATGATACAAAAATTGAAAAAATTATTAATATTTTAATTATTATATATAATAAATAGAAATGGAAAGAGAAATAAAATAAATATATATTTTATTTAATGAAAGATCTGAAAAATGAACCTCAGAAATCAGAAAATATACTGGTAATCATAAGTACTACGTAGTATTTATTGGAGAGTAAATAGGGATAGATACGGTGATCTAAATAAAATCATATTAATATTGAAATATTGAGATATGATATTGAATTGAAAAATAAAAAAAAAATCTTATTGTAATGAAACAAATATTGCACTACAAATAAACAATAAAAAATATGAAGAGGTAAGGCTCAAAAAATAAACTGACAAAGTATTAAATATTTCATGTAAAAATAAGAAAGAGACTTTCTCCTTGGTCTATAATGAATTAAGGGAATATTTAAAAACATGAAACTTTGAATAAATTGTTAGAAATAATATTATAAGATGTATTTAAAATCACAAGAGAAAACGGTTATATCAAACAATTATTTGAGAAAAAATAAGTTTGAAAAAGCAGACAAATGATAAAATAAAGAAATACACGTTTTAAAAAACTTAGTAGGAGCCAAAATAGTGACAAAAAAGATGTCAAGATAAAAAGCATTGAAACTGAAAAAATTAAACTAAATGTGAAAAATTTATACTGATAAAAATAATATATTTTTCACAATTTAGAATATTTAAAATTCTAAATTATTTTCATATTTAGAAAATATGTAGATTATAAAAATTGATTATTTCTAGAGCAAACTTTGAAAGAGTTAAATTCAATAAATATTTAAAATAGTGTATATTTATCCCATTTCAAAATACAAAATAATAGAATAAGGATTTAAAAGTGGTCTAAATGAAAGTATTTTCAAAGAATACGAAGTTAGTTTTAGCGAAAAATA
The DNA here is from genome assembly GCA_018907045.1 of Wiebesia pumilae. NCBI lineage: Eukaryota > Metazoa > Arthropoda > Insecta > Hymenoptera > Agaonidae > Wiebesia > Wiebesia pumilae. The sequence goes on along the minus strand of JACCHZ010000105.1, from coordinate 4,716,767 downwards.
AGAAATAAAAATGATTTTTTTATGTACTTTAATTGCGAGTAAATGGAAATAATATGAGTGGATAATACGCTGAATGTCTTTTTAAATTTATTAAAAAGACAAGTTTTTTAATCAATTAAAAATTCTAACGTTAATTGTAACATTTTAAGTATGATTAAACGCATGTTTAATATTAATAAAAATGTACTAAAAATGTAATATTATTTAATTACATTAAGTAGGAATCAGCTCCAAAACAAATAGTTAAACGCAATAATTTTTAGAAACTAATTAAATTTTAAAATAGGAAAATGTAGAGTTATTATAATTAAATATGAGAGTATTAAAATTTTTTACTCTAAAATCTGTAGTCCATTATGTTAATATAACCATGCTTAGAGAGATTTCGAAGTATAAGATTTCGAACCTGAGTTTTATAAATTAATGAAATTTAATATTTTAATTGTTAATGTAGATTATATTTGCACATTTATGTAATTACTTTAGTATTAGAAATAAAAATTTGTTAACGATCATACCGCTCTTTTTTGACTTTTGATCAAATTTAATACGTAGATTATACATACTTAATACGTAGACGCACATATTCATGAAAATTTGCACGTTAATGTACAATAATGGTGGTAATTTTGTATAGCAGAATTTCTTTACGTTGGATAAATATAAATTTATGTATCAAATAATTATGTCTTCTTCACTTACTATTGCATACGTGTTTTCATACTCGTATAATAATAATTAATTTTAATAATTATATGAACTAAATAAAAACGCAATTTTTTGTCTGCTGTTCATTTAATTAAATGAGTAATTATTCTTGATCGATTTTTTTAAATGCATGCTAATAACATATTATTTAAACAAATAAAAGTATTTACTAACAAATAGTCACTTACCTTGTCAAGAGCCGCTTGAACCTTAGATTCACTATGTGTATCTAGTGCTGAAGTTGCTTCATCTAATAGTAAAATATTTGGATTTCTAATCAATGCTCTTGCAATAGCAATCCTTTGCTTTTGTCCCCCAGACAATTGCGTACCCTTTTCTCCAACAAGAGTTTCATATTTCTAAAAAATACACATATAGAACTATTAAAATTTAACAAGAATAATCGTTCGATGTAAGCACGTATAAGATAAAAATATAAAACATTAATATAAATAAAGGAAAAATCTTATAAGTTTTCCAAATATTAGAATTTTTTTTTCAGAATTCAGATAGATAATAAAAATATAAAATTAAGAACTACAATGAAAAAAGAAAAACAATTATTGTCTCAGTAAAGGAAATCTAAGGTTTGAATAATTAATAGACAAATTAAAAGATATTATCTGTATTAGATTTAACAGATAAATTTAAAGAGATTATCAAGATTATATTATATTAAATCTGATTATCCATAATCAATGTTTAATTTCATCGATACTTAAAGCGTTAAAAATTAGAATAGTAAAGAATTTTAAATGTTAAAAAATATTTTAAATACACTGGTCGCAGAGGATAGAAAATATAGCGAATAGGGTCTACTTATTAGTTAAGGTAGAAGAAAAGGTGAATAATTACATTTGGCAATTTCATGATGAAATCGTGTGCATTCGCTTCTTTTGCTGCAAGTATCAACCTTTCAGTAGATGCCTCAAGATCTCCGAATCGAATATTTTCAGCAATTGTGGTATTAAAAAGTACAGGCTCTTGACCTACGATTCCAAAACAACTTCTCAACCATTTGATATTCAGATCATTTACATCATAACCATCTATTAAAATCTTAAAATATTTAAAAATTATGAAAATACTGGAAATCGATAGTTAGAATACAGTTTAATCATTAAATCATACACCTTCCCTTCACTCGCATTGTAAAACCTTTGCAGTAGTTGAATACACGTAGATTTCCCACATCCAGAACTACCAACTAAAGCGATCGTTTCTCCTTTTTTCGCGAAAAAGCTTAAATTTTTCAATACCTATTAGAATTACAAAAAACAATAACTATTAAAAAATGATGCGGTATTCATGTTGACATTTTTTTAATTTTCGACTAAAACACAATTTTAATACTCTATTATATTTCAAGTAAACATATTAACATCTTCAAACTAATAAATATTTCAGGTTAATGTATCTTTAATGTGAAATTATGAATGTTATCAAAGATGTAATCTTAGTAGAATCGCAAAAGATTAGACACATAGAAAACGAACCTCGACATTAGTCCTTGATGGATATTCAAAGCAAACGTCTTTGAATTCAATCGAACCTACAATGTCGGTTGGTTTTTGTCCTTCGTCTGCCAAACTATTAATTGTAGGTACTCTTTTGATAATAGAGAAAACCTGGGTAGCTGCTGCTTTGGAAACACCAAATGCTTCAACGTACGACGATGCCGTTCCTAAATTGATAGATCCCATCATAATGCCGAAGAATATCTGTATTCAAAACGCATAACTCTATATTATACATCAGTTTTCATTTATTCGGATACGTAATTAGTCCTTTATTAATTTTTAGCAGATTTTGAAAAGATTTCTTTTTAGTTGCAATGATTATAGGTATTATTTATCTTTCGTTTCTTGTGATGTTCAAAATGATAAAACGAAACCATGCGTAATGCAATAAGAAAAAAGCTAATAAAATAATTCTAATTATCCATGCAATTTTATAAGAATAATTATTTTTATAGATATGTTTCTATTTCGATTATTTGTGGTTGCAGTAGTAAGACAGGCGTGCAGTCATAAAATAAACGATATTGAAAATATACATCCTTTGTCATATTAATATAAGGTTTGATGCTTGAAAGACCAACTCCGATAATTTATAAGAAATATTTTCATGTACGTGTCAATCGCCAAGGAGGTACCCGATTTCCCAATTTTCTATGATTCTTGTCCGTATGGATCTATTCGCAATTAACGTGGGACGAACGTGTTGGTGTACATAAGCTTCGGATATTTCCATGGACGAGGTCTTCTTTTCAGAAAGGTCTGAAAATTACTATCCCACCATAAAAACTATACAATCATTCGTAGAGAAGAGTATGTAAGTGTAACTCCGTAGCGACTACGCAGGCAACTTGCTTCGGAGACCTCGTCGTTAGGCTAAGGAATTAAATAAAGTGCTCATCTCTTTGTCCCTCCCTAAATTCACAACAGATTTGATTCCCGCGAGTTGTTTGACTCTATCGCACGAAGAAATCAATCTTCGTTTTCCCAACGACAAAGCTTTCACTAGGTTAATAATGTCGACTAGGATGTCGACTAGGATGTCGACTAGGTACGACATGCTAACGGCTGATTCTTTGGAATCATCAGCGCGAACACCATTTTCAAGACTAAACAATCATATCGCCAAAAGTACATGATAATAAATATTAAAAATAATTTTAATTCTTAAATTAAAGAGTTTCAGAGTATGAGAGATGAAATATTTTCTTTTAATTTCCACGATCCTAAAAATAGTATGTTCCTTAATTTTCTAGAAAATAATACAGTTTGCCGCGCTTAATGTGACGATCCAATATAACAGGAATTTTTAGAGCTACCATAATTCCTTTTACGAAATTATTCGTAAAAGCAGCACATACATAGCAAAATTATTGAATGCTTAAAAGCAAACGATCGTAACTGGATATGTAAATTCAAATAAAATTTGATATGAAAATAAATTTTAAACTATTATTATGTCGTATTTCGTTATAATTTCAAAAATATCACGTATACACGTTATATATTCACATACATATGAAATTCGAGCTATTTTGATGTACAAAATATCTTAGGACACTAAACCTTCTCTTTCTCACTCTTTTTCCTTTGCTCTCGTAAAAAATCTTAGAGAATAAAAATAACGTTGTGAGTTAAATTTAATAAATAAAATTACTTGATAATAACTGCATCGTATAAAATACCATTATCATAGCACGATACATATAATTTTAATGCAATTTCGAATTAAGAAAAGTATTATCAATTAAAAATATGCACTATGCATGTACATCTTATGTATAATTTAATAATATTTAATATATTTAATGATAAATCAATAAAAGTGTAGGTAGGCTCGAATCAAATGACACAAGCTTTATTCGCTCGGAAATCGAATCCGGCACTTTCCATCTTTGCAACAAACGTTATTCCCAAGTGCGTTTACCGAAGCCTATGTTTTTCTTTCTTCGAGCCGTCCTCAATTTATAACCAGAACTCTAAACTAAACACATAACCACGCATCACCTTTATGCTGCATAAGAGTCAATACGAGTATGTAACAGGCACGAATTTCATAGGAAAACAAATATTATTTCCGTACGCGCACAAATAGATTAACATGTCAAGCGGATACCAAGAGAAAATAAAAATTAATCATTTTTTTCAAACCAAACAAAATTTTTATTTTATAAAACTATTAACAATATCAGTGAATCACAACACTATTAATATTAATTAATTATCGAACATTTTTTAAGCTAGCGTGTAAATGGAAATGTTAGTTTTGCCAAAGTGCTTAATGACGGCATTCTTTTTAATTATCTATTGCGCTAATAAATTTTAAAGATATTTGAAACCATCTACTTTTCGACAATATTAGTAAACCGAATAAGATATTCAGAATTGAGTTCAAAAATTTAAATGCATTTAATTTTATCAATTTTATGATATTACTATTTTAATGCAATTTTCAAGTGTTCATTTTCTATTTAGCTTTTATAGATAAATATGTGGCAATTTTATTTAGTTTATTTATTAAAAATATAATTACGAATCACAAGCAAACTATAGATTATATATTATACATAGCATAATTAATAAAAGGAACCAACAATATTTATTGGTCGATAATGTTTATTTATTTTTAAATCTAAGTATAATTGGTTTTCAATTATTTTATTTCAATTTTCTCATAATTTCATACACGCAAGTAGTTAAATCCTAATTTGCGTTTTTTAAGTTACCGGTAGGGGAAAAAAATTTTTTTTTTAATCGCTGTTATCAACTTTACAGAGTATTATAATTACAACATAATTTCAATGCTAATAAAGAATAGTTTCAAGCTAGTAAAGTCTGTCACTCGCTCGATAGTATGAACGCTCAGTTTTTCCAATTCTCAAACTGTCGAGCACGCAATTGACTATAAAGTCTCTCACTCTCCAAAAACGTCCGTAAATTTGTTGTAATTGTAACGGTATAATATATATATCGTCCATCTACCTAAAGTATGTAACTTGTAAGTCGACAAAATTCAAAAACTGCGAAGTAAATCTGATCGTTTCTTTATCCTTACCTTTATCATGGTCGTGGCGTTGTAGGTCTGCTCAGTCGGTGGCAGGTTTCTTTCATCCAAGATGAGAGTGACTCCGTACCAGAAAGACAGGGCGTAACTGGCATACATGCTGAACCAGAGCATCCCTAAGCCCAATCCGGAAAGCAAACCCTTCTTAACGTTATTTTTGTATGTGGTATCGAGGCTCTCGGTATAGCGTCGCAACTCCTTGCCCTGGCCAGCGAACGCGACGACCGTACGGATGCCGGAAATCACCTCCTCGGCGACGGAACCTGCGATGGCGTAGACCTCGACCTCGCGCCGCGTGAAGGTCGAACTCACCCGCACGACGCAGACGAGCACAAGGGTCATCACGGGTACGCAGGCTATACAGACGAGTGTGAGCTGCCAACCGGTGTAGATCGCCAGGCCAATGTTGCCAATAAACGCAAACACGTTGTGGATAAACATCGGCACCTTCTCACCCACGCCGTCCTCGTATTTTAGCATGTCTCTGTGTAAGTACGAGGAAGGAGCACTTTTGAACGTATTATTATTTTTCGTTCTTTTTCTTTAATGCAGCCTAAAAATCGCGTGGTACAATCGCAAATTGTTCAACTTTTCTACAGTCTTCTGTAAAACGATTCCAGCTCATCCCTATGGCGAGCCTTCATTAATTACGTAGTTTTTAATGTTTTGCTTAAATTAAATATGGAAGAAATATTTGATTTCTGTTTGAAACTATGTCAAATGTAACTCTACCTTGGTCATTTTCAATAATTACACTTATTATATTTCTCAGCTGAATATATCTCGCGTATTATATTTCTATTTCACGTGTAAAACTTTTGTTTGAAATCCATTTTAAAGATGCTTACGTGGTAAACAGAATTTATTTTATGTATTAAACCTTATTGCCGGGATTTAGATATGATCAGAAGACGAAAGATTTATCTGCATTCGAGCAGCATTCGATACTGATCCATAAATCACTTTTTATCTCACTTTCGTTCAACATTTTAATCAATTTAAATAATATATTTCAGAAACCCTATACAATAAAAAAAATTTGAATTTGTAAATATGCATCGCATCATATGAATGTATAATGTAAAATATAAGACAAATTAAGAAGTTGATGGAATTGACGGATTTTAGGTGACATATTTTTACTATAAATAAATTTTTAATTTAGTAATATTGAAAATATTGTAGATTTTATATATACAAATATATACAAATTAGAATTTGTACAAAGAAATTGGTATTCACTGCGTAAATTTAGCTTCATACGAATGAATATTCCAAATTGAAAATTGATGCAACAAATAGCACGTAGTTAAATAATAATAATAAAAGCAATTGTAAATATTTCATAATACTTTCAACTTATTCGAATAATAAAAAAAATTAAGACATTTCAACAATAACTAAATTTCTTCTTCAATTTAGTATAACCACTGATAGTCTTCAGCTAATAAATATTAATCAGTACTTATTTTCCTATAAATATTCTTGAAAATTTTCGAATAAAAATAACCCTTTTGACAATTTAATATCATTATTATTTCGGACGAGAATTCTCGTAATAGTGTAATGAAATATCTGAAATATTATAATATTATAACAATAATTTCGCAACAACTCACTCTGTCAACCTACTAGCAACGTCTCCACTTTTCGTAAGATCGTACCAAGAGATGTCCTGATGCAACACCGATCGCAAGTACATCATTCTAATTCTGTATGTTTGCTTGAGAGCAGTATAATTGAAAATCATCACACCAAAATACGTAAATATTAAAAGTATAGCACCGATTATACTATTTCCGATTGCGAACTCTGTAACTGCATTCATCAGAAATTCCATCGTTATATTCCTGCCGACTGTTGTATTCGCATTTTCAGGATTCACTGCATTACTCGTTTCGGCTGTTACCATTGAACCCACAAGATTTCCAAAGATGTAAATATTTCCTGGAATCGACAATCCAGATACGATACCGCAAAGTACTCCTATGCACATTAAAATCTTCTCAAAACCTGTTGCAAACTGAAACTAGTAGGACAAGAATATTCTGTACTATTCGGTACTATTGAATAAAAATATTTTAAGAAATAAATAACAACAAACATATATTAATAGAATTCAAGTGAAAATTAAATTTTTAACATTTTATTACGCAAAAAATATTCACGCATAATACAGCTTTTCCATATTAAATATACTTATCGTGCGCTAAATAAAATTTTGTAACCTATTGTAAAATTTAAATATTAAAATTGAATAAATATGCAATGCATTTTTGTGCATTATAAATTTTTAATATAGATCAACAATTGATAATTAATTAATGAAGTAATTAATTAATTGGTAGGTAAGCACTTTAAAAAATTTAAACTAATGTCATTTGTAAGCGCTTTATAATTATTTTAACGTAATAATCATATTGTATGTATTGTAACAAAGTGAATCTTAATATCTGAATACTATCAAAAATTTGTTAAAGCTTTTCTAATAGTATTAATAACTGTAAATATACACATTTATTTGCTTTTAATTATCTATTATTTTTTTTTTAAATATCAATAGACATTCTTATAAAGAATTTCTTATCGTAAACGTAAAAAAATATGTATATATTATTCGTAACAAGTATATGCTTACCAGTTTAAAGAAAGGTGTAGAGTCATCTGATTTATTTTTCTTTTCATTTTCCTGACTTCAATAAATAAATATATATTAATTATTTAAAAATTTATCGCTAACAGCTGTATATTTTTATAGATGTGTATTATATATATTTTATATTTTAAAGTAACATTATCAGCGTAATAATATCAATTTATTGTTTTGTGTGATTTTTTATTAAAATTATTGTATTAAATCATATTTCCATATAATCATTGAAATTAATAAATTATTTCTAATTAATTTACATGCAATTATACTGCTTATACTGTATATAGTATTTGAAAAAATTAATTAAATATATTATAATTATTTCGAATATTCGACCAAAATCAGCCGATGTTTCATTGCACAAAACTCATTTTTATTAAAATCTTTTAACAAAGAAGACTATTGCTATTTATTAATTGCCCTTATTACATTATTATCTAAGTACAGAATCTAAATTTAATATAATAGTTAATGTAAAATGTAAAACTTACATTTTATCAGTAGAACTACTCTTATCCTCGATGTTATTTTTCTCTTCTTTGTAATTATCAATGAATTTGATCGTATTTTGCAGCACTACCGAATTATTTATATTACTTGGTATAATAAGTCGCAAATTCTTATGGTTTTTCATATCGAGTACTTTTTTCACCATAATTGCATTTAAGAATCCGCGATACAAATGAGCTTAAAAGATATGTGATGTGATCTCAAGAATCGAATATGTCGATTTCAGAATCGTATGTTCATTTTCTTCAATATAATAAAATACGTGAGCACGTATAATCTTATCAATTAAAATCTTGTAGCTTGCGTTTATCGCATCGTCACGTTGGGTTAGCTTTATTAATATAATCCAATTGAACGAATAATCAATATTCTTAACGCTGTCGGTTTCATTTATTTTTTATTGTATCTTTCTTAAATAATTTTATCAGGTACCATGTTTAACCATAGATTATAAATCGACCATATTTTATATAAATTCTTGAAATAAGTTTCCTGCAATTACACAATATTTTTACTTAAATTCACAGAATAATATTAAAAAATATTAGTAAAAAAATAGTGAACATATCAGTAAGAAAATAATGAATAGTGATTAGTATCAAGGTCTACGTCGATTTTTTCTGAAGGTCGTTTTATTTTATAAAACTATTTCTAGTACTTTTATCTCAGTCAATAGAATTTTGATTAGGAAAAAAGAAAAATCTGTATCCATATCCTAAAGAAAATTAAAAATAAATTAAAATTTAATTATATTGACAAATACATTAATTTATTATTGTTTTATTATGTCTGGTATTTAGGACATTTTTATACTGTCTGTGGTTGCTAGATAACAGACTCATATATACTTCTTCGACGCGACGTAAGTTATGTTATCCAGAAAACAAAAAAATTGGCATTCTGTTAGTACGATTTCACTTGGATTTATGAATATACTTTCATTGTACCTTGAATAAATTAATAATGAAAAAACTTAATCATGACTAATTTCAGTGCAGAATTGTAAAAGTGCAAAACTCTTCTGTTAAAAATGTTTCCACTACCCTATTAGGCAAGGTGATCTCGAAGCCTTTTTAATATATAACTTTATTTGACGTACCTGCTTTGTAGAGATTATTTTTTGATTTATTTGACCTATAATTACATAAATTTATCTTCAATATTCTAAACCGAACTGAATACTAACTTTAAATTCTGTCTTCTTATTTGAAAACCACTTACTAATAATAAGCTTCGTCGAACTGCGACTGCAAAGTACTCTTTTCGGTAAAAGATTAATTATATCAGCTTTATATCATTGTTTTTACAATTTTTTATGGAACTGATATAAGAAAAATCATATAATAATCATGTAACAAACAAGATTAAAATCTTTCGTAATATGATTTTCATAAAATACGCGCACTACTACCAGTTGCCGGATTCTCTTTGTTGTATTGACATTTCTATGTTTATTTCACTAATTACTATTAGAATCATTTCAATCCTACTAAATATTGTATAAAGTGCATATAGCTTAATAAATATTAAATGATTGAAAATACTTTACACTTCGTGATTCCATAATCATCTTTAATTAATCATATCAATTTTAATTTAATTAATCATATTATGACTTTGTTCTATATTGTGATCATAATTTTTCAACATAGTTTTCAATATAAATTTTTCCAAGATAGAAAACATATAATCATCAGTATCTTTAATGCACGTATGAACATATTCCAATAATAATTATACTTTCTATATTTTTAATGCGAAATCTCAGTTTAAAACAGTTAAAATTTAATCTCTTTTAAAAAAGTAACGAAGATATAATTTATTTGCGTGAAATAAATAGAATTTTAACATGTAAGTAGATTGATAAAAATATATAATATTTTAAATTATCTTCGTTTTAAAAACTTAACGGCATTTTAATTTGAATGATATTTATTTCTAAGAATTTAGGTGAAAGTAAATTATGTAATATATGAACAAATTTGAACTACTTAAATCAAAACCCTGACATATTTTACGAGGATTAAAATACAAATATTAAAATATTAAAAATATTAATTGAAAATCGTTTTTTTTATTAACAGTAAAATTACTGCCACGTGAACGCTGTAATTTCAATTGGCAAATTATGCTTTTCATTTTTCGTTTTTTGTATTTTTTTAAATTTTCAGACATTACAGTTTCACAACTGAGCACATAAAATTGAAGATAAGTGTATACAATCATTTTTTATTTACGAATAATTTTTTTTATTTACTTTATTTACAGGATATACATTTATATTTCAACTTTTTATTTACTTTATATTTATTTAAAGATTTTTCAAATACAGTAAGATATTTTTTCTCTTATTTCAAGTGACTGTTTTTATTTTAGATTATTTTATTTATTTACTACAATTAAAAGTACACTTTAATCATTTAAGTCTGATTTATCATTTGCATTTAACATAACATGAATGTATAAAATTAAAGATCTAAATGCTATTATATGAATATAAGATATTGGCTTCTCAATAAATGTTAAAAATAAAAGTTATAAATGTAATAATTAACCATCAATATATATAATATTAAATGTTATTATTTATGAGTATCTATGTTCTTAAGAAATTTTATAAGCAAAATATTGTAATTTTTCTTCTTAGCTATAAAAATATATATATTTAATTAAATAGATTTAAGAAAATATATGTTTCAGATCCTTCATTAAATTTAAGCATTAATTCCTTTACTCATTCACTTACACTTTCATTTATTATACATTTTATATGATTTTGTTAATAAGTTTGCATTAATATTAATTCTTAACCATTTAAAACATTTCAATGCCAATTTGAGACATCAAAATCGCTAAAGTAAGTATTGTTTAGGATATTCATAAAAAAGCAATATTCTTTTTCAACTGCATTCGAATATTGTATTATGCATTTAAAAACTTTTTTATTATTATATTCATATGAGTACATTTGAGTATGCCGGATTATGTTCTTTTACGTAATGAAGAATAACATTTGAAATATATACTACACGTATTTTATAATAAAAATACTTATTCAGTTGTTTTTTAAGAATAATAAATCATCGAATGTTTATTCACTGCATTTGTATTTACTATAATAATGAAGCGCATGCGCAAAATTATACTTGTTTTCCGCTAATTCTATTTCCGTATTCCAAATACAGTGTTAAAATTCTGATTCCTGTGTTTATTCCGCTTACCGCCAGTTCATTTCCAGTCTGATTAAAGAAAAAGAAGCATCGTCAAAGTCTAATAATTTTATCGTTCTTTACTACTGAATTTCTAACTAAGCTAATTTATAGGCGTGGAATCTATATCTTGTGCTTTCGTCATCATTTTTTGACGAAATAACTTTTGGCATGTCTCATGATTTAATAAGTTTGGATGACATAATTAAGAAGACTAAAACTTCGTCTTCCGCAATGCGAAGCCGAGGGTGAGTATTAATTTTGATTTTTCTTTTCATAAACATGTCGTATTGCTTATACCTAGCCTTTTATGTATAATTGATCGGAACACTATGTTGGGGTTCAAAATTATTAATTTTGATTAATATCATTATCCAGACAAACCTACTTGCTGATAATTCCTTAAACAACCAAACTATAATTCATTTTCCTATAAAATATATTTTACTAATAGTTTCTGTTGAATTTCTTAGATGTATGATAACTTTATTTTATGCTTTTAATTTTTTATTCTCATAATATGCAATTTACAATTTCTTGAAATTTGGAATCATAACCTATTATTGCAAGCATCATAGTGATAAAATATCATAATACACAAGACTCGGATGGATTCGTATAATTTTGATTTTAGATCTCGCAAATCTGCACAAAAAAATACACCAAAAACAAATGGTGCTGCTCCAACAAGATCTAGAGGTCCAGAACGTGTTGAAGATGCACGGTTGAAAATAATACAGAAAAAAAGAAAACATATTACTGATGCTAGAGATAAATTGGCACAAATTGCAAAACAAAGTGATGCTCGTTTGAAGTTACAAAAATTGAGAGCTACTAATTCAAAAAAGCTTGATCCAACAAGTGTTTCACGGAAGACTGGACGAAGTGGTCGTATTTCTCTGTCAACCAATAAACTTCTACCTCCTCACATATCGCATTCATTACCTCCATCATTTATTCCACCACCTAGCAGAACTTTAAGTTATAGACCACCACCAATACCAGAATCACATTATGTAAATGAAATGATTATGAATTATGATGGTAATAATTTTTATTTTTAATTCTATCTTTGCATATATAAAATAATGAAATAATTTATATTCTTTATTATACTTTTGCATGTATGAAATAGTGAAATAATTTATATTTAGCACATAACTAAATTACTCATGTAATAAATATAATGGATAATTTTTCACTTCGAATAATAAATTTTTAAATATTAACATAAAAATGATATATATATATATATATATATATAAGTAAAAAATAATTTATAAAACTAATTTTATAATTTAAAATAAATTAAAATAATTTTTAAAAAATTTATAATTTTACTATTTGAATATATACACATTTATGACAAACTAGTATGAAAAATTAGAAATCGTACATTATTATGTTTTTAATCTTGTAAAGGCAAAAAAGTCTAATAATTGTAAATATATGTCTGCATATGTATAAAATATAATTTTTTTTTTTAATTTGTCCCTTAAATGCAATTTGTATTTTGTTTAGATAAAATAAATATTTATTCAACTATATGGACACTGAAGCACAATGATGCAAAACTAATATACAATTAGGTTTTAAATTATACAAGTTCAAATAAAGGGTAACAAAATTTCCTTTTTTTCAATACATTTTGAAGATTAAAAAGCAAATTTCTAAATTTAAATACTATCACTTGTTGAGCTTCAACGAAGGAAATATTAAAAAATTCAACTTTAAAGAGATTTTTTAAACAAAATTTAAATTCTATTTATTATTTTATATAAAATTTAAAATAAACATTTAAATGCTTAAATTATATGTTTCTGTAAGATTTTTATTAAAGGGGATAAATAATTTTATATAATAATCAAATATCAAATAATTTTAAATGAAAATAAAATATATATCCTTATAAAAGAGATTTAATAGAGTGAAACAAATGTTATTTATTTGCACATTCACTTTATTCAAGAAGATATGTAATATAAATTATTAACTTTTGTTAAAATACAGGTTTCTGATTTATTCTAATGTAAATTCTTTTAAATATTTATATATATATGAAGAGATTATTTTTTTTATTAAACAGTTTTATAAGCCTTCCAATAAAACTTATATATCAGTATGTTAAATTTTTTACTACATACATCATTTAAAATGTTTTTAAAAAAAATCTTTTCAGCTTTAAATAATGTTTAAAATCTTTCTTTAATATATATTAAATAGTCTACCAACATGCAACAAATGATATAATATAAGATACTACATTTATTTTTACCTATGCTAATTCTTAAATTAATTATTTACTCAATGAATATTGAGTGATTAATTATTGTATTGTGTTAGTAATTGTAGGATAAACAATGTCTAGTTTATAAAAATATTATTATTTAAATTTTTTGATAATTATAATATTGAAAAATAAAATGTTAACATCTCATTTTTCCATGTTTAATAGTTTTCTAAAAGTTAACTTCTTTTATATAAATAAATATATTTTTTGCAATAAATGATAGTTTTTGCATTTTTGTTATAAAAGGTATTATTTAAAAAAATAACATTTTTAGAAGAAATTTGCTTGAAATCAATGATGCTTGTATTATTTAAAATTTACGGTTTTATTCAACAATAGATTTAGAAATAAAAACCTGTTAATGTTAACATTAACATTAAGTAAATATCAATATTTATAAAAGATTTATTTGTTTCAGTTAAATTTCCAAAATCAAAGAACTTTGAGTATTTACAATATCACACTAAAGGTATGGTTTAAGAGATTCTACTTTAACTAGCATAATAATTTAATTCACTTTTTAAAAGGTAACATAAAATGGTTAATATTATTAACTATTGATTATGCTAGCTATAATGTTAAAAGCATTTTTTAATTACATTAATATATATTTGTTTACATAATTTAGCATTCTATATAAGTGTTTAAGAATAATTAAGTTATTTATAGTAATTTAATTAGGTCATTTTTATGAATAATATTTGTCAAAAATACATGTTTCCGTTCTTGACCTCAAAGTTAGTAGAAGTACTTGATTACTTAGATAAAATATAATCCAGTTATAACCTTATACAAACTAATGGAAACTAGTGGAAGTATATGACGAATAGCTGCAAATATTGTAATAAATATTTGTATATTTAGCAAATCAGAAGAATCGCTTGCATAGGCAAATAGCCTGTACCTCATCTCTAATCTGATATTTCTTTGATATAATATATATTGTATTTCCAGATTATTTATTAGATCGTCAAGCTGCTTTAAGACGAACAGTAAGCAATGATTATGCTCCATCGTTACCACCACCACCTCCTCTGTTCAATATTAAACCAGTATCATATGATTGGGATAAAACATCTCTTAGTAATTCATTGTCTAGAAGTCAGTCTATGCGTTCATCAGATCACAGTAGACCAAGGGATTATAAAGTTATTCCTCGTTCAGGAATGGTGAGGATACAAATGTATTATTTTGTTTAAATATAGTTAAATTAATTTTATTAATGAGGTATTAATTTCAGACAAAAATTGAATCAGCACCTGTGTACAGAGATGATTGGACTTTTAATTCAAAATCACGGTAAGGTTAATTTTTAAGAATAGATTTTGTAAAATAATTACATGCATACTTTCAATTATACGCAATTACTCAAAACAAAGGCTTAATATTGTCTCTGAACTTAATTTAAAAAAAAATTCTGTTTTAAACCTGATATAATTATATTTAAAATATCGTTTTTACCCCTAATTTTATGAAGTATAATTATTTTTTAAAAAGACTATTAATTAAAATATTTTAAAAAAAAAACAATAATTTAATACTTTCTTAATTTTTTTATACACTTATTTTTAAAAGCTTCTAGTATATAATATATTTGGTTAAATTAACATAATTTCAAATAAAATTTAATTTTTAAAACAATACATGAAGCTTTGTGATTATCTTCGAAATATAATCGCATTATTTCTTTTTTATTTTATTTTATTATAAAAAAAACATAATTATTTTTCAAAAACTAACATCTATTAAAAACTGAAATAAAGACTTCAACTTTTTAAGTTTTCCAATTTTAAAAAAAAATAATTAAAATCTCTGAATTAAATACTATAGTTCATTCAAAAAAACTTTTGTTTTTACATTTTTCTTCTTTCTATATAAGAATTTTCATTTTATCGAATATTTAACATCGAATATTGTACAATAAAATGCGTCATTAGACTGCAATGTTTAAAAAAAATTCTATTTTTGATGTTTAAAAATTATTTTAAAATCATTGTAATAATACCCAATGTAAAAATAATATGTTAATAATAAATAATTAAATAATGCAAGGAAGTGTAAAATATATAGGTATAAAATTAGGATTCATATTTGCAGTTCTATATGCAAGTAACTATAGTATGGATAAGATTCATGTAAATCTATTTTTCCAATTGTAAAACTGAGTTCTGTGAAAGAAAAAGTATGTTTGATGAAAATAAAAAATAAATAAAAGTAAAAACTCGTAAATAAAAGTTACGATTAATCATTGCGAGTTATGAAAAAATTTATAATTTTTTATTATAATTTTTTAACAGTACAATTATACCAGAAAGTGTTATTGAATCCAAATACTATTCAGTGAGAAATCACAGGGAACTAGGAGTAAAATCTAGATTGGATGCATTACCTCCAAAATCAAGTCGTACAATACCAACTTCCTCTCGTCCTAAATCAAGCTCTCAATCTACTGGATATCGAATCATTGTATCAAATTTACAAGCAAATG
Organism: Wiebesia pumilae; assembly: GCA_018907045.1. Taxonomy (NCBI): domain Eukaryota; kingdom Metazoa; phylum Arthropoda; class Insecta; order Hymenoptera; family Agaonidae; genus Wiebesia; species Wiebesia pumilae. The sequence continues at coordinate 4,700,328 of JACCHZ010000105.1, read as the reverse complement.
TTACTCAAGAAGATATTAAGGTACTTTTTAAAAGTGATAGATAATTATGTTTTCTATTTATAAGTAGACTATTAACTTTTTAAATTTCTATCAAATCTTTTTAGGAATTATTTGAAGATGTAGGGGAGCTACTTGTATCTAGATTAGTTAGGCCAGGTGTTGCAGAAGTAATATATAAGACTTTAAAGGATGCATCCAAGGCTGTTGAAACATACCACAATCGACAACTAGATGGGCATCCAATGAAATGCCTTCTTGTTAACCCTCGGTCAAAAACTTCATCTACATCTTCAAGCAGAGTACTATCTCAGTAAGTTTTATTTAAATAATTAAATGATTTTTTGATACTATTATTCTCATTTAATAATTTTACAACTTTATTATCTTCCATTATGTATGATATGTATGTATGTATGTATGTATATTGTTCGATAAAATATAAGAAGTGAATGGTCATTTTAAACATAAATTTCTTTTTAATCTTATAGATCAAGAAGTTCAAGCAATTATTCACAGCCAAGTTTAGGAACTGTACATCGTGCATTATTTGATGACTAGTGAATTAAAGTTTTTTCAAATTAAAGAACCTTCAACATTATAAGCTGAAAGACATTGAAAAAACCGAGAAAATGTGTGATCCATTTATATTTAAAGCTGAAGACACTATTAAATTTCTTAAATACCTCTTAAAACTACAATATCAGGTTTTGCATGAAATAATTAAGTACAGATTTTTATTTGTAACAAAGTTCTATAATAAAGATTCGATTTTTGTCGATAAAAAAGTAATATGTGTATAACATTTAAATTAATCCAAAACATTAATATTATATGAAATGGTAAAAACAAATAGTAAAATGAAAGGCATAGTTCTATACGTTTGTGGTAAAGAGTTTATTAATTTCTATATAAGATAATCACAACATTGTAGTCCATACCTGTAGAATACAAAAACTAAAGTACGCTTGCATTCTATTTGACGAATTAGGCAAAGAGGCCTATAAATACACACAGTCCAACGAGCAATAATCGTCTAAAAGTTAGATATCTTGATTGTGATTTGTAGTATTTAATGGCACATAATTTGAAGTTCTCATCATCGTACAATTCGAATGGTGAAAAACATGCTCGCTCTGTGTTCTATAAAACGACACTTAAAAAATAAACACATCAGGATGTTTTCAAGTTACAATAGATAAATATTTACGTTTCGACGATTACACATTACGTGGTTCCCTCATCTTATTCCTTGGCAAACACATCTTCCAAAATAAAAGATATATACGCTACAAAAATTTATAAATAAATTGTCATACACCTCTTTATTTAAATAATAAAATGCTATTAGAATCGAGAACTCACTTTCGTATTTACAACAGAAGATTCTAAAATGGCCATGCCATCAATATTGAATCAGATTCACATGTTCAACAACATCATTTATGATGTTCACATCATAAAGATGCTTGCGCAATAATTGTACATGCATCTGCAGTCATAGGAATATTCGGTAAGTTAAATCAAAGTGAAATTAATTTGACTGGTTATCTTTAAAAAATAGGCGAGAAAAGATGCGCTCGCTTGTTCCTCTAAAGCTTTGCTTTCGCGTGCAGATCTGATCACTGGTGACTCCGGCGCTGGCGGCCGCCATTACCCTTCGACTTGTTTGGCATCCGTAGAACTTCCGCATACGACATCTCGAGTCTGCGTAGCTTAGCAACCTCTTCTGCTGCAGTACCCGGCTTGTACTCCTGACCCGGATCACGACCCACTTTATTGATCGGGCTCTGGTGCTGCTGCTGTTGTTGTTGCTGCTGCTGTTGCTGCTGTCGACCGCGAGGCGATCTGCTCGCGTAAAAGTGTGCGGTGTTGCCATTCCAAACGACGCCATCTGATATCTCAGTGGCGGTCAACGGCCTAAATCTCCTGCGACCGCTGCCTTTGAGCTGCACCACTCGCGGATTGGCCGTGGGAATAATATCGGGCGTGGCTGGGGCCTCGCTAGAGCCGTTCGATCGACGCGTCGACTTCTTCGTTGATCCCTTCTTCTTCACCTGGAGCGAGAGATACTCAAGGGGTTGATGACGGCGCACGTTACTCTGTAGAGATCTCGCGGTCGTGAGGCCGTTCTCGGGAGCAATTGTGAGTTTCCTTCCGTAGAGGGGTGTATGTACACGGAAGACAGGCTCCGAGGCGATGGAGGAGACCGCGAGCGAGGCAATGCTCCTCGCGTCGTCTGTGAGTTCGCTCGAACAGTCCTCGGTACCGGCGGTCCGCTCCACGGCGCCGGCCGTCAAGTCTTCCAAAAGCGGCAGCTCCATACCCTCGTCCTTGGCGACCGCGGCACGTTTCAGAACCTCAAATATCTCGCTAAAAAGCTTGCGGTACTCCGGGGTCTTGTGAAAGCGGCTCTCGAAAGTGCTGCTGTCATCGTAAATGCTGAACTTGCAATCCTCACCGTCGGCAATGGAACAAAGAAGGGAGCCGAGGCGACCGTCGGTTTGAGTGGACTTGTTGCTCGTCTCGTCGGAGAAGCCGGACGAAGAAGTCTCCGCTTCGGAGAAGTCCGTGGGCGTCGCGGCGAAGGACTTTTTGGAGGTACGCGCGCTAAAGCGATTGCTCTCGTTCTTGCTCAGCTCAGCAGACATCTGCAATTCCTGCTGGAGGGACATACAGTCCGGGAGGCCGTTAGACTTACAGCGTGGGCCTGGCTTTTGGTGGACCTTCAACAGCGCCTCGTACTTTTCGACTAAGACTCTGTAAGGATTGCAATTGTCCTCTTCCAATAGCTCGGCTTTTACGTTGAGCTCCTGCAAAAATAGTCAAGTTTTACTACGTGCCCTTCTCTACTTATACATTTTATCAATATTTGTCAATAATTCTTTTACGTTATCGCGTGCTTCTTTAGTGCTTCATGCGACATGTAAATAAGTTTTATAGTATAACTCTCGGAACACATTTTTCAAAATAACTTCTTTGAATGCGCAAGTGATATTATGGTATAATAAAATTACATCTATTCTTCAATATTTACCGAATAAATTAGTTGTGCGGTGCAACATGTGGCTTGGCGAGGAAGAGAGAAAGGAATTTGGTAATGGGAAAACGCCAGATTTATAGGACATTAGATAAAAAATTAAAATAAAAAATAAAATAAAACTCTGTTTGGTAAAAAAGTTTTTATTTAAAATCATATAAATCTGGCATATATACATTTATGTACATAATGCACTTTATTGAAGAATCCGACTAGATACACTATAATAAGATTCATAAACATGCAGATCGGTTAGGCACGCAATAATTAATTAAGTAATCGGCAAAAGATCTAAATCCTAGCGTGACAATATTTTACTCTAAAGCTATGAATTTTCCTAATTACCATTTATAAAGTCTACAGAGCTTACAAAGCTTTTTCATGTTTTACAAATTATGTATAATAACGTTTATTGTTTAATATTAATTAAATAGCGGTTTAATCTTAATGATGCATCAGTCTTGTTTAAATGGCTGAAAATTTTTTTAAAAAATCATTTTTATCCTGTAAAAGCTCTGCAGTATCGTAATCTAAACAAGATTGATGAAACAAAGTAACCTATACATAAATAATTAAACTTATAATATATATGCACAAAAAATTAATTTTGTAAATAAAACAGATGCTCGTATTATCTATTAGTAATATGTTGCGAGTAACCTAATGATGCATAACATATAAGAGAAGATAATTAAAGGAAATTAAAAATTAGTGTAATGTTATTTTTTCAAGCAGCAGTTATACAAAATAAAAAATCTTAAAGTTAAACAAAAAAAATAAAATATATTTTAATTATTAGTTGTGACAATGTATATATGTTTATACACGTAATTTAATAATTATACCATTCATAAAATAGTATTTGCAAAGTAAAGTACAATTATACCAAGTTGTGAAAATATTTATTGTATTCTTGGTAAAGTTAATATTGGTTTTTTTTGTTTATTCTTTTGTTTTTTTTTTTTTTTTTTTTTCAAAAACAGATGACGTGTCGTCACAAAAACATTTAATGTAACCTTCATAAAATATTATTTCTTCCAAATGGCAACTACCGAGTCATGGAAATATTGTATCAAATATCAAACTGTTGATAACATTTTTGATTTTCATATTCACACGTTTTGTCGAAAAAAGAAGAATTAAATATTAAGTTTAAGATTTTCATTTTGAGCAATGATTAACAAATTTTAAGAAGCACTGTTAGTTAGCCAGCATTCACGCATACTCAAGGAACTATATAATTTGCTAAATCACAGTGAAAATGTCTCAAGGCGTGTTTTTTATAATACGTTCGACAAGTCTTTATTTCCTTATGAATTGAATATTTACCGTATAATTTATTGCGCAAATAAATTCTTAGAAAATGCAAGTTAAAAGTTCTAGATAAAGGGTTCGAGATGTTTTTTGTTGTTTGTGTTTGTCAAACGATCAAAACGTCACATTACTGTAAATGTACAATCAAGCCACGAAGAACCCAAGATCTTCCACCTGATTTCTGTAAAATACTTTATTTTCACACGAATAGACAATTATGTACCTAATACAGATGCATTAATAAACGTTTAGGCCAAAAAATTCGTTTCATGAAAATAACAGGATAAAAAAAAGGTTTAACTAGTTTGTTAACAACCTTTGGCATTATATTACGATAATTCAAAAAACATAATGTTTCCGACATTAAACACAGAAGCGAAGGTGGATTCCACAAGTAACCCAATATCTTCCAGATGATAGAACTGAAATGCGAACGTCTTTTAGTGTCTGTAGGTTTCGTACATTTTGTGGTATTTGTTTCCTAAAGCAAATAAAAATAATTACTATTAAAAAGCTCTGGTTATAACTCTCCAAACCGTGCAGATGACGAATCTAATTTTCTTAACGATTTAACTTGTATAAAGTACAATGAAATAATAATAACGGGCTATAAGACTGTTTAATGGTTGTAAATAGAAATCATCAAAACGTATAATCGAAGCACAAAATGAAAGATGAGAAGCTATTAAAAATAATTGATAAAATGGTCTTCTAAAAGAGCACGACATATCTATCAAAGAATCGATGCGTTAGATATTAGTTTGTTAGGCCATTAGTTCTATAGAATATGAATTACTTGCAAACTAATAAACAGTACTAAGTAACACGCAAATGCAAAAAGCAGGATACAATGTCAGGTTCGTTAATTAGTCTCGCAGCGCGGCTTGAAGAGTTTGGTCAGTGATGAAATGATAAGGGTGCGAAAGGCTTGATAGAGTAAAGTCTTTGACAGCAGACCGTAGAGTAGAAGCATGCAGATTGATAATAATGGTGGATGATAACGACGACGACAGACGAAACAGTAGAAGACGTCGAAGGGGCGTCGGCGTCGATTGTTTACCTGCAGGGTGCTATCGGGGTCGCGCATGCTGCTAGCGAGCGACTCGGCAAGGCTGATCTCGTCATCCTCCTCTTGGTCTAGCATCATCGACAGATTGTCGTGTATGCGAGTGTTGGTGCTGCGCAGGCAGCGTCCACACAGGTGACCTTGCCTAAAGCAACACACGAAGCAACATTAAAGAAAATCTAATATTTATTATAGAAAGACATAGAAACATTACGATTCACGGCAAAATTTATGCTTGCGCGATCTGCATAATACCTTTTTAAAGTATTAATGTGTTAGTTAATATTTTTATCTGTCCTCCTTGTTATTAATCAGAATAAACAGATGTAAAATAAATTCATCTTTTGTTAATTAGAATTTTAGTATTAAGTCCGTATGCAACAAATGCTAAAATTATACTTGCGTGTTACACATTACAACAATTGTGGTATACGACAATTGTTAATCGTATATTATTTATAAAAATATTAGTTACTATTCATTTATAGTTAATCAGTTTGGATGTTTTCAATTATATTTATTACAATAATTCAAGAGCTTACTGCATTTATTTATCTGCAACCCATGTTTATGATACCCAATTTTATAATTCTTTTATTCAATTCCATTGAACTTTTGAAGAATGCTAAAGATCTTATTATACATAAGTACAATCGGCGTATTTTTTGGTAAACTGATGAATGCAATAACATGTCCTATCCTCAAAAAAAAGAGCAAGTTAAAAGACAGTATTTTTCGTCCTTAGCCGATCCGTAAATGCAGCAATGCTCATTGGCTTATGCCTGAATGACATAGTTTCAAATACGGTAAAAATTGCATGCCGCGTGGATTCGAATTAGTTGCCGTTACTAACGAGTGACATCCGTTAGGTTTGAAAACTCGCACGCGATTATTTTTGCAGGGCAATATTTCGAACAAAACTCAAATTCTTTCTCATTTTTACATAAATAATTTTATTAGTTTCTGCGCTGTTTTATGCAGCTTTCTTTCTTTTGCAACAATTGAAAAAAATTACTTTTTTTTTTAATATTTTATATTACTTACATAAACTTTACTCGGTATAAATGATTTTAATTAAAATCTACTGATTTTTAAGAACCAAAAGTTTATTGGTTTCACTGTCCTTTCTTCGGTAATTTTAAAAATAAATAATTAGTACAATAAAAGAACTTATGAGTATTAAGCTAATCATTTAAAAAAAAAACTCATATAAAAATTTTTTTTTTTAATGAAAGTTTAAAGAACGATACACTACGTAATTCTCATTTTTATTCTATTCCTTTTTTTAATCTGTTCGGATATTATAAATTATTTAACGTCGCATTTATTTTACTTCTTCGACATCACCGACAACGAAATCTTATTATCCTTTGACGACAAGAGTAATAATACGCGAGAAATTTACAGAAATAAATATAATACCCAGAAATGGTCTTTTATTCAAAAATCTGTCTGCCGTATATAAAACTCAAATTCTCAGAAGTCATAACTGAAGATATGCATTTCCAAGGGCTCTGAGCGATTTAATTGGCCCATGGAAGCTAAAATGTTTTTACCTGTTACAACATGTCATTTCATTTGTGGATTTCAAAATTATTCTATCAATATTCTTTTTCCAATAATGTACGTTTTTCACGACTGACAAAAGAATTTAATATTATTGAAGGGGTCTATATATCTACAATTTAGAGCCCGTGGATGACTGTAGATATAAAAATATAATATTTTATTTTTTTCGCATTGTTTACAATTGTTTTCAAGAACTTCAAGGTAAAGTGGAGTAAAAGAAAAGATTCACGAAGCCCTTTCACACGTGGTGCAAGTTTGAGTGTAAAGTATGAAATATGAAATATTTGAAATTTGTTATGTTATGTTATAATACGTTAATGTTTAGCGGATAAAATAGTAATATATCTTTTCATTATGATGAAATTGTTTGCCTTGAATAAGCAGCTAATTCGAAGACTAGCGTATTTCGCGTTGTATGCATAATGAAAAATGGGGCGACAATATAAAGGAAAATCAGCATTAGCATACCGGACTTCCTCAAGCGTATTTATCTCATCCTGCAGATTTTTCATATCCTGTGCCTTGGCTTTCCAATCGCTTAACTGTTCGTCCAGCTGCGCATTTTCTTGTAAAAGAGTATCCCGCTGTTCTTCCAGCTCGACGACCTTTTTCTGCTCGACTGCGCATTGGAAGCGCGACTCTTGGAGCTGTTGCTGCAACTTCGTCACATCCTCGGCGTTCGCCATCGCCATGACGAGCTGCTGGATCTTTGCCTCATCCTCAGGACTTGCCTTTTTCGGTGATACAGCTATCTAATAAGAATATCATTTTTAAACATACATTGAAATTAACAGTCATGCGTAGATAAAATACTAGAACGTAATAACTTCTTTCCATTAATCACAATGGAATCCTTAGATTAATTAAAATGTTAATTGCACGATTCGCAAGAATTAAGTGAACCGTAGAAAGATAGATTAATGTAATGTAAATTACATGTATAAACAAAAAATGGTAACAGCTTCCAGACTGCTTAATGTCCCGAGAATAACCAAGTGTAACAAAGGAAGATTAAAATATTGTGATTGGGAACTTTAATTTGAAATGCAGATTTGGCACTTAATTGTACAAATATTCTTTACCATTGCCAATTTTATTACATACGCGAGTAATCGAGTGTAGTAAGTAATGTATCGAGTGAAATAAGAGAATTTCCATAATAGATTGATTTTTACATTTTCTTAATAATTATTGTAATATAGTTAATATTAATGAATGTAGTTACGTAGCTTAAAACTTACTTGGTGTGTGCTGCCATCTCGGGATGGTGCAGTCCTGTTTGGTGCTACTGTGCTTGACGACTGATCTTTTATTTGTTGCTTTCGAAGAAGATCTTCGTATTCGGATTTCAGCTCGTCAAATTTTTTTTGCAGCTCATCTACGCGACCCTCGAGTGTATCGATTGTTAAGCATTGACTGCGCAACAATATTATAACGTTAGGTCAACACGATTTATTTAATATTCGCTTTTTTAAGGAAAAGCTCCTACTCATTCGTGTTATCGGATGAGTCATAAGTTCATGTTATCTTTTCTATTCATTTCGGGTAAGTTTAAATTTATACATAATAGATGCAAATTACAAATGTACACAATCCAAACTTTTATTCGAAAAAAAAATCCGATTTATTCCGATTCATTACGTGTCTCGATAGCCAACTACATGTTATGTATGATTTACGAATATTAAATATATATTTATATGCCATATAATAATTTATATTAATAATAAAATTATTCACTTTACCTTTTTATTTGCTTTTTATCGTTTGTATTCTCGAGAGCAAGCCTCTGATTTGCTCTTTCAAGATCTTGAATGCTGACTTCCAATTGCTCGTAGATTTTTAATCGCGAATCATTTACTTCCCTCAAGGCTGCTGTTTGTTTTTTCATGTACTGACAGTAACAATTAAAAATATTGTTATTATTATTATTACCTCATCTCTCTACAGTTAAGTTTGCAACTTTCCTTGAGATTATGGGCAGTAATTAAACCTTGCTTCTTAAAAAAGCAATAATATTCTTCACATAGACTTACTTATGTGAAATGATCTTACTCTTTTGCAGCCAGAACAGTTAAAAAATACCTTTTAAACAAATCATGGCGGGCAAGTGAAAAGATGATAATTTGTAATAAAAGTCAAACTTCAAAATGAGCTTCAAAAAAATAATTTAAGTAACAAATAAAAATTGCTTACTTTCCTTCGTGAATATTAAAGAAATCCTTCGACATTGATTTTAAAGATTTCGTTTATCCGTTGTGGTGGATAGAATAATAAAACGATAATCCATGTATTTAGTTTTTGTCGAGTGAATCTCTAGGCAATACCGCTCAAGAGAAAATAGCAAATTTAAATCCTAATATTTATCCCTCACCTCTATCTCCTGCGTCTGATCATCAATCGTGCACTGGTGTAGCTTTATGCAATTTTCGAGTTCCTTATTGCGCTCCAACAGTGTCTTACCGAGTTCCGCCGCCAACTGAAGATCTGCGAACAAAGCAAAGTATTTGCATTTTAGATTTTGCTTTAATCTTTGGGAAGATGGTAAATGTTTAAATCCACATGTAAGACTAGTGACTTTGAAGAAAGATTACTATACTACGCTTATTTCTACGAAAAGTATGGAATGGTACTCCTTACAAGATTTAGTTTTACAACAAGCGTAAAATTAATCCATGGACTTAAGTATATCGATCCTTTTCATAATGTCGGCGGTTCTATTTCCATTTGCAAGTTTACGCGTTGTGTAATTTATTCGAGAATTTGTTTGTTTCTATGAAAGAAACGTTTAACGATTTATTTTTAAACCAAGCAATCAATTACTTAATTCGATTGAATTACATCGATAGAAATTATTCACCCCTCAAATCAGAAATTATATTTCAGACAACGCATATTTTATCGCCAACGTAGATTGGAATAAGCTACAGCACTTGTATAATTGATATTTTTGACCGCTGTCAGCGACGTTTCATATCTTGTTTGCATTTTCCGCTACGAAATAATTACTTCGAATTTATTGTACGATAAAAGTAGGATAAATAAAATATATTTTTCTTTTTCTTTGCAAATGCTACAAGTAAGCTCGTGTAAGCAAGCGTGTAAGAAAACTTGAAAACTTACATCTTGATGGATCAATGCCAGTCAGAATTCTTTGCGAAGAAAGCAAAAGTCTTTAACTAAAAATGCACAAGTTATGCTAAGAGTACTGTTTGATATAAGTAGTAAATACAAATAGCAAAGCTTCAATTAATAAATATTAAGTAAAATTGAAATGCTTATTACTAATGTGAGTAAGCGTGTAGATTATAAATTATTATAAATTCTTTTTCTCGATGATTCATTTTTATTTACCCAGCCAATACGGTAATTGCGCCATATAGTTTGAAGATTTACTTAGGCACTTTATCACTTATAATAAAATTTACTTTGAAAGTTACTTTAATAAAATAGTTAAAACAGTAATTAATTTTGATTCTATCTAGAATCAACATTCAAGCTTATTTTTAGAAAACGTTATCGGATTTGGCGTTGAAGTAAAATTCACTCTAAAACAATGCTTCTCATAAGTTGCAAATTAAGAGTACAAGCTAAAATTTTTGGATTCGAATTGCCGTTTACTAATAAAAGTTCGATAACAATGAAACATTACGAGCTAAGGATGAAGATCGCGAAGGTTGTTGGTCAAATCCAAAAGTCAAACGTCGCCCGTTCGATCGACGACAATGATTTACTGTTCTGGAAAAGTCATGTAATTAAGAGCAATCGAGGGCATCGGCCCTCAACCTTTACTCGCCGGAAGCCTCAAGGACGAGACATTAAAGTTTGGCCCCGACCTGATGAAAAGACTGAGCGAGAAAAGCTCGTGGACTCTTACTGAGGCCCGCGCGTGCACTCGGTGTTCCATAAAGGCGAACACGTGGGCGCGATCACCGATCAAAGCGCCGATCGATTTCCCGAGAGTCCGGAGCTCACCGGATGCATTTGATGCGCGAACGCGCCGAGAAGGCGGCAGGGGAAGAAGAGATGGAATGCGGGGATCGCGTCGACTTGGGTTAAGGACCTCGCGCGAGCTCCGGGACTGCCACTACGTATGCGACCGGCAACCTTGGCTCGACTACCGTTTCCTCCCCATCTCTGACAGCTTCTTCTTTCGAGGTACACGCATACGTGCGTACAACGCTGAATGGTTCCCCAGTGAAACTCTTTCCGAATAGACGAGCGTGCCTCAAGGATATTTCACTCTCAAAGCTTTATCTTACGATGTTTTTTTCTCTTATTTCTCTCCTTCGACGACTACATTCCGCGCGTGCAATATTCAATTGGATTGGTCGGTATCCTTGCTTCCACTAGTCAATCCACTAGTACCATGTTTCGATTTACTGCTAAATGAAAAGACACGAGCAATTTTTAGGGAAATAATGATTATATCATGACAGAGTTGCGCATACCTACCTAATATATTAATTTGACTAACACGACGGAGCGGCTGCTTACATATTAAAAGCATAATAATATTTCTCATTTTATAGATTAATTTTAGTGAAACTTCATCCTAGGCTTTAGGTACAAGACCTGTAATTTATTAATTGTATTCATTACAATTTTAAAATAGCAACATAGTTATTTATGGTCATTGATCCGCTGTAGGCCGCTTCTGAATCCCGTTAAATATCTATTTTAAAAATTATTATCCTAATGGATGATCGCTCTACAACAAAAATTACTCTATAAAAGCGATACGATATTTATGTACTGGCCTATGCTTTCCGGATACTTGGAATTTGACTATTGGAAAAATTCGCTTTTAATATCTTGAAATCACTTTCGTAACGATGTCTACGATAATAAAGTATCAATTTGTAACACCTACGTAATATTCTCAACGATGCATTACTTACACAGGATATTCAAAACCGTCAAATTTTCGTTTCTCGTTTTTGAGTAAGTGTAAGTCACTGTTGTAAATCTTGTAGCATCCTTATCTACGCGAACTTCGAGATTATTAGCTTTACGATTTAGTCTGGGCTTCGCGTTTTCTCGTAAAAACAAACGAAGCAAAGGAATTATTCTTCTTATTTCGTCTTCTTTACCATCAAGCCCATCACCAAAGATCCTTACACCGAATAAAATTAAAAATGACAATGGACAGTAGCGAGTAGAAATTTATGGCCAGTCCTAGCGGTCCATTAATCCAGGTGTAATGACTGAACTGTTTCCGTTTTTTTTCTGGCGACCCGCGCTGTCTTACACTTCGCCACGATCACATTCAACTCTTTTGCTGCTCGTGCTCGAGCTACAAACGGTCGCGCCCTAGTCGGTTAATAATATGTAACTTCTGGGGTCAACGCCAATGAGAGTTCAACAACGTTTTTCGGTGATTTCTTTCTGTCTCCTCTTCTCTGGTATTTTTTTATAAGTTCACAATCGTACTAGCAGTTGGAAAAATTTCTGCTTACGCGTTGGTTTGGTAACTCGCATCTGCCCAATTGTTTTGTAGATTGCATGACTAGTTTTACGTCAACGATGAATTAAATACGTATTGCAACGTAGAATTAGTAATGAAATGACTCGTATGTGTAAAAAATAAAAAAAAAGTCTTACCTAGTTAGAAATTACTTATGAATACATTTAATGGAAAGTTAGTTTTAATCAGATACTTATGAACGCGAGTAGGCGAATCGTAACTGACGTAAAGCGTTTCAGCAAAACAGATAGTGAAGATTTCTTCATGCAATTATATGTAATGAAAATATCAGAGAATATGGCTTTCAAAATAAAATCGAAGAAAGGTCGAAGAACGCGTTGCTCCAATTACCAGTTATTGATCACTCGAATCTGTGACTTTGATATATGCCTTTTTCATTATCATAGCTAATGAGTACATTTAACGCTCGACACCACTTCACTAGGGCATCATCGGCCAATGGATGATTTCGCTGAGCAATGACCTGCTTCATCTTTCGGTGTAGATTATCTCACATGTCTCGGAGGACTCATGTTATCGGATATATCAAAGGAGGAAAAAAAATGGCTTCTTTACTTAGTAGTCCGAGAATGATTTGAAATAAATATTTCTACTATAATTATTTTTCAGCCCGTTCGACTTAAAAGCAACCTCAAACCAAGAATGCGTATTTTTATATAAACAGACAAATCTTCTTAACTAATTTAAATCAAGTTAGTTTTAAAAATTAATAAAAATCATTTTTAAATCTTTTAAATTTCAAATCCGATTATTGATAATTACTTTCAATTGTACCAACTTAATTTTCATATTTAATATAGATATTCCAGTACGAAGAGATTATTTACTTTCGCAGGAAATATATATGACATTTTCAATTTTACAGTTATAATTAAAAATTAAAATATAATTTTACCAATAAGATTTATAAATACCTATTTCTTAAAGGATAATTTATTAAAAAAAATTTTTATTTAATTTAATCATTAATTTACATTAATGATTTGTTTATTTTGTTTCGTATATTTCTAACCCAATTGATTACAATTTTCGACACTCATTAAATGCTTACTAATAAAAATACAATGACAAAAGAATTGTTTAATTTCGCTGATTTCAATTTTTTCTCAACAGTTTAAATCAACAGTTCGGCATTATTATAAATAAATCATTGCATTGAAATGAATTTTTAAAAGTAACGCTTTCGTTCATTATACATATATTAGTAAAAATAATTAATTGCAGACAAATGGAAACATAATTTTTATACATTGGAGAAAATTATATGCACAATGAATAATTAGTTATAGCTCACCTGTTATAGTAATTAGTAAATAACATCAATTATGTAATAAATAATCAAAATAACGTATTTTCAATCGATCTAAGTCGGTTCTGTAAATGTTAAAGCAGTCATAGGTATTTGTTTCTTATGCCTTATATAATTAAATATTTATAGAGAAATAGTACTTTATACGAGAATTAAGTGCAATATAAGCAGTAAAACTTGATATCGGAATGAAAATTGTCGTTCGATTTCGATTAACATCGGCGATTATGTGTATGTAGCAAATAAGCTTATCGATGTATCGTATAATGAAGTATAAAGGCTTTTGAAAGTTGTTATTTATCACACTTTCTATAAAAGCGTAATTTTGTTGCGAATTAAAAGATGAAAGCGCATCGGATTGATTACCAAGTTAACGAGACCGAAGTCGTCCAAATACATAATTACGCCATTATCGAAGCTTGCCAAATGACGAGCTTGCGAGCCAACTTCCGCAAGCAGCATATCTCGTTTAAACTATTTACATCTTAATGTCAATATACGTTGACTACCTTCAGGACCGCGAAGGCAGTCGAGCTCGATCGAGTAGTCCCAACAGTCAAGGGAGCTCAACTGCGTCGAAGGCTCCCACACGAGGTCCACGCTCGTTTCGACACTCATCCTTGGCTACGTTGCTCTTATTCTTGGATAAGGCTAAACGAGTGGGTACTGCTTGCATGAAAAAACTACACTAACACAGAACAAATCCACTTAATCCTCAGTCGAAGGATCGACCTCGGCTAGCCATTCGTGCGCGTACTCAAGTAAGCCTAAGCGACCTAGTGTTCGCTCCCAAGCATCTCTTGGTCGCGTCGTAGCGTTCTCGTCGAGAGCAGCCTGAAGACTGAGGGTTGCCTGGCGCATCGGTGAACGCGCGTCTGGCCACCCGTTCCCTGCTATATAGCCCGATCTTGCGTGAAATCCAAAATGGAATGGAGCGAGCGAGGGGGAGAGAGCAATTCCTCAAGTTCGGGACCTCGTTCGGGACACCCCCACCTCCGCGGACCCGTTCCCCCTCCGGCCCCACTCATCGGTGCAACCCCACCACCGCCGTCGGCTACGCATACCTGCCGCACAGGTATGCATTTGGCATTTGCGCATTTCTTCCTCCCACGCCCTTTTCCCCTTTCGCCCAGGGACCGTTGACCGCCGACTCCCGGCTCATCGCTTCTTCTTCCCTCTTTGCCGCGTTCCGCGACTCATCCTGCCACTGGCCCCATTAACATGCACCACGAGCTTTCGTACCAACTCAGCGAGAGCTGAGCTCATGGATCGAGGAGAAACATCATTTCCTTCCTTCGCCATGGCTTTCTTGCTCGGCGAGTGACTTGGCCCTGCAATCAAACTCGTAACTGTCACTCTACCTCGAACCAATTCCAACAGTTTTAACGACAGCGTTGAGAACAAACACCGACCGTCCAAATCTAAATTACAGCCTTCGACCGTGTTTATTTGCAGAAATAATTTACTGACGGTTACATTTATTGGACCAAATTCCCTTTTTACTCGCTTATAATTGTTTGCAAATTTATCGAATGCCTGTGTGCTATTTGACCTTTGCTCAACGCTTTGGAAAATTTTTTACAATATAATGCAGTCGTTTTAATTTCAATCGATCCATTGTACCCTTTGGATTCTGATTTATTGGCGAATTAACGCTATTATCATACAGAAATTTCCCATAGCACAAGACTTCGCATAGAAATTTTCCTTTTCTGCACTCGTAATTACGTCGCCAAATGAAAAAATGAAAAACTACGGAGACAACCAATTATTGTTTTTCAGAAGTAATTTATCAAAATAGTGGGGTGTATTTGAGATTTTTATCGATTGTCTTCTTTAAAGAATTTCTTCTTCGATTTTTTGAGAGGCTAATTGCCTAGAGCATGTTGGTACACAAACGTATGTGGTTAGAAAGTCGAAAGAGTCCATTGAAAAGAACAAGAACGTAACCAGACTCCTTTTCCACGCGTCTCAACTTCGAACTCAGTCAACCTATACGACCGCAATGTTTTATTACTACTACTTTTGTTCTCCTGTACTTTCTTCAGTTGTCGATCATAAATTTATCTATGAAAAATATTGCAATTTATTAATTGAAAAATCAGAGATAATCATGCTTTTAAGCTGTGAATCAACGATGTTTTTATAAAGTACTCATGTACTCATTCGCAGAACTCACATTCAATTTCTAATTTCTACTTGCTTGTCTACTTGATCCTCGTGCAAATTAAGAAGAAGAAAAAACGAACTACATCCCATTCGATAGGCGACAGTGGACGAGTGCGAGAATTTTCAATGGATGAGTTGTGGCGGGAGGTGAGAGGCGACGACGGGCCCATACTTTACGAAGCATCGCTCGAGAGCGGAAATTGCGCAACTGTCCACGAGTTACGATACGTGCGCTCGTTTAACCACTCGTATGCGACCGAGTTGTGCCTCTTGATATTATATCTGATCGGAGCGCGAGCCGTCGTCACACACGAGTCACGTGTACGCACCGCTGAAAGGAAAATCGTGGGCGAAACGTTTCTTTTTCTTTTTTATTCGTAAGTGGAGCGCATTCGCGGCGCGCACACTTTATTCAATCCCAGATCTCGTTCGCTGCTAATGCTATCGCATTCCACTCGACTCCGCGACATTTTCACAAGCTGTACTACTCCTACGACGAGTAAGACGTCAACGTAGGCCGCTCGCAGCGATCTTGGGCTATTATTATGAAGAATAGTCTATTATTAAGTAATAATAACACAAACGATTGTATCCAGATTCTCCTTACGCGTTCCTTATGCGCGTTCATTTTTAGCTTTGACTCTCACAATGGGAAAAGAAACCTGAAATCTAGATGTTGCATGACTTTATGCGTACGAGCGAATTGATCAGACATTGGAAGGGCGCATTTTCTGTTTTTAGTGGAAAACCGTAATATGAAAGAGAATCGCATCGTGTCATTCGTCTTATAAGGCACCATTTTTGTACATTGCAAGGATTTCTTTAATAATATTTTATCATAAACACCTCGAAAAATACCGAAGACTTGTACAAAACATTGACGTAATTTGAAGAAATTACGTCAATTCAAATTTCATAGTGGAAGCATTATTTATATTCGTCGAGATTAACAAAATATTCGCATACATTAATTTACATAGTAAATGCGTTCGAAATAATTCAAGGTGGTACGCAAAGGATTTATAAAAAGTTTTATATCCATTGCCCGCCCTAATGCCGAACAAGTGCTTATCAAAATCTATCGTTAGTATTAACTGAACTGAATATCAATATTGTTTTCGCACAATGCAGAACGTTACATAAATACAGAATAAAGTTGTAGCAAGAGTCTCAGCCAAAGAAAAGGTTGATTCGGCAGATACGATTCAGTTATCTGATTGATAAATGTTATGGCTGAAAAGCGATCGTGCAAACACTAATTTAATAAAGTTGCCCAGCATTTCGGGCGGAAAAATAAAGAGGAAGAGAGTTGGGAGCAGATACGACCCTAGGCAAATCTCGAGGCCTACCTCCGTCTCCCTTTCTTCATAACGAGATTACTTTCACCCCTGGAGACGGACGCGTCGGCGCGGGCGTCGAAAGCGCTGGCGGAAACTTTTCGCTCATCGCCGGCGCAACCGTCAAGCGCGCGAACCCAAAAGCCCGGATAACGGAAAGGCGACGCTGCGAAATGAGAAGGGAACAGTTTTGTAATACGGTGCATCGTTCCAGATACACCCGAGAATGGCCCTCGCCGCGAATCGAATAACTCGCGCTCCGACTTTGCGTGTCGCGGCTTCGTTATCCGACTCGCGAGAACAAGGTTCGCGACCAACTCCGTTACGTGGACGCGCGCGATCTTGTTCCCACTGTGCCTGCGCGTTCGGCACACGCGAAGACGTATCCACTTCGAGAATAGCGTTATTACGTGTGCCCGAAGCAACGAGGCGACGCGAGAAGATTATTATCGCGACGCGCGTATACACAAGCGTGCCCGAGCGAGAAAATGAAAAAAAGTTCCTTACATGGCTTCGCTGCAGGCCCAGGCGAACGCTGCGTTCTCACTTTTGCGAATGATAATAAAGCGCTGTGTGTTCGGGAGAAACGTAATTGAACATTTCTACTCTGCGACTCTGTACGTTTCGCAAATCCGACGCTCTTACTTTTTTCCCACTGTTTCACCCACTGGTTCACTTACTTTACGTGTGTGCGCGCGCGAAACCTCCTCGAGTAGGCACGTGTTTATAATTAACTATTAGCCGATCGTATAATTAACTGTAGGGATTATAACTGCTCAACCGTTGTAAGTGAGAAGGTTGAGAACGTACCGTTAAATATTAAACGAAGTGCCTTCGTTATTTTTTCTAATCACTTTACTGTTCCTTAATATACAAAATCTCCATTTGTTATGATGATCCTACGATCCTTTCGAAATAATTATCAATTAATTATGCTTCATTTAGCGATTCCATAGCGATTCATTGGAATTTACAATGCTGTCGTGTTAACTGACCTCGTAATAAATTTACATTTTACCTCAACGCAATCTTGCCATTCGGAAATTAACGTACGTAACATGAAAAACCAACGAATAAACACGATGAGCCCTGCGAATGAGGCTCGATATTAAAAAAGAAATTGCCACTTCTAGTAGGCACCTACAATGTTCAAGTGTTTTTATGAAATTGCAGTGCCTCGAGAAAATAACACGAGCATCCGTTACATTATAACAAATAATCTGATAAGTTCGTCGTGTAAGACCTACGTGTCGACCAACACCAATGATAATAAGTCATCCTAGTGGAATGTACTCATTAATTTTAAGCGAATTAGCGGTATAGGCAAAATGAGAGTAACTTTTTTAAAAAGTTTACAACGATGGCGTAACCGATCCAAATTTATTAGATTAATTTTATATTCTTTTTGCATGGTCGCGAAAATACATTGAAATCGACCTGGTGTCATTCCACCAAAAGTGGTCTTTTTCTCGATCTATAGTCGAGAATTGCAGCCAACAAGCGAAACTCGACGTAAAAATCTTTATATTTTCAAATTAACATGCCCACTTATACCGCGAATTCTCGCGAGCCAAAAAGCAACGAACGAGACAAGAGGATCGTTCACGCGTGCATTAAAGCAGGCCGAGGACTAAGAGCTTGAACAAGTCCGTGAAGTAATGAGCACGCGCCGTTACGCAATGATCCTTGTTTTCCTGTCAGGACACCGATAATAACGGATTGCACGGAACTATCGGATGCGATGCGAATCACCGATGATCGAGCTCAGGCGCCGTCACGCGTATGTGTGCGCGCATTTGTGTCCGTAAAAGCAACGATCGTAATTTCCTAACGCGCGGGAAGCGAAATCATTGGGAATACTGACTTTCGCATACTCGTGATTCTCTTCTTCGTTTCACGAATCGAAACGAACATCGCCTATCCCGATATTACTATTTATAATTCAGCGTGAGAGCAAATCTCCGACTGTGCAGGCGAGCAACTTCGTTTCGTGGATACCCTTCAACTTATGTACCCACTCAATTATTAACCTTTTGATAATTACAATGTCATTTAGATTTATAATACTGATTATCGGTTATCAATTTTGAGACTATCGCACTTGTTACTCGATACTTCAATCGTGAGCTACAAAAAGCAATTGCCCTATTCTACTAGATCCTACATATAAATTACAGCAAGTATAAATGATTCAATAGTTTAAGTATAAATCTATTTTGTACGGTACTACCTTTTTATTAGAAAAACGTTTACAGTTTATTTAATATTATTTAGTATCTTTATTTTATGCATTTAGTACGTTTTATTTGTTGTATCCTTTTGATCGATCCGTGTATTCTTTGTTGGCACACGTGTTTAATACGTGATTTCAATTCTAATGGTAATTTTAATGGTAAAAGGAAGTTATAGTATCTGTTATTAATTAGCTGTAACAACTGCAATTTTTAAACAATTAATGATAAATTTCAACCTTGAGAGGCACAATGATTGACACCACAGTGACCTCAAATTTCTGTTATGTATCACAGTTCATTATTTGGAATTACATAAGTAATTGAGACTTGATTGTACAGGATATGTACTAAATTATTTTCAACGTTTTAACAATAATAAACTAAAGTTTGATTTAAAGATTTCATAATTTCTTTTTGCTGTGTATCACTTATGGTTTACTTATTTCATACTGAAAATTTGTGACATGCATTACATGCATTGAAACCAATGCATTGTAAAAGCCGCGTTACAAATAAAATAATGCTTTTTTCTTCAATCGTGTAACCTATAATTATATTTTAATATAAAATTCCAAATCATACATTATTCAAACATTTTTTAATATATTTTTAAATGCTTGCTGCCTACAATTAGCAAATACCTTAATTGAATCATTAAGTCTGCTAAGTAGCTGACAATTTCCTACTTTGAAAAGACAATTTACGTTTCAAACTTGATGATTAATGTCAATAAACCGAATAATACAACAATAATTATGTTGTAATCGATAAGACATTTTTTCCCCTCCCGATTTAAAATTAAAGGATCGTCGAGAAGGAAGCTCCCGTGGCCTTCATTAAAATTACATTATTTTTACGTTAAAGTGAAGAGTGTTACTGTTAAATACGTTAATTATGGGAAGAAGCAGAACGATTGATCATTAAGATTCATGCGTTTCTCATAACCGTTTTGCATGCCATATTTCAACTTCATAATATTCAGAGTTAATATATTGCTTTTATAAGTTGTTTAACAGGTTCGTACTGATTTGCATTATTAACCTGGAGAAGATTATTTCATAAATGATTAATTAAAGAAGTATGGACAAACGAACAATTTGGGCTGTGAAAAATAAAATAGCCTTATTAGGCGAAAAATATTTTACAAATATAACTAGAAAATAAAAGCTATACATTTTTTAAACACCATTAAAATCTTAAAATTGAGTAACATCTTCATAGGAATAACCATTACATCATTAAGCAGTAATAAAATTATAAATCAAGACAACTTATGCAACAATCAGTTTTCGTTTTTTTTCTAGTATCTATTTTGTAATACGTAAAAATGTCAAAAAAATCTGGTCACAACGAAGTCAAGGTATATAACATACCACAGTATAACATATCTCTCTACCTTTGCTAAAGTAAATATTACATTTGCATTTTTTTACGTATTCATATTATTCCACAGAAGTATAAAAATGTCGTAATCGCGAATAAGCAGTTGTGATGTATTACACGTTAAACAAAATATACAAATAAAAAAGACATTGTTTGTCCTATTACTTGACGAAAAGAGGAAAAAAGTAATTACACCGAAAATTTCGTTTTATGAGATTTTTAAGGGTTTTTGAATATTTACTTAATGGAAACACCAATTATTTTACTGCGCTTGTTTTTCTTCGCCTAAGTGATTGTTTAGACTATGAAAATTTCACGGTGTCCTTATGTAATATTACATCGTCAAAACCAGTTACAATATTGTCCCGACGCATAATGACAGTTTGACAATGAATTACGATAGTCCCACTTTTCAATGGATTTTATGGATTAGCGAGATTTAACCACGTTGCAGACTTATGTGCGCGATCCCTATCTTCTTGGTAATTCGATAAGCTTGTGCCATCTGTAAAGTTTTCGAGATTTACCGGTATATCGACATATTGTGCACCGATGGCGTTTACCCTCTCGGTCAGTAATATCAGTATGTCATAACTTCTCTCTTCAAATAATAAATTCCCGCTGATATGTCGCTAAAATATGCTCCTCACATTTTCCGTTACATTTTAATCCGCTAAATAAATATTACTGTTTATTCTTTCATAAAACAATATGCTTATAACAGGGCATTATACTTTAACACGGTCATTAATCATATTGCGTACACACCGTGCACACCATTAATAATTATTTGAAATCGACCAAGTAATATTATAGTACTATAGAAATAATTTGCGTGAAATCATGAATAATTGTCGATTTGATTATTTTGTAATATTTTATTCTGCTTTTCTTTTTCATTTTCGATTTTTCTTGGTAACATCGTGTACTTATATAATTGAATTAATGATTCCAAATTCTCGTTGTAAGCAAAATATTTTCCAATGGTCGAGACGATAATGCTTCTTAAATCCAACACATGCGTGAAAAAGACGCATGAGAACTATGACGCATGAGAACATGAGAACTCGAATTCAAGCTTGTGCAGTTAAGTAGAAACAGAATGAATATCAGAGCAACAGTGCATCGGCCGCAATTGAAGACGAAAGTGTCGGAAAATGTCGTTTCGAGGCTGAAAACAAAGAAAACAATCCTCGCAACTTGGTCCCTCTCAAGCTTAACGGTGTTCAGTCATATAAATCGCTTTGGTACACAGAGGTACGAAAAATCACAATTGCCGAGGCTGCTCGAAGAGCTAAACGAAAACAAATGAACCCCGCCGAGATTATTACATTTTCTTGGAGGCAAATGCGACGTAAGCCTCCGGCGTCGAGTTGACACTGAGTTCTGAAAATTTAGACGTCGCACCCAGAGCAACTTACTACCCCGGAGTCATCTCCAGCGGAATTCCCTGGTAATCTTCTCCAGCCGCAGGAGCCGTTCCTCGTTTGATCGTGGCTCCGTGTGCGCTTAATCGACCAATGGCCGTTGCCCGCGTATGGGCGCGGAGATACGCAACGGAGAGATGCGCCGGCAGCTTTACCGTTACTGCACTTTACCGTCGTAGCGTCGCCGGTTGGGAAGAGAGAGAGAGAGAGAGAGAGAGAGAGAGAGAGAGAGTGAGAGAGAAGCTTTCTACCTGGCTCGGTCACCAGGACTCGGAGCTCCGGTGAATTACTTGCCCCGGGGTCGCATGGCGCTCGCGGAGAGTCGTCGATGCATTCCTTTTGTTTTTCCGATTCGTGGCGATTTTCTCTCTGTCTGCGCTCGTCCCTGATCGGCACGCGAGGCACGGACTCCGTTAGTCGCACTCTTTCGTAGCGAAAACGTCGCTAAGTTTCACGAGGAAAATACGAGAATAACGGATCACGCGGGCGATGAGGTGATTCCTCCACAAAAATGTTCGTTTCCTCCATACATTCGTCTGCTTCAACAATTCATGGTAGCGCTCGTTGCGAAACTAATAATGGATATTTAACGACGTTTTTGAAACTCTAATTATCCTCAATAGACGTTTACGTTAAGCGTTTTTCACATTTGCCAATGAAAATTCGAACTTTTTTACGACTACCTTTTATTGCTCTCACTGCATATTTTATCAATTAATATTTAGCAAACAATATTACTCGAATATGCGATTTCTATCTTACCGTAAAAGTTCTCAATTTTATAAGAATTTGTTAATATTATTACGGAGGAAAAACTTTCGAACAAGAAACTTTCACCCTCGGTGAATGTCACGAGATATTAAAAAATAATTTATTCATTTTTTAAGTATTTTAAATATATCGTAGTTTTTCAACATTTTTTCAACATTTTTTCAAGCCTGTCACATCACACTGAATTTGATATTAATATAAAGAACTAAAATATGATTATGCGTGTATATACACTCGCGTAAACATAAAATAAGGTAGCGCAATGAAAGCTATTGATGAATTTATTAAACTAGCGATACATTTTTCTTTAATAACACAATCAATTGAATTTAAAACTTCTAACATTGACTTTATTTTTTTTTATTATATGTCATACTATAATTAAAATCAATAGAGAATTATTTGTGAAATTCATATTGTATGCTTTGTTGAGTGAAAAATTTTCGAAGCTTGAGATTTAAAGATACGATAAATTGAGAGCTTTGTAGATTTCTCCACATAACGTTTATTATGAAAAATAAAATAGCGTAAAAAAGTTGTCATATCAATGATGACCTCATTAAATTCTAATCGAGGTATTCATATAAAATGCGGAGAGAGTGAGACTTGGGAAACCCGCTGTCGCCTGCCACAATGCGCAGCTAGCAGATGTATAATAAAAGAATACAGTAAAAAAGAAAATGCTGTTCACCGATAAATCCTCGAACACACGTCGGTGAAATCGTCTATCGTAAAGTGCAAACCATGTGAGCCCGTAGAAATATTCCGCGCGTCTGTCGTTCTATTCCGTAGCGGGAGTACGACCAAGTCCTATGCAACTCTCGATTTCTGCGCGCTTACTGTGGTAGCCGCAACGTATTTTACTATCGTTTCTAAATATAGGAACTCGCTTACTCGCACTCGCACTCTCTCTCTCTCTCTCTCTCTCACTCATGATGTCTCGGAAGTCGTTACGGAAGTCACGAGTCCTCCATAAACTGTCACGGAACCTCGATGGGCTATCGCGCACGAGAAAAGGAGAGACTTGTTCGATAGCGAGCAATAACTTCGAAAGGCTCGTACATTATAAAATAGTTTTCTTTCGAATTTCCAATACCTACTGTGATTTGTTCATAGTTGCGAGTGAACCTATCGTACGAAACACTTCTCCGCAAAATGCTGGGAAACACGCGGAAGTACACGCTCATCATCCCGCGATCCCTTGCATTCAGGAATACATTTTCTTGTCTTTATTAAATATTCCGCGTGGTACGCGAACCGATAATGAACTAGAAATGCGTAACTTGAGAATAAAGGATCGAGTGTTTTAACAGAGAAGCTTCTAACGAGAGAACTAAGTATATCTATTGTAGCTCGCTCTCACACCACGCATACCAATTAAGAAACTGTTCTTTTATTGGCTTGAGAATTTAATTTGTCTCTCTCTTTTCGGAATTTCGTTGTTATTTATTTGAAAGTTCTTTGTTATTTATTTTAAAATATAGTTAAAGAGTCATTCAAGATTCTCAGATGTATTTTCAGAATAGAACTATTACATGAGCATATATGTTTACAATTACTTTTGAATGTTATAAAAATTAAAAAGCAAATCATATTTAAATACATTTTTAGATATTGCCTACAAATTAACGAGTCCATTGTAATGTTCGAGTATTTCTTTGTTTTGATGATTCGATGTATCTGTGTAGGGAGTGTTTCGGAATACGTATAAAACAGACATAATATTTTGCGTATCAGAATAATACATTAAAACTGGATTATTTAGATGTTTTTAATACTGTTAATTAATTGACCCTTCGTTTAACGATCTCTTCACGATTGTGTGAAAGATTCTTTGAGAAAGGATGAACAAGGGAAACAATTTTCTCTTCATTTAGATTGTAACTTGTAACGAGAGAAAAATATTTTGACTTATTATACTGCATCTTTTTCTAAAGAGAAAACATTTGTGAATTTTTTGTGCTTTTTTATACCGAGAAAGCATGACAAATGTGATCAGATTTAGTGAGAAAATTACGACCATCGTATAAATTAAAAGCTCAGCTCTGAGTCTTGATATCGGTGTTTTATGATAATCAACATAATAAAGATAAAAGAAAAGATAATCAATTAAACGGAATTGTCATTTCAATGTGATTCCTATCTAATTAATTTAAGCAATAGTGTCTAAAATTTTGATTAGCATTATAAATCTAGTATTAACATCATAAGTAGTATTTGAAGTATTTTACATTTTAACCGTATCTATAAAAAAATATTTTATTAAAAAATTTACGATTTTTATGGACTAGTGTAATGTCTAAACGATATACTTTTCTTTTACAATATTAAATTAATTCGCTTACATTGAATAACGATCGCTTCATTTTTAATCTATTCTTATTTTCAAGCTTTTACTTTTTTAAAGAGAAAACTTTGTAGCAACGAAGAAATAAATCTTGCACTCAGAAACATCGTAAAGAGCTTAAGCTCTTGATTCAGTAATCTTTTGCAATGGCTTTTTGTCTGTTGAATGCAGTGTAGCCAAATATTACTGAAGAGAACGTGACGAAATTTGGCGCGGATTATTTATCAACGTCATCTACACTTGTGCATAATTTTGCAATTTTAAACTTACCAAATGAATACAAAATTTATTTTTCCAGATTTTTAATTAGTCGCTAATTAAAATAGAGTACATTCATGACGGAAAAATTGATTTCGAAAAAGTATTTGTTTCAACTTAACTAAAGTTAATTAACTTAAATAGAAAAAATTAAAATTCAACTTTCATTAAAACAGAAATAGCAGTTGAAAGTATAACGTATAATAATTCGTTATAGACGAATGTTATTATAAAATAATGAAAGCTATAATAAGTAAGTAAATATTTTAAAAACCCTATATAAAAATTCAATTTTTCTCCTTTAAATCTTCTATTGTCGGATTAATAACTTCTAGCCATTTTATAAATGGAAAATTATTTTTTTTCTATTATGTTTCACATTACCCGCATTAAAAAAAAGGCTAAATCACATTCGTACTTATAAATATAAGATTCCTTTTTAATGCGACCCGTACTTGATATTTTACCAGTATATTTTTTCACATTTTAAAAAATTGTAGAATCTTGCATTTAAATACAACAATATTATTTTTCGATAACAAGCACGGTAGCTCCGTTTTTTCAAAAAATTAACAAATTTCAATTCAGTTCGAATGGAATTTTTAAAAATTACGCAAAGTCATTGATTTAATAATAAAAAATTGTTTTTATAGCGAAGGAAACTACGCTCAATTTACTTACACGCTACTATTAAAAGACCACGAAGAACTAATTGAAATTCGGAGAGGAGAAACGACGGAATCCAACATTACAGTGCTAAAGAATATACTTACTCAAACGGTACATTAAAATCGGATCTACAATTTATTAACAGTTTTTGTGATTGAAAATTTTTAGTGCTCTGGTAGCTCTTTATATGTTTTGTTATGCATATATTTATTTCTTTATTTCTTTGTGTGCTCCTTAGGCACAATTTATATTTTTTATATTGCTAGTTTATGAATTAATCGATTTAATCGTAATACAATTAAAGTCTAATAAATTGGAATATTTTTTTCAAACTTTCTTCCTAAATAATTTGAGATAACTAAAAAAGTACGATAGACTAAATCACGAATTAGGCCAAGAAATATTTTAAACGCTGATGCATTAGATGAATAAGTGCGTTGAGTATTTTATAAGTCAAGGGGAAAAAACGGAAACGAAAGAGAGGAAACGATTAAGCCAAGGAAAAAAGGGTAGAAAGATCGACGGATACACAGCACAGCGTAAGAGAAAATACGCTCCTAGTTCGAAATACTTACATGCCCTTCGAAATACTTGCCCTCGCGGATCTTTAAAATACTCGCACAAACGGCAATGACAGCAGTAAGCAGTAACTTTGGAACGAGTGATCTGTGACAACCAAGTAATTGGCCTTGGAAGTTTCTGACGGACGTGAGATATATAAAGGGGAGTGGTCTCGCAGTAGTCGTTTTACGTATGATTGTTACTAGCACAGCTGTGCCAAAGCAGGGTGCGTTCTTCAGTGAAACATCTCCAAGTCATAAGTTTTACTTTATCGTTACATCCATTATTTATTGTGAGTATTATTGTGTATAATTTTGTAAACTAAAATGCATTTGGAATTTACATAACCTCTGAACACTATTAAAATTTACAACTAAAAATAGTTGGAAAAATTATCTTACTAAAATCAAAGTAAAGGGGCGGATCGGAGGAGTTACGAGTTATGAGTTCCGATATCGGTTAGTAAAGGGATATCTTCTCTCTTAAAGTCGCATACAGTATACCAAAGATTGCTCTTTACTTTCAATTTTGGATGACTTATTATTGACAATATTTCATTTTCATTATTCACATGTCCTTGAGTGTGGTGGTATAAAAAAAAACAATTATATTAATGCGACTGTACAGACTTTTAAATAAATTTATGTTAGTTCCTTATACTTAACTAAATATTCATTATGCAGGACCGTTAGGATTTCTACGGTTTCACTACAATGTCATTTTCAAAACACAAATACATTTTACAAATAACAATAACTATTGAAAAAGTTACTTTTATGATTCGAGCTAAAATCCAAATGCAATAGTTCGTTTTGTAACTTAATGATTTCACAGTGATAGTTGCTAATTTAATTTGCCTAATGTAGAGATATGCCCAAAACATTTAATAAATGTTTAACATTAGTTAGGACAAGCCACTAAAAATTATCCAAAACTTGCCTTTCTGAAGGTCCAAATAAAATCCTTATGACTTTCTGTTAAAACAACTAAACATACTTTACATTGTTAAAAGAAATCGAAAGGATATAAAAAAAAGCATTTTATCATTTTTTATTTTTATACTAGACATATTTTCAAAGAGGCGTAGTAAATGAATTCTTTATCTTTAAAGATAATTATAATTTCTTCCAACAGCAGATGTTATGAAAACTCTTATGAGAAAATAAAATCACTATTCATTTATTTATTATATGTGATATTATTTATTTATTATTTATGATCGTGTGCGTTTATTAAAAGTGTTAAGCGCTCAAATGGCGTGAAATATTGTAAAATAATTTTAGAAAAGCAACATAAGGTTTCAAATTAATTTGGTAGAAGTCTTATCAGTCCTGAATGTATCAGAATTGAGTTTCCAATAAACAAATTATTAGTCGAGATAGAGATACTCAATATTATTAGATAAAATGTTTACGATTGGTATGGCTACAAATAAAATGGGCCTCAGATTCCAAGTAATTTCTCTTAAGAAAAGTCGAATCGACGTCTTTCAACGGCAATCGATTAGAACTTATTGGTGTCCACGCGCGATATCTGCACTATATTCTGGAAAAATAATAAAACGCATGTATTAAAAAAACGCTCACTGTTATAATCCATGGGAAAAGAAATTGTTCGTCAAAGCATGACGAGATCGCATGGAAATGCGGTGGGCGGGGTACGAGATGTGATCGGGCCCTTCGATTGAGTTCCGCGAGTTCCAGCTGTCGGTAAATGCAAACGTTCTGTCCTCGGTTTCGTGTGATTGTCATGAGTTCAAAACTCCAACTAAGAGCAGAAATGCCAGCACAATATGACTCTGACGCCCCGAAATGTCGTTCGAAAATCTCTGGCAAGGTGATGCGCTCATTTTTATTCAGAATCCGTGCGTTTCGCTTAATATCTCGTTAATATCTCGCACGCGTCGATTATTAACTTCTGTTAACGATGTGATGTCCAATCTACAGTATTTCCTTCTTACTACCACTACTCATCTCGCATCAATTCCATTAAGCAATAAACACTAATAAGCAATAAAGGCGATGGCTGATTCGGGCTTGATAATTCGTTCACTAATCTCCTCTTAAAATAGACGAATTTTTCATTCGTAATTTTATGCAAAGAACGACGTGTCATGGTACTTGGATTGACTTGACGATACCGTTTCACGATTAACGTAGTTGATATGTGATATCTCGATATGTTGATCGAGAACTATAATAAATAGTGTATTATTACAGTCCAATTATTCATCAAAACCAGTAATGATATTTGGAAAAATTTATGACGTTAAGAAAGTGTTTTAGTCTCTCATAGTTATAGTAAGAAACTCACTTAGTTCAGAAGCTTAAGTGAGTTTCAAGTTTACGATTCCAGGATAAATCGAGTTAAAACATATTTTCTCACAATTTATTTATTACATAATCAGAACTAAATTGTACTGAGATAACGTTTTAGTCCAAGTATATTCAGTTCATTGTCTAACTCAGTTGTGAGTACCACGGAGAATGTTAATGGGAATTTTAATGCGATGGAAATTCATTTTCACCACATAAATATAATATTTCCTCTCGTCGATAAAATTGACTCTAAAATTAACAGATGTCGTTTTTATTCGACTTTCTCTATCCGAGCGACTGCCGTGCAGGTAATGATTCACGTTGTTGTATTTGTTGTTGCTGCTACTACATTTATTATTAATCTCTTTCCACGTGCATTTTAAAATGTGCCATTATAAAATTAGAGATATCTCGAATAATAGGCTGAATTTACAAGCCAGTTACGTGATTTTATAATACACATAGACACTAATTTGCCCGCATAACGTTTATACATGGTGCGTAACGAATGATTTGTGGATTCAAGAATGACGATAATTCACAAAAACTGCCAACGCATTAAATCCGAAAGGAAAAGTTGATTTTTGTCGACATCGAGTTACGGTTAGTTTTGCGGTTTGATATAAGTCTTCATTCATTCTAACACCCCTTATGACCTTGAACCTATTAACATTTTGGAGGATCAACGGTCGGCATAATAATCACTACGGATAAAAACTCGCAGGCTTCGAGGTTAAGGAGATGATATTTAGCGACGATTTGCAGCTTTCCGATACCTATCGGCAGGCCGCCAATTGTTTAATATCTATTTACTCTTCTTACTGACGTTGTTATTGCAAGGCTCCGACTGGAAAATTAAGCGGTCTCCTTAATTTTTGGACTGTTACAGTGCAGCCTTATCGCGCGCGCTGAAATGTCCAAGGGTTCGATAATCATCTGCCCCGAGACAAGCGTAAATAGGCGCTGCTGGCCTTTCAATTCTTAATAAGTTATTCGAGTTCATTTGATTCACGAGATCGAGGAAGCAGATTATTCATTACGCTTCGTTGGAGGCTGATAAATAGATTTCTTCAGCAGCTGCGAAAGGTTATCTCGTATAAATTGGAAGTACAGTAAATTTAGTTACATCATGATTAGGAAATGAAAGGCAATAATTTGTAAAATAATAATATATTGATACATCGTACTCCCAAGTTTTGTTTGTCTGATCCACTTATAGATATTAATTAATTACGCACACATGAAGATTAATTAGGGTTTATAGCCTTAACGGCTAAATTTTTCCATTTTCATTAATTTACCGCTTTGTTATCATACAGTTACATTTATTAATGCAATCTTTAAATATTTTAACATGGCAAGCAAATCGTTTTAACCGAAGTCCCTCTTGAAAATATAATATATTAACTTGTTGTTTCTTATATTAATATAAATTATTAATACGCCACACACTTAGTAATATTAATAACGATACATACATTACTAATTCCCATTTTTAGTAAAAAAAAAATGCACACCATTAAATCGACGAATATCCGAACGAATCTTTTTTCGATTTATAAAGTTCTGTTTTTAATATAATACATGTGCACTATTATCTATTAGTGTTTGCATATTTAACTGATTAAAAACGTTATGCTCCACATATTAACGTTATTTAAAGAAAAAGAATAAGAATAAGTAATAAACAATAAGAATAAGAATAAGTAAAAAACAGATAAAAGAATAAGTAATTGAACTGTCTTCACATAATTTATGTGCATGGAAGTTTTCACAAAAGCAAAGAAATATTTACATGGACTTCTTAAAATTGGCATTATTTAACTGTTACGATTTCCAATTTTTATTTCTGTAAAATATAAAGTTAGAATAAATCAAGATTATTAGCTATGATATTTGTCAGTAACATTTATTATTAAAAAGAATTAATTATACTATTATAGAATCTTTGTATATTTAGAGTGATGTAACCACTTTAATAAGTAGGGAAAAAAATAATTCCGAGCTATAGATTTGCATTTGAATACAGTGGTAAGACATTTTGCAGTAACTACTGGACATTAACCGGTAATCCTTCTAAACTGCACATTTGTAACAGTAA
Source organism: Wiebesia pumilae (assembly GCA_018907045.1). Classification (NCBI taxonomy): domain Eukaryota; kingdom Metazoa; phylum Arthropoda; class Insecta; order Hymenoptera; family Agaonidae; genus Wiebesia; species Wiebesia pumilae. Next base: position 4,668,970 of record JACCHZ010000105.1, on the reverse strand, counting down.
AATTCTTAATTCATTAATTATAAAAAATGTATATCTTATATATTAAAGCATATTACGTATGGGTGTTTAAGCGTCGACTGTATGAACTGAGAAAAATTAACGCCGTGTGAAATTCAATTAGGCCTACCTAGGTATTAATATCAGAAAAAGTACGGGAGAAGCTCATTACCGTTACACAAGTGCTACTGCCTTCGGGTCATTAATTAAGCCGCCAGTAGAGATCTTTTTTCTCATTTCCAACATATAAGACCCTATCGTTTCATTTATTATTTCTTTTTATTGTTAAGATCCATAATTCGCGATGGATTCGCAACTATACTCCTGAACTATGATCCGTGAAATCGTTACTTTCAAGGTTTTTAGCGGCGTTCGCTTGATCAGTTCTTGACGTATTTCAGATTAACGCGTATCCTCTCATAAATTTTGAATTGCATGTTATGTGAAAAAGAAAGTTCTATCGAAAGTAAGTAATTATGTGCAAAGTTCTTCTTCAAGGGTTTAATGGATTTTATAGATAGCTTATATATCTCTTTATATATAGATTCTATATATAATATAGATTACATTCTTTTATGCATTTGATTAATAGATACAAGCGTACGTACATACCTACCTACCTTTCGGAACTTGAAAATATTTTATTTTTCATTGAAGCTTACGAATTTGTTCATTATTTTTACAGAAGCAGTAAAAACAAGTAGAAAATAAACGCAGTCTTAAAGTATCCAATTACATAAATTATAATTGTGTTTTAAATAATTTTTTAAAAAATGATACAAGATATTTAAGATGAATTGTCTACAATTCTTGTTTACATACAATATATGCATATATATAAAAGAAATTTATGATATCGTAGACTTAACTGGTACATAGTTATAAAACTAAACATAAACTCAACCCAATATTCCTCGAGCATTTGTAATTTCTAAATTTATTGGCAATTTTCAAACTTACATGGCAAAGAAGATTTAATAAATGTCTTTAATCAATCTCTGCTACTCACCTGTAATATCAAAAAATCACAATTAGATATGTATTAAACTATGTATGAAATAACATTTGTTGTCTTTTTTTAATTTTTTAATTTTTAAGGGGATAAAGAAAACTATTTATCACATTCTTTAACTCAAATTTTATTTAAGCGGACTTATTTATTCAGCCACAGAAATAATATAATTTACAAACGTTTGGCAAAGGTTCTGGTTAAATCCCGATTATTGGGAAAGGATACGCACGCGTCCCGTTGAGGGATTTCCAGCTCATAAGAAGGATCGAATGCCGAGCGAACACCGAATTTCGAGAAGTACCGAGAAGGGGAACGCGTATCGAAGCCCATCAAAAGAGCTTAACATTAGAAGTGCCAATAGAAGTGCCAATAGAAGTGCCAATAGAAGTGCCGTAACTCGCATGAAAAACACACTAGTTGGCCAGTATTACATCTGTGGTCTGCATCGTCATTTACAACTCTATCTCCATTGCGAATCACCGTCGCAGCGTAAAACGGTAATGATAGCACGAGAAAGGAAAAAAAGAGGCGCTATATTTTCACGGCCTCGGCGTTTCAATAATTTCATGACAGTCTATCGCATCTGCACGTTTTTCCAGGCGCGCAAAACGCCTGTTGAACAAGTCCACGGCAAATCGCATGTCTTGGACTCACTGGATCGTTAAGAAGTGCATTAGCACGCCTAGCAGCGCGCTAGCGTTCTCTGCGCTCGCCATTGTTATTTTACAAATCACCAAGTAGGAGGTCATCTCTCACTCTCTCACCCTCTGTTTTTCTCATTATCCACTATTCAATGCCATCATCCTCCTATACTTAAGTCCTCGTTGCAGCTATTACATTTGTTCAGACGCCCCGTTGAGGTTCAGCCTTTTGCTTTCCTACTTGCCACTCGTGAGATTAAATAAGACTGCGCGAAAACAAAAAAGGAGACACTAGCGACTTTAATATGACGTGATATTTTCTATATGCATCCTAGACTCTACGTCTTTCCAAGATATTGATTTTACGACTTTAACACGCCAACGTACAAAGATAGATCGTCTCTCTTTCTCTCCCTTAGGAACGTCGTCACTGCGGTTCATCTTTTTTCTATTTTCCGTTTCTTCTTCTCTCCTTTCGATGACAAACATTTTTTGTACTCCGACTCGGAAAAGATTAAATATGCGCGTGACTTTGAGGCTTTTCATTTCCTACGAATAATAGTTTTACAAAATATCATCGATCCGAGATTTTTATGCTAATCTTGATGTGGTGTAATACTTTTCAAGATACTTGTATATTTAAAATAGGGCACGAAGCTTACACGAAGCTGACAATTTGTTTATTTTCTCAAATTGAATAACGTTGGTGAGAGACACGATTATATACTAACTTATAAAGTTTCTAATAAAATAATTTTTAAAGACTCCGTACTAAATAACTTATACAAAAATATACGTACTATTTTCAAATTTTTGCTCAGACGACTGATGAATGTAAAACAGCCAAAGCAATTTTTGTGATTTTCTACAAAAACATCCATTCTATAAATCGTCTTATTTCTATCAAATGTACGTGCAATGTCTTATAATTTAAATTGGGTTAAATAAGAAAATGATCGACGTAAGAATGGTCGATCGTGCGTAAAACCAAGCCAGTATGTCAGTCTCGTCGTTTTTAGACAGTCTATCAGACAAGTGGATGTACCCCACTTATTATCGTGAATACATCGTCTTTGAAAAATTGAATGCATTCCCGCGAGAACCAATGAAAGCACAACGGTATTTTATGTGCGCGCGGAGAAAATGAGATAATCAGAAATTAATGAGATCTCGGTGTGCTCTTGGCGGTTCAGTGAAGATTTTAATGAACATTTTATTTTCTTCCATCATGCAGTCAATGCTTTGTACGTTTATTATTTTACATTTTTACAATAATTGATAATGAAATATAGCAACGCTAATGTAAAATTATAAACTTGAATTTTTTTTTATGTAATAACATAATTTTGCACATTTTATATAAATTGTACGTAAATTAAGTATCCCATAGCACATTTAGAAATTGTTATAGAATACTCCTATATAGTATGATTACTAATAATGAGAGTAAATTAATTTTAAATGCAATGATTCTTAAATGCAATGATGACGATTTTTTGCCTCCTACACTGTACTTGAAAGTACATTTTTAACTCAGTTATAACTTTTCAAAAGTTCATTTTTGAGAAGTAAAGGATAAAAGTACACGATAATTATAGATAATACATTAAACTAAGACATGAAATAGTTATATGAACATTTTAGTATTCAATCTTTTACCGGTCATTTTTGTCATTGAGTTCTATCAAAAATAATTTTGAATATTAATTGATTTTTATTCAATATATAATAAAAATTAATTTCGCATGGAACGGATAACGGAGCATTTATTTTAAAATTGCGCATGGAGTAATTAGTTTATTGTGAATATAAAGTTATGATTATAAAGACTAGAAGGCTTTACCACTATTGTTAATGAACTGCGCAACAAGTATATTGGAACTATAAATATGTTATGCTAGGACCTGATTAACTTCAATTTCAAATATTTATGAATAAGATCGTAACGATTTATTACTATTATTACTATTATTACTATTATTATTAATATTATATATATATATATATATATATATATTCACGCGCATGTATACATGTATAATCTAAACGAATTAAATGTATCTTTATCTTATTATGTAAAAAAACACGTAATTCGCTATTTAAAATATAAAAAAGTAATCGTATCGAAGTGTGCTGATCTAAAAGATGTAAATTTTTATTCAAAATTTGTAGAAATATTCTATTACGCAGATTTTCTCAATAAAATTTCAGTTTCATAAATGAATAGCTCTTAACTAATATTATGCATAGATTACAAAAGGTAAGAAAATAAAAAATTTCTTAATACATATAAATTTACTATGCGAAATCGCCTTTATGGCGAAAATAATTTGATAAAATAAAATTAATTGAAGTACATACTCTTTTCATTCTTTGAAATATTTGCGTCGATTTTTCTCATTTTGAAACGTTGGTCGAACATTAATTACGACTGCACTCGTCATGTACTCAGTATTTAATAATTAAATAACGATAATTAAAAACGAATTAAAAAGCTAGAACTCGTCAATTATGCAGTTGTTATTAAATACTTTTCTCTCGAAGTCCCCGCAATTATTGTACAAATGTTATGAACAATCATCAGCTGGGCGCAAATGACATATACGTACCCGCCGAATATGATCGTCGCATTATCTCGTGCACGTGTGCTATCCGTGACCCTGGCATCCATAAATCATCGACTGTGCGCACGAAGAAGCGCGGCTAGACTCGAAGTCACTATCTAAGAGCGTCGGATGTACGCGCAGAGGCTACATCTTATCCGATATGCGATCCTCATTGTGAATAATAATTAACGACCTCGTGCAGCCTCGGCTCTTTCCTACACCTGTTAACGCATACAAGGCTCTCCTGTACGTGTGTACGGTAAATCCAAAAGCCGATAACGATGTATCGATAACGGCGTGGCGATCCGATGAAAACGGGATCTCTGCAGTTGGTCGCGGAGTCACTTGTTCAAACTCATTCAACACTGAAATCTACTTAAAAAATAAGAACTATGCCTCGTCTTGCAACGGCCGTTAATCTTCATTTTCTTTTAATTTTTTTTTATTTCCGAGATGAGGTTGATGACAATAGAGTACTGTTTGGTACCCCGAGATAATAGTAAATATAGTTTTGGGCGGAGGAAGAATAGTTGCGAGATTACGATCTATTTCATCCTTGTACAAAGGAATCAATTTAGTCTTATTGTAAGTAACTATACCAAAGGTAGATGGACATCATTGCTTCCAAAAGATTCATCATTTCCGATTCAAGCTCTGTTCTATAAGACATTACCATCGACGCTACGGTAATAATTCGTGTGCATTTTTATAAAATAGGTATGCTTGTTCACATTTTACTTTGGTTTCTTATATCGTTACATTTCATCCTTGCATAAAGGAATGCACCGAAATGAGTGGCAAAACGCCGCCACTCATAACTTATTGAAAAAATTGCGGACAAACATACGTGCATAATGTATTAAATGGCATTTTTAAAAACATTCTTAAATAGCGCAATGGAGTAATCGAAAATTTAATGGTAAATCTGTAAAGAAATTTCTCACTTTTTAAGAGGCACATAAAATTTCCTTAAATTTGTCAAAATGAATGACAGAAATCTTTAATTCCAACAGTTTAAAACATCATTAAATATTATAGATTTGTAAAATGAAAGTATCCCATGAATACAGTATTTAATGATGCATAAATCATTCCTGTGTATGCGCTTTGAACTTAAAGTTTGACAGCAACTTACACTTGAACAGAACTTTGTTGATTTATAGTTTAAGAACAAACCTTTTAAGACCTTCCTTACATTATAATGATTATTTATTTGCTCTTTGAGCAAAGTACTTGGATTTAAAATTTATTCCGCGATGCAGAGTCAATAAAAGTCTCCGCCCTTCTTGTTCAACCTCCAGAGAAAAACTTCCATTCTAAGCTCAGCTTTAAACTTGTGCGACAGGAATAGATTTACCAGAAATCCGATAACAACGTCACTTGCAATTTTCTTGGAAAATCTGTATTTGAAATAGGTATTATAGGAAAGTATAGGGACATCGTTGTTGAATCTTGAACCAGCAAATGCTGGTTATTTATACCACGACAACTCAGAATTTTTAAAGATTTTATTAATTTTATGCCTTTTTTCAAAGTATTTACAATAAGGAACGTTAATTCTGTGACGCAAGTCTGGATCGTTGAATGTTCTTTCGAGATTTCTAGTTAAAACTAGAAATTTTAAGCAAAAGATTATCGTGCACGTACGATACTATTTTCGACGGTTCGATTTACCGCATCAGTAAGATCGATTGATTGTGGTACAGAACACAAATCCCTTTAGCTAAAAATCAAAAGAAAAACATTAATTCAATGTATTTGCATAAATTTTAATAATGAAATCTGCATTTCGCAAAATCATTCAGCCGTTAATTGAAAGAGCGCTCTTCGTATCATCGTACACTCAAAATCGCTTCATCAGCATCGTACGAAGCTACAAAGGTACGTCAGACATCCACAACGCGGAAAAACAGTACAGCACAGTAAATAACAATAACAGTGCGACGCGTATATATTTACGTGTGTACACACAATAAAATGCTCGAGCAATGAAAGAAAGTCAGAATACTTCGCGTCGTCGCAAGCTGTGCGATGCCGATTAAAAACTGTAAATACTGTAACTATGTACGTTGCGAATGCACATAAGGTACGACGACGTGAACTTGGTGCTATTAATTGTGTGCCAAACTGAATATTCCATATGGTGCATGAATGAAGAAGATGATTCGCAAAAAAGGCGTTAAAGAGTATATTCTCGAGGAAGTTAATAAGGTAAAATAAAAATAAATGCGTAAGAGCGTTACATGAACGTGAGAAAAAGTGCACACAAGTCAATTAAAACAAGACTTACCTTTTATTATATTTAAGAGAAATTAATTACTGCTATTTTTGTCTGCGCTGAGAATTTTTTAAAAATCAACATTTTTTATTTATTATTTGATGACATATTTATTTCTCATACTGTATATCTCATAATAGACATTAGTAACCAAACGTGTATTAAACTTATGTATTAATGACACGTAAAAATCATAAGATGAGTTCTGATGGTGCCTGCACATCCAATGTTGATAATTCATTCGTATATATATATATATAATCATTTATATTCGATCGCAATTTGAGTATGATTTATAGATTTTTCATTTAAATATTATCTTCAAATATTACCAAATTAAAAGTTTATTTATTATAAATGTATTTTTTGGAAAAAATGAAAATACAATTTATACAAAGTAAATTTACCTAATACGGTCATCTGTCAACTTATGTACGTACATGGACTTCAATGGAATTGAATTTAATATGCCTGAAGTAAACTGCGTTCGACTTTTTTCCATTCGTCGCTTTAACATACTTTCGAAATAAATAACGGCAACATATTTATGTTAAAAAATATAAGTACACAATGATTACCCGAGTACTTACTTTGAACCGTGATTAAATCTACAACACGCAAACTTTCAAGAAAAATATGTAATATTTCACATGTATATGTGGCTATCACTTACATTGTTCTAAATGTATAACCTGATCAATTTAAAGTAACTCAACTAAATTTAAACAACTGAACTGCATTTCCATCTTACCAGGAGGTAGTAATCCAACCGATAAGGCATAATTTTATCGCGATATTATAGGAGATTAAAAAGTATAATGAAGTATTTTATTGTTACCATTCCAGAAAGAATTTTTTCTTCAAACTTGTTAAATAATTTTAGAAGCATGATTTACTTAATCTAAAACAATTAACATTTTTCTTTAAATTTCGGTATCCATTAATTGGATAGCTTTAGTAATCTTGTTTTTTATTTATTAGAATAAAGAAACTTTTTTCACACTGGTATAAATTATATAAATTTGAATGTTATAACAAAATTTCTTTAATTACATATTTTTTATGAGAATATAAAATAGGATAAATATTCTTGAACATATAATCTAATGGTTGGGAAGTTAAATTGGTGACACCTATGAAAAATGAATAGTAGATATTTATGTAATAGTAAATATCGTGACAGGCATTGCCTGTGAAGGGGAGAAAAAACACTACATTATTCAAATATGAACTTTCTTTATTTCGATATTTTATACGTATAGAAAGAATGCAGTAATACATATTTCCATGATTATCACTAAAAGTTAAGCAATTTATGTGCAATTTCTGATCAATCTTTCATATAATTAATACAGCATATTGAAAGTTTGAATGTTCAATTATAGAAAATAGTTTTCGAGTACTAGACAGTTTCTTGCATCGGCCTGTTCAATGCATTGAAAGAACAATGACCTAAATTTCCAGGATTTCGAAAGTTATTTTATTGATATGATTTATTTAAAAATGATATTTATCGGAAGATAAAAATACCGAAATATCGTATAGAAGGACATTTACAATATTAGTTTTTATGCCTTAAAAGCGTGTTCAAGTTCCAAGACTTTTAAACAAACTTTGCTCATAAAATGTATCGCATAGTCGTGAATACCAAGGAACAAATAACTTTGAATTTTGTTAAGAGTTGAATCACTTGAAATTGATTTTCGAAACTGAACATAATCAAGAATGCAATATTGCAATATCGACGAGCATTTATTTACGGCTTTGAATATCGAAAATTCACAGGTGCGGGAAAAGAAATTTGCAACCGGAAGATTCGCGATTATCCTCGCTCGAACTCGCGACGGAGAAGCAGAAAGCACCAGCTTTCCGCAACCGCTGCTCCTCTCGCCCGTCAAGCGCCCCTCGACCTCTCACCCACCCGCGGAACGCCAAGCGTTACAACAGTCAACAGTCCTCGCCGGGAGATTTTCAGGCAATTCTGCAATCTCTGCGATTCTGCGCAGCCAGCATTTCACTTGCTTTCTTATAATAAAAACAAGGAAAAATATTGATTTCTCCATCGTGAAGCTCGAACCGGCTCGAACCAGCTCGAACATCAATTTTTACAATTATTTCTTGTAACCGAGCTCTCGAGCACAGCAAGGGGTGCGTTTGGTGAACAACGACTAGGATGCAACTGACACCGATGGTAATACATCCGCTCTGCGAGGAGCAGCGCTTATTGGCGCTAGTGCATATTTGCCACGAAGTATTTCATCGAGATTTTCATCGCGCGTTTGACTTTGAGGTCTAGAGTAGCTTTAGGTAACCCTGCGACTGAGATTACATGTATCGCCTCCCAACTCTTTACTTAGATTCTATGCAAGAACATAAAAATTCCTTCGATTTCTTCCTCGTTCGCCTTTCCAAATCGAGAGGCATAAAGTAATATTATGCAGCTAACAAAAATAATTATACTTGGTGTAACGCTTTTATTATTCTCCATTATATGATCGAGAAAACTATGCGCTTCGCCATTGCTTCGTAGCCACACACGGATCTTGCACCTGAAATAAAGGAAGCTTCGGAAATGTGCTGGAAACAGTACACTTGTCTCGAGCACTTGCATAAATTCAAGAAAAAGTAGCCGCAATGGCGACCGGTATGCTAAGCCTATTATTTCGTAAATGAATTTAAATTTTTTTTAAGACGAGCCGTGAGCTCGAAAGAATACCAAGTTCCGCGACTGACTTACCGTTTTTAGGGTTACGACCGCAGATCGGACCGTAATGATCGAATCGTCGATCCGCGCGCAATTGGCTATGACAATAAATGTGAAACTCGTTTTCACCCCTCGACGTCGTGATCTCTCGTTTTCGTTCCATACCTGTTTCCTGCTCCGTTTCGAAATGAGCCTATCTTTCGGTGTGGTGGTGCGACAGTTCATTGAATTTCTATGAATTTTACCTACCCCAGGATTTATAATTGTTTTTCGTTTAGCCTCACCTTTTATATCTCAAATTGAATAATTAATAACTTTAGCAGTTACCATTTCTTCGATATTTCTAAACAGCCCTGCTGCTTATCTACCAGAGTTTTCAATTCAATCGAGTCAAAAGAAATTTGCACTGTTTTTGAGATAAACAATCACCGTGAATCCATAGACATTGCCTTTAATGACGAGACGAAGGAAAACATGCGATACAAATTTGAAACAAAGACGCGTCCCTGCAAATGAAAAGAGAAACGGATCGACAGCTTTATAATTCACCATTATTCGCTGGATAAACTTGCACGTCATAAATTCGTGTCCCGGTAAATTATTCGCTCGTGGGTAGGAAAAGAGCCTCGAGAAACAAATGACCGCGGAAGAGAAAAAGGATGAAATTGCTGTTACATTAACTCTTGGCCATCCTCCCCACGAGCTCTTCGTCACACTCGGACGCACGCACGCGTCAGTAGAGCAAGTGTACGAGAGGAGTCCGAGGTGCGGCTCAATACTACAACCGTTCCAGGTCACGACGTCGCATATCGCTTCTCTCCCGGCTCCACATACCACCATGTGTCGCTCGCTCTCCCTCTCTTTTCACGGACCATCTAATATCGTAAAGTTTATGACACCAAGCTCCATGGATGATAGGACCGTGGTGCAGACTCTGGTGTCGTACCGTTAAGTGCGGGCAGAACTGTCATCGAGGTACGCGATATTGTACTTTGGTGTTTATAGGACGCAGAAATGAGGATCAGTTGTTAAATCCAAGGGAAAACTTCTAGAGGCTATAATTGGAAATGGTCACCGATAGGCTCGAAAAGAAGGTTGGAGGAAAGGTGAGAAGTCGTAAACATAGGTAGACGAAGGTAAAGTGAAAAATGCTGTAAAGAGAGAGAGAGAGAGAAGAGAGAGAGAGAGAGAGAGAGAGAGAGAAAACACGATGGATTGTCTCTCGAGAAATTCGGTATTGCTTTATCGCCGACACAGTGCCACACTTGAGTATGACATTTCGTTTATTTATCGACGTTCCTTCCTTCGCCTATTCTACTTCCTTCTCTTTAATATTTACGCGAATTTAAAACAGCGTTATTCATGGTGATTACATGTCGAGATAAATCACTTTTTGATTATTTTTTATTTATATTAAATAGAACTATACTATAAGACACTGATCAACGGAATGAGTAGTGTGCTCAAATATTATTTAGAAAGTCACTGCAGAGAATCTTATGAACTGCGGTTGGTTAATTGCTTAGCATATGATATCACGATCAATTGATCATGCGTTTATTTATAACTTAGATCATTACAACCGACACCATTACACTACATTTATTTTTTTACGTTTATACATGTATTTTCATGGTTCCTAATTTACCATCGAAATCAATCGTAGATGTTTGCGTACATTTTTATTCGCTGCCTATCGCTAGATTGTTACAACATTAAACAATAACATTAGACTTTAATCAATGTTGTATATATTTTTCAAATATTAAAAAAAATATTTAATATTTAGATGATTACTAATTATTCATCGACTCAACCACTTACAACACTCAACTTCTCAACTTTACTTTAATTGAACCCCTGGTAAAGTTAAGTTACTTTGAATGTTACAAACTTTGATTAAATTTTCTTGCTAATATTATGAAAATAGTTCTTATTTCAAAAGCGATATAAATATCAAATGCATCTGCTTTTTATTTTGTTGCTATTTTTCTTCAAAATCTCTACTAAAATTTATCACAAAGAGATAAGAAGATTGTCTTCTAGATCACTAAATAATCATAATTAAAATATAATGGGCTTTAAAAATAATATGCAACTTATAAATCTTCCATTTACAGAAAAATATTCCATAATGTTTAAGAAGCAGAATTTGGCATAATTATTTTTTGAATCCTGAGTAAAATTTAAAAAGAAAAATGAAATAAATGTAAATGTAATGATTATACAGAACTACAAGAAAACATTATTTGAAAAAGGAGACGTCAGGATGCAGTACTCTGAATAGCATAAAGTATCTGGAGTACAGCGTTTGAAAAGATAGCATACAGGAACCGACATCCAATAATTTATTTATTGCACTCTTTCAATGTACAGCAAGTGATACATCCACTTAAGCATGTAATGAGATTGAGATTTACAGCTTATTAGCTTTTAATTTGCAATAATTTCTAGAAGCAGAAAGAAGATTGAAATGCAAGTGAATTGAAAATAAAGAAATAGGAGTAAATATATATTTTAACAAAACTTCGAACAATAAGCGAATAGAGCAAGTGCAGTATTACTTTAACTGCCTGATCTTACGTAAGAAATTAGCGTACGCTAATTTGAAGTCATTTAGGTTATAGGGATTTTCTCTAAACGTGTTTTATTTATCCGCTCGAGCCATGATTACGAATGTTTTTACGAATTGTTCAAGCTTTTTGAAATTATAATTATCACGCAGAGGAAACAACGGAGTCTCCACACAAAATAGAAAGCCGATACTTTTCTCACCGGTAGATTGGCGCTCTCTCATCTCTGTTCGAAGAAACGCATTGTCTTCCAGGCAATAGCGAGCGTACGATCGGGTGTCGCCTTATTGACATCCGGTTTCCTCAAAGGGAATCCTTTTTCCAGGAAAAGCGCATCGCCTGGATTATACGGACTTTACGCCTTCTGATTCGTCCAAACAGATAAGCATCTTTTTAAGGACGTGTTTTCGCTCTCCTCACGTGCGCTTTTCAAAGAGGAGAATCTGCAAGTGAATCTCCGTCCTGTGCTAAGAGACTATCACAGGCGTCAAAGAATTATCAAGCGCCGAGCGACTTTGGCGATGTGCAACTTTAGATTTACTCTTAGCTTTTACTCTCAATGAGGATAAGCCAAAAATAAAACAAAAAATAACATTAAACGCCAATAATGGTTAAGCGCAGCTTAGACTGAAAAGGCTCATGCGGAACAAGGAAAAAATATAAATATATTATATTTTACCATAGACAAAATAATCATTTATAACAAACTTTTCTCCCAGGTGTACATGGAGTTTCTTTTCATCGCAAAGATGCGTCGAAACCTGCTTAAGAAAACTCATTTGCGGCAAATAATTTAATATGCATGACCAAAAGAGGTTAATTGCAATAACGGCGAGTTCCCGGCACAGGAAATAAATAAAAAATACAGGCTTAAGAACCGTGTAACGTGATACGAAGTTTGAAATCAGGATAAAGTAAATAAAACTGTGTATCGTGAGAAAGACTCGCGCTTTTTGAAGAAAAAAATAGTAAAATATTTCGTTCTTGCAACGAAATATACTGCTATCACCATGATTTCCTAATTTCTTAAATATTAAGGAAAGGCTCGGTTGACAGGAGATCGAGAAAAGTCGTTTTTTTCTCTCAATGCTGTCAACGAGTTTCTTTCTCACGATAGTGAACGATCCGATTAAAGCTCACGAAGTGAATTTGGTCACTCTCGGGCTTATTATTGGGCTTATGCGACACAGAAACGAGCTGGCAAAAAATTGAAATTTCTTTATTAGTGATTTCTCACAAGCCTGTCTTCGGACACACATAGCAACGTCGCTTTCAATTGTGTGAGCTGGCGTTTTCTCCGGTGCGTTGCAGAGGCAAGGCGAACGCGTAAGATACATTCTTGTATCACCTCACGCATGGAAGCTCGGGAAGCCGTTATTATTATCCTCGAACGGAACCGACAAAACGAAGACAAGTTTTACTTTCACGCTCTATGTGCGACCGTCCGCATTCGTTTATTATTGCTTTCATTTATTTGATTTTCACGCGCTGGAAAGAAATCACCCTGGAACGTGGCGTTTTAGCGGATTCGCGAGAGTCAATTAATTACGAAATGCTTTGTGAAAATTCGCATTTTTTTGTTCGATATGTTCAGGTACTCGAGGTAACTCCTTGAAAGGCAAGTTTGATCGTTATGTGATCTGAATACGTAATTTCTATATAAGAATCGCTTTTGCAAAAATCCTCGTTGCAGGCTAATGTCCACTACATTTTATAAGGTATTGACAAATTTTAGCAAATTATAGCACATTATGAAAGGCAATTGTTTTATCTCAACTCAGTTAAGTAATTGTAGAAAGTGGTCAAGATGGAAAATAAGAATGTGGAGGCGTGTACAATACTTCTAATGGTTGATAAACAATAAATTTATTATTATTCTGTCGATAAGTTTAACTTACTGTATACGATGATGGACTTGCATTATGAAAAAATACGAGCTGCGAAGAAAGTATCCAATTCTTTTATAGGATTCAAAGAAAACGTTATAATAGTAAACAGCCTTGCAATCGATGGACCCGCAATGATTTGCGCTAATTTAGATAACAGTAGCTTTCTTAGGCCGTTTCTTGTTCGCTTACGCGGATTCTGCTGGAAATCATCATTTTTCCGGCATACACTCTGTTTCCGGCGGCTGTGCAAGGCCATTGTTTTTTTCGTCGGCCGTAATGAGACTGCCACAAGATAAAAAAGATAGCCGTGCGTGTGATCGACTGCGCCGCTTTTAACGGCCCTTGCGAAACAAGCGGCTGTGCGATTTATAGGGTCGGAGAACGTTCGGCTGTGCTCGAGGTTTATCGTGCAGCTTTCGGTCACAGTAAGCGGAAGTATTTCAATTAATGGACCTTTTTCTACGCTCTCGTCGCTCTACTACTGCACATATGTATACATTTTAATTGTTGTATATTTCATGATTTAACGACGCTCATGCATGGATCAAATCAACTTTTGCCTTACCTTTTTTACATTACCCTTTCAATGACATTTCAAACGTATTTTGCATGTATTATTGCTAGAGCGCGTAATTCGGACATTTAAACGTAGGCGGCCGCTGGAGTAGTACAAACAGTCATTCATAAAAGGATTCGTCTGACCATAAAACGTTTGAGTGGTAGTCCGAGGAGTATAGTATGCGGCATCGAACGAACACTTGGGCATCGGTTTAAAATTCTTTTCCCTCGGTAAGAATGTGTAACGATCTTTCTGCGATAATGCTTATCGCCATTTTCTTTTACCTTCGACTACAAGCATTATATATTTCGCGTCTCATTCCATCGTCACGCTCCTGGAATTAAACACCGCTCATTTTATTCAAATATTTATATTAATGTATTACTTAGGCAAAATTCGACATTCCTGTGAAATTCACAGGAAGCGCGAAACTCCATTATAATTCTTGTTTTCTTAGTAGGTATATCTGCCTTGATAGAGGATTTTTTTTACATTATATTTGTTTCTCATAATCGAATAAATAAGGAGGTGCATAAAAAGAATCAACCGTTTATTATTATTATAAATTAAAAATAAATCTTTAATTTTTTGAAAGACAATGACTAGGGGTGCCACGTAGAAAGTAGATCGATACGTAAATGAAAATAAATAAAGTAATTGTTTTTGAACCTTTTGTTGTAAAATTTATAATTACGCAAGCTCGTTTCATTTGCTTAAATACAAGTGCCATTATGACAAAAACGCCTCTCGACTCAAATAAGCACCACTGACTTTGTATTTTTACAAAATATATCAATCAAGTTTCTCTTATCAAGAATCCTAATACTTCCTATGATCGTGCACAACATCTTATATATATTATACAGATTCAATTTCAAAATAACTTTATCAACACGTAACTAGAAAACGTGCGCCATAATGGTTCCGCGTCGAAATAGACATACACGAACAAAAACGCCGACGCGCTCTCGTTTTATAAATATATTATGCTCGCAATATGGCATTCAAAATGATATATGAACGAATTTTATCTGAACAAACGCCGACTACTTCCACTTGTCGATATGCGCGATACTTTATACAAGTGAAATTCTCTTTTTATGCGTGGCAAATTACGTACATATTAAATTGCCAATTGGTGCGCATAAACGTAGCGAATCTCCGTTCTTCGTTATATTGTAATTTGGCCTACGGCTAGTGAGAGATCGTGTGAACGATCCACTTAAGCAAGAGCGCGCGGGTGAGCGCAATAATTGGGCGCTGCTCGAGAAAGCAATTGCGCCTCTAACTGTCCTATGCCCATACGAATACCACAATTTCCGACGCTGAAAAATCGAAACAATTACCCGGTGGCTCAAGCTCAATCCGCTTCTGCGTGCGTCATACTGACAAGTGTAAAATAAGCGCAACCGGCGAGTAAATAAAAAGCACGCAAAGTCGGAACGAAGATTCTTCTCTTAATCAATTGTCCCTTCCATTTCGAGCTCGTCTTCTTTTTACTTAAATTTTCAAAGTTCACGGTTTTGCTTACGACACACACACACACACACACACACACATCTAGCCTGCCATTATTAATTCTAATAAAAAGCGTGAAATTATAATCGATTTCATGAAACTAATGCAAATAACACATAACTGACATCAATTTTTTGGAATTAAACGCCAATAAGATAATTTCAATAAATAATATTTTATTTTACTACTTTTGTTCGAGATATATTCAATCTTACTAATTTTTATATGCATTAAGAATTTGATGAATTTTAATTTCATATTTGCATTAAATTACAAAGAGAATTCAATGATATTAAAATTCATAGTTTTATTACGCGTTTAAATAATTAATTTTATAAGACACACTACAAGAAAAATCTATAAGCAGTTACTAAGATCTAACGTTTAATATTATAAAACAAACGTCTCACCTGTTTTAATAAAAATACGAAGCATTGATAAATTTAAGTATTTAATTAAAATAAGAAAAGTATTTTTATATATAAGAAAAACAAAAAAAGAAAAGTATTTTTATTATTATATAAATACTCCGTACATCGAAGTAATAAGTACAAACTGAATGAAAAAAAAATATTTAAACTTGTATGAGTACTTGATTTGTTTTTAATTTGCCAACCTTATACATTTTTAATCGTATTTAAATAAGAGAAATAAAAAAAATAAGAGAATATGCATTTTATGAAATTAAGATAATCGAGTACTTTTACTTTTCCGAAAATTGAAGGAGAAAAAGAAATAATAAGCCTTTCAGAATAAAAGCGATAAGATGGGGATCCATTATTAGAACTCTTTCGAAGTAAATTCGCACCCAGTTCGTGCATGTGCTATCGTATTTCAATTATAAGAAAAGTTCGTATTGACGTGTAAACTGTAGCACCATCATCATCATGAATTCTTTGTTATTCTTGTAATTTCAAGCAAGAGGCAAGAAATATTACTCAACGCAGGATTCGCGCAAATATATCAAACAGAATTTGATTATAGCGATATATGTATAGTGAATTGGTAAGTGCGTTAAGAATTTAAATTCAGTAGACAAAACACCGATAAAAGTGAACTCGATTACGAGCTTTTCGAACACAGCGTGGAACTTTGCAAAATAATAAGGGCTAACAAGTCGCAGTGATACGAAAAAAACGAAGGTCTTGCAAAGGCAAGTGTGCAAGCACATCTTCCGTACCTTTTGAGATTTTCGAGCTGAATGCTGTATAATTATCGAGCATCTGGCCTTTTCGACATACCGAGGCGAATATCGTCGAGGTCATCATTCGGCACGGGCCACACATTGGAGGCTTCCTTCGAGAGTCGATCGCGCCTCAAGGCCACCAAAGTCCTCCTGCTCCCGAGAAAGTCAACTGTAAAGGCGGAAAGAAAAAAGGACGCCGTGAGCGATCGCGTGCTCGCACTCTTCAGGAAAAAAGCTTGGAAAGCCACGAAGGATGTATTACGGTCCTGGACACCACGTGTGACTTATGGACGAATGGATGTCTTGGTCATCGTTTTCTCTCGCAAGAGAGAAGGAGCGACCTCATCCCCCCCTTTTTTTTCAGTTTAGTCGTCGTTACCTTTCTATAGCCGAAAGGTAACGACGACTGCTCTCTCCGTTTTCAATTAAAAGCTCATGCCGAGCCATTACCACCTGAACACGCGAGTACCTCAGTGCTGACCGTAGAAGCACGGATTTCCGGTTTTTCCGGCATCCGTATGTGCCCGAGGCCACTCGCCTGTATCGAGAGTTGAAAAAAGGCGAATAATCACTTATCAGCGAGCTGGACGAGAAAAACTCCGAGCGGATGGCAAAAATCTAAGAAACGATCGCGAGAACGAAAGCAGGATACGCGTGAGATTAAAAAGAGGTAGTTATTTCGCGGTGTGGTTTTTTCGTCCTAGCAATCGTTGAGCCTTTGTAGGATGCGAATCTGGTTCTCTTATCTAAAGTAACTGAGCTTTCTTTTGAAGAAGAGGGTCGCGAAGATGTATTTCTCGCGCACGATTGATAGTATTCGTTATTCGCCTATAAAGGCTCGTACTTTATATGCCGAAGATGCAGCACTACAAGTTAGGGAATTTCTTTTTTAAATATTTAATATTATCTGCCCGAAGGCAAACATCACTTACAGAGTTCGACATATTTCTACTTTATCTTTATAAAAAACAAACTGGCTTATTTCATTTTGAAATCTAAGTAAAACCTACTTTCAGTTCATTCTTGATAATAACTCATGCAATATCCTATACTTTCTATTTTAATGCACAACTTTCATTAAAAAATGTTTAAATTGATGATGATGATGATCACGACGATGACAACAACAACACAACAACAATTGGATAATTTTGTATACGAAAATTACTACACTGATTAGTTAGTACACTCCTTATATTTTCTATAATTTAAAAAATTTGTTTTTATATTTTACATATGCAGGCATCTTTTATTAATATATTACACTAGAGTGTAGAAAGAGCTTAATATATAGAAAAAATTATTTGGATCCATTGATATTTATTGATGTTTTTAAATTATTAATGATTATTCTTGACATTTAATAAACGATCCTCACAGCTAACTAATGCTCTTTTACAAGCGCAACCTTATTCTACGCTTATTCTACCTATTCGAACAATTTTCACTCAGCCGCTTTCAAATTTTGTAATTTAATTTACTTCTAAGTAAATATATTAATTATACAAAGGGATAATCCGATATCACAAATAAAAAATTTTATCTAAGATCAGAGAATAAATTATTGTATTCTTCAAAAAAATTACAATACAATACTGTCATTTAAGAAAAGCGTACAGTTCATTATACGTAGAAGGGTTTCGTTAAAAAATAAAATTCTAAGACGTATGTAACGGTACACGGTGAGGGATTTTATGAATCGAAAAGAAACTTTGAATAATTCCTAATTCACAAGAGAACGTAGTGATTATATAAATATATGCACATAGATTAATGTGTATTACTGCATGTAATAACTGATAGACTTTCATGAGTTAATTCTTAACTTCCTGGTAGTAAAAAAATTAAATTTTTCTTTTAAAATTTACCAAGTTCTAATTTATGCAAGATGATTCAATTTAAATATATATTTTTTATAGGAACATTTTGTATTTCAAGAGATTTAAAAATTATATAAATCTATTCCAGTTTTTAAATAAATATCAGGCGAAATAAATTTATTATAAATTTGCTTTATACTCTTTACTATGTAAGCTATTGAATTGAAAAAGCTGACTCGTCATTTTTGTACAGACTATCAAGTGGGCGGTTCTTTCATGAAAAAAAACAAAGATGTAATTATGATAAACCACTTAATACTATGTTTTCTTTGAACCCATTATAATTTATAAGGTCATTTTGATATAATTTATTTTATTTACAATTTTTTGATTTTTGAAAAACTTGTTATTTTAATTTTTAAATTTATTTGTGCTGTATAATATTCGAAACGTCAATGTAATGTTCATGATATTCTTATATAATTTAATTAAATATCGATAATGTAAAAATATTCTAGAATCGTGATCATTTTTATAAAATGAATCTTTCTTATAAAAATAGTAATGAATATTATATTTTAAAAGTTTTTGAATTATTTAAGCTAAATTTTTTAATTAAATTTTGTTACTTTTAAAGGCTCAATAGAGATTCACCACATGCATCATTTAATTATCATTATATTAATTGGCCTGTTTCGTTGTAACTTTTATTTAAATTGCTGAATTCGATAATTTACAAAGTAGTTCATTATTTATATGTATCAAATTTCAAGAGCACACGTGGCAAATATTAATTTAAATTGTTACATTAATTATTCAAGCTTCTAATAACATAAATATTCATTCATTTCATTTTAATTTAAAACTCGATTTTAAAATGCTTTCGAGATAATTATATTTTTAAAATCATTGATTAAGAATCTAATATTAAATTTTAAAGATTCATCGAGAAAAGTTAGTGAACAAAAAATAAAAGTTTTCTTTTGACGGTAAAGTACAAAAATTATGTTTTCATTTTACGTATAATTCCTTCTTCAATCTGCATCCTAAATGTCACACTTATTTTGAAAGACAATAATTATTTTTATAAAGTTCTAATTTAAACTTATGATGTACTTTAAAAAATGTCTTTTATGACGTTTTTAGTTTACGTTATCTCTTATATAAGCTTAATGCGATGAACATGTTTACGAATAAAGGTGAATCCAGCGTTAAGAAATTAATAACAAATAATCACGTATATAACTTTGGAATATTATTGGTATTGACACACTAATCTAATATCTCGTCAATTAATCTTATTATTTTATAATAATTTGAAGATTATAGATACTGACACAAATTTTTTTATTACCATGAAAACATTACAAACGACTTTTTAAGCTAAATAAATCAACAACAATTGCAAGCAAAGACAAAAATATTTTACTTCGCTTATAGAATTTATCTTTTTCACATATTCATTCAAACGGTTGGGCAGTTATCGACGAGAAACTATGAAGTATTGAAAATATTCAAATACGTACTAAGTTTCCCCATTCGTCTGATCATTACATTATCATTACATAAAGTGCTGAAATTTTCAAATTTATTAAAATAATAAAGTTTAAGAAAATCTCTATCACGCAACATTTATTATTACAAGTTGTAAACAATTTCAATAAATAACACTAATACAGTAAGAAAATAAAAATTAAATTTAATACCGAGTTTCATTTTACATGTTAAGGTTTCAATATATTAATTTTATTAATTTAATGCATTCTTTAAATAATAATTGCCAGCTTTATAAACCAATACCTCACTAATCATCGAGTTATTCTGTACAAAGTGAAATTCGAAGAAAAATAAATTCAATACATGAAAGAATAATTTCAAGTCAAACAGAAACTGCATAAATGAAATATACGCGTTAAAGGGAGTCTAAGAACATGGTAAAATAAAATAAAGGCAAGATAATTGAAACATATAAATAAATAACTGAAAGCAGTTATTATAAAAAAATATATTAGACTATACATAAAGTATTAACGCTAAGTTATAGTGATTGTATAACGTATATAAATCTTTTAGCCTATTCGAAATGGAGTATGTGAAAGTATAATATAAATACACGTTTACAAACACAATAAATACTGTAACATTAAGATACTTTTGGTTACGTAGTATTTACCTACCTTTCATGAATAAATGCATAATACACACTTTTTCCATTATACTTGCAAAACCTTAAATGCATAATTTTTTAACTTACACACGAAAAAGAGATCAAAATTTTTACAATTACGTCTCTCTTGTGTTTATTCAGATTACGTTGGTAAGGTATTATGTTCCTTGTTTTTAAAAGCACAATAAAAATACTTTTCTAAAATAAATACATTTGTATAGTTTATAATAATATATATAAATAACAATCATTTATAGTTTGTCTTAAGATACGAATTAAAAGGTAGTTTACTCAGAGTACACATTTATAGTATGTTAACAACCACATTTTACAGTGTTTTTTGTAAAATTTAAATTATACTAAATTCTAACTAAAAAGAAAATTAAATAGATTTTTAATCAAAATCTATATGCCGGTACTTAACTTTCTTATTTTTAGATTTACTGTTTAGAAAATTAAAAATTTTAGAAAATTTTAAGAAGTTCCTAATGTTTAAATTTTGTAAAATTTTACATTTTAATATAAATTTTTATATTAATATTATATGCAAATTTCGCATATTCCTTTCTCTATACTAGACAGAGATATGGAATACAGGGGTGAAACATAAAAATACGATAATCAACGGTAGAAAATTGCTTGTATCTATTAATAAATAATGTTCATTTGAAAGTTGGATGGAAGGTTTCTTTCAGTTAACGTGCGCACGCGCGTAATATTTGCGTTCTTGAAATGATTTTCCGCGAGCCTCGACTTTCATAAGAGATGACAACCTGACCTCGATACGCGGCGCAATGGTGTTACTGCAGCGAATTATACTCGTGTCGAATTCCTCCCGAGCAGCGAACAATTGTGCGTGCACATACTGAGCACCTGCAATGCACAAGAAAGATAGAAGGCGATTTCTGAGTGTGTTTACGCGCACACTGGACCTCATTGAGCGTGAAACGAACTTCTTCTCGACGCTGAAGAGAAAGAAACTACTGCGCACGCGCTAAAACATAGCATAACCACCTGCTCGCGAAACATTAAATGTTACTGAAAAAAGTTTCATCATGTGCAATGTAAACATGCGTTATGACTCTTAATTAAAGGCTAATTGTGTTCCACAAGTCCACGATACTCTTATCAATTTTCAAAATCAAAAGGAGTCTAATGCTTTAAATAATTCAGATTATTATATAAATAGAATGTATATGAAATTAAACGTAAACTTAATTGAATAATCTTCAGAGAATAATTTTCTTATGCTTTAGTAGTTAGGCTTATTTCTTTACTCATATTATATTATATTATACATATTACTCATATTACTCTATTATACATATTTCTTTTACTGCGTAAAACAGCTTCTACATAATAAATAATCGATATTATAATATTTAAGTTCTTATCAATGTCTAACAATTTAAGTTACGGTAACAATTTTATTACTTTTAGTAAACTCTGCTTACATCATCATTAGGTTACAAAACAAATGCACATAAAACATTCATCAATATTTTTAGTTCCTTCTTCAGCAGAATAATAATAATATTTTCAATTATTTATCGTACAGTAACAGTTTTATACATTTGAACGCGAATGCAATTTTCAATCATTCGATGTCTGTGCTTGGATTTTTTATACGGCGATCGTGTGGCTAAACGTGACAGCACGCGCAAAATAAGATAACAACTTGAATGATTATTGGTAAAAACCGTGAAATTCCATTGGATGTCGTGATAAAATTATTCACTATATATATATATATATATATATATATATATATATACATCATTTACCCCACAATGGTAAAAATTTTCTTTTTTTATGCGTTTCAGGAATATTTTGTAGCTGTGGCTGACGATGAAAGGCAATAATGAATAAATGTATTTTCTTTGAACGGTCACTATGCAAAATGACTTTTTAAATGCATGCAAAGCTTACAGTTTTCTCTTTTTAACAATACAGACATTGATTATAATGATAATAAAGCTGGGAAAGCTGGCGCCTAGACTGATGCATCGTGTAGTCTACGAGCATAAAAATCATAACGATTACAGTTTGTAATTGCGATTGTTTCATTATTCATCGAGTGCCGCAACAATTTCAATTTCTGGCTCTAGCATCAAGAAGTCTAGCAGCAAACTAGCAGCAGGCACCAAAGAGCGCACACTTGCCAAAGCTTGAGCGCGTTAAAGCATCAAGAGCACGACTTGAATTTTTGCGCTGGAACTTTAATAATCGTCGATCAGCCAGCCACCTGGTGAGCTGGAGCCTTTGGAACTTTCTATCTACCGAGAGGCAACCCGCTGAAAGATTTTGCCCATTAACGCGCGAGAACCGAGGGAGCGGGCAGAAATAAAGGTAGACAAGAGCGCGACTGCCTTTCTCTCCGCGTGGCCTTTCAGGTTCGCGCTTTGATAAGACCCGCTTAATACAGGCACGATAAGGGCACTTCCCGGATCGTAAGGGCCGAAAAACGAAGAAGTCGCCGTTGGTACTTAATTGCCGGTTACTCGCCAAAGAAATTAAATCGGGGCTTGGCCATTGCCATGAGATATTGGAGCACAAGGCGTACTTTCTAATGCGTTATACCGATCCCATTTTAATTTGCTCTTTTCTTTAATAACGCTCTTTTCGTAAATCGACAAGCCCGGCTTGTTTCGTAACTCAAACTTGGAGATCGCAAGAGCCTGACTATTATCGGATGCAACCAGCAGCATCTACCTCTTCATTAACATTCACCGACCCCTTTACGATATTTATCCTTACTTTCATTTATTTCTCTTCTTCGACAATTTAATTACACAAATATATTTATTTTTTTCCCCGTATTAAAATATTTACATTTGCACTTACCGCGAGAATAGAAATCGCGATCGAGCGCATAACCGTATCGTATGCTCATATTACAATTACTTTTCAAAATCATAACGACGATTATTATGGTTTAAATTTTCAAGGCCATAATTTACCATATCTCTAGTACGCATTTTATCTATTTATTTTAATAAAAAGAGGACGTTTTGCACGTCGTGCCGTCGTAAAAGTAAATTATAATAGCCTTAAAGCGCTTAATTGATAAATTATTAATCAATAAAAAGGGAAAAATACAACATTTGTTTAGTTTACTTGTTAAGAAAATTCAATTGGCCAATTTACAAGTGCGATTGCTGCGTATTTACTTCAAATTATTTTGAATTAGGCGTGTGTCGCAATAGCGAGGGAACAGAAAGTACTCGAGTAAAGTCGATGCAGCCTATTAATTTATATAATCGCTCGCCTAATCTCAAAGATTCTTTGTCATGTCTGATGTGCAACTAATATTCTGATAAATTGTAAATTTACCTTTAGAGGAATAGCTTCAAAAATAGCTAACATTGCTCGGGCCGACGAGCGCAGATCATTTCGTATATTAATCGCGTGAGAATTTTCTCGATTTAAAATCCAAGAGTTCGTCTGCGATGTCGAATTTTTCCCTCCTCCTTGGCCACCCGCGCGTTTCACGGTAAGACGGTACGGTACGATCGATGAAAGCAGAACAAATTTATCCTTAGTTTTAATTTGAGATTTCGCACAGACCAACAAATATTACTAGCAATTTAAATGAAAGTGAAGTGGTTTTGAGAAATTACTCCGTTTGCTTGCGATTGTAAGCTTGCCAAATAAAATCAGTGGAACTTCTAATTATTGTTGTTGTTGTTGTTGTTGTTGTTGTTGTTGTTGTTGTTGTTATTGTTGTTGTTGTCGTCGTCGTCACTATCAAGATTAATTGTTTTCTAGTTCTTCAGTTCTCACGATTGCAGATTCTCGAAATTTTATTATAACTAAGTACTTATAATTATACTGGCAAATACTTTTATGGATTAACAAGGACTGTATATGTACTGTATATGATACAGTATATGTAAATCTCTCCAATATCTTTCATTCATTAACTTAATAAGTTTAAATAATTTAAGTTTTTATTGTCCTTAAAATATCTAACTTTCAAATTACTTTTTAAAGTATCGATTAACTTTCGAGCGTATGTTCAACAAGAACAACAAAAATCTGTGCATGCTTGCATAGACAAGCTTAAATTTTACAACTAAATTGATAATTTAAAATACGTCACGAATTTAATATGATAAATAATTATTAATTTCTAATAATTAAGGTTATAGAATTTTTAGTATTAACAATTTATACGTACAAAGTGATTTTAATGGAAAACTTTATTATATATTTATACCTTCATACATTTTTCAATTCCACAATTATTATTACTGTAACGTACAATTTAACGCTTTAAATCGCTTGTAAAGAAGAGTGTTCGTAAGAATCTTGGTTGAAATAAAGAAAATTAATTGCAGGTAATGGAAATAAAATAAAGTCACTGAGACAGTGGCATCCAGTGGAATTATTGATAGCAGAGTTTAATTCTGTAAGATTCACCGAATGATTGTTATTCACTATTTTCATCGTAAATCACTTTCATCGTTTTTCTCACGTCACTACACACACGTTTTTTTTTTTTACCGTAACAGAACATTTCTCGCGCTGGCGGCTTTGTTACACTAGCATCGTGACTCTCGATTAGCGATCGAGAAATTTTCTTGATGCCATTCCAGAATTGAAATGGAATAATGAGCTCTCAAGTTGTATGAAAAAGATGAGCTCTTCCCTTTTTATCCCTCCTGCTTTCTCTCCCTTTCTATTTCTTAGTTTTCTATTTAATTTTAAATTATTTAAATTTATTGCAAAATTTGATACCTGCCTGTCTCTATCTTTAAATTCATATAACTATAATTTAAAACATAAATTGAAAATATATGTTCATTGATGATTGTAGTCCTTTGAATTATTTACAGTAACTAAAATCCAAATTAGAAATAAAATACGTGAGATTATGCCATATATGAATCAATTTTCCTACTGAAACGCACACCCACACACATACGTGGGCACGTGTACGCATAAGTATATAAGTACATTTTATTTATGAATTCATCACACGTACCCTGTGTAATAGATCCGATTGAATAGTTCTCGTATATTATAAAATTATCGTATAATATGTTTCAAACTGGAATAAAATTACACCAACTACCAAAACTCTGATATAAATCATTTACATTATATAAAGCTTTGTAAAGCGCTTTTCTTCTAATAATAAGGTAAACGATATTCTGATTCTAACAAATCATTTTTGATGTAATCAATTTTACTTAATTTAATACTACTGAATACTTTTTCTATAATTTGAAATTCAAAACAAAAAATTAAACTAATTTGAAATAGAAAGTACCTTATAACCAATATAAAATTATTGTAGTAAAATGAAGAATGTTTTAACAGTTAACTTGTATGTTTGTAAACAATGTTAAATTCTTCGTTAATAAACGTTACTTTATTGAATTTTCGTTATTTTTCTGACAATGATTTTAACTAGCAACAATCGTTACATGAAGAATAAAAGACTCCTTATCGAAAGTCAAATGACTAGGTGTGTTATAACAGCAGGAAATTCTAGAGTTAAATGATTTTAGAATCGCTTTATGTTATTATTTTTTAGATTTATACGTCATAGCTGAACTGTTTATACCTTATAAAAAGTTTATAAGAGATTTTTCAATTTCTTTTTAATTTAAAATTAATGGTACGTTTCATAAATGTAATTATGTAAAATCATGGTTTGATGTGATCCCAAGATGAGAGATTTCAAGTCGCTGAGCCTCAGTGGTTAACCAAGCATCTTCGATTCAGAATGTAATATAAATTTCTAAAAGTACAATTATACTCTACTTAAGAACACAATTTATGCATCTAATTTTATATACAAGATCTGCAAGGTAACTTAAAATGAAGTTTACAGGTATAAAGTCCATAACTATTATAAATTATACAGAAATGACAGAAGGAGACTTGGTTTCCCTTTTCGAATCTTCTTTTTGATATTTTTTAGAAAATCTCTTTGTAATATTTATATTTTTAATTCGCATTCTTACTGAAATTAAATCTAAAAACTGTACGAAAATAAAAAAACTTCTATTTTGAAAAGCTTAGAATATTAGATTAGATTGTTAATACACATGTATAAATTACAATGTAGAGTGTTTCATCAATTAAATAATGAAAATAGTAAATTCTACTATAATTATAATAACTTGTACGATCTTACTTCAAAATATCTAGAAGGAATAATTTAAGTAAATACATGTAGAATTTATTCTTGTATAAATTTGTTGAAACAGAGTCAAATAAAATGTAACTTTGACGTGTTTATAAAAAAAATTATAAAAGCAAAATATGTATTACAATTGAAAATTAATATCATAATAAAAGTAAAGTATATTTTATTCTTTGCATCTACAGTATACCTTTATGTTACTAGAAAAATTGCTTTTAACAAAAACACAATTATACAGTAAATATACTGCTAAGATCGAATGGAGTATACAAACTAATCAAATTTAAAAAGTCAAATTGTATTCCTGAATTTAAATTTAAGTCTTAATCGCTCTTATGTTACAGTCATAGCTACCTAATCATTGCAGACTTTGTCATAATTAAATACAAAATAGATTTGTTTAAACGATATAACCTGCCAACAATTGATGAGTCAAAGAGATGAATGGCATTATTTTTATGTCTACCGTGAACTGAGTTAGTTGGAAGTTGGTCAGTTAAAGTACAGACATTTTTAGAACTCGGCCATTGTCGTCAACCTTTGTCTCCCAGAGTCAACTTATTTATTGTTCAAATGAGATATGAGTTCTGTTTTCTCTTGACATTCTGTTGGCATTCAGCCAATTTATAGTCAATGTTAACTGAAAAGTAAAGTAAAAAAAAAATCGAAACGAAAGACCTCACGCTATTATTGCGGGCAATCTTGCGTGTATCTATTAAATACAGAGCAAAAGTTTTGCGATATAATGTATCTGCATAATCGCCGTTAAATAGCCGAAGGTG
The DNA here is from genome assembly GCA_018907045.1 of Wiebesia pumilae. Classification (NCBI taxonomy): domain Eukaryota; kingdom Metazoa; phylum Arthropoda; class Insecta; order Hymenoptera; family Agaonidae; genus Wiebesia; species Wiebesia pumilae. Next base: position 4,641,081 of record JACCHZ010000105.1, on the reverse strand, counting down.
ATAAGCAATGAGAGAAAAAGCAAGCAGTTCAATCAGATTAGAAAAGCGCAACTATTGAAATTGAAGAATGAGAGGCAGCGATGAGTATGCATTATGTACTGAACAGTGTACGAACATGTACATGCACAGAGAGTGCAGAAATCAAGCTGATCGAAGTCCCAGTCGTACTCCAATGTGTCTGCACGCCGGTGAAAGACTAAAGGATTTTCATCGATCACCAACAAGTGATAAAAAAAATACAATGCATCGTTTCTCTTCTGTTCTTAAAGAGTGAAAAACCTACCTCTCTTTCATTTATAATAAATATGACTCCCGCTAGGAGTCTTAGGCTTGTCCGTGTTCTGGCGTCGTGTACTCGAAAACACCTTTGATCGAACTGCTTCGATTAGATTCTCCGTTATATTAAAAGCCGAAGAGTTAGAACTATCCGATAATAAAAGAAAAATTGCATCCATTTAGTTATTGAAATATTGGCCTATGGATAATGATGCTGTCCTACTAAATTATTGCAATGACATGTAACACTTACTTCGGCAAATTTTCTTTGTATACTCGCTAAAATTTAGTATAATCACGCGTACATTATAGAGAAAACAGATTAAGCTATTAGGTGACCAGAGGCAATATAGAAATAAGAGGGGAGATATTCTGCTGCAACAATAAAATCCTTTTTACAAACTGCTTGTTTCCTTTACGCTAAAAACTTGCACTCTCGATTATTGGAGTCCTCGATTCTATCAGGGAATCGGGAACTCATATATTATTGTCTCATATATTAGAATTCATAAGATTGTCATATATTATTTTTCAAATAATATGAAATTTTATATTCAATGACAACAATTTCTTTTTACAATAGAGTAAAACATAAGCTCGTAGTAACAAGTGACTCCGTTCGCTTTTATATACAAAACTAATTTTTTAAACAACTAATCTACTGAAAAATGCGATTGTCGCCGTTCTTCACTAGTATTATTATCAAATTATTAATATTGAATTACTGATTTACAATTAAATTTATTTATAAATTTATATTTTTAAAACATATTCTTCTTAATATTTAAATAACGAATTTATAAAAATATATATTGCTTAATAGCAAAATAGGCATTCATAATAATGAATTCATTTAAATTAAATACAATCTAAACGTTATTATATATTAAATAATTAATTAACTGTTGAAAGTTAGAATATAACGAATTTAATATAAGAATACAAATTAATTACAATATTTTAATAAAAAATTTTTGGTTACTACAGCTAAACAGCAGATTTTTACAAATCATTTCGTTTTATAGTTTTATTAATGTTAGTTACAAAATATAAATTAAACATAAAATTATGAACAGTTAAACATAATACAAATAATTCAAATAAACATAAAAAGTATTTTTTAATAATTTTGAAAAAGATGATAAATTGTTATTCTTATGTATAAAATATGTTATATTATGTAACAAAGTATAATTTTAAAATGTTATTGAGTTAAAAATGCAGAAAAAAATTCATAAATTTGTGATATGGACGTAGAAAATATTATATACATATTTTATAGGATAATAATAATTTTATATTAAAACACTAGAGGCCTTTGAAGATGAAAAATGGGATGAGTTTGAAGTTTCCAACATTGGAACTCCAATAAAAAATCAAATTTTTCAAACCTTGAAATTTCTTAAAAAAAACTACGAAACCATATCAATATGATACAATATTAACAAAAAAAACGATTTAACTTTAAAATACCCTGAAAAACAACCCTTATTATGCGATGAAAAATTGAAAAATTTTTAATTTTTACTGACTATCATAAACTACAATCATTATCAATCACCAAAAAAATTAAGAAAATTTTATTGTGCATAGAAATTTATTATAAACAAATATAAGTTCCGGCGGATAAGAGTATCTCAAGAAGACCGCCTCCTCCAATAGACTATAAATACAAAAATTATTGATATTAAGGAATTGCATAATTCTAATGCTCAAGAACCAAAAACAGGAATAATAAAAAAAAATTATAAAAAAATATTTTGCAGTATTGCCAAAAACATCCGCAAATAAATACGTCCAATACGCTACCAATACAACTTTTATCGATGACTTTCATTACAGATATAATAATTAAAAATTGAACAGATTTTCAAGAACGAATAAGTATCTCGTCGTAGTTAAAACATAGTTTAAATGACTCGGTACTTACATGTATACCGTATACCGCGTCAGATTATTGTTAATTAACATACCTTCCCTAGGCATTCAACAACTTTTTATTCGTGAATATCGTTGAACATATGAAACAGAACAAATTACTCGAATAGCAACAAAATCAGAAATTCTCGTCATAAATTTTAACAAGTTAAACAAATCCACCTCCTATGCTTACGCAATATGAGTACTCATATACCGCTACAGTTTATTGTTAATTATAGTGATTTCGCTCTATTTTAAATTTATTCTGTATATTGGAAAATTGAAATAAGCCAATTGACATTAAAAAAAACTTTGTACTTATGTTCAATCTATACAACTACACTACTACCGAGCCTGATCATTTCTATTCGACGGCATTTATGCGATTCTTCTTCGAGTATGAAAATTCTTTCTTCTCTTCGGAAAATGTGACGATTGCTTTCGAACCTTCTAAAATGTCCGGAATTTTGCAAGATGATTTTTCTCTCAGCTGACCACCACTAATTTTTACATGAAATGGATAGATTTAAAAAAATTAAAACTACTATATATATGTACAATATTGATTTAATATGGTACCTTGACTATAGCTTTGATTCATCAACATAATGTCCTTTATGTTTTTAATAGGAGATGTAATATCTCATATTTGTCTACAGAAAAAAAGAGAACGAGTAAAAGAATGAGTGTGTGAAAAAAGGATATATGTTTTCATGTGTGTACATGAATATACTTAAAAACATAACGTTTCTTGCGCTATGAAAATACAATTGCGTTTAAATAAAAACAGTGAAATTTCTTTATTTGTTATATTGTTATGGATTTGAGAATTTTCTGTTGATAATGTACATTTGAATGAAAAATTTTAAATATTATAAAACTTACATTGACAATTTAGAACTGTAGCCACGTGTCCTGTAATTTACAGCAAATCTCGCTGATAGGATCGAATATGCACGTTTATGCAACTCTTGGGAGATTTGTTCCTTTGCCGCCATATTTTCGTCTGAAATACTCAAGAATAGAGCAACTTTCTTCAAAATGTTCGTTAACGACATCGGCACATTTGCGGAAAAGTCGAGCTAATTGAACTGCCTAAAATTGTCCACCGTTGGCGTCTCTTTGACTTTCAAATATTTTCGTAAAACATGAATTTACCATCAGATAGAGTTTTTCTAGTTAATAATTAATAATATAAAACGTAAATTGTTATAAATAAGCGGCTTGTAGCACATACTTATTTATTGATTTTATACGGGGAAAATTTATTGAAAGCAAAAACAGAAATAATATATTTAGGGTTTGAATAATTTTATTTTATAGTAACTGTGTAATCTGAATATAAATATATTAGAGATTTTTATCTATGCATTAGAGGTTCTACAAAAACTGCTTCCAAATTATACATTTTTTTATGAATGCAAACTTTTGAAACGTTAGCACTGATTATCTATACTATCAGATTATTTCGGTTAACCTAAATATCTCGTATCCAACATATATATCGATATTACGACATAATAATTGAAAAAATTAAAAAAACATCCGAGGAAAGAAATTGTTCTATTGGATATTAAAAAACGATAAAAAAATATGGCTAATAATAATATGATTTTTACAAATTTTGAGATTTCATTTTAGCACTGAAAATATAAAAAAGATACTAAGAACAGTTAAAGTTTGGTAACAACAACGAATCGTATATATGTTTATAAAGGCCTTATTCGATTATGTTTACTAATGTTAAAGTATTAATTATACAAGTAGCATTTAAAACTACGAATGAATGTAGTCAAAAATTAACTCCGTGAACTGAGCGAAATCGCCAACTCGTGAATCTTATATTTTCCTTATGTATATATGCGTAGACAAATGACTATGTGTGCACTTACTCGTGTAAATACTATATAAGCCAGTTTAGATCTGAAAAGACACTTTTTTGGAAAAATCCATTTCCTAATCAATAATTTATCCAATATATTAATTTTTAAAACTTGAAATATTTCTATATGGAAGAATAAAAATATGATATTAATAATATTATTACTACAATATTAATAAAAGTTCATAGAAAAATCTAAATTTGTTGAAAGATCGTATATTGTGGATGTAGACGTTTAACACTTAAAGCTTGTATTTATGCTAAAAAATTTTCTGTTCATATAATATCACTTGTCAATAAGATTTATACAAATATTGATTTCTAATATTTACCATAAAATAATATAAGTTTCGCTCATATTAGGTAAATTCATAATTTTTAATTGTTTACATTGCGTCGGCCTGCAAGTTTCTGCCCGACACTACTGTAAGTTCTTACTACACAAGCGATCACACGTATTAAGGAGCATACAAACACCTTACAAGCGACTTACGAACTTCCCAAGGTCCATCGAATCTAGGCTTTACTCTATGAATAAAAGCGCGCCAATGTCGTCTTTTATTTTCAAAACATACATATCAAATTTATATAGAACCATTACCCCATGAAAAATTGTAATCGCAAAGAATTGAAAATTTTACAAATTTTTTACAATAAGCTGTAATGTACAAATGTAAAAATCATAACTTCATTTTTTTACTGTCTTATTCTTTTTCTCCTACTCACTCTCCCTCTCGCTATATCATTTTACTCTCACTTATTAGGCCACTGGCAAATTATTAAAATTTCCTCATACATCTTGTTCTAGGATTTCATTAGTAACAAATTAATCGTGAAAGGATTTATAAATATGTTCATAAAATCTCAAAGCATTAATTTCCGTAATAATTTCTTATGCTAAGTAAAAAAATTTTGTATTTAGCTAGAAAACATAGGTTTTATAAGAAAGATGTTCTATTCGAAATTGATTTGCATGATTTTTGTGCTTTACAAATAAATTGTGCGAATATGCAACGATTATATACATAAAAATGTTTAATAACTAAGAGAAGAACAGTAAAATTCAATTCTTAATATTTTTTTATAAATCAATTATCAATATATTTTTAAAAATACAAAATAAAATTACAAAAGAAAAATTTTTTTATTTGCTATCAGTAATTTTATAAGCTATGGATTGAGTAATATCACATAAAAACAGAATGTAATGGTAACTGATTTCAATGTTTTAAATGTCAGCTTTACTAATTCAAATTTGAGTGCATTACTTTTATATTTAATTATTTGGTTACTTTGTGAAATTTATTTATTCACTTTTATAGATTTCTAGTAGGAAAAAAGTAAAAAATTATGACCGAGATAAGTTCGTATTCCAGTTGAAAATCATTATTAAACGTCAATCTAATTCATCTTTTTAATTTAAATATTGAAACTATTAAGAAAAAAGTATAATTAACAATTAAAAAATATATATATTAGGTAGTTACCTCCGAAGAAATTTCCGAGTCAAACACTGCAAGCAGCGAGTACACATGTACTCATGCATATTCGTACGTACACATATGAAATTGTACGTACGACTTCCGAATTCAGTGAAGATCATCATAGATTTACGATTTTGTCGATTCGAAAACGCAACTCCACGATTTGCGACGCGGCAACACCGCATTATGTTTACGATATACGCGTTTCTAATTCTCATAGTCTACTATCCTACGAAAAATGTGAAAGATTAGAATAAACAATGCAAACATATAAAGTATTTACCATCCCCTTTAGTATTCCGTCTTATTTGGTTAAAAAACATCATTTATTTTTTAAAATAAGAAATAATCTACAAATATACAAATTTCAACATTAACGTTTTTTACCGATTCTCTATCTCACTCTATCATTGTATATTTCCGTCTCTTTCTCGTGTACATTGACTCGAATAATCAAATTTTTCAAAGATACGACTTTGAAATTGTAACTTAAAATACATGTCAGTTGATAATAAAAATTATAAAAAAATAAATATTATAAAAATTAATCAAATTATTAGCAGATAAGAAGCTTAAACGATAAGTATTGCAATATACGAGTTCTAATTAGGGCGGACAAAATGAATTCCAAAAGATATAATCATTGTCATTATAATGCTTAGAATTAATTTATTAATTAACAATAAACTGTCGCGGTATATGGTGCGTTAATTTCAACGTTCTCTGATTTTGTTACTATTCGGGTAATTACTTCATTTTGATATGATTAACGATATTTGTTAATAAAAAGTTGTTGAATGCCTCGGGAATATAAGTTAATTAACAATAACGTATTTCGTAAGCATAGAAGGTGGATTTGCTTAACTTTGAGCACGTTCGACCAGCATATATTAATATGAAACTGTCCTTAGTAAAATAGCAATCTATTTATAACACTTTCTTATTTAAATTTTAATTATACGCTCTTTGAAAAAGGTTGATTGGAATTATGGCACAGTAATATAAAGTGATTTTAAGGTAATTAAGTAACTTTATAGTTATAGAAATACACGTGACTTTCAGAATCGTGAGCATTTCATAATCAACTTGTATTATATGTTTTTTGATGTAAATGTTTTTTTTCTAATAAAACGATCGAAGGAAAGATTGTACTGTTAATGTAGGCGCTTTTCCTAGTTTAAAGTATCAAAGTTTACTCATCACAACTTACTGTAATAAGTTCCTTTCTAAAATAATCAAAGTAAAATCTTTTTACTGTTTCATAATTTATGATGTATGAGAATGAAATACGAAAAAATAACTTGATTGGCATATTTTCTATAACCTAATAAATGGTTAAAATCATCATAGTGCAAAAATAATTGTTAAACAAATTGTAATTCAATAATTCAAAAATTCAAAATGGTTTAAGTACATAATGATGACGATGACGATGACGACGACAACAACGACGACGACAATGATCATTATAAAAGAATGATTTTTTCATTCACATTACATTTAAAAATCTTTATTCCAGTCAAGTAGTATCAAAATATTTGTATATAATTTTTTTTTATATGTTTATTTAAGATATCAATCTATTACTAACAATCATTATTTAAAAACGAAGTACAATGATTTAATAATAATTATTATTATTCAACGATCAACTATATAAAAATACGAGATATTGTTTTTAAGTACAGCATTCCTACCAACTGTTTACATGTATCCTGTATGTGATCACATGTAAATCGATAACCAAAACCTCGTGTTACAAGGTCGATTTACAATGACTCAACACTCTCTCTCTCTCTCTCAGAAACCATAAGAAGTAGCATGTACTTGGTTGGACGAACAATGAACGAGGGTGCGTTTAAATATTACACTCCGGCTTGTGCGTGTGCATCATTGATCGCGTTGAAACACAAAGTGACGCACATCTCGAACTATAAAGGAAATTATAACAGCTCTGTTACATCTGCCATAAAACCTTACTAATCCTTTGGACGGTAAAACGAACCTTCATTTTTAACGTCGTACAATAAAAAGCCATATAATTAATTTCTCTATTTATAAGGACCAGTTAAAAAATTCAGCGATTCTAAGGCTTATTTTTTGAGCACAGCCTTGATTTTTTAAAATAGATAGACTGTTTACTTTACTTCGGTAGAGTTTTGTTACTTGACAAGGTAATGAATAAAATGAAATGATGCGAGGAAAATGTTTCATTTACAATTTTTATGTTTTAATTTAAGGATAAAAGAATGAATTACTATTGAATTTGTTGTGGATTTTTCATTAAATCCAAGAATAAATAAAATATGTAATTGTAATTATATTTATCTTTTATTTTTATATGAGAAACTCTTTAAATGGTTATCAATCGTTTTAAAAGTAATTGGAATTTAAGTGAATCAAATAAAATAACTTTAATAAGCATTTCGAAAGTTTTCATTTTAATTCGTATTGCATACATTTAATCCATTTAAATTTAACCAATTTTTGCAGAAGTTATTGTATGAAATAAATAACTTTGTTCTGATAAGGTTCTGATTTTTATTGACTGTACTTTATTTCATATACACAGACTAATCAATAAAAAATAGTTGACATTATTGTTTTTTGCTTAATTAATTACTTACCTTAGTTGTTGTTAGCGAGTCACCAAAAAATACAAAAAATTATGCCAAAAAATTAATCAGAACTATGTTATCAATTGTTGTTAATTATTTTATTTAAAAGTAAATTATAAATCAACGCAATGCTTTTCAAAATGGTTTTTTCGAGAAATTGTACAACAGAAATACGTGTTTTTTATTTGTGATTGTAATTTTGAAAACTCGAAAACTATAAATGAATTTTCCGTAGTTCCACAATGATAACGTTTGTCATAAGAATTGAATGAAGTATCATAAATTTATACGAGATGAACATGAAGTACGCGAAAATTTTTTAAAATATTTCTTCTCTATTTAAATTCGATGATGGATATGGTATTACGTATTAAGAAGTGTTATCACAACGTATGCAATACGTTTGTATTCGGACACTCTTAAACTTATTGTTGAATCGATTAAGAACCTTGGGATAATTTGTTGATTAATTATCTTCTATTGTAATTTATACATCTTATTAATATTATATTAACTGAAAATAAATTGTATTAAGGATAGATGGAATAAAATGAGAATATATTAAAATGTTTATTTGTGTAAACCTATTTATTTCGGATTGAGTGATCTGTTTACGTACCGTTATTCGGCCCTTAGTTTAGTTTTGGAGTTGTTTATGATAATATATAATTTCTTCTTAGAATCAACTTTGAAGAAATTTGCTAAATATTCATTTTTCGGGCTAAGTGCAAATGGATATGGATATATACAAATGGATAGATAATTTAAGGCTTAACTTATGATTCCAATAATGAATATTCAATCAAACGAGAATATGCACGCAATACTGAGCATAAACTGTTGATAAAATAAAAAAATGAGTAGCTTCACCCAAAAAAAATCACCACCGATGAAATAATATTGAACTTTCGTTTGTTGGTAGGTAATATTAAAAACCATTCTTATTGATCGCTTTCCGTAGGTAAATGTACGGCTTTGTGCACTTATGTGACGTATTTCGTCGTTATTTTGGTTATAAATCTATTGTTATGTTTTAATAAAGATCATACATAATGGACATATCCGACAACATGGACAATACATATTCAGTACATTACCTATTTTCATCTGTGCATTATCACCATCCCACCTAACGTTACATAACTAATCGATATAGTTCAATCAATGCTACTACTTAGATTTCATTTTCATATGAATTTTGATTTACTATTTTTAAAATGATGCCGAACACTGCGCAATTCAATTCTGTTAATGTACATTAAGAACTTTAAAAATTTCTCACAGGTAGTGGCTATATCGAATATAGCAAAACGAAAAGTACGGTATCACATCATTTAGTAAATTTAGAAATATTGGTATCGATAACACCGATAAAACGGATAACACTTATAGGTTTACAGGTACTGTCTTGCGCACATATCATTTTACGCGTTCTTTGAATGTATCGTCTAAAGTAAAGACTGATGGAGCTAGTGCAAACTTTATTTGAACCCTTTAAATTTCTCGTTGAATTATAACAAATCAGCTACATTAGTCTGAACCATACCTACATAAGTACTCAGCTAATCTAATCAGTAAAAGTTATTATATGGTATCATAAAAGCTTATCAAGAACTTATATCACAAATATACCATTGAAAAAATTAATAAAAAATCATAAAAGTTATAAACCGTGATACTAATGGTGATGATTTTTAGAAGCGAGAGCATCATAGTGAGATGACTAAAGAATCAATTTATAGCGAGGCTTCTACTCCTCTTCCAAATATCTAAAATCTCTTGATTTTATTATGAAATTTATAATAAAATATCATTTATAATAAAATCAATAGATTTTTATAAATCTTTTCCGCAATCAACATCAAGTTAATAGCATAATAACATATTAAAACATAATCTACCTTTATATTATAACTTCTTTATATTATATATACCTTGTATGATATAAGCAATTTATCAATTAATTTATTCGTAATAAATTAGCAATTAGTTTACTTTTACGCAAACTTTATGATGCATGATATTTCATTTAAGAATAGAAAATAATATAACGATAAGCTACTTAACTATTTTCATAAGAAATTAGAAATTTCTCGTGATAATACACTTGAATATAACGAGTCAGTATCTACAGTTACTAATTCACGGGGAAGTTATACAAATGCTCATTACAAATGATCAAATATAACGCGATCAGAGGGAAGAGCATAAATATCTGTGATTTTACATTTCAGTAATGTTTCTTCGCGTTACGAATACTGATACGTCCGTGACGTGAAGTCACTGGTCACGGACTATTTCGATTTTGTCAGCATCCAATGAACTGCTCCAGGCAGCCAGCGAAGGTTCAAGGGCTACATTCCCAAGTCCAAAATCGGAAGCAAATACAATCGAATCAGCGGATGGAGTTACGTAGGTAATTTCAGGAAAAATTCATTTCATTGGCAGAAACGCATCCGCATCGGTCGTAGCACACGAGGCCGTCTAATCGATCATCATGTTTGGTGCGGCTCTACGGGGAAGGGCAACGAAACCGACTGCGAGTGGCTTTCTCGAGGTGCGCTCGTGCAACGAGAAGTCTGTAACGAGACAGGAAACAATTGCATCCCGTCCCCTAACAGACAAGAGTCCTGCTAAACATTCTAAAACAATATCGTAAGAACCACGAGCTCGTATATTGTGCCCGACTGCTGCCGACGATGAGAGCCGCAGTATTGTGCTGTTCACAATGAAGTAGCGCCAATGCAAATGCGCTCTAAAAATAGAAACTTATAAACTTTTAACGGCGAGCTGGATCACGATTGTTCCAGTTACTCGCTACACTTCATTTTCGAAAAATTTTCAGCTCCCATTCTCTGCATCGTTGGGCTGATTTTCCTGCTTCATTTTGCAATGTGAAACTCAACTCGTTTCTCCAATACAGCCGAAATTTTTTATTCGGATGTTGCATTTCGGATGTCATTTTAAAATTGCAGACGTATATTTATTATAATCTGACGTCAAAAAGGAAGAACCACACGCTCAATTAAAAAATGTCTGCTGGTTTATTAAGATTATGTACGAAATCCTTACACTGCATATGCAAAAATAGGTCTTATCCGTAATAAACACATGCTCAACGTAAAATCACAGTATGTTTTTCAGGCAATTTAAGCAAGGAACTTTTCGAACCATATGATATTAAAAATATTAAAAAATCGCAATACTATGATTTACCTGAAATAATTAAATTTTATCCAAAGAATACCAAGATGAACACTGTACCTTACAACTCAGCTTTCAGAGATGATAAATTTATCTTATCCTTCAATCATATATTTGTTTGTTTGAAAGTCACAGCAAAATAGCATTTGGACTGATTTTATTAAAGTGTAACTCACACATTCAAGACCGTATAAATTGAATGTTCTTAAGCATAAATACAAATCTATGTTACCAGTGACCAAGTCACAGGTTAGAGCCTTCGGACTCGTGACGGTGAGAAAAACGTATTAAAATGTCTTACGCAAATAGCAGAATTTACTTTCTATACCTGTAAAACGACTGCACAACAATCAGATAACCGGATAACAGCAATAGCCTTTTCGAGCTCTCGCACGATTCATCGATGAAATTCGACGTTGTCAATTTTTGGTTACTCGAAACAGTAGCGTGCGTTCGATGGCACCAGCAACTTATCGCACTGCCACTAAATAGATGTCTCATTAACTTGCCGGAAAAATTGTCTCAAAGCCGAAATATATACGTGCAAATGAGCTTAGGCCACTCGATGAGCGACGAAACTCCCTTAGATTTGTGGGAGAAAATTCGAGCACATTAGATGGCTACGTGCGAGGTCGTTAATATCACAATTGTTCAACAACAATTTCACCTATCAAGCAATTGCTTTTGACATTAAATTCGGTAAAAGCGCGAGTAATAATGACGCACTGTCAATAAATTAAAACAATTGAAATGTACAAGAAATCGTTCTTAAATCAATTTTGTAATGGTTGCGAAAAGTACATAGCTCTATCGATAACTAATCTATCGATTGGTTACTCCACCTTTTTTATCGTGTCATAATAAATATCAATTGATCTTTAATAAAAAAAATGAAAAAAATATTTTTCAATGCTCATTTAAATAGAAATTTTAAAACGTTTTATTTCATAAAAGACTAATCAGAGATAAATTTTATATAATATGCCGTCATTAAATTAAAGATAAAATTTGAATTCCATCATTAATAGATAAAAGACTTTAACAATCTTGCATATTTTTTCTGCTATATTTCATAACGAAAATAATATTTAATAATATTTGCATGAAAAGAAGCTAAATCAGTACGAAATATGAAAATTAATTGAAAGGAACTTGTATTCTTCGAATGATAACAAAATACTAATCATACAAATACGACTTCTTTTAAATCAGTTCTCATAAATTAAACAAATGAAAATATTAAAATTAATCTCAAACAGAATCTTTGTAATTTTGTTTAAGCTCTACGCAATAGCGATATACAACAAATGTAATCACAATTATTGATAACGTTGCCCAAAAAATGAAAAAAATTTCATTGGAAAGCTTCTCACTAATATTACTATCTACCTTAGATTAAAAAGGAAGCGTAAGAAAAAATACGTTGATTTACAAGAGCAAATAAACTAATGATTGTAATGCAGAATCAATAATGAAAACATTTTTCTCTACTGAGTTACATCAAGCTGATTTTTATTAAACAAAAAAATGTTTAATTATTTCAACTGCATATGAAAATTTTAATCATTCGACGTCAGAACTTAATGTAAAAATTAATCATTTCTAAATATAAATGTAGAAAAGGGTCTTAAAATTTTCCGAATTCAATTAAATATTAAATCGGTTGATATATATACCTTCGGTTATCACAATAAAGTAAATTATTATAAAAAGCACAGATCTTGTCACATATTAACTGCTTATTATTTACACAAAAGCAAATCAATTGATTTCCTTTAATTCGGGTACACATTAAAACAACGATTTCATTTGCTTATAAATCAGATTTGTCAAAATAAGAATATTTATTTTAAGAGCATTACGGTATGCCAGCTTGAGTTAAAATTGAAAATGGATAGTTTTTCTTTCGTGTTTAGTTGCTGAAGTGAATTTCATCATACTTTTTTAAAAATTTTTCATATTTCAAGCATGTGATTAATGGCTGCATAAGCAATTTTTTCTTCAAGTTATATAACATGCAGTTTGAGAATAATAACCAGTTGAAAAGGCTGTAGTGTCATTAGAAAAACAACGTGACTCTCAAGGCTAAATTCGAAAATCCTTATAATGTTTACGTCATTGTGAATGCAGGAGAGCCCTTCGACACAACATTCTTATTAAAGTCATCGACGTCAACCGTATGTGACAAAAAGCTAGTCATACAAATTATTTTCTTGCACAACACCGTTCTTATGCTTTTACGAAATGTTTATCTTTTAATATGGATGTTAACCAACATCACAAAAAAGCCAAATATTTGAAGAAACGTCAGTAAACGTGCGAATGATTTAGTCAAAAGCAAAATAGTACCCAGAAACTACATGATGTTAAATAAACATCATATTGTTTGAAGTGTTTCGAAATTTCTTGGATTTGCATCACTTGATGTTTTCGTTACCTTGAGATTTGGTAGTTTGTCTTTTGGTAAATCGGGACAATCCCGTCTACATATCCGAATTATCGTATGAAATTCAAATTTACCATTACTGATAAATTGTTATTATCGTTTACAGAACGCCGAGGTATTTGAGATTTTGGCTTGACAAAATCGAAATCGAAAGCTTCGCAGTCCTCTCCATCTACGCTATGATTTTGGTCGGAGCTTAAGAATAGCACGACGTTTTGATTATATGGGTATCGATTCCGACAAGCAATGTCGATACGACGTATTTCCCAGCTCCGACTGTTGTGTGCTGCACGACACGATACGACAGAAATTCTCATTTTCCGCATTCAGCAAGAAAGAATAAACAAAGGGACAGACGACGTCGAGGCCCATCAATTAGCGGCAAAGAAGCAGTTATCGTTGCAACGTCGGTTAATCATAGCGCACAAACGTAACGAAAAAGTCGTTCCGAGAGCGCGTGCGCTGGGAAGAGTCCGGGACGTGGGACGCGAAATTCTTCTCGATCGGTTGCAGACTCGCGAATACGCGGTTAAAGACTGTGAGGGGAGGGGAAAGTCCTAACCAGTTCCCAAGGATCGAACGTCCTCGTTCTCCCCACCCTCGAGACGAATACCTCTCGCTTGGGCTTCTGTCGTGCATGTACAATTGAGAGTGAAACTTTACCCTGGAGCATGTTGTGATCGGCCTCCTCGTCAGCGAGGCAGCGCACTTGGCGGATGGACGAAGACAAGAGACTCATGTTGTCGGCAGCGAAGATGTCGTGTCGTTCTCTGGGTGAGTTAGATGGCCCAACTGCTGTATTACGTCATCGAGATGTCCACTCGGTTTCAATCGACGAATACATTAACTGACTGGGAAAAGAGTAGTGGCGAGTAGTGGCGAGGAGTGGAGAGGAGTAGTGGAGAGGAGTGGTAAGGAGCGGAGAGGAGAGGAGAGAGAGAGAGGGCAAGCACCTCCTCAGGTGCGACGTCGCACCGGATCGCGCATACCCGGAATCAGGCAACGCTTATGACCGGACGCGCGGTACTGGTGTCGGTAAGGCGGGCAACGATAATCCAAGGGTCCGCGGAAAAATGAACATTTGAAAAGACGCGGAGGCGCGCGATCGACGGCATCCCTACCCCCGCAGACGAGGTCGGGAGGAGGGAAGGTCGTTCGTGTGCACACCTGTCGCGACTGCCACTTTCACTCTTGGCCTTGGGAGCCTCCTCTCCTTCTTTCTCACCGCGAACAAGGCGACGACGCTTGGCTCTGGCCACGGCGGCCGACGGCGCTGGACTCTCACGACGTCAGGGTAGACTTCGTCCGGATCGATTCGCGAAGAACCGCAGACACAGCCGCCGCCACCGGCCGATCCGCCACTGCCCCTCAGTGCACACGCGCGCAAGCTACTGGACACCGCGCGACTGCGCGAGCACTGGTACTGGAAAAAGAGAGAGAGAGAGAGAGAGAGAGAGAGAGACGCCAAGCAAATCTGCTGGTCAAACTCAGAAGGCGCGGCTTTTTGAACAGCCTAAGACGGATTTATTATTGAAAATGCTTGGGAGTAGAGGATAAGTACCTCGCCGTCGGGTTTCTTAGGTCTAGACAAATTCATGATGCTTTCATTGATAATTCCATCGACTCACCAATGAATTGCGCATTCTCTTATCTACAATTTGATATACAACTTTCATAACTTTTCTTAATGCTTCTACTCAATTGTTACTCGAAATTTGCCAATTCCCTTGTTGGCAAGTACTCGCGTAAGTTAAAAATATCGATGCGTAGTTTGAAAATGAATTTGCCAACTTGATCGATGTGACATCGATTCAGACTAGCGTGGATCCTCGCGATATTTCGATCGTCGACCTGGACCGTGGTAATCGGATCGCCCAAAAAACCGCGTATCTGTTGGAATCTGGATATTAAAAAGTACGTAGGTGCTCCTCGAGTACCACCCGACCAATTACAATCTATGGATCTTATGATTTCGTAAATCACTCCTTTAGTTCTTGTGAGACGAATCTCTGATAATGAAACGCTAATAAATGGTACAGTCATTTGCAGATTTGACAAGTGAACTATTTTGCTACTTTTATAATAATTACGTACTTTTTGCATGAAAATAATCCAATTACAAATATAAAAGCTCATAATAGCTAATTTACTATTATCCATATTATAATTTATGACTTTTCCATTTTTAAATAAGAGTCCTTGTCGTACGCAATATGCACGTACCAAGTACCGTACGTATAATTTGTAAAATTCTTCCTAAATAATTTTGTTATATAAAATATGACACAAAATTATAATGCAGTTAATTATTCAGTAAATATCAAATAATTACAAATTTGAGTTGAAAATTTGAAACATATCGATTTCTAAACATACTACTTATAAAGGCTTACAAAAAATAATTTCTTTCAAAAAGAAAGAAATTTTTATGTAATGGTAAAGATTTTATCTTTCTAGGTCGATAAAAATAAAAAAGTCATTAAACACAATTATTATAAAATGTAATACGATATACTTTCGTTAATATTTCATTATCTAGAAAACTAGGAACTAATAACCAATTTTAAAAATCATTTAATTGGAACAATTTTTAAAAATGGCAAGCATTTAAAATTGGGGTCTCTTCGTATTAACTAAGATTATCTTGTATCTTGAGATACTTAAAATACAATACTTATATAGCTATTGTTATAGTTATTATATCGTAATATATACTCGTTATTTTATAGAAATTCTTACGTAAAGATGAATAGTGTCGTACTGCACACAATTACACTTCAAGGGTTTTGGTAAATTAAACTAAAGAATATAGTTAAAGAGAGTGAAGAATCTAAAAATCGTTATTTTCGTATGCAAAATAAGAGGTTTGTTTAGTCATGACATTGCAATGCATCGAAAATAAATAAAAACCAAATTTGGTTCTCGGAATACCCGGTCACCGATGCAATCGTTAAATCAATGTAACAAACACTACCTACAATATCAAGTAACCAGCAAGGAACTTTTATGCATAAAACGAGGTGACATTTCATCGCTTGCAAGAAAGCAAACCACTCGTGCACGTCCACATTTGACTATTGAAAATGTACAATTGAAAATGTCTTATGCAGCGTCGGAACGCGTTCAATTGTGACTGCGAGTATTAACCATTAAGAATAGAAAACCACACGCCTCGCAATATCTGTTCTCGTTACTAGCAAACGCATTCATATACAGAAGTTTCATGATTTCTTACAAAAATTTCAAAACTGCTTGTATCTTTCTAGTTATACAATAAATTACGAGTGAAAATTATAATTTTCCTACTAGTTATCGATATCGTAAGTTATTTATTTTTATAAACTTTTGTAAATCTAACTTAAAAATATAATTTAATTTAGATGACGTCGTGTCACTCGATCGATTTGTTCTCTAGAAATATGAAACACCTTAATCGTCCTATTTTGAAAGACTTATCATTCGAGACAGTCGAGACAGTCATCGTTTTCGAAGAAGAATATTTCTTTAACATAAGTTTTATATTATCATCTATAAAATTAGTCAGTTCCTCGTAATAATAAGTAGGAATTATCCATATAAGGTATAAAACGTTCTTAGGTACAAGAAATGATGGCATCTAAAACGGGTGCTTAACTCTTTCATGCAGTCGGCTTTTATTTATTAACTACAATGTATTAAAAGCAGTGTCCGTTATAATATCTTATTATTTCACTGTTGCAAATAGCTAGAAATATATTCCACTGACAATTACGGCCGCAGTTCTTGCACAAGAATAGAAGAGACTTACTTTAAATGCAAAGTAAATGTATGATATGCATGAGTTCACGATATGGGACTTTCAGTCCAAGTTTTAAGAGTATATATATATATATATATATATATATTCCATTTAATAAATGAATATATTCTGCTTTTATTAAATTTCGTCGACCTATTATTATTAAATTTTATTAATTTTAATTTTTGAAATTGTAAACATTATTTCGATAATTTAATACCTAAAGATTATTTGAAATACATAACGGTATTGAACAAATGGCGCCTTATAATAAATTAAATTATAATTACGTATTATAATTAAATATTCAATTATTGAATTAGAAGATGTTAATTGAAAAGAAAATAAAGAACTTAATTGAAAAGTAAATTCATACAATAGTAAATAGTAATGCAAGTGTGTGAAAGTTACTGCCTCTCTTAACAGTTACTTTATTCATTCATGAAGCACAAACTCGACTTCCGAATGACAAGGCAGGTGCAATTGTCCGAGAAAGACAACAGGTTATGCGAAACGTGTCAATAATTCATAATGGTGAATCGGACAAGCCAAGTGGAAACTTCCTCGTAGACTGAAAAAACAGCTCCTCTGGTCTATCCATTCAAGCATAAACTTGTACATCGGTGGCTTTTCGGAAGTAGCCAAGCCTCGATTGATTTCATTGTTAGATTGTTAGTCCAAGTAAAAGTATAATTAATATGACTGTACAATTCATGCAATTATAAGTTGATATCAGATTATCTATCAATGAAAAGCATACGAAAGAATAGAAGACAAGCACATACAGAAATATACATTCTCAGAGGGCAAAGGATCGAGAAGAATCGAAAGGAGGAAAAGAAGATTAAGGAAAGGGAACGTTCATATTACTATTATTACTATTATTATTACTGTTATTATTACTATTGTTATTGTTACTATTATTGTTGTTGTTGTTATTATCACTATAATTGTTGTTATTGTTACTATTACTATTACTATTACTATTACTATTACTATTACTATTACTATTATTAACTTTAACGAATAAAATAAAGGAGAATTTTGTGTCTCACATATTTTTTGTTTACTTATTTCCCAACGACGTCCCATATACCTTAATTTCTCTAATAAGCATTACAGAATTTTTATTTTCCTCGTGTATTATTTAATATATTATAAATGTTATTATAAATGGTACTTTATTTAATGAAATTACATGCATCTAAAATATGAAAATAATCTTTTTAAAATAATTTCCCTCTGTAACATATAACAACTAATTAAGGTTATACACGTAAATTGTATTTAAATATATTTTCAAACGAAGAATTAAAAATTTTATTAAATTGAAATGTGTAAAGAAAGATTTTTTTAGCTAAACAAATTTTAATGGAAGCAAATTATTCTTTTGGTATATTATATACATATCCAATTATTTTTATTTAAGAAACACTCCTATTGCGATAAAAGAAATTTAATTTTAAAACGAAAATTCTGTTTACAATAAAAAGTATATTAAAAAAGTATAATAAAAAATATATAATAAGATCTTATCATTATTATAGGATAACGTAATATCAGAAAATTCGTATACGGTTAAGATTACAATTCTGCAGTAAAAGTAGAATGTCATGTTACATAAAAATTGTTTATTTCTAAGTAATTTGAACATTTTTTTATTCATGTATACCATATTTATTATATATTTATGATTAATTTGACAAATGAATAATGATAATAAACTGTAGAAAATATACAAATTAATTATTCTAAAAACATGTTAAGAATTTATTGCATACTTTGAATAGCAATTTAAACATAACGTCTCTATTATTTGTAATACAGGGTCATTAATCATTGCAGAAATTTTCCCAAGAGTCAAATTCTATTAATCACTTACATAAATATCTAAATCTTTAAAATACCGCGAAAATATTAGTTTTAATATGCCTTGAAAATGAAAAATTATCTGTATCAAAGCTCATTCAATTGTTCTAATTACCGAACACAGGTACTCTACTGAATATCAAATTTGTTAATGACACAATAATGACATTTAATATCAATAAAAGCTGAAATAACTGAAATACTCATAAAGCGAATCGATTGTATAAGAATTAAATTGTAAAAAAAACTCGTTTAGTTTGCTTCATTCTTTATTGCGAACGTGATTAAATTCGAAAATAACGTAATATTATTGTTAAATTATACCATTATATTGAAGAATTGACTCTACTCTACTCATCGATAAGACTGTGCACATAACTCACCTCAAGTACTTAGGTCGAATACAAAGGAAAGTGAAATACGCATAGGTCAGCTATGAACAAACAGAAATGAACAAACAGAATCAATTACATTAGTTAAAATCATTGAAAGGGCAACTTTCGCAAAATTGAAAAAGTTAAGCAAAATAAAAAGACCAATAACCAAGCAAACGTGAGAACTATAACTTGACCTCGATTCATAGATGAAAATCAGCTGTGCCGTTAGCGAGATATCGCCCATACCGTGACTTTATTTTGTTTGTTACGTTTCGATTCCGGTGACCTGGAAATGGACGCGTTTCCGTGATGTTATCTGCAGGACTCTTTCTTCATCACGTTGAAGCTCTCCTTCGCTGGAGTGTACCAGGAGGTGTTAATGAATCGACCGACCGAACAGACAGCGCAAGTAAAAGGGTAATTGCTACGATACCAGTGTACACAACAAAACACAGAGGGCAATGGGCCTAGACCTGGAAGCAGCTTCAAAAAGAAGAATAAGCGCTGACGGATTATCGGTAAAAGTGTCGCAGACGCGTGAGGAGCCTAAGAGTGGCCACGAGTGTCGTTCCCATACGTTTTTCCATCGACCATCATTCCCGCATTCCTGGAGTGAGCCCGCAAGTCCAGATATTGTCGAGGTCGGCTGTTCAGCGGCGCTTCGCCGACGATTGGCCGCCTCCTGCGCATTGACAGATTGCTGGGCTGCCGAGGCGCAATATAGGATGTCGTCGGCATTCGGTTAATGGTCTTTTCATTACTTCCAAGCATACCTAGCTTCCGAATAGCCGACCGAGCTAAGGGATGTTCATAATTGGATGTTCATAATTCTATGTGACTCGATATGGTATACAGATACATTTTATTGTGTTATCTTGCAAACCCTAATCGAACGATTCACACTTGATATTCACTTTGAGAAAGCTAATTCATATTTAATCTCGATAAATTTTACACCATACGGATACTGGTTCTACTTACATTGATTTCTTAGAGACTTCTTAGTTTTTGACTTCTCGCATAACCTATTTTTAATTGCTACACTTAGTACTAATTAATTGTTCATGCTAAAATTATTTCAACAAATACATAAAATATGGAATCAAATTATTGCAATGAAATTGATAAATCTATGATCGAGAAGTACCAATAAGTTTAAAAGTAGAAAATGTAATTAACTAAATTCAATAAATTTGATACTATTGTAATATAAATAAAATTTGAAATAAATTACAAATTTTTTCCTGAATTTTAATTTCAAAATTATGTTGAATGAAATGGAAACGATTGAATAATAAGGTGTAATAAATACTATTTATAAACGATATAGTTTTCAATTTTCTAATAAAATTTGCGTATATATATATTGTTACAAGTGGAAAGCACATTCAGAATTAATGCACATAAACAAACAAATTGAAATATTAGTAGGTTTTAGTATAATTCCAAGAGAACATTTCTCTATAATAATAAATAATAATAGTTATTTTCATCTGAATTCGTTATAAATCACAACTTTATTTTATGCATAGAGACTAAAATGTTTTAACAAATATTTCTTACTTATTTGAAATGATCAAATTTTTCAGCAATAATTTTTTAATTTCTAATAATAATTTAATTATAAAACGCTATCACTTAAGCAATTAAAGATTCTGAAAATTAATACTGTTTTTTCAATTTTCAACGATTTTACATTATTAACCATTGTTCTCTTTAAAAATATAATCGAAATATTAAAAGAATACATTTTGAATATATACTTTGTCTTTAAAATAATTAAATTTTCTTTAATTGAATTTAAAGTTATAAGATACTTTAGGTATTATTTAGAATTTATTAATTCGATTTTTGTTAGATCGTATTTTTATAACTGAACTAAATTTTTAGAAATACGGTATTTGTACTAAATGCGCGCGTGTGTACTGTCAAAATGTTTTCTATAGCATTAAAACGATGTGCCACGTAAATACAATTATTCTTTATTATGTAATAATTAGCCAAGGAAAGTTTTTAATTTACTTTAATAACACATTATCCTCGATTTCTTTTTTAAAATCGAACATTTTATGCATTAAAAAATGTATTATTTATATATACTTTTTAAAAGGAATGCTAATTAGAAATAAAATTACGAATTTCATTTTTTAAAAGTATAATTACCGACTTGTATTGAAAAGTTAAAGTAGCAAACTAAATTGAAGTGAATTAAACTAAAATTAAATTTTATTACACCATTTTGAAATTTAAAATAAAAAAAATAAGAACTATATTTATAACCGAAATGCACTATTGAAAATAAACTCAATAAACAAAACCAAGCTTTTTTTAATCTTCACAGTATTGAAAAAACAATATATTCACAGTAATGTAAAATATAATCATAATTTATTTATATCGTATGTCAGGTCCCTAAAAAAAAGATGATTTATTATTCTTTATGTACCTTGTAAAGTATACCAAAGTAGAATTTTTAATTATTTCTGCAATATGTTTTAGCGTAAAATTTTTTAATAAAAATAGTATTATATATATAATGAAATGTAAAATTATAATTATTTTTTATGGAGAACGAAATGTTTAATTTAAAAAGTGACATTTTAAAGTTATTTTAAATAAAATTATTTTACTCTCTCTCTCTCTCTCTCTCTCTCTCTCTCTCTCTCTCTCTCTCTCTGTGAACTGCATTTGGTGCGATAAAAAAGATTTTTAATGTAATTATTTAAAAATTTAACATTAAAAAAAGTCATATATACAGACTAACATAATGATTATAAATCGGTTATTAGGTTATACGTAAATGGAAATAGATTTCGCCTTTGAAAATATAACATGAATTTTATCTCTTGTTAAAATAATCTCTTGATAAAATTATATTCCTGAAAATTGTATGAACTTTGAATAATATCTTGTCTTGCAATAAAAGTATAAAAACATTAGGTAATAATAAACCATATATTAAAATATAAAGGTCTTTAACTATTTTATCTCAATATAGCAGATCAGTAATTCACAGTATTATACGAATAACATTTATATTCAATTTCGTGAATTTTGAATCATTGAAAAAGTATCTTTGCATTCAGCTTTTAAATTAATATTTTGGCATACTTCAGTACAGTAACGTATATTAAGCGTGTAAATGAATATATGCAATATCTAATATAAAAATACCGATTATTTTGAATACGCATTGCAAACATAAATTTTAACCCGTAATTATTAATGTGTACCTTAACTGCAACATAAGTGAAAAAATATTGATTTGATAATATAACTTATTTATTACCTTAACAATTATAAAAAAGAAAATAGGCATTTGGTTATATTTTAAGACAGAATCTGCCTTATCGGTATTATAGTTGTCATCGACGCTCTCTATGAATTAAAACACGATAATAAGTATATATCGATAAGTAACTAATTCAAAGTTATTTTGAATTATTCGATGTTGCGTAAATACCGTTTTCTTTTTTTATAAATTCATTTCTATTTTCAAAATAGAAATAGAACTAAGAAAATTGTATTTATAATTTTTTTCTTAGCTGATAAATAGTTTGATGCAACAAACATCTTTGAAATTATATATATATATATATATATATATATATATATATATATATATATATATATATATATATACAGCTGCATAGCCATAAAATTGAATAATCGAAATTATAATCAAAATTAAAAAAAAGTAGAATAAATAATTCAACATCTTTTAATAAATATGTAAACAAATACATACCAAAATCTGTGCTTTTATCATTTAATTAGCTAAGAATAAATTACAATCACGTTAAAACATTCTTAACGTTTTACCCATGCATATCCATGACCTCAAGTTTTGTAACAATCTTTTGGAAATCTTTCCAAATGCATAAAATGTAAAACTTCAATATTTTAGTATGGAACCAATGAAACTACAGTGTTAAGAAAACATTTTAATTTATATTTCTTTTTACTGTAGCGCAATGTTTTAGAAACTCAAATACCTTACATTAGCAACATTTTAAAACAATATTAGCATTCCATCAACTTATAACTTAATATACTGATATATAATTGACGTGTTTTATGTATTTTTGCGATTTTCTTTGTACAAATATAAATGTATAATGGAAATATTAAAAGCTTTAAGATTTTGAATGATTAATCATACATTTACTTTCACTGCACTGGCTAATGTTTTCATAGATACAATATCCACACATCGGATTCCTTTGCGTGTGTTATTCTACTTTTAGAAAGACGCGAAGTCGTATCGATGTTAATCATGCTGTTTCAAACAGTACGTAAATGCGAATATATGTATATGAATTCGTATTGAATGTATTATTTTGGTTGAATCGTATATTAATAAATATTTAATCCAGTAACCATTATATTAAACTGAGCGATTTTTCAAACCTCTATAATGTAAAAATAGTAAATTAAATATTTAAGCATTGGAACGAAGTAGCGCTAAAATTGAATAAAAAATTGTTTCTGATACGATTTGTTAGATATTCCGAATTTATTATTTTGAACGGTTAGTAGTTTTAAAGACGCGGGGGATCAGAGATTTACCATCTTTTCTAGAATGTTCTTCTTCATACTGTATCCTTCTCTAACCGAATAAATAATTATTATTTTAAATTACGTACTTGAAATTTCCAATTTTATAACGATAATTCGCACATTATTAATCAATATACGTCTACAATTTATTCATAACGTTTTGTTTGTGATTATATTGTAAATTTTATAATTTTTCAAAATCCATCAAGTAAAAATACTTCAAGTATTAAAGATAAGTTTTATAATTAAAAACTTATTTTTATTATTATCTGTAATTATAATCAAAATTGCTTCATATAGAATTTAATTATATAACAGTACTCTATAAATTGGTAATTTTATTGAGGTAATTTAAAGAATTTTAAGTTGTTTTCAATTTAGATACTCTGTAGAACATTATACGATTTTCTTCAATTTTGACATTTTAAAACATGAGTTCTTATGACCGTTAAATGAATAATAAATAAACTAACCTTTTGAAATATATAAGAATCAAATAATAAAAAATATAGGAAGAGTTTCCTGTTGTATATAATCTATTTCATTTCACAAAAAAATGAGCCTCATATGAAATATATAGTTTACACAGAACCAAAACTCTTAATAACTATTACTTGAATAAGTGTAAGCTAAATTTTTTTATTAAAATTTTGAATATTTCATCTACATTCTACAAAAACTATAAAAAATTTTAATAAATACATAGCCATCCTATATGTAACTTGCTTTTTATAAAAGATTTTAAAATCATAAAAATCTTGCATTTTTAATTTTATTAATGAAATGTCCATTTTTATAATTTTAACTTCTCTCTCTCTCTCTCTCTCTCTCTCTCTCTCTTACTGCCTCTCCCTCCTCCTTCTTTAAATCTAAGTTTAACTTAGGTAATGTGAACTACATATTTCGAATACATATATAATACATATTTCGAAGGCTTTTTAAAACATAATTTTTCACATATTAAAGTTTTTCACGTATTATTTAGGAGATAAAAAGGAATGGTCGCTTCTTTTATTCCTCTCGAAATTATCGCAGTTTATTTAAATATAAGTTTTCGAAGTGGGCCATTCAGAAAAAACAGTATCCCTAAATTTTTAGAGCATGAACAATACATATGTAAAAAGAAATTAAATTTTATTACTCGTACTCAAAAAAATTTTTTTATATTTAAACGAATCATTAGTTCAGCTTGAATTTATAGGTAGGTCGAAAATTTTTTTTCTTTTAAGATTGAAAAGATATAGAATAGAGAAGAAGTAGCTATTTTATAGAGATTTATATCTTTACGAAATGATTACGGAACGTTCGTTAATAAATAAAAAGAATAACTACACGTATATCGCTAAGATTAATTGCCTTTAGCGTAAATTTCCTTCCCTCCTCCTCTCCTCGCGCTACATTTTTACTTATGAATGCCGTTCACGATGACAGATTAAATAATCAGTTATTTACATTTTAAGAAGAGAAAGTTCCAGGATAATCATGCATCTTTCTCAGTGTACACACTTATAAAAGTATTAAAATTTTATTTTAGTTCTGCAGGATGCAGATTATAAATAAAGTTTGCTAATGGGATTAAAATACTTTTGATGTCTAGGATTTTGTGTACAATGGTCATTAATAAGCAGATGAGCATGCAGCGTAATGAAAGTCACGTAAGCGTAGTCAAAGTTTTCATAAATTCAGCACGGCGTTCGCGCACCTTCGATTCCATAAAACAATTATAAGTCTAACGACTCTTTCACTTACCTCGAAGCTCTTAGTGACTTTGGTAAATCAAATTGGTCGAGACTCCGTGAAAGCGCGACCCAACTTATCCACTCACCGAGGTCGGAATTAGCTCCTTATCGAGGATCGCCTCGAACACAAATGAACTCAATAACGGCCAACATTAAAGTGTCGGCGAAACTTTAAGAAGATGATCATTGTCCCATTGGATTCTAGCGCATTAGTACTTTTACGAAAGTCACTCGCAAGTTAATAACGCGAGCGGATCCGCAAAATAATCGTTAATCATCGCAAATGATCGGTTCTTTTGAATCAATCACGAGGAGGTAGATACGGGGGACTCGCTTCGCTTTATTGGTAGGCGAGGATGATTCCCAAGGAGGATGCTACCCTTAAAAAGCGGAGGTGTCATTAGTTCGCATGAACCCACGGTTACGAAGAAGGATACCCTCCGACAAGGAGTTAGGCAACGCTCTAATCTTTTATAAATGGCTCGAATAGTCATCGATATGGATTTCTGCGAGAAGCGATTCACCTCGATCTCAACAACAACAACATCATCAAGAAAAGATTGCACTGGCGTCGACCAAGCCGACTTGGCCTTGCGAATTGCAAATAAAATATATGCGATCGAATGATCTGTTCAATGCTGGAAAACTTCATTATACTATTTACTATAATTTCATGATAGTAATTTTTACCAATAAAAATGCAAGACTTGTGCTTTAGTCAATCAACTGAAACTATGTATCTTCTAACATTTTACTGCTATTCTAACATCTTAAGGCTATTTTAGCTTTTTAATAAGAATTTTAAACAGTCTAGATAATTTTTCGGGCAAACGAATTGTAATACATTATAATATATCAAGCTATTCAGAAGACCAGTGCTCTTATTAAAGGTTATATTTCTATTCATTGAGTGCAGTGTTATAAGAACGATATCATGATCACTTATCAGATATTATCTTTTGGTTGTTTTCAAATTAATTTCTATTACTATATAAGAACAAAAATGGGAAATATGAAAGCTAATCGGGCGAGTTTAATAAACTTAGAAACTAGCTGAGATTACCTTATAATTTTCAAAGCCAGCTTCAACAATATATTGCATATGTGAAATAATTGCCAAGTTGATGCACTTCAATAATATACTCAAAAAAAAATCGTTTTGTTTTCTTCTTTTCTTATTATTACGTTAAAGTCATAAATATATATATTGAGCTTTTAAATATATATATTTTTTTAAATTCTTAATATATTAAATGCACACTATATGAAATGCTTTCATTAAAATTTCATTAAAGTCTTCGACATTTTTGATTAATTAACAAGTTATTTTAAGGTAAATAGTGTACTCTTGAAATGATCATTATGATTATTATTTATTGACAATTTATATGCTCAGTCACTACCATTCAATTTTTACATTCAATTTTGCTACAGAACTTTTACTATAGCCGATGTCCTGTTTTCAGAAATAAATACATTTTAATATCTATTTTCCTTTAATAGCACCTACAAAATTTTTAGCGAAATTCATATAAATATATCCATCAAACGAAAATGGTATTAATAACGTTACATGCTTTTTTTCTTTATTATCATCTTAATTTCGACAGTAAGATAATTCTTAAAAAGAAATTTATAATTAAATATCTGTGTATAAAAATTAAGAAGTACATGTATGATATAGCTTAGGTTTACTTGTTATTTTTCGCTGTCATGAAATAGCAAGAATATTAAAGTGACTGAAATTTCAATAATAAGTCGGCACCTAATGGAAATTTTAATCGAAAAATTATGATTGAACTGTCGACATTAAATGTAGAGTATAAATTCTGATTTCATAATTTTCTTTTTGTAACGAATCTAAAAGGTAAAATCATAGTTACCAAAGAATGCCTCAAGTTTTCACGGCTAATATAGTAAGCGACGTTTCGATCTGTACATTCAGATTTGTAAAAATCCTGAATAAAAAAGAAACATTAAAATGCTAATAATTTTATGTAAGAGAGATATTGTCGAGTAATTATTTATATTCACAAAACGTATAAGCTTTGCAAGAAATTGTAATTATACATTTACGTTACAAATTTCTTTCGATGGAGTATTTACTTATTAGTACTGATCGGCGCACATTCTTTTTTAGAACGGTCCAACACTAGAGTTTCTTGTATAAATATCGAAAGAAAAATACGATCGAAAATAATGATCGGCTTAAAGTTACTGGTTTGAGCAGTCATAAAAAATTGAAAAACTGTCTCGTTATTTAGCTGCGCTTGCAATCGGCTATCGCGCGCGTTGATAACCAATAAAAAAGAGAAAGGATAAGTTTCCGCCACAAAAATGGGATGCGACCGACGAGAAATCTTATAATCAAAGGGACGATCTGTTTGCCGTGTATCGTGTAAAAGTTAATAACCCGCTTAGATTGCGAATACGTGAGAATTTCCGTGAAATCGACCGATCATTTACTCGATTTTTCGACAATGAACTAACAACGCCCATGCACTCTCCGCTACCTGTGTTATGCGCCTCTTTTATATACTCGTAGACCGGACTTGCCAAGCACGAAAGGTCACGAGGGAGAAGAAAGTGAATTTCCTTCCATCCAGTCAGGAAAATAAATGTGTAGGAGGTTCATGTATAGAAAGTGCTCACTCCTAATTAAATAGAAAGGCAAATAACCCTTACGTTACTTGCGCTCAAACACCAAATACAATATAAAGTATACCGCCTACTCTGATTATTCGTGTCAATTTTCATTATCGCTGCTTTTCGAACATTTTATTATATTATAACATAACTGATTTTATAATTATCCTCCAACCAATTAGTCGTTCCTTTAGTTTTATACTTTTTCTCTAGAAATCTCTCGATAAAGCTATCCCTATGTAAAACTTCATTTTCTACACTCATATAAATATTCATTTCATTAAAATGAAAACTTTCATTTCCGCCCTACTTTTATCATGATTTGTAAAAAGAATACAACTTATGTTCTGTTGCTTTTCAGCTTAACCTTTGACCTGTCAGAGTGACAAAGTGCAGTTACACAATAATTCCCAGGATATTTTATATATGTTAGATATTTATTAAACAACATTCGACACTTAAAATATTTAAATGCCTTGTTCGATGTCAAAAGCTCAAACAAAAACATTTATCATTACCATGTAGAATTAATCTCTGATTAATCTCTACTATTTTAATTATTTCTGCATCTAATAATAATTTATAATAATCACAAATATTATTTGATGACCCGTGGTTATTAAACTTTTTTATTTCATAAACTTGAAATTTATAGATAATAATTCTTCTGAGATTTTGTATTTTTTTTCATTTTCTTTTGCGTTTACATTGTCGAATTTCAATATTTTAATAGAGAAAGCGACGAACAATTTTATAGGTAATAAATTTATTGCCAACATTTTCTTTTTTATTTACCTTCCGATGATTAATTATTTTAAACATGTCTCAGTATTTGTTAAAAATATATTTAAAATATATATATAATAGCAACTAACAAATTATTATTATTTTAATGTAAAAAGTTCGATTGATAAAAAAATAAGAAATTGCAAGGGTTGTCGAAAAACTTATCAAGTGGAATCGAGTGATTAAATTAAATTTGATTTGTACGATAATCCTTATAAACAGGATTTCCTTAACTTTTTAGCTTGATCTTCGGTAAGAGGCAAATTTATACTCAAATTATTCGATGCAAGCTCTTCTGGTGGTAGAAAGTACTCGAGTGACTGGCCGCGTCGAATGCCATCGAACCACGATATCCACTTAATCGCGTAAAGGATTTGCAGCAAATCAATCAATCGATAAACATCGAGCAAACGCGATGTACACTTTCATTTCGACACGCAGTCAAAATAATTGAATGACCCAAAAGCCCTGTAAAGATTCGAGAATAAAATTGCGATGTAACAGCGTGAATTGCCACTTACAGTTGTATTTTACATACGTATATTTTTTCTTGTTATTAATATAAAAAGCAAACTTATATAATTTGCAACACAAAGTAAGAGTAGGCCTTTCATTTGCTAATAGTTTTTGCAACACATTCAAAAATATCGATCACATTTCATATCCAATATCTTTTCAAATCGTGCTGAAGTTATTATCACCTGTCAAAAAGAGAAATGGGCTACAAGTACGTAGCATTGTATTTAATATGTAATAATTCAAAGTTAACGTGTGCATTGTTGATAAAAAATCGTAGATAAATAGATCTTATTTGGCCTTAAATAATAAGCTTTGAGTTTTTTCCTTTTTTTTAATAACTCGATCTTACGAATTTACAATAATTTTTGTTACATTGATTTCATTTCTTATCTCTTGATAAGAAATCGAATTTTCGTAATTACAACATAACAGATTTTGGAGTACGAAACTAAGTTTTTAACCTACAAAATGTGTATACATACGAGCAGATATAATATTACTAAATACCCTTTATAATATTATAAAATTACTAAAATATTAGGCGATGGTTCATATTTTTTCAAGGTGAGATTTACAAAAATTATTCAATTTTTTTTATTTGAAAAATAAATTCGTCTTCCGGCAAAACTCAAAGTGGCGTAGTAGATAAAACATTATGACAGCGATTGAGAGTGTCTATTCTATATGAATAGACACTTTCAATCGGCCAAATATATCGAATAAATACACGATTCGTATGAGATTGCAAAACCGTCTATACACCGAGTAAAATAGTCACGCACTCTGAAAAAAGTCCCTCGCACAATATGTCGTACATGGCGGAGGATAAATTAAAGCAATTACCCGTACTCACGAGCACAGATTGCTCACACTTGCAAAAAATTTCTCAGGATTCAGAGACAAAACAATAAATCCGACTGTAATGAAGCCACACTTTCTCTACGTATTAGCTTAACTGTGTCGTTTAAAAGGAAGTGAGGAAAAAAGACAGTAGACCCTAAAGAACTAAGCATGCAGAAAGCTAATGGCGCCTATTCTCTTTTCCAAGGATACCAGCAGTCACGTGACTCCGATTCGAGACGTAATTGACAAATGCAATTAGCTCGTCCTTACAATACAAGATAAACGAAGACAAAGCCACGCCTCAGGCGAGCATCGTTGCAACCATATGAAATAAGAGAAATAAGAGCCAGATTAATGCTCGCCGGTCGTCGTTACGAAAGGGGCGCGGTGATACCGAGTCCGTGTAGCTATGCTGCCGACAATTTTTTAACTCTGCTCGAACGTCCAGTTAGAGTCAGTCGCGCAATAACTCAAAGAGTTATTCAAGGGCTTCGAGGCTTCACCTTACAGACGACTCTTTTCGTACAAAGATTGACGATATCGACGATCCCACGGTTTCAAGGAATTCTCTTCTTTTCGAGGACTCGCCGTGAGATCGATTACCTTCGATCGCTCGAGCGTAACGCCAATTTTCCAATATAACCAACATACGCGCTAATTCATCTCGTCCGTACACGTTCTTTTATCCTTCTTCCGCGTTATTCCTCGATCTAAGCCCTCTATTGTGCGCATTCCGATACGTCTTTTTCTAGAGAAACATAATAAACTATATAATTAGTTTATTAAATTTACATTACAGCTTGAATAAAAAGTAAAGTGGATGCTTGTAAATATGATACGTTTTCTTTGTATTTTTTTATTAAGAATTTTAAATTAAATTGGCTCGTAATTGATACGAAACTGAAAGTTTTCAATTATAGAGTAACTGATAAATGGCAATTAAATGTACCGCGAGTTCATATAATTATTACCGAAAACCGTTATGATCGATCATTTGAATGCGTAATTATTGGTTGTTCTATAGTTTTTGTTAATTAATAAAGTTAAATAAAAATGGCCAACTTAATACTTTCAACACTTTTGTCAGCATCGATGCACGACAAGATTTATTTGCAGCTGTAAATAGATCTTTGAAGGTGGACAATAAGGACACGCATTCATGAAACTTAAGTCGTCGATACCAAGATTACTTTCGATCTAGACGTCCAGCTATCAGAAACTCCCCAACGGCATTCATTCGGCTTTACTTTACATTGATCGCTGGATTGTATATTTACCCACAGAGTTTTCTTACACTGCACTCTATCAAGGTAGAAAGAAATGCGGGTTTATTTTTTCACTACGGTATATTACGCGAACGTACATTGTTCGCTTGTTCACGACTGCACGAGACAAGTTTCTACGAAAATTTTTAAAGAAAAGTAAAAAAACCTTCTTTGACGGATCCCCATTTGACAGTCTTTTGAGGTATTTTGTACTGTTTTTAATCGACTTTAATCTTAAAAGTATTTGTAATTCTTTGTTAATCGAGCACCTGAGCTCTTTTTAACAGATATCCTCCTGTGCAACCACGAAGAATTTATTTTTTTTTAAAAGCATCCGAATACGGAAAGTGGTCTTATCCAATAATTATCCGATCGAATACAGAGAAATCTATTTAGGATACCAAAGTTGGTATTAATATCAATTACACTTTGTATAATCTGACTTCATTCGTGAACGCTATTGAACGGTGAATGTGTCATTGAAAACTGTCGGATCTTCGGATCTTCAAAAGTTCGGAAAGCATCTAGAGAATCTAGTTGGAAATTTCGAAGTTGACTGCGATCGATTCTCACGTTTTGAAAAGCAAGGGATTAACTGCGTGGGAGGTGGCAAGAGGTCATCTACACGGTGATGCTCAGAGGAAAGTACGATCGGAAGCTCATCCGCGGAAAATCGGATTGCTAGTTCTCCCGATACGTGGTCGCTCGTACGCGTACTTGCACACGTTCCCCATGGAAAGGAAAGAGGGAAAGCGCTCGAGAACGGAGCCGCGCTCCATTGTGGGAGCCAGAGCGAATCGACCGATATCGTAGGAAATTTGCGATCAAGGAGACAAGAGTCGAAGGCGGCTGGCGTACGACGGGGGGAGGGGGCGAGCGAAAGCCGAGTAGTACGTGCTTATGAAAAAATACGCGAGCTAAAATATCGTTGGTGGAGATGTGCCGCGAGTGCAGCGCTATCCACTCTATGCCAAGAAAATGATCCGCTCGCCCATGTTGTCTTATTTCGTTTTGCATCTTTTCACCGACTGTAATTATACGTTGCGATGGATATCGGGCCTCAGCATCGCCGTCATCAGATGTAGATAACGCGGATTGAATGATTTCACGCTTCTTAGATCATAAAATTACAGCTTGCGCCTTTCAAATTACGACTACAATTCGGACAATGGATGTGGATAGAACTCTTTGAACGCACGTATGCCGGAATGATAGACATTTTGGTCGCGTTTCAATCGGTATCGAACCAAACGAGCAAAATATGTTAAAGTGAACCATCGCGTTCCGGTCGGCAATTTTTCTCATGTCACCAGCACAATCCCGCCTCCTATCATTATTTTCTTTTTTCGATGAATTGCTAAATTTTAGCTACGCCATTTACCATATAAAAAAATATCACTCGTATACTCGCGTACGAAAGATCATCTTACTTTGGTTGGCAGCTCTCTAATTTGTTATCATACTTATGTCGACGAATGACGTTGAAATTAATAAATATTTTCTTATAAATGTTAACACTGTTTCTCCACAATTATCTTTTATAATTATCAATTATCCCTCATAATTATCTTTTATATAATACTGTATAAAAATAACGCAAACATAAATATTTTAGTTACTTATCCGCGCGTTCCCCCATTTATACAAATATATATTCATGTTTTTCTCGGTTATTTGTTTGTTTACAATCATCCATCGTTTCGTTATTTTCCTAACACAATGGATTTTCAAAGTTTTAATGTATGAATGATATTTAATTTACATGCGTACTTATTCATAGGCATGCTTGTACACGTCTAAAAAATTTTTTACTGCAAATAGATAAAATATACTTATATTTTTAAAGCCCTTACAATATAAAAATTATTTACGGCATTTCCTCAGTATTTTCAATCATGCTCGAAAATAATTTATTAATAATAATTTATTTTAAAGTAATTAATAGAAACTTAAAAGTATTTTTGTAAGGAAACTGACCCTTTTATTTAAATCTTTTTCAAGTTCAATGCTCATTCGTAAAAAGAAGTAGGAAATTAATTTTTATTATTTTAATGAAAATAAAATAGTCACATCTAAAGCAGATATACAAAAATTTGATGTTTCAGGCAATATATTACTAAATAAATAACTTACTTTGACTAAAATTGATTCTTATTTCAAAAAGTCTTCCAATGAAATTATTAAAATTATGATAAAAAAGAATATGTCAGAAAGCAAAATGTAAGTACTTAATTTTGTATGCATATACCATTATGCATGTATATTAAAAATGAAAGATTTCACGCGATGCGTGAAATCTTTAATTTAAACATGTAAATAAATTATAGACATTTGTAAAACCTTTATGAATGAAAAACATATCATACTGTGTTTGATGATGTACATATACCATACTTTCCGACAAGTATTTTTTGATCAAAGCTCAGTCTTGACACAGAGTGATCAACTTCGCTTAAAATAACATACTTTACAAATTGAGTACGGAATATCAACTGTTACATATTTTTACAAATAAAATAAAATCAGAGCCTTTCAAAGGATTAAAAGAAATTCATTATCATGGGATTCATCAAATTGTTTTGATCCTAATTATAAATTATTAGGTAAACAAATATATACATACGACCAATTTAAATGTACTATGTAAACATTTTGAAATTTGAATTTGAATTTGAATTTTTGCTATTGTTAAGCAATTATAAATTAATCAAATCGGAATTAATTTTAATATTTAATGTTATGTAATTTGTTATTATTTTCTCCTTTAATATTAACAAATAGTTCACTTTATAGTGTTTTAACACGTAATACTTCAGATACTTAAGTCGACTAATAGTCTGATTTGTGAAATGTATATGCACATTTTTATTTAAATTTATGAAACACACTTAAATATAAAATTATATAACGCTATTGCTTCATTCATAAAGTTTTTAAGTTCTAGCTTTTTGCTATTATTTTTCGATTTAAGTATGCTTTGAATGTTAGAAAACTTAGATTTATAATTCTTTGTTACTTTTATTTTGATTATAATGATTACAATAATTATTAAAGTACACAAACTCATGAAAATTTTATTTTAATTGAATAAAATCCTTTTGATTGTATGTATTACAAATAGTAATAAGCACATAGTATTTTTTTGAAAAGTGTTTTTATCAAATAATATCAAATAAAGGCTATTAGTTTTGGTAGTACAATAATTTTTTTTACTTATAGCCTTACTAATCAAATTACCAATTATAAATAATTATCTATACATTACTTGAAACGTATTTAAGTCGATAATCAGTTGTAGCATAATCAACACTTTTTAATGATGTCTCATATAAAGAATCATTCTATACGAAATCTAATTTCTAACTGATAAACATGCGTTGGAAAATAATAATTTTAAAAGTATTCGTTACATTTTTCTCTTTTTAAACAGATTTTATTGTATATGCATTTCTTAAATTCAACAGTATTGATACTCATTATAATACAAAAAGAAATCATCAAAAACTGAAAAGTTCACAGCATTTTACAGTTTATGTTGATACCCATATCTTACTTTCTAATATTTTACATTCTAATAGTCTTATTAGTATAAAAATCTTTCGAGTAGAAGTGAAATGACGTTGGATAGTTAAAAGTTAATAGATAATATTTTGTAAAAGTATATTCAATGCATAATTAAGAAATTCTACTATGCCGAAGATAGAAGATTCAAATTGTTATAATTATGCTGATTAAAATACATTTTAGATAATTTGATTTATTTTATGTTTATTATTTTTCTATGAAAAGAATTATCTTTTATCTACGAAATATTTTTTATGCGGCTAAATCATTTAATTTAAAATTCAAATATTTAGTAATACTATTTTGACAATTTCATAAATGATTTTATTTTTTAAACCATTTTTAATGATCACTGTAAACAATTTGGATCGATAGAAATTTAAAAATTGTATAAAATTATGAACAAGAATTTAAATATTTGGGCTTTCGTACGTGATCTTTATAAAAATTATTCTAAAATCTGCCACATTTCGTTTTTAATATGTTCAAATTCAAGAGTTAAGACAAATTCAATAAAAGAGTGCGTGGTAAAAATATCTTAACAATATCTGGATATAAATAAAATCATCATTTATTAAATAAAAAACCATCCATGTACAAACTCATATAATTGCACGTATAATTAAGATTAGTGTGACTGGGCATGAAATAAAAATTTAAATACCGATTTAAATTAATCGGACTTTAATGTTTCTTGAATAACAGTTAATTACATGAAATAGACTTATGAAGTGCGATCGAATGTGAGCAGATTGAGTCATTTTGTACAATAAGAATAATATGATGAAAACACTGTACTATTACACAAACACTGAAAGATCGGAAAATCTACATTCGAATGATGTACACTCTCGACATATCTGTACACTCACATACGTACTCAATTTTTATTACGTACGTAAGCTAAGCATCTATAACTATTGCGTGAAGTAACTCGTGTTTATAGTACACTTAAACTCGATGTGCATACGAAGATGACAATTTTTTGTAATTTTTTGCAAATTTTGCACGTTATTTATCATTTACAAGATCTTATTTATCTGTTGAATATTTTCTCTGCGGGCTCATACATAGATGCTTGAGCTTTTACTTATAAATTATTCAAATCGTTATTCATGAGAGAATTTTAAAATGAAGGAATTTGAAACGAAACTGATTTAATACATAATGTACCAGCCGTATTTATCTAGTTACTCGGAAATGTACGATCTTAATCCAAATGTAACTTTGTCTTTTTATTCACATAAAAATATTTCTATACATTCGTCGTAAAAAATTGAATTACTGATTCTTAAGATTTTCTTCTAAACATTAATAAAAAGTAGTTGAAATATTATCTTCGGCGGCGAAAAATGGATCAATAACGTAATTTTGACATTTTTAACTAAAACTTTGAAATTTTTAAGAAAGTTGATACAGAAGTTAACAATTAGTCGAAGACTTTCATCAGTACAGTGTTTATAATTATATAAATTAATAGTATCGTTTATTTTATATAATATTTTATGATAAAGTATTAAAGAGTATTAAAAAGTATCACTAAAATTGATTTTAACTCTTCGTTTCTCAACATAATTTTAATTTAGCTATTGCATAAGAATAATTTTATAAGTATAATTTATATTATTTTATCTCTATCTTTTCAATAGTTGATTCGAGAGTATCATATGCTTGTGAAAACTTTCACAGTAATGTACGAAGCTTCCATGACCTTTATAATTACAATTACGTTTTGGACGCATATCCTTACCAAACTTCTCACTTCGTGAAACAAACTATTGCAAATATAATATTCTTATATTATATATAGTATTACTATTTTGTTAATTAATGCTACTTTTAATTGAATAAAGACAAGATTTTGCATACTTAATAAGAAATCGATTGGGGATGGTAACAAGGTGTGGTACATGATACTATGATTTCGAAATTAGATTATCTGGTAACATTAACGTTATGTATTGCAAGGGAGTTAAGAAACACTACCAGATAATCATAAGAATGATATGATAGAGAATTTGCAATTATTGTGTGTGTGTGTGTGTGTGTGTGTGTGTGTGTGTGTGTGTTTCGGTATGCGAGTTTTTGTAAATTACAGAAATTCCAGATTCCTGTGATCTCAGATGTTCTGTTGCATTAAATTCAGGTAAGAAATTGACTGATATGCATAATACAGTTTAACTGTAGCACTTTATGTATTTTTAGATACTATTATCAACCTCTAGAAAGAGACAAATTCTTTAATAAATCAATTAGGTCATTCTGGACAGGATACGTATTTTGTATTTATATACTTAATGTTGTTATCCAAATGATTGATGATTACTTCGATAACTTTTCACAACGAATTAGATATCGAATAGCGGTACATCGAAGTGTTGTGTCTTGTTATTTCATTCGAAAACAGAAATTGGTATGCCGATG
Source organism: Wiebesia pumilae (assembly GCA_018907045.1). Classification (NCBI taxonomy): domain Eukaryota; kingdom Metazoa; phylum Arthropoda; class Insecta; order Hymenoptera; family Agaonidae; genus Wiebesia; species Wiebesia pumilae. The sequence goes on along the minus strand of JACCHZ010000105.1, from coordinate 4,602,881 downwards.
TACAAGTAAGATACATAAACAAAAATTTATTTATCTATATAATATAAATATATTACAATATGCTCAAAAATTAAGAAACATAATTTTAGTATTTTTTCATAAAAAAATGTCACAGAAAATTTGGAAAAATTATCCTAAGCAAGACAAAGATTAGAGCAATGCCTAAATTAAAAATCTATTTTACTTAGAATTATCGTATTCTTAATATTACGTCAATCCTACCCGACAATAATTTTATTTATTTAAAAAATTGATATGTTATTATTTAAAATTAAATAACTTTCTAGTATGACTAAATAGCGTACAAAAGTACGAAATATAAACACGTAATGATAATTGTAATTCTATTCGGTTGTTTTAAACTAAATAATTAATATTATGATAGATAAAAATATTTTTAATTCTAGAACTGCCAAAGACAATAAAAATATACCGAAATTTATCAGTTGATTAATATAGTATTAATTGAACTATTGCGACGTCGTAACTGTGTTTATTAAAATAAGAAAATAGGTTATATCTGTATAGAATAATAATAAAAAGAAAAAAATATATATATGCATATTTAAGATTTTTTTTTCATCTATTTCAACCAGAGATTTTTTCTTTTTTAAAAAATGAATGCGTCAATTTTGTTTCCTATATTAAAAATCCGCATTGTAGTATGATAGCCAAAAACACGATGCTAGACTCCGAATTCATCATCCTAATTATCTAAAAACAATAATAAATGTGACTAAGATTAGATAATATTTTTAAAGGCAGGACTACTTCTTTATCCCTAAAGAGTACGCGGCATAATGTAGACTAAAAAGAAAGCAAAATATTTCATTTAATTGTTTTGAAAATTGTAACTGTAGAGTAAATCTATTTGTAATATATAAATATGAGTAATTTTTATGATAAATTCAATGATGAATCAAGAAATCCATAGGTTTTCTATTTCGTAAGTCTATATTATTTAGAAGAAGTTTAGTGAATACCTTATTTATAATGGAAACATTTTATCACGGTTGTGTAAAATAATTGTGTAAAATATTATTATCTAGAAAGCTTTATAGAAATATTAATTAAAAAAAAAATTAGGAAAAAAAGAGAGGCAACATCATGTGTAAGTAATAATAAAAATATCATAAACTAATCTAAACTTTGCAATAAGTCCTTTAAAAGTTTAAAATATTACCGACTGTGTCAAGGATTATTCTCTTACTTATTTTTATAATGAAAAAAAGTAATACTTATCGTAAAAAATTTAAAATTAATCTCTTTTGATAGGCGAGCATGTAGAATGACACAATTTCTTCACGATTTCTTCGATTACATAATTTTAAACTTCACTTATCTGCAGACATTGCAAGAACTTTAAAGTAAAATAAAAATGTCAGATTACGCACCTGATGTCTAAGTCAAAGAAAAATACATTATGTATTTTCAATGCTTGGCGATAAAGAGTATTTTGACGTAACACTTTTCTTTAAATCTTTATTCCCTATACTTCGACCTTACTTAAAAATTTACTTAGACCTATTTAATATGTTTCATATACATATAACTTTTTTTGGCCATGGTTAACCAAAGTATTAAGCTAACTTTCTTGTCATTGTATAATCATAAAAATAATTTTTCCAAGTTAAATAAGTAAACACGTTGCACTTATTAGCCTGATAAATGTAATCACGATTCTTAATTTCATTTTCAATTGAATAACTATATACTTATAATATATACCGTATGTTAAATATAATATTATATACCGAAAATATAATTAAGGCAATTAATCGTATATCTCAGTAAGTCGTTCCGATGACGAGATCAGCGCAGTAACGAAGGCAGAAATTAGAAGTGGCGAGCCTTGAAATTTCGGTCAGTCCGCAATATTATTGTATTACAGTTACCGCAAGTGCTCGAGCAAATATAAAAATAGCTCGTCTTTTTCTGGGGAATAGTCTCAACTACCCTAAGAGAGAATGAAAAAATGCGTTCAAATCGCGTTCAAATCGCGTTCAAATCGCGCTGTACAAATGAGCATTCAATAAGAGTATGCAGGCTCCGGTGATGAGGACTGTTCGAAAGTTACCAGCTTCTTGATCGCGAGGGAAACGCTACTGATCCCGAATGCTCGTGTGTTGTCGCAGGTCGGAGTGGCCCTTGTGTACGAGCGAAAGGTACGAGCGTATGATGGAAAATCGAGAGGCGCGAGCGGGAGCTTATCTCATGCGATAAAGCCGACTGAGCTGTCAGCAAGCGAGAACGACTCCTACCAAAGGAATCGCAAGCTCTCATCCTTGCTACGAGCTTAATTTGTATATCGAAATGAAAGTTCAACGTTCTCAATGTATTACCTTTGCCTAGCCATGTGAACGCGGCTCCGTTGATTGCTGATAATGGAAACTGTAAAATTTATTAACCCTCACGAAAGGAAAAGAACAAGGACAAGGTGATCCGGTGCACGGTGCACGGAGATCAGACGGAAATGTGGAACAGCGGTTTACTCGAAAAATAAGTCAAGTCATTTGGCTATAACATTTTACGATAAGCTTTTATGAAGTCCGTAACTTTAGAATGCTCCGAGATAAGTTGATTTAGCTTTATCAGCTTATGAAAACTGGTTGCAGTACCGTGCACAATAAATTATCGTATCTTGGCGCATAATGGCTGGGATTACAATAACTCCTACACCTTAGTGCGAATGCATATCCAGTTTTTAATTCGGAAGCCGTTGAAATTCAAGAAAAATGTAATCATTTACATTCACTTTGATTTATTACATGCTGAGATACTGAAGTATCAAAATGATAAGGTAAATATGCAGTTACATTTATAGAAAGATGAGTGAGAAGAAAAATTGAAAGTAAATCCGTAAAATCGGAGATTTTCCCGATTTTCCCTAGCCAGGAATGCCGTATTTGCATTTAAAAGGATTACAATCGATAACCAGTCTGATAGATTTATATGAGAGTCCAGATAGTAGGGCACATATACATACGTAGTTGAAATCATCGGAGAAGTTCTCGATATTTAAGAATCGTTCTAAATAGTTTACCTAATAATGTCCACGTCGCTGACGTGGAGGAACTCCATGCAGAAACTCGCTCAGTTGACTATCGCCACAGCAAGTTGTAACGCGATAGTGTAAGTAAGTTATATTAGCATAGATTGTTGTACCAATGCAGGCAAATCGCCTTCGGACTTTACGACTTAACGGCACATGTCCAAACGACTTGTGGACCGAATCGATAGACCAACGAAGCTTGAAAACATTCGACATTTAAAGAAAATGTAGAGAGTCATTGAAGGCTCATGAATAGCTATTATTTGCCAGCTTATTTATAATGCAAAATAAATTTTAATTGAGTTGCTGCATTTGCGAATCGATCTTGCGCCTACGCGCGTGTATTAGCATAAAAATGACACATACACATACACATACGCACACTCGTTACTTCGAGCAGAGCATTTCAATTTGGAGTTCAAAGGTTGCTGTTAGAATGATGTTTTACTTCTAGAGGTTATTGCAATTGTAAAAATGAAATAAAAATAACGAATACGCTGTAAAATTTATAAAAAGTATTAATAATTGACTTTGCTTATACAATAATGAGCGAACATTTTCAATATTTGATGTCACTCAATGTATTGACTTCACTGATAACTTATCTGTCTTTATCTGAGACTTTCCATACCATCGCAGTATATTATCTTTAAAAAGTAAGTATTTTTCACAGATCAGGGTAAATATTAAATGGAATTAAAAATCCATAACTTTAAAAGAAAGTAAGATATTATTTCATTACGATGCATGTCTACTCGTTTATATAATATATTTAAAAGAACTTAATTGAAAAAACTCGACCGTACTTTAGAATCTTGTACTGAGATTGTACGTTTAGAATAGGTCTCAGTTCAAGTGCACTCTAAATATTATAGTATTGCTTTTAAAGTTAGATTTGAATTAAAACGCATAATAGGCTCTACTGTACTCTATTACTATCATTTTTAATCTTGTATTTTGATACGATTAGTGAAATGGCGCTGCAAAAGATTATGTAGGTATTATGATGATTTAAATACGAACGTAAAAATGTTTGGTAAAGTACGTTTTGGAATAAATATTTTAATATCCAAGTTTCTCTTCTATACAATAATAAATTTTTTCGATCTGTAAATTAGGCAAAAAGTAAATCTTTGTAAAATAGTTAATTACAGCTAAATTAATTTGAGTAAAAATTGAGGCATTTAAATGGTACATAATATACACTTATTTAATAATAAAATATCATTATTTATTGTTAACTGAAAGGCGTAACATTAGGTGTTACGTCGATACAAATGGAACATTCTGAACTCCAGAAAATTTTGTTTATTAAATTTATTGCTCTACTCTATCTGATCTCGATCCTACAACGATATTAAAAATAAAGAATGCAGATATGAAAACCTTAATTAAAACCGAATGAAAGATTCCTACTTAGGCTACTTTCTCCTTTCAGCCATACTGCTGCGTAAGATTCTTCGCATCAATGAAATAGCTTTCATTCGTGGTAATTAAGTATTGCGACCATAAACTATTATTGCATAAATTTAATGATTAAAAATACTTTATGTAAATCAGAGTTTTGAAAACTTGACGATACTCGTGACAAAGAAAGATGTAAGATTTTTAATCATGGCCATTGACAGTCCTTCACTTACATTCCTGTTAATAGTCATAAATTATCGTGAAATGGGATAACTTTCGCTGGAATAAAGCACCGGTTCTTACCATAGTTCAAGTATGAAAATATGTTTTATCATTTTGCTTTTATAAAATGCACTCATAAGCACTTTGATTTCTAAACGGAAATGAATAATTTGCCTCTACTGGAAAGTTTTGATATAAATTAAGGAGACAAACTTTCGAACTTCCGAACGGAGGGAAGCACAGACAAATAGAAGAGTATTCACTATTGTTGATTAGAATTCGTTACAATCAATGTGGATGCAACGATTAAACTTTGCCTAACGCAAGCATTTTCGTAACTTGTAATTGTTTTTCTCAACGTGACTTAATGGCGTCGAGAGCGCTTATCTCGTAGCTCAAAGAGAGAGAGAGAGAGAGAGAGAGAGAGAGAGAGAGAGAGAGCACATACGAGATCGGTCACGTCGTACGCAATTACGATCGATACTCCGGAGCTACGACTGCTCGTGCGGCGTAATCTAATCTTCCTTTATTTTCCCTTATCGGAGTGAGTGATCGCTTCTCTTGGCCTCAACGGCAACCAATCGAAGCGCGCATTCCATACTGATTGATCGTTGTGTCCACGATTGCAAAGAACGTCCACTTCTGCATTGCTGATGTAGAGGTACGTGATTCGAACCATAATGAAGACAATGACAGCGCCAGATTGATCCCGTCAATAGCGCAAATGAAGAAACGATACTTCCCAAACTGATCCTCGAGTCGTTAACACGAATGACTCGTACTGATACTTATGTCGATGATTGTTTAATTAATTTGCACGAAATGAAGTTGCTTGAGACTTCTTCGAAATTAGGTTATTAGATTTCCATTTTTAGAATCTTCGAATTTTAAGTTGTTTTTGGAAGAAAGTAATGGTTATGGTAAAATGCATAGAGATATCTTTGATACCTACATTTTAGCACGCCTTTACGGATAAGACATTGTAGGATCATCTACTATTATATATATATATATATATATATATTATATATTATATATATTATAATACAGTTTTATTAAAAAATCTGTTACATATCTATGAAAAGTACTGGCGGCTAAAAAATGTATTAAAACATGAATATTGAAAGTGTAGGAAATCCTTTCGTAAAATATCCGTGTACAATAGAAATTAAAGATAATAAAGATAATAAATTATTTATTAATATAATAAAAAACATAATTTCCTTTATTACCAGAAAAAAAAATTACCTTTAAATAAACGAATTGTATCTTGCATTTTTATTGTTACATGGATTATAAAAAACTTTTCATTATAAATAAAATAACCTGTTCTTTGTACTCAATTAGAAACTTTAAGAAGCAGGAAAAAAGTCCAAATAATAGAGGCTTTTCTGTTACTTTGACAGACGCTATTCCGTCAACTAGAAATTATAAACACGTATAACCCTTTATAAATTTAATAACAAAAATTTAATACATTTGAATCTGTAATCGTTTATATTTCAATTCTGTTAACAATAATTTTACGAACAAGTGTTCCCTCTATTAATTAAAATTTGTTTCATGAGCCTATTTTCATTTGATGGATATAATTTTGTTATACTTGTCATGCCTGCCATAAATATTACATACTTATAATAATTTTATGAATATGCGTTGAACGTAATATTTTAATACAAAGTACAGAAGAAATTGTTATCTACAATGCGTTTAATGTATCTTCAAAAATAACACTTTTTCCACCCTAAAAATATAAACAGCAAAATAATTTACTCTTCTAAATTAACATTCTTTCCATGATCAATTGATATTAAAGTTTTCTTTTCTTTAAGTTTTCTTTAAATGAGTTTTCAAACCAACAAAAATTTGTTTCACTTATAGTTTTACTACAAGTATGGATATAGTGTATTATGTATAATAATATTAAATTTTTTAAATATGTTCAAAATTAATTAAAAACCGTAGCCATATGACGTAAATATAAAAAGAAAATAGACCATAACTAAAAAAATAGACAATTTAATTTTGTTTTTGAAATTATTATTCAAAGAGCGATACTTTCCATTAAAATTGAAAAAGAAACACGTAAAAATGTTTTATCTTAAAATGTTGTTGATCCAGCTTACTAAATAAAGCTACAAAATATTATTCGGTAACTAACATAGAATTGCTCTATCCTACTCTAAACATCACCTTGCATTAGTAATTTAACTCATTGAAATCATAAATTGAAATCATAAATTTAAATTTTTTATATTTGTAAATCATAGTTTTAATAATAGGGCTAAAAATGTTATATTAATAATAACACATAATTCTATAAACATTTAATACTTGTTAGAAAAATGTACTATTCGATAAAAATTTAATGAAATGTATTTTTGAATTATATTACACTGGGATTCATCAGCAACGTATCAATATGTTCAGTGTGACGGATTAAATGAACCGGATATTAACGTATTATAGCTATATATACACAAAAAATTCAATAAATATTTCCTTTTATAACTGCATATAGTACCACAAGGAATTTAACAAATACCGTTTAGCAAACACTTTTCAAACTCAAACTTATGTATCTGTTATTTATTTTTAACAAATAAACCTATATCTATTAATATCCCTGATCGTATAAAAGAAGAAGTTGGTTTTGCTAGAGTATATTTCATCGTGCTGCAATTGTTAATATAGAAAATTTTGCAGGTCATAATACTAATATGAATATCAGACATTTATTAACTTATTGACATTTTTTCGATAATTAAGTGTTAATTAGAAATTAGTATTCGTCTTAGAGCACTCTTTCAATTAGTATAGAAATTGTATTTACAAATAAAGGGAAAAGTAAAAACGAAATCGTTTAATTCGAGTCATATTAAAAATAATCTAAAAATTAATTTTCCATAGATATGCCGTTTGCAACTCATTGCAAAAATCATAAGAATTACATGAAAAATGCAAGGGCTCCGCATGCAGGATCGCATATACCTTGCATTATACCCGTGTTTAATGAACCTTGCGTAGAACAATGGTACACGTAAAATATCTCTGACAGCAAAAGAATTCTGTCTCTCGCGTACGGTAAGTCATTTCATTACATTAAAATTAAAAATAACGAGGAGGAAAGACGAATACGAAACGAAAGTCGATGCGATACATCGAAGAAAAGCATGAAGGAAAACAGGAGAAATTAAGGAACGATGTTGTAAGTCAGAGAGCGGCGTAACGAGGCCCTGGAATCTCGCTCTATTTCCTGACGTCACGCACACACACACATCGTTAAGCCTCAGCCGCTCGAGTCCAACAGGTGGTTGTTGTACAACTCGACTCGCATCTATGGTAAGTTGGCTGGCTCTGCTTTTTATGTCGACATTACTTGCGCGTACAGAAATTTTCCCGTGCCAAAAAAACCGAGCATAAAGATACGAAGCGCACAAAGGTTATGAGTAATGTTGTAAGTATCTGATTTATTTGCGTAAAGAGCGCGAGTCTTGCATGACGAAATGAAAATTGAGCAGTGCATCAATACAATGTATACCAAATTATAATCTCAATGTATTGATTAATTTTTAAGCCGCTATCAATACCTTTATTCGATAAACCAATTTATCTGCCAAGGACGTTTTAATTATTATTAATCTGACTGCTAATCTTCAATCGTGAGCGATTGAATCTTTTTAAGTTTTTCGTATTTTGCATATTAGGCTGCGCAGCTGATTCGCGATCATTTCAACACGATTAAGTGCAGGTGCAATAAAAAAGGAAGTCTCGATCGACGCAATACTTACTTAATATTTCGGAGCACCGATATTTATTGCATTTATTTAAAGTCCTGCACAGCGATAAAGTCGCAGCAGCGTCGTACACTTTTCAGCAATTCGTAAGATTGAAGTGTTAGAAATGAAAAACGTACAGGACAGTTTGTCCATGTGCGAATCGCCAATGTGCGAAGGCAGGAGAGGTTTTGTATCGAAGGCTCTGAAAATGTAGCGCGCGAGCGCCTGGGCGCCTGACTCTTCGAAATTTCGGAGACACGCGACAGCTATTTCAGTTTCTCGGGTATTTCTATTTGAACAGCCATTGGCAGTCCAACTGACGTCATAGACCAACGACGTCATCGTTCGAGCATTTTCAGGCGCATGATTCCGCTCGAGCAGCCAGAGAGTATTCTTAACGGGGATGCAAGCGCGCGGCGGTTCGCGTACTTAGTCGTAAGAGGGTCATAAAAGGCTCGTAAATTGCGAGGATAAGGTACGTGTTTACCAAACGAGCTTTAACCAAGCGTGTTTAACAAATGAGCATTCGATGCAGCGCTTGCACAATGCTCGCGGAATACGGCTCTAATTAGCCGATTTCGACATCCCGACCTCGCGGAAAAGGATACGCAAACGTTGCGCGCACTTACATGAGCGTTTCCTGCAACAATTGCGGCACGCTTTGCAGTGGCCTGATGGTATTTTCTTTGCGATACACGATAAGAAAGAGTAACGAACGCTGGTGCGAGTGCATTTTAAATAAAGCTCGGTCTTGTGATGTGTAACCATAATAATGATAAGCGATAAGTGATTTTTCAGTTGGCGAGGAGTCGACATTAGCGTCTAAAGTAATCTTGGGCGCTGCCTTCGCTTAGGATGTGCAGCGATCGAAGTTTCATTTTCCAGCATCATTACCTCCAACTGCACTCGTAAAAGGGTTTACTTTAAGGGTTACCAACGACTTACATTACACACGTGCCATCCCTGTATCGCTCTTTCCAACTATCGAAATTACTCGAAACTAATTCTATTTTAAAAAAAATACGCCGTTATTTGCTTCTAACATCGGTATTACGACATTGTGTACTTCAACACAGTGTCGTAATATGCATTTAAAAACGTCTTTAAGAAGTATTAAAATATTACATTTTTCACGACACATAATTGAACATTCTTTTATTGGCTTACCATTAATACATCGCTACAGTCGCATGCGCTTACAAATTTTCGTTCAAGTTCTACTCGTGAAAGAAGAAGGAATTTCGTGAAAGAATTTTAAGGAAACTTGTGTGTACACATTATTAATAGTAGGCCATTGTGCGCCTACAAGAAAGAAAGTGATTGGAACAACAATAGCAAAAGTGAATTCGAGATTAAACGGCATGAAACCAATTGAACGTTAGTAGGCATAACATTGAACGCGTACATCCATCCATTGTAGATTACAAGATCTGAAATTTATAGTAATGGTCCATTCTTTCCCAACAGTTCTTTCGTGGGAAGAATTACCGCGTTGCCTAATTTATTCTTTTCGATATTAAATACACGAATAATGCAATACAGAACAAATCTCCATCGAATCGCTAAAATGCTTAATTTTGTTTTGAATTATAGAGGTTTCACACGCGAGAAACCATCGGGAAGTTGCCACACGCGTTTTAACTCTTCCATGCCTGAAGACCCAAGCTTCTCACGAGTTCAACCATCACGAATTGTTATCGCTATGTACAAAAGTAGGCGAACGACATTTTTCAGCCAGGATTTTGTACTTTCCTTTCGACTGGGACCGTAAAACCTTAATTTGGAAAGTAGAAGTGATCGTTAACGGATTCCACTCAGTTTGCCGATTTTGCCGCTTTATGCCTCACAAATTACAACTAGCGTGCGATCGGATTTATCAATTTCTCGAATATAAATGGTCTCGCTTAATGTAATGGTTTTGGCGTGACTTGGAAAATCGCAAGCGGTTAAATAGATACGTGGGGAGCCCGAGAAACAAACAAACAAAGCTAATGACAAGCGTATGTATCTACATGAGCAGCTCACCACTCTGCGTCCAACAACTGTGACATTCCTGACATAGCGTAGACCAGTCATTTTGCAGATCCTCGTGGCTGGCCATGACACACGTTCCTTTTCGTCCCTCCTCGTCCCTCCTTGAACCGCCTCGTCCAACGTTCCTCGTGACCTTGTCGCCAGCCACACACATGCACGACCGCTGCTCCCGAATCGCGGACGCGTCCTCATGGAGATCCTTACGTATCCGCGTGTTTGGATGGCACAGCCGAAAGGTAAAACTCGACAAATAACTATAAAAATCTGCACTCTGTGAAGTCGAACGAGGTGCGCGACAATGGTTTCCTCGTCGTCTCACGGCTAACTATCCTAATTCATGCGTCCCAGTCGATTCTCTCCTCTTCGCGCTCACTCTCTCTCTCTCTCTCTCTCTCTCTCTCTCTCTCTCTCTCGCCGTTTCGTCTTCGTTATACGCGACCGACGTGTGACAACGACTCAACGAGTTCCGCGGCTTCTCGCGATAATAGCGCCCAGCGCGCCACTTAGCCCCGTACTTACGTCACGTTACGTGCGTACCCATCCGACAAAAAATCATCGTTGTTAATGTCGCACTCGATAACTCATTTTCACGAATTATTCGCGATTTCTATTCGACATCGACAGTAATAAGCTGCTCGAGGGCAGAGAACTCCTTCAAAGACCCACAGCAATGCACAACGATTGTTGAATTTTAAATTCTTGATCATGCGTTTAGCTGAGAAATCAAGTAGCACTTGCACTACCCTCATTAAATTCTATTATATATAGTTAGTTTTGTGAAGAACTATTATTATATTTTTAAAAATTATAAAATCATTTGTTTAGCAACAAAATTTTGGAATTTACACAAAGTAGTAGTAGATAAAGTCGAATATGTCGAATGTAAAATATTTCGATATTATGTCATATTATGTTAGCTAATGCACATACAACATATACCATGCATACCTAACATACTATCTTAAAACGAAGCAATTGCTTTATATAATTGTTTAACTAACTGTAAATCCATTTATTTTACGAAGATTTGTCATGGGAAATTTAAAATAATTTTAGCGGAAACTTTGCGCCATAAACCTTTTTGATAACAGAAATAAAAACAAATTCTTTACCTAATTTTCATAAGGATTCATAAAAATTTTTCGCTTTTATATTAAAATTTGAAAACTGTTTTGTTATGTTATTGAAACCGCATAGTTGAAAATTATATATTTTCGCAGCTTTGAGTAATTATGATAATTACGAATTTCACCTTATTATAAGATAAAAAAATTATTTAATAGATTTATATAGTGTACTAAGCAGCGATCATTCTATGTTTTGAAATCTCATCTACATTACCTGGTACGAAAGTACTACTTTATATTGTACATGTTGAGGTCGAATATAAAACAGAAAAGAAAATCATCCTAAACAAACATTCTTTTACATTTTTATAAATCAATTATAAGATAATTTACAGCATAATTGTCGTCATATTTATTCGTCATAATTATTATAGGTTTGTTACGTACATCGTTGATTCAAACACTGCATCATAACTTAATAAAATTTAGTTTACAGTTCATTATCAATTTAAATCCGTCTTTCGTATTGCTTTTTTATAACATAAATTCAATATGTTTCCTTTAACTAATATAAACCAAGCTAATATGTTATTAATTTACATATATTTTCATCAAGGATAACTAATCGTATATTCTATAATGACAATATTATTTTTACTTTTTACGTATATTTAAGATTTGATGATTTCTAACATTTATATAATTTTTTAGAATTTTAATTCTTTCATGATAAAATGTGTAAATATTTTGCAGGATATCTATATAGATTTCAATTATATGTACAATTTGTAATCTTTTAAGATTCACCCGCGGAAAGATTCTAATATTAATAAAGTAAAATACATGTTAGCTTATGTAACCTAAAATGCGTAATTTATTTTAAACTGATGATTTCATTAATTTATTAGACTCATACTAATATAAATGGACTTATATATATATATACATTTTTTTTTTCATTCAATAAATATAATCTTTATTCTTTATAAAACTCTCTACATTAGGAACTATTAAAAAAATTCTGTATAAGAGTTTTAAACAATTCTTGTAAAATTACATTTTTTACTAAAAGATAATAATGAAAATATTAATGACATAAGTTTTTATATGGCCACATTCAGTTTAATAAAATTTCATGGATATTGCTAAAGATTGGTAAATCATAAAATAATTTTTGTTGAAAAACATTCTTGTATTTCTTAATATTTATAGAATTACAAACGTATCTACTTGAGTTTTAATTAATTTCCAATAAGTTTTGTTATACATAAAACTATATTAAATGCTTGGATTTCGCTTTTCAACAAATAGACTTTGAAGTTAGAATAGCAGGTTACACACAATTTCGTATCTAATTAATTCAATCCAAAATAATTTAATATATCTAATATGTTTACAAAAATATTTAAAAATTGAATACATTTTTAGAGAAAAGACAAGGTCAAAATACATTCTGCTTTACCGATACTGCATTTTTTAAATAAAAAGATAATTTTTATACATAATGGGAATATTTTATAAACTTTTAGATTAATAATGTTAATATTTTCTTTCAAAAAATACTATTTTTATACAATTTAAAAATGTCTATTTCACTGTGTCCCTTTAGAAACTCATTAATAATACAGTTTCTATACCTTGTAATGTCGACAAATCTTTGTATAATTAGGTAGTATATTTTGTAAATGATTGAATACATAGCATAGAATAAAAATATAAATTTATATTAGTAAAATGTAAAATCAAACTTATTTACATTTTACTTATAACAAAACTGTTTAAATACATGATCAATTATATCATTAAAAACGTTTTACATTAAAAATAAAATAAAGTAATAAAATAGAATTCGTGTACTAATTCAAGACATTATCTATTATATTTCAAGTATTTATTCACTTCATAGTTTTTATTTTTACAAGTTCTTAATTGTTACAGTATTAGATTATGTACACAGTATGTATAGGTGGATAAATAGTTTATTATAGATAGTATGTGAGGGTGTGTTCAATTAATTATATGTCTAAAATAATTATGTTTTCTTAACTTTTAAAAAGCCTGCTGTATTTGAAAAGTATTTTGCATTTGCTTCATTAATTTTCTTTTCTGCTGCTTGAGGATTCACAATTTCCAAACCCTTTAAAATTGAAAAAAATTAATTATTATTATTGCTCAATATTTTTTTTTACTAAACATAATTACAAATTTTATATGAACTAATATTATATATGTACCTGAAGTGGCGTAAATGCTATACTAGAGGCTGTTCCTGAAACTTGCTTTTTAACTGTTGTGCTACCACCCCAGTGCTGCTGTTTTTGTAAATTCTTTTGTAAAGTTTTGGAAATTCGAACTTTTGTTTTCTCGTCAATTTGTGGTAACCTAATCCTTCCAGTTCCTGCTTTTCCAATTGTACCTCGAGTATATCCAAGATCTTCCTGATAAGCATCACTTTCAATCTGTATCATTTAAATAAATTAATTATTTCATTTATATTTTCTTATTTTATTATTTAATTGTGAAGATGATTAATTATTCATGAAATATCTTATTAAAAATTCTATTTTAAACCAAGTAAAGTTAAATTTACATTGTTTTTCATTGATAATATAACGTAAATGATCCACATTTACTACTTTTATCTATTTTATTATTAAGCAAATATTTATAAAACTTACATCGGCAAAATTCATTCTATTCGCCTGTTTTCTAAATTCAGTGATAGCATAACGCTCTTTCATTTTTCGGACCCTTTTACCTCCACGCTTTTTCCTACCTGGATCAATTGGTTTCGGTAATGGCTTTATAAATTTAACAGGTGGAGGTTCTAGTAATTTGTCTAATTTCTTTTCTATTTCTTCACGTAATAGTTGACCTATATGACCATCTGTACTATTGTGACAAGCATCAACACGTGCTGCTAATGTGCTTTTTGCAGCAACGAGTCTTGATGCTTTTCTCCTTAGGTCCTGAAATAAAAAAGCATTAATTTCTATAATTTTAATGAAAATAATTTAGTTAACATTAATTATTTGTTTAGTCTAATCAGTATTTCCTGAGAAAAAATATATTTCATATAAAGATTTTGAATTTCATATGAAGAGGTTATGTACTAACACAATCTTTAAAAATTTAGTTTTAAGGAATCAAAAACAAAACCACTAAAGTAAATAAATTTAAGACGTATTATATAAGAAATATTCCATTATAATTTCAAATTTATTTGATTAAAATTTATGTAAAAACCTATTTTATCTGACATTTCGATTTTGAAATTTCAAACACATATTTTCAAAACTATAAAATCTTCCTTTTCAAAGATTAATTTTTAACGTTAGTAAAAATTGATTAGTTAGTTAATTATTGGCATTGATTTTTAAAATAACTAAAACTTATACAACATTGAAATATTTAATCAATAATAAATAAATTTGTTAAATTCTACTAAACTTCCTTCATCTTATGAGCATAAAATGTCTGCTCTTTTCACAAATTATTTGTAAATCTGAATAACTGTATATTAAGTGTATATGTTGATATATTCTAAAATTACTGTTTTTTATAAGTTATACAAAACATATATATACAAATCAATTAAGATTTTTACAATATTATTAAGAAAACAAACTTTACTATTTTTATATTTCTATTGAAATAGAATCTTAGTTAAGATAATTTTAAGTATTGAAAATTTAAATCACAAAAAATATACAAATAAATTGTTCCTTTAGTTTTTGCTGAAAACAAATATATTGGTTTGATGCAAAAAGTGTTCCATTTTTGGCAACACATTACATTGCATCACAAAAAAAATATTATCTACTTTATTCATGTAAAGTTTAAATGTTTAACAAAAATAAATTCAACAAAAATCTTCGGATAAATTGGATTTGATTGTATTCTTAAAATATTATTAAGCACTACAAATGACAGAAAACAGGGAATATTTTCGATATTTACACTTTTTTATTACCAAAAAATAAAAATGTTTTGAGATACAAAAAAAGAGAAGTACTAAGTACAATGAGAATGATAATGAAAGAACAGAAAAAAAACGTAACTCCAGAATACTATATAACATTGGCTTGCAATGCAATACTATTTAGTGTCAAAAATAGTGCAAACTTTTGCATCAGCTCACTACATTATATACATATTTAAATAATAAAATTATCTTAAATTGAATGTAAAAAATATTTTTATGTTGAAAAGTTTTAATCATTATGCATTATTTAAAATGTAGTTTAAATAATTATTTCATAAAATATTTTTAGTTTAAAATAAAATTAAAAATGCTTAAAATTTTAGATTTTAAATAAAATGAAAGTAATTAATTATATTTTACTTTTCTTATCAAAATGAGAGTATTAATATTTTTATTTGTATTTCTACTGAAAATTTAATTTGAACAATCTAGAATAATACTGAAAAATAAAAATAAAAATTTTAATAATTAATATATTCTTACTTGAGGTGTATCTTGCACAATTTTAGAATAATAAATAAATCCTGTATGTGGTAATGCTGACACTTGTGAAAAACCAGATAGAGTAATTTTCCTTGTACCTAAGAGTAAAATATTACATGCAGGCATTTTTGATAGTTTTGTTAGGCCTCCAGCAACACCTTTAAAAATAGAAAATTAAGTAAAGAACAATATAATTTTTAATGTAAAAAAAAAGAATAAAATATACAAATTACAAAAATTAATACCCATAAGTTTTGCTGCAGTTGAAGCACCAACTATTGCTGATAAGTTTGGTGCAATGAATGCCATTCTACTTTCTACATATTCAAATATTCTTTGCTTCAAATTATTTAGCTCGATAGCCATATCACAAGCTTCATCAATTGCTTCTTTTTCAGCTTCTGTTAATAATTGCCTACAAATTATTAAAGTTATAACAAAATTATTACAATTGAATACATTAAAATTTATAAAAATTATTTATTATAAAAAAAAATATTATTTTATAATAACAACTATTTATCATAAACTATTTACCATTATGAAAAAAGAAAAATATAATATACAAATGATTTGGTTAGATGTTTTAAATTTAATATAATATTCTAATATTATTCATACAAATTCTTATATATATATATATATGATAATATTAATAATATTCTTTTTTCATCGTTTATTTTATAATATTTTATAACACTTACATATAAAAAATTATTTCTAACAATATATAAATAAATAAATATTATTTTAGTGATATAGTTAGAAAATGTCTTTTTTATCAATATTTTTAAAAATTTGCAATTTTAAAATACAATCTTATAAAATGTTTCTAGAAATAATGCAGTATAATTGAAGAGTAAAGAAAATTTTAAACAACTACAACATGAAACTAAAAAAGAAATTTCACTTATTATATTAATCAAATATCAAATATTTCAAACAAATAAAGAACTGCTCATATTACAGATTATTACATGGTTTAAAAGAAATGTTATCTCTATATATAATATTAAAGACCAAAAACGTTACTAAGCAAATTACCCCTGCGTTGTTGAAGCAGTGACAGAAACCACCATGATTGTAGCTTGTGTAAGAAACTGTTGTAAAATTTCATTGTTTTTGGCTCTATCTAAATCATTTCCTAATTCTTTAACTGTCATTAAATATTCTAAGTGTTCAACAACTAATGACTCAAGTTCTGGAAATCTTTTTGAATATTTACTTGTTGTAAATCGATGAATAGTTGCTGAAAGAAACAATATTCCTATAAAGAATAATTTAAAATAAAAGGTATATTTAAAAAGTTCTTTATAAATTTCATTATTAAAAACAAAAATAATATTAATATCGAGATATTAATATTTACCTTATATACTTATTTCAACTGAATTTAATTTAATTTAATGAAAAATAAACATTTTTTGATAATATGAATTAGAATAAATATATAAAAAAAATGACTGTACTTACCAATTTCAGTATCAATTTCAACAGCTAAATTATTAGCTTCTACAATTAATTGATATTCTGGATCTGACTCAACGGGGCCAATAATATCTGAAGATTTGCGAAGAACTTTACTATATTTATCAATTTCAGATGTAACCTTTTGCATCAGTGGTGAATCTCGTAGTTTGGCAAGTTCTCTAACTGAATCAACTTTGATGTCTATAAGCATGATAAAAACTTATTCACGATAAATTCTACTAATTTGATTTTTAACTGCAAACAGTTTACAGTTTATAATATTACATATTTAGTAAATAGAAAAACTAACCTTTTTCTGTAATTTTGGAAGACATCGACGTTGGAATAAGTTGTTCAGGCATCGGCTCTTCGAATACATCGTCGGCATCATCTTCGAGATCAGCCAAAAGTTCATCAGCCAAAGACATTATTGACAACTGATATTATAATGTTAATTTTGCATCAAAAACATTATTTGCAATATTTCTTTACACATAAGGGGATATTATTTTAATAATTTCATAACACTTGCTTTTAAAAAAGAAACATCAATATAGAAAGGAAACATCATAGCAGGAAATTATAGATACGCTACTTTAGTAGCAAGTAACACCAGTAGATGGTACTATAACTAAAAATATGATGGTCGCTAAGAACACCAAGAGAATTAAGAATAAATTATAAATCAACTATAATACGAAAAATAAAATATAATAAGATTTTTGGTTATCTCTTTTAGGTATATATGTCTTTAAATAAATTATTAACGTGAGAATATAATATAATTTAATAAATAAATAAATATAAATTAATATTTTCAAAATTCAACACTATTTATAAAATAATAAGTTTAAGATCTTTCGAGGTATGAATAAATTATGGTAGCTTATTTATTATTTTTTTTCGCCAATTCCTTATAATGAAAAATGCTATAAAAGTACAACCATAGACATGCCTAGAAATCTTAAATTTATTAGTATTCGGACTGAAACATATTTCAACACAAGAATAACAGATTAATAATAGAAGTAATTGTCGAGAGAGAGAGAGAGAGAGAGAGAGACCAATAATTACATTGTTTAGGCGTTTTTTCTCTCCTTCCATATATATCTTCAAGACTAATATTAATAACTTTTTAAAATATTAATATTATTAGCAGATGTTCATCACTTATTAGATGAAATATACTTTAACGAAATTATTGTCATTAAAGAAACGAATGAGTCTTCAATTTTACCTAAACATAAACGATTACATACTATTTCAAAGAACATCTTAAAATATTACAAAAGAGTTATAAATTTAAATATAATTTAAATATGCCTAAATAGTTATTATCAGATAATCTGATAATCTGATAAAACTAATCTAAAATAAAAACTTATCCATATAAATTTTAGAATCGTCGAGAAAACATTCAGAGAATCGTAAAATATCTATTATTTCCATATTAAAAAAAAATGTTATTTGCATGTTTAATTTACAATTTAGTTAAATTTATGAGTTTGTGCATTGAAAAATCAAAAAAGATATATTTCATAAAAATATATAAAGTATCAAATTTTAATAATCATTTTAAACAGATTCATATTACAGCTTCGGATTAAGTACATATCTTTAACGTTTTTGTGACATTAAGCACTAAATCATTTAAGCATTAAAAATATAAAATAGGTTTCAGTTTATCGACATTTCTGAAATATTCTGAAATTTATTATGAAAATAAAACAAGTAACGTTCCAACGATCACTTTTTAAGTAAAAACTTTATGATACAATTCTTAAGGAAACAATGAAACAATTGATTTTGTCCTTTGATTGTAATATAATGCATTCAAATATCAATTCGTAATTTAAAAACTCGAAAATTTTATTTATTATACTTGTACCTAGTGTGGACTTTGAAAAAATATCATTAACAGATCTCCCCGGATAAATGTTTTTTATAAACAAATTTAATAAATTAAAAATTGTGTTTTTATCATTTAAACTATATTTGTTACAATAATTGGTACATCTCGTTAAAAATGAAAAAAATTATTTTCAAAAACTTTTTTTTAAATACTCGATTCCTTCTTACAAATCATTTATCACTTAAGATTATACAATTTAGAACGGTATTATTTAATAGTATAAAATATAAAAATAAGAAATTAGCGAATAAGCTCTTAGAAATTGTCGTTTCGACAAGCCACATAGTGAGTATAGCTGTCTATAGATACATTACACAAAATTTAAAAAATTTAAAGCAATTTTTTAAATACATTCAATTATGTAACAATTGAGCAAAGTTTAAATTTTTATAAATAATTAAAAAACTTGATTTAACACAAAATAAAAATGGTTAAATGTGACATTAATTTTTTTTTTAAAAGTTATACGACTTTAATTAATGAAAAGATAAATTTTACACCAAAAAATTGACCTTTCGCATAGAAACGTATCTGTAAGATTTTGAATAAATGTGTGCCGATTGCTTAAAAATTTGGGCCAAATGTATAAATGTATATAACGTCATGAATTTTAATCCGTTAATTAAAACAACTTAATTTATCTTCTGAAATATTACCACAAATAAATACATATGTAACAGGATTAAAACAGTGCATAAACAGTGCAATATATTTAATATTTATGAAAGTCTGCTTCCTTTTTGGAATATTCTAAACCATATGTACAAGCTATAAACGTTTATAAATAATAGTTATAAAAAAGAAATAATTTTACACGTTAAAAGTATGAAAGTATTATTTGATAAATTTGATGTTTTGTCGCATACTTGAATTTTATTAAAAATAGATTACTAAAAATAGTTCTGATAAGTTAGTAATCAAATAAATATTGTAGCTTGATAATATTGGCCGATGCTAAAATTACAATTGTAACTGTAAAATTGCTATTTGTAGCGCGAGAGTAGCGATCGAGGTGTTCTAAGTTATAAATTGAAGTAGATATAAGTTGCTACAGCTCGAACAACAATTTATTAAATTAGCTACAAATTATTTCCCAAAGTGTTTAATGCAGAATAAAATAGATTGATCAATTAACTCCAAGAGAAAATTTAATACAAAAAACGTTTTTGATTGAATTTAGGTATTCGATGAAATCGTACATCATAAATAATTTTAGTACCCTTACCACATTTGAAAAATCTTTCATAGCTCGCTAGCAATTAAAATCCATTTAAATAAATACATTTTAATATAAAATAATTTTTTCGTAAATTGTTGTTGTATCTACTTTTTCCAAAATTGTTTTACAAGATTAGTGAAAATATAAATTTCGACACGAGAAAATGTTCAAGAAGTTGAACGTTCATTAGAAATTCATATGATCTGAAATATAGGCTATAAGTTATAAATGAACTATACCAAGTATTTATTTTTTGAAGAAAATCTGTTAGTTTGAAATCTGTAGAAAACTATTATATTAAATGACCAGTAATAATCTTAGTAATAGAGATGGGAAAAAAGTAGTCACGACCTAAATTTATTAACCACTAGGCAATAAAAATTCAAGTATCATATTTTAATCGTCGTTGCGTCGACGTTAACGTTGACGTTGACATCATTGTCATCATAATCATCAACAACATCCATATAAAATAACGACGATTGGTATTTTTGAAACATGAAACCATATACATTAAGTATGTACTAAATATAAATTGCTATTATAATATATTATAATTATAATTATATAAATAATTATATAAATAATATAAAACAATTATAATTATAAGTACCCGTAATAATGTAAATTTATTTTAAGATTTTCTACCAATGAATGCGTTTACAGATTTAATTGCAATATAGTTAGTTTTATTACAAAATACGCATTATTATTTTTTGCCAGTTAGTGCATCGAGGCCATCAGACTCTATTTCAGCGCGTAATGCAGATGCATTTAATGATTATTCGGTAAGTTCAAATATAAGGTCGGAGGCGGTAAGCGCGATACAATAATGGCACGCAATCATAATGAAATCGAGTTCGTTCCTTCGTTTTCTCATGCGCGAAACAATGAGAAACGAGAAACGCCGATAATGAATGATCGCGCGCAACCGTCTCGAAGAAGACAAACTGTCAACAATCGAGGAGTGAAATGTTGCGTAGACAGTGAACAGCGCGTTATCAGCAGTTTGTTCTGCGCCATTCTCGGGATTATCGGTCGCTCGAGAACCGATGCAAGAAAACGTTGAAGAAACAAAATCGAGCGCTCGGCTCTCCCCCACGCAAACCCGAGAAGAATCGCTTTAGTCATCGGTGCTCCTCCCCGGCGAGCCGATGGAAATCCGAGAAAAATCAGGGAGAGCGCCAACCGGATCTCGGTGCAAGAATAATACACCTACATGCGTTATGACATTATTTTGTAAATCGATGTTACGGGCAAGAGGTGTTGGTCGATAAGAGAGAGAGAGAGAGAGAGAGAGAGAGAGAGAGAGAGAGATGACGCTTTTATAGCCCCCACGCAGTCGACGTTCACTAGAGAAAACCAAAACACCTCTTCATATGTGCCCGTACTCGGCACAATTCTTTCTCTCTCCCGCCACTCTCGGAAGGAGATTTAAACCCGCGTACGACTTGGTAAGAGCGTGCACATCCGTACACACGCCCATGCAAATATACATTGCGCGTAAATGCCAAGATCGAAAGAGAAAGAAGGAAAAGAAGAGGAAGAACAGCGCACGTACGCACGCGTGCGTGCCACTCGGAGTTGGTGAGGCTGGAAGAGAGAACATGTTATAATGGAAATAACAGAGTAGATCTAGGAGAGCAAACGTCGGTTACTAGAGAAAAGAAAAATATGTGAGGCTATGACACGTGAGAACCAGCCGGGCCTTATTACACGTTATATAGCTCGCCTATTCCGAAAATAATAACGTAGTACGCTACGAGAACTGCACTTCGACGTATCGCAAGAAGGCGAATTTGAGATTTAGCGCATTATAAATTTGCGACTCTTCGGCTCTGTTTCTCCCCGTCCTCCTCATATTTCGGCCACGCGAATAATTCTGTATACCTATCGCGTTCCGAGCAGCTTCAGCGAGCAGCGGCGGTAGTGAGCGCGTTGAGATATTTAAACCCACACGCGGCGAATTCAACGAGTGTGTAGCCAACAAAGCGGTAGGCATTTTTCCTCATCGTCGCCGACGCTACGCTACGACTCCGATAAAGAGGAAGGGAGAAGACGAACGATACGACCAAGAAGGGAGGAAGTAGCAAGCGCAACTTTTCCCTCTCCGTCGCTCTTGAAAAACGGAAGTGGAGGTCAACAGAGAGAAGGAGAAAGTGTATGTAAATCCCTATCGAATCGAACTGTAAGCACCAGTGACTCTTCGAATGCGGTGTGTTCGAGTAAAAGAGAAAGAAAACGTGTGCACGACGGACAGACAATTACGTGCGCGAATTCGCTCGGAGGGCTCGCACATCGTACTCTCTTTCCCTCCTGGCCATCCTTCCGTCGGTGAGTAGCGACAGGTGTGTCCTCCTTTTCTCGACTTCTTTCATCCCGTGCGAGTCTGCATCTGGTGCATCGTGCGCCGCTCCGTGGCTCACTATGCACCGAGAGCAGCCCGTCGAGGATCCCCGAATAAGAGGCTGACCTACAAAACAATATCCCTCGAAAGAGAGAAGGAAGTGTAACCGTTCGTGCTACGCGTACGCGTAATTACAATCTTTTCTTCCCGTACGCGCTGCGAGCAGTAGCTTACTTCTCCGGCGTTCTACAGCGCATAATAGCGGAAAGGAGAGAGACGCAGGAGAGTACTAGGCTTAGCAGGACGGAGAGCGCCTTTCGCCTAATTGCAGTAAGCGATTATTCAATCATGAGCGATTCCCGCGAAGGAGGCGATGTCGCTGCTGAAAATGTGAAGTTGCCCATTCTTAAGAACGACGCCGTAGCTCGGACCTCGTCATCATCGGCTTGCGTTTCCTGCTCACCTGCTGCTGCTACATCTACACCTCCCACTGCCACTGAACTCGGTAGCTCCTGCCACCGTTACGGCTACTGTTGCGCGGGACTGCAGTACCAGTGAAAGAAAAGTAAAACAGAGAGAGAGAGAGAGAGAGAGAGAGAGAGAGAGAAAGAAGTACGCGTATTTTTCCTTAACTGGTGTGCGTCTTGCATGTCGCGCGTGTGTAGGTGCGTGTGCGAATTGCTCTTTCGCGAGAGCGGCGCTCACGCTAGAAACTAGTGACCCCGGAGGGCGGGAGAGAAAGAAAGAAAGAGAGAGAATAACAGCATAAGGCATACACGGAATATTTTCCGCGTCCGTCTGTCGCGCGAGCGTCAAAAGCCGCCTGCGGTTTTTCATGCATAGACAGGGCAGTCAGGCAACTCCGACGACAAAAGAGAGACGAACGAGCAAAGCGTTGAGCGAAAAGTAGGAAGGTGCGTGTTGTACCGTAGTCGCCACATACACGCTTACCAGAAGAAAGAGGCGCGGAGGAGGAGGAAGAAGAAGAAGAAGAAGAAGACGAAGCCAGAGGAGCTGTTTGGAGGAAAAATGTTCGCTCGGTGAGAGAAGAAGTGCACGTACGAGGAGAAGAGAGAACAGAAGAGCCCGCCGTGGCTCTCTCTCTCTCTCTCTCTCTCTCTCTCTCTCTTGTGTACACCCGAATAGACGAGTTATCGTCGATTTTCGGAGCATAGTAGTCGCAACCACCGTCGCGAGACTCTACCCTTCTGTGCTCCACCCGCGTAGACTCGCCTTTGTGCCTTTTCTACTCAGCACACCCCAACACCGTCGTCATCGTCGAGCAACCGATCAGCATCTGCATCTGCTTTTCCACCTCCTGTCGCGTACTTTCAAGCACGCTTACGTCTCGACCTTTCCCTCTGAAGGAGAGGCTTGCTTCACCAAAAGGGGTTCCTGTATGCTTTTGTTTGTCCTCTGTGTACATTGTACAACAACAGGACACCACCTCAACCAAGTCCAAAGTGAAAGGGTAGCTCCAGCAAGATGGCGGGTCCTATGACGTGGTCGTGCACTTGGTGCCTGAGGTTCAAGTTCAGTCCTGAGGAGATTGAACAGAGGTACAAGAGTCAAGAGATCGATAGGATGCTGGAGAAGGATCGACAGGCTTTTCGCAGACAGGTCAAGCTCCTGTTGCTTGGTGCTGGTGAGAGTGGCAAGTCAACCTTTCTTAAGCAGATGAGGATCATACATGGCATCAAATTTGAGGTGGGTTGTTCCATTCTTTAATAACCACTTGCTACCGCCGATTGCCATATATTTATTATGATTCCAATGCCA
Source organism: Wiebesia pumilae (assembly GCA_018907045.1). NCBI lineage: Eukaryota > Metazoa > Arthropoda > Insecta > Hymenoptera > Agaonidae > Wiebesia > Wiebesia pumilae. The sequence goes on along the minus strand of JACCHZ010000105.1, from coordinate 4,578,125 downwards.
TTGATCGGTGAATTACATTTCAAAATAGATTGGTGGAACATTCAAAAAGTAGAATTTTAATACCAAATGATCCAATATTAATTTTTCTCCTTAGTGATTAAACTATAAATCTTGTAGTTTGGTTTCAGTTGTCCGTGTAACTCTAACATTATCATTGCAAAATTACAATTTTTCAATACTCTACAAGCTATAATAGTTTTGAATTAAAAAGATACTTTGTTTATTTTAATCCATCTGCGTTTGATAAAAAATATATGTAATATTTGACAGGGATAGTATGGCTTAATACAAATATTACTGTATTATATTTATGTTGATTAAACTTAAGAATCTTTTTTTTTCTTAACATAGTAATATAATAAATTATAAATGACTATTGTAAAAATATTTTTTAATGTATTTATGATATTTTAATTTATGATAATTATCAGTTTAGATGTGTTTTTCATATTAGGGCAGCTATCTGTTATATCTTCAATAGTACAGATTGTTGTCTCTAAATTTTATATCTATAACAGTTAAGCTGTTAATTTATTAGTGCTTTTTTTCAACCTATAATAATGTATAACATGCTTTTTACCTAAATTTTAGTGAATATTCATTCATTTATTTATAGAATCGAAATAATTTTTCATATTGATTATTTATTTTTCTTTATTATTTTTAGCCTGAACTAATAAAAGAGTACCAACATGTTATCTATCAAAATATTATAAAGGGAATGAAAGTTTTAGTCGATGCTCGGGATAAGTTGAATATTCCTTGGGAATATCCCAAAAATTATGACATAGGCTATCAATTGCTGAAATTTGAAAATACTATGATACTTGATGCAAGACTTTTCCTACACTATGTACCAGCATTACAAAGTTTATGGAAAGATGCTTCCATTAAGAAAGCATTTGATAGACGGCGAGAATTTCAATTGGTAAGTTTTACTTAATTTTCTTTATAAAGCATGCAAGTTGATTCTTATTTATATTTAATTTCTTTGCATCTCCCTTGTACGTACTATATAAATATTTTACTTGATTTATCAACATCTCTTATTATATAGCTCATATGCAAGGCCATGAATGATGCTAATCAATTATTGGATTTGTTTTGTTTTAGAGTGACTCAGTCCAATACTTCCTGGATAACCTTGATAGGATTGCCAGAGTGGTAAATTAAATTAGTCATGTATAATAAATTTAGTTAAATTCAAAATCTAGTATAAACTCTCTTTTTTTTTACAGGAATATGTTCCAACGCATCAAGATATTTTGCACTGTCGGAAAGCCACAAAAGGAATATCTGAGTTTGTCATACAAATTAACAACATACCATTTTTATTTGTTGATGTAGGTGGACAGAGATCACAAAGGCAAAAGTGGTACCAATGTTTTGACTGTGTTACTTCGATACTTTTTCTTGTGTCGTCTTCTGAATTTGATCAAGTATTGTTGGAAGATAGGTAAGGAAGGTAGTAATTATTTATTAATAGAGATAAATAACAAATTAAAAATAAATCTTGTACATTACTATAAGCCTGTAAATAAAAACGTTGAACTGTATTTTTAAAATTTTCTAAATAAATAATTTAAAAATATAGTTTTGTATGTTGCACAAACTTTTATAATTACAGCTTTACAAAATTATTTATAAATTCGATATTTCACAATAAAATAAAAATATGTAATAATAATTACTTCGAACTTTAAAATTCTTGAAAAATAGTAAATAATATATTATTTTTCAGACACAAAAGGGACGCGTATACTTTATTTTATTTAATAATTAAATTTAAAAAATTTATAAAGATTATATTGTAATTAAAAAAAAATATTCCCGATTTTAAACAGAATTTTCATGTATATTTAAATAAATTTAATATATTTTCAATATGAATATGAATCATTTTATATTAAATTACAATATTTTCATGATTCAAGTATGATGATGAGATACCTAAATATTTTCTTCTATGATTTTAATCAGAATACTTACGAATGTTAGTCATTTTATTTATTAAACAAACTGAAGGTTCAGAGCTTAATGCTAAATGAAAACTACAGGACATTATTAAATAATTAATCATTATTAACTTTATCCATGACAAAAAAAGTATCAAATTGTTAAGTTACATAAAAATATTTAGATTATAATGATCGAAGATTAATCAAAATTTCTTATATGAGTAATCTAATTAATAAAATTTTTTCTTTAGGAAAATTACTTGCAAAACAAACTTGCATTTTAAACTTTCAAATATGAATAAATTAAGATATTTATTGATTGATATATTAAATTAAAATGATATATATAACAGTAAAATTTAAACAAGGTATTATTAATTTTGCATTAACTTTTTATTAGAACTATAAATTAAATTTTACGATGTAAAATCGTATTCTTTATCAATTTTTTAATGCATAGAATTTCTTAATTTATATTCTATCTTAGATAAAACAAAATACACAAATTAAAAAGTAAATTGCTATTAGTGAACGTACTACTTTTAAGCCAATTTCGTTATAATTTCGTTGAATCTTTTTTATCAATTTTTATTATTAAACTTTTCTTTCAAATATCTTATGAAATCTTATTAAAAGTTGGCCTGATTTAATAAGTTTTCTACTTTCTTTTAGGCGAACTAATAGATTGGAAGAGTCAAGGAATATATTCGATACTATTATTAACAATATGATATTCTACGGAGTATCTGTTATACTATTTTTGAATAAAACTGATCTGCTTGATAAGAAAGTCAGATCTCCAGACACGAATGTTCGTTGGTACTTCCCGCAATTTACGGGTGACTCACATTCCATGAAAGATGTTCAAAATTTTATACTAGATCTATTTATATCAGTGAAAAGGGACCCAAAAAAGCCATTGTTCCATCACTTCACAACTGCTGTTGACACAGAAAATATTAAAGTCGTATTTAACGCTGTGAAAGATACCATTTTGCACCGTAATTTAGAATCTCTCATGCTGCAGTAACAACATAATAAAGAAATTTTGAAGACTTCGTTCAACAACATTTGCATTAAAGGTATGCGACTGATTTTTTTTAGATAAACTGGCTAACGAGTCTCCACAGATTTTATAATAAATTTGCAATACGAATTAGCGGTTATTTGAAAGAAAATATTTATATTCATGAAATTTAGATTTAAAGAGAGCTTACATCTAACATCATTATGTTGGATGTTATATTTACTTAATGGTGAATGAAGTTGGGTCACAAAAATTGATATCAGGCAATTTTAAGTTTGTAGATTTTTTAAGACAATTCTTCCATCACCTCCTCCCTCCTTTTTTATGAACGTATTGATGAATGAATGTGAGTTATTGATTATTAAATAATACTTTATGTACATAGTGAAAACTGTAATCTATATGTTGTCAATAATCGATAGTGGATTTACATATTTACATAGATAAGAAATAATTTGAAGGCAATTGTGAAAGCCCAGATTTTTTAAATTTGTACAGATTTCCCATGACTTTCTTGACAATTTATATGCAAAACATAAAGAAATTACTGGTTACCTTACCAGTTGCCAAGAAAGTGAAATAATTTATTTCTTATGTAGAATAAATAATATCTATTATTAAAATCCTTTGTAACGTTAGGTAACGAAGAAACCAAATACTAGATCCATGCCATAAAAACCAAATGAAACAAACCAGTTTGTGTTCAAATTATCAAAAACAAGAGAAATCATTAAAATTTCAATCAGCATGTAATTGAAAAAACAAATAATTATAATTGAAGCAGAAAGTTGTTTAATACGTTGTTTTGCTCTGAGAATCTAAAAGTATGTAATAATTGGTGAGCAATATTTTTTGAAATATTAATAATCTTGGCTACAATTTTTTATAATGTATATTTGTAATAAAGTTTTTACATAATTTTTGTACTTTTTTCACGAAAAAATTGCACTCACAAATTGGTATTTTATAAAGGCTAGAGCTCAATTTTTAAATTGTGATAGTAGCTCCGAGGCTTCCAAATATATACATAGGTAAATGTGCCATGGACAAAAGTCTTTAAAGTTCAAGAATGTCCAATTGATATATTTGCATTGTATTTACTGTATTAAAGTAATTAAAAAATCAACTCTTACAAGAATAGTATATAATTGGAAATCACCACAATTAAATTCAATTCTACTAAAGTAGCGAAAAAATTGGTTTATTTTTGTTTAACATTGCAATCAGTATTATCGTCGTGTCCCTTATTGGACGAAAGGTTCTTGATTTATATTATGAAATATTCCAAATTTATAAGTTAAGCAGCAAATTGTTAAAAATAATATTTATAATTTTCCTATATTGCGAGCATCTAATTGTTTAAAATGCAAATTATTTCAAATTGTGCATAGATATAAACGTAAATTTGTTTCAATTAACTATTTTGTTCAAATTGTTGTACTTTTTTTCTCATTAAATGCAAGGAAAATTTTTTTGGTATCGATAAAATGAATCGAACTGGATTTGTGATGTCACAAATCGATAGTAAAAGATTTTATGTAACAGCATTGCAAAAACCAAAGAGTCCTCTGTAGTCTTAATATCGCAGCAATATTTCGATTATTCATCAAATTGAGTTATCATTAATGAAACAATATTTCAAATAATATTTAATGAAACAATCGCAGCGTCATTGAACAATCATGAAGTTACATAAAATCTTAACACGGTTTTTATTAAAAAAAGTGTAATTTTTTTATAAAGCACGATGCGATAAATATTGACGATTTATTTGTCAATTTCATTGGTAGTGTACCATATAAAAATATCTTGTTTTATTATTTTTGTACATATATACATATAAATCGTTGAAAGTGATTTAATGGTGTGGAGCTTTATAAGATTTTTAACCCTTTTGCTTGCTTTATATCAAGCATAAAGAAGAAAATCTAATTTTTATAATTGGTCTATTAAATATTTTTATAAAGAGAGACATTAGTGACTTTATTAATAAATGTAATTTATTGATAATAATATACATGAATTTTTATTATATTATAGGGTTTTGTAGTATTACTGGTGCTAATTGTAAAGTTTCCAAACATTTTTTTATAACATTTATTATATAACTAATAAAACAATATAATACTCGAATGGATATTACAAATAAATATAATAATGATAATAAAAATACTTGTTTTTGAATTTAACAATTTTACAATTATTAATACGTATGTACTAATGATAACCCAAGCTATGTTACTAGCTTATTTAATTTCACTAAAGTCTCTCCTTAAACTTTTACGTGAACATTCCTAAAAAGCCGAATTGGCTTGCGTTTAATAGTAGCCTTATTTTTTTATGTTTTCAAATAAAGAACTGTCACGAATTTATGTAAGTATTGTTTTGTCGATGAGCAGTTACTTTATTTCACATGCAAACTGATTTTTAATTTTTTGTTGTTACTACAACTTTGTAATGTATTTTTAACAGCCGAGTAATTAATTCGAATGTTTTGGAGTGAGAAATACTTTTGCGATACGTTTACTTGTATAATTGTGTACATTTTCTTCCCACATTTTTCGAAAGTATTACCCGGCTTTATTAAAACGTATACACTGCGTATCCATCGATAAAATCACGAAATAATCATTGTAATTTTTATAGCAATTTTTAGAACAGACATTTGTACTCTTATTGTCGATATTTGTTAACTGATAACGGAAGCATGACTGCAAATACCACTGTGTTTTGTGTATCTTTATAATTTAAACAGCAAGTAATGATTAATTCGAATTTATTGAATTTATTACTTGTAGATAGTGAAGTTAGTATGTGTTTTCGCGAAGACTTTCATTAGCATTAAATTTTTGTTGTAGTGCGATGCATTTTTTAAAAGTTTATACTTCATGACTTTGTTATAAGACGTAAGACTTTTAAATAGAATAATTTTGATGTAAGCGATACGAGCCAACATTAGGTTGTAAAGTTCACTGCGATTTGTTATAAAGATATATGGCTGCCAAATATCAAGATTAGTTTGAAAAGGAAAAATTGTTTTAATACTTCCAGTGTTTGCACTCGCGTAACCACACATACGTCATTCATATACGAAAGAAATTGAATTTATACAATCGAATCTATGTTAAGAAACGTAAGAAACGATGATAGTATTTTATGAAATTTTCAAAAAATCGATATTTTTCTTTTATGTAAATGTTTATCCGATTAATAGTTTTATTTGAATATTTCATGGAAAACTTTTTTTAAAGTAGAAAAGACAAATAGTTTTTACTGCTTAATCAAAGTTGTACCATCTATTAGCGATATAGTTGTCTGTATACGAGATTCTATTTTGTTATATTAATTACATTTTATTGTATATGATCTGAAGTATGTAGATATATTGTGCCTTTTTGTATATTGTATATTTGTAAATAAAATATTTTACATGATTTATTATAATGTAGCATATTTACGAAAATAATAAATAAATCTCTGAAACATTTTTATATTTTTTCTTTTCTTATCAACTATTCAAATATATAGATATTGTTTGGATAATAATAAAATATATGCATACAATGAATTCTTGAATATATTGCATTTATTTAACATATGCAATCGATATAGTTTACTTTCAGGTTTTACAAATTAAAAAACGAGCGAGCCCAAGGCTTTTTGTATAACTTATCAATAATAAAATGCACATTATTTACAAATTCGCAAAATATACGAAATTACTTTTCGCCTGATTTCAGTATAATTATAACACATATCGTAGACTTATAATTGTCCTTGACAGACTATTTCAATATGATAGGTACCGCGATCTGCATAACAACTATCATAGACTTCTAATGACCTATGATTCAAGATATTAATATGTATAACATAAAGTGTATGTACAAGTTTTGTCTAAACATCACATTGGTAAATTAATCGTATAGTTGGCGAATATAAAGCATGTAATAATTACATTATGTTACGCTCGTTATTATTTTACAGTGATATTTACAAGCTTGATTTTTAATATCAGTTTAATGTATAAAAGTACTTAAAAAAATTTTTTTTTCGCTGCAATAAGTGCTTTGTGCATATTATTATTAGATTATGAAGACAACTTTTATTTGTTATATTTGTCGGTGATTTTACCTGTAGTATAATCTATACACGCTCACGCGCGCGTGCATGCATGCATATGTATATGCGCGTGTATACCAAAAGTAGTTTAGAAATTATTACTATGCATTTTAGAATTTATAAATGCTTTTATAAAACTTCGATTGCTTCATATAAACGGACAACAAATAATTGAATTCATGAATTTTTATAGAACCAGTTGCATCGTTAAAAACTCAGTAATACCTCAGTAGAAACATGTTTGGACGGCTGATAGCAAAAACTGAGATAAAATGCATAAATGATAAGTATTTATTTAGGCATTCAATTTTTTTAAATAATAAAAATGACTATATGAATAATTTGCGCCTTTATATACCATATTTTGTATAACCTGAGATTTCAAAGGAATGTATTCAGTAGTGACAAAATTCATAGAAGCTGTATAAACGTAGTCGTTTTTATAACAAATACTTTTTAGATTTGTAGATAGTATCAAAGCCTTAAGTTTATAACAATGTATAAGAACTAGTACATTATCTTGGAAGTCTATCTTTAGGATACTTTGAAATTTGTTATTATATAATTGATTCTTTCAAGGAATTCGTTTTGTATTGTGCGTCTATTCAGCTATAAAAATAAAAGAAATAGTTGGAATGTTTACACCAAACGATAACTAATATACATTTTATCGAAGAGAGCTTTGAAATTGAGAGAACTGATAATAATAATAATAATAATAATAATAATAATAATAATAATAATAATAATGTTAAATAAGTTTGTATTTTTATAAATTTAAAAAAATTTCTTAACAAACAACAAGAAATGATAAGTATAATAAGAATAATATTTAATTTTATATCAAAGCGATTGATATCAAAAATAGAATTAAATTTTATTGCAATGCACACGTGTATCAAAAGTTTTGCATGTACAAAGTAACACTGTTTTTTACATTATTTCGTAAAAGAATATCTTATTTTATGAATTGATTCCTATTTTTATAACGCTAAGACTTTTTATTTTAATAAGGTTTTATTAAAATACGTGTTTTAGCAATACTTTATAGATTTGCCAAACTGTTTTGTCACTAGCAGTAAATTTTTTTATAATATGAAAGATACTTTAAAATTGACAAACTTCATAATTAATTACCTATAGAACTTTCAGCACCAAAGAAATATTTGTATTTTTCATTTGTAGGTCAAGAAATATGAAGATTATTTTCTATTATTAATTCAGTTTTGCGCTTTTCTAACAAAAAGAAATATTTCACTTTATTCAAATTAATAAGTTGATCGGTTATTTTAATATTTATATGTACATTGTATTATAACGAGGTTGGTCTACTTTTCGTTGATTAAGTCTTGTTAAAGAAATTATTTGTTATTATTTGTGCAGTCGTTATTATTATTTCGTTACTTTGATCAGACTGTTATATTTAAGGGAACTACAATATAATTTTAATCGTGAAAAAAACGAGCCAAAGATAACATTTTAAATTTTAAAATTCGAGTTAAGTTTAGATTAACATTTTATGACAAGTTTATAAGTATTTTTTTCACTGCAAAAAAAGTGTTATATAAAAAATAATTTTATCCTTAATTTTGAAACGAAGTTTTAGTTCATTACAAGTGCTCTAAATCGAAAATTTTCCTATTATAACTGTATTTATGTAATTATTTTAAATATTTTAGCTTCAATGTTGTTCATTACATACAAATAAGGGTATTTATGTGACGTTTTTAAAAACATGTCGAATGCACAGATAGAAATGCGGTAGAACAAATTATATAACAAATGCGGTATAGAATGAATTAGATATATTTCAAGTATGTAAAATTTTGTTGCTTGAGCACTTTAACGTAGATAATTGTGAAAAAATGTTTGATGAATACATAAGTTCAAAAATTCAAATCAATCATGTTTAATTAAATTTAATACAGCTAGTAAATTTATTAAAGATCCATAAATAACCTTAATATATTTTAAGGTAAATAATGTATAGATCACTTGTGATTTCTATGATTTATTAGGAGTACAGTTTATCTGTAAAAAATACTTTTTGTAACAGTCGTTTATTTACCCTAAAATTATTGATAAATGGCCAAAAAATGTACGATATGATTAATACATTTAAACAATAAAGCAGTATGGATTTGTGACGCAATTTCGAAAAACTTATATTTAACAGACTATTAGAATGCTAAAATTATGTAACATTAAAATTTTTAAACAACAAGATTGTAAAACTTGAAATAAACATAACAAATAGTCAAATATTAATGACAATAAACAGCTAATTTTGTAAGAGATATTATACAGTTGCTGATCAAAGTTTGATAATTAATAATACGGATTAAATTAGGGTCAAGTAAATGTAATGTATTTAAATTTGAAGCGGTAAAATAATTGACATTATCGTATGTATTTTGGTTTCCGAATAAACCAAATTATTTATTATTATCATCTATTATATTTAGATTAGTATCGATCAACCTCTTGTCATTGCAATCACTTCGTACACCTACAACTGAATTGTCATGAATATATTGCTCTTTTCATTTTCCTTGAAAAAAGAAGAAACAGAATAATAAATTATAGTTCCAACTCCTCAGCGGTGCGCGAAAGTCTGTGATTATCGATACGTCGACGCTGACTTCTTCGGACAGCATCTGCCCTACGGTAAGGCTCCGACCTCAAACCCAAGAGAATATCTTCTAAAGCCCCATTGTAAACTTCGTCCTGTTGTAAGAGCTTTTTCTCTTGAACCAGTCTAGTTTTATTCTTTAATTCGTTTATAACAGCATCCTGTCAATTAAAATATAAAGATATCCATATAAGTCAGCAACAATAAACCCTTCTGTAATAAACGATCATGTAAGATTCAAATTAATTTTTGATTACAAATAAAATTGAATTTCACTATTAAATCAAAAAATTACATTGATAATCTTTAATAATTCGTTGGGTTAGGTATAGGGTATATAATATTTTTGGAATTGGAAAAATTTGGAAAAATTGTTCACAAACAAAACTTACACTAATTTTATTTAAAACTTAAAAAAATATTTATGTAATAAATGGAAAATGACAACAGCAGTCAGCAATAATTTGTTCTCAAGCAACATCAATGCGCATAAATACATGCCATTGCACATACTTTAAAAATCATTTCATACTCGAAACGAGTGGAACAAAACGATCTGTTTGTACTCGTAATTTCAATCAATTTTTATTCTATCAATAATTGGAATTTTTATGTAATATGCAATAGTGCATTGTGTGAATGAAAATAAGGCAGTTATCGCTAGATATCAATTTTGAAAAATATTTTTATAGCAGGATATTAGTGAGGAGGAACTTACATGTTGTGATTTGTTTAAACATTGTTACGTTTTGAGCTCCAGTTCATTTAGATGTCGATGTAACAATGACTTGTTCGAATTACAGCAAAATTTTGGAGACTTTAAGTCCGAATAAATATGCAACAAATAAAAAATAGAAATTCTTAAATTTTACTCTTTACAATGCTAAGTTATACTTTACATAAGATGACCATAAATTTATCATCCGTTTATTGGCACAAAAATTGGCACAAAAATTGGCACACTCATTTTGAATCCCCGACATATGTCATGCTTCTTCACAACGTGCAAAGACCGAATGAATTCCGTTTTAAATTTTAATGTTTATTACAACGTAATACACTTAAATTGAAATTTATTTATTAAACTTTTTAAATCACAACTGTGAATAAGTCTTTAGTTTCTTGTATAAATATACTACCCCTTTTCACGTGCTTAGTATGAAATGTATTTGAAATGGTTTTTGTGTCAATGAGTGAAGTGTAACACGAGTGCATATTGAAAAATAAGAAAACAATCGTGCAATTACTAAGTTAATTAATTGAAAGAAAATAAGCAAAAATTTAACACAATTAGTAATTAGAGTAAGCCTAAAGTAAAAAATGTTCGTTAGTTTACTACAAGCTAATCTAAAAGTATTAATTAGTATATGAGAAGGTTTAAAAAACGAAGCGCTTAAAATCAAAAGTTAGCATTGATGTTGGTAGAGAAAAAGCTTTGTCGATAAACAAAACTTTGATGCTTATGTATATATATTTTTTATAAGTTTTTGTTTTAATTTTAATAAAAACCAATTAGCAATACAATACAATACAATTATTGAAATATTATAAATAATAAAATTAAGATCATTCTAAGCAAAGCATGCATAATGAAAAATGCTAATACAAATTATTGCGTAATACAAAGTAAACATCACTACTAAATACCTGTTGTTTCTTTTGATTCAATTTATTTCTCTTGATAACTTCTTCCGATGTACTTAAAGCTTCCGCTGCCGCTAGTTCCAATCGTCGGCGTTGTTCATTTTCCTGATCTGCAGCCTGATAATGAAAATGCTCGAGTATTTCATATTATTTAAACATAAAGCATGTATTGAATTCGTAAATGTAGAATTAAAAGTACCTTAAATGCTCGTGCAAATCGAACAAGAAGGGAAAAGAACGTATTGGCGTCAGCTTGCCTAGGACTTTCACCGAAAAATTCAACACACTCCCTGAATGCATCTCCAGCAGTCCGGGCGTCCGATCGTAATCTACGTAATTTTTCTTCGGAATTATTGAGAAAATCACGTAGCACCGTATTGTGTTTCTCTTTTCCACGCAATTCAAATTCCTTACGAACCAGATCCATACCTTTTTCCAATTCATGAACATCGGTAGTTATATTTTCAAGCGATACTAAAATAAAAAGAAAATGAAAGAAAATGAAATATGTCTTGGATAAAATGTACATTTTTATACCAATTGTTATTATCATCCTTACCTGTTGCAGCTTTATCGATGTACATTAGTTCAGATTCGAAATTAACGAGTTCCGGGAATTTTAGTCTCACCGTTGCCACAATGTAGTGCAGAAGGCACATTCGTTTATCAGTCGACTTTGTATCCAAAAGCGTGTCTAAGCTTTGTAATTTGAAACCATATGCAGGGCCACGTTTACTGCTATTTAAATAGTTTCCAAAGGCAAGAATTATTTCTAAAACGGCTCTTAATTTTTTTGAACATTTGACTGAGCTCGATGCAGATATCACAGCATGTATTTGGGGAGCGATAAGGTGCACATTGTCGAAAAAGTTCCCTATATAATTCATAATTGACAATTTCGTTGATATCCTTTCTACTTTGCCAAGCTGAAGTAGGAATTTGTCTTCTTCAGTTAAAAGATTCACATTTTTCTTTTCAATGATGTATTCTCGGTACGCTTTCGTCTGGAATATTTTGAAATTAAATCTTATTTCTTATTTGTGAAAACAAGAAAAGAAAAATTAGTTCAAAATTGTTACACTTACTTCTTGTTCCGTTGGTACCATTCTTTGAAGTAGCTCCACGTTTTCCAGTGAAAGAATCTTAAGATCGAGTGCGTTGACTGCAGTGATAACTTTTTCTACGGGCATTTCCATTTTTCTTCGTGATATAGCTACACATACAAAGTAGAAGATCAACAATAAAATTGAGCTGCGAGGTTGAACGTTTTGCAACTTTAAAATCACGCAGAACTTACCAATATTTCGTAATCTCGTATGTTCCAAAAGCGAAACATTTTCTGGTTTCTTAAATCGCTTGCTAGGAAAGCTGTGAAGTCCATCAATTTCGTTGGTTCCATTGGCAAGATGAGTTCCTATACCGATTTTAAATCTCTCTTCAAAGTCGGTAAAATCAATGTAACTGTGCAATCGATCATCGTCCAGCTCATTAAAAATAGTTCCTCGTACTTGATTAGGCTTCAGAGCGATCCAATTTAATGTCGGAAGCTTGTATTTCGTTTGAACCTGCTCAGATAACAATGAAGATAACACACTAAGTAACAGAAGTAAATTTCTATTTCTATTTCTATTTCTATATCTTTATTTGTTTTTTATCGTTTTTGAAAGCAATGCAAACCAAAATGAATTCGTGAATGGAGACGAGATAAGAGTCTTATTATTACTCTTTGGATTCGTTAAAATTTATTCGCATACTCGATGAAGAATTTGCGTATATCTGACGAACGAGAATGGCTTTTAATGAAATGTTTACGTTGTGTATACGGCGCGCGAGGTAAACACATGAACCGCATCGGAGCCGCTCATGAATTTTACTCTCTCTATTCTTTTTTTCCCTCTCGTTCTGTGATTCCGCTACAAGTGACAAATATTTGTTTCCTTGTGCACACGCATGATCGCACCTTTCGTTTGATGGTCATCGCGCCGTCGGGGGCTTGCATCATACCAGCTGGTGGAGGTGGTATCGGGGCGGGGGGTGGTGGTTTGTAATCGCCTGACGCAAGAGAATCCATGGGCATTGGTGGTGGACATGGCGGTGGTGGTGGAGGCGGTGGGACCGTCATCGGAACTGGAATTTCTGGCAGCGGCAAGGTGGAGTTAGCCATCGACTGGACCGGACCATCCGTGATTGGCGAGGTTGTTGCCGATCCATTTCGAACGTTACCAACTATGGGACAAACATAATAAATAATAAAATAATAAAACATCAATCCCTGCCTTGTCTTCAAGTTTGACTGCTTTGATTTTTTCGGAATAAATTCCAGAGGCTGCCTTTCATCATTTTAAAGAGCAGTGATAAGAGTCAGATAAGATTGATAATATATAGTATTAAGGTGTAATCTACAACACTTACGGTTTCTTCTATTCGATCGTATTTTTTATTTAATTTGTGTTCTGTTGCCTCGCTTCCTTTTCGAAAATATTTGCAAGCAATTTTACATTCAAATTTGGTTTCTCGAAAGATAATCTTTGAGTATCAAATAGTACTCTTTGAGAATATATTTGAAAATCTTAAGAACAAACATAAATCATCACCTGAGGATCCTTTTGTAAGTGTACCGGTGAGAGTTTCCAGCTCCATTATTTTGTTTTCTAAAACGCTCTGCCTTCTCGCAGAATCTTGCTTTTGTCTCTTGAGTGCTGCGAGTTCCTCTTCAACTAGTCTACGAGTTTCGAGTGCGTCGGCATATTCAACTTTCATTGCACCAAGCTCGGTTTCGAGTTCGGCCAATTTTGCTAGAGATTCTCTTTCTAGTTCAGCCATTCTATCGTGCGCCTGATAAATAATGACATTTTAAACTTTTGAATTCGACTGAATTGCAAATAAGGCGAGCATTAAAGTCCTGCATTAAAGTTATCGAAATAGTATACTCACGTGCCCAAGTTCGTCTTCCAGTTCGGCTACTTTTTCTAAAGCAGCAGTCTTCGTTTCGCTATCTTCCATTAAGGCTGCTACATCGAATACATTATCTAAGTAAGCTGAGATTTGAACCTGTTGATCAAGTTTCATTATAACTAGATACTTTAAATTCGATAAAAATAGTTTCTTATCCGTTTCTAATAAGAGTGTCTATGATTAATAAAGCGATTTGTCTATTCTTATTAATGAAAATTTTTAGCAAATTATAAACGCATTGAAAAAAAATTCTCCGCATATTTAATAATCTTTTATTCGAAATTTTTTAATAATTTATTTAATAATTATTTATTCGGAAATTCTTCGTACAAATCGAGGTTTTCTATCTAGAAGTAAGGAGTTTGCCGGTAAGCTGTAATTCGCAAAAATTAATACAGAATATAATATCAAATGCAAAAAGATCGTAACTTGTGTAGAAAAGAAGAAGAAAAAATTGATCCGCCGTGGAAGTTATCGTACGATCAAAAAACGATCGATCCATATGACCCGTGGGTGTACCTGCAAATCTTCGCTCTCGGTATGCCTGAGCTTCTCTAGGTACTCGTCGAGGCCAAGTTTCGTGAATTCGTACTGCAAGTGGACCCTGAAGTTCATGTCGTCGACCGAGTGCACGACAATATTGACGAATTGCATGCACGCCACCATGAATTCGATGTGGAAGCTGTCGTATTGGGTAAAGTACTCCATGAGGGTCGTAAATCTCCGCCTCTCCGAGCAGACCTCCTTGAAGTTGTCGAATGCCGAGAGTATGATCTCGTGACCTCCTTTCACGAGGCAAATAGCCGCCAGCAATTCCAGCACGAGAGCTTTGGTTCTGCGACAGCCACCGAAAAAATTGAAGGGCATGCGTCAAACATTATGAGGAAAATCAGCGGTGGGGGAATTTATAGGAAGAGCGCGCACTTACCTCAAGCTCTTGTGCATCAGACTCAATGCGATGCAGTTAATGGCCTCCCGATGCTGAATCACCATGTTGAATCCATACTGAAAGATTTTTTAGCATTTGTTAATCCGTCGCGTGTTATCGCGTAACATCTGCGCGCGTGCTACTTCCGGTGGACAAAGTTCATTTTTTGACTGTCGGGTGTAACGAATGTAAAGTCACCTTTGCAAAGGATGCGACTTAGTGGGGTCTCGCGATTACATGAATCAGTAGCTTGAGAAAACCCTCGGCACTCTATTGGTGGATAAATGGACTTTCTATATTCAGAAAGAGAGAAAACACCCAAATCATCTTTTTTTATGTTAATATATTTAAATAGCCAATGAGTCATAGCTTTGAACTGTATTAAATCTTGTAAATATTTATTAGAAATAATTCAGAACAGTAATAAAGCATATGAAACAATAAACAAAAATAATGAAGTGTTTCCAAATAAATCATTTGGTATATCGATAAGCTGCACGATAAGTTTCATGTTCGTAACATGTCGTATCGTAGCTTTTAAACTAACTCGATTACTCCGAATAGAAAAGTAATTGCGATAGGAGCCTAGGTCATTGAATTTTCGAGATCACGGAACTTAAAGGCATGAAAGCTTTAGTTTTCGCAATTATCGAGTCGCCAATCTATGAATTATACCAAGACAAGAATCTTTATTTCGACTCAAATTAAAACCAAAGAATTGTGCTTGTGGTATTGTTTGAAAACCAAAAGATGTATTTCAAGGCATTAACAACATTTAAAAGTCGTATTTATTGCATTATAACTTCACGCACAGGTGTACGCATGCACGCACGTACTTGTATACAAACAATGAAATTGTCACAAAACGATAATGCAATATTTTGAATAACACTGCGATTATCATCGCATAAAGTAATCTAGAGCGTGTTCACTTTCAGCCAAGCATGCATTTGCACTTTCAAACAATCTTTCGAAATTTCAGAAAAATTTCTGGAAAAATGTAATGAAAATTAAATCTTTAATTAAACTGCGATAGATTGTTAAATTGTATTAGGTCCGCACAAACGTAACTGTAGCATAATTATAAGAAAAATAAATTTGTATTTCTTAAAAAAATAGAAAGAAAAAAAAAGATATCGATTAATCAAACATTTTCAAGGTTAACTTTTGATTAAGTAAACGAAAGTTAAATAAAAAGCATGTATAAGATACCGTGTAGTGAGAAAGTTGTTTTGTCATTCAATGAAATCTTAAAACCCGAGTTAAGCATTTTGTTACAAATCATCCTCACCCCAAGCATAACACGGCCAGTTTACGCTCATGAACTGATACTCAAACACACGTGTTTCAATACATAAACAGGCAAATAATTCTTGTTTTAAAAATTAAAAAAAAATTTAGCCTCGCTACATGGCTTTATTGCACAAAGGGTCAGAAATCATCGGCCCAATTGATTGGAATCGCCGAGGATCGAAATCGAATGCAAAATAAATAAATCCTCTCTCCCCGGCAATGAAGGAACAAGTGCTCGGCCGAGATGCGAATCGATCGTGACCGAGATTTGGCGCGAACGATAAACAGCTTGAAATCGAAACCGCGAACACGCGTGCAGTTTCGGTGCTTACCTTATTATTCATGATCGCACGCATGCAGAGTATACACACGTGAATGTCGTCCTTAGCCTCCCCCATGTTAAGACGCGCCACGTGCCTCGAACGTCTCTTTACGCCGGGACTGTCCTTCAACTCGTGGAGCGGTGGCCTAAGGCATCCATTGTTCAACTGCGTGGTGTCGCTTGTTCCCACTATTGAATAGGGAAAAAAGTGTCCAAATAAGCACTGATTAGGATTTTGTTCATTCGATAACGCAACGCACGCTTGCGCTTCCTTCGTTACCACTTTTCCTGTTTGCAAACCCCCCACCCTCCAGCGCCCGATGGAACTTATATTACTTCGCTGTCTTGTGTTCAAGATCGCGCCTAGGATGCATTTTAAAAGAAGTTTTCACCTAACATAACTGTTATAAGATTTGGGATTCGGGAGCGTTTCAATTTTTAATATATCTGCGTTTACTGAAAAGATACTTACTCAATAATTTGAAAAACGCTTATTTAAATAATATTACTTGTATTTTCTATTGTCTGGAATAGCCTGGTCTGTATTTGACTCCTAATCAACGACATTCATTATTTCACACAAATAAATCCGCAATACTATTTCTTTGCAAGTTTAATTTTGAAAATTATTCAAAGTGCTTCATATCAGCAATAATGCTCTTATTCGTAATAATATCATATTATTACTCGTTGGCATATTATTTGAATCTAACACGAACATAGTACTGGATTTCTTCTAAGAAATTCTCCTAAAAAATTTTCTGTTAAGAATTGTCGATTATAGAAAAACGAATAATTAAAATTTAAAACACTTCATTAGTATTAAAAACAATTTTTAAGCACATAAAAACAAGGAATTCAATTAAACATTAATTTAACTCTTCGGCATATAAAAACAACTATAACATCTTTGTCGTTGATTAAGGCGAAACTTGTAGTTATAAGCTTTTTTTTTATAGATAACGATCAAGCCTCTTAAAGCTCAATTATCTAATAAGTTCAATTTATTCGGCATAATGCAAAAAAAAAAACGAAAAAAATTGTAAACTAGCTCGGGAAAAGTAGAAAGGACAGCGCGGAAGTTAACGCACTCACTCGTAGACTGGATTCTCTCTTCGGAATTGGTTCTCGATTCGAGGAGCCGCTGCTCGTGACGCATCATCAGTAATCTGAAGCTAAGATAGTCTATCAGGGCGTCCAAACCTTGATTCTCCTCGTCCAGGAATTCTCTGACCCACCTGGAATCGGCCGCAAAAATGCGCCTCATTAAACATCTACTACAACACGAGGCCTTAGAGGCATTTCCACGAACATGATTCAAGCTCCCGACCTTCCTTTTATCTTTTTATGTATCGTGCGTTTCGCTTAGCAAAAAATCGGCAAACGTTTTAGCAGAAAAATCGATCACGTCTGGGGTAATTAATTTCTGACGTTACATCTACATTTTAGCAATTGCTACCAGCGGGTAGTGTAAAATCGATCGATGGGATCGCATTCGTAATTAAAATGTTACAATGCTGCCTTATACACATACGATACAACAACCGAATTGTAAGACTACTATTAATGGTAAAATATTTTTTCATTGGTTACCGAATGGGGAAGTGCTAATTTTCAGTTAAGGAGACGCTGGGAGCTAATTTGCGTACAAGTTCTTTTTCCTTTTCCTTAACTTTTGATTACACATTTTATTTATTTATTATCATTTACTTTTTAATCATTGCAAAGTACTACTTAGTAGTACTTTGAATGTAGTATGAATGAAATTTTGAAAAGACAAAACTCTGAATGAAATTAAAAGTAAATTCAATATAAACGAAATATTTATAAATCTAAGGGTAAACAAAAAGATTAAGAGAATAATGATAGGCAAGAAAAATAATTAATAATTTATTGACATGAAACCCGTTCTTAAATATGTTAATATTCACATTATGTTAGTTATACTTAATGAAGTAGAAAAGGTATAGAGGGTCAATCCATGAGGAAATAAAAATCGAAAATCGGATAAATAATTTATATATATATATATATATATATATATATATATATATATATATAAGTGTTAAAATGTTAGATGGCAATAAAGTGATATAAAGAAAATATAATACAATATAAGTATAATATAAAATAATAAAAGTACAATACTCAGCAAGATTCAAAGCATTATTTATTTATAGAATTAAAAAAAATTCAATGAAAGTTCGATTTTAGTCTTTGAATTCGGATTTTTTTGAATTTGAATCGAACTCGGAAGTAGTCTGTTGCAAAGTTTCCACTATTATTGCTTTGCAAATTACTTTTTGTATACCAAATGGATTGAGCCTCCGATCAGAGAATTTTCATCATAGGTTGAGTATCTTTTACAAGCAAAGGAGAAAAAAGTATTAGCAAATGGAGCCTCTAGCTGGAAAAATGCTTGCACCATAGTAACCAGCGAAAGTGAAGCCAATTGAACTGGGTTGTGCACAAATTTTATTAGAGAAATTCAACTACCTCCCAGAGGGGTTCTCTAGGCGCATACCAAAAAGGAGAAGGAGAAGCGACCGAAGAAAGAGGCGAACATGTGTCGGATGACGACTGTGGCCCCAACGAATTTGGGATTTTAAAAGGTAACTACAATAACTTGCTTACTCAATGTGATTTGTACGAAGTGAGATTTCTAAGTCCCGTAGTACTTGGGTCGATGTTGACTCGCCAACCATCTTTCTCTTCTGGAAAAACATTAGGAAATGATACGACTGTGTAATGATTAGTATATAATTTTATTTTATGTTCTTGTATGCCGAAAATCAAAATTAAGAAAGATTACAATAAAAAAGCTTTTTCCTCTAATAAAGCCGCAATTAAATCAAGAATTTACGATTCATCTGTGTGAATTGACGGAAATATATATTGGTATTTTAAAATGCCACTGAAAAGTAATGAAAGTATTACAACTTAACAAAATGATAAATGACGCTAAGCTTAAGTACGTTAGTTTTTATAATTCTGAAAAACTCATAAGAGAAAATAAATCTCGGAATAATGTTTAAGACAAAAAAAAACTTGAAGAGATGCCGCTTACTCGATGACTCCTGGATGCTTTGGGATCCAAGTAGGTTCGGAGTTTCGCCAGATAGTGAGATGGCGGGTCTTTAGCTTGTACTCTTTCCTGAAATCAAACATTTGCATTTTAAACTTAGGCAAAGATATGGTGCGTATCTATTTTAAAGAAACTTTTTGGCATTAGCATTTTCCTCCTATAAAATAAATGTGTATATCAAATCGAAAATCCGAATAATTAAATCGTTAATTAGTTGAGAACAATTTTAATATTCATTTTATTATTAGGCATTTACAGAAGAAATTAACAGAGGATTTCAACAGCATGTTTTACTTTTTATATTATCAAAACAAAAGATCAATATTCAAATAACCCATTTAGTAAAGAAGTTCATCAATGTAGTAAATTATAATTGTTTATTCGCGATATTTTTCAAAGTGATAATACCTATATTAATTAAATAAAAATACTCCTAATTTTATTTCTTAAATTAATTTTTGTAAATTGATGGAAATTAAAAAACGCTTATCATGGTTTTAGTACGAAATTTATATCGTAATAATTTACTTGTATAAGTAGTCCCAAATGTTAACGTTAACAAAATTATAATGAAGGAAATGAGGCTCTAAAATTTTAAATAATATAAAAATCATGATTTTGAATAAAATTTATGCACACTTTTTGCAGATCAAGAGTTTTATAGAAACTTGGAATATCACATATTTGTGAGATTATTCTATTTTATCTAGAATAAGAATCTTTTTTATATTAAGTTACTTTTAGTAATATAATTTAAAATATCATTGCATATACATACATTTATTTTTATTTTTAGTCGAAATTAAATTTAGACAATATTTAGGATTTTTACTGGAGAGAAATGTCAAGATTGAAAGTCTTATAAAAAAAGCTGAAAAGTGTTTGAACATGTGATTTTTCTTTTCTGACTTTTTTCCTTTGGTTTAATCTGCTAAACTTCATCTAAGAAGCTCATATTTTTCTCACAGATAGGACAAACTCATACTTATCTGAAGTGAAATCAATTGGAAAATTAACATGTTCTAGATCGATTTTATATTGAGGTTATTGATTTTATGTCGGGATTAACAATCTGAAATAACATTTTGTAGAAATCCTGAAACTGTCTTTGTTATAAACGTTTTAGTAGACTCCGTGTAAGGTTATTGAACATGTGCATGTGATTTTGTTTAATATAAAATTGGTGTATATATCGTACTTTGTATGAGGCACTATGTGTTGTAAGGAGGAATGATGATATATATTAATTTAATAACTAATATGTTGTAGATGTACTGTCACGCGCACAAGAATTGGTGCGCTTAAAGACTCGTATTGTGGCGTTCGGAATAATGTTGTTAAAAGCAATATTCCGGATGGATTTTTAATATGAAAATTTGTTTACCTATAGTTTTGTGGGTACTTAATGTTAATCGAAAATAAAATGTTGTGGAATTTTGATAATTTAGGAGTTATGGTTTTTGTAAATTGTTAAATCCCCTGTAGGGGTTGTTTTTAAGGATGGTAATGTTATTTTTTAATAAATTAGTTAATTTTATGAAATGATTAAGCGTTTCCAATTGATTTCGTAAAAACTTCATTTTTGGTTCAGACTTCAGACACGTAAAATCGTACACCGACTTAATATGTTAAAAAGAGTATTTGTAACTTTATGAGATGAAGAAAGATAAATAAGATTTATAGCGCACGATTACCACTTTTACTACTATTATTATATATTATAATCGGATTTTTATTTTATGTATGAAATATTACTAAGAATATTATTCTAAGAGTTTAATTATATATAACGTTAATATCAAAGAAATAATTTAAATTTAATAAGATTCTTTTTATTTAATTAATAAATTTATAAATTTACAAATTCTTATAAAATTTAGGTGCAATGTTTATGTGATATTAATGAATTCAATTTTATTAAAATATTTTCTTAAATATGTATTTATAATATTATTTAATATATATTTATTAAATATATAAAATACTTCTATAAATATTTGAAAGAAAGGAAGTATTAATAGTATGACAAGTTTATATCAACAACTCATGTCCTGTTTGTTTTTGATAATTAGTTTCATTTTAAAAAAAGTAAAATACTAGTGATTTCAAAAATTTTTTTTATGTATTTTGCTTTTATTACGTTTATATAAAATATATTTTACGTCATTATATAAAAATTGACTTTGCGTCTGTTATGAATTCTTTGGATTATTACTTTACAAATAGTATAAATAATTAGTATAATTGAGCATTATATGAGTACTACTATCTAAAACTAAGTGAAATTAGAATAAACTGCTTTGATTTTAAAAAACATACAAATCTCTAGGACACTTGGAATTGGAGTGCAAGTCATCTAGTATACCAAAAAAGAATTATATTTTTCTTGAATAATTTGAATATTTAATTCATGCAAAAAGTATTAATAAAATGTTTGATTTATTATATCATTTGCAAAAAATTTATTCTTGATTAAATTTCAGAGTACAATCCATCGTTTAGGAAGAAATATAGACAAGACCTGTTATTTTTTAAATGGCCGATAACTAAGTAAAGTTTTCAATAATAACTAATAATTGTAATATAATTTTAATTATAAACTCAATTATATCTATTTCTTTTAAGAAGTAAGCACCAGTGAAAAACGAACGTTTACAATGTATTTTAACATTAAACTACGATTTGTAAGCAAATTCGTATGAAAAGTTTAAATAGAAAAATAACTTATAAACTTTTAAACATTATTTTAAATTAATTAAAAAATAGATGTAATTTCATAAAATGTCAAATCTAAATTCTAATTAACATTTCCAATTACGTAGTAAATGTAGTTATTCCTTATTTGAATAGTACTATTATTTATTTAAAATTTTAGTTGAACAAATATTTATAAGCTTATGATTTTTTATTATTGTCTCTACAAAGTTGCTGTAAGAGAATTAGATAGATACTTAAAAATAATTTTATTTAAAAAATTTTTCGAGCACTTAAAGTAATCTATTATTCTTATTACTTACATTTTTCTAAAGATTTCTACAGTGTGAAAACGAGTAATAGTTTATACTTAATTTTGTTTTTATGGATGTAAATATTTCTTAGAAAGTATTAAACATTTTTTGAACGTGTTGTAAACTCAAATTTACATATGTAGCTACGCTATGTTTAATAAGTAGAACTTTTTATTACGGTATAAATCTTTAAATTATTTAAATTCATTTATTTCCTCTCGCTTAACCAATCCTTCATCTTAAAATAACTTGCTTATATTGATTAGTTTTCATATAGTTCACTACGAACTTATGCCGTAGTGATAATCTACAAAATTTCAAAGATTCTTATAAATAAATATTTAATTCACATTATACAATTAATTGTATTGGCATTGGAGGTCTAGGTTATTGCATCTCAACTCAAACAGCTTTTAAGAATATCGAAAGTAGTATATAATTAAGCAATAATGCCAGTAAATATTGAACTTGATTTCATTACTCAGTCTTTAAAGATAATTTATATCAAATATATATCGAAGATGCTCGTATGCAGATTTCGAAATGTACGTAGAAAACTTATAAGTTTAATTACCGAAAAAAGATGGTTAAGTATAATTCACCTTAATTTATAAATTATTATTTGCTCAATTGTAGGTGTAGATATTTGAAGAGAATAACTGCACTATAATTATCTTTACATATTTGACATTACAAGCGTTCGTGTAAACGCTAATAGCGACAATGTCATATTAGTTTACAAAATGAAAATCGTTCATCTCTTATGCAATTAAATTATATTTGTCAGACAGATACGATTAAAAAAAAAATTTTGAATTTTTGACGATTCGTTACTAATTTTCATTCGTGTTCGACTTATTCACTTTTTCATTTTCAAACTACACTTTTTGTATTATCTTACATAATGTACAACAAATAAATTATGACAACCAAATAATAATATTTATATATGATTAAAAAAATTAATGAAAGAAACCTGTTGAAACATAAAAAGCTTTTTAACCTGAAAAGATTAATTTTAATTAGTCTTTAGAGACATGCCATATTTTACAAGATAATATTATAAAATTCGAAAATATAATTCAATTTTTGAATATTCAAAAAATAAACATTCACATTTAAAGAAAAGTACAATTCATGTAAAACATGAATGCTAACATAAATAGGAAATTATATAATTCTACGATTGTTTCTAACAATTGATCAGCACAGAAGGGATTAACTTATTCAAAATAAATTTAATAAAGATTAGAACCTGGCACGCACGCACACACACACACACACACGCGCGCGCGCGCGCGTCCGTATATATATATACGGAGACTAAATTTTATGACTAAATTTTGCATTTACTAATAGATGCTTATGTAAGGTAACTGATCGAATATCAATTTATATCACTTTTCAAAAAAGTTAAAGTTTTTGCCATAAATTTATAATTTTTGTTCTCACCTATAAAATAAAGAATTTCTATTATTATAACAAAATTTTTTTCTTTTTCCTTTAACTTTACACAATTATAAATATTTTATATTTTAACATATTACAGGAATTTATAATAGAAGTTAGAAGCAATCTATTTTACATTCATTGTCTTTATTTATTTAACAGTAAGAGAGACTATTCCAGAGAAAAATTATAACATTGATATAAGTCATCGTAGTAATACTTATAATATTAAGCAATGTTTGAACAAAATAAGTAAAATAAATAATAAATTATTTAATAGTGTTGTTTACGGAAATATTGAAATAATAAAATATTAACTGGTCGTTATTGATAGTTTTAAAAGCTAATTCGTGTAAAAGATTTAATTTATGCATTTTTTTCTATAAAAGGAAATAATATTTTAAAGTAACAAAGAAAGTTAATAAATACGTTTTATTTTCTATCATTGTTCTAATATAATAGTATGTACTATTAAAAATGAAATTCACAATATTACTTACATATGCTTGTGGATTTTGTGTATTATTTGGTGTGCACTTCATTACACATATTTCTATCCATACTTATAATTATTTATAAAATACTTAAAAAATTATTTTATTTTTATATAGCAATGGCAGATAAGTTATCTGAATGCTTAAGAAATTGTAAGGGTAAGACATTTATTACTTTAACAAGTTTTAGTTTAAATGTTGCCAGTTAAATAATCTGATTAAAAAATAGAAATATTATTCCTCCTTTAAAATTCGTATCAATCCCTATACTATTATTTAGTTATATAGAACTTACTTAGTATTAAGGAATCCTTGCACATACAATGTTTTTGTTAAGATTACTTACTTATTTGGTTACTCAAAAATTTAATGAATACTTGTTAAATTTCAGAATTACTTCACACTCGAGCCATGTGCCAGCAGAAATGCTATTGGTTATACAGTGCCAAAAGCTACAGAGATGCTGAAGAAAAAGCAAAACGAAAAACTGAATCCAGTCAAAAATCAAACTCAACTTAGTTGACTCTCAACAAAAATTGAAAAAAAATTAATTTCTTACAAAATTGATTTTAAAAGCTTAATAATTTCACAATATGAATTAATTATATTGTAATTAATCTTTACACCCTTAAAAACTACCTCTACAGGAGGTTGAAAAATTGGAATAATAATAAGTCCGAAATTATTAGGATTCAACAAAATTTTATTTTTGATTAATATTAAGATTCTAATAAAATATGCGTAAGAAATTTTTCATAATAAAAATCGATCGAGAACATTATTTTTAACAACATTATTCCGAACGCTACTCTAAGAGTCTATAAACATGCCATTAATAATGCGAGTAACAGTATATCTGGCACAATTTAATCATTAACTTAATACGCGACACAAATTTTCATTGTAAAATATCGTGACTTGTATAAAGTACAATATATAAACAAATTTTCATATTAAAAATCGATCTGGAACATTGTTGAATACTATATACATGCCGAAACTTCTTTTTATTTCTCAGTTTTTATTTGTAATAAAAATTCTTTTTTATTTCATTATTAATAATATTTCATTATTAATTTAATAGATTTAAGGGTGTACAATTTTTAAGGGTGTACTTAGGGTAATATCATCTGCTTTTGAATATTACAATATGTAATTATGTGATGTACGTGACTTTTTAAAAGAATATTCAAATTTTGATAACTTTGATTTTATGTTGGAGTTTCAATGTTGGAAACTTATGACTCATAGTCATTAAGCATACACTCATAAGCATATACACATACGGGCAGCATAAGATTGTGAATAATAAATTCCTCTAAGACATTCCACTAAATTGTTTTGAATAAAACGCATTTTAATAATATTAACATGTATAAAAAAGTATCATTATCAATATCACGCTAAAAATTGATGATACATATATTTGAATGCACATGCGCTCTTAATCACGTGAGCATACGGGCCGCATAATATTGTTAATTACAAATTAGCCTAAGACATTTCACTGAATTTGTTCTCGAACATCGTGTATGTTAAGATTATTAATACACACAATAAAGTTTTAATATCAATATCGCATCGGAAATTGGTGTTTTGGATATTTAAATGTACACGCAGTCTTAAAATTTGTAATAACAAATTTCCCTAAGACATTTCAATAAAATTTTTTTAACATTGTGTAATTCAAGAACAATAATACTTATGAAATGTTTTCTCTATCAAGACTGCGCCGGAAATTGATGTTTCTTATGATTAAATACACTCGAATGCATTCTAATGCACATGAACATAGGATCCGCTGTTAGAGCGGATACGTTAAGATTATTAAGATTTTTACGTTTGAGATCATAAATTTAAAAATCGGTAGATACACATGAGCACGTGTATATATAATGAAACGTTTTAGGATAGAAAAGAATAAGTCGTATTTACAATATTGCAAATTCAATATTTAACTTTGTTACCTATAATGTATTTAATAATTAATTCTTTGCAAGCGTTAAAATTTTTATTACGGAAATTCTCTTATATAGTTCTGTGATTACGCCTGAGAACGGTTTAAATGTTATAAACAAATTTATAAGAGAAGAACTGAAATATTAAGAATAGATGAAAGTGAGAGAAGAATATTGTTAGAAAAAGCGAATGAGATAGAAATATGGAGAAATTGAGGAATAGAATATTTATGTGCATTTATATATAAACTAAAGAAGATTGTAAAAAATTACATTTTTCAGTAATATCCTTAGTTCTTCTATGATTCAAGTGCTTGTTAATTATATTATAATGTGCCAATCGTCTCGAGCTACGGATTAGATGGAAATGTTTATTTTGAAAAAATAAAAAGCGACATTACCGCTTTACAAAGTGACGGAGTTTTGTTAGTGTTTATGAAAAGAATTTTCATAAGAATTCTTTTATTTTAAATTTGAATTATTTGAATTAAGTTTATTTTAGAAGATTAATTATTGTAATTTATTAATAATAGTTTAGAAGTAAATAAACTGAGTAAGAACGCTAAGATAGAGAGATGGAGAAATGAATGAAAGACAATGCATCATAATGCGCGCGTGTGTGTGTATTATGCGTCTGCATCTACGCACATTGAAAGTAATCATAAAGTATGTAGTAATATATATTACGAGGTAATATACACCTGGTGCCTTCAAAAGCATACAAATATTAGGATGGATTTACTTCGTCGAATCCGATCGTCATTTATTAAGCTACACATGTTGGCAATATGTGTGAATACATGTGACACACTCAGTGATGCAGTGTTCGACTTGGAAATTTCATTCGGGCTCACCGACTGAATACACAAGTTTTACACTCAATTTTATTATGTACAGACCTTAATAAATTATTTATTTATCTCGTCACTATTACTCAAATGCTTTACATGTATCTAAGAATGGAAATTGATATCGTTTTAAATAAAGTTATTAAATTTTAAAACAAAGTTTTTCGGAAAGTAGCTGTGAGTTGTAATGCGCGATCTTTTATTATACGAAATTACAGATGCATCTTAAACACTTCTTTTTGCACATTCTGTTACACATTACACATAAAAATTATTCAAATTGCAAATAAAAACAACAGCCGAATTCGCTGGTGTTTATAGACATAGATTTTAAAGAATCTCTACGTCCGTGAATGTAAGTTCCTGACTACTCCAATGTAAATAAAAAAATTTAATATTTGTGTTTAATCTGTAAATATCAAACCTAGCATGTAAATTTTTTAATTATTAATTAAATATATTTTTATGTTGTAAATATTTCAATTTCTAGATTAGGAAGATCTATTCGATTGAGGTTTTATAAATAGTTGTCAAGAATGAAATCTGTTATTTATGTAAAGCCAATGTCTCTTAATTGAACTTCTACATACATATTTAACTTATACCGATTATATTCTTTTACAATTTTCTTATTAGAAATCTATGAAAAAAGATTAAATTTAATAAAATAATAGACTAATTAAATGCACAGTAATACAATCAAATTTGAAACAGTAATACTGTTATATATATATTATTAAACGCAGTTATCATTATATTCAGTTTCTTACGACTTATGCTACATATTCCCGCGCCTTATAAAATTACTAAATAACTGCAAATTATAAAAGAATTTTTGGCAATTATGTTTTAGTCATTTTAAAAATACATTAAAACGGGATTTATAAAAAACAGTAAACATCGAATTTGAGTATTTTTTTAATTTCTTACTCATTGGAACTTTTTCGTTCGTATAATAATTGGAAATATAAGACAATTTATTTATAAAGCACAAAAATTATACTAATCAATTTAATATATAACATTTTTCTTATAAATATGTTTTCTAGTTAAATTAAAGTTTTCATTCATTGCAGAATATTATGACTCATAACAATTCCAATATAAATAGAAATTTTTTGCGAGGGAATTTGAAATACATATGTTGAAAACTTATGCACTGCTATGTACGATATTCATAAACTGTTCAATATGCATTCCACAACTTTATATTAATAATTTCCGTTGCTTGTACACAAACATACAAATAAATTATTTTTCAACAACAGAAAATCATATTTCGTTATTGTAAATGAATTATTTAAACAAGGGTGTATACTTATACGTATATTATTATATGGCATACGTATAATTGTTTTAAAAAATTCCAAATAATAAAAGTTAAGAATTGTATCTTTACAATTAATTCGTTATTAATCTAATTATAGTTCTTATACTACAACAGTTATAATTCATAAATTTTCTGGATGTTAATAACTTTATTTATGTATATTTATAATAAACATTATCTACTGGTATTTATTTGTTATGTGTCAAACCCAAATACGTTTATTAGTAAATTTTTACATGCATCGCGAGTGACTTAACAAAAGGGAGAAAGAGGGGAACAATATAGAAACAGGTAAAGCGAGCAAGAGAAAAAAAAAATGGTAAAACATTAAATTATGATTCTTACATTTACCTATTACTTTGTATTGGGAAGTATTCGTAAAATTTCAAATTCTCTGAATTTCAAAACGTAAGAAAGTATAGATAACTATACTCCTATCATTATCTTAAATCTACGATTACGCTTTTTTATGAGGTAGTGGACTTGAAGTAAATTAGAGATGTTTGTTAGAAAAAAAGTAACATTGCCAAGTCTGCAAAGTCAAGGATCCACGGATCGACTCATCAAAATCTGCGAGCGCCGCGAATTCGTAGCTCATGTAAGACTTTTCTATGTGTACGTTATATGTGTGAATGCTTGTGTAATTTCGCTTGAGTCAGTTCGACCCGAAGCTAAAACGACAAACTTTTTCATTTATTGTAAAAATAATTCTGAAGTAACTTAAACGTAAACAAATGCTTCAATTCAAGAGCACATCAAGTTCCGAACTCAAATAATATTCAGTTAAATGCCTTGGGGCAATACGTGTATTGCATGTGTATTCCAATGCACGTAACGTCGATCTCCTTCGCGATATTGATATAAAAACCTTTTCGTATGCATTAATAATCTTAAAATACACGATGTTCGAGAAGAAATTCAGTGAAATGTCTTAGGCTAATTTGTAATTAACAATATTATACGGCCCGTATGCGTGTATGCAAATGAGTGCTTGTTCATTCGGTGATGGACAGTGATAATTCCCGATATTACTTATTTATATTTGTCCTCGTATTCTGCAAAAAAATTTATGCGAACTATTAAACTCAAAAACACATGAAAAGAAATGTTCCACCGCGATTTTGTACACAAGTCTTTTTTTTGGGAGTAGTTTCTTATATATAATTATCTTGATCGATAATATTTAGTGTAATAAGAAAATTGACTCTGTTGTGAATTTTCGAAATTTTCACACCCTCAAGAGGGTGGTTTTTGAGGGTCAAATAAAGGTTAAGCCTATTATTTTAACATTTTGGGTCTTGATTTATAATTATTATATAATTAGCAAAAAGAAATTGATTTTGAAAAATGTTCGAACTTCGTTGCAACTCGAACGACGCAGACTTTAGACTCCTAAGTAACGTATCGATGGATTTCGGGAGCAGATTTTTCCACTTACTTCGTCGGCAGGCATGACATGTGACGCAGACGGAGTTTTCTGCTTTCAGAAGTACCGGTCACAGAAGTGCACCGTGGCTTCGATTCACAGAAGGACCAAGTGATACTTGCACAAGCGCAGAGCGTACGAGAGAAAGGTAAGGGGGATGAGGCACAGTTTTTCGTAGCCACGTTGTAGGCTCACACCGTATAATGACGAGGCTTGCATTACATCCGTCTCGCGTTACCCACATGCTCTGCAAGTCCTTTTAAAATATGAGAGAGAGAGAAACAAAAGCAGCTCCTTTGAGACGTTCTTCGGCGTCGCCTCTGCTTGATATCGCTCTGACATTTGTTCGCCGCGAGCGATCTTTTCAATTTACACGTGTAAACACCTAGCTGTACCCTTGTTTTTTCATTGTCTTTTGCCGTTCTTCTCATAAGATCGCTAAACTTTTTATTTGCATGATTCGTACGCGGAGCTATGAAACTATAGACTCATCTAATTGCGCCTTAATGCGTAATCATAATAATACATCGTTGCTCAATTATATATTGAGCAACGATAGCATGGCTAGGATTTCACGCGGGAAAAAGTGACTTTCATCGTTCTTTGACTCCCACTATTTGGCATTATGTTGCGTTCCTAGAGTCATGAAACGTATTACCCCCTTTTATGGAACATAATATTCTTCCTCCATTGTTAACGCCAGAGAATTCACATTGGAGCTGATAGGGTGCTAAGACAGAGGTGCAAGGCGTTCTTAGGAATTTCTCGAAAGTTCGCGAAATGTTCGATAAAGATAAATGATATTCATAGTTAGTGAATAATTTGTAAGAGCAGGTAACCGAAGGCCTGGCTTCCCTGCTCTTATCGTAAATTGTTGGGGTAGCATTGAAGGGTCCCGATTCCGACAGCGGACGTTGAAAAGAACGAGGCGCGTTCATTTGGCTTAGATGTACCGCCAAAGATGCGTTCGTACTCGGCCAGATACCGAACACTGCTCGAAGGACAATGTCGCGAGCATCGCGAATCAGGTCGGATACATATACCTACGTGTTTACGTAGGTATATCGGTGGGTATCCTCGTACGTGTGCGCTGTGATCGTCGCTCTGAAAAGACGAGAATGGCGATGGCCGAGCGCGAAGGCGCCGCGATACGCGAGTTATTTATATTTTTGTCAAGCCACGTCGCTTTCCCTCGGCCGATTATTATGCGCGTAGGTGCAACGACGACGGGAGCCGCAAGTTTTGCAAAATGTATCGGCCGCACCCGAAGAAATTAGCTTGGGCAGAGTTGTTGGTTCCGCGAGCTCACGAGTCACTTAAAATTCGGCGAATCACACCTAAGACGTGAACTCGAGAGGTGACGATGGCGACCCTTGACCCTTTCTTGAACAATCTGGACACTCGTGTGACGCACCGCAACGCGCACTCGCATTTTTTCCATGCTGTTTATAGATTTTCGTACAATAGACGATACACGAGATAAACGTCGTGGTCGTATATCACTGATTTTATAAACGCGATTTCACTCGTTGACTCATAAAATATCGAATGCATGCGTCGTTTTTTTTTTCACTAGTTTGTTATTCGTCTTCGAGTTCGTAAGCATTTAGATCACTTTCTTTTCACTAATTATATGTTTTAAATATACCTCAAATTAATTTATTAAAATGTAAATTTTCTTCAATCGAGTTCTTGCGAGAACGAACATTTTAAAATACGTGAATTGAATTCTTTTGTTATTTTGATCAGTATCGTACACATCCTCTTATAATCAAGTGCTTCATAGAATATGAGGCAAGTAATTAAAGTACCCGCATTCGTTATGCAAAAAGAAAGAGGAAATTCATCGTCCCTCGCTTCGCATGAATAGTTGTACAGATTACAGATTTTAAACTCTTATTACTTCGAGTAATTTAATTGTTTTAAAATACGCTTTATATCGATTTCACAGCAATACTACATTTATTTAATTAAATTGTATTTTTAACGCATTAATTAATTCTATTATCACAACTCGTTATTACAAATCTTACAGTTCGAATTCTGCCTTTTAAAGGCAGAATTCCAATGCAAGACATTTGAAAAACAATTTAAATTATTTAATATATATATATATATATATATAATATTATAATTGTTATTATAAATAACAATAACAATTTAAATTTTTTAATATTTACATCAAGTTCATTATTACATATTTTCCTTTCGAAATTTCAATTTTACTACTAAACAACATTAATTTTGTTAAAAATATATATATCATCAAATTTAATTAAAAAAATTTATTAACGCGTGTGAAAACATTATAATTATTTTATACAAAGTAAAATATTTCATTGAAAATCAAATAGATATTTGTATTATCAATGGAAATTATTTAAGAGTAAGAAATTTTTAGAATTTAAGAAAAATCTATTTATTTGCATTAATATATTAATTAAATCTTAGAATGACCGATTATATCATTAATTCAATTTTGATTATAGAATTTATAAATTGAATCTCAGATATTTAATAATCATATGCTTTATTAATCATAAATGCTAAAAATTCTTCAAAAGCGACATATCTCATTTTAACAGGACTAATACTTTAATAAAACTCTGGAAAGTATTTTTTGAAACCCAATCAAGAAATAAGGTTTTCTAGTATTTATTAAAGTAACTGGTAGTTGTACCAAGGTACACATCTTTAACAATTCCTAGAATATTTAACAAAAAATTAATGAATAAAAATGTTAAAAATTTGCTAACTAAGCTTCGTGAAGGATATTAAAGAAGAAAGTGAGAGTACTGCAATACTTATACTGTGATTATCGCTTGTAGGCACTATAGAAACTTATACTCAAATTTTATAATAACGAAATATATAAATAAAACACATGTAAATAAATACACGAAATGAATATATATCTATTCTATCCGACTTTTTTCGCACGACTTAAGTTGAAATTTCAATCACAGAATCAATACTACTATTTGCATTATAAACCAAGATAAAATCAACTATAACTGATTTTACATAACGTGCAGTAAAGTAAGCTAACTAATGCTATAGTGTACAGAAGATAAGCTTTTAGTCGTAAAATCCGTAACTCAGAAGTGACACTTACTTAGATAGTCGCGTGTTCTGTAAAAGTCGTTATCTATTTTTCGTATCGTTCCCTATTTACTCACCCTTCTTGGTATTCAATTGTATAATAAGTTTTAGCACAGAGATTGAGACAAATTTTCGTCACGTAATGTAATTTTTTATCGCATAAAAATAAATGTCTGCCGCTCTGTTGGTGCCTCAACGTCATGAAAAATATAAAAAAATAAAAACAA
Organism: Wiebesia pumilae; assembly: GCA_018907045.1. NCBI lineage: Eukaryota > Metazoa > Arthropoda > Insecta > Hymenoptera > Agaonidae > Wiebesia > Wiebesia pumilae. Next base: position 4,544,317 of record JACCHZ010000105.1, on the reverse strand, counting down.
TCACGCGTTGCACGTAGATGCGCAAAATGAAACTCCTTAAATAATTGTCTAAGAGACAAATCACCAAACGATTTCCAAATGCGTGATTGTTTTACGATCATAAATCCATCTTCATTTGGGCCTTTCTCTCTTCCATTTCCTAACGAAAAAATACGAAAAAGCACTCGCAGATAAAAAGCAACGAAAAATACGACTGGACGAGCGAGGGAATGTTCGCGCGTCACGTGACTACCGCATAGGCACATAAATACTCACTTGATCACATATGATGTCCCATTTCTTCTCATTATCGTACTGCTTCAGGAGTTTTGCCTTGTCCGGCGGAAGGTCCATTGAGGCCTGAAACACAAAATGACAAGAGCTCGATAAGTTCAAAGCTACAAGAATGAGTAGGCATTCAAATCTGTTTACACATACACGCACAAGTCAAAAGCGAATAGAATTTTAACGTTTATATGAAAACTAACAGTCGTCCATATATCATTTCTTATATAATATTCTTTACGCATTAATTCCTGTTTTACTTTTCGAACAAAGCTTTCAAAAACGATTCAACCACATAGTATTCCAACCTTTAATCCTTCAATCCTTCAAGGCTAGGTAAGGACTAGCTAAATCTTCTTATAAATAATTATTTGAAATTGGAATTTTTCTGTGAGAAACGGTAATCACTTGCGCAATATAAAAATTCGATATACGTTATAATTTGATGGCAGTTAAAGTTTCTTTAAGTTTCGAGTTGGCGTTATTCATAGAGACTGAGCTGAGTAATTAGGTTTCTTAGAAAAAATTTACGAAATTTTGCAAGACAAACTTTCGCTCGACCACAATTCATACTTCATTTGAAATAACTTCAAATGATAAAGATGATAAGTAAACGTGTTCTTTTGCCGATCAAAAGTGCTATTGCAATTGAAAAATACCGTACGCTAGAAAGAAGAAAAAATACGAGTGATGGTCTTTCGGTGCGTATATTCCCTTTGAAAGCAAAAAAGAGAGCGTTTGCACGCATCGCGACGAATGAAAAGAAGAAAGGAATTGCGTTCGGTGTGGTGTCTCGAGAGTGCCATGAAGTGGGAAGGAGGGGGCAGGGAGGCTCCGCATTACGTAAGATAAAAGCGCGTGAAAGTGCTCGTCCGCCTCGCGTAATGCGCACCACCGGCGATGACGTCACTCGAACATACTGTTCCCATTGAAATTTCGGCTATCGCGCGACCCCGCTCTCCTCGGCTAACGATGAGGGAAAAACATCGGATACATCGGAAGTGACTTCGGCTTCGACTTCGACATCATTGGCCGCGTGCTGATGGAACTCGAATGCGCAGCCTCGGGTCGCTTTCCCGGCTAAGAATGACGCTGGTTCTTCTGCGCGACAGCAATTTCAAATAATGCCCTAGAGGATAGGTTTTCGTTTTCGCACCTTCACTCGAAAAACAACGATTAACAATGGATGACGACGCTCGCGCAAGAATCCAATGAACTCGATCGCTGCACTGTCGCCAACATTTTAACGCTCGGCATCGCCAGTGAATGCCTTCTGAGATAATTTCATTGTTCATTCGACGATGTGTTCATCGTCTCACTCTCACACTTCTTATCCAGCGAATTCATTTCACATTGATCCCCCAAGTTTGAATGATTTTTATAAATTTTCTCGGGGACACCGGGGAGTATACTTGAATTTTTGATACTTTAATGACGAGTTGAACGTTCGAGAAAGGTATCGAGTTAAAAGAGAAGATATTGATGATATTACACAAGTTGTCGTTACTGATAATAATCTATGCAAATGACTGATGGCAGCACAGAAGTCCATCGGGGCCGAGCCGCTGAAACGAGTAATCAAAAAGGTCTTGAATTATTCGTTCGAAATAAGTGAAATAAATTTTGAATTACCAGGGCGTTATTTTTGTAAGAGTTTGTTAATAGATCGCGCCTATGTCAACGCCCAGATACTTTTTATTTCGAAGGTAGGTCCCAGTCTTTATCGCGATCAACGCGCGCAAACTACTGGTCGCACGGATGAACAACAGGGGATATCCGATGACACGCTTGAGGTAACGAGGAGCCCCGAGACTCTCGCTGATCTCTCGCAGGCCGTAAAATATCCACGAAGCCAGCAAGTATCCGTGTTAACAGAGAAAATCTGGCGAAACACTCAAGATTGGCTTTGTATTGCAGTTGTCTAAGACGAATAAGGAGTGCGTGCCTCATATATCGGCGAGCAGACTTTAGATAATCAATAGCATTATAAAGTTTTCCATGCTCTTGCGTTTCGTCGGGACGCAGTTTATTATGGTCAACTGAACTCATTGTTCTCTCTCTCTCTCTCTCTCTCTCTCTCTCGAATATTCATTACGCACATTGTGCCACTGTCTGCTAGTTTCCATTGAAATTTAACGGAAGGCTCGTGCAACTTTTTAATGCTCTGCGCTGGAAAAAGCTGGCGAATTTAGGCGCCCGTACTTCTCATCACTTTTTTATTTATTTCGTTTGGGGACAGATTTCAAACTATAATGTGAAGCCACAAAACGTGATTTTAATCTTTTATGAGTCAAATCAGATCTATTATTATCGTAATCGAATTCTAGTTTTTCTCGAAATGCTTTTTGCTACTTTTTTATTTATAAGAAGCTTTAAAACCAACCACAAGCTCTCGTGAGCAAATTTTATCTGCTCTAGTAATACTTGAGAAATTTTTCTAGTTTTACTTCACCGATAACTATTAGAATGTTAATAACATCTTATTATTTTTTGTTTTGCCTAACTGTGGTACAATTTCTTAATCTTATTTGCTACCGCTGTCAAACTTTCCTTTCATAGAAGATTTAGTATGCCACTTTACGAGTTCTTGCTTTTTAAATGTCGTTTTTGCATGCCAACTAGCTCATCGACTTATTACTTTCTGAAATGCACTTAAACTCTCAAAAGATTACAACAAGCCTCAAGTCAGTTTTAAAGAATGAAAGTCGACAACCCCAGGCGAGTTTGTCGACGTTAAAATATCGAAAAGCTGCTGGAGATGGAACAACGCTAAGTTACGTCAGGTTTATGTTCAATTGGATACGGACAGGAAGAAGAAAGCTTACGTGACACGCAAATTTATGATTTTGAGCATTTGTTTCTGCCACGTAAATTATAAATTATGATACAAGAGAATTCATAAAAATTTATTCAAAGATAATTACAAATTTCCGTTAAGTTTAAGTTTTACAAATAGGAATTTTTCCCAGTTTAAAAAGAGCAATATGAGATAATTTTCATTCGTTAGCTGTTCAACTAATTGCAACGACGCTTGTACAGGAAGACAATAAGAAGAAGAAACGGTAAACCGGTGTTGTGATACATTCATCAGCTATCGTTAATTGGAGCAAACATTTCTTAATCGCCCAAACAACATTAGAATCAATACAATATTGCTGTCATTATTGTTATTGTAGATGAACGAGCTTCATACTATCGTAAAAAAGGTTTCATAGAAATTTGTGTAGATTTAATGTTATCATGTTAAGATTATTGGCAAGTACATTAGCGTGAAAATATACAAAAGTTTCTACACGTTTTATGGAAATTAAATAAGTAAATGTTGTTGACGAATGGAAAATAATTCGGCAAACTCTATACGTTCGATAACGTCCTTAAGAGCTACCTTTTCAGACAATTTTTACAGTTAAGCTTTACTAAAAAATATGTTACCTGAAATCCTGATTTAGTTCATATTATAAAGAAACATTAAGGGCAAATTTACTATTCGTTAAAAAGTAGTTTCACGTCTAGTAACCGGTGTGTTACACCATTTACAGGCAATCAGACTATTCTCTACCACTTCATGCTCAGCATTAAAAATATATTACACGTCAATGACTTATGTTAAATTATTACTAAACTTACCGTCACTTTTATACAACATTAGCATATATGAAGATTTTAAACTCAGTGATTGATAGCACAATGATTCAAATAAGTTAAATAACAATATTGCAATTAACAACGATATTAGATTTGTTTTAGATAGACTAAAAGTCAAATTATAGAAGCATGACATTCAATCCAAAAAATACGTTAGAAAATTGATGTAGCGTGCCCTTGTTACGTAGACTTTTATGTATAGTTTTAATGCTTATTTGTGAAAAGACCTGAATAAATTAAAAGGCCATGACGTATCGTGTCCACTGCCGTAAATAGTATGTTAAAAATAGATTTATTAAAATCATCTGTACAGAGAACAATTAAATTGGCTACACCTATTCAGATGACTGAATAAGATTGAAAACCATTGTCTTCGCGTACATGGATGTCGTCTAAGCCCAAAGAGAAACAGATGCTAATCATCCGTCCAACATGCCATGCCTAAATAGAAAAACTTAATTTCCATTAAATCAAAATCAGCAACACCAGGACAATGATCCACTCGATTATCGTAATAGTCGCTTCGATTGCTAACGAAGATTGCTTTTCAACTTTTCACGCATCGATGTGCACTTTTTGAGCTTTGAGTCACGAGGACAAGGCATAATAAGAGGTCAAAAAGTTCTTGCTGACAGACGATTCATCGAATCAGCCCTCGAGATAATTAAATGATCCGTTCATCGGAAAAGTTCATAAAACCTGTCCGGCACTACCGTTCGGAAGGGGTTCAGAGGAGCGTAGGAGTTGTTGCTTCTCCAGGCCAATAAATCATTCGACTGTTAAAGATGGCTGCGGAACAATGGCACACCGTGAGTCGAGGATATGTAACCGGAAATTGTGACGTCAGACGAGGCCGTGGGGAGAGCGAACAGCTTTTGGCTGTTTTTTCTGACAACTCGTCGTGGTTTAGGGCCTCTCACCTGCATGTAAATCGAACTTCCGTGCCATTTTTGGCCACTTGCTTTTGAACGAGCCTTTTTAGAGGTTCTTGGCACGTGTCCCAAGGCGGAAGGAACGCAGAATTGCGTTTTCGGTACTATTGTATGTGAATCGCGCAACGGTCAAGAGGATTCCCGATTAGTTTTCTATTGTGTTTGACCATCCACTATGATCACGCAAGTACGACTCTATGAAACAAAATGAACTGTTTTACAGAGAAGGTATTGAAGTCTTAAGCCTTTCCTATAATACAAAGTATTGCATATTTGACCAGCTTTCGAACAACCGTATAAATGAATCATTTCGTATTAATTAATAAAAATAAATCCTTTTAATGGCCAAATTTTAACAATGTACATCTTAGTTTTAGTTGTTGTCTATTATAATACTCATTAATTAAATTAATAGGAAACTAATGAGTAAGAGAAACTGATTAGATAATTTTCTCATCAATGTTCATTCAATGTTCACATCTACATCGAGAAGCCTCTATAAATAAATATACAACAGATAATTTACAACAGAACCTTTGTTATCAATCTTTTATTGACATTGTAAACAAATATTGTAGGTATAGATATCGTACAAACAGTATTTGTATTTTGTTTCTTTTGGTGAATTTTATATAGAAAAGGGTATATCTACTTGAATAAGTAATAAGCAAAGAAAAATATGTAGGCATCTATAAGCACCAGATAATTGCGTTGCTCTTAATAAATCAACCATCTATGGTGATTATGCAGGATAAAAAGTTGTACCAATAGAATTCAAAAACACATTGAAATTCATTGGAAATAACTGTTAAACGTTGTTAAAGAAACCGTGATCATCCATAACATCACTAGCTTGCAGCTTCGTATATTTTAAAAATGAAAATAAAAGAGAGAAAAGAGAGGGAGAGAGAGAGAGAGAGAGAGAGAGAGAGAGAGATAATAACGTGGGAAAAATGAACTTTTGGAAAAGCATGTCATGCCGAAGATTTCCATAACAATGTAGAAAGAAGACGGAATCGAAAGCCATTATTTTTACCACAATTTTTAGAACGTTTTTATTACAAATTTGAAATTAAATTTTTTTCCTATAAGTAATGTTCAAAAGTTTTTTTATTTTAAGAGCGTTAACGTGAAAAGATCGAATATTAAAATTATATACTTAATTTTAATTACGTTTGCTTGATCATGCGAGTGCATTCCTCTTTTTCTAATGAATAAAAAGAAAGCGACGCTAAAATATAATTAGTTTTTCCGTTACGCCTGCTTATTTCGAATAAGCCCATCTACTCTTGAGGCGATCGAATATTCTGCAATTCAGTTCAGGCAACATGCTTAAATATTAAAAATTATCTTTCTTAGCGAACTAGAGGAACCATTGTCTATATTCTATCGAACATTTGCATCACTTGTGTGATGATATATTACTAGCGCAGTGACTGTCGCTGTTCTTAAGGAGCACGATAAAAAATTCCCTTTTACATTTCACAATTAGCAAGTTTTCCACGTATTACAATAAGTAACCATAGAAAAGAGAGGAAATAGCTGCTAGTTAATTTTGTCGATTACTTTAATTTATATTGAATTTTCAATGAAACTTTGCACAAAGTCACGATCATTGGTCAATTGTATTGAGAATAACTAGTGAAACGTATGCACAAGCTTTTGTATATTTTATACAAGAGAAAAACGGAACAAAGACAATACGAGTATATAAGAGATTCGAATAATACTTGGAGGTAAATGTCACGCCAGCGGCTGTAGCAAATGGATTTCATAAAAACTTATTTCGTACTTTTAATTTCCATTAAAAGTACGGAATGGAGTAAAAGCAAAAGTGAAAATACATAATTGTCACAATTATTATTATAAATGTTATTATTATTGAATTAATCGAGATAAGTAAAAATGTCTTAGAAGTAAGTTAAAAACAATTATAATACAATCAGTGGAAAGGCTTTTCCCAAAATAGCCTTGAGCAATTGCGACGTACATTGTTTTGCAGGCGAAGCTTTCAATTTTAATGAAATCTTCCCGACACATTTCTTTTGATCCGAGGCCCTTTTTCGCGGAAGCTAGAAGGCTTCTTTGTCAGTACTGCAAAGATAAGCAATGATCAGGTAACGAATCAGCCCAGGAAAAGTATAGCGAAAAAGTTGAGAGGGTAAGGCCCATAAATATACAAACAAACAAAGAAAAGAAAAAATAAAGTAAACGAGGCACAGAGCGTGGAAGAGTAGATAAAATAAAGCCGGTGTCTGGTTTGTACAAAAACGACACTCGGTAGACGCAACACGTGCATGAGTAAAGTGCGCTTCTGTAAAGGCACAAAGAAATAGGATGGAGCGGGAGAGAGATAAGTAAACGAGACAGAGGATAATCCCAACCATTCGGTCGCGAAAGCCAACGAGTACGTCGCTCGGATCTGCGCCGTATGCATTAGTTCATTTCGCGTTTCCAAATTTTGTTTAGCTTTGGCTTTTAGTTCCAAGTTTCGCCTCGACTACCCTTGTGCGTGGCCCCTCGCTGTCGCATTGCGCCACGATGCGACCCCCCGAGCGTCGGCCAGAGCTCGCGAATATTTGTGGGCATCGGTTGCCGTGGGCGACGTGGATAGGGGGCGGGGGCGGGGGCGAATGAAGAGTTTGCGTCTGATCGCGGAAAAGAAAGGATGCGGAAGAGAGCTGCAAGAATGGATTCAACATTGACGTATAGAAATTTATTTGCTACGTGTTTGATGAACGTGTGCTAATGTTAATGTTATTATGATGGATATGGAGAATGACGCTCTCGGCGCTTTTTTATCGGCTTTTCAATTTTTTAACGATCTCCAAGTGTTATTATGCAGAGAAACATTATTGACGCACGATCGTGAGTAATCTACAATTGTCGTGAATTCGAGTCTTTGTTTTTTTCTTCAAACAATTTCGTTAACAAGTAACGCAATTGCAGGATCAAACGACGGTACATCAATACAAAATTCACAAATTTCAACGCTCAAATTTGTTACAAATTATATTGCCAGCAGTCTGGCAGCAACTTTTCAAATTCTGCTATGTAGGAAAACTTAATTTTCAAATCTTTTACATTTATTTTTTCACATATTATAAAAATTTACTTCGCCGCACAACTCGATAATTTTATGTAATATTAAAACAAACATCCATGCCAATTACTTACTCGAAAACACTTTTACTCTCATAAGTCAACAATTATAAGAGAGACGATACATTTCTATGACTATTTCATTAAATTGCCACACATTTTTATTTTTATTCTGTGAAAATATTAATAACCAATCGTGGGATACCAAACTTATAGGAATTATTAAAAATTTTCACGTGATCCGCGATAGACAAAGACTTATCATATTTCCCTTATGCGTCAGCAATATTTTATTCATGTATTACATAAAACTAATTTTTGTAGTATCTGGAAAATGACGTAAACTCAAAGTGCCAGATAGCGATAAAAAAATGTACAGTGTTTCCGATTGAAAATGGAGACTTTAATAAAATTATCAATTTTTAATGTTCTGTAATAATTTTCTTATAAATGAACATAAATTAGTTACTTTGATACTCAAAACGCGTTGATACTCAAATACAGATAATACAAGTATCTTTTCAAACGACCTTAAGGCGTATGCAAAGAGGGTGATGATTAATTTTAAAGTAAAATTATTAATGTAATATAAACATTTTTATTAAGTACTTATTTCATTTTCCTTATTGCGATCATAGAGTAAGTTTGCTGATTTAAAATATTATGTCTTAAATTAAATTACAAAAATTAAAATTCATATTTAAGTATTAACGTAAAAAATGATAACAAAATGAAAAATATTACGAATAATTATTAAATATATTTTGATAAAAGTGCCTACTGAACTTTATTTATTTATTTATTTATTTATTATATTGTATTGTATACACAATAATAATGAAACTTCAGGTTTCATTCAAGAGTTAACTTTTTCTGTAGGTGTAGTACATTATACACCATTGTAATCGTTACGCGAGTGTAATTGCGCAAATGATTGGGCGTTCCCTTTATATGGATAGAGATACCGACGTATAGAGAAAGTTTTTGAATTGTTTGTCGATACTATAGCATTGAATGCGTATTTTTCTTTTCTTATCTTTTTTTTGACCTTTCGTATTTTTCCGGTTCGCCGCGTAAAATTAAGTACCATAATTAATTATAATTTTATAACTTAATTCTACTTTGAAAAATTATACACATAATCGAATGAGAATAAATGTTTCTTTTTTCAAATATCATTGACAATAAATACAACACCTTTATCTTTTCGAATACATGATCATTAATTATAAAAAAATTATTACTCTATCAAGTAAGATTGTAAGAAATATGTATCAAGATATTTGTTTTATTGATATTAATTAAATTCAATACGATATTCTTAAAAAAATTTTCTTAATTTTTTGTTAATAATCAGAAAAGATAAGGAGTTTTTTAGATTCGTAAGTCAAGGTAATATTATGGATAAAAAATAAGATCCAAATAGAGTTTTATACTTGTAAGCGCGTGCGTGTAATTTTAAATAATTTATTGATGAACAAATATATTTCAACTTGAAAAAGTACATAGATTCTCAATTTTTATATATCTCGTTAAATAATTTAAATGTATATTTTTTGTTCCTATTTATAAAACAACCAGATTCATTAAAAATCATTACGATCGAAGTTTTCAATTGCCTAATGTTAAGCAATTAGCGATTTTTAACATAAAGCTTATAAGTTAAGCTTTATTATTCAAATAATAAATAGCACATCTAGGATACTAATTGTATTAATGAAAAATCTAGCAATATTTTCAGTTTAGATATCTAAAAGTGATTGAAAAGTATTTTAGGTATAAATTTTTTACGTTGGAATAAAGATAATCCTAAGACCATAATAAGACAATAACCGTAACGTATTAACAATACATAAAAATACAAGTTGTACTTTTTTCTATGCCTATTATCAGTAAGTTCACATAGAAAAAAATTTGATTTATTAGAAGAGTACCAAAAATTTTTCAATAGCTTTTGTCCTATAGTATTTTTCATGATATTACTTTTCACTTTGAATTCCGGTGAGCTCGCGTAAAATATAAGAAACTTATATAAGAGGTACTTTCCATTTAATGAGCAATCTGTTTCTTTCAAATATCATTATATTTATTTGATCGCCAATGTTAAAATTTATTTTTAATTTGTTAGTTATTAGTAAAATCAATTAGTTTTTCCGTGTATAATTGTTAAAGATTTTTTGTATCACTTTTGAAAAAACAAAATGTTACGTAGAAATACCTGATTGATCATTATATAGGTTTATTCAATTTAATATTTTCTGTACTTGTTTTATAACTTAGCGTCTCTAAAATAAATCTGTTAGAAATAGTATTATTGATAAAATATTTTACGATAACAGCAAAACAACATTATATTATCATAATAAATGAATTTCAAATGTTTCATTTGAATATTTAAAGATGACGAGCAATTTATTATCAGTTAAATATGCAATGAATTCAATCAACATTGAATTCGACAAGTGAACTTTACTTTTTTAATCTAATGTGGATATTGCGAAAGATAAAGATTAATTAAATTAGTTAGTGTCCACTGTTTCAATTTTTCCATTATTGTTAAACGTCTTCATTTGGATATCGCGATGTGTTGCTGTAGGTGGTAAGTTATTACTCATCAAATAATGTCATTGATGACGACGGTCATTTTTTGGGCTTTTTTGAGAAATTTGAACCTGCTAAGTACATGTAATAACTCTCTCTCTCTCTCACACACACACACACACACACACACACACACACACAAACACTCTTATGCGCGCCTTATGCCCTTCTTTACGTATCCTTTTGTTTTTACGACTATGGATTGGAAAAAAGTAGACAAGTCTAAATCGCGCCTTAAATTCACTAATGAGTTTGAGAAGATTGTCATCGCTTGACCGCAATTTATAACGTAACCTTGAATCCAAAAACAAATTTGTCCGATAAGTAGCGAGACAATGAACGTCAAGGAGTCATCTTGTATCCTTGACTCTTATTTCTTTAGATGTAATGCGAATGAATATCGCGATTTAAATTGTTTTTATTAACAAAGGAAGTACTAGTATCATTTATTTATAGTATCATTTATAGTATCATTTAAAGAATGTGTCAGGAAGAGTCATTACTTATTTCGGATGCGAGAGAAAAAGTATAATATTAGAAACACAACTTTATCATTTCATGAATTTAAGAGAACATATTTGATACACCGAAATAATATAAAAACTTACCGAAGGCATCGGTGTTGAGATTTTTTTTTTAAAAAGCCAATACTTGAGCTGATCTTATCAACATTTTAGTTAATGTTTAAAAAAAAAAATTTTTCTTTAACGATATTTCCTTCCCTTTATTATTAAAATTTTCGATTGATAATACAAAATTTTCATCTTGAATATAACTTCTAATCCAAAAATAATATACTTTTTCCATTAAATATGTTTTGAAATTAATTATTATAATTCAATTAATTTCCTTGAATTATTTACATTTTTAACCACGGAATTAAACACTCTACAACAACTCTACATAAATTTTATATAATCACTAAAATTAATGCACAGGAAAAAACAACATCGAATTATAAAGCTGACGTAATTACCCTCCAAGTAATGAGAATTTTGTTCTTAAAGCAATTGTTTTATATTATTAATAAGTTTAAACTTATGAAGAAGATGAAGCTGTTAAATGTGCTTTATTCGTAATTAATTTTTTATTACCATTTTGCACCAAAATAATATAACAAATGGTGAATTTTTTCTTAGAAAATTTAAAATTTCTTAGAACATTTTCCCTATATTTTCTGTAATTATTGTCTTTTGTTTTATTATTTGTCAATTATTTATGCAAAGTATTCTGAGACTCACTGTATATTACCTAAATATGAGTGACTTTTAAAAATATACCTTAGATAAATGCTGCGTAAATTTATTGGAGATGATGATGCGTAATAAAACTGAAGGGCATTTTTCTGAAATTTTAATTATCATCTTACATGTATAATTCTCCAAAGAAATCAATAGTGAGAAAAAAGTACTGTGTAAGTTGCTACTAACAGAAAAACAATTACTTCGAAACAACATATACGGTTTTGCTCTATTTTGGATGGAAATTTAGTAAACACGCGAAGCTTTCTGAAGCTTCAGTTTCCTTTCATTCATAGTCCATTTGGTGAGGCCGCAAGCTTATTAATTTGTCGCGTTGATATTTGTAATGATAAATGCCTGGATACGATAAGTAGATAATGTCCGTGCAATTTGTAGAAAAATACAGCGGCATGGTCCGTTTGGAAATTTGTAATGCGAGAAAAAGGTTTGTTTAACTTAGCACCTGAATTTTCCAGGAAAACAAAAGGAGCGCTTGAGATAAGAAATGCGCAGAGATGAAGAAGCAGAACATTGATGAGAGTGGTAGCAACTCCTCAGAGCCGACATCGATACTTACTACAGAGCCGGCAACGATACGACTGAAAAGGTTGTACGTGCTGATTGTCGGACACATCTTGCTGAACAATTATCGAAAGCAAACTCGGAAGTGTAGCCAGCGACCGAACCTCTTCATTGCGGGGATCGATGAGTTTCGGAACGACAACGTCGTCCAGGAGTGCGTCTCGGTCCGAACGAGCGCCGAGGAAGCGCGACGACGGTCTAAAATTAAGTAACAACGTCACTGGCCGCTACGGCGTCTGTCCGCCATTCGGCGATTGGCGAAAAGCGACGCAACCGGTTAAGTGAGAAATAGACTCCACCGGAGGCCGAGCACTAGGAAAAATGATACGCGCTTTTGCAACACGAGATGCGACTGCAACACCGCGATCGCCGGCAGAATTTAATAAGAAGAGGACACGAGCGAGGGACGGAAATACGTAGAGGCGAAGAGAAGTCGAATCTCGACCAACGTACACTTACCAACGACGACTTCTTCGTCTTTACCGTTGTGCTTTAGAGTTAAAGGAGATTCCCTTGTTCGCGGATCGCCGAGGCCCCGTATTTGCCCGGCAAAAATGCGAGGCACGCCTCTATTCTCCCCGTCAACGTAATCGACAATTCTTATACAATTTTATACGGAAATTACGCACACGGTTAAAAGTGATCGCGACCGCGGCGTTCGTTGAGCTAGTTTATGCGCAGCATTACAGTTACTGCGCATAAACTGTATAGTTAATCTTGAAAAGTAAGACTGCAGGCTGCTCGCGTAGAAAGGAAAAAGGGACATTGGAATAGATAGAGAAAGAGAGCTTCGTATCTTCTTGAGTGACGTCAAAGAGGAGCTGGTCGTTGAAGATTACGATCACCTTTAAGCGTTAAATGGTATTTCAACGAGAATTTTTAATGCTCTGTCTCGTCGCCCGATTTTTCTGTTATAATGAGATCCTTTTAAATTGTCCCTAATACTATAAATGAGAACGAATTCCATAATTTGTACCCAGAGTAATTTGGAAAAGATGAGAATTAAACGATAATGCAGAAATTGACTCAAATCGCTTATACTTATACTTATTGCATTAATGTCTTCTGTGAACTAGCGTTTAATCACTTGATCTTCTATTACAATGTCTATTTTGTAACAGCTTTTTATGTAATAAACAAGGCTCTCTTATATTTATAAGCATACTTTTTTTTTCATTACGCATTATTCCACTTAATTCCTACAAATATGCACAAGTATAAATACCGTTTTATTTATCATTTTCTTGGAATTCTTCTGTAAATATAGTTATATTCTAAGTCATTATTATAACGCTAATTCATTATATTATTTTTATAAGTTATTTTAGTCTTTCGTTTAGTCGTAACTCGACTGTTATTTAATATATTGATCAGTACATTCTTTTAAATTTAATCAAAATTTCAAACTTTACGTAGGATTTTCGTGAATTTAAATTCTGCATCCTTGAAGTTACAATAAAATTTGGACATTTACAGAATCAAATTTTTCTTGAAAAATTTCAAGAAAACAGTGAATAATCATTAGTTATATTTCAAAATTTCAAACTATTATGCTTTTTCAGAGTTTCACTTTTAAAAATCATTCTTATAGGAAGATTAAAGTTTCGAAAAACTCAGAATCGTTTTTACATAAAAGCATTACAAATGCAAAATGTAATCAGTCCAATCGATATTACAACAGGTTTTTAGACTCATATAGTGCAAAAAATATTCCGAAAGTATTATTTCAAAACTGGCACAAGAATGCACTTTGCACATTGCTAAATGCACACAGACTTGTATAACTATACAAATATGGGCTACGTATTATAATTAATAACAAATTTCCTCAAGATATTTACCAAATTTTATTTCATAAAATTACGTCTTGCAATAATCTTAAGACACAAAAGAAGTTTTAATATGAAAATCGATGCGGTACTTACTATACAGTAGCGTTAAAGGACCTTTAGAGAGCATAAATACATGCACACGTATGGTGCACATAAATTACAAAAATAAATAGACTATTAAGGATTTACTTGTGCAGTGATAAACTGAGCTATTTTAGTGATTAATGCTTAATAAACAATATTTTAACAAAATGTAGATATATATTGATATGTAGTATAAGAACGAACACAATACAACTGAGAAACTTCTTTGCTCTGCAAAAGATCTTTACAGACTAACTGACTATTTACCTACAAATGTACATCATACCAGCAGGTACCAAAGCAGGTAGGGCTATAGTATTATATGCCCGTGTATTCCAAACGAAAATCGAGAAATGAAGAGCTATTAATTTTTCGTGGAAAACACTTAAACCAAGTGAAATATATAATACGTACTTATAACTTCAACCTAAACTTAAGATACTTTTTGAATATATTGACTATTTTATATGACAGAAGCTACAAAGAAATTCCTTTAAATGAAATTGTTGATAAATTTTGCAAATTTGGTTAATGTTACTTCTATATTAAAATATAAATACGAGGTATATATGTTATGCAATTAATTTTTTGTGTTTGTGCGTGCGTGCGTGTGAGTATAGACAGTTCAAAATATTAAAAGGCATTAAATTTGACGTTATAAATTCATTAATTTAATATTTTAAATTAAAACTTTATTAATTTAATAAATTATTAAATTTACTTTACTAACGTTACTTTATTAATTTATTATTTAATAAAATTATTTACAAAGCGATAAGGGTATAATTTAAAAAGGATAAGCTATTAGAAATTTAGATATAATCAGTGTTCTTGTCAAGATTAAGAAATACACGACATAAGCAAATATAAAAATAAATACAATGGTAAATGTTTTCAGCATATTAAACTTGAGTTTTACAAATTTTAAATAGTTTTTTATATTTTATATTTGATTATTATGGTAATTCGAAAAATTTAATAATTCTTTTTATAAATTATGTTAAGAAATTTTAATTAATTATGTCTAAGAAAGGTAAAAATATGTACATAGAAATTCAATTAAAAGTAACAAGTTTAACAAATATAATAGATTCCTTCCTTAACATTTGTTTATAATAAAGCCTTAATATAATTGATCCTTCTAAACTAATTAGTAAAATATTAAAAACATAATTAGCATTGAAAACTATAAAAGGTTATTGTATTTGTTTGATTTATACTTGAGTGGTTACTAGTCTACTATTAAATGTTTGTTTTGAATAAATATTCTAAAGTCGGGGGGCTGGGACATACCGATTCTTCTCAAAATCCAAATCAATATACCCCATCAAATTTACAGTCGCTTCAAACTGGTTGCGCCTTTGAATTTGTGTACAAAATCTGTATTAGCATATGTTTACACACACCCGCGTAAAACCATATTTCCACTAGCTTTTTCTCTTATACTCAACTGGCGAGCTTTACAACATGTGTATAAGACATTAATATCTCATAAGCAAAAATAAGCTTACAAATATAAAAATATTCTCAGATAAGTATAATTGCGTCCATAGGTATGAAACATTCTATTATTAAAATATCTATATTTATTTAAATGAATAAAGTCTCGACATTACGAAATAAGAATGTATGAATCTTATATATATAATAATTGACGATCTTAAGGAAACTCTCGAGCGAAACACTGCTTTAGGTGTTAAGTACACATGTATTCATATATGCCAAGCGAGAGTGAACTCAATGATGCTAGTTTACTTTAAGATTTCACGTATCTAAAGTTTCAACCAGTTAGGTCTCAACCAAAAATGAAGTTTTTTACGAAATCAATTGGAAACGCTTAAGAATCTTATAAAATTAACTAATTTATGAAAAAAATAACATTACCACCCTTAAAAACCACCCCTACAAGGGGTTTAACAATTTAAAAAACCATAACTCCAAAATTATTAAAATTCAACAAAATTTTATTTTCGATTAATATAAAGCATCTAAAAAACTGTAGGTAAAAGAATTTTCATATTAAAAATCCATCCGGAACATAGTTTTTAACAACATTATTCCGAACGCCAAGTTACGAGTCTGTAAGCGCACCAATTCTTGTGCGCGTAACAATATATCTATAACGTATTAGTTATTAAATAAATATATATCATCATTCCTCGTTACAACACATCGTGACTCATACAAAATACGATACATACACCAATTTAGACGTCAAAAACCCATAAACAACAATGTCTTATAAACAATGTCTTATTGCTAAACAAAATCATATGCGAATCGATGACTTCACACGGAGTTTACTAAAATGTTTACAAAATTAATAATTTTACTTAGGCCAGAAACGTTTTTTCAGATTATTGTTCCCGATATAAAGCCAAGTAAACCGCTATAATTTCAATACTAAAATCAATCCAGAACATTATTAAAACCGTTGTTGTACGCTTTTGTACTGTCAGTTATTGTTAATAACAAGAACAATTATGGCAGTCAACAAAATTTTATTCCATTATATCGTTCCCTATGTAAAATCAAATTTAACTTATATTTTTTCAATATTAAAATCAATCCGTAACATTGTTGTACAACTTGTTAAACAAAACCGCGTGCTATGCCTATGCTTCCCTGTTTATCCAACTTACAACTCAATACATTCGCAGTTTTGGGATTCCACAATTTATGCATACGACTCTTATACGCAAGTGTATATGGAGAGCCGTATATTTCTTTATAACAACTCACACAGAAACATTGCACAAAATTTTAATATGTGTCTCACAGATAATTGTGTCTCTTTATATATGAAACATACAAGCAAAGTTTCATTTCGCAAATCGGCGCGGAAGTCGGTGCTCGTTGCACTTGAATGCTTATGCACTCATATACATACGTTCAAATGGGGGCCGAATATATATCGTTTAGGCGTGTGTGTGCCTAGACGTACAAACGTTATGTAACATTAATATAAGAATAATCTGGTTAACATGTTCTCCAAATTCGCTTGGGTTCCTCAGACGAGTGTGCAATCGATCAAACTTTTTAGCCCTTCTACTTTGACGGTGTGACATTAATACTGTTTCGTTAACAACCATCTGAATGTAAGGCGACGTACACTAGAATATAAATAATAATGTTAAATATTATAATTTAGCTAAAAAATTAGTTTAAAATCATTCCTTACTTTAAATTCTAATGTTATTATTTATATTTAAACATTCAATATTATTAATATTAATTAAATTAGGCTTCTATAAACACATGAAGGGTGATACGGTATTACGATAAAACATTTTTAGTTTTCATTTGAAACGACTAATATATTATAATACAATACTTGTCTAATATAGATAATTAAATACCAGCGTTTTTAATTTGGAATATTTTTTCAGCGAAATATATTTCATAAAACTTCGTACTTTACATTATTTAATATAGTAATGAAAATGTTCCACGATAATTGAATAAATTTGGTGTATATATATCAAATATAAAATACGGTTAAAAAATATAATTACACAACTAATGAGTATAGAATACTAAAGTTTTATTAAAGAGGAATTGAAAAACATTTTAAAATATAGTTATAGGTTTGCTATATTATTTGAAAACATAACATTAATTTTTTGTAGAAATACAATTTGCTGTTTAATTGTAAATTATAAGAAAAATCTTATGCATTTAATTTTCGACCGATCCTGTCTCAAATGACTAGCATACAAATATTCACACATGGATTTCACACATACAGGCCTTACTAGCGACAGTCGATCTCCATAAGATTCGTGGATCCGTAAGACTCGGAAAATTTTTACGAGTCGATAAGAGATACTCTATTTTGCGCCGCGAGAACGTCGCTTATTTTCTAAACAAACGTCTCTATTTCTATTCGTGTCCACTACCCACGAAAAAGTTTAATCATAGTATAATATATAAATACTCTCTAAATCTACAATATCAAAATACTAAAAATTTTACGAATTTGTTATTAAATATTGTACAAATGTAAGAATTTTAATGGCATTTTTCTCATTTCTCTCTCTCTCTCTCTCTCTCTCTCTCTCTCTCTCTCTATAATATTTTTGTTATAATAATATATATATAATATCAAAATAACAAAAAAATATATATATATATATATCTCGTTCTGTCTCTCATTAAGCGACTGACAAATTATCTAAAGATTAACTCATATGCTATTTTATTTGTCATATAAGAAATAAATATCAATACATAATATTGTAATTATAAAAAATATTTAAAGTATACATAAAGTGAATTATTAACCGACATAAAGTTTATAAATTAGACTGTTTCATTACAAGAGTTATAATTTCATTAGAAAGAAATTAATTATAAAGGTACGAGTCTAAACATTTATGTTGATAATATATTTAAAACAATTATGTACAGTTTGCATGTGTATACATGCTTGTTTGATTAAATTATTAATAATCACGAAAAATTAGTTTTTTCTTGAAAAACCAATTTCTTTTATGTTTTCTTGTGCATTAATATAATAAATCATTAATATAAAACAGTTATTAAAAGCAATAGGGTATACGGCGTTAAAAGAGCGAATGAGAATGAGAGAAACGAACAATTGTATGTCTTATAAGTATAAAAAATATTCGTTGATTCAAATCGATGGATAATTTTCTATTACTAACCGCTTTTTTTATTACAGCGTTTAGTGAAATGCTGTAATGAAATTAATCCAAAGGGATGATGCAGTAAAAATTATTGTGAATAAATTAAATTAGATAAAGAAATTATTTAAGTCAATTTTACAAAGTTATTGCAATTAAGGAAACAAGTGATCGAAAATTCCTTCGACAGTTAAGAAAATTTGAAGAGATGTTTTGTACACATAAACTTGGAGATGAACAAATTCGTATATCCGAGCGAGAATAGACGAATTTATAGTTAAAAAGATCTAGCAATATTGTAAAAATTTCTGTATTATGGCAAATAGAAGCTTAATAATTATTTCTTATTTTACAATAAGTAATAATGTAACAATGATAACAAAATTCCAACTTATCTTTTTCCTCCCAATACTTTCTGCTTATCTCGCGGACGATCGTGTTCTCTCTCTCTCTCTCTCTCTCTCTCTCTCTCCCACTCGCTTTCATCAAAACACTGTCAAAAAATATAAGGATTTCTGCTATGTATATGTGTTTGTCAAATATCAATCAAACGTAACAAATGTAGTACGTAATAAAAACTGAAAATATAAAAACATAATATAGATAAATTAAATTCTTAATACCAATGAAGTTAATAATTAAAAGGCTACATTGATAAATAAATTACAATTTCAAAAAAAACTATTGCAATATAGTTGCCACAATACCGTAACAGAAACTAATTCTGAAGATGCCATACTTAAATATTAAAATCATAATACCTTTATAACAATTATGTGCATGATACACACACACAATTTTTTCTTTATTTAACAACGAATTTGACAATGTTCCGCAACGTTTTTAATATTGAAATTATAGTGGTTTTACTTGGCTTTATGTCGGTAATGATAATCTGAAAAAACATTTTGTTGAATCCCATTACTGTAATTTTTATAAACATTTTAATAAACTCCGTGTAAGGTCATTGATTCGCAGATGATTTTGTTTAGCAGTTTATAAGACATTGTTGTTGATGTATGTTTGATGTGAAAATTGGTGTATATATCGTACTCTGTATGAGTCACGATATGTCGTAACGAGAAATAATGATATATATTAATTTAATAACTAATATGTTGTAGATGTACTGTCACGCGCACAAGAATTGGTGCGCTTAAAGACTCGTATTGTGGCGTTCGGAATAATGTTGTTAAAAGCAATATTCCGGATGGATTTTTAATATGAAAATTTGTTTACCTATAGTTTAGTGGGTACTTAATGTTAATCGAAAATAAAATGTTGTGGAATTTTGATAATTTAGGAGTTATGGTTTTTGTAAATTGTTAAATCCCCTGTAGGGGTTGTTTTTAAGGGTGGTAATGTTATTTTTTTCATAAATTAGTTAATTTTATAAGATTCTTAAGCGTTTCCAATTGATTTCGTAAAAAACTTCATTTTTGGTTGAGACCGAACTGGTTGAAACTTTAGACACGTGTTTCAAATACCAAAACAATGCTTCGCGACTTGCTTCTGATGCTGCTGAATGCATTGATGATTTTATAACTTACAAGTAGATAGTTATAGGTTTTGTCGAAGAAAAGTTTTACAATATTAATGTTCTTTGCTCATATAAATTTTACATTACAACGTCACTATACTTAATTGTTGGTGTAATTCATGTAATTGTTTTTTCGTTTTAAATCGTCTACATTCCAAAAAGATATAGAATTAAATTATAGGGGAAAACGTTGTAGCTAGTTGCTTCACTGTAATCTTATTCGATTCTACACATCACTTACAAATTTCACTTACTTTATCGTTTTGACCACTAGTTTGTAGGACGCGTTTTGATTCAATTAAATTTATTGATTATAGTTTGTTATTATTTTTTGCCAGAATAAGAAAATGTTGAATTGAAATAATATAATTAAATAAATTAAATATAATTAAATAATATAATAATATAAATAATATAAGCAGTTAAAAATGAACAGCAGTATCCAAAATTTAGTTTGCGATTTCGATAAAAAATTGAGACACGTCGAAACCCTAATGTCTACACTCACGTCATCTATTGAATTTAAACTCACGATTTAAAGTCGCAAATTTCGACTATTATAATTCTCCCCTAAACGACACTTCCTGAAAAGCGGGACGTTATCTTATCAAGGGCTCTGTAGAGTTGCAGTAGCAGTATCACAATATACCTCGAAGAAATATTTAGTCTTCGCGAGCAAAAAAAAAGCACCAACCTCTCTCCCGGGCGATTCAATAAAACTCATACATAAATCATAACACATAGATAACAAAGTCTCTGTACGGCACATTGTCGTCAATATCTTATCTCATTTTATTGGCTTGTACCGTGACATGTACAACCACGTACGTAGTGAGCCCCTGAAAGCTGTGCGTTGTATATCACATAAATTTACTGGGAGCGGGAGCAGTAAACCTGAGGAGAGGTCGAAGGTTAACGCCATGGACCCTCACTTGTTCTCCCAGAAAGTTGGTCCAGTATGCGAGAAAAGTTGAAAATATGCCGTTTACCTTGTTTAACTATATAATGTGTATTTAGGTACAGTTACACACTTAGGCACATACGCATACATTGCATTACATGCATTGCACGTGCATTTGTACTGAAACTTGCAGAGACATAGGTACAATAAATGAGAAGGATATGCAAAGGTAAAGCTTTTTACAACAGGTTTGATTAGGTACGGACGTGCGATGCGGCACTTTTAAGCATTTACAATGTCTTTTCTAGTGCAACGACATTTACGGTTTCTGTGAAATGTAATGGTACTTTTCATTTTGAGATTCGGGTCAGATTAGTAAAAGTCTTACAACCTTTGGTTCTATATACACAAGATTCAGTTAATCAGAATATGTATTTATGAAAAATAAAACAAATAAAATTGACAAATTTGTTTTATGAAATAGAAGATGATGTTATCGATTTTGTAAAATGCTTTACGGCAACAATAATAATTGTGGTAATATGGTTAGATAAAAGCAAATAGTCAATCTAATAATAAAAAATCAATATCCAAAACATAAAATTCTTAATTTTAATTCTTTTTTTAAATGTAAGTTTACTTGCTATTTTCATCGCATGTGAAAATTAATACGTGCATTAAACATTTTCAAAATATAAATTTTATTATATTCATTAAATGTAGAATATTATTGTGGATTCTTAAACGATTGACTCACATTAATTCTTTTAAAAATTTAATAAAGCTGTGGATCAAATAATCACTTACTATGTTTCTTATTCACCGTTGTTCAAAACTACCGTCTGGTATAATTCCAATCGAGTATTAAACTTTTAATTAAAGACAGTTCTTTATCTCATCCGAAGATGTGTAGATGCACGCTAAATAAAAAAATGTGGATTCTCTTTAATATAGCTGAACCCAAAGGAATTTCTGGGTGAATCTATGTGCGCTCATCCTTTCGTCGCACAAGGTTCTGCCAGCCACGTACCAGGTCATTCAAGGTCAGTTGACTCTGAAACAGCTTGTGTCTCCACCAGCAACCCTCTAGCAGCATACAGAAAGGGTCAAAGCGCACGCACAGAGTCCACTCATGAAATTAAATAATGCGAACAGTCTGTCTCGATGCACGTCGAGAGAAAGTCTTGGGTTACGCCCATATATTTTCTACCCTCTGAAAGCTCAGCCCTTCAAAACGATGCCGAGAAGAACGGCCAAGTGAGGCAGCTTTGGAAATGTAATCTATAGCTTTCGATATCAAAGGCGGATTACATTGTCGCCTTTTCTGATCGACGGCACCATTCATTTCCGTTGATTATCAAGTGATCTTATATCATAGTGTTAATAAAAGGTCTTTTTAAGTCTCTAAGGCTTGATTTGAGTTGACTTTAAGAATTGAGAGAGATTAAATTTTAATGCATTATCCTAAGTCCACTAACGCATTTGCAAAATGGAAAGATGCAGTTCGAATTACGTGAATAAGATGTTGACGTTTGAAAATGGTTTAAATCTAATATTATATAACAAAGAACAAAATTCAGTAATATAAAAAATTTATTATGTCAAAAAGCATTGTCCTTAGAGTCTTTAAGAAATTCTTAGAGTTACCTTTAATAATTATGTAATGAAATTAATATAACTTGAAAGAAAGTTTAAGCACAATAAAGGGAAGAAAATAGATTTCCGTATCGTTACATATATATGGACACAAAGTTCCACTGAAGCATTCATCATCTGCAGTCAACCTTCGGTATTTGACGAGTCGAGAAATTTCCCTGGCGCATCTTGCACACCACCTTGATTAATCTTGAAAGTTTAACCCCAAACTTTCAAAAGACGAATATCGGGCAAAGCCATAATAAAGCCATGGCTCTTTTCTTCTGGCTACTAGAAAGAACGCCGAGGTAGACAAAGAAGAACATATGGAGTTGACGTTCTAACTTACTCACGTTGGCGGACGCTAAATTGAATCGGAAGTAGCGTCCAAAAGCCACAAAAAGAAAGTTGAAGCAATACAAAGAAAAGTGAAAAAGGGAAGAAAGGAGGGAAGGGGGAAGGATTACAGAGATCCGACCAAAAGGAACGAGGCACCTATATCATAAATTTTCAAAGTTCTCGTAATGCGTCAAACACTAGCGCATACTTGTACAGCTAATTCTGTTCATTGGACCTATCAAACGATCGCTCAGCTTGGCTCGTCCCGCAAACCGTCGGTTAGTTACGCACTTACGATTCTCCTGCGACATGAAAAAAAAAACACGCGTCGTGCACACCCACACGTGGAACCGGCAAAGGCAGAGTAGGAGGCACCCAGAATGGCGTCAACGCACCCCCGTTCATTCGCGTGTGCGCGGCTAAATAAATCCCAGAGAACTGGACCGGGAGCTTTTGCAAATGAGGGGAAACCTGAAAAAGCAGAATGTATAACGCGTACCAGGAGAGCAGTGGCAGCGATCAATGAATATTATTTATAAAATGCAGATGTGAGAATGCGCTTAATTCTCGAATTGTAATTTATCACCGAATTAAGAATGTACTTGCAAAAGTCAGAAATGTTTATATTGCATGATTTGCGGTTAAACTGCCAAAACATGGTTAAAATATATTTTGCCACTGATCTCAAACACACAAAAAAAGGAATTTTATACTGTACGAAAGTACATAATTTTATACCCGAACAATTTTTTCTAAATATAGAAGTTCAGAAGTTCAAGGATCGACGTGAATCGAAGTACAACCACCATTCGTTAAAAATTCTATCTTACGCAGAGCGTTTAATAATGGCAGACATCGAGCGATAATAATAAGCCTGGTAGATAAGTACAGCTCTGCGAAAAGTTGAAAACAGCTCAAGTAAGGAAAATGAAAAGATAAAAAATTAATGAATGGTTGAATGAGCAGAGATTCGGAAAAAAAAATGAAACGATAGAGGAAGAGATGTCTTGCGCAAGGAGAAAGAAAGGAAAATTAAAAGGAAGGAAGAGAATCGTATAAATAAAGACTTAGGCAGGTTGAAGGGTGAACAACTTGAAGCAAACTGTCGATGATAATGGTAAGAGACGCGTATTAACTCAACGAGTCCGTAGAAATATCATTATCCCGGGATTCGTTTCACCGAGGATACGACGAGGTGTTTTGCATCGCGCATAAAGAGAACTGCAAAAATTAGACACGGATATTCTTTCAGCAGCCATTGGCGTAAATTATTCGCTCCATTCCTTCTTCGGACTACAGAAACGGGCCGCGTTGTTATGGCTTCAAGTAAGCTTTGTCGAGTAAAGGCGAGATTCGTCGATTCGAGCGGCAGATGATGAAATATATGTATCGCCGGCGACAAAGGATGAGAGTGAATGAAACAACGGAATGGTGGAAAGCGAGATTCAGGAGGACCGAGTCAGGGTGACGCTATCTGGCCAAGCCTTTGAACGGATGCTCGCCGAAACGCCTCGTTACTCTCGTTAAAGGAAGCGGGAGCGACCGCGAGGATTTTTTTGCAGACCACACCCGTGATAAAGGGAGATGATGTTTTTGCGAACGCGAGAGACACTCGTCGTGTCGCTTGAAACGAGTTTATTCCCTTCATTTTCTTCGATAACTCCAACTTTTCGTCAAACTAATTCATTTTCTAATCTTATCTCTTCTCTTTACTCGATCATTGTTAAAGCTCGACAGTGTTTTTTCGTTTTTTATTTAATGTAAGATTTTTTTAAGCCTTTCGACGAGACAATTTTATTTTAATTAAAAAAGCCTGTAACCCCAAACGCCAACTGATATCGATATTTATTGATGTAAAAATGCTTTGTGTTAAAGAAAGAAGGAAAGGTAAGTACAGAATTTTACTTTTGTAATACTAAAAGAGATTTACACAAAATCCAGTTGTCATTGTAAAAAAAATTACATGTATTTACACGTGAATTAAATTACTTAAAATATACAGGAACAAAACATTTTAATTATACCATAAAAGTCAAGATGACAAATTAATTATTGACAAATTAATACAACTAAGAACCGTATATATATCTTTATTGTTTACTTTTATTTGAAATCGAATTGGTGCGTAAAGAATTAATTTTGTAGAAACTTTTCTTTCATTCAAAAAAACATATTTATTTCGTAAAGACATTTTAGTATGATATTGTCAGTTTATTATATACTGCTTCTTATATCAAGAAGACATACGATTTTTATACTAATTATTTGAACGTAACTCAAGCACATAAAGACTCCAAAAGCATATTTCATAATTGTGGTTTTGTTATTTTATGTTCTAATTTAAGTTAATTTAACGCAATCTAATTTCACAAGTATTTGCGAGATTATTATCTAGTCTAACGATCGTTGTACGAAAAAAATTGTCGATATTGATTTTAGGTTCATACAAAGTTATTAAATATCATCATCATATATTTCCAAGTCTCATGAAGTATAAATTTAATTGAAAAAAAAAAGATCTCCCATATCCAAAAATATGAGAAGTACTGCAAGAAAAATTAAAAGTTAAAGACAGTTCTGCTAGCTGTCGATGTGACATTGACGAGCAGCATCTCGTGTTTTCAAGTTTTACTTCGTTAAACTTTCTTCGCAACGTCTCGCATGGCCAGGTGTCGTTTTGGCAGAGAACAAATATAATCGTACAAACAAAACTCTGGAAAACTGCAACCGGACTCTCGTCCCTTTCTCTCTGCGTGTATTTAACGAGTTTAAATATGGCCATCGCGTAGTACCGGAAACCAACACTCTGTAGGAGAAAATTATTGCCAATTGCTTCGATGGGATGACTCTTTTATTCTATTGTTCTACGGAGTCCTTAACTTTTATTATGCTAAGGTTCATTTTTTTTTAACCAGTAACACACCCTTCCTGCTCACTTACTTTGCAATGTTCTTAGCTCATGATCGGTAATCTGTTTACATATTTACATGTAAATAAATAGTCTTGCTTAAGGATTGGTAGAAATTTTTCTTCTCGCTTAACAAATAATTTATTTGTGCTTTTTACAGTCTTAGGACAACCGTATTATGTACGTCATTTCTTTTTGATAAAAAAATCGACGAAAAAAACGTCTTCACGTACTGTGATATTTTTTATTGTTCATTGTTGGAATTATTTCATGTATGCAATAAATTATATTTGCATTGTATAATATACAATGTACCTCGTTGTGACAAGGTCACTTGGAAAAATGAAAATAATACCATTTTTTTCCGACACACTATATGTATATTCAAGTTGTTAACATTTCAATTATTACCACTAATAATGCAAAAATTTAAGTACTTTTTTGTACTTTATATACGTATCCGACCCAACTCAAGTATCACACTACCATTTATTTTTTACAATATGTAAGTAAAAAAGAAATAAGTATATAAATAAACATACATAATATTTTGGAATACTTTAATGTAAAGCTCCGATCTGTATTTTTTCGTATTAAAGTTCAACACAAATAAATTAATTTCCTTTAACGCATAATTTGAGAACGGTATAAAATCATGAACTACTTCAAATTTAAAGATTACACTTATCATTAGCGTTTTCTTTCGATAACACAAACGCATATATTAGCAATTGTGAATTTAGTTCGAAATCACTTGTCATTATCTTATCCAAGGCAATACTTTCTATTTACTAAATATATGTTAAACATTCGTAAAAGAATTAAAATTCACTAAAACTTTTTCGTTCAATCTTACATACAACTTAGATAAAATCCACTTTTAAGATTTTGTAATATATATTTCATATTATTTACTGAAGTTTTTTACATAACTTATTAAATTTAAAAGTTATAAATTTAATAATAATATAAATTTTTAAATAATGTTTAGTACTTGTCATATTTAATTTATAATTTTTTTAACAGCATTGATTTTCACATTTATTTCAAAGATTACTAATAAGTCATTGCAATTTTTAATTAAAAATGTAAATTTGATAACTCTTGAATATTACTTCGAAATTTTTAGATAGTAAAATGCAGCACAATTATCTTTAGAATTATTTATAGAGTAAAAGCGTAAATTACTAAGTATCACCAAAACTGATTACAAAAAAAAAATTTGTAAATTTATTTTTCAAATTGTAATATATAGTATTTGTCAAGTTTAATAAATTTGTATATTACATGCTTATAAAAGAAATAACTTTTGTATAAAATATATTAAACAATCTACAATCTTCTCTTTTAACTATGCAAATATAAATATTTATCTCATATACTCAATTACTTACACGAGCAAGTAGACTCAGTAAAGTAATATAATTTGTCGGACTCACCTGTAACAATAAGAAAGTGTAATAATTAGACATGCGCTTAAATACGTATTTCGAATAGGCAGTTAGTGAATCATCATTAAATTTAATTCAAGGTTAATAAGACATTATAATTTTTAATTAAAAATGAAAATTTGATAACTTTCGAATATTATTTCGAAATTTTTAAGTAGTAAAATGCAGCACAATTATCATTAGACTTATTTAAAGAGTAAAAGCGTAAATTACTAAATTTCTTATTAAATAAAAATTATTATTCATAAGTATAAGGTTAAAAGTAAAATTATTATGAAGAGATAAATTTTTTTTATATGTAAAAGTGTAAGATGGAAACCTATATAAGTTGTAACTAGTGTGGATAACCATAATAACGTTCGAGCATTATAATTAAACGTAAACTAATCGTACATTTATAATTGTTAACAGACTAACTGTGAACGCATAGTGTACATGACAATTGATCATTTTTACCGAAGCTCGTAATCAGTGAATGTGATCGTGAATAGGCGATTATATCCGTTGCTTTGCGCGTAAATAATTAACTTGTATATTAATAAGGAAAAATTTGGTTTTTTAATTCATGAATAATTAAACGGTACGAGGCACCGAAAAATAAATCATCAGATGATTTTCAATGTTTTTACATTGACGATACGTATTAATAGATTGATTTCTATATTCTAGAAAGACTTCCTTGCGGATATACCAAGAGGATATGCTAGCGCAATCATGTTTAATGACTGGAAATTGAGTTTCGATGATGGCATATATAATTTATGAGCAAACACGGTCTCATCGACATGGTTAACGACGAGTCCAGTGAGTCTGAAAAAGTCGAGAGCGACATGGCACAATCAGTCGTAAAAAAGTCATTAGTACGCAACGTTACGGCAATAAAAGCTACACAACTCCGAGGAATACGAAACGAGCGTAAACCACATCGGTGCATCGTCTACGCGGCACCAGTGTCTATCTTTATTCGCGGCTCGTCCTTGAGAATTGGCCCGGACGGTCGCTCGAAGTGAGAGTTCATCGCGCCATGCTAGCGGGGCTCCGCCCGAACGGCGACCCGTAGTTCACGGCCTCGTTAAAAGCAAGATTAAGGACGTATGGGAACTCGGTAGGCTGGCCGCTATTTACACTACAGAAAATAGTAGCTGCCGGTGCACGTGCAGGCCATTTGGCCCGGGGCCATCGCCTCCGAGCCCCACCCCCGTCGCTTTTTACAGTATTTTAAGGGAAATCGCGAGGCCAACGCTCCGATTCTGTCTCAGAAAGCTTCGACTCGAGGAAAGATTCATCGAAAGCTTATAACTTTATACCTGCAAATATCCTGATGATGATATGGTACCAATTGGTACTTCAGCGCCAGAGTACTTCTAATAACAGCTGGGTACCCCTCGAACGCATCGAAGAGAAATGCAAGTACTCAACTATAAATGGAACCTCGCGAAACTTGCGCCTTAACTTTTGATCCTACATCCCATAAAATGTTGCCATTTCTCGAACTTCCAACGATTTTTTGTAATTTCACCTTCTTTATCTTTCAACACAAATCACATCTCGAAGAAAATGTTTACGAGATTTTCGCATTATAAAATGCAAGTTCCACTCACTCCACCCATCAACATCTTACATCACCAATATTTCGATACTCAAATTTACACCCTCATTGCTCAGCGGATGCGCCTTAAGTTTCAATAAGTAAAATAATGGCTCGCAAATATTAATTAAAAGTAGGATAGAAAATTTTTCATCTTTCCAAAATTTAAGCTTACTTTCAATTTCTTGATTATTTATTAAGATCAACACGAGTGAGTCAATAAACGAGAATGCTTAATATCCGAAGAAAGAAATTAAAATGATTCGTAATTTATCACGAAGAATGAACATTAATAAGATTTAAAAATAAATTTTTCTATGCATCTACGATGTAACATAAATTGAATTTACAGCTGATTATTCGGTTTGTTAACAACGACCGTAACTATTGAGAATAAATTTTTATTCGTATTATAGAATGTACCGTGACGTGAATGGAGACCATCAGCCAACACTGACAATATACATGCAGGTGCTGTGTTTCTTAGAAAAATATACCCTTGAGATTCAGAGCTATTCAGAGGACTGTAGGACGTTCATAAAAAATAACTTAAATTATGAAGCAAATTGTTAAAGTAGTAATGGCTTTGCTATAAATTTATAAGTACTTTCATATGTCAAAACGTGAATTTTCTTTCAAATGAATTGTATAACAAGGAATTTCCCACCACTTGAACAAGTTTTTCAATAATAATTTATACGAATATCGTCATTTTAAGATCAAATTATAATGATTTTTTACGCTAAAAAAAGAAACTTCATTACCTACAAATATATAATGAAATAGACAACATTTTCTTTAGCTGAATCCGAAAAGAAAATTAAAATCGAAATGTGTTTCTTCCAAGCATTTTTCTTCGATCAAAAACTTAATCAAAGAAGTACAAAATAATCGTACGTACATTAATATTAATATAATTGAAAATTCTGTTAATGAGAATCAAACGCGAATTTTACAAAAAATTTTAAAATTATCATTTACTTAAAGTGAATCTTGTGTGTATCGGCGTATGTTATTAAAGTAAAACATTGATATTAATTAAATTAGTGAGGCATTACTTACTAGATACGTATCATAATTAGTATACAAATATTGTAGGTAAATGCGTGCAATATAATAATATATAATTATACATTATAGCATCTGTTTATCGGATATACGACTATGAAAATAAAAGAAAAGTATTGTAATTCCGTGTTACCCTAAACTGTGTTTGTTTCAGAATTTTTATTCGTACCTTTTTTCTAATTATTAGCATGGGTTAATCATAATTTTTAATAAAAATATTAAGGAAAAAAACCTCCATATTTATTTCATTCATGTTCCTTTTATTTTAATCGTATCAAAACGGAATTGTACGTTTTAAATAAGAAGAAACTACATAGTCGCCTTAATTTCAAACACTCGCAATTGTTGAATCATGATTAAGCACTCCACTCGCTAAACGAAGATTTTTAATTTTCTTATTTTAATAAACGTTAATATTTTGCCAGTAGAATTTTACAACGTGAAGAATTAGGGAAAACGACGACGTAGATCTGATTAGCAAGATTTGAAAATACTTGATTTCACCGTGTCTGAAAAAAATCCCTTTTAGGTGACTCAGTAATAATGACTCTGTAGTAATTTTCGAAGAATCTCAATCAATAACCATTCGTTGATATGAATCACTGCACTGTTTATATGTAAAAAAATGAAGCCATCAACGGCATTATATTTCTAAGTTCACATTTAATTTCATTGCAATTTACATTGATGTGTCGTTATTTTATTATAAATTTCCATTTAAATTTTAGATTTTTAAATTATTATTTATTTTAATGACCGCGTAATAAAAATATTAAAGAGGATGTAAGATTTTACTCTTAAATTTTATGAAACCGATATTAAATATGCCATTCAATTTACTTTCTGATACACAGTAATGATCATGTTTATTTGATGTGCCTTGCATTGTCATAATATATTTCGTATTTTAAAAACATCAGCTATGAAGTCATTTACGAGCGTTTTAGTATGATTGGAAAAGAAGCGAACTTAAATTACAAGGCTTTAACTGCAAGCTCATCCGTGGCGTAAGCCAATGAGTGGTATTTTGCAGACAAAAAGCATTCAGTCATTGGCCAATCAAAGTGCAAACAAGTTTAATGCATCTGTTAAGTGCGTACAAAGTTGTGAACCTCCTATTTTACTGCTCAATAATGGCACGATAAAGGTGTCACTTATTCGTATTATATCATTTACTTCAAAGGAGAGTAAGTAAGTGTTCATTTACTTGAAGAAAACGAAAAATGCTACACCTGACAATTTCAATAGACGCATGGTTAGGCCTTTCGCGTACGGCTACATGCGTGTCGAATAAGAACTTGAATTCAATAAATATATATTTCGTTAAAATGTTGGCTGAGGGTAAGAAATCAAATAAAATAATTAATACTTTTATCGTTGCTATAATATTTCGGGATATTTTTTCAGAGCATCCGTTTTGTCGGGACGACACGATAATAAAAGAATTTCCGACTCGTGCGATATTTGTCAAGCGGAATAATGCGAAACCGCTGATATAAGATTCCGACAATGTGCGATTTCGTTGTCATCAGAAAATCGATAGCATTTTTTCCCTCGAGAAAATTTCTATTCTTACAAATTTTGTATGCTTCCAAATATTTTTGCACTTAAAACATTTCATATTCAATCATTTTATAATTCCTATTCATTCAAGCAATGAGTACAATATTTATTGCTCTCTCTGTTATTCTTCACTTTCAACTATTGTCTTTCAGGTCCCATTTAAGCATATGTGCACAATTACGATTTGAAGACATTCCCGTAATAAATTCTGTAATAAATTTCGATTACTTTCAATAAGTGACCAATTTTTAGATGACTTCTGACGAACTTGCATAAGAAATCGCAATTAATTTTATGCACATTATACCTTCGAATTGGGCATAATCATTAACCAAACAAAAAAATCAAAAATAACATTTCAGATGTGTAGGTCGCGATCAAAAACTTGGAGTCGGCTAATATTAATGCTTGTCTGGAAATGTTCTACGTGTTTTTAATACTTTTTTTAAAGAATCCTACGGGCTTAAATACGCAATTCCTGTGCTTATATTTTGTAATATGCAAGCAATTCATTTTTTCTTTTTCGCTTCTAACGTTCCTCTATAAATGATTCAGCACTTGTATAATCTTCCCTCAAAGCATTTTAAATAATTCTTCAATAGTTATAAAAGAAAACTGACTACACCCTCACATTAAAAGAGACGAAGCCAATCGGCGTAAGTCATCCGCACCATGAGAACCTCTGCTCTGGAATCTCTCTCTCTCTCTCTCTCTCGGTCTCTCTCTCTCTCTCTCTCTCTCTCCAGACTAAATTTAAACTCGGTTGAATCGGCTTAATCTTTATTCCCAATGGAGATATTTTTTTCGTGGCTCGTTGCCCACACGTTCGTGGACACCCTTGAAAGCGCAGCATTGTTTGGAGACTGGCGCGTCCTGCTCTGGTGCAACGGTCGCGGACCCACGCGATTGGGCTACGCGACATTTCCGCGAAGCCGTGCGGCCTTTTTATATCCCACAACGGCATCCAGCTGCGCGACATTGTCAGCCCTTTCGAGCCCGTTCCCGAGCTAAATTACGCTAACGCGGAACTTTTTCCAGTCGCGATGAAAAGTGATTTTTTTTCCAGACGCGCTAAGCGATATGCAACTTTCGTCCAGCTTCGCCCTTGGGCAGCTTTATTACAGCCTGCGAGTATAATACGTACCGAGTACTTCTTATCGTTAACGGATGCTCGAGCGTCGCAAGAGCGATAATTCAATCGGACCTCTCGCTCTACCTTACGTATTTCCTCTTTTACATTTTCGAAGGACATTGGATGTGGCTTATCGCGTCTTTCAGCTCATCTTGCGAGTTAAACAGCGTTTTCTGGCTAAACCGTACTTTCTCCCTCTCATCCTCGAATTCAGGGGCCATATAATTTACTGGCCGACAAATTTGCAATATGACAAACATATTGCAAATATTACGAAAAACGACGTAATTCTTGCAAGTATTTACTGAAGCTGCAAATTGCATTCACTTTATGATAATAGCGCATTATGAAGCTGCAATTTTCGGAAAGCATTTTTTTTCGGAAAGCGTAAATAAATATTTCTCGGATCTGACAAGGAAACGTACACTCGCTTACGCCGAATGCAAAAAGTAATCACGCCTAGGCAGCTCTTTAAAAACCTTTCAAACTAATTCTTCGGCATGTCATACACGAACATTGCGCGAATGATAAACGCCTCGGAAGACGCGCATCTTTCCCTCCCATCGACATTCTCGTATCGTTTGACATTCCCTCCCATCGCATTTCCGTACTTAATTCATTCTCTCCTACCACAGCGCCACTCGCACACGTACCTTACAATTTCATCAATATATATATAGCCTTCCTGTTATTACGCAATCAATTGAAATGCACGCTTATGACCGAGGGAAACCGAGGATGTGGAGGCTTGCATGACTCGAACGCTCGAGGATAAACAGAGCCGTCTAAAAAAAAAAATAGAAATAATACGGACTTTGAGGGAGTCTATCGATAGGACGTTGAGACAAAACGAGCTCTGATCCCTACCCTCGCAACCCGGTTAACGCTTAAAGCTTCACCCGGACATCGAGGTCTCTGCTGGTCGCTCGGAAATGCCAGCTACAAGGCACTCGCAGGTCAGCATACGAGCACAATTCCATTGTTGCGCGATGAATGAAAGACAGAAAGAGAGAGAGAGAGAGAGAGAGAGAGAGAGAGAGAGAGAGAGAGAGAGACAGTGAGAGGAGTGGAAGAAAGCGGGAGCAGGCGAAGAAGGAAAGAAAGATACCACGCGTGATATACGTATACTACTTCGAGTGGGCGTCGGCTTGTACTTTAATTCGTTTCTGACTGTTTTCTCTATATTGGTCAC
Source organism: Wiebesia pumilae (assembly GCA_018907045.1). NCBI lineage: Eukaryota > Metazoa > Arthropoda > Insecta > Hymenoptera > Agaonidae > Wiebesia > Wiebesia pumilae. Next base: position 4,510,071 of record JACCHZ010000105.1, on the reverse strand, counting down.
TATCTTCGTCCGTTCTCTCTCTCTCTCTCTCTCTCTCTCTCTCTCTCTCTCTACGACTGTTTTCTCTTTCTTCGTTCGTGTCATTACGTCGAGGTCGCGATCGTAATACCTTTTTTACATGGACATTTGAATTAAAAGCTCCGTTGCCTCTGGCGAAATTGCTTCAACGTTCGTCGCTGTAAAGTGTGCAATTAAAGAGACTCATATTTTTATGAAATACGCTTAGAGCGCCCACGCTCACGAACTCAAAGTTTAACGAGCGAATATCGAGAACGTATTACACTCTTTTCCATTAGCGGTTTTCGTTCCAAACAATTCATTGGCATTCGAAGGAGGACGAGAAAAAATCATTCAATTTCTTCCGCATTCCGTTGACTAGATCCAATTTCTCTCTCTTTATCTCTCTCTCGTCCCCCTTGGTCATGACGTTAAAGCGCGAAGGTTACGACTATTGGTTCCATCCACGTTGTCTCTTTCATCGATCGCCCGAAATGTGCGCGTGACGGAAAGGACATGGCGGCTTTTACGACTCTTCGCAGGAAGAAGATCCGACAAATTCAAGTGTAGAGACCTACGATTGACCAATAGTAAGATAAATAAGCAGGAAGACCAATCTCGAGCATTGCCGAGCTTTTCATTAACTCTGAAGAGATTAGAACTCACGTTAAAAATGTAAGATTTTGAGTTATTATTTGAAATATGTGAAAGTTACTCTTCAAGCAATTGTCTCTTTGCAAGTTCTTTTACTTTCTGGATGGCAAAAAGCCGCGCGTTCACATTTCATATCTTTGTTAAATTAGCACAAAAATCGTACACCATGAGATAAATGTAGTCTTAACGTTGTAATTAAACGATTAATGCTTTTAATAGAGTTTTTTTATCGTTAATTATTTCTCAAGCGAATTCAAGCGAGAATCCTTCCCTCCAAACGATTCTGGAGCGTAGGATTCAAGATAAAGAATATAGGATTACCGATGTGCTTTTTACAAATGCATGTTGAATTATAGATACGAATATGTTGTTGTTGTTGTTGTTGTTGTTGTTGTTACTGTTATTACATATTTGCACGTTCAATAAATAAAATACAATCAATTCTCGTTTATAAAAAAATTCTACAGCGATTCTTAAACTGTTAATTCTTAGCAGGTAATTGAATGTTTAAATCATCCACATGTATTGATTCGTAGGAAGAAAAATATTATGAATCTTTTGTGAAACCATTTATTAGAGTAGTGACGAATGAAATGTTAGTTATAAAAATACATGCATAGGGCGTTTATAAAGAATATTAAAAAATAGCATCGAATGAGGCATTTGCGACTGTCATTTTATGTTTAATAAAGAACTCAACTCCTAACAAGATCGATATTTACTTGTTTCTATGCATTGTTTGTATCGTTTTCGTGACTCTTGCAATGTTTAAACAAAAAGAGGATCAAGAGAGGCTCGGAAGGTGAAATTAGGTGTCAATACCAGTAGCAAGAGAACAGAAAAATCTTTACATGCCAATTGCGACAGATGTTTTTCCAAAACAAGGGAAAACTCGTTGCCTCGAGAACGCACTTGTTTCATAAAAGATTATACGTGCCTACGTAAAACGCTTGCGATTATATAAAAAGCATAGAAGTATGCTTACTTATAAACATAAATTTCTGAATCGGCAAGAAATTCAGTCGTATCGACAACTCCTGAGACTTATTTATAAAACAGAACTCGGTTGTTTTAGAGAAACATTTCAAAGAAAATAGAGGACTCATCTTTGAGCCGCTTGGACAGGTTAAATTGTTATCGAGCAGCTGACTCATTTCTTCGTATAAATAAAAAATTCGCTAATTAAAGTATTCGAACTTTGTAATAAGCACGAATTCGTTTTCTGAAATTGCAAAAACGTAATTTCAACGCAATACGTTTTGTCTCTCTAAAGAAGTTTATATCTTCATTTGTTCTTAGATACCCTTATAATAGTTCTAAAAGAAACGGTTTTTTATCCAAAGTTTACATTGAACAAGAGTTTACATTAAATGAAAGGGAGCATATATTTTAATAGGACTATACTTTTACTATAATTTACAACGACGACGACGACGACGACGACAACAATAATAAAAGATAGGAACTAGGATAATTAGTGCACAAGCTTGTAAATATCATAATTTGCTTGATTCAGAATCCAACTTCTTCAAAACGGTGTATGTATTTAGTCGGATAAGCTTTGATAAGAATTTTTGAATGACGCTTCGGTGAGTTTGATGCTAAAATCGAAGGTGTCGTTCTGTCGCGAGTGGGTTTTTGTGATCGAGGCAGGATCTTAGAGGTGGCCGCCAACCGTGCACTTTTATTTATCTCGCGCTCCAACGCGTGCGCACGCACAAATTACGCTACACGAAAGAAAAGTCCTTCGGGATTTCCTAGCGCAAAATTGGGTTGCATTGCTCCAAGTATGGTTTAACGGGCAGGATTGTCATAGTTAAGACAACGACGAACAGAAATCCTTCTGTAAACGCATAATATTGTGTATCCTATATATTTTCGTAAATTTCGTAGCACATTTATGTTTAATAACGATAATGTCAACGTTCAATATTTTCTCTACTTGTGATGCATTCGCTAGAAGTAGTTAACGTTTCTGACGGTGACGATAGTTCCTTTCTTCGTTTAAAAGCCATGTAAATAATTATCATGGCAGAGCAGGCCGTTAATTTTATTAAATTAGAGTTGTAAGCGCGACGCCAAGTTGAAAGGCTGGATAAAGAATACGTGCATCGCACTACGCCACATGCAAAATATATGTAGTCGACATCGGGATGAAACTACGTCTCGCTTTTATTCGTCAAACTTCATGTCGTTTCGCCTCGCGTACGTTAATCTCGGATAGATTTATGATCGAGAAGCTCACCGGAACTTCCTGCTGAAAAAAATAAATAAAAGACGCGAAGCGACGATGCGTTAAAAGAGGCTCAAAGAGTGCGCACGAAATGCAAATTTCATTGCAAATGTCGAATTTCCCTTGACACCTCTGAATCAGTGGCCGCTCTCTAATAGTCGCCTTGGAAGCTATTATAAATTACGCGAGGGTTTCGCTCGTGTGAATAAATGCGAAAGGCATCAAGTGAGCGAAGGGATGGATTAAATGGTGCAGGGAAGGAGAAGAAAAAGCGAGAAACGCCGTTGGCGGCGCGCAGGAAGTGCGATCCGGTTTTTATAATCCGCGCATCGCTCGGAAACATTGTACTTGATTTGTGGCGACACTCGTGCTTTCGTCGGTTGAAAATGAGCGACTCGAGGCAATCGAAACCTTTCCGTGACACTCGATACACACTTATTAACGGCTTGTATTACGTGTGCCCTGGAGATTGGCCCTTTACAGTTAACCTCACTTACTATGTTGTAGATTCTAATAATCAATTGCACAAAAATAACTGTGCAAGATATTCTAAATAAACATCAATTACTAATCCTCCTAGCGCTGTCTGAATTTACAAGAGAAAGAGATAGAGAGATAGATACGTAGAGAGAGAGAGAGAGAGAGAGAGAGAGAGAGAGAGACAGTGTGTGTGTGTGCGCGCGTTTGTTTGAAATCGCACGGTTAAACATTTGTTGGCTGTTCGTTTACATTTTTTGATAATTATCCATTTTAAAAGCGATCGATGCTTTTCTGATTCAGCGACCGACCCCATATTATGCGATTGCATTTAACTACTCGTTGCATCTCTTTATCATTTTATAAAGAAGAAACGCATTTTTATTAAGAATAAGCATTATATGAAAACAAATTCTAGAGATAACATTTACTGTCTACATGCATCGATAATAAATGTTGTGTATGTAAATGTTAGATTTCTGAGAAACACATATAACGTATCGTATTCGATTAACAGAAGGCCGGATTCATGGATTACATCTTTTTTATTAGATAGCTTTTATATTTATACACACACGATTATTTTCCAAATATCATGGATAAGGAAAACTGCAATATCCATACTTTTATTTTAAAGTTACGTATAAAACGTAAGAACTAATACGTACATACAGTTACATTTTTATTCATTTACAGATGCAAAATTTATAAAGTCTTCAACAACAAATATTAATATAAAATTAATAATAATATTTCCATATTTCAAATACAATCTTTGTATTTTATGTAAGTGTAATCTTTGTATTAAATTTTGGATAATTTAAATGGGAATTACTTTAAAAACATACACAAAGCGATCTAATTTTTTTTATAACTGAAGCATCTGAAATCGACATCTGCATTCTAATTAGTAGTTATCGTATAATAATATTAATAAAAGTAATAAAATCAGCTTTAGAAGTTATATTGTATAATAATAAAAATTGTTATTATTATACCAATGGAAACATTTATTATTTACTTATAAAATTAATTTAATTCTTCTGATCTAAATCTTATGATTAAACAAATAATTAAATGAAAATAGTCAAATAAGGGCTTCTTTTACGGTTCCGATGTCTTCAATAACAAATAATAATTTTACTCCTTACAAGCGTATTCACTTCGACCTTATATTCATATACTTCTATTAGTTGCCATAAACACATTAAATGGTTAAAGTCATGCTAATATAATTTTGTAAACAATTATGACAGAATAGCAAGTATAACTCTGTATTTGCGTAAAAAGGTATTTCTTTTCTTATCGATATAAGTTGGAAAATGATTAAACGTAAAGAAGGAATTGGTTGTAGTTACATTTCATTGCGTATTGCTACGATTAGGCCGTGAACAATGAGTTGCTTTTAAATGGCGAGAAAAAAGTTTCAATAACAAACCAGAGATTTTTCAAGCGATTTTCATTGGGCCCCTACGATGCGAAGTTCAAGTTGACTTCTACCAGGGAATTATTTTTGGGCAACGCATAATAATAATATTTATTTTATTACAAGTGAAACTCTTCTAGAGCTTTATCGTGTAAAAAAATTCTTTTTGCGTGGCAGGCTTATTTTTTTTACATTATCAGTACATTCTGATATTTGCATATAAATTATTCATTTTGTAACTTTTACAAGATTATTTCTTTATGGTTGAAATTTAATTTTGCAATTTTTCAAATAAGATCGGCCTGTCTTTCGGTCTATTATCAGCATACTACATCCAAAATAATTATCTTATTATCTCGATTGACAATTTAAAATTTTTTTGCGGCTCTGTTGAATAGTCCAGTGACTCATCAATCGAGTCTACCTATCATATTTTTAAATTTCAACATGCTTCTTAAACACCAAAGAAAATTCTATTAGCGAGGTTTTCCGATATTTATTGATTATTAAGGTGCAGCTATTATAAGCTATTTATAAGCATTTGAGATCGTAAAGCTTAAATTATTTAAGCTTGTGATGAAAAAAAAGAAGAAACGTTGAAGAAACATATGTGCGTAGCGAGTTAAACATGAAAATTTAAAGTAAAACCAATTAGTAGAGATTTTCAGACTCTTGTCAATTTTACACACTTAAATATCGCACAAAAATATCACGCATACCGTATATGTTGCGTAATCCATTTGTCAGCTTATAAATTTGCTTATCTTTTCTGTTCCCCGAGTGATCGTGCGAAGTACATACTTAAATACTATTACCGATAAACAGAGGAACGATAGTTAAAGGAAACATAAAAAGAATTTAAGAACAGAGCAGATCTCAAACGACTGCCTCGTTTAGCGCGTCCTCGTAGCCCCTCGTGTTCTCAAGCTCTGTCTGACCGACTATGTGCTCTTACGTGCACGCCATCGTCATGGTTTCTACGAGAGAGGGAGAGAGAGACCTTCGACACTGCCCAGTGCGCCTCGGGAGCGCAGTGACTCAAGCCAGTCGTACCAGAGAGAGCGGAGGATACATGAAGATAGAGAGGGAGAGAGGGAGAGAGGGAGAAAGAGAAACTGGGAGGATGAAGAATCGTGTCGACAAGAAGGCGAGAGGTGATTCATACACCTCTTTTGAGCCAACAACTGCTATACGAGTACTGTGCTAGGCTCTGATTTTTGTCCCTCGATAAGAAAACTATTAAGCGTGCCTACCCTCGCTGCAATTTGCAATAAACATTTTTACGGGTCATTTAGCTTGTTCTCCTGGCACTTTCTCACGCGCCGCCGCTCAACAAATTCCCGTTACATTCGCAGCATCAACGTCTCCCGCGACCAGCGTCTCTCTCTGAAACGCGATCGTAGGCGTGATAGGCCAGTTTATATGCCGTGTCGCCAGGACGAAGCCAGCTGATGAGCTGCTGATGACGCTGCTGATGACGCTGCCGACGACGCTGCTCACGACGCTGCTCACGACGCTGCTCATGCGGCTGCTGCTGGCACTGAAATCGAGAGCAACCCTCGCTTTTCCAACTTTTTCACTGCAGAAAATCTCCTCGTTGATTCCGTTTCGTTACATGATTCGAAACATTCGAGCAGCGTTTTAACATCCGTCGTACTTCGGACGTTTTATTTTCCAACAGAATTTAATCGATCTACACAAATTGCCTCGTTCATCCAAGAACGAGTGTTTACTTTTCTTCATATTTCCTAACAATGCATTTTAAAGTTATAAAGTTATAAAGTTAAAGCTAATTGTTCCGATATTAATAACAATCGGAATAAGAGCGTGAAAGATCCTGTAGGATACCTATTAATTAAGAACGCGTTCTTTTTTCAATTATAGTTGCACATAACGAAGCGGCATTAACATTTAACACACAATTAATAATACATTTAATAATTACGAATTCACGCGTCCACTCGCGTGAATTCGTAACACCTATAATTAACGCTCGCTGCTTCTCGACACAAACAGCGGTGGGGCACAGCTGACGATAGATTTTCTCAAGGCTCTCTAACTGTTTTCGGTTTTTAAACTTGCGTCTAACTTCATATACATACATGTATATGCCTATTAATCGAATTAACTGGAACTCGTTGAGCCCCGGCAGCATCATTCCTCGTGAGTCCAACGCACCCGGCCAAGAAAGCCAAATTAATTTTTCGCCTGTAACGATTTGGTACCGATCGCCGACGATGGAAGTATGTACAATTGGACGATCGAGTTTTGCGTCGAACAGCCTAGCGCGAACATTATTTTGCGCTTGGATGCGCTCGAGCTACTGCCGATCTATGCGCTGTGCATCTGCATATATGCGCGTTCCACGTTGCAACTCCATTTTTATTCGAGCATTCGTTTCAACGACGACGCGTGTCAAGAATATTTCACTGATTAGAACGATCTCTGTATTCTTATATCGACGATAAATTTTGAAGAGCCCACAGTGCAGTATTGTTACTTAGTAATCGTTCATAAGGACTTCCGAGCATTTTTTACAACGTAATTGAACATTGAAATTTGAATCTTAATTTAAAACGCGTTGCGACAAATCAATATACTTTTAATTATCGCCGTTATAAATACGTAGGTTATAAATATGGATAAATATGTAGATATTCGTAATAGTGCGTAGTTGATAATAACCGAGGTCCTGTAATGAGTGACGAAGCACGCCTTCACCCGAAATATTTTCGGGTGAATTTGTAATTAATGGGTAATAGGCAAAAAAGAGAATCATTACAAAAGGCCTGGAAAGTGCAGCAGCGTGTTTTCAAATTTAGTCGATTCAAATGTGGGGATACTTCTGGTAAATATCTTTTCCATTCCTTTGAATTCGAATAATACTTTATCCGTCTTTAATATTTATCTTCATATTTTAAGATATCAAATACCACGTTATTTTAAAATGCCGCCGTAGGATTTCTTACATGCGCGAAATTAATTATAGGCTCTGAGATGATAACTCTCGCGTGAAATTGTTTCCTACTAAGAAACAAATAGAAGGTGTCACTTTGAAAGTCATAAGACGAAAAAGAAAATGAAGAAAAAGTTTAGTGAAATGAAGTTTCAACTGGAATGGAAAAGAAAATGCGGTCAACTCGCATTGTACGTAACGCAAAAACAAAAGGACAACGCCATAAAATACGTCCGTATATAAAAAAATATCAAACATGGCATCTATTGAAAAATCTATTTGGCCTTGGATGGAACAGTGGCTATATTCACCGGAGCGCTCGTTCGTTGCTGGCGTGCATCGATCGAGTAGCAGACGAGTGCGTTCGCGACTCAAAGCGAAAAAGCAGGAGGCGTTTGAAGTCGCGACGCCTGCGTTCAAAACGAGCGCATCGAGATACGAGTAAAGGATGAGAAACAAAAAGGCGGTCGAGGCGCGCGAGGCACCGCATCAAAGTCGAGCCCCAGCTGGGAAAAGCGAAAGTACGAGTAGAGGGGCAAAGAGAAATGAATGGCCTACGACGACGTCGACGACGCTTACGACACCAAGGAGGCACATTTATTCAGCGCATAATACGCGCGGATGGTACCGGTGCAGGTCGCCCGAGAGTCCGTTTCTTACGAATGAAGGGGCTCTTTGTTTTCGACGGGCTCATGCACGTATGCAACGCGACTGGCCGAGAGAGACGCAGCTCCGAACTTGTACACCGGGTATCCGTATTTGGCGAGGGTGCCGCAATCTTATCGCGTTTACTTGCGATTGCACGGAGACACGGCGGACCACTCGGCTACTGGCCATTGTTTACAAACACAAGCACACGCGGGTACAGCTCTAGGAACCTCGCTCGCTCGCCTTCTTATTTCATATTTTCTATTTTCTTGTTGGGCGCCCTGAACGAGACGCCGCGTTGCACGCGCTGCATAAATAAACAAACGAGAATCGCCCGAGATAAGCAACCGAGTGCGTCTTACGCGACACGTCGCAGTATCAGGTGCCTATGTCGTGCGTGGATACGTGGAATGTCGCGGATAATTCTGGATCTCCGGCTCTTTCGATTTTCCAATTTTAGCATTACTTATCAAGCGATTGCTACTTATCGCGGTAACTCCAGGTACTGCCTTCGTGTAATAGAGTCCTGGCGCTCTTTCATATGCTTAAAGCGTCAGTGCTTGTGTAAAGCTAAACCCAACGATTTCAAACCATTATTCTTCTATTGGGGCTTTTATTGAATTTCAAAAAAACCCGATGGGTGATTTAAATTTATACTTGGTTCATCCCGGCATTACTTTTCGCAAAAGCAAGAGGAGAATATTGCTCAAGTACAGTCAAGTTCTTAGTAAACTAACTCGTTACTCTTGTTTCAACCGACTATTTCACGTTTCATATAAAGTAGTGATCGTTCGTAGAATGTTTGACACGTGTACCGCTAAATGAATTCAATTTGAAATAGTCTCGAAAATTCAGCACCACAATGGATAGGAATTTGTTAATCAGGAACCACTGAGTCTCGTTTAATTAGGAAAATCCGATCTTATCCGATGCTTTACGTATGCTGACGTAATCTTGAAGAAATTTCTAAAAACTATTTTAATGTAATTGCATAATTAGAAAGAGTGAGACAATACCTGTTTAATCAAGGCATTGTAATTTTGTATTGAACGTGCTTATTTTGATTGGCAAAAAAGCGCGTGGAGAAAATATTTTTCCGTGCAATTCGAGCGTACATCCATAACACTTTGTACTATCTGTAAGTTACGCACAAACTTCTAAAATACATCGACAACGAAAAAGCTTAAAGACAAGAGTTTTTTATTATGATATGTTGCATCGATGATTAATGCTTGGCTCAAGAGGACCATAAGTGTCGGAAAGCTCTGGAAATTTGGAATTGGAGAATTGCAGAATTTGGAAAACATATTTCTTAGTCAGGAAACAAGCACACTTTCACTTATCAGGTGCAATACATTTTTAAAAATTTATTACGAGCTTCTATGACGAGTTTACCAAAAATCTTCATTCAACCGACAGGGCTGCTCTTCTTGTTATATTAATTGTTTCAATTAAAATGACAATTTTCTTTGGGTTTGCAATAGCTTGTACGCTGCAAGCATTAGAACAAAATATAACTTACACGCGCATGAAGAAAACGTTGTATTCATATTGTAAGACGGTAATTAATGTATATTTCGGTTATCTACACATTTTCTGATAATTAAAACGCACATTTAATTATCCCGATAACCGTAACTTCAAAAGTCGAACAATTAAATTTTCTTTAAAATTATTTACAATCGTATGGATAATAATGCATTCACAACGTAAGTGTACAATGATTCGTAATTACCTTGCCTAACAAGGGTACAACACTTTTCACAATAGGAAAATCAATTACCATAACATTAATCGCCGATAAACGAGCTAATCATAATCGGCAATTCAACAACGGAGTATTAACTTTCGCCCATTAGAGCATATCCAGTTTCTATCGGCTATTCACAAAAGCATTCGTGCGAATCAGGAAAGCTAATGCAGAAACTTGCATGCATGCAAGTATTTGCTCGTATTTGTATAATTCGAGCGACAAATTAAAAAAAAAAAAAAAAAAAAAAAATAGATGAACAGCAAGGAAGCGAATAGCAAATGTGCCTCGAGAGAAACAAAACAAGCGAATTATAACTGCAACTCGATGCGTCGATACTACTTTTATATAGAGGTCTTTTAATTTTTCAGACTGAAATCATAATGAAAGTCCTGTACCGTATACATATATTCATTTAACAAAACCAGATATCTTTACTCGTTGTCAAAATATCATGATAACTGGGATCAATATACGACAATTTGAATCAATGCATGAATTTGACTCAACGATATTATTCCAACGATTCTTTCCATTTTCTGCATTGCTTATGAAAATACGAAAAGACAATTGAAAAACTAAAAGCTTCGGACTTTCCAAAGCACGCTTCGGACTTTCCAAAGCACGCTTCGGAAACTATTCCAACTATTTTGCTTATAGCGTTAAAAGCTGAAACGAATGTTCCATTGGAGCAATTTGGATTTCGCTAACGATGTTTACATTAATTATGTCGGCTTATACAATAATGCCTTTTGTATTACACAACTTCATTTTCAGAACGTCTTCTCCATAAATCGTGCCTAGCGACCGTGAATTCCAAAGACGGGTAAAGGCACGATTTGAACTTCTAGGCTGCGCCACGATTCAAACGATTGTATTGAACTACGAATTCTAAAAATATATTTCTGTTTCAATAACTGACATATTCAAACGCAAATAGATTTATTTTACGGGAGCTAACCTCCGCGTATACGTAGAACAATAACGGTTGCACGAACGGTTCCTTGCACGAACACACTTTCGACACACTCCGTAATTCCTAATTAATTTGTGCACATGGCCAAGCCATGTAGCTCTCCATTATAAACGAGACACAAAATTCGTTGGAATAACGACGCACGTTCGAGGGCGTAGTTTCGCACGGGAAAAAAAGGGAAATCGATAATCAGAGGGAAGAAAGTCGGCGGGCGGATAAGCGAAGGAAGGGGAGTAGTGAAGAAGTTCGGAGAGGACATTAGTAGACGTTCCCGTGTCCTCGTATCCTTACCTGGGGATGCGTTATAGGCCCGCGACATCGATTACGTCGGAATGCATTATGCGGAGGACACCGAATTTTCCACCGGGATTAACGTACTTTTGGTACGTTACTCTCCCGACAAATCCTCGCTGAACTGTAACGTATTCCTCGAGATTCCACGCGAGGAGAGCGAGTAGTGCTATTGATAAAATAATAATAGCCTGATGTAACTCTGCGAAGAACGTCCCTTCGTTAGATATTTGCTTCCGAATAATCGCTCTCGTCGTACATGTAAGCACAGTTAGTGCTTTAAACGTGTCATTACGAAACGGATGAAAATTGGTAAAATGAGACGGTACGATCACTCGAAATACCGTCGAAACAAAAATGCGCACTATTCTCCCTTGGCAAGGACTTAGAGAACAAAGTAACGGGAAAGTGCTTTCTCAGCAAGGCGATCGGGAAAAACTCCATGAAAATCGTCCCAATTTTGTCGGAACGACAAAATTCTTCTTCGAGCTATCGTACTCAACTATGAATAAATGATTCAGCACCTGGAGCGATCGAGCGACGAAAGAAATGTAAATTCACTGGTTAAACGGACGTCTTCGCGTTCGCTCGCTCGACGAAGAAAGCGTGGGATGACGCGGCATTGGAATGCCTGGAAATTAATCTTGTGCGTTCGATGGTATGCGGCTAATCGGCTCTTCGGGACTGGCGCGGGCGACACTTTCACACGGCGTTGCGACGTCGCTGACCTCTTCTGGGGCGAGTCGCCGCGCCGTGCTAATGGCATGTCCGACACACATAAACACATCAAAGGTTAATTAGTCCACGAAAATTCTTCAAATCTCGAGTGCGGAATACGTGGGGCGAAATTGCGGCGTCGTAAATTGCATTCAACCCACGTAAAATTACATAAAGTTACAATTGTTATTTCACAGGAATCAGCGGAACGAAGTTGCGAAATGCGCACAGGGACTTATATAACGTGTGGTACTGCCTATCAAACGTACATTCGCTCTAGCATTTTAATCGGAAACAAGAGAAAAAATTAATAATGTAGCGCAACATTGCACGTAACCTCCGCCCCAACTCCGGCCCGTCGTTACTTAGACGTCCCTTGTTTAATAACTTTCAATATATTCTCCGTGTCCAGGTACTTCTAAAAACACCATTAAGATCTTTCAAAATCGTATTTTTCATTAGACACACGTTAGCCAGAACGACTTTTAATTTTGAATAAAATGCTACTCTTCCACTTGCGTTGAAGTTTTTTTTTAATATCATTGTTATAGCACTCTGTTTATTTGTAATGATGCGATAATGACATTAAAAAAAAAACACGAATGTTGTTGAATTCCGTATCGTATTAGCGTTACCTATTCTTAAGCACGATGAGCACATAAGAAGAAACGAAAAAGAAACGAAAACGGAAACGAAAACGAAAACGAAACGATGAGAAATGCGGCGTGAGCATAAGAGCAAAATATACTGCCTAATACGACCGGTACTGTATTACCAGTTGACGCTGCCCTTAATACGTCCCGCTCGAATTCGCAAACGTTGTCTCGCAAATCGTCGATCAGATGAATAATACTTTCCTTTGCGGACGCTGCGAGGTGCTCTTACGTATCTAACTGCCAATACGACTATGCTTGTGAAAAGTGCGAGGGCGTGTGTTTAACGAGGCCGTAAAATGAAGAAATGTTAAGAAAAGGAAAAAACGAAGGAAAAGAAAAAAAAAGCCGATGAAAAAAGCCGTGAAAAGTGGCAGGCCTCGAAACTTTTCTCGAAACACTCGAATACGCATGGCGTGACCAGCGCCGTTATTCATCGCTCTAGAGCATAAACAATGGATCAGCCATGTACGCGCTACGTCGTCGCGCGTACGATTAGCGCGAAAATTCTGTTATTCGCGTTTTATACTATTATCGTTAATAATTCAAATTCGTCGTTTGACTTTACGCCACGGTAAAAGACCGCATTACGTAACCGCTCATGCCAATTATTGAAATTACCGGCAAACGAATAAAGATGTTCTGCTCTGATAAGTCGACAGGAATTACGCGAATGTAAGCTTTAAGACCTACAGTATTGAGATTAATTACGAAATAAGGAATTGGATGAGAATTAGTGGAACGAGTAATAGATACATGTCTCGAGTCAATCGGGATAATATATTTCACGGTATTTTCGCTGCCTTACTCACTTTCTGTTACATTTTACTCAGCAACGTTGATTACGAATTTTCACAAAATATATCTTTACCGACTCGTCGTTCCTTTACGACGAGTCGGTACGAGAATTCACAAAAATTCGTCGCGGTGTCGCGGAGTCGCGTAGTCAATATTATTTTGCCACCATTAGCGATATATTAATTCGTTCTTGTACAGTCAAGGTCGTCAAATAACAACTCAAAGTTGCAAAGTCCATGACATTTGAAATGTGAAATGCATTAGCAAATAACACGAGAGAGTTTGCATAACAAAAATTATGGTCGGGCGGATCATAATTGATTCTTTCGATGCTTTACTCGAGGTAATTTACACGATAGTAGCGTTGATTTACAACAATGTACTTTTTACTTTGGACTTTTACTCAATTTATCCGACTACTTCACTTATTAAAATTAGCAACACGCTGCGTTTCATGGACAGAAACTTATAAAACTTATTATTAAAATTAATTATTAATCTGATACTTATCTCAAGCACCATGCGTGAAGATTCTTGTGTTACAAATAAATTATTTTTGATGGCTGGTTTACAATGAAAAGTTACACCACAATAATTTGATGCTGACATTTAAATGAATGAAAAATGGATGACTTTATTTCTGACGCATTCTTGGCATTCCTATGACGAACGAAAACAATCGTCGTTCAGAATCAAGGTGTTCGAGTTTTCATTAATTCCTATTTAAAATCGAAAGTCCGTTGTTAGTTTAAGAAAATGAATCGACATCTTGAGGCGAGCACCGAGTCTTCGCCCGAGTATTCATGTACAACGAATGAAAACTGCGACTGAAGATCAACAAATAAAATAATTCGCAAATAATACACGGACTTTAATAATTACGAAACGTAAATCCCTTCCGCGCTTTCACTTTGAATTTGGAATGAATATAAGATTAACGCGTACGTCGAAGAGCCAGAGAAAGTTCAGTTGTGCAAAGCATTTGTTACCGACATTAACAAAACACAAGGCTCGTCGGTTAAATCCTTGATGCACGAGGCGGCGAAAAGAAAGAGAAGTATAGAAGGAGCGATTAGAATGACGCGTTTTCTCCTCGCGAAGCGCACGTCTCGCGACCGTCGGTGGTGGATTCCAGATCGAAAAGCGCCTCGCCGGCAACTGACTCACCAGGACTTTGGTGAACCTGCGCTCGAGCTCCTGGGCGTCGGGCAGCGGCTGTCGTGGGGCGCCCCTCACGCTCCCGCTCCTCGTGTGCTGAGAGCCGGTCGCCGAGGCGTTGGGCCCGACTGCCTGAAGATACGGCTGACAGCCTTTGATGCCGCCTGACGCGAATACGACGGCGGCGGCGGCGGCGGCGGCGTCCTGCTGCTGCTGCTGCTGCTGCTGCTGGTGGCCGCCATCGGCCTCGGGGCCCGAGCGACTCCCCACGAGGCCCATCACTCGCGTAGCTCAGGTGCAGGAGGACCGGGCCCGCATGCCTTTTCGGGCTCCGCTGCTCTGCTCTCGAGTTGCGAGAGTGGCTACGAGTGTGGTTGCTAGTGGCTGCTGCTACGCGTCCGGATGGCCGTCCGCGATGCTGCGAGCGATGCAACAGGTACTGGCAGGCCCATATTGTCGGGGTGATGGGCACGGACACGATACCAAGACAGTTCGATGCTCCCACGCGTGGAGATGCGAGCGAACTACCGCGCGCACTCGCAGCGACGTCGAACGACGCGAGCGCGCGGATACGAGGCAGCGCCGCGGCGCTGGACCCAGTCACGCACGCGCCTGCGCCGAGGCGGGCGTCATCCTCGGTCCTTCCCTTGGTGGGACTCGGGCTATCCTTGTTTGGCCGAGACTGGCGATGGATTCGGCCTCGCGGAGGCGCTGTCATCGCTCGGACGAGCACTTTGTTGAAGGGTCGGGCTTGGGATGGGAGTCACGGCTAGTTTCGACGACGTCGTCCTGGAGTCTTGTCTCGTTGCCAAGTTAGGCTTTTCCTTTAGTCGGCAGCACGAAATTTCTCCATAGCCCCTTCTTTCTAACTGTCTATTATTTCGAATGTCTTCTCTCTCTCTCCCCCCCACCTCTCTCTCTCTCTCTCTCTCTCTCTCACTCTGTCTCTCGCCCCCTCATGCTTTTGCTCGTGCGTCTGGCGCCGGTGCTCTTGCTTTCGTTCGATTGCCGGCATCGAACGGGAATTCGAAACTAAGTCGAATGACATTTTAAAATTTTAGTCTTTTTCAACAAATAACTTTTATAAATATCACGACACTTTTGAAATGTCAGACGTTCATTTTCAGTTTGGCACCAGTTCTGTACAAACTGGCGTGTGATACTGTCTTTTTTGGCTTTTAATACGTTATCTTAAGCGCAAACATGCACTGACGTTCAAGAAATATTGCGAATTACATTATTAGTAATAACTAGTAATTGTACAGGGAAATATTCCAAATTGTTTACATTTAATGCTGATGTTAATTCAATAATACACCGTAGACCGCAACTTCATTTTTTTGGGACGAGCTGTAATGCTACATACGGTAAAATTCCGAATAAAATCTTGGCATCGTAACCCACTGATTTTCAAAATATTTTATATTTAAGAAAAGCCTACAAGCTTCCTTTTTTAATTAAAAATTTTGTTTGTGTAAATATTTGTAAAGAGAATATGTACGTAACATTTTTTGGTATTTTCGTATGCATTATTTTCAGGAAAGTATGATTTTGTATAGAAAAAAAAAAAAAAAAAACAGTTTAGATACACAAGTTTTAATAACGTTCGTTCTGAATCTCAATGTGAAAAATTTTAGTTATTGAAATTTTGAATTTCGAAAACACTGTAAATACTTTTAATATGCTTTAACGCTTGGTTTGTAAAGAATCTGTTATAATCCTTAGAATATGTATGTATATATTTAAAGAAAAAATTTGTGGTCCTCGGATTTTTTATTATGCAAATAAATGACTGCTACTGCATTGATACATATACTATCTGGGGAAAAAAATTCAAATTGAGCTCCATTTTTAAAGTCAACTGCAACTGCAATTGAATGTACTGCAAGTCATACAATACTCGTGTTTAGTCGAAAACTCACAGAGATTACAAATTTAAATATTTTCGGTTTAAAATCTTGAATACACGTACAAAATGTCTTAAATTTACGTCGAAACGTGTTTTACTTTCTCGATAACTATATAATTCTCCAGATCATTTTTACCACAACTTGA
The DNA here is from genome assembly GCA_018907045.1 of Wiebesia pumilae. Taxonomy (NCBI): domain Eukaryota; kingdom Metazoa; phylum Arthropoda; class Insecta; order Hymenoptera; family Agaonidae; genus Wiebesia; species Wiebesia pumilae. Next base: position 4,493,282 of record JACCHZ010000105.1, on the reverse strand, counting down.
TAATATATTTGTAAGAATAGAGAAAGTTTTTTTGACATAAATCGCTTTTGCAAATATTCTTAACAAACTGCAAACGCTTTTTCGCTTTAAGAATAACAATATCAATGACAACACAACTACAACAACTACAACAACAGCAGCAGCAGCAGCAGCAGCAGCAGCAACAACAATAAGCAGAGTAGTGATCAACGTCTGTCGGAATCGCTTTTTATCTCTTAATTATTCAGCCGCATGGTAAATTAAAGGCGAAACTGTTTTATTGACCCGACGAAGCCCAGCATCGAGTCTAAGTTCGATAGTCGGGCGCTTGGTGGCGCCACGATCACTCGCGGAAGAAAGTATATAAAAGACTAGTGGCGGCCTCAAGCCGCTCGTGTGTTTGTGTGTACGTGGGTTTAGGCGCGCGCGCGCGCGCGCGAACGAGAGTGTTACCTATCGGCTAAGAAAATCGGAGTCGGCTTCACCTACGACCCACGTTCAAACTTTCCTCGGCCGTGTCAATCCTGACTAACCTTCGAGCAGCTCGTTGTCGCGGCTCCGAGGCAATCCGTTAACCCGCACGTCGCGCGCCAATGCAGTGTAACGTCGCTCGCTCGCATTACCGGCAGCGACCGCCGACGGCTATCGTCAACCCAGTAACCATATTTCACTAGAATCCTTTCCCTCCCTCGTCCCACCCGTCGAATAGACTGCGCGAATCTACGCACGCACACGCGCACGCTCAAGGCGGACAAGCGTGTGTGTGCGTGATACACATAGGCCGATGGCGCATTAGAACATAGTGGTGCCGGCAGTACGTAGTCGCGTAATACACAAATGGAAAGTAGTCGTCGTAGCAGCGTGCCACGGAGATTCGGAGACACGCCACCGATCGAGAACACCCGTGCCTCTTCCTCCTCCGCTTCCTTCCTCGAGAGCACGCACCGAGGCTGCCTCCTTTTTTCTAAACGGCGGAGTGCCTAAGAAATAGTGCGGCTGGAGGGAAGAGCGAGTGTAACTTACGATTGTGTGTGTGCGCGGGCGCGTGCCATCGCCGGCGAGGGGATCCCAGTTAGCACGAAGATATCTGCGATAGACCATAAAGGTACCTTCATTAACATCAACCTTGTATCTCACAAAATTGCTAACACTACTCTTATAAATATGCTTAATGCATAATGCCGACTCAAAGGTCGATTCACAGTCATTTTCGGCTCGTTGTTCCAAATTTGTTGTTGCGAAAAACCTGTTTTATTATACATGTATTTCATGTGTTGAATAAGGTTGAGTAGGCGACATTAGTAGGTTACGATTACATTTATAAAAAAAATGTACATATGTATCATTTTGATAATTCAAATTGCTCAAATATGCCTACATACGTGTATATTATCAATCGAAAAATACGCATATTCATCTTGCATTGTGTTCCTCCATACCTCAGGTAATGTTACTCTGAATTTCAGATCAACAATGTATTTACTTGATTATAATTCATTGAAATCTCTTTACTAAAAATAATAATTTTTACGATCTTTAAGAACTTTTATGATACGCTCTCATTAAAGCAGACTTTTTCATCGAATCAACTTCAAGTTTTGGATTATTGAATCACAAGCTGATTCGTATTGAATAAGCTTTGATTAATTTTCATTTGGCCATACATTACTCAATATTTTCAATTGGCATTTTTTCAACAAGGTACTTATCGTTATTTTAACTCTAAAACGCGGTAACTTAAGCGTTTCAAAAAGTCTAAATCTAATTTATGTAAGAATGAGACGTAGAGCCAAAAAAAGCTATTAACTATTATTTGAAATCTCCTTAGGTATTCTAAGAAGTAAGATAATATCTGAAAGTTATTTGTGCTAACTATAAGGAATATTATATTGGGTGCGGTCTTATGAGCCATGAACGATCGGTATCGATAATAAAATGAAAGTGGATACAATATTCTTTCACATAAAATAATATTATAAATATATAAATTTATTAAATGTCCTTTTTTTTTTATATAAAACAATTGCTTAATTGCTTATAGAATCTGTATCGAGTATTTTTACGATGACCTAATTAACGGCTAGACTAATATTTTACTTTTTGCTTGTGAAAGGAGGTTAGAGTTGCATTTTGCTTAACAAAATAGATTTTTTCAATTATCAGCATTTCAAACGTATACTATGTTAATTGTTTTAGATACAACCACGATGGGATGAAAAGAGACGTAAGGCAATCACACGTAAAAAGACTAAATTGTTACGGTCTCTTTATACGTTTTTCAATTACAATTATTAATAAGTTATGAAACCAGATCCTCGTAAAATCTTCCGTTGGTTTTTTTTTTCTTCCATTGTGACACCTCACAAATGTGTATGTAGGGAAACAAAAGCTGTACAATGTAAACGCGTTCTATTAATGACTTTTGCATTGATCATGATTCTTTTCTTCGAAAAACATAGTTTAATAAGGATGTATTATCTATTATTATCTATTAGTTATTTTATTAAATTTACACTTGCATGGTTTTCGTTCGTATTATTCTGTATTAAATAAAAAAGAAATCAGGCAATAAACAATAAAAAGTACAAAGACATTCGTATAAGTTAGACCGCACAGTCTTTTAAGTAAGCCACGATCAAGATATAAAAGACAGGGAGTAGAGACATGGTAGCGGCATCTCTATCGCAACTTATTAAGGTGGGGGGGTACGCTATTAGGAAAGAAATTAAGTGTGAGCAGAAGGCACCTATTCGTTATGAAATATATTACAAAAATACATTATTCCTTGATAAAAAAAAATCAAAATTGAAAAAAGGAGCTTTGAAGGGTGGAAATAATGGAATATTATTAATAATATATTATTAATAAAAATTTGAAATCTATTAGTACGCAGGATTCACTAGCAACTAGCATCGCAATTTATTTGCAATTCAAACAAATTCTATTACACGTAGTTGCATGCTAATCGAGTAAAAACATGTTCTCCTTTTTTTTATTAAGAATGCAAATTATGATTTCTATTGTACATTTCATAAGGACCAAAGTTAAAACATTTACATATAAAATTATAAAAACATTAGTGCAAGTCAAGCGAATCCCTTCCCTTTTATTCTTACTACTACGCCCATTAGAACGAAAGGAAATCAGCATAATATTGTGCTCTCATAAAGTGTGTCTTTCCCATGTTGGCTACACTTCACTTACGGAACGCCATGTGTATATGAGTAAAAGGTTAAGCGAGATGGTATCGCGTATCGCATTAACAGGCGCACAACGGAAAAACAATTGAGGGAACAGATAAATTATTATCTATGCATGACGAGCGGCCTGATAAATTTCAGATTAAATGAAATAACTTTATTTGCTCTTATATTTAACATGCTTGTTCTTCTATATTCTTGTAAGATAATACGAAAAATATTTTGTCATCGATCAGAGTCGCGTATTACGTATAGAATGTTAAATTAACTCGCGTTTATTCTTTATCTAAATTTATTAGATTCTATACTAACAAATAATTTATTATGATTACCGTGTTTCTAGACAATTTATTATTTACATTCACAGATAGTAGTTATCCAAGAAAATTACTTATCGTAATTGGATTTTATTAAAATAGCAGTGTAGCAAATTTTTTAAATTTAAAAAATCCATACATTGAAATGTTAAATATTAACGAAAGATTTACTGGTCGTACAGAAAATAATATGTTTATCAACAGCTTATATAAGAAAAGATATTCGAAATAAAAACAGATAATGATATTGTTCTATTCAAATTTTATACTATTATCTTTACGTAAAAACGATCAAATTGAAATTCTTGTCAAGAATATCCAACCATATTGTTATTAACTTCATGGCTTCATATTATATTCTGTTAGAAGTAATATAATAAATTATATATTATTGTATCTATAACCACTGATATTGTTAGTGAAATCTGGATTTGTAATATACGTGGCATGTTATAGTACATGTGCAATCCTATCGCAAAATGTTCGAAACAAAGAAATCTGTTATGATTATGTAGATTATTTAATAATTTTCTTTCTTTTTCATTTTGGCATTCAAATATACACCGAATTTTTCGTTAACGTTATTTTGCATTACCTAGATGTTCAACATTTTGTAGATAAAAATACAGAGCTGTTTTTATCTTCATACGACTTTATACGATCTTTATTTATCACTTGTGACGCTTGTGTCAGTATTTTTCATATAAACGAAAAATAAAGAATCATTCCCTTTAATATTGGTACATTGGTACATTGGACAAGTTACATTACGTTACATTTTTAACAGAGATGAAAAAAAAAGAGTTTTCTTAAATTTCATCGTCACCAGGAAAGAACGTATTCGCCCCAAAAGTCTTTATTTTTAAAGAGCATTGTTTCTGGGATCTCACTTATTTGTCATTTCATTGCGTCGCATTTTAATGAACTAATAATCGAATTTGCTCCATAAGGCAATATTAATTTTATTAATGGTATGTAAAACCATTTCGTTCAATTCCTTTTACTATTAAGAAATGCCTAAGCGATTGCCGAAAATATTCGAGAAAAAATTATTGGTTGTTATCTAAACTAAATTTAAGCTACTATTAGCAGTGAACCCAAGGAATAAGAAAACGAATCGTGGTATTTGGATTAGCAAACACAATTTGAAATTCAGGCTTTTCACATGTGAAGAAACGCATTCGCAATATCAATTAACACAAAACAGGAAACAGCATTCGCTTAAAGTACAATCCGCACATGCATACTTTTTGCCAATGCAATATTTTGTCATTTCTTGCATTTCTCCTTCGACGTGTCGTTATTTCGTCTCTATTGCTTCCTCGATTAGTAGTGCCCCGACATCGGTGCACAGTAGTTTCCTAAAGGTCACTAGCCTCTCTGCGCTTGGTCGTTTTCTTGTTTGCATGAATGTGCGCGCGTTCATGCGCTCGAGAAAGACGAAGGCCGAGATTTTTGCGAAACCTTCAACTGCGTGCGCTGTGGTGAGAGAGAGAGAGAGAGAGAGAGAGAGAGAGACGAAGAAAACGAGCGAGGCAGTCGGTGACACTGAGACGAAAGCGAAAGGGCGTGGAGGGGCGAAGCAAAAGGAGTCGTGAACCGACCTTCGCCTCGGCAAAATCACTATTGCAAACACTACGTCTATGCGAGGTTCCTAATTTTACAAATATACGATTTCGTTCATCGTCGTCTTTTTGGCTGCTGTACGGCCACCGCCTACTTTACGGAAACGGATCGGTTGCCTTTGTGGCAATTTCTTGCCGAATACACTTTGAAACAATGACGGACGAGAGGAAATCGTAGACGACTTCCTTACATCATGCTTGCGTGCTGGAAGGCATTCATTTGCACTGAAACATAATATGACAATTCAGAATAAATGTATTATACCTCTGATCTTGTTTTTACATTACTTGCTTGTTTCTTATTTGTTTATCGTTCGATGATACATGTTTACAAAAAATCTCGACGTTTCTGGCTCTTCACTTTTTTGCATTTTCGAATTGAGAAAGTTTCGTATCCTGAGAGAGAGAGAGAGAGAGAGAGAGAGAGAGAGAGAGTGTGTGAGCGAGACGGGTTTGTGTGCGTATGAAAAAGAGATGATAAAAAAGTACTTAACCTGACCTAACGGTCTTGTCGAACTAACCTACTTACAGCATAAGGTGCGGAAAGCCTCGTGGTACGAGTAGCGTTCGAGTGAATTGCAATTCAGTGTCGTAAATGCATTACCCACGAAGATCGAGTACAACGAACTCGCGTTTGCGCGGTCGACAAAGTAGTTTCCCGGTGTACGTTATCTTTCCCGTAGATGGCAACGCGGCAGCACTGCGCCTTTAATTTGCAGTGTACCGCATGTTGCACGCGATCTCAGGTAACAAACAGGTGGCGCAGTTATTTTTTTGTTGCTTTCGAGGTGGCGACCCACGTTAGTCGATTCTAATATTCTATTGAATTTTATTTATGATAATCATCTCAATCTGCCCGTAAAATGTATATTCGTAAAACGTATTAGAATCAAATATTTTTTGTACATACGTAGTTCATTTTTCATTTTAAGATTCTTTCCTGCTGTTTAGTAAAAAAATGTTGGAGCACTATTAATATCTTATCATTTACATTCGGAACTGATGATGATCAAGTGAACTAATCGGTACAACATTCGAATATTTATTCAGCATGCAAATGTAAATCGCATTTTAAATGTATTTATAATTTAGATACATGTCTAAAAATGTATCAACGTTTCCATTGTTTTTGTTCATAAATTTGACAATGTTGAAAACGTCTTCTTTACTTATTTAAAGCCGGTATTATCCATATATTAAGAGGAAGAAGAATTTTTCGTTGAAAACATAGAATAATTTGTTCCTAAAAGTAAGTCATCTATTTCTTTAAAGTAAATGGAAGGAAAGGAAAAAAATTTCTTTTCGAATTACACCTAAGCGAGTCTCAAAATCGACAAGATCCTCCCTACGATCATTGAGAAAATAGATGTCGTCGTTCAGTTATTGAAAAATAGAGGCTTGTACGGTTATCAAATCATTATAAATTACATTATTAATTATTTTATTATTAATTATTATCATTATTAATTATAGTAGTGATTAAAAAATTGTCCTTGTGAATTTCATTTTAAGAGCCGATTTTTTAAATGTTATATTAATAATTAATATTAGCGTTTTGCCTTAAACTCTTTATTGTTCAAACATCGTCGTAGCACTATTACTTATTTCGATGCGTTAATACAAAGTATCGTATTTTACGGTCGGCAAATAAAATGCTCACATACGTTGGCACGCACAATATCAGAAATAAAATTAATGATTATATTATTTTTCATATTAATGATTATATTATATTATATAAATAAAATAACCGATTTAAAAAAGAGTTTTGGGATAAACTTGTTGGGATACTACATTGTATGTATCATACGCGTACACTCGTGTTCATTGTTTTTTTGCGATTATCACTTATTCTTTCCATCGTGTTACAGCCAATGGCAGAGCAACTCAAAATTGAAGCAGATAAGAAATAAACGAGCGGAGAAAGAAGGAAAGGAGGTAACGGGGCCGCTAACGAAGAAATTCACTTGCATATCTAACTTCATAATCGTCCATTTCATATTACTGACCCCTCGTCAAGGACAGGATCGTGTGCTTTCTTTTTTGCAGGCTCCCGACGTCTTTGTTTGTCCTCCACGCACACAGGCGCACAAAAATAGCCATCAAGGTCTCCACGATGCGCCATCCGTTAAGAGCGACACCACGCGAGATGTGTAATCGCCTACACTGAACGCGCGTATCATTCAATATTACGGAATAGGACATGGCGGAGGATCAGAGCGAGCCTAGACTCGAAAGTGATAAGACACTCATCCCTGAGGATAACTCGGGGAAAGACGAAAAGGATGAGTCCGAGAAGAAGGAACTAGAATCACTGGACGAAGCCGCGAGGAAAAATGCCAAGGAAGGGCACGAAATGGTCGCACATCAGCTGAGCAAGGAGGAGCAGGACATTGAAGCCGTGAAGGAGGTACAAGAAGACCACGACAACGAGAGCAGCCAGTCCATTAAACTGCTGCTCGATGATGTCGAGAGAAACGATGAATCAAAGCCCAATGATAAAGAAAAGAGCACCAAAGACGATGTTGAGATTGAGCAGGAGATTGTTTTGAAAGCTAATGAAGTTAAGGCGGAGGAAGCAAAAAATATAGAGGAAGTCAAAGCAGACGAGGTTGAATGGTTGAGTATCGATGCCAAGGAAGAATATTATAAGAAAATCGAAGCCGCTGAAGAAGTGGAGAAACGCGAGGTGGATTTAGTTGTGGAGAGCTGTAAAAGCGAGGACAGGGTAATAGAGGAAGATATTAAAGGAAAATCTAAGGATAAGGATTCTCCAATTAAGGATGATCTTGCGAATGATGTCCCTCGTGAGCAGGCAGTGTTCAAAGCAACGACAAGGAAAGAAGAAGTCTTAAAGGACGATGAGAGCTCTAAGGACAAGGCGGAAGCGAAGGTCGATTGGAAGGAAGAAGTTACTGAACTGGAGATCGGGATCGTCGGTCCACCCACGGTCGCGAGCGAGTTGTTGAACGAAGAGGAGCTGATAACGGAGAAACCTGCATTGCCGACCGACGACACGAAGGCTGTAATTTCGAATCGGGTCGAACGCTGGGTCGAAAACACCGCCGCGAAGGCTGATGACCCGTCGAAGCTGCTCGACGCCGAGATAGAGGACGTGGAACTAGAAGACGAACACGATGATGGAAAGAAAGATGATGAGCAGGAGAAGGAAGATGATGAACCTAAGACCAAAGGCTACAAGAAAAGGACCAGAGGTAGGAAAAAGAAGCAGAACAACGAGACCAATGACACGAAGGGACCATCCACGCGAAAATCGCAAAAAGTCGTCACCAGCATCATCAGACGCAGCATTAGATGGTGAGTCAAATTTGAAAAATTTTTTTGTACTACATATAACTACACTTCTCGCAAGTCAAAACGAGTTGCAACATCACGATACCCCATCGAGTTTTTGCCAAGTTTAATTGTAAGATTGAGGATTGCTTAAATAAAAGCTCATTCTACGAATTAGTAATCATTTTACTTGTAATTACTTATTATTACTAGTTCCAATGACAATAAATTGTCTAATAGTTTATCATTTTTCTGTTATAGTAGTGTTAGAAAGTCTTTTACCTTGTAAAAATATAAACATATTGACTATTATGTTTGTAATAAAATATTTGTAGATGGAATACGATAAAATTTATGTTACGTAATTTATATTGAAAATCAATGACTTCGGACAGTCGTTGTAAATTTTGTGTTAATTTCATATTCTACGTTCTACAACTTAAAGTTTTTTGGTGCTTACTCATGGCCATCCTATAAGACATGAACTCATGGCGAGAATCATCAAGAAAATGTTAATGCTCGTATTAGCTGAAGGAGCTTTTTTGATTTACCCTTTGCGCTGCAATTGGTTTGACCTATACGTGGCATACGTACGACTCTACTCCTGGTAAAAGTCTCTCGCAATGAGGTCGAGGTGAGACGCGTGAAAATATAAGAGAACTCACCGTTGCGCTGTAGATTATTGTGCACCATGCGCAAGTGACTGCTACAGCCACAGTTTCAATTTCATATGGATGTACATGAATATTTAAAGATCTTATTAGTAAACTGTAAAAAAGTGGATGAAAAGTATACTTGCTTTTAATATTTTATATTATCTGATCGTACTCTATACTAGAATGTTATTCTAGTTAAATAAATATTAAGTAAACTCTATTTAAAAGTCACCTATCAATATTTACATCGTAATTATAATTAAGATATGTATGTACGTAATCGAATTGAATGGACTATTAAAAAATATATAATTGATTCGCGGTTAATATAAAATTTATTGTTATGGGTATCTTGCGCGCAACCACATTACACACAATTTTAATTGTATTTTCTTTTTTTAGTTTTCATTTCAAACAACTTTCGGAGAAGTTATTGATTGTTACACAAATTAATTATAATATCACGCTAGAGTGTTTGTTTTTTTAACTGTTCAAATTTATTAAATTTTACCGATGATTAAAAATTCACAACTCGTTGCGTATAGTAAAAATTTACATGATTTCCAACTGTTTGATAAATATTAAGTAGTTAAAGGCATTTATATTCGTTACAAACAACCTCAATGATTAAATACCATGTAGATTTTTTTTTCTTTTTCATTACTATTAGGGATGATAAAATGTTTATACCTTTAAGATATTAGAGTTTGCAAATAAAATATGAAAATATTTTGTACATGTATAGTATATATGTATATGTGTTTGTACTGTATACTGTATTTGTAATATGTACTTGCATATATATTTGTATATGTAAGTATATGAAAATAATTTGTATCCTTATATAAACATTCATTTGAATATATATAGTTAAAGTAATTACTCGCCGGACAAAATAATTTCTACGCAATTATGGTAGTGTTTTTCAAAGTTTATGTAAAACACAACATATTTTTCTATGCATATTGTTCGTAGTTACACGTTACACGTTACAACGCTAAGATTATCGAAAGGATTATTAAAAATATTAGTTTTCTATAATAAAGTAATGTAACATACATGTGAACTGACAGCCACTATTGGAATTGTATTATATACATCATCATTCTGGTATTTAAACCATTGTTGTAACGAAATTCGCTAGCATTCAATTATGTAAGAAAATAATCAACGTTTTTAAATGTTACGCCAAAAACCTGGCTCAGAAACGGCAAACTTGTTATGCTTAAAAGAAGATGAGGTTGTTACAATTAAAACTGTGTAATCCAACAATGTTGTTTCGAATTATTACAAGTTTCAAACAGTTGTATTTAATGATATGTTAATTTTATTTTGAACGTGAGCTAATAATAATAATAATAAATTTTTAGATAATCGCAATTAATATATGGGATTCTATAAGTATTGATTGCATAACAATTTGTTATATTAATAATGAAGTTACTGTAAGCCATACAAGTTGCGCATTAAAAGAAGAAATTAGTCGACATATATTTTATGTTATAAGTATAATATTACATATTATACATACGCCCGCGCGCGCCAACATCCACATAATTTTATAATATTCTTATGTATAAAAATTGACTTTAATTAAATAATGTTTTCATTGAGAAGTTACAAATAAGTCTAGTGTTATTTCTTTATAATACATTTTCCATGTTGCCGTACGAAAATTAGTAGAAAAATGAACAAAACTTACAATTGAATTATTTAATAGGGATTGATATGTAGTTTCATTATGTTTCATTACATTTTAACTCATCTGTGAAAATTAGTCGATCCTTTTCGTCGTGTATTACAAAATAAATTGTAACGCAAAACATCTTCGTAGACTATCAGATAAGAAATCATTAACTGTTATCTATCTATATTCAAATATTTAAAACCAAACTAAACGGAATTTATGTTAAGAGTATATTTTCATAGTAATACGTATATAATTTTTTGTATATTTCCTTTTTTTTGTTAATGATAGAGATTTCCTTTATTAAAAGCTAGACTAAAAATATGTGAAAATGAAGTATTTGGGCAAATTTAATAATTTCGTCCAAACTTAATTTTCTTTCTTCGTACATACATAAACGCTTATATTATATCAAACAAGTTCAAAAGTCTAATACTATCAGCTAATATATATGCGACTTCTAAAGATTCCGTCCTCGCGCTGATGAATTTTCTCAATCGCAGCAAAACTGAATCGAGATCTTGTGTGTTTTATTTTTTTATTTAATAATACTGCGAACATACGAACGGGACATTCTCATTTCTTCATTTTTATGTACTTGTTTTAAATGTAGTAAATGTTTCAATGAGTCAAATCGAGAAAGAAGTAAAATGAAATTGGCCGTTGAATTGCACTTTAGTGGAAAAATATAGAATCGGAACATCGAGAAAGAGTTAAATTTTGGAAACGATAGTTTTGGGAGTTCGCATAGAAATCGCGGATAACAATGAAAAGACGAGTATAAAAGTACTTTTTTTGATAGAAAGATCGAAAGATAGATAAAGAGATTCTGAGCTACAATAATTTGCTTTTGATATTTGAAACTGATTTTGGCGGAAATACCGAAACTCCTGTCCGGTAGTTCCTGCGAAAACGAAACGATAATGCGAATGACAAGGACTGAAAATCGAAGGAGCGCTACCTTTTCACGGGGCTCATTAATGAACGTAGAAACCATAGGATCACACAAAGTACATGACTTGATTCTAGAAGATGGGTAAAAAAAGCGCGCTCTTGTAATGCCGGCACATAAGAAACGTCATTCGTATTAAATAACTCGACGATAAGGCGAAGTTTCTTCCGAAATTTTTTGTGAACACTCGGACGTATTCCACCTCGAGAGCTCGAAGGCGAATCGCTGCAGTGCGCGCTGTCGACAAGTAAAAATAATTTTTTACACTCGATCGACCTCTGTCTCAAGGAAAAACAGTTGGTCTACGCAATGACGATGGCCTGGTTTCAGCGTCAGACGGCGTCGGCGGCTCTCGCAGCAGCTCGATCAAGCGTTTCGAGTATGTCGACGCGGTCACCGCTGCAGCGCCGTAATTTTAGAGCTGTTCTTTATCTATCGATAAGAGAGCCGGTGTTCACCGTGACTCCTGATGCCGCGAATCCGGAGCGTGTAATGTAGCTGCGGTTGCATGAACAAAAAAGGAACGGGGGTACGTGAAAAATATATCGGGCCGTCGCTCGATAAGCAGGAGGGGGACTCGATAAGGATTCCTTCCGTTGGTTGTCGACTTACCTGCTTCCGTTGCCCTCTCCTCACTCGCTCGCTCACTCACTCTCTCTCTCTCTCTCTCTCTCTCTCTCTCTCTCTCTGCTCGATGCCTCGATATAGCTAACGCCTACTCTCCCGTTGTCGTGTTTACCAAGTGCTGCTCTCTTCTTGTCATTTTCCCCTATTCCGATCATTTATTGACGCGATTTTCCCCTTTTTCCATTTTTCACGAGATTTTCGCGTCATTACCAAATGTTTTCTACGGGATGCTGGGAGCACGAATATGTTTATGTGGAGCTTACCTCGACCTGCACAATCGACCTCAATAATATGTCTTTCAACACTTATAATACATTTCGCGTCAATCTACCACAAGCTGTATGCATTTACACAATTATTCTACGTTTTTTAATCTAGTGTTTTGTATTTTTTTAAGAAATCCCTAAATATGTGCATCGTAAATGAACCTGTTATCATGCGACCACTCATTTTTGAAGTCTCAAGAAAATTTATATTTTTCCATTTAAGTGAAGTACAAATTGTTATGAACGTTATATGCCATGTATATATGCCGTTATATGCTAGGAATAAATATTGAAAAAATTCGAATATTGGAAATTGTATAATTCACATTTTTCCTGTATATTTATACTGTGATAAATCAACTTTGCTCAGATCGGTATCGCATTCAAAAGTCATAGTTTATGATTTGCTACTTGTAATTTGCACAATTTTCGAAACATTTAGTTGAAAAAGAAAATTGATCTTAAAACCAATAATAATGAACTTCCTTCTGGATTGAAAGCTTGGAACTACTTTCTAGGGTATATAGAATAATTAACGTCACAAACTGTAATTTTAACAGTTTAATCTTGAAGACGAAGTGCTTAATTTATTCGCAAGTGTACACACAGTGAGACTGTAAATAATGAAATAATTTTTCGTCTTAATTTTACGTAAAGAAAGTGATCTTTGTATCATTCGCTCTACTACTGTTGTCTCAGTTTTAAAAAATACTTATAATTCGTGACTGTTTACTCGACTTAAATAAAAGCTCATGGTATTGGAATGCCTAAGAATTATTTTTTGTTAATCGAAAGCAGAGTTAGTTTCAATTCATTGAAAGTGCCACGTAACTTTGATTGACACATAAAGTACAATAAAAAGTATTTGCCATTTACGTAAAGTTACTAGCAGCAGTTCGTAAATTGAACAATAAAGAACGTCAATAAAGAGCAGGAAAAGACTGCGTCATATAGAATGCAACGGCTATGCTAGGCAGAGGACATAATTACGCTTTCTTTATTATCGCAAAACTGCTTTACGTATCCAAATTTCTTATCCGAATGAGCTTAACTGTTATAGAATAGGTTGAATTCGAAAAGGAGCTATGCATAAGAGTAATTAGTCATAGACAGTGGAATCGGTGCCTCATCACGTATTGCGACGCGTAAAGGATACACGTATTCTTCCTCGACTGTCCGGCGCTGCCCTTGGCATCTAGTACCAAGAGCAGACTATACGCGCATGCATTGACGGTCTCGCGTCACCAGGGAATACGAATACCGAAAGGAGTCTTGTAGTCGCTCGCCAATTCCTCTTCCAGCAGAAGGACCTCTGCACTGTTGAGAGTTGAGATGACGTCACTTGTTTCTCCGTCAACGGTTGACTTCGCTTGCATCCCGTATTCGCTTCTTATGTTTATTTCATGCTGTACGATCTTTTTTGCCACTTGCCATTTGTTTTCTTTCATTGTGCTTCTTCCAATGTTTAAAAAGGAAAATCTATTCCGGACGTACATTATTATTCTTAAGTTTGTGTTCCATACGAATGCGCAACGTCTGTTATTTAGATTCTGGATTATTGTTAAGCTCTTGGAGATGTTTTTGTTATCGAATTACGAAGATCAATCGTACGGTGATTTTATTTGATATCAGGGTGTTACCGTCTCGTTCGTATGGTACCTTAAGGCTGCATAGAGTTATTGAAGAATGCTCGATACCGTAAGAAAACTTCCTACTTTGTCAAAAGCAATAAAAAATTCGAAAATGCGAGATTTTACAGAAATATGCATGTGCTTTATTTCTATCAACAACGCACATTTACCTTTTAACCTACCGTTGACAGATGACATTCTAGATAATATTTCAAATATTATTCCATGGGCTCGAATAGAATATTTCGTAGCTCTCAATATTTTCTTGGCTTTTTAACAATCATCTATTTTTTTCATTTCTTAATAGTTTAGCAATAAAGTTTTAAATTAATACACGTTTCGTTTACATTTTCATGAAAAGGCAACAATTGTATTACACTGTATGAACAATTCTAATTTAAAATACTGACATTTGTATCGTCTAGCAAAGAATTTAATAAAATTGTAGTATTTTGGTTGTCTGAACAATCTATAGAGGTTGTTAATAGCTAGTTCCTCGATATTTTGAAAACAACGATGTGCTTGAAAACGCATTTTCCTCAAATACAACTTGTCGCAGATCCGAAAAAATCTCCAACGTGCATTTTTCTCCTTCGGTAATATGTCTTGTAAAAGAACGCCGTAGCATTTCTATACAAATAAATATTACTATCGAGACATAGCCAACGCAACCGCAATGGAGATGCAAGTACTCGAGCATGTTTTCCTTATTGTCGAGTTACGTCAATTGAACGAAATGAATTTGTTTAGTTCTCGCAATCGCTTGCTCCCCTCCCCCATTCATCTCATGCCAATACCCGCGCTCGCTATCTCTCTTTCATCTGCTTTCTCAATGCTACGCGAACGTACGGGCATTACGAATAATCATCGTCGCAGCGGCGCACCAACTCGTAGCCCCAGTTAGGCGCAGAGCACTTAGCGAACTAGAAAATCGTCGTGTCATTTGCATGGCGAGTAACAACGCAGTAGTCGTCATCGTCACCGCCATCGCCGCCGCCATCTCCGCCGCCATCGCTGCGACCACTGCCTTCCTCGTCGACGACGTTCTCCGGTGCCCGCAGACGCCTTCGCACTTGGTCAATGCCATATTTCTCCCTTCCCGTCGGCACTCCATCCCTCCCGCGCAATCGCCATCGAGTTCCGCAGCGCTAATACGAGCGAGTGCTGCTCGTCCACGTTTCTGCCTTAAATTCGTGCGCGCGTCTCTTTTTTCTCGATTAACGTCCTTTGGGATCCGGTTCTCGTATTTCTTTCCCATCCACCCTTCAAATAGTTATTGACCCACGCACCACTATTTTCATCGAAGTGTATCATTTTTGTAATTGCGCTTAATGACTTATTATCGTCATTGTTTGCGTTCGCTGGTTCAGAACGAGCTTATGGACCCTTGCGTATTACGAAAACGATAATAAATACGCTTGCGCATTTTAGGTTTCTTCAATTTCTTTTATAGAATGCTTTGTTTTGTTTGGCGAAATTAACATCGGAGCATGGGTTCGAATATTAAGAAAAGATATCTTTTACTATATCTCTTATCAATGGTTGTACGACACGTGAGTTTATGATTAAACAACACTTTACATCGATATTTTAACAAACTGTATCCGATAGTAAATTTAGCAGTTACAAATGAATCACAAAACGCAATAAATAGTATTTGATTAGATTTTTTAAGTTACAGTGAGTTTGCGTAGCCATTTGAAAGTTAGAAAACGTATAAATGCCAGCGATAGAAGCACAATCGCCTAGCAATCGAACAAATTGTCGAAGTAATACGTAAAAATACGTCGTGCCACGTAATGCTTTAGAGCCGTAATGACTTTATGTTAAGAGCAATATCACTATTATCCTCATTTCGAAGATGATTCGTTTTTACTTAATGGAAAATGCTATTTAGGCTGCAGTAAAAGATTATATAGTCAATACTATACTACCACTATACTACTTTATTTTACGCAAGAGTCAGTTCACACACGCGATTCATCCAGCAGCGGATAAAATTATATTCGTATTGTCCAACATTCTTAAGAGACACAAAGACGTACCGGCTACGCAATTGTTTATCACACAAACACCAACAAGTCGTTAATTTAATTAAATTGAAAATCGCATCTCGTTCTCCCGGCCTCTCACTCATTCTCCGCAACTTAAATAAACAAGTCTTCTAATTGTCGGCCAAACTCCTTCACAAAAAAGTACTTACTAAAGCGTAGGAAAAGAAAACAAAGAGAGTTTCTCATTCCCGCATAACTATTTATCGCATTAATAAACTTTGTACCCTAGCAGCACGTAGACAGCACCGAATTACACGTGCGTTATCCGTAGAAAGCCTCAAGCCACGGCGCGTTTCTGCCTATACTCACATGGTTATCTCCCGGCAGCCTGTGCATCTCCTTCTTTCTCCATACATTTCTCTCTCTCTCTCTATATATATATATATATATATATATATATATATATATATATATATTCAACCTCGGGTTCGGTTTCACCCTCTTGTATAGGGAGGGAACAGTAATCCGGCAGCGGTACCATAGAAACGGTACCACGACTGATGGGAACGTGCGTCTTGTCTCTCTCTCTCTCTCTCCTCTGCATTCCCGTCTCGTTTCTATGTGCGCTCACACCTTTGGTCCCCATGCCACCCCCGCGCTCTTCGAAATATTTAACAGGTCCCGACGGGACGGCCGCGCGCGATAAAAAACACGCGTCGTTCAAGAGCTGCACAATCGTTATGTTATTGGGAGGAAGCGTGTTTTGTTGCCTGATGGATTTTCGGCACAATGACGCACAGATTATCCAGTATCGACGACCTATTGTACAATTTACAAACACCGGCTAATGAACGTGTCGTCTGCTAGAAATATATTAGCGGCCACGATGGACGTTTGTGCCTTGCGGCTTCACATTTCCTTAATGCCTTTGCGCGATATAATCCTTGTGCTTGCTCAAACTTATGTGCCTATCTAGCATATGGTTTACTTCTGCGAAAGCTTTCCACGGACTTGCAATATTCACGTTTCTACCTACGAAATAATATTTGCAAATGTTATCTTTGGCTGTGAAAAGTCGAATTTCGCTTTCTACTTTCTTCAGAAAGTAAATCACGGCAATCTTCTTTCTTACTCGTCGATTGCACGCTATAATTATCAAGTTGGGTCGAGGAAACGTTTGTTCTTGAGTATTTCATTACTAATTAATATTACTACTAAACGTATGATCTATTTGTTTCCAAGGTATTTATTAATATGCCTGAAGGAATTTAGTTGAAGTGAGTTTAATTATGTTTCATCACAGTTTATATGCAGCGTTATATAAATTTATCGGTTAAGTATCCATAATTAAATACCATAATTCATTTGCAAATATAAATTTAAAAAAATGAAACAACAAAAACGTAACTTTAGTCTATTGTAATTAATTTACAATTAAGTGAAATTGCAAAATTCAATTAAAAATCTTAGAATTTTTCATTTATGAATTATATTTTTATATTTACTTCCGTTCACAGAATTGTATGTTTCGTAAACTGAATTATGTTTTCAACATTCAGTTTGATAATTCCTCTGTCTGTTATTCTTCACAGTGAATAAAGAAAACATTAGAAATTGTAAATTTTAATCCACTTAGTCCAATAGCTTTTAAAACTAATTCTAAATGTCTCTCGAATGTTTGTGTAAAAATCTTATTAAAAAAATAAACTCTATAGACTTTTAACGAAAATTAATCTTCAAGTAAATAAAGGTAAAGAAAAGATTTCATCTTTGCATGAGCAACATTATGAGATTTTAAAAGAAAAAACTGAAATAAAGATGTTACGTAATATAATATACATAAATTTTCAATTCAATTATGTAAAAACAAAATACAATACAGATAACACAGTAATTCACTATTGGTATGTGAACGTAATTATGATGGTATGGGCTCATCGATTGTCTGTAAAACTGCTCAAATTTTATAAGCAAACGAAATTTACAATAATCTCGATTTATAAAGAAATTACGAGTAGTATAATAAAATACACAATGAATTTAAAATAAGACAGTTTTATAAGATTATAAAATTTCGTTAGACATGGACAGTAGTATTTTATATTTTAAAAGTAAATAATAATATTCTAGCATATAGTAAATATTTTTTGAGAAGAATAAGGAATTAAATTAAATATACGTAATAATCAAGTATGATTCCATTTTTAATTAAATTATGAGCGTTGGCTACTAAGAAAAAGATGTATTTGATCTTGAAAATAATATTATATTTTGATAAATATATTAGCATTATTAATGAAACCATTACGATGGCTATAAATATAATACAGAAAATTATTCTGCTTGCGTTGATAAACTCATTTTTTGATAAAATCCATGTAGCAATATAAAATAATATTTTTAATAATTGCACATACTTATATCTTAAACTGAATTTTTATTCCGCATAAAAATATTTATTTTTTGTACTTAAATAGTTTAAATAGTTAATAGTACTTAAATACTTCAAATAATATTCGCAAAAAGACTTTCTATAATATTTAAATTATATTTTAACGTACTTTTGTATAGAAATTTACGTCGTTACACAAGTTTCAAAAAGCAATGGCTTAATTAATCAAATATAATATCATACGAATAACAAAGTAATTATGTATTCAAATATAATATTAATGATACATATTGTCATTGGCTTTCTGCTCATCCTTTAGTTACTTCTTATAGTAATGTACGTATAATAATATAATATGTAATGAACATGATGTTGCAGAACATAATGTTCAAATTCACGTTGCTTAATAACTGTACTTTTTGAAGTTATCTTTCTGACATGTTGAAGCTTTGAAGGTATATTTTTTTACGCACTTATTACGCAGATTAATTTTTATAAAGTAATTTTCATTTGTATTAATATGTATTACTTTGTATAATTCATTTTTCATATTAATCTTAGTCAATTATTTATTCCTAGAATAGTATATATAATTTTTAAAACGCTACTCTGAATTTAAATCGCATTGTATTTTCAGAATATTATCTTTTATCTGGCTATATTGACTTATATATGGTGAGATCAGTATTTCATTAATTATCGTTTTTTAATTTCATAAGCTGCTTAGAAAACTTTATTAGATTTAACTCGTACGATGTGCAATAGTGTATAGTTATATATTTCTATATTATTTTGCCTGAAATTTTCAGATTTCTTTGCTTTCTAGTAAATTGTGATTAAGATTTATTTATGATATTTTATCTAGAAGTTCCACTGCTAAATGTCACACATTATTTACTTTTGAAGTGTGTCTGTAGGCGCGTGTGCGCGCGCGCGTGCGTTTAGCTAGTAAAAGTACGATAAATAAGCAAAAGCGAATGATAAATAAGCTTTATATGAAAATGCAATAGAAAATGAATGAAATACAATTAGTTGATATTCTTTTCGTGTAAAATTTTCGTGCTTTATAATTCATTTTTTTATATTATAATGAATATTAAAAAAATCACATTATCGTCAATTGAAAAATTATCTTATTAAAATGCCTATTGTAAAACCGGAAATTGTTTAATTCATCAAGTTTTCGGTAACTTAAAGAACTATTTTTGAAACTATTGTCGTTTAAAAAAAAAAAAAAAAAAAAAAAAACAAAAAGTTACGAAATCTCCATATTTAATCAAATTATTTATTTTGACACTCAACTGTTTAAAAAAATTATCTTAAAAAATAATGAAAAAATTTTAAATGTTTCAAAAAGTAATTATAAAAATTGGTCTAAAATTGGTGGAACTTTTTCAGTTTAATATCAAATTTTTCGACATATTAACATCGATAGAAAGTTGATTTTTTGGTAAAATGTAATATTGTTGTGAAATAATTGATTTTAATGTAAAGTGTAGTTATATGATAAATTATATTATGCGATTCATTTGAGTGATTATATCAGAGTTATTGTATGAATGAGTACGTATAAAAATATGTGTGTTACGCTAGTCTAGTTCTTGTGTTGAATTTATATAAGAAAATTTATAATTACTATATTATAATTACTATTTCGATGTACCTAACCTGAAATTAAGTCAAAAACAGAAAGTGACAGCTTTAATTTGCATGCTGCCGGAGGTTATAGCTTATCTGGTTGTGCAATTATGTTGACCAAGAGCTTCCCGAGTGACTGACCGTTTATATATAAAATATATCTGGAGGAGGTCAAGTTCGATAAGTAAAATTAGTTGATCTAATTATTAAAAATATTATGTATTTTATGTACCATTGAAGTGGATAATAAAATATAGAAAACGGAGAAAGATTATACACGTCTATCGTAAACATGGAAGAAACGGCTATTAAAATTTAACGAAATAGCTTAATTAAGGATTATTCAATTTACGAGGCTGATTAAAATTTATATAAGCGTCATTTAAAATGGATATAGTAATTAATTATACAAATTCGTAATAGTTAAAAGAAACGGTGGAAAATTTTTCGAAAAGAAATAAATTTCCTTGTCATTTCCTCAATATATATTATATCGAAACGAACTTAGGTAATGAGACGTACTTCCAAAATATTATTGTGTATCAAAAAGTAATAAGAATAGGACGATTATATCATAATTTAATGTTAAATATTAAATCACGCATACGTTTTTAAAATCTTATAGAATCTCTTGTGTTATCCATTCGTAAGGCAATATAAATAGTTCAAGAACAATGAAACACTCAATGTAGTTATAAACATTAGTTGTGATTTAATATTTGCCACCGCGTTCATCCTCCCATTGCCGTGCGACGCGCTTGCCTTATAAAAATATCACATTATAAATTATTCGAATTAATTTCTACCGCGAGAATAAAGGCGGAGATTACACACCTCAACAAAATCGAACAGTTACGAGCGTCATCAATAATGTGAGAGACATCTCTCACATTCTTTTATTCATTCATTCATTCATTCATTCGAATGTCTCCATCTCTACATTTTAACGTGTTCCTTGTGCCTTCTCCTTCTTCGCTTCAAGCTTTCACGTGCAGTTAAATACGCAATAGCGGTGAAATCGCCCGCGCGCGAAGAAATAAACGCTGCGCCGCTCCCTTTGACACTCGGACGCAGGCTATAGGCCCCTTTGCAAGAAGGGGGAGAACGAGAGAAAGAGAGAGAAACTTCTTTGTGTTTCGTTATATATATATACCACACTTCAAGGACCATGCGCGCGGCTCGCCACCGCCACCGCCGCCGTGCACAACAGATGTCGAATGCAATCCTCGTGTCAGATGCCTGCCTTTCGAGGAGCTATACCGAACGAAATTTTAAATGCAAGGCAATGAATGTATTAGCACTTGTGGATTATCAGGAGATACCTGCCAAACTTTAAAAGAACTTTACGTTGTAAGGACTGCCCAAGTTGAAGTACATGTAATTTGGTGTGGTGTAAGAGCGCGCGGTGAGGCTGCGAGGAAAGCGACTCACATCGGCAAATCCGAGCTATCCTTACCGACTTACGTGCTTTTCTATTTAACCAGCGTTCGACGCTCGCAATTCCGTACTACCAAGACCGGGCTCGTAATATCGACTTGTCGCACGTTTGGGCTCCTCCATCCAATTGTCGTTGGTAATTTGAAATGTGAAAAGAATTTAGGTAGCGCGTGTACGCTAGAAAACTCGTGATCTCGCTACCATGTCATAGGTTGGCAAACAGTTGTTTCGATTTCGATCTAAAAAAGTTGGCTCTCGATGAATGCTGTGCTTGGCGCCATTTTTATGATATGTATATACACAGGCGCGCGCGTGTTTATATGCATTTTAAGCTAACGTCTAAATACGAATGGCAAAGTATCTCGGCTGAAGTAGCAAGGACTCCTCGCTAAGTTCGTCAAACGGATGGAATTGAGAATCGGTGGAGTCCGCACAAGCGGCCGAGGTAACGGCGCGAGAAACTAGAAATTCCGAATAACTCGGTGAGAGTGAAAGCGAGAGAAGGGAGAGAAGGGAGAGCAGAAGTGAGAGAAACGCGTGTACCCTTAACAGCACAACGGTCCCTTTCTCTTGCGAGCACTCGAATGGCGGCGGACGCGACGGCCCTTTCCACGCGGTCAAAATCGGCCTTCCGGGAAAGGAACTGGTATTTTTGGTATCTACTGGCTGGAGCCATTGTACCCGAAAGATATAGAGTTGTCGCAGCGTTCTCAAAGAACTGCAGCCTGAAGGGAGACGCGCGCTTTTTTCATCGAAGCCCGTGACAACGCGTATGTTCGCTCCAACGACGAAGGCTTCGGGAGTCTTGGGTGTCGTCACGGGCGTAAAGCCCACAGTGCGTTCCCTCCCCTACAGCTTTCGCACTCCAAAGCAATTTCTGCCATCGATCAGTCTGCTATCGCCGATGATCGATATTACTCGTGAAAATAAAGAATGCGCATTGCGCCAACTACAAAACTAAAGAAGATACGATTCTTTGGGTATATCGGATGGTTGGCGCAAGCGCAGTAATGTCTAAGCCACGTGACGCATTAATCGAAAAAATAAAATTACAAGTTATCGAACCTGAAAGCAGCCACCGAAACATTGATTTTGATATTGATTAAATTATCAATTCAAAAAGCAAACAACACCCAGGAAACGTATCGAACAATCTCTTACAATGCGAAACGAATGCAAAAATTATCATTAGTTTTAAAAAAGTACACTCTCATCCCCATTATTTGGATTTCCAGTCGTATTATAAATAGTCAGTCATGAATTTTATTTCTAAGCTTGTATTGAATTTCGAGGATAATCAGGAGATTTTTTAAGTGCGATTCTTGATTATTGATTTTGTACAAGTCTACGGAAGTGTACTATGAGAATGTTTTTTATGACGAAATTTCCCATAATCATATCACCAAATAGTATTATTGCATAGTGTATTAGCTTGTTGCGTTAATGGAAGCAATCGTTTTGAAGGAAATAACTGTAATAACCCGTTTAGCAAAAGTACGATGTCGGATAGATTCGTAGGTCGCCGATGATTTTCTCGAGACGTCCAATACTCGTCCAAAATTTTTGCTGCAAGAAGCTGAGCACGTGCATGGAAGTTCACCAAACGAGTTCGAAAGCTTTAACCGAGTCGAAATGAATTTTCGGTGCTTCAGTGGCTCGTTGCAATCGAACTTATAAAATAGCCCAACACACGTAGGCTTCGAGTAAAAAGAAATTAGGTACTGCTCGTTACTAGCGTCAACCAAAAGCGTCGTATAACTACTTTCTCCGGCATTCTGTGGCTATGAGCATGCCGATAAGGTTCTCTTGGTCCACGTGTTTGAGAATGCCATTGGTTTCATTGGTTTCATTGGTTTCATTGGTTTCATTGGTTTCATTGGTTTCATTGGTTTCATTCGTCGCGCACACCGTTACTTAACGAAAGCATCGACGGACTTTCAGTGATCC
Organism: Wiebesia pumilae; assembly: GCA_018907045.1. NCBI lineage: Eukaryota > Metazoa > Arthropoda > Insecta > Hymenoptera > Agaonidae > Wiebesia > Wiebesia pumilae. Next base: position 4,469,640 of record JACCHZ010000105.1, on the reverse strand, counting down.
GAGTAACGCGCATCCTCTGATGTGGTGCGAGTTTGAAGGGGAGTAGCGCTCGCGGAGGAACGTAGACAGCAGCCGAGCCAAGCTGTCGCGTACGAATCGGCGCGTCCATAAAATGGCGGCCACCACGATCGAGAGACGTGCCAATGACGCGCGAATCCAGCGGCTCCTGCGGGTGCCTCCCTCGTGTCTGCGCGTCGGGGGCCGATCGATGGCGCGAGCGGAACTACCGGCTGGCCGGACAGACTGACGCGCAGGTACGCAAAGGTCGCGCATAGGTCACAGAGAGACTGGGGTGGGAAGCCGCGCCGCTACCAAGTGCGGCGAACCGGCGCCAGCGGCCGCGAGGCCATTTCTAGATGAGAAAATGAGAGCCCGTTTGCTCAAAAGGCTTTCCCCATTGGCGCCCATACCTGCGGCGCTCGGTTCGACCATTCATTTATCAAATTTCTCCTGCTCAATGGATTCGGCTCCCCTCGCACGTGTCCGACGACGCCCACGTTCTTCGCGTCCTTACGTTTTTCGAACAGCCTTTTCTCTCCTGCGGATGCCTGCGAACCTGCGACGTTCGATACAAATCGGGATCAAATGGCTCACGGTTATTTAGAACACGTTTTAGAACACGTTCGGCGCAAGGACGTCGAAGAAAATTTGTTCAAAGTCAGTCCCTGGATTTATGGCTGTCCGAGGACTGCATTTGAATGAAAAAATAAAATTATAAAAATAAAAATAAAAATAAAAAAATTCTGTCTCAGAGAAAATCGGAAATTGATCATTATTTATACTAATTATAGCATACTTAAGCTACGCTATAATTAGTAGTTTCGGACTTTAAAACTTTGATCGTTTTATTCCTGCTAAATTATTCAGAGCTAATACACTTAATAACACTACGCAACAGCTAAACGCGTATGAATCTGCTATGATTCCGTTAAGTATTGAAGTTCGATCGGCACAGGCGCATTTATCGATGACCGACCGACAATCGGTTCCCGAGCTCTGCGTCGAAAAGGGATGGAAGAAGTTAAACGGCTCCGGATCGATTACTCCTTGCCTCCATGAATAACCCAGCACCGAGATATTGACGCGGTCCTCGGATGCCCCTCTATGAATCTTTGCTCTACAGTCTTACACGGACAACCAGCGAATCAAGGACGCCCTTTGCTGCAGATGCCACATTGCCAATATTTCCTTGTTACACTGTGTGATGGTACCGAGTAACTGCGCAGCACCTGCAGGCGAGAATATGTTCCTGATGGAACAAGAGAACTCGCTCGCCCTGGAAATAGCAGCGAATACTTAATCGTACTTGCCAAAACATTGTATGGAAAGCCATCGATTCTATCGCTGCGCGCGTCACCTTGTCTTGACGCTCGAATGCGCGAATTCGCGTTTCTGCGTTTATTGTTCTAGCTTTGTAATTAACCTCGTTTATATGCGAGCTAATTTTTTTATTCGCGTTAGCTGTGGATTGGATGTTAATGGGACAAACTCGAAAGCACCTCTCACGTCGAACTCTACATCGGATTATCGGAAAAATTGTCGGATTAACAAAAAAGTTAATCACCATTAGTACTACTTAAATGATGATATTTATAGTATTTTTATTGCATTGCAAGACGTCGGTACTTTTTTAATTTCGAAAAAAGTTAATATTAAGCTTTCGTAGCATTGTTTCGGAAAGTATATTTATAAAGACAGATTTTATTTGAGGAAACAAGCTTACAATCGCTCTTATTGGCAATTTACTTTCTGTATAATGTATATTATTTTTTTGAGTTACTTAAAATTTTTGTTTAAATAAATAAATAATTAAATGCTTGATTAAAAAAGAAGGCTACATTTATATTACTCGTGTTAATTATTCAGTAATGTTCTTTAAGTGTCGATATTGGTATTTATACTTTGTTAGAATAAGAAATTAGTTAAACTTATGTAATATGTAATGCATAATTATATTTATAGGGGTGTTGTTTACACACATAATAAAAAGAAAAAAATAAAATATGATTAGAGTCTAGCTTGAAAATATCGTAAGCAAATTGCTATGAAGTCTACTGTAATTCACTAAATTAATATTTCAAGAGATACGTTAATTTACCACAATGATTTAAATAGTAAATCTAGTAATTAGTCCTGGAATTTCTTATGATTAATAGGAGATACGCTTAAAAATAAATTGACCGCAGGAGAAGCGTTCGTGTTACTTCAGATGTGACATAAACGATGATTCAGTATTGATGCATTAAGAAAAATATAAGCTATACTTAGGCATCATTAAAATTATCACTATAAACCTGACAAAATGATTTTTTCTAACGCAAAATTTATTACAAGTTAATGTTTATGAATTTCTTATTACATAATTAAAACACATTATATCTATATTCATCCATTAATACATGCAAGAAGGTTAACTTGCTTTTTTATAATTAAAGTACAAAATGTACAGTAAAAATAATTAAAATTAAGTTTAGGCTCAAACATGGCACTTAATTATCAAGGAGATTTATAAAAAAATAGTCGAAGCAAGAAATATTCGCAAAGAAAAATATTGTTATTGCGTAAGAGTAAGCGTTTGTGATCGGGAAAACTCGCTTATATTATAAATGACAGTTAGCGATATACTTTCTATAGAAATTCTTACTATAGGATAACGAGTAAAAATCGATCAATGTATTTATTCGGTGAAAGGACCACCTGTGAGCCTCTGTGCTAGTGTAGAGCAAGATTAGAACTACAAAGTTCGTCGATGAGCAATACGGAGTCTTGCACGTATGCTCGTATGCTATCTCGGGTAGAATACAAGAGAAGCAAAGTGAGACACCAAAAAAAGAACAAACACCACTCAGAAAAGGAAGGAACGATGTATTGAGTCTAGGGCGCTCTGCGGGTTTTCTTATAATCCCACGGTGAGCGATACTGAGAGAGAGCAAGAAGGAGGAAGTCTGTCACCCTTGGTACATCTATACACGACGAGCTCTCGCCTAAGGCCGACGTCGTCAGCCCACGCATGTACTCTCCCCAAATCTTCCATAAAATTATTTCTTCTCATAGTTCATTTTATACATTCTTGTCGATCCAATATATATACACGCGCGCGCGCGCGCGCGTATACACATACATATTCATATATGCATCGCTAATAAAAAGAATAAATACAACGTGAATGTAGAAATAAATGTAATTTTTCGTTGTCAATCTAATACAGCAGCTAGTAATGTGAAATAAAAGTAAATTTGCATAAAGATTAAATATCGTTGGAAAAATTGACTTTTATTATTATTGATTGTTACTAATTGCATTTCTCGTTATATTTTAAAACATTTTACGAAATGATTCACGAGTATGTGACAAATTTTAATTCGCTGCATTAAATTATTCGAAAATCAAAAATAAGTTAAAACTCAACGATCTTCAGAATATTAAATAATTCAAGTACCAGTATATTTGTTTCTGCCGTTATAGTTGACTAGAAAAAAATCTCATGAAAAATACTATTTGCGAAAAACACCACTTTAATTTAGCCTATTGTTGTATACTTGTTGCAGCTGTGCTTTGTATTACAGAGACTTTTTATCGTTGTCTATATCGTTACTAAACATAGCTGAAAGTGTTATTATTTACGAAAATAATTGCTTAACTTTCGGCTGATAATAATAATAATAACAAAAATAACAAAAATAACTCCAAACATGTCGTATCGTTTATTTTTTCAGCAAAATTTTTCTCGACTCATGCGTAACGTAAATAATTCAAAAATTCTTCAAAAGCTCAAGTCCTATAATTTGTTTGTTTTAATCTATCCATGCAATCTACCTTGTACTGAAACTAAAGTCTGTCTAACTTGATAAAATGTTTAAAAAAATGTTTAACGGCGTCTCGGCGACAGTTCTCGGAAACGTGTTGTTTCTTACGTAATGCGCATATATAGCAAACTACGTGAATAACCTCTAGAGATTGAACCCTCGCTACGTCAGTTCCGATACGATTCTGGTACCCAGCAAGCAGATTCTTACTTCGAACCGGGCCTCTAAAGAATAAAAAAGCGACATCGCTGCTGGTTCACATCATCGACGGTCGAGTGAACCAGGCCCGACTTTGATTCGAACTACAGTATCGCAGAATACTCGCGAACGGACGGTAAGGCTGGACCATCTGGTCAAATGGTTTGGTTCGACAGAGGCTGGAGCATCCCGCAGATTCCAACGACACCTCCGAGAGCGTCATAGGTGTACTCTTTTCCGGGTAAGAGTCTCGACCATCAACATGGCGTCACGCTCACATCCCTTCCACCAGCGTCTTCACATCAGGGAGAAGCGCGAGCCTCAAGCATCGTCTCTCTCTCTCTCTCTCTCTCTCTTTGCCGCGTGTCACTCGACCTGTGACCCGCCGCCGCCGCCGCCGCCGCCGCCCGACGAGTCATTGACTAGCCGAGCTCTGGTATTTACGCTCCCCCTTTCTGGTCTCGCGCGTTTACGCCTTGCACCCCTTCTCTTTTGCGATCCGAGTTCGATTCCTTCGATGCTTAATAGCGCATTGGGCCAACTTCGATGGGAATGTCGACGAATGCGCAGGTCGATTCGGTTTTTAGCGCCATTGGCTTATGGAACTGGGTGTCGCCGACGATCTCGAGGCTCCTAGCAACTCTCGATATTTGTAAACAACGCTCCTTTGCGCTGAAGCGAAAACTCTTCTCTATCGTGAAGAAATTGCATGCGCAAAACTTGATAAGTAAATTATGCAGGAATCGACAATAACCGAGGCATCATCTTAGAATAGGGTCCCCGCTCTTCGCTGTTGCATCCACGGCTGCGAACAATCTCGGTCGAAACGATTTATGAATTTACGTGTTTCGTGTACTTTTTATAATATGTATTGTGCACGATCAATAACGTATTGTAAGTCGCTTGTATCTTGAAAGATTTAACCTCTGGGCGACTGTTCATTGGGTATAAATTTTATAGCCGATTGATAACGCTTGTTTGCTCCATAAAATGGAGCCTGTATCGGAATACTATATGTGCGTTTTATTAACTGCCTGCTGTATCAATATCGTTTTTAATCTTAGTTACCAAAAGAATAAAGACTTCGGTTTAAGTGTGACGCTACATCCGTCCTAAATTATCTTCTTTATAGGCTCGAAATCAGCTGTGCAAGTGGGGGATGAACTGCATACACATTACGAGAGTATCGCTAAAATAAAAGCTTTCTCGATTCTTCCGCAAACATTCAAATTCACGATATAAAACGATCGCACGGAAATGCCGAGTCGAGGAGACTTAGAAGTGCGGCGCTTTTCCCCGCGAGCGGCCAAGCAATCGTTATCTCGACGTAGCGTCAATCGATGGTATACCGCCGTGGTGAACGAGGAGTTTTATTTATCACATCCGCGCGAGATCGACGCTACTCGCAACATAATTCGGGTCCTCGTGAACTCGAGACAATGGTGGTGAGGCTTCACCACCTACCGCTAGGTGTAATAACTCACGGAGGGTACCGGCGTCCTAGCTGGACCATCCATCGATCTGCATGGACTGGGCGATTCGGAACCAGGGCTGATGCCATACGATTCCACCGCTCGCTTTCTCTTTCTCTCCCTTCCTCCCTCCTCCCTCCTCCTCCACCCCCCCTCCCTCCCTCTCTCTCTCTCTCTCTCTCCATCCCTCTCTCCATCCTACCCTTTGAGCCTAGAAAGCTTCGGACTCCGCTTTGGGGATGTTGCTGGGTATTGATCCTATGGAGCGAGCGCGTCGCAGCTTGGCGCCGCCGAGCGTCAACCCCACCTCAAGGGTGAAGGGAATACCCCTCTTTAGCGCTGTCGTTACGACCGCCGTTGTTGCTGTTCGTTGTTGGCTCTTCTTCCCTCTCTCGAGTCGACTAGATCGCGCCCTTTTCCCAATCCCCGTCGCTCGACGCGAGAGAGAGAGAGAGAGAGAGAGAGAGAGAGAGAGAGCGAAACGAAGCGGGATGAAGTTACGGGGGTGAACCACCTAACAACTCATGCACCAAAACTACCAACCCCTAGGAACCAATTCTTGCCGTCCGTTATTAGTCTCGCTCTTGCTTCTATAGAGGCTGGGATAGCTAAATAGAAGGAGAGCGATGAGTTAAGGCAAGAGAGAATCGAGGGTGAGGCCATGGAAGTGCGTAGCATAGCATGTGGTCCGTGAGGAATAGCCACCGATGTGCTCCCCTCTCTCACCCTCCGCCGATCCCATTGCACAACTTGACTCGAAGCACGGCAAGACACGACGTAGCGTCCACGTGGAGCAAAGCACTAAGTGCAAACACTCGACTGCAACGACAGACAACGTCGTGTTGCGCGCGTCGGGGCCAAATGACAATTTTGTCGCTCAGCGCACTTCGATGGTCTAAACGCGAAATGACTTCGCTTCTTCTGTTCTTGGAGAGCTCGACTCTTTCGAGGCTGCAGAGGCAAATCAAAGGATTTGGCGACAAGCGACGTCGCTTGCCATTGGTTGCTACCGGCTTCAACTGCTTCGTGCGTCTTTTTTTCGTGGATTTGTTTTTCTTTTTCTACCAACATCAAATCTTGTCCTAAGGAGTGGGATGCCACGTGTCGTCAAGCAATTGCAACGATATCTCTTATTTGGGCCTCGATCGAATCATATAGAAATTTCATCAGCAAAAAAAATATAACTTAATAATTATAGAGGAGGTATAATCGTAATTGGTTGAAGATATGCACGCCATTGAACAAACGTTGTTTCTTTTACTTATTAATATATTACCTAGTTTCATTAATATTAAATTTGAGCTGTTTTTAAGTGCTCATAATTAAATTATTTAATTTTTAAGTTAACCTTCTTTAATCGATAAGATATTTGTTGCAATTCATAATGTTTTAGCGAATACGCGAAAAATAGAGAAAATCTATGATAAATTACTTTCGTAAAATTTGTGAAATCTTTATTCCAAAGAATTTCTGTAGAGAGAGCACGTGAATTTTTAATAAGCGTCCTTAATAATAATATAGCTTTTAACGTTAATAATATAGCTAATAATAAAAATTGTATTGATAAAAAATGAAAGAATTTGCTTGACTTTATTGCACAATTTTTAGAGCACGTGAGCACTGAGTTATACGTTTATTAAACTATATCGTCTCTTCAATATGAAACCTTCGACGCAAATTTACGTTTCTCGAGAAATAATTTCCTTGATTATTTTTCGCTATGAAAGATCAATGACACTCCGTCTATCCTTATTTTTTTTACATAATTTTCTCATAATGTGCTAAACTTGTATCATCTTGTACTCCTTACTGGGGTACTATTAAAGACGCTCTTATTTCCCTGTAATATCTTTATTTAATTCATTAATTGCTTAAATTTTACCGTTTCGTTCATCATATTTTTATATAAATATAGAACTATCCTCCGTCATTAAAACAAAATGTTAGCATGTGATAAATTTCAATGTACTGTATTTAATTTCGTGAATGCATATTTCAAAATTCACGGCATATTAGAACTAAATCCTTGAAAGTAAAATAATTTTCCATGGAGGTATTGTATATTTTATTTTGAAGAAAACGGCAATTTTCTTTTAACAATTTTTAACCATTGCTAAAGTGAAAGCAGCCACGTAGGAGCTACGATTAGAGCTAAAACTTAATACAATTTCATTATTCTCGACCGAATAATTTTCAACAATTTTCATCCTCCATTGTCTCAATATCATGTACGTTATGTAAGTTGAATCGTAGATTCAAGTAAATTCCCATGAAACGCTTTTACATAAATAAATCTTCAACGATTTAATATCATCTTACTTTGATAATTTAATCTTATTTTTAAACAATTAATTTGTAATTTACATAATTCATTATCTAGAAAAGATAACTATTTTTTAGTACAAAATATACATTGTACTATTTCTTTTTATTTGTTGTATACGCGGAGTACTTTATTGCCGTGAATCATGCAAATTAAAGGGTAGCTATTTTGGGATTTGTTTCATGAAGTTCATTGAATGCGTTTCAAAATTGATATTATAATAATTCTAAATGCTATAAGTGATTGATCATGTGAGATGTAAACAGATGTAATTTTAATAATAATGTTATCATATAAAATCTCATTTCTTCATGAAAATGAACTTCTACTAACCCAATACGCCGCAGTTTTGTAGTTAATATTTTTTTATAGTTTTTGCAAACATTGACGATGAAAATAAGAGGTAGCGAGTATTAGCAAATAAGAATGAATAAAAATAAATAAATAAAATACAATGAATAATAATAATGTTTTATTATTATTTCTTTATATTCTGTGTTTACATATATACATATAGTCGTTACGAGAAGAATACTTTCGTTTCGTTAATGGTCTAAATATCTTATGTAACGGAAAAACGTGTGCTACCATCTCGATTATACCTTACAATGCCATAGATTTACCAAATCCTAGAATGTATAACACGAAATATCCCCAATAATAAAAATACCTTTTTTCTAGAACAATTAATGATAATACAGATTAATAATTATTTAATTATTAATCACCTGCCGATATTTTTAGTTTATTCATAAAGTTCGTAAGCAATTCATGCCTATAATGATATGTACGAAAATTATGTATGTAATGTGAGAAGATCCTATACCATCGATATTTGATGCTTTCGATGTATTGCGCTCACTTGTTGGCAATTCAATGAACTTGAATATATATTTTAAGACCTCTTTACCTTTTCCATTGCATACACATCCGGTTTCCCAGTCTTGCATCATTCACGAGTCGCGTTAAACGAGTGCAACAGGAAATATATACTTTGATAAACACTGTAATTGATAAGGCTTTAAATAGTTTGTAAAATGCGTTTTAAATTAATTACGCAATTAAAATAAGAACAGCGTTAGCGTGTGATGTAACTGTACTTATCTACAGAATATGCAATTTTGACAAAGTAGTATTAAAGAAACAATATCAATATATCTGTCGTAGATAACTTGAAAATGCGATGTTTAAATAATACATTGGCATTACCGATAGATGCCAATCAATAACACAATTGTCGATCGTTCTTTTAGCACAAAAAATAAGAAATGGATTAATCGGATGGCGTTGAAAGAGACTAATAGATACCATTTATAAAACACAACTAATGAAAATTAGTGTATAGTAAAAAGTCACAGGTAGCAATCATTAATAGCAATGATTTAGGCTCTATAAAAAAAAAAAAAAAAAAAAAAAAAAAAACTAATCGTCTTCTAACTAACGATCGGACATTACGAGCCTTTCTATACTTTTTCTACGAGTTAGTAACATTGTTATTATATCTTTCTCGAATTTTCCTTGCTGAAAGTCCAAGTAATGGGACGTTCTAAGGTTTACGACGATCGATGCGAGCCCTTGGATACCGTAATTTCCAGTAGACGATCGAAATTAATGGTAACCCATTTAATGTTAGCATGAAGCGAAAGCTATCAAAAGTGCAACAGCAAAGTGGCGTAAAGTGCCCCATCGATAATAGAACAGCAATGCGTAAGACGGAAAGGAAAAACGAGGACCTAGGCAATCGACACAGGATGTCTGCATGGGCGCGAAAACGTTCGGTTAAGAGAATTAATAATGTAATCTTTGATAAGTTTGAACGAAATCGGGAGGGAAAGCAGACGCATTTTGAATTTTCATGTCCGTCCCGTTAGCTATTATTATCATCATCGTCACGATCTCTCGTCATTCGTGGCTCAAGTCTCCATCGAGCACCAGAGGAAGAAGCAGATGAAATATAACGCATAGGCCATGAAGAATTCGCAGCTGCAGCGCTGCCTCCCTCCCTTGCTCCCTTTCGTCGTTGGTCTGCGGTGCTGCAGCTCGTCCAATACTCCCTGATCTTGGGGCATCACGCGGCAGTTCTCCAGTATTCGGAGACCCACGCAGAGTACGCGGGTGACATTGTCCGCCGAGGAACGGTAACGGGGCTCGTATTCCCCTGGTATGACACGGTGCTGCAGCTGCGCCAGACCCTCGGAGAGGGAAAGAGCCTCCGACGCGTTTCTCTCCGTTGCCCTTCCCGCCACTCTAATTAACGGAGAACCAGTGGCAGACTGACAGAGAGAGAGAGAGAGAGAGAGAGAGAGAGAGAGAGAGAGAGCGCTTGTGTGTGAGTGAGAGGGCGACGAAGATACATGGTAGCGCCGAGAGCCATGGAGCACGATGGAGTGGGAGCGGTCGCGGGGAAGCCTGTTGAAAGGAGCGAAGCGAGGGACCACTGCCGGAAACGGTCTGTCCTTATTTGCGAGTCGCGTGAACCACGTTACTACCGTCGGTGCTACTCGGCCACGCTCGGGTGTCTGCTTCTCTTCGTGGGCTTCTTTGGCAAGCGTTCGACCAGAAGAAGGGACGGGTACACATTCGATGCCTGAAAAATAAGAGAGGAAAGTTTTCCTCGCTGCCGAGTGAATGCGTCGACTGCGTTGCCGCTTAACGCGGGGCATTTTCGCGCCGATGAAAAAACCGGAAAAAGTTTTTTTCCGCGGGCGGAAACTTGTGACCATTCACGCATGCGCGTTACCGAGCGGCCTTTATTATGAGCCACGTGCACAGGTCTCCGCTTGGCAAGTGCTCTATATTATTTATAAGGTACCGGATATGCACGCACCGGAAGGCTAAACGAGGGTTAACCAATCGCGTACCTCAAACGACTTATCTGCCGCGCAACCCAATCGCCTCTTCTTTGGAATGCTTTGGTTACGCCGACCTCGTCCCGTCTCCGCTTAACTTAGCGCGTAAACATAGCGAAATTCTTTTCCCTTATTACGTAGTCGTAGAAACGTGGCTCCCTTGAGATGCGGCAACGTTACGCTATCCTTGCTAAGGTCCGATTTACGAGCGCATCATCGTAAGAGCATCGTCTATCATTCGATTAAGCGAGCGTTTGGTGGTGCGCCGACGCGGGCACTAAGCTAGAGAGAAAATAATCGTGGAATCTCTGCGCGCACACTCGGAGTGGTCATTATTACCAGGAGGCGCGTGCATCGGTAATGATACGATTGCTCGGGCTCTGACGCACGAAATTCGGTCGTAATCAAGGTAAGGGGCGCGCGTTCGCTCGTTCTCCCGTGGCTTCTATCCTATCGATCGCGGCGCTATTTTTATTCGGAGAGCGACCGAGGTACATCACCAATGAAGAGCAAAGCCTGGAACGCGTCGGGCAGCATCGCGCCACCGCCTCTTATACGCCACGGCGTTTTCTGGCTTATCGCGGCAGCCCGAGAAGACGGAAAGAGAATATGGCCGCCGAGGCGAGCTGGCGAACGCGCTTTATATAAATCGAAGTCGGGTGGCCTCGCACGTGCCCGGGAACATCGCCGATGCCTCGTTAACGTCACGCGAATCGAGCGGCATAAAAACGTCCGAGACCAGCCCATGAGTAGAGAGATGCGTGATCGAAACGCGCGAGAAATTTAACTTTTCTCTTCTGGCAGCGGCTGCTCTTCTCCCTAATGCAAGGAAGAATAAAGCTGGACGTACGAGCGCGCGCATATCGTCCTGGAAAAATGCGCCAACACGCAGCCTCAGCACGTTTCGTCTTCTCTATTGTATTTGGCCTTTTTCTAGATTGGCCTATCGATAGCGGCCCGACGATCTTTTCTGCGCGTGTGCACGACTCTACGAGCTCGCAAATAATTTTCAATTCACTCCTTTTTCTCGTTAATCGTTCTGGATTGTTATCGTCGCTACAAAAACCCCAGGCTTTTTTGTTTACACGAAAATGCGATGTACTTGAACGGAAACGAACAAGAAATTCTCGCCGCTGCAGTGCTCCATCGTCTTGCTCAACTCTTTAATGATACATTATGCGTCAAACGCACCACGTTACTTTCGGATTAATAACAAGGAATTTACCATTGAAAATAAAATTACGTTAAAATTATTAAAAATAGCTTTTTGGGCTCGCTTTTGCCGCACAGTGCTTAAGTATACATAAACTTCACGTTAGATTTTATTTTACAATCATTTTATTTCATACGCCTGATTTAAACCACTATTTAGTTGAAACGACTGTTCGTTTCAATAACGAAAATAGTTTATTCCTTTATGACTGATCGAATAAATATCTTTTGTTTCGACACTCCAACACATCGATCCGAATGAAGATTTCATCGATATAAATTAAATATTCTTTTGTATTAAAACCCTTGTACATTATTGATTCAAATAAGTAGGCTAACGAATAAGTAGATATCGACAAATTTATCGTTTTTTTTTTTTTTTTCAAAGAACGCATTTTCTTTACGCTGCAAAATATTGTCACGGTTAGTTTTGTATGTTCAAAGAGAGGATATTTGGCTAATAACGCAAGTATTAAAAATAATAATAACGAAAATACCATTCATAGTGAAACAATTTTAATGTTTCAGTATGACAAGTTTCGCTGTTGGTTTATATCAGCGTTAAGATGTACTTGGACCTAAACTTTTAGACTACAAATGCATTTGATGAATAATAAAAGTTAAATAACTCCATCCATAATTGTTGCCTCATGAAGTTCACAGTCTGCTTTGAGCTAGCTTTCTCACTTAGTACTATATGGATTTTAGATCATCACCTGTAAACCAACTCCAATGTTTAAAAATTAAACGATCACATGTAATAGAAATAAATTTCAAACTTGTAACGTGTACGTGTCTATGAATTTTTTTAATTGATTAATTACATTGGAAGTTACTCCTTTCAAGTACGTTTGCTATTTCAACAAGTGTGACGCGGTTGAACTAGTAGAAGGTCATGCTTTTCATCGCTGCATCAACCTCAAACGTTTATGCTTCTACTCGATGACGTGACACCATATTTACAATCAATTTCATTACATTAAATGATTCTTTTGTGGGTGCAAAAGTACGTAAGTAATATTTCTACTGATAATTTCACTTCATTATAATAAATAATCAAGCAATGCCCTTAACAAACCAATGTTAACATTTCCATTTCAAACATTAAGTTATGATTAGTTGAACTTTTTATGAGTAGTTCGCTTCACCGAAACCAAATAACAACTGCTGCTTCGTACCATTCTTCATAGAAGTAAGCTTTATTTATGTATCCTTAAATATTTAAAATGTTAGCTGATTCATATAATATTTACAAATAAATTATTTTTATACAAAAATATAATAGTTACCAATGATTATGATATAAGGAATGGCAAATCTTAAAGACCAATATAATTATGCGTTGATGAAATGAAATAAATACATGCACGCAATACATTTCATTTGAAAATAACCTGGACATACACGAATAATCTTTATGTACCTTAGTTCAAATTTATAATATAATATAAATCCGTGACGCAACTATTAGTTTCACATTTGTATTTAATTGAGACCATGAGATTCAAAATGTCTAATAAAACAATTTACATTTCAATACTATATAGCCTAGAGATAATTTTATTAACATACAATAAAATGTGAATCAAAAGTATGATAATGTGACAATACTATATGTCTCTTCATGTTCGATAAAAATTCTAGCTTGAAATAAGTAAGAGCCTATTTAATTTAAGTCTAGATTGAGTTGTCGGTACATCATGCTTACCAATTGAATGAAAATTGAATTTCTTAAATTAATTACTTTACCATTACCAGCGATATATAATTACTCTTTATAGCGGTATACATCGAAATTTAAAATTACGATTTATATCGCTATAATATTCTACATGTATTTTCATTTACACAGTAGTCTCCAGTATTTTAGTATTGTACGTGTTACTCAATTGGATATTTTATATAATAAATTAGAAGCACAGATTGATCAGTTTTCGCATTTATGACGAATGCAAAATAAAGAATTTTATTTAAATAACAAGTATCAAATGCATTAAACAACGAATGAAAAGGATTACCTCATTAAATTTACCAAGAAATTTTAAAATACAATATTCATGATATGCATAAAATTATTAATCTATGTATTAGTATGTGTTTGTAATAAAAATGATTTAACCTTTTATGAGCATTGTTGTCTATTTTTTGAATAAGAAAAATAAATATCAAACTGTTAAGGTTGTAAATATATTTTTGTAACTCCTTGTTTTAGATCGATATTGTAAGATCTATGGGCAAATAAATAATTTGAATCATTAAAAGTAATTACGGATTTGTAAAAGGTTACCGTAAGCTCGTAATTTTAGAATTTTAGAATGAAATTTTACAAGAATACAAATTGCACGGGTAAAAATTTAACGAAAAATGTTTAATTTGGATTATTGAATTTTATCGAACTTAACGCATTCCATAAACACTTCAATGAGATTTTTAGAAAAATTAAAATTGACATATTTCTTTATGATCAGATCGTCGGAATATTAACAAGGAAACTAAAGTAGAGATAACAATTACTGAGTAAGCATTCGCTTCCATGCAAAATACTGAATTAGTTTTTAGACATAACCTTTATTTTGCGATATAAGAAGAAAATAAGTGATTCGTAAGACAGCTGACAAGACCAATATAGAGAGAGATAGAAATACCTGTATAACGCTAATAAAATTTGAAATATTAGTATAACATTTAATGTTGGCTTTGAAGCCAAAAAATCCATCAATTCTGTACAGAAGGTACATGAGGTTGATTCTTGACACGCAAATATATTGTTTTATAAATAGTTTCATGTAAAATTAATTTACCAAGGGGAAAAACAGTGTTTGATATTTAATTAATTTTATTAATTTTTATATTTTAAAATAAAATAAGTAGCTAATGAGCATTAATTCGATGCACGTAAATAAATAAGTCTTTAATTCAGAAATTTTGCTGTACAAATATCTACGTGTATTTTTTTAACTTGTAATCGCTACTCAATTTATTTTAAAATTCTACGTGTACGTAAAATTCTAGATGTACTCGGATCTCTGTATCTGATATGTTGCTTTATTATATGTTGCTTATTTTTGTCGAACTCGAGGATGTTTATTGTTTGGTACCTCATTGTATATTTCAACATACGTAAAACGTCATTTTCTTAATCTTCAGTTTTTCTTGAACAAGTTTAGTTAAAGTACGCTTAGTCCTGTCGTATCGTTTACTCAGGTAGTCATC
Source organism: Wiebesia pumilae (assembly GCA_018907045.1). Lineage (NCBI taxonomy): Eukaryota > Metazoa > Arthropoda > Insecta > Hymenoptera > Agaonidae > Wiebesia > Wiebesia pumilae. Next base: position 4,454,567 of record JACCHZ010000105.1, on the reverse strand, counting down.
GTCACCATGGATTTTTAGTAAAATTTTCTTTCAAATATAGCATTAAGAAATAGTCATTTCGCGAAAAATAGTGGTCCATGTGTTTCTTTTCTTTCTCGCATCATATCGACATTTATTTATAAGTTATTAATTATTTGAAGAACTTATAAATTGTTCCTCATCTCGGTCAATATTATTGCGCGTCAATAATATTTTCTTAGACCTTACCAGCTAAACAGAAATGTTTTTGAGCCAAACGAAATTATCGTCTCGTTTTGTTTTTTAATCTTGCATAGAGTCTCAACGCCCTCCCAAAGGCGTTTACAATTCGTACTACGGCTGTTTAACTCCGGCAAGAATTTTCTTTTATCGACCAAGCGATTTCGCTTTGTGTAAAAAAGAAGACTCGAGCGATTACTAAAATGCGCCAACCCTGTAAAAGGAACAGAGGAGCAAAAGCATTTGACTCGCGTCTGAATAATGAACATTTTAATCGTATTAATGAAAAGCGCTTGCTTTATACGTCCATGCGCTAGAACGAAAAGGGATAAATAAATATAGATGCGAGAAATACTTGGCGAGCGTAAAATCGACGAAGACCCGTGGGAATGTGCGACGAACGAGACGCCGAAGACGAAGAAGAGGACTATCGTGAAAAGACGAGGAGCGATTGGGCGTTGACGCACTCGGATACCCGCAGCTTTCATGCTTTCTCCCTTGCCCCCGCATTCTACGACTCCTTTATTCACTCACTCTCTCTCTCTCGCTCTCTCTCTCTCTCTCTCTCTCTCTCTCGCTCTCTCTCTCTCGCTCTCGCTCACTCGACACGCACGCACGAACTGATCCGTGAGGGCGGAAGAGCGAGTTAGGGCCGAGACTTGATGCAAATCACGGTTGTGCCTCGCCATGGTTCTTTACTCGCTTTATCGAGGAGCGTCAAGACATACTACAGGGAGCTCTTTATTTTCTTTATTTAATGTCCACCTACGCGCTGATTAATGCGATGACAATTACATGCTTCAATGAAGCCTTTACGGTGAGCAAATGCTTGCTTCTCTTTCTTCCTATTCGCTTCTTATTTTGAATACGTAGAACGATGGAAGCTACACCGCTGTTATACATCTTCATTAAAAATTGTCGACGTTTGAAGAGTCTTCGACAATCGACAATCGACAGTCGACAGTACGAAGGAAACATAGCATATCGTTAGTTGAATCGGTCTGATGTTATTTGAATAATTTTCATTATCTTTATACAACGATCGTTATTAATACTTCCTTTTTATTATTCCTTAGAAACATCAATTTATGATGTCTAAGAGGCATTTATTATACTGGCATACATATTCTTGATAGTATCACTTGCGTTTGGAAGGAAAACACCAATGTGCTTATCTGCCTTAGGAAAGTCAAAAAGTGATTGGCTGTAAATTACAAAGATCATAATACTTTCAAAAACGTTTTAAAAATGCATCTTATTAAATATTTGAAAAAATCATTTAATTTCGAACACTAAAGTTAAAGCTAAAAACTAAACGGACAAATCGTTAAATACGTTTGAAATCTCGACTTTGATTAAAAATTTTATGAATTTAACAATGACCCTCTCTTTATTATACATATACGTATATATATTTATGCATAATGAAAGAAAGAGTAAAAATTTATGAAAATGTACTTGGTTTTATAAAGGACCCCTATAATGCTCTCTTAAATGACAGACTCTCCTTATATCTAAAGCTGAGTCACCGAAACAAACTCGCGAATGCATCACTCCTTGACGATTAAATCAACCGATCAAATTATAAATTATCTCGTTGCGGCTCAATAATGTAGTATACATCGCAACGATTATCAAAGTTTTTCTTGGTGATTCAGTTGTGCACTTGCTTCTCGCACTCCTGTCACGCTTTCTTGTATTGGAAAACGTCCAACCACGAGCATTCATCTTATGTAGATATGCAGAGAAAGAAACTGTTACGTAATGGCCGTAGTACACTCTTTGAATTTCCTGATTCTTGCCTGATTCTGCGCTCATTTTCTCGCAAGATTTTCCTCTCCCAATGATCCTTTTTAATTATCTTATTGGATGTTTTCAGCTCATTTTTTATGTGTGTAACAGCTATTAGCTAATCGCTTCACGTTTAATCAATATAACGAATTGATTATTGCATTTACATAAACGAAAGAGAGCCAATTTTTGTCAAATGAGAAATCACTATCACTATAACCTGGATAAAGTAAAATTATATAATGCTAAGTTGTATTTCCATTCTAGCAAACATAATTCACTTGGTATTGCACTCTAGAAACAGAAGCCATCAATTCGAAGATTAAGTTACAACTGTTAGTCGGCTGCATCAGCAAATTATCACGATTTGGAGTTCGTATGAAAAAGTACGAAGTTCTGGAAGATTTAGTCAGCTAGAGCGCCTGTTTAAATAGCGATTGTCGAATTACTTGACATTGTACATGTTTACGTATGAAGAGTATGAAAAGCAAGAGAATCAGGAAAAAATTGTACAGTACGTGAAGATTGAAACTTTCTCCAAGGACAGGAATCCTTATAAGATTAATTCGGTGACTGAAAGGGAGAGAAGTGCTAAAGCAAATGGATGGCGGAGAGACTGTGAATCGCGTTTCTGGTGTACGCACAATTGCGCAAACCTTTGCATAATCTAATGCTATGACGAAAAAGAAAGATTGTTTCATCGCTTTATCTTATGCTACTTACTTCCTAAGAGAGAGAGAGAGAGAGAGAGAGAGAGAGAGAGAGAGAGAGGGAGAGAGAGAGAGAGTGAGACTAATATTGTATTTCCGTCTTTCAAGTGTTACTGCAACTTTTAGAGCATTTTCGGACGCTCTGCTCCATGTTTGCCGAATACATACGAATGTTTTAACGATCTGGTAATTCGAGTGAGTACAGCCCTTTCAAATATATGACAATACATTAGTTACGTGTTACGTATTATGTCGGTATTGCGTTGTAGAATTTGTTATATCCTTGGGACACAAAGCTGTTTCTTCAGTGCCCAAAATCCATGTTACTGAACTAATAAAATAGGTCGTTATGTAATACATTTACATTTTTTAATCAATTTGGTATAGTACCTCATTTCGAGACATGTAGAAAATTATGTCAACATTGGTATTTTTATGTATAACTTCAGATTATCGTACGTCTAGTGATAAAATTTGTATGTAATACTGAAGAAGCTTGTCATTACATGAATAAAGTTCTGGACAATACATACTTTTTCCTATTAAAGTTTGCGGTGCTATCTGTGAATGTACTTATAATGTGTGTATGTATATCATCCAAATATCAAATCGTGCATAACATTAATTAACGCACGTGTATGTAACACCGAACAAGAGTAGCGCATGCAAATAGTTTTTTTTAACGAATAATTTTTTTTTTTTTTTTTTCGAATAACGAGGGTTTAATCATTCGTTTTCTCCAGGTGCAGTTACCTCATCGTTTGATTAGTATTACGTATAAATGTACGGAGACTCCTACGTGTGGCCAACGTTTTCCAAAGTATATCCAAAGTTGGGCTGTGCAGGCAAAAAGAATTTCTAAATTTCTTCTCATTAGTTGAGATAAGCAAATATTTTCTTGTATAATATTATAAATGGTGTAAGTGCTTTTTTCATCAAGATTTTTATGACATTCTAGCTGACAATATCATTTAGCTTTATTAAAAATTATTTTAAAAATTTTGAAAAACGTACATTAAACAAATAGGATTTTGAAATATTAATGAAAATGCAACAAAGCTTTAGATTATTTCATGATTATATCATTTTAAAATACAAGAGAGTGTTACTCTATTAACACTAGTACTTGTTACATTAATGAATTTCTTAGGGTGAATCAAGATCTATTAGTTACTTTGATAGATTATGATTAATTTTTACAATAATAGTTTACTATGAAACACCATTAAATAAAAGACTTTAATGTTTATCATTTATTTATTAAAGATCATGTTTCATTTTTATTTTTTTTTTTTGCATGTCCAAATATTTGTAAATTACGGATTAAATTCTACGGGTTAACTGTGTTTATACACAACGTTTGTGTATGAGCATGACACTTATGCATAAGTATTTACATTGTATTGCGGAGTTACGTAAAAGTTCATTATTAAAGCTGCATTCGTCCTTACATAAAAGAACGAATTTTATCACTTTGGTCAAATGGGGCAACTTTTCAAAAGAAGCAATCCATAGAAGGACTCATTTGAAATTTATGTTGACATTTACCTGAAAAGATAAGAAATAATATTTTCCACAATTATTGACTGTGTAGGAGCTGGAATCGAGCGTGCAATTTTTCACTTGTTCTTGCTTTCTGTTTTATTAATGCTTAATAATCCAAGTTTTTGAGTAATTTTGCTTTTTTTTTAAATATGAACTTTAATCTCCGTACTTTTTGCTGATTTATTTTTTGCTGATATGCAAGCATACGCTTAAACGATTCTACCGTTTTTTTTTTAATGTGACAATGCAAAACAAGGAACCTTTCAAACTCCAGAAGGATGGGGAAGTCAAAAAGCAACTGATTAATCTTCGTAAATATTCTATAACAGAATTATTATGGAAATATTTTAGTACGTGTTTGGTCGACCTTCAAAACGATCAAATTGGACAGAATTCAGGTTTCTGTGATAAAAATTTTTCATGCTATTGCTGGTGATTTAACTTATAATATAGTATGGGATTATAAAATATGTCACATGCACAATTATCTACATTTTTCTACATGTCCAACAATTATTAGCATAATAAAAATTCTAAGTAGAATATTAATTCAATTTACAAGTGCAACTATATGCGTAGTTTTAACTTGTCTTTAGATTAGGTAACAATAGTGTATTATTCAGAAACAAAAACTACGGTTTAAAAGATGAAAATATTATTCAAAGACTTATATATTATCTTAGATATAAAGTAGATTTGATTAAGTAGACTGTAATTCCCCTTATTAACATTTACAAAGTCGTTAAAAGCAGAGTTTTCGTACAATTTTTATTATAATTCGTAGACTGAACCTAACCACACATTAAAAAATAACATAACAACACATATTTAAAGTATCACAGAAATGCAATTCGATTTGGCTTAAGCTTTTGTTTGTTGATTGATAATATAATTCTATATCAACTTTATTTCAAGTACAAACACCATACAAGTACAAGCACCTTACTCTCAATGTCCAAATTGTATTGTTTATTTTTTTTATCTGGGTTACATGTAAATAACTGTTTAAATAGCTGTTTATATGTCGATGTAACAATACTGTTTCCACCATTTTTAAAATCCTGTTTTACCTGAGAATCAGAACTATTGTAAGCATTATATGTTGCATAATGTATAATTTTGAAAAATAAATTATTTTATGTGAAAATTGATTGTGTAAATTCTACTTTCCAATACAATTACAATATCTCTTTTAATGTAGTATCCACTTTTACGCTGCCTAGATGAATAATGAATCTTGATCTATCTACTCTTTACTTTCTTTCTAACGCAACATTCGGTCCATGACTGCTGAACGTAACAAGATCTGACTTATTTTACAGGTCATTATTGTAAATACGTAATAAATTTACACGGATTCAAATTTACTTTAAACGTTTATAAGTTATTAATATTAGTAGTTGATTGGACTGAGATTCTGTACGTTTAAAAGCTTTTAAATTTAGAATGACGTTGTATATAATACATCACAGTAATATATTAACGTTAATGCATTATCGCACTCATTGAGCGCAATAATAAGAAAGCTGCATTCATCGGTACAAGTTTTTCATGTAATTTAAAAAAAAAAGCAAATAAGCAATTAAAATGCAAAGTAGACGAGATTCGAGATTCAAAAAACGAAAAAGTTATGTTCATAGCATTCCCGATGAATAGTTGAAATTTCAATAGTAACAAAACTAGAATTATTAAAAAATATTTAGTTGGAGCCAGATCTTAAATATAAAGGAATTCTTCGAAATTATTAGTTAACTGTCAATTATTAGTCACCGTATTTTCTATCAATCAGAGAATCTTTCGTTTGTTGACTCATTAGACATACATTTTGTCTAAGTGCAAGTTTCAGTTACGAATTTGTGCACCGACTGCATGAATTTAAAAATATATTAAATGATAAGGTTAATAACTTTACGCTTTTCTTGTTTAAATTATTTATTGTTTAAATTCTTCGGTTTTAGTTTGCCTCCTATGACCTTGTTTTTTTTAAATAAACTTGCTAAATATAGTCGGTACTATTATAATCTACTCACGCTGCAATAGCAAATCAATGAAGCTTAAGTCAGAGCTGTTGCTATATCAACGACGGTCTATCGATTTAGTTGGTTGCTGACTGTAAAAATTAACGAGATTGCAATAATGTTAAGGCTAGGTATTGCAGTCGCAAGAGATTCATGACATGCGACTGTAGGAGAAGTCCATGAATCCAATCACAATTCGAACAGATGAATCGAGTCAACGTCAATATCAAGTCAATACAGGAAAAACGATATGTGTTACTATCAGATAAATTTCGATAAAAATTCGTACCGTGAACTCAAGGAAGATCATCGACCTTGTTTGAATTTTTGTTTAAATCTCCAAGGTATCACGTGCAGTACATTGTGACTTCATTGAAAAGTCTTAAACAAATGAAACTGCTACTTTTAGACGAAAAACTTAACGATACGAAACTCCTATGTTAATGATTTTCTAAGGATTCGGACAACAAAAAGGAGCACATGTAGTATTAAATGCTTTACTAAATTTCGATTTGTAAATTAATTAGAGTATACTTTTACTGGTTCAGGGGTAGAATTGAAAGGTTATAAAATCTTTATCAGAGGTATCCTCCAATTGAAGATAAATTTGAAAAAAAAAACGTAAAGTATTTGAGGGTCGAATTTGCAAAATGATTTAATGATTGCACTAATTTTTTAGACCACTTTTGTTTTGTTGATGATTTACACCAATAGTTGTATACGTACAAGCTTCATTCATCAAGAATATTACGAAGGTAAAGATTTATCAAATGCACCGATCTACTAAATACTTTAAAGAGTTTCTTATCAAAGTTTACAAAGCAGTAATCCAGTAAACTGTATTCTTATCTTATCCTTAATTTGACACACTATATTAGTAATCGTAAGCAATGCTTATTAATTACTGTGGGCACATCCTGCAAAAGTAGATCAAGAAGGAATGTCGATTATTTTTTTCATTCGTAAGTTTAAACCCCGCAGAAACAAACTCTGAAGTTCATTGTTATTGATTCTGCATCTTTTCAGCAGAGAAGACACACGTTCAATGTTAAAATAGAACAATAGTGTGTTTGACACTCGACACTTAATTTAATATATAAATGTAATAACTATTTATAAGCGTTAATGACGAAATATTATATCAAATCCAGAAATAGATGATAAACTATAAAGAGCAATTGCAAACGAAACACGCTGCTAGAATTCAATAAATTCATCTTACAGTCGATCGCTTACTCACAATATTACTTTAACAAATGTCGCACGGCTATTTAACGATGGCATCTTTCCACTTATATTATTAAACTTGTAACATCAATTTTCATACGCAAGTCATCAAAGTTTGAATGAGGCTCGTTATGGAGCAATATTTACGGACGACAAAGGCATTTGGCGCTTAGCTGCATCCGATACAAAGAATATGACATTATGCTGCATCCAATTACAAATTACTACACTGGATAATCTCTGATTCTAGCATCCATGCGTTTTGAGTCAATCTATACCAATCCGGTCACAAACATGGAGAGCACTTATTCTCTATGGATATTGATTAAATGTGCATAGCTCTCCTCAAATGGCTCAGACTACACCATGACAAGAAGCGAAACAGTTGCTGCAACTAGAAACTTCTCAACGGATAGGTAACGCGGTTTGCTATACAACTACGAATCACCAAGAATATTAGCCTGAATCACAATAACTTAATCGGTTGCTTCATATTTATAGTACTTCTATGGATAATAAAATATTATTTAGTAACCAATTTAATTTCATTTAATTTCATTAACTCGTTCATTGACAGAATCGATCTAATGGAAAATCCTGTGACCACCGGAAGAATTTACCATACCCCGATAGAGAATTAACTAGAAAGAGCTTTAATAAATGAAAGTTTTAGGAAAATACTTGGCAGAACTTGAAGCTAGATCGGTGGTATCAACGATTGAGAATGAAATACACACATAAAAATATCTTACAATGCGCTATCAAGTATTTGATTACAAAGTAACATCTCTATTAGAACCAAATGAAGATTCTTATAAAATCGTAAAACTATTTCCGAGGCATTTCATTGTCAGTGGTAAAAACGTTACGTGACAAATTAAAAAGGCATATCAATTCATATTGAACATAATATTATATCAAATTCTTCAAGTTAAATATATTTAATAGATAAATTAGATTTACCGGCTTATTACTCTACTAAAATTTTTCGTCGATCGTACATCCATAATTTATTCGTACATGATAATTTATTTTACAATGTTATCAATCTAATGCAACATAGCTTTTTGTAATGTATAATAAAATATGTTTTATATCGTTGATATAAAATTCGTTGATTAAAAAATCATGCGCAAACGGAATCTAGTAATTATATATTACCTCTACATTCTTTCAATATTTTCTTATAGGAGAATCAATTGCGAGTTGCTTGACAAAAATTTATTCTTTTAAAAAAAGTAGTAATCTTCTGAATTATCATTGAATTTTGAATTTTACACGCAATCCTTTTTATTTATTTTTTCGCTGTGTTTGTTTGAGAACTCGAATGCTACACGAATCAAATTATTTAACTCGATACCACCGCCGTCTATGTTTACATCTGTTGCAACATTACATACGTTAAATGAAATATCACGTATTTATTTTAATTAACAGTCGATCATGACAACGTCGCATTGTTTCGAACTTGATGTTATGTTTGTGAAATCATTATTTTGTTTACATAATGCCACTATTAATCAGATTAAACAAAGTTTTAACATTTATTCTTACTTAGCCTTACTACCAAATATTTTATTTATGCCAATAACGTTATTAATTTGGTTTACATATTTGGTTTATATTTTTTAACATATCCAAAATAAGTAAAGCTAACGAATTATGTGTTTTTGATCAAGATATAGTATACATCGTCAGTTTTATAGTAGTAGTGATTTTAAGACGTTTATAATTCATGACGAATCACGATCATGTTTTTTGCATTTTTGGTCTTTATTCGTTCGTCCGGTATAAAAGGAAAAGAAATCTTAAATTCGCGATCGAAAGATTTTGTCCTACCAAGGAAATTTTTCAAAATTACCTATTATCGTAAAAGCTTATAAAAGCTCTAATCTTGCAAAATTGGGCAGCTATTGTTGGGAAGCTCGTTGCATCGATCGACAAGAGAAGAGAAGAAGTACAGCAGCTCGGCGAACGATCGAAATTTTGCTAAAAAATACGATTGCTGATGGTAATCCTTCACAAAAGTTGTGAAGGAGAGAGAGTGCGAGAGAGAGAGAGAGAGAGAGGGAGGGGGGCGGGGGAGGGCCATACGCCCTCGCGGAATTCACATTATGGTATTATGGATCGATTTGGGGCTTGGCCCCAACGTCGGTTGTATCGATCCACATCTCTTCGCTCGGAGCGTGAATGGAGTCCGACGAGGCGCGCACGGCCGCGCATCTGTACGTGTATGCGTGTGCGTGTGGCAACGCACGAAGGGGAGTAGTGCCGTGTGCGCACGCAGCCGGAGGGAGCAGTGACGCACCAGCCGAGCGCGGAGCGGGAGGGAGAGGAATAAAACCATTAGAGGAAGAAAAGGAGAGCGCTATGCGAGCTTAATATGGCTGCGTCGGTTTCGAGAAGGCAGCAGCTCGTACGGCGGAACCGGGTATCCACGCGGAGAAGGGTGGCGAACTCTCTAAAGGACCCTTGGTTGCGCCGCTGCCGATGACCTTCCACCCCTCGCTCCCTTCCGCATCGCGCTTTTCTTTCAATTCCAGTATTTCTCCCATTTCGCGTTCGCCTGTTCTCTTGAGAGTGCGCCCGCACTTCTTGTCCCGTCTCCTCGTCTTTCTTCTATTAAACTTCCTCTTTCTCCAGGTGTCTTCTCTACCGCTATCGAAGCGCTTCTGTGCTCGAACGAAATTCATGTATCTTGAGACGTAACTGGCGTTTTTCTGTTGCTCGATTCGCGCGGCCTCTCTCTTTCATCTTAAAGAGCTACTCGTTTCAACCAACGATAATTAAATTTTCTCTTCTGATTTTTCGAATCAGTACAAGTCACGACACATCGTACTTAATTGTAACAACATTTCGTCGCTCAACTACGATTTAGGCGCAATCATCGTATTTCAAGCCTAATAAATGGAAGCCATGTATTGCTTAGATAGCGCACATAATTGTAATCCATTTTTTGTTTTCTCGAACAAACTGATACCGTAACTCTCGATTTCGTGTCTTCTATTATGTTCTTCCTAACTATCGGCATCTATGATAATACCATCTAATTTGGCAATTTGAAATAAGTATTCTATAATACGATAATTGGCGTGGAGTACAGAATTAACGGTGCAGATCGTCATATGCGTAAGTTTAGGCTTCGCTAATCGCGAACCCCGAAAGCAGTGGTGGATTAGCGGTTGCCGATATGCGTCAGGTGAACAAATTGTTCGTTTGTTCTTTCATTTAACGGACAAGTTAAACACCACCCTGTATCAGTAAAAATTAGAAAGGAGATCACTGGAAGAGAAGATTGTCCGGTGAAATTTTTACGGGCTAATCGAGTTGTCGGCGGTTGGAGGGATCGCTGTGCCCGGCAAGTTTGAGTAGAGCGGCTCGATTTTCCGACGTGAATCGCAACAGTGACTCTTCTCCAACCCAACAACGAATCCTTCGAAAAAAGCGCTAGCAATTGGATAAGTTTACCTCCCTCCCGACGGCTGATCCCTCTCTGCGTTTCCTCGTTTATCTCACAAGACGCAGATGCGTTCGTTCATGTGTAGTAAGGCGGATGCCCCGTTGGAGCTGAGCCGAATTGAGCTTGCGCTAGAAGCCGGAAAGGAGAAAGAGAGAGGGGGAGGGAGGGAGGGAGGGAGAGAGAGAAAGCAAAGTGTGCGTGCGTAAGTCACGTACCCATGACCCCTCTCTTCTTTCTTTGATCTCTCTTGCTCGCTCTTGCTCGCTCTTGCTCGATTCGCCGACCGCCCCATAGCTCTAATAAAGCACTGGGGAACGTCGTCGTCGGCGTCATCGTCGTCGGTGGCGCGGGCAACGGAGCTGCTTGTTTACCCGGAGCACGATCATTGGTTCGCCAGTTCACGCAGCCTGCGAGATCGTAACACACGCAGCTGCGCCTTCCTCGGCTCTCTTGCTTTACTTAGGCTTTTTCTTTTATCTCTCTTTCCCCTTCCCTTCAACCCGGTCGACCCGTCGTTCCCCGTCCCGGCGCCGCGCACCCATCCAACGCTCTGCACACTGCTCCCTGCCTTTTTCTCGTTCTTTCTTTCCCTCGCTTCGCTCTCTTTTCACTCGCCTTGGATATTATGGAACCGCGTGATCGAGAGCGCATTCTCGCCCGTTCGTCGTTTCTCCGGTTCGCGGGACCAACGGAAGATTTCCGCTCGGGACTATTTCTTTATTTAGGTTTTGTACTTGGTTTGGTTGTATGCTTGGAAATGGAGGGCCGAGAGGTGCGATGCGAAAAGTCGTTTATCATCATTCGGATCGAAGGCTGCTTTCTTGCAGTTGGAAATTAGAAATTATGTAACAAGCCTTGGGTCTTTCTGTAAGAGGCAAATATAATGCCGTTATTATGTTAATTATTTCCATAATTTTATGCAATCATTTTCCTTCGCTAAACAGAATCTGCCTTAAAGAAGGCACTGCTCAAAAATGTCACACGGTAAGACAAGAAGTAGGATTATTTGAAGGAATTCGAACGGGAATGATGATCATTACACGACCTATAGGATCGCTCAAAACCGAAATTTGTTTTTTCTCGGAAGAAATTACAGCTTCCTCTAGCGAAGAAATTTGAAAATTGCCATTCAATTTTTCAAGCTCAACTGTACGAGTCGTAATTGCGAATAAGATGCATTGCGTCGCAACTTCAGCGCCCAATAAATTGATATAGTAGCTGTATGGCACAGATGATAACAATTGCCAGTATAAACTTATTTCAAAGAGCTGGAAAAAGAACGTTACGTTGTACTTGAATTCTTTGTGAAACACCTTTATGACGCAAAAAGGCCCGAGTGCACGTGATTCGCGCGACCTTTCATCGTTGAGACACTCGTAGAGGCTTCAAGCTTCGTATCCACCGGCGCACGCCATTTTGCGCATCGTCAACTGGTCCTGGCCACCCTTTGTCGAGGTGTGGCGTCGATTCGGATTCGGGACCGTTCGCCATGGGGAAGCACTTGCGTGCGAATTTTCCATGCGCCGACATTTTTTCAACTTTACAGCGCGCGCGCGCGAGTGAGAGAGAGAACGAAGACAAGCTGGTAGACAGGCAGGCAGGCAAGCTTCGATCGGTGCTCAGCGACGCCGGTTCCCCGTTTCGAATTCGGGATACTCGACGGCAGCTAGGGCGGTACCGCCTGTGCCCTTTCGACTTCGCTCCGTCTCTTTCCCTCCTCCTCGTCGTAGCTCTCCACTTCCAGGCGGCGCAATATCCATCCCCCGATTGAGTACACCGCGCGCAGCTACAACGCGCCGGTGTGTGATTTCGTTCTCTCTCTCTCTCTCTCTCTCTCTCTCTCTCTCTCTCTCTCTCTCTCTCTCGGGCTTCTCCCTGTTCGTCTGCGCGTGTTTCTCGGGGGACCGTCCGCCGTCGGGTAGAGTCGCAAGCGCGCACACCACACGCGCAGTGCGAGGTAGCGCCGCGTGCCGCGCTGTGTTACCGAAGATCTGTCTCTGGTTGCTCCGCGAACAACGACAGCTCTTGGTCGCGAGAACTCCCGTGCCTCTGTGCCAAGGCGATCCCGAGGCGAATACTAAGTAAATAAGAGACGCGACCTCGGATGACGTGAGGTCCACGAGTACAGCCTCGTATTCGGCGGACTCGCCCAGAGGAGGTTAGAAAGAGTTGCCCGCGCTTCGTTCCGGCCTCTGTCAAAACGTGTGCTCGAGTGCGCGCAGTGGTGCGGAGCTTCGTCCGAGTGTGCGCGAGTGTAGTGTGTGCGAGTGTGTGCGTGCGCGCGACGGCGGGGACACGTGCTCCCGGCCTCCGGAATCATGTGTCCCGACTACGGCGTCCGCTCGTCGCGAACGAGGTAGTCGGTGCCGAGGAGGCGAACGCGCGACGTCCCGTAGACGAGGCCACGGGGAGAAACATGAGAGCTCGGCCCGGTCGGTAAGCGGTCGCGAGCACCGCCCGAGTGACAGAGGTTAGGACCGAGAGCCTCGAGGGTGGAAGTTGGGTGGCATAGCCGAGGAAGTCGAGGACGCGGAACTGAAGCGAGGTCGCCGTCGCCGTCGCCGTCACCGTAGTCACCGTAGTCGCCGTAGTCGCCGTAGTCGCCGTAGTCGCCCTAGTCGCCGTTATCGTCGAGACACCGATCAAAATGCCGCAGTGCGCGGTGGCGACCTGCCGGAACAGCCACCGACGGACTCGGGGCCGGCGCATTCGCTACCATCGTTTCCCCCAGATACCGGAAGTGCGCTCGCGCTGGGTGCGGGCATGCGGCCGAGTGCCCCTCTCCAACGGTGAAATACCCTTCAACATACAGACGGCACGCATCTGCTCGCTTCACTTCACCAATGATAGCTACGAGAAGGACATGGAGCACCTGGTGCTGGGGCTGCCGGTGCGCTCGCGGCTGCGCAGGGGCGCGGTACCGACCATCGGTGTGCCGGTTAACGTGCAGCCCGTCACCAAGATGCTCGTCGAGGACGCCAAGCGCTCCCTCCTAAAGGTCGCACACGCTAAATTGTTAAAGCAGTCCAAGGGTGCCAAGGGTCCGGACGCCGCGGGAAAGAGAACCAAGAACGGGGGGGGCGCCGCCGTCGCCGAAGCGGGGGTCGGCACCGGAGCGCAGGAACTCAAGATGGTCGGTATCGACGTGCTGCTCGCCGTTGGACTCAAGCCCGCACCGCAGTGAGTCTCGGCGATAAAAGTCGCCTTTATGTTCGGTTTTTCCTCCTTTTCTTCCGAGACCTCGGCCTCCAAAAGGAGAGTAGGGGTTGCGGCAGCGGCAGCGGCTCCAATGCAGCGACCTCACTTATCGGTGCTGTACCCTTGTATTTTCGAACGTTGCCAAACACCGCTGCAGAATTCGAGTAATGGAACGGCTCTTAACGGCTCTCTTAACTGTCTCACCTACGTCATACCATTTCAAACGCAATTTTGCTCTTTTCTTGTGCAGTGGCGCTCGTCTCTCTTATGGCAACTAATTTCGCATACCCATCAATTTTATTTGCTCTCGTATCGTGAAATGGCGCATCATCATCGAAAGAACAAGGTCGAAACAATGATTTTCTTGAAAAAAATCCGTGCTCGGTCTTACCAAACTAATAGCTTGATCAACTAATAGCGTGAAAAAAGTTCCAAATCACACCGATAAGGTAAATCGAACGACATTCGGTAGTCAGCGTGAATTACAGATTAATAATAAATTACTCTTGCTTTAACTTAAATTTCAAGCTTGAATTTCTTTTGATATTTCGTAGTTGAACATTATTGCTCCTTCACGGATGATGCCTCGAGTGCAATTAATCGTGAGAATTGTTTCCTTCGAGATAATAAACATTCGAAACATTCTTCGACGTGACAGTCATTATTTTTTTTCCCGAAATGCGTAATTGCCTCTTTCGCGTGCATCAATAGGTTATAATAACCTTCGAAGAGTGCCTTTCGTGTCTGTTTTTGTTTATTGTCTTTTTCCAGCTGCCTCGTCACCGGTACACCTAAGGCAAAACTTTTAGTCCAATATTTGACAATGTTAATATTCGAAGAGCGGAGCGAGTGTCGAAATGTTTTAAGCTTGTTCAGCAGTCGAATCGTTTAGAATTGTGTATGATCTGGCTGTGCCTGCTTATCTCGTACACTCCAATGATCTACTCGTGCGTTCTACTCAATGCCTGCGCGTAGGCATTCGTAGCCAATTATCCGACCAAGTAAAAACGAAATTTTTGTTAATTTTCATTAATATAAGCTTTACTTGAGCATGCTAGAGCAAGTGAAAAAGCAAGGACGGCCGTTCGTTCCCGCTCGTCTTGGAAAATGATTCTTTTCCATGCGGCTTCCAGCCTTCCAGCTCAAGATGATTCAATTCGTTGTTTCGCCCGAAATGTATGCTTTCCTGATTCGGAAAGGAAAAAAAAAACCGAGTAGTGCAGAGTGTAGGTCACAACCGTAGATCTATTGCTCGAGATAGTTCGGCTCTCGTTTTCAGGGCCTCGTGTAAGTACACGCATGCAGAAAGGTAAACAGGAAATGAGGTTATGGCGACCTTGTTGTACCAGGCCTGACCTGGTAGTTTTGGTAACGTGCGCTCTCCAATCGTCTGTGTTACATTCTTTGCTTTCGAACCACGCGGTAATATATTTCTCTTTATAAAACAACATCAGCCAGATAAATCGAAGACGTCGTCGCGTTAAGACGAACTTCTTTTTATTTTTAGATTGCTTGTAAGTTACTTAATTTGTAAACAGGTTATCGAAATGGTAAGAGTCGAAAAGTATTTTGCCCGGAACAAGAGAAAGAAGAGAAAGAAGAGGAAGGAAAAAGAAATGGTTTGCTTCGCCAGTCATCGAGTCCCTTTTAAATCCCACCGACATATGCCATGGAAAGCAATACAATAGGGAATGTGCGCAGTTGTGATATATCGTGAATTTTTATACTGGTAAAAATTGTACTTTCGCAATCGCGTCGTCTTCATTCAACGCAACGTCTCTCGATAACATCAATGCGGGACTCATCGTGACGATGCTTACCGACAATGTAATCGCTCGTATTGTTTAGGAAACATTTAAGAAATAAGGCGAGTAGCTCACAGATTGGGCGCGGAAAGAAACTAAAATTAGAAGCGGTCGGCGAACGATCGGAGGATAATCAGGATGCGACAAAGAATAAAAGAAACTTGATTGATGCTGCGTGGCGAATTCCGCGATCGAGCACACGGCATAAAGAGCTCGCCGAGAGAGCAGTTGCACGATGTCTCGATAAGTTGATCGTGCACGCCTGCCCTCGTCTTTTTTGGCGGCCAACGAGGCGCGTACGTACACATGAGTTATCTCGGTGCGACTTATTACGAGCGAGCGCGTCATCCCTGGAGAAGCGCGCGTCGTTCGACAACGGATGATCCATCGGCAGCTACGTCTGGCCTTGTTAAGGAGAGCGTCGTCCTCGCTCGTTTTTCCCGACGCCAGCGGAATTTCTCCGTACCGGAGCCAACGAGGCCGCTTGCCCTTATCTCGTTTTTCGTTCTCCTCTTCGAGCCCCTCCTCCTTGGCTAAACGATAAACGCGATCGCGTCGCGCGCGCAGCTCTTGTTTCCGTTGAGGCCGCCAAGCTGGAGAGAGAACTGTGTGCGAGCTTTGTTTATATAGTTAAATACCACCGCGCCGTCTAATCTCGACTTGGTTTACCCCTCGCGGCGAGTGGTCCCCGGTTCCCCCGACATGCGCGGGACCAAGATAGAGATAGAGTGCGCGAGCGAGAGAGAAGGAGCGATAAAGAGAGCTAGCGAGCGAGCGAGAGAGCGAGAGTGTGTCGCATCGTAAGCGAGGGCGGGCGGGGGAGGGGCGAAGCACCAGGCTTATTACTGCTGCTGCGCACATGTGACGACGCCTCTGTGACGTGGGCACGATGTGGCCTGGACAATTTCTCCGGCTCGCGATACTCGGAAAGATCGAGCTCTTTTTTGCTTTCATACTGAACCTGCGCGGGTGCGCGTTGAGTTGGAACGTGCGAATTTCTCTCGGGGCACAAATTCCGATCGCGCCATCCATTATCGATTTCGTCGATGTTTCTGCTATGTATTCTACCTGGCTCTTTCGTCAGCCTGGCTTTTCTCATTATATTTAAACATCTATTTTCTCATTTGTTATTTATTCTTCGTTTATACTCTACAAGCAGTGCCTTTGCAGACATTAATATCATAATCTTCTTTCTCGAATCGATTACTTTTGCAGCATGATTAACCATTGGATTAGAATTAAATATTGTGAACCGTTAGCGTTAAAACGACTCGAAAAAGCACTTTAAGGAATTGCCTCGTTCGCGTAACTCTTCAAATTGTATCTGATATTTCGAAAGTCAGATCTCCGTGTTTTTCACAGCTTACTAAACTCCAGAAGACGGAAAGCTCGTCGTGTTCTTGTTTTGATCGAGTCATTGTCCATTAAATTAATGTATATTTCTTCGAATGATTATCTGTCGATTCATTTAAAAAAATGTGGAATCAACATAATTATAAATTAGATTAGCAATAGTAGTTTCTAAGACTTTTTTACAGTTAATAATAAAGAAATTGAAGGGAAAAAATTGAAGCAAATTTTTAATTATATTTTATCGTGTTTGGCGAAGATTACGAAAATTATCTAAGAATCAGGCTTAAAATAAATGAAGCATCGACTGGTGTTGCAAGGAAGTAAGGCGCAATATCGAGGTATTCGATAAGGACGTTAGTCAGAGGACTAACAGTGAAGTTCTGATTTTCGAAAAAACGCATTCGTAGAGATGATTATGAAATACGAATTCAACTGTCCGTCTAACCATAAATACGAATCAGCAATACGGTTGAAATTTAAACTCGAGGATATACTGTCGCTAAAGGCCCCTAGCCTGCACGAGATTTACTGTATTTAAGCAGCTGCTCTTTTTCCTTGATAAGAATCGACCTGAAGCTTTCCGAGAATCGCAACTCGGCGGCTGCACTTTGCGCCTCCCCCCGCCCTTAGGCCCTGTCTTGCGGGTCCCACGCTCGAGACGTCCACGTCCACGTCCACGTCCACGTCCACGTCCACCTTTTTTCGCTTCCTCGGCCAAGTCTCGTTATCGGACGACGGTCGCAATCGATCGCGGCCACGCAAACGTCTGCCGACGTTCATCTTCGCTTTCGCTTTTCGGACGATCGCTCCCCACTTTACCGACCGCGCAGGTTCTCTGTTCCGGCGAGCGACCCCGGCTTAACCCACCGTACATCCATCGAGCTGCTGCTACGCTTCGCGTCCTCTCCCGCCTCGCCCCGACCACATCCTTGCTTCTACGCTATCAGCAATCGTTATCGTCGGGTCGCTGCGCGCGTGCTCACTCCGGCTTCGAGGTCGTTACATCGTAATAATAAGCGCATCGACACTCCTTCGGATACGTGACACTCCTCCTTGATCTTGCCGAAAAAGAGCTGCTCCACTTCCAAGGGGATAGTTTCAGGATAGGTTCGCAAAAACCTGCAATAATATCCTACATCGGGTACGATGTTCATAATTTTTTCTAATAATCAGCTCGAACGAATGGTTTTTATCGTGACGTTTTCGTACACGTCAGTGATTTGTCTTGTTACCCATTCATACTGCTAATTTATAACAATTATGAGATAATGTATTAGCGAAAGTTAAATTCAAAATTTTGGCCATGAGAAGAAATCAGAGTCACAGAAGTTAATCAAATAGTCGAAAATTAAAAAATTCATAGTTTTTGTTATTTGCTGATTTATATTAATTTGTCAAGGCTCTACCACTGGAGTTGGCCCGGATACAATTTTATTATGTCTGGCTTTAACATTAGTTTAATCGAGACAAATGGAAAGTATCGAAGGCAATAAAAATTGTGCGTACGAAAAGCAACTGTAACTAACGTAGATGTTTGGAAATTCGGTGTCAAAAATTGTAGGAAATTTTTTTTAAGTAAATTAAAGTAAATTTGAATTGTTGAGTATTGAATTTTCAATACTTATAGTTCAAATGAACGTTAAATTTTGTACAACTTATAATTATAAATTGACAATTGATTTTAAAATTAGGTAGAAATAAATGTACATACTTTGGTTTCTACGAATCCGGTTATGACAACCAATTTCGCACTACAAACTTCAATTTGTCATACTTTTTATAAATTGCTTATAAGATTTAAAGCTTTAATGATTTAATGTTTTCATCGAAATCGATATTTTGTGAAAAATTGATTAAGAAGTTTCTCGCTTACTTTCAATTTCGTTTTCAAGCAAAGAAAATCCATTATCGTGCAAGCGAAAGACGTAGCTTAATTGCTAATTGGTGACATTGACATCTTTTTTAAAATCAAGTTCTAACGCTGTTTCTATCGATGTCTGGTTCTTTTGCCAGAATTATCGAATCCTGGTACGAGATATCGCTTTTATCCTTGGAAACGCTCCTCGTGAGATCGATCGACGCCGCTCTTGGAGATGTAAAAGATTCTCCGATCGTCCTTGGTGAATTCTGTAAAGGCGATAAAGAAGAAGGAAGACTCGATTTCTTTTTCATCGTACGATTATTCAGGTATAATAATCCTTGCTTCCAGCGGACATTTTTAAGAGTCAAACTTGGCGCGACTTTATATGTTTTAATCTCTGTGTTCTCGAGGTAATGCAATCACATTAGACAATCGCGGGAATAAGTTACACGACCTTTCGTGATACATTCCTTTGTACGTATCAGAAAGTTAATTCTAATCATCGACCGATGGAGTAATGGCTTAGGTATTTTATGATATATTGTGTTGCTTTGAAGAAAATAAAGCATTAAAATGACGATTATAGTTATACAATTTATGTAAAGCGAGCTGCCATCTTCACTGAATTATCGCGAGATTAAAATCGAAATATTAATTTTACATTGATAACTTTGATAAAATTAAAGAATTTCTTATATTTATAGATGTGTTTTAGTATTGATCATTAGTTGTTAAGAGGATAGGAACGCGAGTAGTTGCGTTGGGTTTGCGGGTTTGTTGGAAAAAAGGAAAAGAATTTCGTCATTTTCGAGTCCGGGACATCGTTTGCTTCCGATGAAACATTATTTGCTTTTAAGGAACGTCGAGCTCGACAAGCGTGACGGGCTCTCTAACAGCTGATGATCGGCGACATCTTTTGAAAATCAATGCTCGGCAGAAGAATGGCAATTGAAAGAAGCAATAAGAAAACCCTCATCTTTTCATAAAACATCAAAAAATCGTTCGCCCGGCATTAAAGCCGCAATTCCTGTAGCAGGCGCTTCTTCGTGGGGGGATAACTTAGAAAGACGTAGTTGATAACGAATTGTCGTTCGGATGATTTTTCAAAGTTTTCATTAGTTACTTCAAGAAAGCCCCGATTATCTTTCAAAATTTGTTTAAATTACATTAGTTTCGATTGACAATTGCAGCAAATATTATTCAGGGGATCTTTTAAGGTATAAATAAACAATTCCGTATTTTTTGATCGCAAATCATGATTCATATAACTCATCCAAGTAAGAGTTTGTATGAGGGTCCAGTTAAAGTTGTTTGGTGAGTATAAATAATGTTTCATAATGTCTTCATAAATATATCAATGTATTCATCCCTCGAGAGGTTACTGAAAAATCGCTGCCGCATACGTGATTATTAATGTACATTCTTTAAAGCTATAAGCTATTAGCGAATGCTTATAAATCAGTTCAAGACTTTGTGGGGAATGTGTGCTCGATCATAGCGCGTTAAGCCGGCATTCTGTTTTTTACGAACATGAATAATTTAACTGAATAATTTAACTAATTTGATTATCGATCAGTGCCCCGAGAAAAGGAGACGCGATTGAAGTTTGTCCTAGCAACCATTACGAGGGTTAGTGCGTTATCGATACCTGAGCGCAAGGCGTTTGATTTTATAGCCGTTTCGAAGACGGTAATTTCGCCATTTGTCCGAATTGAAGTCGAGCGAAGTGCGGACATTTTTTCGCATCGAGGTAAAGAAACTCGTTCCTCGCTACATGCATAAGTATTTGGACGAGCGAGTGATTGCGCATGGGAACGTTCTCCAGTGGCGATCGACGCAAGGACGCACTATCGCTCGTTTAATTGCGACTGTAATAAGGTCCAAGCTCGTCCCAGACATCGCCATTATTACGACCTACCTACGACCTCGGTCCGCGAGAATCGACTGCCGTCCTTTGGCACCCTTCCTGGGTTTGCTCGGGTACACGTGCATTCGTATTGACTTGTTACGTAATCGGTTCGCTCGAGGAAGCCTATTCCGATATACAGGAACGGCTTCGCGGCGTACAGATCAGCTGTTCGCTCCATTCGTTGAGCACCTGGGGCACTTTCGATTTTCTTAAAGTCATGCTTTATCGGCTGATCGGCCGATGTTTTCGCTTGCTACGTCATTACGCGAGCAGGAGATGGTAACCGCAGCGCCATTGAAAAAGGCTTGAAGCTCTGATTTCCAAATGTTATATAAATTTCTTATTGAGTTTCATAGAAAATAATATTATGAAAACAATCGTGCTAGTAAGCAAAGTTATTCTTGACTTTTCTCTATCGACTTCAAAGGGATAAAAAAAAAAACATATTCTGTCAAATAGTGGCAGTGTCTCAAGCATGCGCACAGCGGTTTTCAGATATTTCAAATATTCGTAACGCTGAATGCCACTGCTCGTGATTATTATTAACAATGCAGAAATTGCATTTTTAAAATTGCAATGGGATTTTAAAGGAAAAATTTTTATGTTCGTGTTATTCACAGGCGTTGGTTGGGCGCATCTTTTTAATGTTCAGCGGTTGACCGCGAAGTCATTTGTCACGAGGACGTTTGTTCCAGCAGCCAAGGACGAGACGGGATGAGTCGCGGACGAGGGGAAGACGAAGTGACATGTGAAATTGGCACTTGCACGCACTAGACGAGCGAAGTGAAAGGAAGCTCGGGGAGAAGAAATAAAAAAGCAAGCGAATCGAAGAACGGGAAGTCAAGTGGAGCGAGCGACGCGTGATCTGACGATAGGATGACGAATTTAACTGGAGATTTTACTGAGCTGTCGCCACCTGGCGAACGACTTTCGAGGACGAGTTATCGGTCGGAATGTCGGCGCATCACGAGCCGAGTTGAGGGACTCGAGGTCGTTCGATGACGAAGAGAGATGCGCTCGTCTTATCGGGTAACAACGATAATCGACTGCTCGTTCTTTTTCTTTTTCTTGTCCTTTTTAAATTCGGCTCTTGGGAATTACCGAGTGAGAATTTGCGTGGATTTCGTTGGCTGAGCGTCGCGAGGCTAATTCTCGTCTTATTTTTGCATCGCAAACAAATTTACGTTCAGTCGCCTATATTTCGTCAAGATGCTCGCCTTGCCGTTTTTAAAGCTCACTATGGAGGATATTCGTATCTGGTTGCGTAATGGTAGCACATCACTTCTTGGAAAATGTATATGTCGGTTGTTACCGCAATGTGTATAATTTCTGCTTCACTCGTCTTGGCAAATTAAATTCTCTTTTATACGGATCGTGCAGTTTTTTTCCCTTTGCTTGTATATTGCAGGAATATTGGTTTTTGTTTTGGTTTTCGTTACTGGATTTTCATAGAAATCCGGTACATTATGGTACACCATACTTGGTTTTTTATAACTTTTTAATATTTTATAATCTTCCCTATCAGCAACATTTAGAATCGGGCACTTTATCAATAAAACACGTTGATCGTAATTGATATTTTGCTATTACGCTTTCGTTGAATAATCAGGATAATTCGATTTTCGAATTCTGTACATGTATATTTCATTTAAATATTCGAGTGAATTAATGATATTAAACTCGTAAACTCTTGATGTCGCTATTTGAAAATTTGTATCTGCTTTATTGTATACGCGATATTAGATTTTCATATTGCGTTTCAAGAGTAAAGAGATATTTATACTTTGTAAATATATTTATTATGCAGTACATTGTATGTACATACAAGTATATACAAGTACACAGTACACGTACACAACGGTGCTTACAAAAATTACTATGTAAAAGCAACTTGTGCTGTTATGTCAATCCGTTGTATCGTTCTAGGAAAAATTAGTAGTGCCGATTTTGCCTACGAATAAGTTTCTTTATTTGTTCGTTTATTTGTTTGTCTGTTTATTTTGGCTTAATAAAACAAATAATGATAATCAACAAGTTTTGTATTGTAATTTAATAAAGCTTCTTTTTGATTTTAATTGACTTAATTGTGAAATTTTTTTGTCTTGTTATGAAATTTAACTTTTATAAGACCAGTGAATTCGCTTCGCAACACGTGCAGCCAATTCCTATATAAAAACAAAAACATTGTATATTAAGTAATAAAAGCCACTACAAATCGCTACACGACATTTTATCAAAAAATTTTAACGAGCTCTTATTTCTTTTTTTTCTTCGCTTGTATTATCGTCAGTTATCACGTCATGTACTTCGATTTTTTATTAAAAATTACTGCGGTTACTGAAGAATACAACTTACGTAAAATGTTAGTTATCTTGACTTTTTACTAAAGTTTTTACTAATTTATGGAATAACTATTTAATTATTTAATATAATTTTAAAGTAACATTTATAATTTATACTACGCAGAATATTATAATACATAATATTTCATTAACAATTTATATACAATTTACTATTATATAAGCTTCGTTTAATTTTCAATAATTGAATAACTTGAAAATCGATAAGGCTTAAATAAGATTAGTTTAGTGAATTTATTTTAATATTCTAATGATTCGTGCACTTTCTTTTTGATTTAGTGATCTCTTGTGTGTCTGAAGCTATAGGAGATGCAGTTGGATTCAACGCTTGAACGAAATCGAAGTTCCACTCATCTCTTTTCGCTAAAGAGTATCGCTATCCCTTTTCATTTGATCTATCTTTGTTATATCGATGCTTCATTTTTTGCACACATAAGGTATAGATGAAAATAATTTGCCATACCAAAGTCTAGGTGAATTATTTTATTCTGAGAGCTAATGTAAATTTTTATTTCTTCAGTTTCATAATATTTAAAAAATTAGTAGGCTTACGAGTGTAGTTAGGGCCAAAACACATTAATTGTAATGGAAAAAATGTTTAACGTTTACAACTCTATTGCGTGGCTTAGTCAATTTTTAAGTTGCATTTCTTGAAGAGCTTGAAAACAAAGAAGTAGTACATTTCTATCCATGCGGTTTTCTATGAAATACTTTTTTTGCATTTAAAAAGAGAAAAAGAAGAAAGAAGTTGGACTCTGGAGCATCAACTCTTAAAAGAGTTGATGCTGAACCTTAATGTTTACGCTAATGTGACAATTTGGCACCACGAGACTAAGTTATAGTATACGTCTGAGATTCTCGTACAATTGGGCTTTAGTACTGGACAGTTGACTCAAACGCAGCTGGAGATTATCAATTTTCTATCTTGCATTTCGATTGCAGCTCAATATATCCTGTTTCTACAATGACATCGCAATTATAGCAATGTTCGCTGTTAGAAGCTGTTTGAAGCATTGTCGGGAAAAGAAAAAAAAAAAAAAAAAAAAAAAAACTTGACAATGAAAACTATGTTTAACTTTTTAATTAAGTTACGACGTAAACTTAAACGTAAACTTGCAAATGCTTAGTATTATAATACATGAATTTTATAAAAATTTAAATGAAAAGAGCGATCGTTGATAGGAACCAGTAGGGAAGTGTTGATCGATACGCATTAGCTGTATCGATAAGAAGAATTCTCACGTGCAAATGCAGGTTACTGTTCGATTATCGTACGCTTAACATCGCGCAAGTCCGGTAGACGAATGTTTTATATTTTGAAGCGCATAATAATGTACTAGACGTGCAGGGGCTAACGTGACGTACACGTTATACATCCTCACTCGGAGCAACTGCACCTCAATGTACGCTACACTCCAGCATTTGTAGGCCTTTGAACCGGCGCACTTGACGATAGACACTCACAATCGTAGCGCGATTGCCAGTAATCGCGCTACGGTTAAAAAGCACAGGTAAACATTGTTTTAAGTTAAGTGAAACTTGCGCGAAATACTGAGTGGCACGTGTAAAGCAGATTGAGCTCAAGCGTTTCAATGAAGATGCTTACGAATTCAGATAATTAAATTAATTTTTGAAGCTGACATTACTTTGCTAACTAATGTTGTACAAGTTTTACTTAGGTATTCATGGTTTCTGCGAGGAGGTTGTTTCACGCGGGTGCATGCATCAATATAAGCTAATGATCGTCTTCGTCAATGGCGACTTTGTGACGTGTCCGACTCCGAAGCTATAGCATACACTGCCAAAGGGATTAAAGCCAAATTTAGAGCACCGAGAGGGAGTTGGTACTTGAGGAGTTCGAAATGCCGTCGCTCGATTTTAATACCGACTTTGATGTGACACTCGAATTTAGCACTCAAAACTTTCGATCGCAACTTAAATTTATAGCCAACTGTAGATTACAAATAATGGTGAGGACTTCTGTATAATTTGTAAGAAAAATCGATGTTAAGTAAACCTTCAAGTAGCCTTATGATTTTTTCTATAATTTAGAAAACTTGAAGTTATAATAACTATTTATTAATGCTTTACGACGTATCATCAATTTGGACAATGCTATTAAACAGAATTGTTTGCATTTTTTTTTATTTTTTTAATAGCAGTAATGAACTTTTACGTCATTGGAGAGCTCTTAACTTATTCACATATGACATATATACTTATACTTCACACATATTACGCCTTGATAGTCAATGTGATATTTGAATTAAAAATTGTAAATAAAGGAATATTTTTTTGCTGTCAATACAATTTAATAGGGAAGGAGTTTTTTAAATTTAACATCTAGGCGAATTAGAGTCTATTATGATTTGAACATTTTTCTTTTAAATTATTTAAAATGAACTTATCTGTTTGTATAGGTCGTAAAAATCTTTGGATAAAGAATTTTTTATATTCCTCATTAAATTGTGTACATAATTTTGTTTGTGTACCTGTACAATAGATTTGAAATATGTAGGTCGAGACGCCACTGAACCCATTCTATATCTCTGTTTCTCTCTCCCTCTCTCTCTCTCTCTCTCTATCTCTCTCTCTCTCTCTTCTTTATTTATTGTCCTTTATTCTATGGTAGCCGTGCATATCAATAACATCAGAGGTTCACGATTAAACAAGCGTTCATCTCTTTTTCACATTTAATAAGTTCATTTTCTCTGTTGTACATATTTATATTATCGTTTCAGTAAAGTTTTTCTTCGGAAATTTCTAGTATACGTAACGATAACTTGATATTTTTACCACTGACTAGAAGGTTGTATTATTATTTACATTGATTTCTTTTGAAAACGATCTGTAAACGATGCTCTCCTGTTCTTATAGCTTTGAAATGTGAAGATGAATAAATTGTTCAAACTAATCTATTGTCCTATGTGATTGTATTATATTCGTTTATTTAATCTACAAAAAAAAAACTTACGATAGTCATAAATTCATTAAATGCGTGCGACATTATAATGTCTAATAACAACTTCAATATATTCATTTAATTAATAATTTTTATTTAATGAAAATATATTTTTAAACAAGTACCACGGAAATTACTAATATAGTTTCCTAATGAAATTTGCAAGTATTATTGGATTTAAATTAATTACATGTAGCAACAGTTTCAAGATTGATCTTATCGAAGTACGAAACGATACTGTGTGCGAGATCTGTATTATGTTTTTAAAACTCGTATACCTATTGATAAGAATTACGGATATCTTATATTTTTATATAAAAGAAATTTTTTTTAAATTGCTTTATTATTATAAGGTAAATTTGTAATAAGATGCTTGATAAGATATATAAAAACTTAATTCAGAGCTTTTCTTGGAATATACTAATATTCTACCGAATAATTCGAATGTTGAGCAATGAAAATTAGATGCAATGAGTGTACTTTAATATATATACATATATGAGAATAATAGTGAACAAGTTTTACTTACGTAATATTAAAATTCAAGTAAAATTGACTTTGTGGAGTGCTAATCAATACCATTAGCTTAACCTTACGTTCAATAGAATAGAATACATTCAATAATAAGACTTACCATAGGAGACATTTTTTAATCGAATTGCTTTACGAGGCACGAACATTTTTTATGCAAGCGGAGAAACGAAGTTTATCGTATCGCGATAGGAATTATGAAAAGTGGGCTCGCGATTCGCGAGCACGTGATATCGAACTAATGATCATGTCCTACGAGCGATCAGCATTAGCAGGTGCAGCGAACGTACGCGACGGGCGACTCCAGGGACGAGTCCGGGTGTCGGAAGAGGGCAGCGAATCGTATTCGAAATACGATTCTCATCTATTTCCAATGACACCGAGCGGGAGGAAAAGCGCCGGGCGAAGGTCGATGCTCGTGCGGCCGACGACGAGGACGACGGAAGTAGGCCATTCTATGCGCGCGCGACAGCGTCGACAAGGTTCCCCCGCGACAAGGCTCTAAAATTCTCCGAGCCCGCCATTAGTCCCGTTCTCTTTTTATCATTTACCTCGGCGCCGTTTGATCGCAAGTAACTGATTTTCAGGCCTCGCGCTTGAAAAATACTCGGCGCATCTTATTAGTTACCGGTTAATTACAAGTTTGCCGATCGGCTTGCGTGCCCCGCGCGTTGTTACAATCGAACTTAAATTACTTTACTCGAGAGCACGTATTCCAACGTCCTCAAGAAAAGAACAAGTGCGATTACAAAGCAGAAGACGTGCGTCGCTCTCAATTGTGCCGATTGAATCGACGCTATTTTTAAACTCGTCTCTCTGTGGTGCTCGGACCCTGCGAATATTACGTAAAATTGTTAGAAGAATGCTAGCGATTTTACGTAATTTCAGAAGCCAAGCAGAGCCTGTCGTAGTTTCGAGTCAGTCATCTGAAGGGACATTCGCACAGAGAATGAAGAAAAAAATTAGTCTTTGATCAACGTCGTTTATCAGTACGTTGCCTCGTTAAAGGTAGAAATAAGAAATAGCCTCTATGACGGTAGGTCCACCCTCTGGTTGACGCTCCTCTAACTAGCGACACTTTTGCGGCACTTTCATACTAAGAAATGACGAGAAAGGACGCTAGCTTCCTCGGCGCAAAAGGAAACGTAGCTTCCTCGTAACTTTCGCCACGGGATCGAAGACCTCGGTCGACGTGGCGTATCTTTCGCCTCCTACCCCCCGGCGCCGCGTTCCGCTGCTCACACTCGGTGCGCTGCAGTTGCTCGAAGATGTCGTGGTACGGAGCGGCGGCGCACATGTGTATCGTCGCGGATGTCGAGGCGGAAGAGGTGGAGCATGAGGAGGAGGAGGAGAAGGTAGGCAACATCGGTGGCGGTGGCGCTTTAATCGTCGAGTGCGGCTCCGGCACCCAACTCGACTACTCCTTCGTCTCCTCCCGGAGCGGTTCGCGCTTTCACTGTGGGTTTTCCTTGTCGTTCTCGCCCTCGCCTCCATCCCCGTCGCTGGCACCGAGAGACGCCAGTTGAGGGCCGATCGATCGAGAAATGCCGCGAGTGCAGTTGTGACGCAGTGTAGGAAGCTCCTGGAGCGGCAACGCCAACAACAGACATCGCCCAAGTGGATAATGAGGAACGCGGTCAGCCGTCGAAGCGAGGCGTGTGAGGTCAGCGGATCGTATCCGGCGATCGGATTTCGAATTTGCCGCGTGAGCCTCGAGGCGAAAGAGCTTGGTTACGATTTTTTGGAAACCGGTGCCGTGCAAAAGTCGACGCGCGGCTTGAGTTTGCGCCAAGTACAGTGAACGCAAACGAGTGCAACGAACTCTGTTCAATCTTGTTCTCTCTCTCTCTCTCTCTCTCTCTCTCTCTCTCTCGAGTTTGCGTGCGCACGATTTGCGCGCCGTATATGTATGTCACTTTCCAAAGCTCCAGCCATTCTTGTTTGCAATGTTTGTCTTTATTTTACAATAATTGTGTGGCATTTCTTCTATACTCCTCTCTTTCGCTAACTTGTTTTTAGCCTTTTGTTCGGCCTTTGACCTTATTTGTGCTACGATACGGCTCTTTTTGGTACTTTTATTTCCTTCTTCCTTCGATTATCACCCTTTGATTCTTGTGGAGCATACTTTTAAAAGATTAGATCACTTATTTGTAGAAGCTACATATAGCGCAACACGAGATAATGATCTTTGGTTTGATGTAACTTCTGTTTGACTTGTTCTTTTAGTCTGCATAATACGTCTTTCTGATTTTTACTTGTAAGAGAAGAAACTATATTTTTTTAGAATAAAATATTAGATTCCTAGAAATCAGTCACGTCTTATTTTCTTAAATATATTTCATATATATTTTGAGAAGCAAAGTTTGAATTTTCAAAACATTTTGTTGCTTTTCGAGTTATTAATTTCTTTTGATATGATTAACGATATTCATGAATAAATGGTAGTCGCATGCCTTGGGAACATATATTAATTAATAATAAATCGTCACGGCATAAGAATACACATATTGCGTAAGCATAGGAGGTGAATTATGACGAGAATCTCCGATTTTGTTGCTATTGAGATTATTTGTTCATTTTGGTATGAACGACGATAATAAATAGTTGTGGAATGCCTTGGAAACATATGTTTATTAACAATAAACTGCTGGGTTACACGGTATACACATACCTACCGAGTAATTTAAATAATGTTTTAACTGTGACGAGAATTTGAGTTTGTCTTGAAAATCTCTTTATTTGCTGATTATTATATCTGTAACGTAACACATCGATAAAAAATTGTTGAATCCTAACAACATAATTTTGTTTAACATTTATGTGGTAGACGCATATGCTTATTGGTAGCGTATTAAACACGTTTATTTGCGAATGTTTTTCGCGATATTCCTAAGTATATTTTAGTAATTTTTTATTGTTATTCCTATCCTTTATTCTTGGATACTAGAATTTTGTAATTTTATTGTTAAAATATTATTACTTTTTGTATTTATGATGTGGTGTGTATTGTATGAGGTGGTCTTCTGCGAGTACTCTTACTCGACGTAACTTCTATTTGTTTATAATAAGTTTCTATGAACAAAAAAATTTTTTTAATTTTTTTGATGGTTGATAGTGATTGTTGTTTATGATAGTTAGTGAAAATTTAAAATATTTCAATTTTTCATCCCTTAATAAGAGTTATATTTTGGGGTGTTTTTAAGGTTATATAATTTTTTTTGTTAATATTGTATCATAGTTATGTGGTTTACGTATTTTTTAAAAAGAAATGTCAAGTTTTAAATAACTTGATTTTTTGCTGGAGTTCCAACGCTAGAAATTTCAGACTGATAAGATACGCATGCTGTTACTTCTGTATATATGTCGAATACAATACTAACGTCTTGTTTCATTGTATTCGTTCTCTCCATTATTACATTGGTTTTTTTTACCAATTGGCTAATTTATTTGTTTATTTTGAAATTACATTATTTATAGTATATAAAAATTTTTTTTCGAAATCAGTGCCTGATTTATTTGAGTTGTTTTTGTTTTCGATTTTCAAATATTCATATTTTTCCCTAAACTTTTAACCTTCCTCCATTAAACCTTTTTGTTATTTTTTTCTTGTTTAATACCTTCATAAATTTAAGCAGTGTGGAATTAGAAATTTTGATAATAGTTTTTTTTACTTCTTCGATGTTCAATTTAGCAAAACAGTAACTTTACTTTTTTCTTAATGTATAATTATACAAATGTACTTAGTATTTTTACATTGTAATATGCAGAATCAATGCAATAAATTAAATTAACTGTGTCTTTTACAAGTATAATCGTCATATAAGAAATTATATTAATAATATTAAGGTATTTCGTGTTCTGATAACTGAATTTATACGTTAGATCAATATAGCTGAAAATTATTGGTAACGGTAGAAGAATTATTTTCCTTTAATTTGTTAAAAGATTTTTCACGCTCAATGATAAATGAAATGATAGGATTTTTTAAGCTCTCCAATAGATAGTTAGTTATTCGTATATTAAACAGAAATGTTTCTCGAATTTAACGTTAGGAGAGCTTTTGATTTCTCTAAATTTCTCTACTTCGTTGCACCGTACATACATTCTCTGTTATATAATCAGTTTAAGATTTTAATGCAGTGTTTTGTGTTTTTAAGAGTTAAAAAATGTAATCAAATTTCTGTAATAATATTCCTCTTTTGTTATTTAAATTGACATCCAGAATTGATTTTGATACTCTCAATAAAGTATACGTACTCTTTTTAAAATTATTGAAGTCATTCGAGTACACTTTTTTAGTACGCTTTTTTACTTACTGTAGCGCACTGTCCCAATTTTAATATAACCAGAATAATGTCTCCGATAAATGAGACTTACAATTGTTCATCATTTTTACCAAATAACGATAAAATTTCAACTATTAGCATTGTATTAAGCATGTAGACGTTAGAAGCGATTTTATATAAAAACACATGCTAGAAGAAGCGGGGAAATTGGGCGATAACCATAGAGATTGGCTCGTTCTAGCGAATTTCAGTGAAAAGAACACGCGATGAAAAAGTGCAAAAGAGTGAGTAGAAACTCTACTTTCGATTTTTCACGATATAATACTAACGTATCTCACGCGTATGTCAGGCGGTTTTCGTGAAACAACTCTTATGTTGCTTGCTGCTTAATGAGTCAAAATATGCAGGAAATCAGCGCCTGTAGTCTCTCTACCTCGACCTCCGATATGTATCTCTCACCGGTGTCAAAAGCCCATGCGAAGCTCCTTTTCAAGTGGACGCTACATCTATTCTAGAGTGCGCCGGCGATGACGACGGCGACGATGACGGCTACGATGACACCGACAACGAGCTTCCGGTTTCGGGACGTCACGCGAGGCCTTTTTGTCTTTAAATTATATCTCGCCCCGCTCTTTTTCTCCCCAGTATTCACAGTCTTTTTATAACCACGTGGTGCAGTGGCTCCATCCGTAATAGTGCAATCTCTCTTTCTCTCTCTCTCTCTCTCTCTCTCTCTCTCTCTCTCTCTCTCGCCTTGTCTACTCTACCGTGTTTTTATACCTGCGACCTCGTGCTGCGAGCGCCCGAGCAGAGCTAATTTCTGCAATGGATTTGGCAACAATAATTACTGCATTACTGCAACAATAATTATTTCTTACTTTTAAGGAACAACTTCCTCACAACTTTCTGAAAGTTTAATTCACGTGGATCAGGGTACACGCGTGTCTGCCGTCTTCTTCATATATTCGTATTATTATAATTATCATCGCCATTATTATTACCTTCATCTTTGTAATGAGGATAAAATCAGATGAATCACGATTAGATTGTGTACGTAAGTCTAAATGTAGGATAATTTCTGTATTTACAAATACAGAAATTACAAGTATAATGTATGTGAATATAATTTTAATTATTGCAGTACACTTGTATTGTGATTAGCTGTTAATTTAATTTAGTCGCTTTGCGATAATAAAAATTATCTTTTTTGTTCACTTAAAAGGACTGAATTTCTTTCAAACACATTTGTATTTAAATTATTTAAAATTTTCAATACTTTCAATACTTTTGTGTTTTATGCTGTCTACTTTTTATATAACGTTGTAAATATCACTCTCTGTAATAAAATATTTTTATGCTAAATCTAATTTCAACAGCTTTTCGTGTTGTCTTAATACAGAAATATACTTAGGTCAAGTAAATATGTTAATTTCAATTTTGAAATTGAATCAGGAAAATATTACGTTGCTACTCCAGATTTCTCTTAAATCGAAAAATTAAAAAATATTTTTAGCGCAAGTTCGAGAGTCTAAAATTTAGAATTTACAGATATGATGACCATGAAAGTGAAATAATAAAAAGCTTAATATTGATATGAACAGAAGTACTACGAGATCTCATTTCTTTTATATTAAGTATCGTTATATAAGAAATATTAGTTATACACTGTGGGTAATATAAAACAATGACTTTCATTACAGTGATTAAATTTTTACCCTATTTAACATTATAATGCCATGAACGAATCAGTATTTTTAAATTTTAAATCTAGACTTTTTATTCATTATTAAATTATATTAGAATTAAATTAATTTAGAACTATCGATATTTTATGATTCACGGATAGAAGTGACTTTTATTATTTATGATTACATTCATACTTATGGAAATTATTTATTTTTGTTTTAGTTAGTTTCATTATCGTTGTTTTGTTTATTACCTTATGTTTTTTCCAAATTTCGATTTTTCTTAGATATTTTTTTATTTTTCAACTTAAATACCTTTATCGTTTTGAAATGCATTTTCTTATATAATTAAAGTTTATTTTTTATTAAAGACCAGCAATTTTTAGTTTTATAATATAAAAAGTTAATTTGATATTTGGGCAGAAGATTAAGGCACCAGAAATTCATTGTTTTGAAATGAATTTTAGTATTATCTGAAATTTATAATAATTATGCATAATACCAATGTTTTCTGAATAATATTACGAATTGTGTTCCTTTACAGGTCGAAACAAACACCAGGATATATAAAATTAACATTATTTATTCATTGATGCTTAAATGTTCGTACTCGTTTTTATATATCTAAGTTATTGCGCGTTAATAAATGATATTTATATGGTATCTCAATGTTTTCTGTGTTTGTTCAATTCTTCAATCATATGAATAATAATTGATCCTTTAAATTAATTATTTCGACAAAAAATCACTCGGATTAGGATTAGATATAAAAAGTTTCATAATAATATATTTCATTGATTTTGAAATTAGGGCCTAATTTACATATAAAAGTATATAGTAATACAAGTTTTTTTGGAAAAGTGTATTACTATAAATGTACTATAAGTGTATTAATACAAAAAAGTAAGTAGATTAGTATTTCATTAGTATTTAAGAAGAGAGATATCGAAATGAAATCTTAACCTATTCTTTATGTTCTAAGGGGATTGCATTATAATAAAGTATATAATGCAAAATGTTACACAAACGTCAATTTTAATAATATATTTTTTTTTTTACAAATGTAAATAAAACGAAGAAAAACTTATACATTTTATTCTACTTTTGTGATTGTTCATTCGTGGACATTTGACTAACCATCAATAAATAAGTAGTCCGTATAATCGCCGTGGCAAAAAACTTAACGATCTCTCTTATCGTCATGTATGCACGACGCCACTTATGGCATTTCCAAGTGGCCTTCGCATAAACGTTGAAATTACGAACAGATTGCACGACGTGGTTCACTCCCTGGCTTTTCTCTGTTCGTCATCTCCAAACAGCAGGCTATCATTTGCTCTCAATCTAGTCAAATCTTGTTTATCATCTTGGTTTATATGTGTGTACACCGACACTTATCGATGACGCTTATTATTTCGGCTCGAAAGATCTAAATTTTATCGATCATCAGAAGAATACATTTAACTTGTTTTGGTTTTGAATGTAAAAAAGAGTTACCTTCAATGCTCTTTGCGATAATCTAATCGATCTCAAACCAGTGTTCAAAATCCTTGACGAAAATAAATGACAACTGTATATACATTGTCTATAACTCTTACGATTAAAACAGGTTTGTACCAGATTATTCACAATATGAATGACAAGGTTTCGAATGAAAAAGGGATTATATTTTTAAAAAGGTCGACGCGGTTTCTTGGCTTTTTTTAGTGCATGAGAATGAACCGATTGATTATACTTTTCTTCAAAAATATACTCGATTTATATTCTTTTTAAGAGGCACAATAAAAGTACATTACATGCATTCCTAAGTACCGAATAACAAAATCCTGAGAATGATTGTTTACAGTACATATTATGTCGTAAATGTATAAAGACAGTGATTGTATTGTTATCGTGTTGTTGATTTAAAAAGGGTTGATCGTAAGAAAAATTTCGCGAGCAGCTTGGTTTATTTGACATCAATGGCAATTCGACTTCAAATTCACAAACTGAAACTTAAAATAAATCAAAAAGTAATACAGTATAGCAAAATAAAATTAAAATAAAGAATCATATTCATTGCTATCCGATTTTTAAAGGAGTTAACCTCTTGTGCATAGAACAGGCATACGTAAAAAAAAAATAATCAACTTCCGTAGATTGATTCATTTAAACGAAAATCAATGGAGCCCCGTAGCTTAGAATTGCAAAAAATTAAAAGTACTGATTGGAATCCTTGCTTTTTTGTCAACAGTTTGAACAAGATGCATGCGATGGAAAGCAGCGGTGGCAACGGAAAGAAGGTCGTTGACTCCGCGGCGGAATCGAAGCGCGGCATCGACGATGAGGATCCACGCAAGTCACCCAAAGTTCCCCAGAGTCAGCAGAATGGTGCCGCACTGCCCGAGGAGACGGCCTCCGCGGACCGGAATCTAATTCACTGCCAAGCTTCCTCGTCGCTCTCCAAGAAGGAGAAGAAAGATTCGTCTGTTGAAAATGACTCGAATCAGCATCAGCAACCACAGGTAAAGAGGGGCTTTTTTTCACTGAGTTGCTCAACTTTATTGATCTCATTTATTCGCAATCAACGTTGTTTAATTGTTAACATTTTAAAATCTAATTATAAAACTGAGTTACATCTCTCGTTAATGAAGTAGTTACAGCTATTCTATTTTCAAAGGTTATTTCAGATAATAATTATATGATTATACATTTTTTAGCGGTAAGATCTACTGGATTACCTTATTATAAGTTTTGTAATCGCATTGTAAAGTACGCGATCAAAATAAAATTTTTTTTCTTTGAATATTCTCTAAATGTAGTTTATTTTTCACATGTTGATTCTTATAAAACAGTTGGTCCAACAGGTACTTTTGTCCAAGTCGTCCAAGTTTCAGCTCGAACAGTCGACGACGCCGTCATCGACAACGTCCGCGACGTCTACGTCGACGACAACCAAGCAGAGCAGAGCGGCCAGTCAGCGTGGCGTTGCAGCCAGGCACCAGCAGCAACAACAGCAAGACGAGCACCGTGAGCAACCGAGTCGCGAGACGAGGAAGAGACGCTCGGCGGATGTGAACGTCGTCGCCGTTTCCACGGGGACGGTCAATTTGCCTTCGAACGGCAACCCGACCCCCAAGAAGTTCTGCCTCGACCAGAGGGAACAGTTCATCAACTCGCTCATCGGCTCGGACAAGTTCACCCCGGAGCAGTTAGCCACGAGAGCCGAGCAGCTTCGCACCGAAGTGCAGGTAGTTGCTCTTGGGATTACATCAGCGGATAACAAGCAGTGTCGTTGCTCGAACTTCCTCGAAATAACGTCTTTGAATTTTAACTTACCACTATTTGCGCGACATTGCGCGATGCCTGTAAATAGAGTAGAACTTAATTAACGTTTCTCGTCGCTTTTCGACAGGATCTCGATGAGCTCGCGCGTGCCAAGGAGATGGAGTGGAACGAGATCCTGAGCATGCGGAAACTGAAGGAGGAGGCTTACTTGCGTATCGAACGGCGCAGGCAGATAATGGGATTCATGGAGAGCAACGGGCCAATCAGCGGCGACAGCTTCTTACCACCCGCGAACCTCGTCCTGGCACAGCAGAATTATGACGGGGGAGGCGGAAGCTCGCATGCGAATGCCCACGCCAAGGACAAGGGTCTCCTGGTGCCTAAAGAAGAGCGAACTGGCAGCGACTCGCGTGATAGTTCGCCGGCCCTAAAACGCGAGAGAACTTCTAAGGCGCAGTCGAGTTACCAGCAATCCTCCAAGCATCAAACGCTGGTCGAAAATGGGCCCAAACAGATCCTCGATGCTCAGAGTCCAGAGCATAGGCAGATCGGAGAGGGAAGGCAGGGCCCCATTGTCGACGTCAGGTCAATTATCGCCGATTACAGACTTCGACATCCCGAGACTGTGCCTAGACGGTCAGTACGATTGCTTTACTTCAAGAGAACTTTTGCACCGCACGTTTTGGAATTAACTAAAATGAATCTCGATGATTAGATTGAATGACATTTCAATTACTAGATGCTTATTTTTAAAGCTTTATTAAAGCTGCTTGTAAGGCTATTTTTAAAGCTATCTCGGAACAGATTTTTTTATATATTTTTGATATATTAAACACATATGTAGCAAATGTATTTTTGCGTGTTGATACTGCTCGATGATAAATTAAAAATAATCGTAGTACTTGCATCAATGCTCGAAATGTCCGACGAGTCTATTTAAAAATGTTTAATTAATCGCCGTTAACAATTGTTGCTTTTCAATATACACCAACTGCTTTATGACAATTACACTCTATAAAATATCTGTAAAAGAATTAAGTATTTGTAATTATATACAAATGGGTAATTATGGCGAAACTTATAGATTGTATTACCGTTTTCAGTAGAGGTCGTAGAATGAGAAATTCCGTCAACGTGGGCCTTGGGGCTGGTGGTGCAATGGTGGAAACTGTAGGAAATATGGATTCTCGGCCGTCAAGCACGGACTCTTGTAAGAGTAATTCTAACGTGAGCGATCCTAATAATGCGATGAGCTTTAAAGACGTATTAGTGCAATTCGCCAAATTGAGTCAGCAACAAGGTAAGCATTTCCGAACTCTCCTCTAGACGATACTTTTAAACTGAATTATAAAAATACGAGCTCTTTTTTAAAATGTTTAAATATTAAGTACAAATTGTGCATTTAAATATTCGTATTATTATATATTAATACCATACACATAATAATACGAATATTTAAATGTATAATTTGAAGTAAATTATCTCATTGTGACAGATATTTTTATCGAATTAGTTACCTGAGTGTTCAAATGAATCATCATTTGAAGCTTCGATATCAATTTTCATAAAAATTACAAGTTCTTAAGTTGTATGCATAATTTGCACGAAATTTTATTTTGATTAAATATTGATTCGATTAAAATAAAATGTCATATCTCGTCTTCTGTAGGAGAGCCAATAAAAACACCTCAAAATTATCCAGACGTTACGCTACATCCAGTCGCCGCACCACCGACGACTCAAAATTCCGTGCCGCAGACCTCGGGCTCGCTCCTTCACGGTATTCTAACGAAATCTCAGTCCCCAAGGCCAACCACATTCTCGCCGACACTAGCCAGGTTGCTAACGGCACCAGAGAGAGAAAGAAGCGCATCGACAATCACTGCGACCCCTCATCAGTCTACTACGCAACATCTGTTGCAAGCCTACCAAGGCGCGAATCCCGTTTCAATCAGTGATTTTCTTTCCTCATCGAAGGTATGATTTTGAAGTATTGCTAATTCAAATACAGGATTTATTCGAGTATTGATTTGATGTTAATCCGACATTTTTAATAAAATTCTGTGAATTATTTCTGTCTGTTTTCATTAAATTTTTCTCTAATAAATTCTCTAAGATCATACAACTAAACAGCCAAGTAATTTATATTAGATTGCTTTATCCTTTTGATATGAAAATGATTCCAGCTTGTATGTTAAAAAAAATTGCAATTTTCTATTAAGTCAAAAGCTTATTATTGATATGAATAATTATAGTTTTCATAATTTTTAAAAGTGTACAATGTAGTATGTTATTAATTTTTTATTATAGGCTCGAACAGAAATCACAATAACGCCAGTTGTGAATAATCCAACTCAGTTGCACTCAAATAATTTGATTCATATTGTAAGTGTTAATGTTGTTATTGTACAGCTAAAACGTATTGCCTAAATGTAGACCAATAGCAGATTTTTTTCCTTTTGTAAGGATGACGTGCAGGAAGATACGTCGATCATCGAAGATAGAGACTCGAGACTTGCCATGGGTACTAGGGAGAACAGAGATGACAGAGATAGTCCACCACGTTGTCAAGGCTGCCATGAGCGTGCAGCACAATTTGTTTGTGCAGGATGTGGAAATCAGTGGTACTGTAGTCGTGAATGTCAGGTATTTATTCAATGTTTTTTATTCCTCATTAGTAATTTATACCTCGAAATTTATAATTGGAAGAATATTTAAAATTTTACTTAAAAATACTTATTTTCATATTGTGTGCATACCTATTTATTGACATTACATTTCAAAAAATTTTTTTGAAAATTAGTAAATTCAGTTAGTGATTATTGAATTCATCTGAATTTTTACTGAATTTATCCATTTACATTAAATTTCCCCATTTACATTTCATCTTATTTTTAGGTTGCAGCTTGGGATGAACACTCGGAAGTTTGTTCTGGATAGGGAAAGGTTGAGTAGCCAAACATGAAATTGCAAATGAATCTAGTCAAGAGAAAGAAGCTGAGAAAGAGAATTAAGATAGGGAAAGGAGATGCAATTGCCGGGCGTGATGTATATTTTTATGAACCTTTATTGTACGTGTGAGAGAATTAGCTCGTCATATTGCAAAAAACCATATTTATAACAAACTGAGCTATTTACCCCGCATATTGGAAGTTTTTCATGGATGTTCTTTGGATGTGCATTGTTTTTTTCGTTTTGTTCGCACTTTAATCTATGTGATCAATTTTTTTTTCTTTTTAATATGTAGATCAATACGCCAAAATGATTTTAGTTTACACTTCATGTATAAATATTGTGACGTTTAAAAGAAATTAGCTCGTGAGTGAATGATTTAAACGCGCAGAATAATAGGTTAAATAACATTGTACATAATTTTATACGAATTTGCTGCTGAATCCACGTTCAGCGTAATAAAAGTTCTGAGCGTTGGTAAACAAAGTGCCATGTGTAAGATTCGCTCTTTAAGATTGGACAGTTACGTTAAAGAAATACTTATTTTATTAAACAGAGTGCAAGTAACTATTAATTGAATTTGTTTGTAATCTTTATTTAAAAAGAAAGCATACCAACTCAATTAATGCACTTTACTTTTTGCGTATAAGCGATTTCATAATATTACAATTAGAATAAAATTATTGCGCAGTCGAATAATTACAGAGAATATATTAAAAAAATATATATTTTTCTCTTTAAGTAAACATTCAACATTGCTGTAAAACATCGATTTCAAAATTAATTTAGGACGTATACAGCCTCTCATTAAACATTTAAGTTTGTAATGCGCGCAAGAGCATGCACTTGTACCAAACAGTTATTTTATACCATATTTGTTACCAACGTAAAAATTTAGATTTATCGAAACATTAGCCTTAGCTTAGATGGTAAGGACCTTTTGTAACGTGGTTGATGATGTATTGCTGACGTTAAAAAACACGCCTACAACGCTAGATTATCTCATCGACAATTGTCCCAGACATAATCTGTAGTCCAAAGTTCCTACAGGTACACACAACATTACATATATTTTTCCCATTTATGAAGCAAACCAAAATAAAGTTTTTAATCGTAAAGTTGGTTCGTTTTTCTTCAATTCCTTGTATTTATAAAAATATATTTTTTAATTGTTTTGA
Organism: Wiebesia pumilae; assembly: GCA_018907045.1. Classification (NCBI taxonomy): domain Eukaryota; kingdom Metazoa; phylum Arthropoda; class Insecta; order Hymenoptera; family Agaonidae; genus Wiebesia; species Wiebesia pumilae. Next base: position 4,414,271 of record JACCHZ010000105.1, on the reverse strand, counting down.
TGAGTATTTTATCAAATGTGTTTTATAATATTTAATAGAAGTAACGTATAAATTATAAATTGAATTTGATTTTTTAAACATACATAGATGGCGCAATGTGCTTCGTCTTATATACTTCATAAACAGCTAATTTTATGACTGAATATTACATATAGCTTAACAACATCAATGTTAATATTTATTTCATAACTACTTAAAAAGATATACATGTGATATCAAAATGTCCTATTCGCAACAAGATTTAACCGAATTAGTGATTTTGGCGGAATTAGCAGGAATACATGCAGTACCTGGAGTTTTTAAGTACAATTTAATAATATAACCTCTTAATCAATTAAATATTTACCTTGTTTAATAATTTTAATTAATTTTACAGAATTTTTATTGAATTATTATCACTTCAAGTTTCACCAGAGGATATATATGTATTACTTAGGCAAATATCTTCTATACCTCAACAAAGAAAAAGAGTTTCAAGTACTTCAAAACAGAAGCTTAATGATAATTAAATTGAAAAACTAGTATTAAAAATTTTTTTATTAAGAATTCCGTTAATTTATATGATTATTTATATAAAAACTTAAGTAAATTTACAAAAATATACATAAAATGTTTAATGTTAAAGGTTCAATAAATCTGTATCTGATTACATTTGTTTGTAACGATCACTTCCATTTTTAGCCAATTTATCAGCCATTTCATTCCCATAAATTCCAATGTGTCCTCTAACATGATTCTAAAAAAAAGCTTCTTTATTTTAAGTATATTTTTAGTTTCATGTATAAGTACTAAATTAAAATATATACCCATGTTACTGTTAAAGGTGCAAGTGCATTTTCCATTTCAATAAGCTCTTTTTTATTAATTACACTTTTTCCATTAGAAGTTAGCCATCCACATCTTTTCCATTTAGGCATCCATTGTGTAATACATGATATGAGAAATTGAGAGTCTGTATTAACTTTGAGTTTTTTAATACCAGCTTTTTGTGCTTGCTTAGCTGCAATTGTCACGGCTTGAATTTCAGCCATGTTATTTGTTGCCCGGCCAACCACAGGTTGAGATACATTTCTAAGTATAAATTGATAAATAAAAAATTTTATTTAAATATTTAATAAGTGTAAAATAAAAATTTCATTTTCAATATATAATTTTTGCAGCTAAAACTAAATCATGTATAATTTTATTTACATATATATATCATCTTAATTATTAACTTTTTGAAATGAAGTAATTAAATTATTTTTAAATGTTAATATAAACTTATGTGACTATTTCTATGAATAATGAAACTTATATAATCTTTTTTATCATTACATAAAATTAAAAATATTATTTACAATGAATTATTATCGGAAAACCAAATTCCAACTCCTGCTTTTGCATTTCCTCTACCATTAAATGTACAGGCACCGTCAGTATAAACTTCAGTATAGCCATTTTCATCTATAAAAAATTCGTCTTTATTCTGAAAATTAAATTTTTAGAATGCATTTTATTTAAGGTAAGTAGGATAAATTAAAATTAAAGTCACTTGTATGCTTGTAGATGGACTTGTTTCATAATATTTTGTTCGCTTTAAATTGAATTCCTTGTCGTTATTAATTGTAGTTGATAGTAATCTTTTTGTTGGTAAGCTATTTTTCTGATATATATTAGTTTTACCAAAACTATCAACTTTTTTTATCGATGATAGAAAACTGTTTTTCACTCTTATTGAAGTTTGTCTATAATTTTCAGGTATATTAGAATATTGTTTAATGAAATTTTCTGCATCGACTTTTGAATTAAATTTTTTATATATAGGACCTGAAAATTTATGTACTTCTGTCTTGCATTCTTCCCTAAGCAAAAATATAAGAAGATATGACAATTCTTTTTCACATAATTATCTAAGCAATGAATTATATTTTACCAAGTTGTGTAAATTCCAGGATTTCGACCTTTTGCCACTGCATAGAAATTCATTATATCTTCAAATAAATCTATTAAACTTGATAATTTAGATTTCGTTCTTTTAAGCGATATGGAAGTGAATAGATTAAACATACAGTAAATATATCCAATGCTAGACTAATTGTTTACATTATGAAGCTATATCTTACAATTTTTCTTTATTAATCTATATACGTATATATTGAACGTATGAAAAATTAGTTTATTTACATTATTACACAGTTTAGAGCATGGGAAGACAATTCACAAAGTAGGTTATATGAAGTATTATTTATATCGATAAGAAAAATTAAATCGATAATTAAAAGCATAAATGAATACAATTTATAATTTTACACAAGCATTTAAACACCATAATTATATAAGAATATTTGAATATAGCGAATTTATTTGACTGGCTACACATTGTTAAGTCATTCTCAAACCATATTTAATTTGTAACTAGCGCCATCTTTCAATAGTCGGATGAAGAATAAAAAAAATCACCAATATTTGTCTTTTAAAAAATGTATTAAAACTTATAGTAAATTGGAGAATGTTGTATGAAATTTGTTTGTACTTATCTTTGGTTTTCAAACATTCAGATTTAATTAACATAACAAAAAGATTCATTCTATTAAAAAAATCTCATTTAATTAAACAATTCGTGACATTTTGATTAACATTAATGATCTTTATCTTTATTCAAAACAAAAATATGTTGCAATGAGATATATAATATTATTAAGGTGAAACTGTAGTAAGACTTAAGTAAAGGACATTAACTAACTTCTTCTTATAATTAATGAGAGCAGAATTATTCATAAATGTCTTCTTTATCTGCAACATAGCGTGCTATATGTCTTGGTGTCAAAAGCTTTTCTGCATCTATATCTGGTATTTCAAAACCAAACTCATCCTCCATGGCCATAATAATTTCAACATGGTCTAAAGAATCCAAACCAAGATCATTTATGAAATGGGAATCCAGTGTAAGCTGTGAATAATTTAAAGGGTTATCTTGATAAATAAAAATTATAGCGTGGTAATACTATAGCACTTATGTACTTTCATATATATTTACTTTTATAGTTACAAATTACGAATTTAAGAAATTTAAATGTACTTTCAAAAACTGCACATCAATGCTACGTGTAAATACCACGATTCAAGCTGGTGTTAATAATCTATTTTCTTTGCAAAATGTACAATTTAAATCTTTTTGTAACGAATTAATTAAATTGATATTTGAAACATTAGTACTTTCTATCAAATTTTTAACAGGGATTGAAGTTTACCAAATTATAAAAATGTTTTGACATTTTTATAAAATGTTAATTTAAGGTATGTACCTTTGAAGGATCTATTTTATCGTAAAGTTTAAGCACCAAAAGAACTCTGTCACGAATAAAACTTAATGTGAGTGGTGGTTTATGACTGTACTGGAGCACCTGCTTGATACGTGGGCATATTATATTCTGAAAAATATAAAATAAATCAAATAAATGTATATATTAACCTTATCAGCTGTAACTTTGTCATAAGCAGCAACAACTTTCAAAATACGTTCTTCAATCTCCTTATCCGAAATACTGGTTTTAATAGTTTCGAAAGATCGTCGAATTTCTTGGTTATAGACCTATATCAAATTTTATTTAATTCAAGTCAATCTAACAGATTAAATAAGCGATTCGTAGTAATTTGTGATTGCCGATTCAAGAAGAATATAGTTTAAAAAATGACTGTATCGAGTAATTATTTGAAGAATAATTTAAAGACGAAATTGCGATAAAAATTTATTGACGAATCCATCTCATAAGTAATTATCATTTGATAAGTCAAAAAACTAATACAAAAATTTCATTTGTATTATAATATAGATTGTTAATTTATACATAATCACACTACACGATAAATAAATACATATTGTTTAAGGCTTTCAGTTACATAATCGTTGCTAATAAAAATACTGGAATTTTAATAATCGTAGTCATGGCAAATGATGAGGGAGTTATTACCTGGCAAAGGGCTGGTGCCGATATTTGATTAATGGCATGTATAAACCTAAGATTGCGTTCTCTAATCGTTGCTGATCTAAAAATAAACAGTCGATTCGTTGGGGTTTTTAATAAACCGGCACTTCGTAACAAGATTCGACCACCCCCGATCGACGCCATTTCGAATCATAAGATAGTTAGTCTTATAGAGTATAGATTGAGCTAGTGTGAGTTGCAAATTACTTAGTTTATCTAACTTCATTCAGTCTCAGTAATACAAACTTGACAGCCTCAGTACAAAAAGATATTTTAGATAAATAAAAAATAAGTGCATGTTTTTCCTTAGATTTTTATATTTATAATATAGTTCACAAGACATATGAACATTGCAATGCAAAAATAAGGTTTTTCATTTTTTACAAATTTTGTTTTTTTGGTACATATTTGTTTACTATTTGAACTAATCAATTTTACTGCATTAAAAAACATTGAACCAGTAAGATTCATTAACATTAGAATTTTCATTTTTGTTTAGTTAAAAAATCATTATTTATTAAAGAAAATTAATTCTGAAATAGTTATTTGAAAAGCATGGATAAATAAATACATCTGGAAACATTAGCGATATAATTTAAAAATATTGTGACAGTGGGCAATGCTTGTAACGGACTGTTGTTATAAAAAAATTCCTATCGCTAATATTTCTTTCAAGAAAAAAATTACTGAAACTAATAAAAAGTCAATATCTTTGTTGATTGTAAATGTGCTGTTAAATTATTAAATTAAAAATTTCGTGGCTTTACGATGCAAAAATAATATTAATTTTCCGCTTTTTATTTGAATCAATAAATCACCGTGCAATGGTGACGCAATATGGAGGAATTATATTCTAATGTACTAATATTATTATATAAATATACGATAAATATTATATATTAAATAAAAAAATATCAAAATAATGTACAATGCAAACATATTAAACTCCTGATATGTGTTTTTATTTAATAATTATATTAGAAGTCAAGAATTGAAACAGTTAATCTAAGTTTTATTAAAGTTTAGATTTAAAGAATTGATAAAACCGACTGGTAGATAAAAGCACATTTTAAAATTAATATAAAATAATTTTCTTCCTCGATTGAATAGAAAAAAATGTGAAAATATTTCTATATTTTGATATAAAGTCATTCAATGAAATTTATTTTAAATGATTATCGGCCTGATATGCGTGTAATTTTTTAAGCTTGATTGATCGTCAGTTGTTTTCGATACAAAATATCTTAATAGAATTTTGTTAAGGATTTACTTTTGCGCAATGATAAATTGAATTATTGAAGGGAGTAACGTTTGTTAAATAATCGTTAAGCAAGATGTGGATATAGATAAGCATCTTCTTTGTTGTGCAAAAGATGTTTAGAAAGTAACTAATATTTACCTAAAACTGTAAATCGTATGCGCAGGCTTATAAACAGGTAATGGCAATTCATTTTTCGCAAAAAATACACTTAAACCAAACGAAATATTAAATAAGTATTTAACATTTAATAGATCGAACAAGGTAAGGGAGTTGAGAACGGAAGGTAAATTACTGTATGATAGTATTGTCTATTATTTATTGTATATTGCTGTATATTTATTTCTTAATTTGGACTTTACAGTTTTTATGTTGCAGTCGTGGATAGAATGGAGGCGTTGTTCTTTGATTTCTTATTTAAAAGTCTTTAGATCGCATAATTGATTCATTAAGGTAGCTTAAATAATTAAAGTGCTAAAGATACGCATTTTGTACGATTTTAGTATTTTTAGTACGAGTATATTTGGTACGCGGATCGGTATATGGCGGTCAGAATAAAAATATTTTGTTTCCGTTTAGTATAAAATTATCATAGTTTATTCTAACCTATTAAAATAGTTCAGAACATTTTGTTTTATTAGCTCGGCCCGATTAGTTTTAATACATTATTATACAGGCGTCAATTCATTTGAAAAATTACCCTTAGAGAATTATATACGTGTCGGTCGGTTACGTATTTAGAAGGGGACGTCGAATTATAGGATCTAATGGTAACTAACGTAAATATAAAAACTTTAATAATAAGGAAGACAAAAATTAATGATCTGACAACTATTAGAATGTTCGATGGATTTAACGAAGAAAAAAATAATATGTACACTGTGGTCATCAATTTTAAATTTCAAAACGATAACAATAAGTGTAAAAGAATATTACTTTTTGGGGAAAAAGTTAACAAAGTCAAAGAAATACAAAACTTCAACAATACTCAACAACTCTCTACTTTCGCAATTACGAGACTTAAATTTGGCGCACCTGTATATTCAAGGTGATGTGGCGGCGAAATTGAACAAAAATGAATTCAGAAGAGCTAGAGGAATAATGCGAGAAAATAAAATCCATCACGCCAAGTGATACGGACACTTCTTAGTTAGATTCATTAAACTTAAATTCTTTAGAATGATAACAAAGAGCGGGATGATCTAAGTTTTCCTCCGTAGAAACTCGAGAATCATCCGTTGAAGCTCTTTCGCGACAGAATGTTGTTTTTGAGAATTTGTACTATATGCATTACTCTCTTATGCCACGATGTATTATTTTACGTGAATATCTGAAACTGCAATAAAAAAAAATTAAATTAAAAGCATTTGTTACTATGAAACGTTGTTTCTTTTAAGTTTTAAAGTATTTTGCAAAAGTATTCTTTAAGATTATGCTCGTTGCTTTGACGCCGAGGGGAAAGTTGAACGTGGAAAATAACAGAATAAATAAATATTTTTAATATTTCAAGCAACCAGTTGATGCAGCGTCCGTTATGAGACTGATACTTCCTTACGGTTTTGTTCGGTTCGTCGGGCGAGTCTTTGTCCACAAGATACGTCGAGGATATTATTGTCCAGCCGCCAAGCAATTCGATTCCCGTCACCACTTCGAATTTCCCTGTAGTCGGGAAGATTACATCGATAGTGCCCGTAAATCAGCAATTTGTCGAAAGTTCACCGAACGCCGTCGCGGTTTCCATACTACGGAAAACAATTATAGATCTCAAAGGTTTAATCTTTAACAAAATTATAAAAGTCGATAATTGGAACTTGAACGTCTTAAATATCCGCACGCAATTATACTAATATCATGACTTATACATCATATTTTTAAACACATAAACTAACCTACATGACTATGTACTAGTATATACGTTCTTTTGCGTATTTGTATATTGATAAAAGTTGACTTACCTTTTTATTAACTATCTCCAGTTTCTTTTAATTGAGAATTCTTGTAATGCTGTATTTTTCTTAGTGGTATTCGAGATACTTAACGCTGTAGCATGAAAGTTTTCTTAATGGAGAATAGACTGAGTTAATCAGCAGCTGTTACTTTAATTTCGAATGCAATTTGACTTATGATGTCACTAAATTTGCGATACATAGGTATACCCGTGGAGTTTTTGCTGGAGTCCAATATATTACGTACATAAAAAAACTTGAACGTAACTTCTTATAAAAACTTGATTGTAACGGTAAACTTTGAATGATATTTGTTTCCTTATCGCGATTACACCATAAGGGCAATTTTTCTCGTGCTAGTCGCAATGAGAATACACGTTTCTCTTATCTCTTCGAGGGGTTCTCACTAGCCGATGGCCGACAAAGGCAGGGCGATTGGTATTACCTTTAATAAACGATTCTCAAAGGTGCTTGTAACTTTAGTAGATCAATCTCTCTTTATAGATTAAGTTTAATTGAAAATATGTTTTACGTCTTCGAAAATGTCGTTCATGAGCAAACGTTAAGGAATTCAATGTTGCACCGTTATAGTATAATGCTAATCTTTGCGCATATTGTTACGTTTTAAATTAATTTTTGGTCATTAAAATTTATTTCCAATCAAACATAAAGATTGCACAATATTAAGCTGAAGGGCAACATTTGTATCGCTGATACGGAAACAGTGAATCTTAAAAACTCGTCGAATAAAACTAAAAACTATGAAGATATCAACGCGAATAATCTATAAATTAACCACGCTTCTTCGAGCTCGATTTACAATGATGGAAAATAGTATCGTGACTAGAAAACTATTAAACAGTGTGAAAAAGCTTCAAAATATATTATTAAAAGGTGTTTTATTGATTGATATTGATACAAATATCGTAACCACTCAATTATCCCAAATTTAAAATTGTTGAATTAAGTTGAATAATTGTATTCTAGTTTAGTTGTCATTCTTTCGTACGTTTAGATAAAGTCAAATGGAAAGCCGTGCCTATTTAAATATTTACTTTGTAAGATTAAGATTTTTTTTCTTTTAATAAATGTATTCTGCTGAAATTACTTGTTTACTTATTTTTTCTAGTAAATATTAACAAAAATTTAGAGCATAACTCTGAGGAATTGTGTCAATGTAAAATCAAAGGATGCTCTCAATGCCTTTATTTCAAGAAGGAATAGAGTCAAGTTATCGGACGAAAGAGTGACTTCAAGTACTTGCTTATAACTGATTCGAGTATCACAGAGATAAGCTCGTTAATTTTGAATCACCAGTTTCTTTCCTTAAATTCCCATCTTCTTTTAATTTAAATATGACTATCGAGTAGCAATCAAGGAACAGATCACTTCGTTTGAAATTTTTCTGGATACGTGTAAAACTGATAAACTAAATATTTGAAAACTCGCTGAGCACTTAGAACAATTTAAAGGGATGTATGAACTGTTCGATCAAATACAACAACAGTTAAAATTGTTAGACGCAAATCATTTGCAAAAAACGCGATTTGGTTGAATATTCGGGGTAAATGTCAATACAAAGAGGATTAAGAAGAAGGTTGTTTGTAATATTTTTGACTTGCAAATTGATTTCAAAAGATTTTGACAGCTCAAAAAAATTTCATCAGAGATCCAACATTTAAATCAAGAACCGTAGTGTTTTATAAAAATAATGAATCGCAGTAAACACATCGTGTCGAATCATCGTGTAGATTTATTATGCCCCTGTCCTTTAAAACTGATTCAACAGGTCTCAGCGATTTGTTAATCAGTAAATTAAAGGATAGTCTTAATATTTGCAAATATTATAGCGCCGTGATAAATAAATACTTAATGTTGAAATACACGTCGGAAACTCTAATATGATACTCTAATAATTAAATTTTTTTTATTGCATCATCAGTCATCCAAGAAACGAATTCGACAACAATCGTCTGTCTACTAATTTACAAGTGTCTTTGAGTCTCCTCGAATGAAACACTCATGGTTGTATTAACTTTTCAGAATATATTTTTTCATCTCAACTCTTTCAATTGCATCATTTTCTTATAACAGAAGGCCTTTACAAAAGTATCGATAGCTTTTGATTCGCAAAGAAGATAGAAAACATCACCGAATAACATGGAAAAGGGACAAGCAAATAAAAACTTATGAATTTAAGATCGTTACATTCGGTTTAGCTTTTGCTGCAAGTTTCGCGATATACTGTACTTCTCGTGATTTGATATTTGAAAATATTGTCGGAGGACGAAGGAAAAAACTTCCATTTAGTGGCCATGATTTTAATAAATGGTGTGAATGTCGATAATCTTCTCACAAACGTAAACACCATAGAAGAAGTGTTTGAAATCAAAAGGCAAATTACCGAATTATAAAAATTGCGAAGTTTCATCCGTTACAATAGGTGTTAAACAATGAGAAAATCCTAGATAATTTAAAGCTCAATCAAATTGATACACATTTCTTCTTAGAGCAATAATACATTAAAACCTCTAGAAATTCTGTGTGTCGCAAAGGAAGATTGCATTATATATACAGTTCATCAGATAAATACAAATTCCATAAAATTAAAAAGAATTATTCTCGTAGAAATTTTGAAAATATGTTATTTCTCTGATTTATTGAGCTCTATCGTTCTTTACGCAAAATCAATCATTCAAGAAATGAAGCAGTGCCAAATAATAATCGGTTTATTTTTTGGTTTTATTTTTTTATTTATGGTTTATTTTTTGCAATCAATAACCTTTAATAAATAACGTAACTTTCAAAAGAAAAACGGTGACAATTAAAAGAGTTTTTGTTGAACTACACGACTTTTGCGGTTCCAGCTGATAGAGATACGGATCTTGTATTTACCTGAGATCTAGTAATAATAAAAAATTAATTGTTAGTTATTGTGTGCAAAATCATAAGTGATAGCTCTTAAAACCATTACAATATCTCATTTTGAGCTGTATATACGGCCCAGTTATTGGTAAAATTATACAATTGAATTAAGATTTAATTCAATAATCGCCTCTTGTAGACATATTATCTAAAGAGCAATTTCCTACATAATTTGTAAGAAATATTTTATGAAGTAAAGACCCACACTGGCTGTCTATCAATGAAACTTCAAGAGCATAAGCTACTGAGAACAGGATTATTCTACGAATATTTCAAATGTTTTGTCGACTAGAAGAAGCAATCCTTAGAATGCAAACAAGTCGAGAATAGTCGTTGAAAAAACTAACACATTTTACGATTTCGTTAAATAAAAAGAAATGAAGGTTTTCGTCTGTATGAGAAATATTAAAAACTTTTTCACTTAAAAAATCAAGCAGTTTGATAATTCCTACATAAGCTGAATGACATTTTATTCGAAAAAAGGTTTGTCTTTTAAAAATACAATGAAAAATCGATTTTTTGTCAGCCTAATCTTTTTACGTAAAGTATGCAAAGCACTTATAAATTAATTTTTTTATTCTGCCATTGAATGCAAGTTGTAACATTAAAAAATAATATCAAGTATTAATAGAGATTTTAACGCATTTGTATGTCGTAAAAAAGTGCCTCTTTTTTAAAATCTAGAGACTTTGACCTGCTAAAGGATAAAGTCATGAGTACGTATTTTTAAAAAAGCTTGATTTTTTTACATAAGATTTATTAATTATCATAAGCAATTTTTTGTTTCGCAGAACTGCAACGTAAACCAATAAAACTAAAATGAATTTCTATGTTTACGACTTTTTTTATAAATTGGTTAAAATTAATTAAATGATTCGATTTTGAATTATTTTTGCTTATAAAGCGCGGTAGCAGAGATAAATATGTAGTCTTGATTTATAATAAGCAATGAATATTACTAGAAAATATTGTTTATTGTCTTGTACAAATTACTTCTTTAAATAAATCTAGTGAAAAAACGAAAAAAAGCATTGATCCTATATAGTACAAGATCTATAGCAACAAGAGAAAACGCTATTTTCATATTCATCTACTTTAACTGTTTCTTAATATAAAGGCTTTGACAGGACCAATGTTCTCATTTGGTTAGTTAATAACATTTGATAAATTAGCATAAATATAATATGAATATGATATTATATATTATTGTACGAATAAAATCTTTCACAATACAGAAATATTTAAATAAATTAATTGATTAATCATTAACAAAAGAATCATTTTTAAATTTGGTCAGTTAAATGTTTATTTGTAAGATCTGAGTGTACTTATCTTGGATATAAATGGATTACCAGCGGTATTTACCTAACAAGGAAACATCCCGGGGTGTACCTCACCGATTTTCTTGATATTGTGATATGTTATAGCAACATATGTTGTGATATGCTACAACATATCACAATATCAAGAAAATCGGCAAGGTACACCTCGGGATGTATCCTTGTAGGCAGTGTAATGATAGATTCTTTTAAAAAGTATTTGGTTAAAGAAATTATTTCTCGTAAAACAATGAAAATACATTAATATATTTATCAAAGCAAATTACCTGTAAATTTATATGAAATTTTTCTATACCAGACTAACCACTAAGACGAAGTATCATAATTTTGTAAAATAAATTCAAATATATTAAACCGTGTCTATCAGTAATAAACCATTGAACTGCCCTTAAGTCGGATTGACTTGAAATAAATTTTCAATTGTCGAAAATGTTTTCTCCTTATCATACCATGTACAAAAATTATATTAGATAAACTTATTGAATCAATTGATAAAGAGTATTTTTTGAGTTTACACTGAAGGTACAATATCGCAAACAACGGAGATGTCATAAAATTATTTGGTAATTACTACGAAGTAATAATTACTTGGTACCCTACAATTTTCTAAAATTAATAATTGTGTTCGACTACGGTTAGAGGCAAGTAATGACAAGAACCTATCAAATATTTGAGAAATGAGAAGAAATAAATATAAGAAAGCAAACTTATTATTTTGATACATTTTTATATAAATCAGTAAATTTAAGTTCATATTAAAATCCATATTCAAATACATAGATACTTAAAACGTTCAAAATGGAAAGATCTGGGATCTTATTAATTATTCTACACAAAGCCCCATATAATAAAATTACGGTTAAGATTACGCGTTTAATTAATGAAGATAAGGTTATTATATGAGATTACGTACGTACAAGAAGTAAGTTGATGTTTTAGGCTATTCAGCGAAACCATAAGATGATACCATACAGCGATACATAAGATAATTCGATAAAAATACTCGTATTTTTACCGAATATTCGATTACTACTACATAAATATAATTGAACTGAAGCATTTTAAAGAATGATGTAGATGCTGATCCGATGAATGAAGTTGTCTAGTATAATTGAAATATTATTTGCACTTTACACAAATAGTTATAAATATATGTACATATAAATAATTATTATTGATAAGAACAGAATATATTTAATTTACACTTGTTACAAAGTTTGGAACTCGAGTTACTTTTTTCGTTTTACTATTTACATTCAGTGACTATAAAGAATTCGAAATTTCTTGATTTTTTAGAATTAAAAATTCGTAATAATTTTATTTTATGTATATATATGATATTAAATATGATATATATGAGAAAAAATATGTTTTAAAAATCTTATAAAATTAAGAAAGTAATTAATTTTGTAAGTTTATACATAATATTTGTTGTGAGGCCTTTTTTAAATTGACAAAGGGCCTTTAAAGAACACTTTACACACTCACAAAGCGTGCTGTCAGTGTAAATAATAACAGAATGTTTATATTCAAGCAAGATTCGTTTATCGTGCAAATGCTTTTTTGCGTCGCTCGATATTTGAAGTTATGCAGATTTAGAAATGTGTTCCAACGAGGTAAATGAAGATTTAGTCTCGTCGTCGAATTTTACTCTCTATATATATAGCTATTGCACCCAATCTTCCATGCATAGGTAATAATATTTAAAATTAAGAATATTATACAGTTATAGTTATATGGATGACGCACTAGCATTATAAAATATTGAATTCGGAATGTTGTGGGGGAAACCCTATAAGAACTTTATAAGAATTATATATAATTACACAAACTGACGTGGAATAATGCTAATTGCTTGCATTTTGATGCGCAGGTATATCAACATTCAAAATATTTTAGTTCCAATACAACTGTTCGTATGTACATTGTTTAAATATATATATATATATATATATATATTTTTACTAACTATTATGTTATTAAGCTATAATACCTACTTTATTATAACTGCTATATTATATTATTTATACTATATTTTACTATATTATACTATTTACGTTATGAAACTGCAAATAATTTATTTATAATTATTTAAAGCAAAGAACTGGGTAATGGAGTCATCGATTACTGTAGTATTATCGAATTATCTAATCTTTTTTCACATATCATTTTTTATTCTATAATCAAAGATTGTCGACAGTGTATTGCTTTTTAGATGACACTTACCATTACGAGTATTCTCCCATATATCTTCTTAAAAAAAAATCCATAAAGTAATAATATTTGTAAAATAATATCGATTTCATTCATCAAGATTATATTTTCATGACTTATTATTGTATTTTTATGTGTATATAAACAATAAATTACTATTACATTATTATTAAATTTAGAAATTTAATTATTTATTAAATATTTAAATTATGTTTTATAACAATAAGCAACAATAAATAGTAATTGTTAGTATTAAATAATAAATAATATGTAAATACAAATACCGAATGAAATATTTATAAAATGCATATAAAAAGAAAGAAATATAAGCTATCTATTGTTTATTGAATATATAACCATTAAAGATAGAATAAAATTTCTTTATTTTTGTATAAATCACGACAAATTGCTGAGCTACCACCAGGAATCCTGTCTTTTCAGCTAACATTATTAATCCAAAGTTTTCATTTTCTTATTTTTTGTAAAAATCTATACATTTGAAACCCTTTCGAAGAGAAATTCGTATAATAAGTAAACACTGCAATCTGGCGCATTTCTTATTTATATAAAAATTAAATATGAGAGGTTATATGATAAAGATGAGCACATAAGAAATCATTATTCGGGCTTGTTTTAAGTGTTTTCTAACAAAATGTAAATGTGTTTCAAGCTAAATTTATAATATGTAACATGTGTAAATAATATAAAGAAAAAAATTATTTTTCACACATTATTCCATCTTTTTACTTTGTTTAATTAAATATTAAACTTTTTTCCCCTTTTTTTAACGGTTTTTAAACACATGGCAGATGACCAATATTAATACCAGAATGTAGTCGTACTCAACAGTGTCGATAAACAAGGTAATCTTCCATACCTGCATATTGTTCAGTGTAAACACAGTTGATGAATGTATGTCACGTAACTTTTATCAAATTAAAACAGTGTCGTTAATTGTTGGAAAGTAGAATACGTGGGTTAATTTTTGTTGTTAAACTTTTCTTTATTTACATTTACAATATTTTGGTAAAATTTATGTGAAATCGTGTAACATGGTATTTTTTAGTCAGTTACTGTTATACAATTTTTTTTGTTCTACATTTAATATTTTATAAATATTTTTAATTTGTGAAAACAAATTTTTTGTATAATGAAGAAAATTGAAAATTTATACCATAAATATGAGTCCAGTTATTAATATTTTATTTTCTCATTGCCGAAGTAATATTTATTTAATTATTGGAATTTGTGTAGGGCTTAGCATTAGTTTACTTTTTGCTCCCATTGAAATTAATGACTGTCAAGATTTAGAAGAATCTTTGCCTTATTCTGTAAGTAGTAATGAGTTGATTGACGAATATGAGCCAAAAATAAATATTGAGGCTAAGTTACAAAAAGCTAAGAAGATTCCAAAAGTATTTGTTAGACCAAGATATTATTCAACAGAACTTGGCATTCGTGATAAGATATTTGTTGGTGTATTGACAAGTCCAGAGTACCTGCATAGCCGAGCAATTGCTTCAAATAAAACAATTTCACATCTAGTTGACAAAGTCAGATATTTTATTTCTATACCAGAAGGAACAAAACCAAATGTATCATTGCCAGGCATTGTTGGTTTTACGGATACCAGAAGTATTTTACAACCATTTCATGCACTCAAATATATAACTGATAACTATTTAGAAGATTATGATTACTATTTTTTAATTAAAGATACTAGTTATATTAATGCCAGAAGATTAATTGAAGTAGCTAATAAAATTAGTGTAAGTCAAGATGTTCATCTTGGAATGGCTAGTGATGACAATAAGTATTGCTCTCTAGGTAATATATAAAAGATATAAAATTAAAAAAGAAAAATAATCACCAAAATTACTGTATTTAGTAAAGTATTTAAGTAGTTTTCCTATTTGAAGTGTTAGTAATGAATACATTTATTGATATAGAATATTTTCATTTGTAAATTCTATAATTTTTTAAATGATACAGATAATAAATTATCTTAAAATTATTGAAGTTGATCGATAGCATATAACATTAATTTATACCTTTATTTTCTTTACTACTATTTTTCAGAATTCATTAATTATCTTATTAACCATTATAGTATTGGTAATAAAATAATGCATATTATAATAAAATAAAATATATTATAATAATTTTTAAAATAACATAAGTCATATAAAGTATTGTAAACATAAAGTATTGTTTAAAGTAATCGTAAACATTTTTAAGAATTTTCAAATATGTATTCATTAATCTTTTTAATAGTTGTAAATTAAACTTTACATATACATCTTTAATACTTGATGAAATATATAAAACTTAAATTATTTAAAATCATAATTAGATCAGTTATATATTTCTTTTTGACACTTTGTTTGTCAATATAAATTAAATTAGCATATTATTTTAATAAGGAATTTTAAGATAAAAATGTGAATAAATAATGTCATCATTTGGTCCTTTGTCTTTTAACAGTCAAAATTAGACATCCAGAGGTTAATATTTTTTTTAACAAGCAAAAAATATAGTGACAATTTAATAGAAAGAATTATAATGTTCATATATCATTTTATATTTTTAATCAAAGAAACTTTTAATTTAAATATTTTATAGCATAAGTGAATTTCATTACAGATGGTGGTATATTATTAAGTAATTCTATTATAAGGAGTTTGAAAAACAACTTGGATTGGTGTGTTAAGATCACATTTTCCTCATCCGATGATATTAATTTTGGTCGATGTATTATGCATTCTACATCAATTCTATGTTCAAATACAATTCAAGAAGAAATTTTTGTATCAACAAAGTTAAATGCAACTTTTGATTATAAAAATCATTTTAATGCAGTATCTCTACAAGAAGATTTTCAGAATTCTATAACAGTGTATCCTATATATGATCATTATGTCATATTCAAAGTGAATGCGTATTTTGCAAAAGTAAGTTTTTTTGATCAAGTATTTTGCTTATAAATACTTTCTATTGTTTCTACTGTTATTTTTGTTGCAATAAATTCAATTTTTAGATGGAACTTATAAAGGTAGAGAAGGAAATTGAACGTATTCGGTCAGAAATAAAACAAACTGCAAATTTTACCCCTAAAAATCAACATGATTTTACCTGGCCAATTGGTAATCAACCAGGAAATAAAGCAAAGAATCGTTTTGATATTTTAAGGTGGACCTATTTTAATATGACTCATATTTTTTTTAATAATGATTTTGAAACTGTTAAGGAGTTAGATAATAGTCAAATAGAAGATATTAATTACATTATAAATGCAACAATTGAACGAATTATAAAAAATTCTTATAAAAAATTAAAATTTAACGAATTACATAATGGATATTGGAAATATGATTCTTCTAGAGGAGTTGATTATTTACTTGATCTTAGTTTTACTACTGATTTAGGAAGAGAAATTAATAAAAGAATTGAAGTTTGCAAACCTTTAGGAAAAGTTGAAATTTTGCCTGTTCCATATGTTACAGAAAATTCACGAATAAACATGATTTTAGCGACTGATTCACAAAAAAAAGAAGAAGTTTTAAAATTTTTAGCGCATTACGCAGATACATGTATGGATAGAAAGGATAAAGTCTTGCTGACAATAGTAAGTATTTTAATACCTCTAAATAGAATGAAAATTATTCTATTCTTATTAACATTAAAAAATGTACTTTCATTTTAAGATTTTCTTATATAATCCTGGGTATGCATCAAAGGGAACAGATGATATTTTTTATAAAATAAAACAAAGAGCTTTATTTTTATCTGAAAAATATAAGAAAGATCAATTGAAAGTAACTTGGCTATCAATTCGGCTGCCTACTATTTCCAGTTTTATAGAAATTGAACCGTTATTTAAAATTGCTGTAGCAGATTTGTATATTAAAAAATTTTCCTCTGATAATTTAATACTATTTGCAGATACTAGAATGGAATTAAAATCTGAATATTTAAATAGAGTAAGTTGATTCCAGTAATAAAATTGTATAGTTTTAAATTTTTGTTCTAATTTTTATAAATTTCATAATCCCAAAAATTTAATATTTTTTAATGTTTATTTTTATATAGGTACGTATGAACACTATTAGCCAATGGCAAATTTTTTGTCCAATTCCATTTATAGAATACCATCCAGATATAATTTACTACGATGAAAAAACAAAACACGTAGATTTTGATATCATTCATAGTCATGGACGATATGATGAATATAATTATGATTTTGTATCGTTTTACGCAAAAGATTACATGACAGGTATATTAATATAAAAATTTTATGGATTGTTATAAATTGTTAAATTTAAAGGCATTATTTGTACATTTCAGTGAGAAAATCTATCGAAAATAAAATACCTCTAGTACGAACTGACAAAGATATCGCAAATATATTAAAATTATCAAAAACTATTTCTATTGGCTCAATTTTTGAAATGTTCGTTGTCTTTAGCAATTTGAATCTGTTTCGCGCTGTAGAACCGGCATTAAAACTTAGATACAGAAAAATTGATTGTATTGGCACAAGAAATAACATCACTCTTAATACATGTTTAAAGCAAAGAAATCTTCAACTTGGAAATCGTGGTCAACTAACAAGACTGATATTGGACTATAAAGAACATCATTGAAATATATTTTTAATTTTTACATTATATAAAAAAGATCAAATTATATCGTGATAAAATAAATAAATAATCAAGTTCCTGCTAAAATATTGTATACAAGAGCTGGGTATTTTCTGATATATATTGAATAATATATTTTCTATTAGTTTAATGTAAATACTTACCTAGTAAAACAATTCAAGAATTCAATTTAAAAATTATATGTACTATTATTAATGTATAAAAGCTCTAAATTGAATTCTCGATTATGCCTGCACAGTTGATGCTTGATTATGTGTGTTTTTTATCTGTTTTGCTGTTTGTCTGTCTATTTGTTGCAAATATATAGAGTAACTATATTGGATAAAAAAAAAACGAATATATATGAATTAACTTATAAATTTATTAACAACTTCAGTAAAAGAAATAGTCTACCAAAGAGTTATATATACATGGGTGCATAATGGATCAAATTTTATTGCAAAATTGTAAATTTAATCATTATTCTATTTACAAAACTTTAGATTAAAATTACTTATAAAGTTTGACATAAAGGCACAAAAGTAATGACAAATTTAATAAACCACTTCCTACTTAATACAAATTATTCAAGAAACATTTCCTTATATTTATTTAAGTCTCATGTTACTTTTTTTTTAGAAAATAAAATGTATAAAAATACTTTTTCAGATTTTTTTGGGTTAAACTATTTTAAACGAGTACCCAGCAAACAAAATATAAACATGACAAATCGGCAAGACCTTCTTTTTATTGTTTAAAAGGTTTAGCCCACACAAGAACATAGCATCTGTATGTAAAATAACAATTAATCATAAAGGCCCTATTACCCTATACACTTTTGGCATATTTGCCATTTATTTCCTTATCACGACATCCTTATTAATAAGGAAGAAACAAGCTGTCGTTCATTCATTATTGCCTTAAAAACTAAAGTACATATCGTGCAATTTGAAAAGATATCATGTATTCTTTTCATTTTTCCCCTTTTTCCTTTATAATCAAACAAATTCAATATCCGTATATTTTTATGAGATTATAAAAGAAAGCGTTATGGCTCACATCACGTCGTCTCGACAACATACAGTAATCTAGACAAACCAAATGAAATATCACTAAGCGAGTACTATAGAATAATAATATTTTAAGCGATGTATTTTCGCTTTGTAATGATCCGAAAAAAAACAATACTCTATATTGAAAGACATTTGTAAAGAAATTACGTTACTTTAAAAAAAAATTATAATATTTAAGTTTAACGTAAAACTTGGCATCCTTTTTACAAGTCTTTCAGAATTTGTATCAATTGATTAATCACTATCCGACTCTGATTCTGAGAGTTGTAAATCTTCATTTAATAAGTTATCTGGCATAGATAATGATGGAGACATTGTTGTACCATTTGTTGCATGTCCTAAATAGGAGAAAAGGAGTAATTTAGTAAAAGTACATTTGTAAAATTTTAATATTGTATTACATTATATTTTTATTAATTACCATTAATTTTTGGAAGTTGTATTATTTTTTCAGGTTCAGATTCACTATCAGAACTATCAGAACTTGAATCACTAGAACTGGAATCACTTAAAATACCTACATCATTATTTAAAGTAGGAGTTTTAACAAAAGGCTTTTCATTCATAGCTGGGGAAATAGTTCTTGGAGGGGCTGTTGAATGTGAAGCAGGTGTAGACATAGAAAAAGGTGCAGGTGGTGAAAGAGTAAAATCATCTTGTTCACTAATCATGGGAAGGCTTGCCAGTGTTGATTGTATTGAAGAAGGCATAACTGAAGAACTGAAATTATTTTTATTGCATTATTTTAAATTTTTTACTGTAATTTTTTGACGGAAATTATTTTCAGAATAAATTTAATACAAATTAAGGTACATCAGATAAAAAAAATTTTCTGCATCTTAGAAATACTTTTGTAGTTGTACAATGTAATTATTATGGAAAGAAAATTTAATCATTTAATAAGCTTTATTAATAACATAGTATGTAAAAGCTATTCATATTATAAAAATTTAAATAAATTTAACTATTTCTTTTATATATTTGAATAAAATAAAATAATTAAATCATGACACAATATTTACTTTACTAATTTGACTAGAACTGTAGGTATTAAATATAACATTAAAAATAATAAAAATAAGGTAAATATAGTGGTACATTAAGAATGGATGAATTAAATATTTAAAATTTACCTAGTAGTGGTAGGTAAATTTGTTGATGGAGGGCTTTTCCCATGATAAGAGGCACGTGGAGGACTTTGTTTAAGACGTAATTGATGACTCGGCTCTCTTTTCTTTCCACTGGTTACTTTAGTTCTACTTTTTGTTCTTCCGTCGGTTGGACTTCTTCTTGTTTCTATGGGAGTAATAGGTCTGATTCCAGGATTCGAATTGGGGATTGATAAAAAAGGTTGAGTTTTGGTTTCAGACCTGCTCAACAATGCAATTAAAAATATAATTAATTTTTATGCACGTTAATAAATAAATTTTCAAGAAGCTTATAAATAATTTAATAATGAAACATTTGAAAATATTTACACGAGTTACATTGTTTACATCAAAGCAGTTTCTTACCTTGTCTTTTTAACTTGTATATTAGAAGACAATCTTTCCAAAGTGATTTCTCCCGTATTTCTATCAATAATAAGAACACATTCTTTGTGATATGGTCTTTGAGAACCTTTAAATACTGTGTGCGGAATACCAGCACCATCTAAATGAGGTACTGTTACTGTCATTGTATTATTGGCTCCGACATCGACTGTTGCCATTTTTGACACATCCACACTTGCAGGTTTGAAGTCATCTAAATAAATGACCATTAATATTGAAAAATGAATGGACATTAAAAAAGGAATAACTAGAAAAATTTTCCAAAGCAAAGAGAACAATGGATCACAGCTGTTGGTAAAGCAAAAGTGAATATGCGATGTGCCCTTTATTCTAAAATTGAAGGTCCTTACATTTTAAGGTGTGAAAAGCGGTAGACTTGTCGCTGGTGAAGGTGGGCCCGAGTTTGAGTTCCCGAACCCCAGGTCCAAGACCAAGCTTCTCAGCCATATCACAGGCCACACCGTTCAAGTTAGCTTCGTGTGTCCCTGAGATGGACTTCATTAACACAGAGCTAAGAGAGCTTAGGCCTTGCTCAAAGGATCGTAATTAGTTGGATAGCCTTTTAAATGGATACAGTTGAGCTTTTCACATTTTTCAGTAACAGCTGTTCCAATTTTCCTTCATAGCAGACGGTTTCATCACACTCTCTCATGGATCTCGCGCTCGCACACACGCGCTCATGTACATGCATACGTGAACACGCGTATTATTTACAGGGAAAGGCGCAACGACGACGAGCGCCGTCTTCGCAATTTCGAAATTTTACGTAAAACAATCTACCCACTGGATTGGCTCCCTTGGGATCCCAGCTGTCACATTCCGTCGAATTGGCCAGAAACCTGTGATAAACCTGTAAGAAACCTGCGAGAAACCTGCGAGGAATTTGCCAGAATCGAGTACAGCGCAAATAGTCTCCCTCTCACGGATGGTCTAATAGCTACGCATGTCGTATCTACTGCTTCTACTGAACTCTCGCTACATGGATGATTGACCCCCACCCGGTTTTGGAGAAGTTCGCACTTGAGTGTATTTGTTTCGTGGTCGTGCTGTCCGAATCCGACAGATGAGTGACGGTGACAGAGAAGAAAAAATCCCAAGAATCACATTTGCGTGTGTGACCGTGCGACCTTCAGAAAGCGCGTGAATCGCTTGTCACGAATTTTTGGCTCTGCTTTCTTTGTACTCGCTACACATAGCGATCCTTTAAGTACTTATCTTTCGCTCTTGTTGTAAAAATAAGCCTACAAACCAGCATCGCTATTCATATTTTTTATTCCGATCACTTTTTACACCTCTACTCTATTATTTGTGACTATTAAAAGTGTATGTATTCATCGACACGTGGTTTTCTCAGATGTTTTCCTATAGGTCATGTTTGCTTATGTTCGATTGTTTTCATTCGGATATTTTCATATATTCCGATCGTTCAACACTACACTGCTATATATTTATTTTTTTATCAATTAATTCAGTTAAAACAATTTTTCTTCTTAAATCTTGTATTTCTTGTTTTACGAAAGAATACAAACGTCAACGTTTTTTTCTCTTTGCTTTGTATCAGAATTCTTTTCCATTTTCCATCTATAATTTAATATTTGTACGGTATTTTATTATGATTTGGAGTTGCGTTCCAAGTCAACTAATACCTTTTATGAAAACATGTGCTCTGCTTTTCAAATATGATATAACAGCTAATAATATATTCTATTTTTAAAGCTAGATTTATATATTTTAGCAGAATAAAAAAGAGGAAATACAGCACAAAAATAGTACCTCATCAATTGGCAACGAAAACAAATTTCTCTCATTTACACGGTAATTATAAACAAGTTACTTGACACGCAGAATTATATATTACATATAAAAATAAAATTGCAGCATATTTAAAAAACAAGTATTACTTTGAAAAACAACTCATTCGTGCAATGATTATTTTTTTTCAAAAGAAGTAAAAATTATGTTCTTAATTCCCAACATTATCTAATATACATGAAACGCAAGCTCTAAACAAAACTAATGAATTGTATTAAAGTCTGTAAAAATAAATGCTAACTTGAAAGAAATATAATATTCAAGACAACAAGGAGGTTAAAGGGTCAAATAAAAAATTGTAGAAAATAAATCTACATAATTGTAGGAAATATCTTACAATCACAATATTTACAATGGAAGTTACTAAAAGTACTTCATGTCATAAATTTCCTGCGAGTTAAAAGAATGTTTGGGATACATTTATAATAATAAAGAAATAAAAAAATAATAAATACATGTATAATAAACAAAGTTTATGCAATTTGTATTTAATATTAAAACGTGACATATTGTACTTATATGTTATTTTTCTCACACACACATATACAAGCGCACACGATAAAAATATTTAATCAATCAAAAATATAATTAAAAATAAAATTAACAGTTTTCATCATATAGTGTACATGTATCCATTTAAATACAAAGGCATGTATGCACACATGTGCACACATAGAATAAAATCCCGGTTGATATTTTATTAATATGATTACAGAATTAAAAATTTTTATTCTTTAATAAATTGAAAGCAAGTTACTTATTTTTGAAATTTATTTGTAAAACATTTTCCACCAGATTCTCTAAATAGATCATAAGAACCAAATAAAATCATTAAAAAATCACATCTCAAAAGATTCTTTCTAATTTTATTATACTATGATTTAAAATGTAGAATATTTATAAACTAATTTTAGTTAAAAATGTTGTATTTGTATATATACTTATTATAAAGTTAATACAATTAAAAAACTATCACACATAAAGATAAATATTATTATGAACAAAGTTTGTTAATTTAAAAATAAAATTTTATTAAATATAAATGGTAAATTATAAATTTATTTATTACTCAGATAAAATATTATAATTTTATTATTATTAGCGTTATAAGGGATTTTTAAGTTTTTAATTTGAAACCTATTGATATTTAGATATTCGAAAACTCAGATGAAGAAATTAAATTTCATTTCAGAATTACAAATATGAAGAAAATACAAGATACAGATATCACTAATACTAATAATAATAGCAATGTATTAATAGACGATGAATATGAACAAAAGGTAACTTATTTATTAACACAAAAGGTAGACGAAGTAACGGGAAGTCAAATGAAAAAAGTCGAAGTACAAAAGGTACATAAATACAATTAGCTTTTCACATATAAGTTTAGTTAAATTATAAATTTAATAATAGATGGAAGATGATTTGACTATAAAAATGTTGGAACGTGAATATTTAGAAGATAAACGAAATTTCATCTATTCAAAAAAAAAATTAGAAGACACACGTAAAAAAGTATCCACGCAATCAGAAATGATAAATCAACTTTTACAAGTTAATAAAGCTATTGTAGAAAAGTAAAATATTGTTTAACTCATTACGTGCATTTAATACCAGACTTTTACTTATTAGAAAAATTAAATTTTAAGGTTTAATGAATTAAAAAGGTTTCAACGTGAATTTATAAATGTTAATGTAAATAATGCTGAAAAAACATCTATTAACTGTATAAATAAAAATAATGAATTATCAAGTACATTTCAAATGATAACAGAAAACGAAAGTTATTCAAAACATTTGAACACAAATATTAGTGATAAAAAAAAACAATTAAATAGTGATGGTAAGTGTGATCATTAATGTATACATATTCAAATATGTTTGAGAAAATAATTTATAATTTATAAAATGGTAGTTCAGGAACATGTTGAAGACAGAAAAGTAGTCCGTGATAATCTCATTAAAATTCTGACAACATCAAGAAAAAAAGTTGAAACACTTAAAGTACAATTAGCTCAAGATAAAGTGAATAATGATTTCGAAGGATTAATTGAACAACAAAATGAAAAGTATTTTTCAAAAGAAGTAAAATGTATCATCTAATTTAAAATATATAAATAAGAATTTGTTTTTATTTTTGTTATTAACAGAATTATTCAATTAGAAACAAATGGAGAGACCTTTCATAAACAATGCAAACAAGAAATAGATGATTTAATACAAGAAAAAAAAAAAAAAATTCAAGTACACATCATTCATTAAAGAGCATTTTATAATATAAGATAAAAATTTTAATAATTAAAATTAATTTTAGGAATTAGATATTAGCAAACGAGGTTTAGAAGAAAAAAAAGAGTTCTTGTCCAAATTAGAATCAGAATTGTTATTAAGCGAGTTCGTATTTAATATAAATTCATATGCACGCGTACACTCACGCAAAATATTAATATTTTATCATATGAAACTATATTTTCATGTTCTAGAAAAAATAAAACTACTTTGGATGAGAGTTTAAAAAGAATTCAATCTAAACATGAAGCTATTTTAAGCGAAGTATATATATATATAAAAATATTTATAATTTTCTTATGTTATATAAATTCAAAGAACTAATATTTTTATATAATTAATAATTTAAATAAATATTTATATTAGGTGATAAAGAAACGAGAGGATAATGAATTATCTAATCAAGAGTATAATGAAAATATTAAGAAAATTAACATAGACCAAAATAAAATTAATAGTGAATTGCAGATTGCAAAAAACAAATTTTCTCAAGATGAAAATGATATGCATATAGAAATGAACAGCTTCTTAGCTAAAATAGAAGAAAAAAAGATATTACTGAAGGAATTGGAAGGTTATCAACAAGACCTTAATAAATTAAACGAAACAAAACGAGTAAAACAAAAAGCATTATCTAGTAATAAAGAATTGCAAGATAAATTAAAAATTCTAGCCGATGAATTTAAGAAACATGAACAAATTATTTTAAATAAAAATAGAAAACAGAGTGAGCTAGCAGCTAAAATTGAAGATTTACAAGAAAAAAAACGCAATATAAAAAAAAAATTAGAATCATCTTTTAATGATGAAGAAAATGTAATACAAATCTTTGAGGCAAAACCAGTTGGAAATAATATAAAATATTTTCACAAGGATAAAAAAGTATAAAAATAAAAAATTCTTACTGTAATGTAACATGCATTGTAATTAACTGTATAATTTTTTTCTTTACAGGCAACGCAACATGCAAATTCTCAAAAAGAATTAATTTATTCATCAAATAAAACTGAACACGAATCCAATGATATTAGTATAAATTCCTACTCTCCCAATAAGGTAAGAAATTTAAAAAGAATTGTATTAAACTTGAAGTGAAATAATTATCAAATTAATCTTGTTATATAGGCAATACTATCAAAAAGTTCATCAATAAAATCTATTTATTCGTTTGATTTAGACGAGACTGATGAATCTGACGATGAGGTGAACGTAAGAAACATTGCACCTAAAAAAGTATGTAAATTATTAGCATTTATAAATATACGAAATAAGTAAAACAATAATATTATACCCAAATTTTTTTAGTCGGAAGAATCAAATGTAAATGCTCATAAAATAACAACTTTTAATGTTAATCAAGATGATCAGAGTGATGACACAATAGTAAGTGTTTAAAATATAAAAGCATCATTAAAAAATTTAAAATATACAAATAAATTAGTAGCATCTTTTTGCACGAGTAATTAAAAAATAATTATAAGTATAAAAAGTAAATTATCGTTATTAATTTGAATATTTTAATTGGATTTACATTAAATCATCGAAAGAAATGACAAACAAGTTTCAAAGTGCTTAGAAAATAGAAAATATTTATTTTCTCATACAATAAATCAACATTTATATTTTCCTGCGATGCATTTATTAAATTATTCGTAAGTTCTAAATATTCTTTAATTTTTTTCTCAGATTTTACTACTTCTATTATAAAAATATAATAATACCAACAAATCAAATAATCCTATCATTTTATCATAAAAAAAAAATTTATTTTTTTTAATTTACAAATAAAAATGTAATTTTCAATCAATACTACAAAAGAATACATTTTTGTTTAAGAATTTAAGAATAGATTAACTTTTTCCAAATAATTGTTAGAATGATCTAAATGATTTTAAATTTATCTTTTCTCTATCTATTCTCTGGAGTTTAATGTATTTATGATGATAATTTTTCATATGTTTTATACTTCAATAAATTTATTTATCTTTAAATAGATAAATTTTTTAAGAATTTAATTTATTAATATTTGAACTACAAGTTAATATGTTTAGATTATAAACTAAATTTAGATTATATTTTATTTTATATAAAATTAGTTTATTATTTTATTGTATATGCATGATAATTTTTTAAAATATCTATAGAACTTACCAAATGTTTTTATTTGCATCAAATATTTATGTGGAAAACTTTTCAGTAACTATACTTTATGCAACAGTAATCATAAAATATTGTCCGTAACAAATATAATAAAACTTTATTAAAAATACAAATAAATGTGTTAATAATTCTGAGAATTATTAAATTTTTATAAAGTTTAAATAATAATATTAATTATATTTGTATAAATAATACATGTTAAAGATGAGTAAAAGATTTTTCATTCAGAAAAATTATTTGTCTTTTAGATTAAGGAGTTATATATTATTTACTTATTACAAATTCGATACATGTTCCCTTGTATAATGTAGTCAAACATAATAATAATATTATATAATGTAGAACGATAATAACCTCTAAAAACATGATATCTAAATAAAATGTAATAATTCTTTTTATCAAACAGCATGACAATCTATCACAAAGTGATAAACTTTTCGATGATTTATTATCACGGAAAACTTCTAAATCTCTAACACCTTCAAAAGATACGGTAACTATTAAACAATTTTTTGTAGACGTAATAGAAAATACTGGGCTCTATATTGTCAAGTATATAGGTTTTAATAAAAAGAATTATAAAATGGTCTCCAATATAATTACTATATATAATACTCTATTTAAATTTAGTCACTATACATATCTAGTTTTGGTTTTTCTTTGGAAACTTTCACTTAAATTTAAAATGTAAGTTTTTAAATATCTCGTATACATTTTGAAATTTCCAATAATTAATGAATTTGATTACTAAATTCACCAGGATGATTCACTATTTCATTATATTTTTATTGTTTTTAGTTGGTGAAATTTCTTTTGAATATGGTAATTTTACAAATAACTTTAAAATTATAATACCTAGATTTATTTAAAGTTTAGGATATAGAGTAATATTTCTTTTAACTTAAAATGTTTCATATAATGTAACGATTATCATAAAAACAAATAGTATGTCTTATATTTCTGTCTTCTATTTGTTATCATCTTTCAGTTTCTGCCTACCACTGTATGACCAACTAAACTGATAAAGAATTCAGACGTTATTCAAATAATGCTTGATCGTACACCGTGGGTCTTTATACGGGATTTCAATTTGATATCAATTTGAATTTGAGCCGAGATAATAATGATGAGAAATTTCCATTTTTCAGTTTCCGATTTATATTAATGACCTGTTCTTTGTAAATATGTACTTGCGCGATGAGATTCCACAGGGGTGAGATATTATATATATTGAATTCTATATATAGGGCGATCCTGAAACAATCAGATTATAAATGTGCAATAAATGCACATACACACATCGGTATACCGAAGCTATCAAACAATTATTCGTATAAAAATTCTCAACTTTGTGAATAAATTTTATTTATGACACGGCAAAGAAACATCAGTTTGTACGCGTTACCTCAAGTTCTTGGAGCTGGTTACTGTTTCAAGTCCCAAAAAATATCATTTTGAGAATTTATAGCATTTTAAAACAAACTCAATATTAACTATTAAATTAATTCATAAATAATAAGTTATATAAGCGAATGATAACAAATTCTTATGGAATTCAGTATGATTCAATTTATATTTATTCTGTAAGTTTTTGATTAATAGATGTCAAAATAAAATTTTTAAAATAATAACTAGAGTAATAATACTAATAACTGTAATAATAACAAAAATTTTAATTAGAGATATTGAATTATTTGAAAAACTTTTTATAACTATTGTGAATTTTTTATAATAATATAAAAATTTAGATTATTATTATTATAAATTTGTAGAAATTCAGAGATTGGAAACGAATAACTTTTAAATTCATATTATTATCTGGGATACATTGCTTCAAATAATAAATATTGCATTATTATAGAAATACTATTATAACGATTCACTATATTAATTATAGAAATAATTATTTTTTTGCAATAATTTAATGATTAAATCCATTATTTTTTATTTTATGCGAATTAATATATTGTATTACTTGGAAGTAGTTTAAAAGATTAGAGCATGTAAGAAGGTCTGTTTCAAATATAAAAGAATTAAATTTTTCGATACTTGTGTAACTCTAATTTAATACAAAAATATTTTAATTAATTTTAGATAATTCTTAAATTATGACTTATACAAAAATATTTTTTGTTTCATTTATGATACATAAAATATAAAATATTGGCAGATAAGAAATATTAAAAATATAAAAATGTGTATTTAGGAATATCAAAATTTACCTTAATATCATAATCTTAATATATTTCAATTTTATTTTTATTTCTTATTGAATTTTTTTCTTTTTACAGAATTTATTCAAAGTACCGCAGACATATATGACACCAATTAGAAAGAAGCCGAACCAATCAAAGAAATATTCTTAAATATTACATTGAACAATATCATTAGATTCACACAGAGAGAGAGAGAGAGAGAGAGAGGAGAGAGAGAGAGAGAGAGAGAATAATAATCTTTTAATTTTAATAAATTCATTTTAATAAAGCTTTATTTTTGTCAATAGATACTAACATTCATATTATAATGTCTCATAATAAATAAAATTGAAAAGTAAGAGTTCATTTTGAAAAATTATTTTAATTATTCAATTATAATACATTTGAAACTGAGTTCATTCTATAGAACAGTTAATTACAGTAAAAATTTTAAAGGCGTCTCTTCTGAATTATCTTGTTCCTCAAACTCTATTTGATAAAATTATAATAAGTTAGATCATAGGAAGTTTCATTCGGTTGCGTATTTCTAAATCATTGAATAGAAATAAGGGTTTATAATTTACATAATTTTAATTCTGTCATTAGACTTATAGATACTTGATATAAACACTTGCACGGATTACATTTCATTAGCTGTTGGGATTTTTTCATCGTTAATAAGGTATAACGTGTTTCGTACCTAAATTGCTTATATAGAGATTCTATAACAGTTACTATTATAACAGTTCTATCAAATCGTTCTCGTGAATATATACATTTTCCTTCAAAGTTCAAATAACCATAAAAAAATGAATCGAATGCAAGAGTATTTAGTGTGAGTTTAGAGTCGCTTCTTGTATACATAACTGAATGGAGTGCACATTAAAGTGTGCATGCATGTACGCACAAATGCATTCACAAAAGTCGTGAGAAAACTTTAAAGTAATAAGCCTGGAAAGGATTTTAAAACTGATACGTTGTAGATTTTTTAAGAAAAATAATTGAAATATACAAAAATTTGAGTAGAGAAAACAGGATAAGGAAAAGATTGGATATTTATTATTGATCAAGATAATAATATAAGGGTTATCTGGGACATTGCACAAATGATCGGACCGAGATGGTATCGACTGAACTGTCTAAAACTGCGTCGCCAACTGTGTAAGGCATCCAACACATTACTAAAAAATATATAATAATTAAAAAGGAAACTCAAGAGATGTGCGAGAGACAGGAAAGCTACACTCTGGAAGAAAAGGGGAGTCGAGCGCAAGTGTTCTTTTAGTGTGATACCTTTGCATGTAGTCATCTGTATTATTAAATAGTTTATATTTTCTATAATTGTATTTTATTTGATCTTCCTTTCATTTACCGTAAAATATATCTCACAATAAAATTAAATCAAATTGAACTCTTGTAATTTGCAACAAATGCTTACAAGGTTTTAAAGTTTTAAATTTTCTGTCATTTGTAGTTATATAATTTTTTATTTTATAAACAAATTACTATTTCTCAATACATAGATAAACTAAAAAACTTAAATTTATAAATGCATACGCGTATTGGTATAAGAAAAAAATAAATAATCAAAGATTGTGTGAGAATTTAAAACAACTTACCTTTTTTATCGAAAAAAGAATTTTACAATTATAATATAAGTATAGGTTTTATGTTTTAGTACATTGATTTATACTGAAATAGTGCTATGAAAAAATATTTAAGTAATACTAAAATAAGACTTTAGAAATTTGAAATTACACTTATCAATTATGAGATTAGTAAAAAATCTATCAATTTTTATAAAATAAGCTGAACTTTTTGGATACTTTACGGTATAAATTCGCGTTGAGTTTGTAAGATTAACGGTTTCTGTATCAGCGATAAAAATGCTGCACATCAGCTTAATGTTGTGCAATCTTTATGTTTAATTGGAAATAAATTTTAATGACCAAAAATTAATTTAAAACGTAACAATATGCGCAAAGATTAGCGTTATACTGTAACGGTGCAACATTAAATTCTTTAGCGTTCGCTCGTGAACGACATTTTCGTCCTCTCATTCCTTTACAAATTTAAATGCCTATAACTGTAAACCAGACGATCCGTGGATGCGCCAACGATCAACAACGTCCTGAAATTAATCGCTAGTTAACGTCGTTAGAATAGCCCCTGAATGCAGGCGACCACTTAGCAGCCAAAATGAGTTTTTATTTATTCGTTGCCTAACGCTTTAAGGCCTTTTAAAAAGTATTTTAACGACACGTTTTATCTTAAATTAAAAACGGAGAAAATATAATAATGTTATTTTCAATACAATACTTACAATTATTTCAATTAAAAAATTGAACTTTAGTTTAATTCAGTTCAAATTAAAAAATAGCATTTTGTTGTTTTATATCATAACATCTGAATTCATAAAAGTATAACTTTTATAAAACTCATTAACATAAAACTCATAACTTTATAAAAGTCAACTCTTTTATTGAAAAAGTTACAAACGATATGAAATGTGAAAAAGTATGTAGCATCGAAAGTTCACAAAATTATGAAAAATTATTATAAAAACGCAAAGAAACAAAAAAAAAGATTCAATTGAATAAAGAATAAAACAAGTTATTTAGTAAGTTGTTTAGTAATATTTTACATTGATGATGGGTTGTGTGATTTAATGATAAATTTATCAATAAATGATTGAAAGAGAATGAAAAAATTGTAAGGTTCTCATTAAAGATCGTAAGTGTACGATTAGCATACATCAACGATCATGAAGACGCCCGTGCTGCAGGAGATTTGCAATCTTATTACCACTCGATCAAGATTTTCAGCAACTGATAATTGCGTTGTTCCTTGAATTAATGAAAAATACGTTATTCATAAAAAATCTTTTTTACTATTTCATCTTCTTGGACGATTGTCCAGTTTATGAAGTTGCGCTAGAACTTTGGAGCAGGGATTAAGCAACTACGAAGTTATAAAAGTGTAAACAGTTCTTTTTAGAGAAAATTACTTTTTTTCTTTATGTCTAACTAATAGGTTAGTGTTGTTCTATAATAGAAAAAACAGCGGCATTCAATTGAAAATATCGATGCGTTGCTCATCAGGCAAAGCCGAGTCCCTTCGCTTCCCTTTACAATGTTATAAATAATTCGTCAACAGCTTAAAATAATTCTATTTAACTGGAGTTGAATTTTATTGATGAAACATAAGTACAAATAATCTTGATAGACAAAGTAAAAAATACTTTAATGCAAGTAATTATATATGTATATAATTTCTCATTTTTACTATTTATGTTTAAAATTAACTTTCATCACTATAATAATAATGATTATTATTTAATAATAATATAATAATAATAATAATAATAATAATGATGATGATAATGATAAATAATAATAATAAAACTGATAACGAGTTGAAATACTGTGCGTTAATGCGACAAAGATAAAAGAGGTTTCTATTCATGAAGAAAGTTATATGGCGAGTGACTGAAATTCTTGTGGACTTATTATTTAAGCATGACTATATTGTTATATTTAAATTTAGAAAAGGGAAGGAAATCGTTGTCTTAACTAGAGTTTGGGTAGATACATAAGTTCTCTCCATTTCCTTTTACATGTTTATGTATCACATATCTAAAATCTGCATATTTCTTCAGTTTTTAATTCCAGCATCCAATAATATCTCTGTAATCGAAATTGATATCACATGAGTATAATGTACAATACTTAAGTTACATAAGTTTGTTTTCTAAGGGTTCATATGCATAAAATATTTTATAATTGTAATGCTATTAATTTAAATAAATGTTTTATTTTCCTTTTTTTATTATTATTTTGACATCGTATTTTATACAATAAATATATAAGATATTGATCGAGAAAAATAGCTTGAAGCCCGAGATCCCTTAAATAATTACAATCATAAAAATACATATTTAATTCTAGTAAAATATATTAAAATGGATTATAAAACAAGGAAGCACAATGAGCAACATAAACTAACCTAAAGTTCGTAAAGTTAATAGCGACTTCTATTATTATTGTAACTTATTTTAAGTGCTTGCTTTGTAAATAGCATCGAGTTGTTAAAATAGACATGTATAAAAAATTTAAGTTAGTTATTCTAATTGAAAAAGAAAATTAATAATTTTCTTTCAATTTCAAAAATTAATAATTTTGACTTAATATTTTCAATAAACAAATTAAGTAATTTACAAATTTTTACTTTCAAGATTCTAATTTATCATACGATTTTCTTATTTTTGTTATCTTTCTAGCAAGTTTAAATAAGTTAAGCCTGAGGAAACTGTATGTTATCAATTTATTTTAAAAATTATTTATGCTGGTTCTTAGAGAGCATTAATTTTTTTTATAAAAGCAATTTTTTGTATTATTCATACCTAAATAATACAAATTCTTTTATATTATATAATATATAACAAAATTAAAAAGTAATTACATTTAAAAATTGCGATTTCTTAGTTTTATTTAAAATTTTAATATTAATATATGTATTTCCTTGTTTTTCATTTATTATGTATTTGAAAAATATAATTATATTTTATTCGGAATAACAAAAACTTAATTCGTAAAAATGAAGAAATGATATATGCTTTTGTAGGTGTAAAAGAAGAGAAAAATGGCTATAAATTTTATTGTACAAAAAATTAAAAAATTTCCCATAGTGACAAGCTCAATTATTGTTGCAAGTGTAGGTTCATTTTTTATCGAATTTACACCTCATTCTATATTACTTAATAAGTATAAAAATGTAATACAAATGAAAAAGTAAGTATAAAATAAGTCTTAATTTACTAAATTGATTTGAAAAGCAGATTTTATAAATATTTGTATATAATAAATGGTTTTAGATATGGAGAACAAATATCATTGACAAAAGATGTTGAAAATTTATTCAATGAAGTGATAGATGACCTGAATATTCAAGAAGAAAATAGAAAATTGTATGAGCCCTTTGCGTGTATTGGATTTAATTTGATTCATGCAGGCTTGAATTCACATAATAATCGATCAATAATTGGTATTCCTGTTAATTATGCATACAAAGATAAACTTTCTGTAAATGCATTCGATATTCGTATAGGCTATAAACAAGAACGACTGAATATATATCATGAAGCAGCAAATGATTTAATAGATTCATTATTACTATCAGATAAAGCTAAGAAATTTGGTATTGCACGAGAAATATTAATGGTTAATCAAAACTTACCATTTTATTATTCTATTGAATCACCTATTATCATTATATTAACTATTTTAACAGGAAAATTACTAAAGATAAAAGTTAGTAAATCATTTAAAATAACCTTTCCAATAAAAATGACAATTTTTGGGATAACAGGATTGTTAGGATACTCATTATGGTTTCAAATTAGAGATAATCTTAATACTTATTCAGAAAAATCTGTAGATAAACAATTGGCAAATTTTAAACAGGATTATTTTGAAGGTGGAAAAGAATTTTATGAAAAACTTTTAAAAAGAAATGTTGCCCTTAGAGCATTATTAGGCAATGATGGAATTAAAGAATTCAATAAAGATGGAGATGAAATAATTTTCATTCGTCGTAAAAGGATACCTCTGACGCAAAGGAAACAACTTTTTGATGATTTCACACTTTCAAAGGGTGTCAAAGAGAATGTTATATAGTTCATTCTATGCTTTACATAAATTCTTAATAAAAATATTTTAATTAGTCATAAAACATTATTTATTTATAAATAAGAATTCTAAATAAAATTTTATACATGATTATTTACATTTGTTATTTACTAAATACATCTTTCTTCTTTTCCAATTTTAAGTAATTTCAATTAATTTAAAAATTATCATTTTTTTGATTAACTTTATATATAAATTTGTAATTCTTTAAATTGAATTAAAAAAAATACTACTTTTTCATAAATTGTTTACACTGGCTTTGAGTACAATATCAATTAAATGATAAATTATCTTAAGCAAAATTTTATGTAAAAAAAAACGATAAATATACATATATTTAATTAAAACAATATTTTTCATAATATATTATAGATTTTATGAAGAAATAAATATTTTTGGAAATTTCAATTTAGAAATTAAATATACTTCAATTACAATAAATTAAGTTGAAATGCTTGTACCAACTGTACATAATATCCATTTGACATTTAAAGATGAATGCAAAATTGCTCCATGTACTGATGGAATTTCATAGATGAATATTAAAATGCTTATTACTTAGCAAGTTAACTATAATTCTAATAAATGCAAATGAGTAAATAATGTTATGTCAAACCTAATGATCCAAGCTGAAAACAAAAAAATTAAATATATTTAATAAAATATAAAAGATTATTATTTTTTGCTATTCATACCAATGACAATTTGTCTTCTTCTTTTTTCAGAATTTTTGATGTTTGATCTTGATCAAATTTAACAACAGCGGCAATTACTTTGGCAAGTACCATAGTTTCTTTTCCCATCATATATTTATATAATATATTCCTTAGATACTCAATTTCTGTTGAATCTTCTACTGATTCTTGCCTTATTTTCACTAATTTTCGTAGCTCAGCTAATTCTCTTTTTTGAGATAACAACGTTTGTTGCAATGTGTGAAATGAACCAGTATTTGATTTTACTGTTGCCATTGCAACTCTAGTAGTATTTTCTAACTCCTAATTTGAAAAACAATTGTAATTAAAAAACTTATAAATATTTAAATTTATTCTTTTCTATAATGTATTACAGTTTATAAATAATCATTAGTATTGATCAAGATATATTTAATATTTTTCTTATAGTTAGGATTTGTTATAAAAATTAAGTTAAAAATAAATGAAATGTAAATAATCACCTTGTCTAATAATTCGGTGTTTTCATCATTCTGTAAAAATATCAAATGCAAAACATATGAAAAAAATAAAAAAAAAAAATGATAAACTAAAAATAATTAATTATAGCCACTGATAAAACATACTTTTCTTTCATTTTGCCATTCATTAGTAAGTTCTGCAATCTCTTGTTTGTGTTTTGTTTCCAACTGATTTATTTTTTGCTTTACAATATGTTTCCACTTTTTCTCAAGATCTTGCATTTCTTCTACATGTTCTAATTTTATCTGACTTATATTAGCCAAATGTTCTTTAATTTCTTCTTGTATTTGTTTTTTTGTTTGTTCATTATCCAAAATTAATCTTTCAATTTCATCTGATTTTTTAGTGAGTTCTATTTGAAAGTCTCTCAATTGTTCCTTATATTCTTGTATAGCATCCGATTCATAACTTTTTTGACGATCTAGAAAATAAAAAAACATTAATTTTATAAAAAAAATAAGGAAAATATAAATTAAATTATATAGAATATATTTATTTTACTGAATCTTTTTTCTAATGCTGCTTGTAATTCTTTTTCCTTATCATGAAGTTGAGCTTGAAATTCTTTCACAATTTGCTTCAATCTTAAGTTCTGTGCTTCATCACTAACCTTTAATTCCTCTTGTAATTTAATTGCTTGATTTTTTAATTCTTCATGTAGAGCTTGCATTTGTGTTTCCTTGACTTGAAATGTAACAAGAGTTTCATCCAGTTGTGACTCTAATTTTCTTTTCTCCAACATTACTTTTTGAATATTTTCATTTAATTCTTGATTTTTTAAATTTTCTTTATTAATATTTTCTACACTTTCTTCTAACTGTGCATATTTTTCATGTAATATTTTTAGCTCAGATTCTTTATTAGATAAGTTATTTTTGAATTTGTTTACTTCTTCACGACATCTATTAATTTCTTGACTTGTTTTTTCTTCTATATTTAATTTTAATAAAGATAACTCACCGATTTCATCTAAAAGTCGAGCATTCTTTAATTCGCTTTCTTCTATACGAGCTTTTTTCTCTGTTAATTCACAATTTAAATTATTATTTTCATTCTGTATGTTACTGCAAAAGGCAGTTAACTCTTGATTTTTCAAAGACAAAGAATTTTCTAATTCAATTTTTTCGCTTTTGCTAGATTTCAATTCATGGTTTAAATTTTCATGACATTGTTTCAAATCCAATATTTCATTTTGCAAACTTTCTACCTCAGCAGTTAATGATTCATTTGTTCTAGTAAGGTTTTGAACTTTATCAATCACATTTATATTTTTTTGCTGATAATTTTGGGCTTCATGTAACAATGCAGTCAACTCAATGTTCTTACTTTTTATTTCCTCTAACTCTTTCAACTGTGTTTTGAGTTGTTCCATTTCAGAATTAATATTTTGCAATTGATATTTGCAAGATTCAATTTCTTTCAACAGAACAATATTTTTACTTGTCATTTCAATGTCCTTTTGTTCTAAATTACGAAGTTTCTCGAGAGCTTCACTTTGTGAATGCTTCAGAATTTCATTTAAAGTTAATAAATCGTTCTTGTTATCTTTTAAGCTTTTATTTTCATTATTTAATAAAATTTGCAATGATTTTAATTCATCTAATTCACGAATTATGTCTGTTTTTTCTTTTCTCACACCATCTAATATATTTTCATTTATTTTTAAATTACTTAAGTCTATTGCTAATTGTGAATTACATGTTTTCAGTTCTTCATTTTCATTAATTTTAATATTTATTGATTGATTCCACTCATTTTCGGCAGTCTTTAATTTTAATTTTTCTTGTTTTAATTCTGCTTCCAAAATATTTTTAGTATCTAATGTTTTTTGTAACGAATCTTTGGATTCTTCTAATTCAAAGCTTAATTTTTTACGAATTTCTTTTGAATCATTTAATTCCTTACTTAAATATGATAGCTTCAGATTATTTTCTTCAAGTATTTTCTTATAATTTGCACATTCAATGTTCAATTTAATTAATTGTTGTTCTTCTTCATTACTTTTTATTTGCAAACTTTTTAATTGGTTATTTTTATCTTCTAGTTCCTGTTTTATAAAACTAAGTTGTAATCTAATTATTTGAATTTCTTTAATTAAGTTATTGCGATCTTCATTTTCAGATTTTAAAGTTTGCATAATTTCCTTTATTTCTTTGTATTTTGCTGATAAATTGGCAAGTTCTTTGTTTAATCTTGTATTATCAGCAAGCTTAAGATTTAATTCATGCGTTAATGTTTCATGTTGCTGTTTCTCTAAAGAAATATTAATCAGAAAAGCTTCTTTTTCTTGTTTAACTTTACAAAGTAGTTGTTCACGTTCATTGTTCCATTTATCT
This sequence comes from Wiebesia pumilae, assembly GCA_018907045.1. Lineage (NCBI taxonomy): Eukaryota > Metazoa > Arthropoda > Insecta > Hymenoptera > Agaonidae > Wiebesia > Wiebesia pumilae. The sequence continues at coordinate 4,375,673 of JACCHZ010000105.1, read as the reverse complement.
AGTTCAATCAATTTACTTTGTAAATTTTCGATTTCTAATGCAAATGTAGCATTTTTTTTCTGAAGTTCGTTAAAATTTTTTATTTTTAGTTTCATTTCTTCTATTTCACTATTTTTATCCTTTAATTCTTTTTCCAAGGTTATTTTTTCATTTAAAGTTTGCTCCAATTTCGTGGTATTATCATTGGAATAGTCTTTAAGCTCTTCCATTTTTTTGTTTTTTTCTGATAATTCATTAATTTGAAATTTAAGATTTGTCTCCTCTTCATTGAAAAATGAGAATATTTTACTAGTTTCCTGTATAGTTTCAAATATTGCACGTTTCCCATTAAAAATATTATTATTTACATTATTTTTAAGTGATTCATGATCTTGTTTTAAGCTCTTCAGAGCCTTTTTACACGTTTTCAAATACGTAATTAAATTATTCCTATGATCAACCAGATTATTAATTTCTTTTTTAAGATCAATTATAGTTATTGAACATGATTTAAGTTCACTAGTAAGTCCTAATATATCTGTATTTTTATTTTCAAGCTCAGCTTGAAATTTGAGCATTTTTTCTACATCATCACTTATCTTACTTTTTAAAATTACAATTTCTTCCTCTTGAATTTGCAGTTTATATTTAAGTTGTTCAAATTCTTCTACGTATTTTTGAATCCTTGATTTATTACGAATTTCATTTCTATCTTCTAGATCTTGTTTTAACTCATTAAACTTTTTTTCATAATCATCTTTTAAAACATCATCACAAGTATCTGTGTCAAATTGGAATTTTTCTAAAGTATTTATCAGTTTCGATAATTCTTTTTTCAAATTAATATTTTCAGTTTTATGGTTATCTAAAAGTATTTTATATTCTTCTTTTTCATTATTTACTGCTATCAAAAGATTACTTTTTTCTTGAAGTTCTTCTGCTAATTTTTGAATTGCTTCTGATTCAGATCGAGCTGTCTTGGTTCGTTGTTCAAATTCTTGTAATTTAATTAAAAGCTGCTTATTTTTATTTACTTCTTCATGATACTTTAGACCCATTTTTTCTTCCAAATCTATTAATTTTTGTTGCATTTCTGATTGCATTTGTTTTAGTGCTTCTGATTTACCTCTCAAATGTTCTTGAGTCGCTTCTGCATTCTGATTTGCAACTAAGTGAACTTTTTCTAATTCTAGTTTTTGTTTTTCTATAGTTTCTTTAAACAAATTTTCAAGATCTATTGTTTGCTTTAATTCTGATTGAAGTTGTTTTATAAGTTCTTCTTTTCCTTCAAGTTCTCGATGAATTGATAATTTGTTTTCTGCCAATGAAATAACTGATTCTTCTTCTCGTTTTTTTAATACATCAATTTCTTCTTTTAAATTTAAGAATTCTTCTTTTGAATTATGTAATAATTTTTCCAAATTATTAAGTTTCTCTTGATTGGCTTTTTGCATAATATCATAATCTCTTTCTAATGTATTTTTTTCATTTGTCACTTCTAGAATTTTATGTTTACTACATTTAAGCATATCTTTGTATTTATCTAAAAAAATCTCCATTTTATGTATCTTTTCTTTTAACTGTGTATTTTCTCTATATAATTCATGTTTTTCACTTGATTTTTCTGAATCTGAATTCTTGGATAAGTCCACAAGAATGTCAACCTTATCATTCTCACGATTTTCAGATAATTCTACATTTTCTAAATTGTCATCAATTGGGCCTTTTTCTTGTAATAATTTAATCTGTTACAAAGTTAATACCTTAAAAATGTATTAAAATTTATAAATATAGACAGAGGCACTATAAAAATTAAGCAACCAATATTATAGTAATGAAATAATAATAAAAATAATAAATTTAATATTTATATAAATTAAAGAATGATTATTAATCAATTACTTATATTTTAAAAAGTGCCAAAGTCTTAAGATATGAATTAAATTAAATTAAAAACTTACCTTAATTTTTAAAGAATTTATCACGTGATCTTTTTCTTCAATATCATTTCTCAATGCATCTTCTAAGTGAGCCTTTGCCTGTTGTTCTAGTTGACATTGTTCTTTAAGATCACTAATTCGCCTTAATGCTTTATCCTGCGTTTCAACTAAGAGACTTTCTAGTTTTGTTTTTGCATGTTCTATTTCGTGATAATGAGTAACAAGATCAGTAAATCTTCCTCGATATTTATCGTATTTAATTCGTGCTTTACGATATGCAGAATATAATTGTTCCTTAGAAACATGATCTAATTGTGGGCTTATATTGTCATCAATTTCACTTGCAGATTGATCCATATCAGACTGAAAAGTAATTATAAATATATTTCTAATAACAATATTAGAACTAAAAGTATAGTAATTAGTTTATTAAAGCAAATGAAACATTTTACCTGTAAATGATACATATTTCCATGATCTTCATAAATAGGAAAAAGAAAGGATGCATCACTGACATTACTGCTAACAGATGACCTTCTTGAAGTATTAGAATTTACTAAAGGAGATGTCAAATCAACTGTTTGAAATCCATGCTTTGCTGGACTATTTTTTGGAGTTTCTATTAACGAGTAAATTATATTCATTTTTTAAACATTTTAAGTATCCCATTACTTCATTTTTTATTTAATTAATGAAAATAATAAATTAATATTCGAAAATTATCTGTTTAATATATTTTTATCTAATGAAAGTTAAAATATTAAATAAATAATAGAGAATTTACCATCTGTTTCTTCAGTCAAACTGAAGTTATCTTTGAATGACAGGTCTTGAATTGAGTTGTTTGACAATGATGGTGATACAACAGCCTACAATTAATACATGTTTTGTAGTATCACAAACAAAAGTAAATAAAGTTTTGCAAATTAAATTAATTAAAAGAGAGAACATCTAAACCTGAGCCAATTGTTGCATGCTTGCCTGTAGTCTGGCTGGAGATTGTTTCATCTCCTCTGCAAGCTTATCTTTAAATTTCTTGAACATTTTTTAGAATTTATTCATAAAATACAAAAATAATAACTTTTAACGGTTAATACATTTGTTTATAGCTCACACAAATACTTGAGATACTTCTTGTTAAGAGTACATTTTTGGTTTTTATTAACTAAAATAAACGAACATTATTAAAAATATTATGATTATATAATAAATTCATGTGACAATTTGTGGCAGTCAGAAATTGTAATAAATTCAAAATTCATTATGGATATTTAATATCTTAGGATTTTTATTTGGAAATATTATCAGTTTATTTATGCAGCCATCGAGTCAAGTACTATGAAGGAGGTTATAACCAACGTCATTATGTGTCAATTTTGTTTTCATGAATTTAGTTTTTCTTTAACCTTTAATATTAGATGTGTCTGTAAACTGTGCTTTAACGTATGATTTTAAAATGGCATATCAACGCCATCTTTTGAACGTTGTTGTTTAGTTTTCCATTCTTTAAAAGAATAGTTTTACATATTGATTTTTAATATTTTTAATTATAATTTTATTTTTACTTTTATTAAACTTTATTTTATATTTTATTATTAATCTTAATTAATGGTTTTAATATTTTCTTAAACATTTTTAAAAAATGCCTGAAATTTTCTAGTAACATTTTCAACTTTTTAATAAAATATCGATTAAAACTCGAGTAACAATCGAATTTTTACATTTATTGAAATGCAATTCTGCTTTTTCTTTTATAAATAACGTTTTCAAATAATTTCTTATCAATTGCTTATACACAAGCGTTATATTTTAAGTAATTACATAACATAATTTTGGAAATCTTTTAAAAATTAATATAACAGTTTAATATTTAAAATAAAACAATGATTTATGTAAGAACTGTTTCCACCACTTAGGCAAGTTTATCGGCAATAATTAGGGTATATGGCCGCTCCGTAAATCTTCCTACGTACGAGTCGACAAGGCAAAGGCGTGAGCAAGACAGACTTCGCAGTGATGGCATCCGCGGTCGTTAAAGGATTTTGGTAACAAGAAAAAAGGCTAAGTCTCATCATCAGAATCAAACGTATAAGAACGGAAAGTAATGTTTTGCTTATGCATACATTTAACACCAGAGTTTTATTTATGTCCCTCCCTTCTCTAAATCAAATTTAATTTCTAACACATTACCAACAACAGAATATCACAAAATATTGAATAAAAGTGCAAGTTAAATTAATAAAACTCTAATTTATGATATAATTTCTGACAACTGAAATTTAAAAACATTTTTTTTAATTTTTACTAATGTATAAAATTTTTTTATCTTTAATGAGCATAATTTAGTAATATAAATATTTTCATTTTATTGAAACAACATATACGGATTTATCATGAAGATAGTAAAGCCTAAAATGTTACAGGAAATTAAAAAAACAAGAATTATAGATTTATGATTTCATTTAAATGAAAGTTTAAAAATTATTTTTGATATCCAAAATGAAGTTTCTATAATAATCAATACTTAAATGAAGATTCATTTTCTTTGATTCATTAGTTGTTAAATTTGGATATGTTCCTCTATTAACAGCTACAATCGTATTCTTATACAAAAGTGGACCACCGCTATCACCCTGAAAAGAAAAATTATGAATTTATAACATCGTATTTATTCACGATATTATAAATACGTATATTGTAATATTCGTTGCTTTTATAATGAAAGAAATTATTAATATTTTTTCGCAAACTTCAAGATAAAATTAATCGTTGGTATATCTTGTTTTACACATGTTCAAGGAATTAATTTTATAACTAATTCTTTATGTAATTCATATGGATATGTGATAATTCAAATATTACTTTATAACATTTAGAATTACGGTTTAATCGTTACTATTCATTTAATTCAATTAATTCAAAAAACAGAACTAATAGTTATCGAGAATCTTTAATACACCATGAAAAGTTTATTTTTATTACACGGATATGTAGTGGTAAAATTTAAAATTTTGAAAAAATTCTATTATAATTCACATTTAGAAATTTAATACTTGCATAAGTCATTATTACAAACGGATCTGCAGCAGTGCATAAAATTCTTGAATGAATAGGAACCCTTTTTCTTATAAGCTTTTCCGTTCTATCAATGCACTCACTATTAGGTAAGATTTTCAAAGTTGCTTTTTCCATAATAGTAATCACTTCGTTATTAATTGATGTTCCCCATCCTGCTATAACAACATTTAATCCATACAGATGAGCATTTGGCATAGTTGAAATAACTGCTGGTCTGATTTCAAGAGGCACATTTTCAGTCAACTGGGAGAACCATGTATTTTGATTAGTATTTTCGAAATTGTCCAATAAAAGTCAACTTTTGTAATAATGTTCAGATGTGTGTATATCAATATATAAGATTTATAAAATACATAAAATTTGAAAGATTAACTTTTCACTTGTAATATATATGTATGTACATGAATTTCTTTTTAGAATATACCATAAAATTTTCTTTAACATATTTACCCTTATAACAGCAATGTCGTTTGTTTTAAATTGTAAGCGCAGATTCTTCAATTTCACCCATTTATTATACGTTATCCACCAGTATACTAAATATTTTCTAGCTTTCCTAATATTGATAGATCCAATACTTATTTGAATTTGATTAAATTGGTACAGTTCCAAACAATGATCACAAGTTATTACATCTTTCTTTGAGATTAGTGTACCTGTGCATCCATATTTTATATTAAATGCATCGTTCACCTCATCAATAAGCAAGATACATACAACAAAAGATAACTCTTGCTCTTTTGCTTGTTTAACATTCTCCCCAATCATGGCTTTTGCATATATTAATACATATTGGTTACCTAAGAAATACAAATTTATTTAAATACATTATAATGTTATTTTATGATTTTCTTTTAACTCTTTTACTTTATATTTTATTGAAAATGTTTAAAAAATATTTTATTCCTTACAACATATTATATAAAAAATGTTGAATAGGTAAACTAATTCGAATTGCATACTGAAAGCATATATTTTTGAAAGCTCGCGTTTAATAACAAAAATATAAAAACTTAAGCCAGTATTTATTTAGGATATCTATGCTCATATGATTTAATAATTACGATTTAATAACACGATTTTATCTTCACTATGTCGTGAGTCAAAGAAAACCGATAATTATGACTTAAACACTTTTCAGTCATAAACGTTATTTCTGACATTTTTGTATTAAGTAAATATTTGTGTATTGTGTATCAGTGTTCATTTAAATTAAGGAGAAAATTAAATAGAGAAATACATGGCATGACAGAACGATATCGTTCATTACAAAAGTTTGATGTAATTATGAAAAAAACTTACAAACGCAAATATAAATATATATGTAGCATGACAAGTTGTATCGCACGATGACAAAAGGGAACATGCTTAAATTTATAGTTATTGATTTTAAAAAATTTTAATGATATCCATACATACAAAAAATATATAAAACGTTTAGACATACACAAAAAATGTTTAATATTACGGATATTCCGATTGTTCTTTTATCTTTCTGCAAGCAAAAATTATATTTAAATAAAATGCATGTCATGAAGATTCAACAAACTATTAATTTTGGAAATTACTTGATCGATTCGAGTTAAAAAAAATTAAAAAAACTCTCATTAAAATAAAAAAAAAGTATAAAGAAGAATCACAGAACGGGTTATATTAAAGTGCAAGAAATAGAATAGTTATGTATTTATACAATAATAATGTAATGTACACAAATTGAAGATTGAAACTTTATATTCATTCCTTTTTTGTTCAAATGAATAAATTATTTTTAAAAATAATGGAAAATAATTTATTTTATTAATAATTTATTAAGAAAAGTTATATATACTGTCTTATTGTTATAGAGTTTGTCTTATAATGAAATTGAGTTGATATAAGCGAATATTAATAAAAAAAAATACGTAAAATTACACTATACAGTAGATATAATACAGTTTTAGATTTAAAATAGATAATTTATCATTATACAGATATTCCCTGATGGAGCGTAGTAAATTTTATAAATGTAGATAGATACGTGAATTTCTTTTACTCTGCAATAATATTATTACTCAGAATAGATATTTCTAATTTTTATAAGAATAGGTGAAATAACGAGTATTATTTTTTTCTGCACTAACTCGTACGTAATTAATCCACATTACATTAAAAATTACTACTAATTAAAAAACTACTACTACTACTACTACTACTACTACTACTACTACTACTACTACTACTACTACTACTACTACTACTACTACTACTACTACTACTACTACTACTACTACTACTACTACTACTACTACTACTACTACTACTACTACTACTACTACTACTACTACTACTACTACTACTACTACTACTACTACTACTACTACTACTACTACTACTACTACTACTACTACTACTACTACTACTACTACTACTACTACTACTACTACTACTACTACTACTACTACTACTATGCTACTACTACTACTACTTACGCTACTACTACTACTACTACTACTACTACTATACTAAACATAGTAGTAGTATAAATAAATAAAAAAATATTTTTATCTAATTCTTATTTGAATTTAATATATATTACAATTTTTTATAATTTTATTTATTATTTATATGTAATTGTTAATTTATTAAGCAAAATGTTATCAATAATGGTAAAAAACTGATTTTTCATTAAAAAAGTTAGTTTTACACATATTATCTAAAAATAAATACGAAGATATTAGATATAATTTTTAAATACAATAAAAAATTAAAAATCTAGTTACGGGATAATATTTAAATTTGTTTTTTTAGATTCTTCTTCTGTTCAATTTAATATTAAAATAGTTATACTTTGTTATTTATCGTATAATGTTCTCTTGATTACATATTTAATATAAGAATAAAATGCTTGAAAGTTAGTTTCAGAATGTATATTATACGACACCTAAAAGAAAATTTATTTTGAATACATTATGTTATACGTATTAGTTTATATTATTAAAAGAACCTTCAGTATCTTGAAAATATCAAAGAATTAATACATCCAAGTAGATGAAACATGCATGAGTAACATTTCACTGGAATAAATAATGAAATTATTTTTTGAATTAATTTTGATTAAAATTATATTTTGACAAAATTATCTAGTGAATTATTTAACAAACCGTAATGTTAAATAAGTATTACTGTAATTGACACTTTAATAAACTCTAGATTATCTGTTTGTTTAAATTTACTTTTAATTTAAACTTTAAATATTCTTATATAATTATATTATAACATTTACATATTTGCGTATAAGTAGTCTTAAAAGTCTACTAGCAATTTAAACCGATAAACTAACCTATTATTTAAGAATCTACTAATAGTAATTAATAAAAATGAAATACGACAGTCTTCTAGATAAAAATGAAATTTTTATGATGTGGATCTAAAAACGATACGCATTTTATGTATTTTCAAAATTTCTAAGGAAATAAGAAAAAAGTTGGAGAAAACACGTTTAAAGTTTTCTTTTACGAGTTAAATTACTATCGCATGCTTTACCGGATGAATTCTAGCAGATTAATCAGTATTTTGCATTATATAAATTATAAGACGTAGAAAAAATTTCGATAAATATATCGACTATTTTTTAGCCCGCCTCAAAACATGCATTATATTCATCTGTGCCACTATAATTTTTCTATAATTTGAAAGCTGCATAATAAGATGATTTGACAATTTTATATCTAAAACTTTTCTGTATGATAAGACTGTCGATAACATGCAGAGATTGGAAGAAAGCCTTTCTTTGAGCTTTCGTCTCCCGATACTCTTAAGCTTCCCGTCTTTTCACAATGACAAATTTCTTTAAAAACTGCTTCATTTAATGATATTTGATAAACAGCCACCACAGTATTAGGGATTTTTTTGTTAATACAATAGAATTTCAACAAACCTAAAGTACAGAAATATCCATAAATCCGCAAAGTATATGTTGTATATTATATCCGATACCTTAATGTCTCATTGCATCTATCATTATTGAATTAATTTCAAACACATTATTTGTCTCACTGATCGACATTGGTAAAAAATAAATACAAAGACTATCATGTATGGAATATTTCATTTTCGTTTGAAAATCATTTCTTGATAAAAACATTTTTTTAATTTCCATAAAAGATATACCTTACATAAATATTATTATCTCTTAATTAATATTTTGAAAGATAAGCAATTAAATCAAAGTATCATACACATATAAAACTGGTAAGCTTAAGCAAATATTAATGAAAATTAAAAATATTTTTGATTTAAAATACTTAGTAATGCAAAAGATCGTTAAGATATTAATATTTTAGGGACAGTATAAAATGTTGTTTGAAAAATTATTCATTAAATCTGCAAATGTAGGATAGGTTTTCATAAAATTAGTAATATTCAACCATGTTTCAAAAAAGAAGGAAAAAAAAACAAAACACAGAATAAATTAAGTGAATATTAACAGATCAATTATAATGTATACAAAACAAAACAAAATTTGTTATTAACATTAGTTTATAGGGAAAAACTACGGACAGAAAATTCGTTAACATAAGCCTTTTTATGTTCATAACAATTAACTGTATTTTATAATTTAACAAAAGGCGAAAGTTTTTATTAAAAAATTTTTTCTATAAAAAAATAATAACTAGATTAATAATATTAACAACAATAACAACAACAACAATAACAATAGTAATATCGATACCGATATGAACTATAATAACCATATATGAAACTGTGGACTTTTGTTGTAGTGTTGGGTTTGAGTATAATTTATTGCTAAAAGTCTAACGAGTATTATAGTATTATAAGTGATCTACGGATGCATTTTATGGTTATTGAATAAGACGAAAATAACAAAAATTATAAGACGAAAAAGACAAAAATTTTTTTGCTTGAAGATAAGTACGTTTTAAGATTGATTATCTCTCTCTAATATAATACATTATATTACGAATGATTATTATTAGTATATATCGTGTGGTTTCGTTCTTATCGTTATACAATAGTAGAAGGTTTCGTATGCGTATGAAATATAATTATTATTAAAAAAATGACCTTTGTGATCTAAACGATGTAAAAGAAAAAAAACTAAAAAAAATTAGAAATAAATCGAAATTAGAAATTTTGTTTTATTAAAACTTTAATGATAACAAAAATTTAAATTTTAATAAAAAATATGCATTTCGTCATGTTACAAAAATTATAAGCCGTAGGAAAAATTTATTTAAAACGAAATTCTTTAATGTTCTCGCTGACAATAGTGGAACTATACATTCAAAGTAAGCAGCAAAAAATATATTCTTTCGAGAAATCACAGATATTTTTTTTAAATTTTCTATAAAAAATTTCTTTTTCATTTTTATATATACATACATATTTACATATTTACTCTATCGTAACTTTTTCTTTGACAACTTTTATTGTTGAAGAAATTGTTGAAGATACAACGTAAATACTAATGTATTGTACGATGTGTGAATAACAATAAAACGTGGTTGTATATTAAAAATGTCACCCTCGTTCATAAAGTATCAGAGTGATAGAAAAAGTTGGAATTATTATTGTTTAATTATTCAACACTAATATATTACTGATAATTTCTTTATTCTTTTTTTTTCACTATTGACATTTATTTTAATAAGATTTAAATACCATCTAAAAGAAATATAAAAAAATACAATATTGTCGGATTTTTAAGATTATTAGATTAAAAAAAAAGTACGCCTTTATTAAGTGAAACAGCGCTTAATTTTTCCGACCAATTAATCAAGCGAGGAACAAAGTTAATTTGGATCGAAGCGTTATACAAAATCAGTTTTCCTAATGGCTCGTGGCCAGTATTTATTTTGATGTTTTGGCTACCTGCTCTAGTCATTACGTGATAACCAGTGGGTGAATATTCTACTCCACCTCCACAGCGGGAAGGTTGTTGTTTGTTTTCATAGTACTTTACGCCGTCTTGTATCCATGGTCTACAATGTATTTTTATTTGTAATAATATTTAAATACAGAAGCTTAAGCGGATAAGGAATTTTGGAGATGGTGGTCGTGATCGTAGTGGCAAGTGTGCGAGAAATGGAGGACGCATCGACAGATAACGTTCGAAAACGGGTGCAGAATGAGTCCAGTGTGGTGGCCCAAATACAAGAGACGGCGCTCTCACTACCACGCGCTGGTCCTTTTCTTGACTTTTGCTTGGCTTGGCTTTTTTCTTTCCTCCGCCACAACTGGTGTAAAAGATACTCGCGTTTAAGTGCGAATGAGAAAGAGGGAATTCAGTGGCGGAGGTGCTATGGCAATTCTTGCCTAACTCCCTTGCTACTTACATTCACATAATACACACGTAGTTCTGCATACTCGCGACCGACATTTATGTCGCAGAAATTAGAACTTAAAATAGAACAAAGGTTGTTAGACGCAGGTAATATTAATGACGTAGTTCATATCACAATAATAAATGAAAAGAGTCCAGTCTGAAGTGGATTTCGACGAAGGTATTGAATATAAAGATATTGTATATAAACTTTAGTTTGCTTACACGAACGTTCAAGTCATGTACAATTTCTGAATTAATACAGTAAATATTATCTTTAATTTCCAATTTTCTGGTTCCAATAAATTAACCTGATAATGGAACAGTAGGATAGTGATGTGCAGAGGTAGGTTGAGCATTTGCTCTTCTATCGAGTATGTACAGAATCCAATACGGAAATGGTTTGAAATACATTAGCAGATATTCGTATCCTCTCGTCAAAATACGACTCATCATATTCACGATATCTCCGGTTATAACGTTTCGTGAACTGATGATGGTTCCATGGATCATGAACTTTAGATTTAGAGTGCAGTGGACACTAAGTTTTTCAAAATCCACGCCTACTCGGAATGCAAGCGCATCACTAATGGAGCTTTTTCCTTGTGTATTAAGATACTCATGTATATTTTAATTCGTTAATATTTAATATTACAAGTACATCTCGATGGAATAGTATTTATAACAATATAAAAATATCAGTGAAAGGGTTAGCCTCTAGTTAGTCGTGGATACCGCGCGTGTGGGAAGTGTTACACCCAGTCGACATCACTCAACTTACACTTGTAACGTTAGCTCATTCCCAACAAGCTGAATCTTTTCTCCGATTGTGGCATTCGCGCTTATGGTGAGGGCTGTAGTCGAGTTTGCTGGGATAATTGGTTCTCGGAAGGGTTTTTTAGATAAGGGTAGGTGCCGGAAAGAGGAAGACGGAAATTTCCTGATTGGACGGTGTCACGTCTACCTCAGGGTGGCCACTCTTTTGGCGACCTGGGCTTCCACTTTTGAAGAAAATAGATGTATTTCTAACTCTTTAATGGTGTTTTGAAATGGCGAAAGGGTGCGATATTAGGAGTGAAAAGTACGCCGAACAACGTACAATGGGATCAGAATTAGAATATACGTCGAATAAAATGCGAATAAGGGCCAGCAGTAGAGTGAAGGCTGATAGGTACTCTGTAACGATATATAAAGTGCGCGTAATTTTGTTTGAACTTTCAATATTTTAAACGATTTTATTATATTCTAGTAGAAATTAAAGTTTATTTATTATTACAAATATTTGCATAAAATCAAAGATATTCTTTATACATAAAAAGTATCAACTGACTTCCTCATACATTTTATTTAAAACATTCTTCAATTATATTTATTTTGTTAGCTGCGCTAAAAATGTCAATAAACCATAGTAAAATTTTAAAAAATATTAATTTTAACCAAAATTTTTTGAAATAGATATTTATAGTTATTTACGAAGTGCTAATTCTATGTTCTTATAGTAAAATTAATCAATCGATCTACTACAAAAGAAAGATATATATAAAAAATTACTAATAATTGTATAAGCAATATTAAATATCGTTATTAGACTTTTTAAAAAATATGCGTACACGTCTAAACTGATACATAGAACTTTGATTTTCCTTTTTGTCAATTTATTTAATCATCTATAACTTCGTAATCTTCGTTTTGTCCGTAATCATCATATTGCTCTTCAAAAATTTTCTTCTTTTTTACAGGACAATTAGAACATCTAGATTCGTTTATACCATAATTAATACAGGTCTCGCCAATGCATTCACAACAACCATCATGAAACCATCTATAACTTGTTGCACCCATAGTTTGACAATGTTGCTTACATTTACTCCATGAATTGCATTCTGTTATAAAAGCCACAGTACAATTTACTGTTATTATGTCTAATTTTGTAGAGTGATTGTACGATCCATAAACTGATTCTAAAAAAAAAAAGAGAAACTTTTGTATACTCGCTACATATTATATTCTATAATATGTACAATGATATTCATGTAATAATGCTACAATGATATTCATGTAAAATTATTTCTTGTTGTTAAAACCGTCGACACAATAAGTTTTTATATTTTTTATTATTATTAATAATAATAATAATATATATTTTATACATATTATGGCGGACACAGAAAAATCTTGAGTGCCAAAATAATAAATGCATTTGTCGATTAAACCACGGATTTTCATGTGCTCAGGCATAATCTTAGTAAAACAATAAAATGGATTTTTTCGCATTTAGAAGTGAAGAATATCATTGCTGAGTACGAATATTTAAGATATAACTAACGTTTACAGCACCTTTTCCAAGGTATGCAAAAATCTTTAAAAAGATGACGTTAAAACAAATAAAGCTATTTAAAAAGCAAATTTAAAAAATTTTAATAACCAATAACCGTATTAAGGGATTATTTTTAATGCAAAGCAAACCTTTTTTGTGGATTTATAGATAAAAAATAATCTTTTAATGAAATTTTACTCTTAAATTGAAAGTTTTTAACAACACACATTGATAATTTTTTGGTACACATTGTATTAAATTTATAGCATTGTTTAAAACCAAACTGATAATTTTTTATTTTATTCTTAAAATTACAAAGTTGGTGGTTCATCCAAAAATCAGTGTTGAACCGATTCAAACAGTTTATATATAATATAATAATAATAAATAAATATAGCTTAACTTGTAAAAAATTAATTAGGACGATAAATATATAGTTGAAGCATTTTATCTGTCAATAATCTGTCGATCTTACTGTAGTGTTTTTTACCAATTTTTTATATCACGCAAACACTTGTTTAAAGTTAAAATATTATGAATAATATTTTATTACCAAAGCGTTGCTTTAATTTTTTCGATATCACAGATTTTTTCGGTAATATATTTAAGCTTGTATAGTTAAAACTAATTTCGTATAATATTTGTGCCTAGAGTATCATTATCATAATATTTAGAAGAGAAAGCATACGGAACGAATTTTAAATATATTTACTTCGACCTTTCCTTATACATCTTATCGATACTTCAATTTTTATTTGTCTAAGGAATTTATTTACGAATGTGTAATTTAATTAACTATACAAAAAATATAAAGTTTCTTACGCATTAAATATTTTATATTTTTGTTTTGATGATATGTAAACATTTTAATAGGCAGATCGACTGGATAAGTAAAGCTTGACCATCTATCATATACATCTGGTTCATCGGTAAGAGCACGAAAAAGTTCCGAAAATGGTTCATCAAAGTCCTCTATGTGTGATTTTTTACTTAATGGATTATGAGTTACATTAGGTTTTGGGCAAAGATCTGTAATTTAATAATATAATCGTAAATTTGAATTTTTACTAATTTATTTAAAAAATAATAAAATAGATCATGTGTTACGGTTTAATATTTATTATAATTATAATAATATTCTCAAATGTGAAAATATTATATGCGAAAAAAAAGACTGTGCATATATTATTAGCAGTAATTAAAATATTTAAATCTATATGCGCACAGGCTAATAATAATTTTATATACTTTTATTGAAATATATTATTAAAATGTTAATAGTATCGGTTTCATATTTTTATTCATGACATTTCTGAGAGTACAATAAATAAATTCGAGTGATATCTCTGAATATATAGAATGAAACGACAATGGGATTTACAATTTAGCTTAAATATTTTTCATTTCTATACTATAAAATTCATTTCAGATATAAAACTCTTTTTTATACTTATATGATTAGACTAAATTACTCATGAAAAATTTTGATCGTGCATTTTCTTTAAAGGCTTTATAATATTCATTTTAATATTATTTTTTATTTCTACCTTGTCTATAAAATTATTAATTATTTTTAATTATTATTTCAACTTTACTAAATATTCTAACTGCGTTTCAAAGGTTCATTTTCTCAACTTTTAAAATTGTACTGACTTAGGATTTTAAAGTAATATTCAAAAATTACATTTTTTTATTATTCAAATGTCTCTCGCGTTTACTAAATCGATTAGTTTTTTTGAATTGCATAAATAATTTGAGAAATTGTAACTTAGAATTTTTACCATGTAGTATGGTAATAGTAAGTACTAGCTGATTTTCAACAATTTTTTATTTATTTGTAATAATAATTATTATGTAATAATTATTGAAATTGTTATTTATTTAATTTTATAATTATATTATTTAAATTATATTATATATTAATTTTGTTTAATACATTAAGCAAATAAATAAGAATTATAAAGTAAATGAAGCTAACAAAAGTTTTAAGATTGATTTTTAATATTTGTGTTAATACACGTTTTATTATTATTTTAGCAGAATCTTTTATTCATGGATAAGCCAGTTAAGGCAAGTTTTATGATTATTATTAATTTACTTATTTTCAATAAACACAACTATTGTCCATTTAAATGCATTTGGTCTATTTATAGTAAAATAAAAAGGTTTTCTAAAATGAAAATGACTACTTGACATAATCTTTTTAAGAGAATCAAGACCTTTCAGAGACCTTTCAAGGTTTTGATTTTATTTTCTAATTGTAATATCTTTGTCAAAACATCAAATAGAATATATCAATAATATATGTAATCATGATATCTGAATTAAATACACACCGAAACAAGAGCAACATTCGTCATATAAATAGCTGAGGCAGAGAAAACAATCCTTGCAGCAGCTACATGAACTTAGATCGCATTTACAACTTTTTAATAGCATACATTTGCTAACGATACTCGCGCAAATTGCTTCGTTACAAGCCTGACCAAAGTTTATCAAAAATATAATTACGACTAGAGTTGCCACCATGGATATTCTTAACGATAACAATAACATTTTACTAGGTTCTCCTGCAACTAACATGTATAGCTACAATTTTACTAATACACTTAGAGATGTAATAAATAACATTTTCTGTTGTTTGGAATACAAACCTTTTTCATTTTTATATAAATTCGATATTGCTGAAATAATGTAAAGTAATCAGTAATTAAAAAATTAATAAAATCTTATAAAACATTAATAGTAAAACAATTATTTATTATTAGATGTTATTCACTATAAGATAAATGTCAATTATTTCGATTTGGGTTAATTTACCGTGATTGTACAATGAACAATTCATTTGTAATGTTTTCTTCAGCTTAGTAATTTTGGTATATAATTTATGTATGTGTAAATATGAATAAAGAAATATTTTATCCCAATTGATTAAATTAATTTAATTAATTAAATTATTTAAGCAAATTATTCTTGTATGATGCATATTCCTAGAAAAAATACGTTATGAGTAAGAATATTTAGTATTAATGAGTAATCATTGTACACTAAGAATTTCTTTATTGCACCACTAGTATATTTTAATAAATAATGTGTATCGTTTATCGAGTATTTTTTTAAAGGAAAGTACGATTATGCTTAGCAATATCTAATTAATTACTGTATTACTCATCTAAACCTATAATTTTTCATTGCATTTCGTGACATTTACAAAACATGGCATACCTTAATATGTAACTTTATGATTAGGTTATCACTTGAGCCTTATCAGAGATAAATATTTAAAAATGTGTATACAATCATATGAATAATACAAGTAGTTAAGAGTTATAATTATTCGTAGTTCATTAATTCAAATAATTTATTTTATTTTACACATATAATTATTGATAATTATAATTATTGTGTAAAACTACATGTAATTTTTTATATCATAATGTATAATCATTATGATAAATAAATAAATAAATTTCTAATTTTTATATTATTAAATTATACAATTCTTTAGATGTTTGTTTTATTAATAAATATTTATCTTAAATATTTATCTTTAATAATAGTTTTATTATTTTTTAATACAAAATTAATAGTACATAAGTAAGTGTGCTAATACTGAAACCAAATTCAGTAAATAACAAATACTTAGTTTCTATAATTGCTGTAAAACTTAATAATCAATTAACAAAATTAATGAAATTTAAGAATTTTACTAATAGTTTAAAATATACCGTTTTCCGAAAGTAATGAAAAATGAATTAAAACGTTGTGGAATTGCAATATTTTTATTATCAGAATTAATTTGTAATTCTAGTACTTAAATCAATTTAGAAACAAAATAAAAATATTTCATTAATTATTTAAATGCTTGAGATACATGCTTTGTATAATTACAAAATAATAGTATTGTTATATAATTCTACTCTAATACGTACCCATCAACACATGAGCAATAACTATTATAGAATTTGTCGAGGAAATATAATATAGTCATTATTTAATATATTTGACTAGTCGCATAAGCATTTTCCTTGAATTTCATACTGGGTTTTCATAGAATTTAATAACTTTTCATGTCACATTCAAGACAATAACGAATTAATAGTAAATACAACAGTACCGCTAATGTAAATACTGGTACTTAAACATTCGTTACTATACCTATTACGAACACTATATTAACAATCATAATCATAAAATCATTTAAACAATATAAATATATATTTTTAATATACTTTTATCTTGCCACTTTAAACTTATTGTAATATTCTACGTTAATTGATTAAAAGAACGTCCGTAAAAAAAAATTTTCTTAACATTTATTATAATTTGAAAGTATTTGTTAGAAATTTTGTATGAAACAATAACCGTAGATATGTGCTATATTTCTTTGATTATAAGTCTTTATATATATGACATCGGTGAAACTAGAATCGTTTAGCAATAGTCAATTTTCTATACTGCATTTTCATATGATAATCTTTTAATTTACAGTATACTAATATCAATGTATTAATTGAAAATTAAAAAATAAGAGGATGTAAAATTTTATTATTAAAAATGTTGATTAATTTTTTTATGAAAATTAAAACCATTTTTTAATTACAAATTACAGTTATACTCTATATTATAATAGTATTTATTAATTAAAAATTCAAAAAGAGATAAAAGTCTTTAATAAGTTAACAAAATATACAGAAAAATTAATACAATTTACTAAAATTTTAATAGAAATATTATATATTCATTAATAACAATTGTACTTTTATTGTACTTGCACGGAATCAAGCTAAATAAGTGACGCCTCTTAAGTATTTGGCATTACACTTCTTCGCAATTAGGTTTTCGAAAAATCAAAATTTTTATTGTACTTTCAAAAGTAAAACTATAATGACTATATTTGAATAACGTAGCAGAAGTTATCTTTAATATTGACAATTGGCTGTAATAAAAACAAATACTTTTTCAATATTTGGTTTGTGCTCTGATCATTATTCTTAATAATTTTGAGAAAGAAATAAGAATGAAATAAGAATATAGGGTAATATATAAAAACATATTAAGCTAAAAGAAATAATACTTAAGTAACATTGCTTATCTACTTTCTAATAAAGTTATGTACTACATAATAAGGTTATGTACTTGAAATATTAATGCTTTCAATTAATTATTTTTTTCTCAAGTAAATAATGTAACATTAATAAAATTTAATTTTATCGTCTATTTTAGGTTGTAATTATAACAATACTACTATAATAGTTGCCTAAATTATATAAAATTTATTGGTTAATTCCAATATGCTTACAAGTTTTTAAGTATTATATTTTTATGTATGTTTTACATATTTAATGGAAATTATACATAGTAGATTTATGTATTACATTTATCTTTAAAATGACGTCAAATCTCAAAAGTTTCAAATACATTTATAATTTACCATACATCGAAAGAACAGAATTATGTCAAATTTTAAATCAGCATAATAAATGGGAAGAACTCGCAGGTAAATATTTTTTGAAATATTTTTTTAAAGATAATATATTATGTATAATATGTTAAGACTAGATTTAATTTGCTAATTATATATTATATATAAATTTATAAAAGAACATAATATAATAGATTGGTTTCATATTTTTAAACAGGTGTTTGGATGGGATACAATGTTCTTGAAATACAAAACTTAAGAAAAGAACAAAATCCTACCGATGAACTTTTAACAATGTGGGGGCATCATAATCATACAATTTTAGAATTATTTATTTTGCTATCTAGAATGCAACATTATCAGTCAATGGTGCCATTAAAACCTTTTGTTGATTGTAAATATCATACACTTTTATATAATGGAGAAGGAAATCTTCAAAGACTTCTGCAAAATGGACAGCTAAAAAAAGACACTAAAGATTTAAAAATTGGAGTACAAAACTTTAATCAAAATAAAAAACCGTGTGAAAATACAATTAAAGTATTTTTGAATAATACAACAAAAGAACAATCAATAAAAATATTAAACCAACCAATTCATCTCGAACAACAAAATGAAACACCAAGTAATTCAAATAATTTGTTAACATCAATGCCTGCAATATTTTCAACATTATTACCTAGTATTCCTTATAATGAATTAGTTACGGCAACCAATAATTGGAAAAAAGAAAATATATTGGGAAAGGGAGGATTTGGAACTGTTTTTAAAGGTACTAAAAATGTATATACTGTATAATGTTTTTTTTTTATATATTTGTTTTTTTGTTTATATATTTAATTTTAAGCTTCTAATTCTTAGGAATTTGGAAAAATACTGAAGTAGCTATTAAGAAACTTGAACCAAGAGGTTCTGACTATGATGAGAGCTATGCACTACAGTTAGAACAATCCTTTCGTGAAATAAGAATTTTAAATTCTTTACCTCATGAAAATATTCTACCTTTGTATGCATATAGCATTGGTGGTGAAGCACCTTGTCTTATATATCAGTGTATGATAAATGGCTCATTAGAAGATCGACTGCATTTAAAACAAGGATCCCTACCATTAAACTGGCTTCAGCGTCAAGAAATTGCAAAAGGAACAGCACGAGGATTGCAATATTTACACACGATTCATGAGAAACCTTTAATTCATGGAGACATTAAAAGTGCAAATATCTTATTAGATAAAAATTTTGAACCAAAAATAGGTGATTTTGGTTTAGCAAGAGAAGGCTCTTCTGATGATTTTTTAAAAGTAAGTGCTTTAAATTGTAATAATCTTCTAACATATTCATTACTAGTCAGTTAAAATGGCAAATAAATTTACTTTAACAATATTTATTTCAGGTAAGCAAAATTCAAGGAACTAGACCATATTTACCTGAAGAATACATATTTGGCAAAAGTTTATCAACCAAAATTGATACATACAGTTATGGTATCGTGCTATTTGAATTAGCAACTGGTTTATCTGCTTACGATAAGTCCAGACTTATAAATAAACGATTAAAAGACTATGTAGATAATTTTGATGAAAAAGATTTATATTTATTGAAAGATAAACAAGCAGGAAAAAAGTATGATGAAGTTTACAAATACTTGATATTACTTGGAAAATGGTGCTCAAATAAATTAGCAGAGCATAGACCAGAAATGTCAGTTGTCTATGAAAAATTTAAAAACTAATTCACTACAAAAATAACTATAACTGTTACCTATGTATATATTTTATTGAGAAATGTCGTAATACAACAATTTTTTAAATACATATGTGATGTAAGTAAATTTTTATAAGTATTCAATACTTATGGGTATTCAGTTTTGAAAAAATTGATTTTTATGATTTAATTAAATTACTTTATTTTAAATAATTTTATATTAATTAATCTTATCAATTTTATAAATTTTTCAAAAGGATAATAATCTTTTTTAAATAAAGCAATAGAAAACAGTAATTTTAAATTTATATAATTTTTAAAATAAAATTATTCTTGTTTTTGCTTAATTAGTTGCTGTAAAGAAACTTTATAATTTTATCAAACTTTAATTCTGATTAATGCCTTAATTATGCAACATGTTCTAAAAGGAATTTTATTATATATTTATTAGATAATCGTCGAACATAATGTAAATAGTGTTTTGCAAATAATTAATGATAAGATATATTTGTTATCTATTTTTTATAAAAAGATGCACAAGAATAAAAACAATACAAAGAATAATAATACAAAATTTTGTGTCTATATATTTTATTTTTTAGATACAATATACAATCTATCAAAAGGAAAAGTGAGTATACAAATAGATAGACTTGGTTATCATTTAGTGAGTAATACGATTTATATCTTTTATTGACACTATTAATCTACTAAATCAATTGATCCTATTCGATAATTTTACTGAAATTGCTTTCTATCTCTCTTATGATTATTCCTACCCTTCATTTCTATAGGTTGACCATATTTTCTCTTTGAATTTTTTCTATGCGTAATAAATACAAGTTAATGGATTTTAAAGAAATTTGAGTCTAGTTGGAATCGTTGAACAATTCAAGTTTTATTCTTGGACTTAGATGATTCGTGATGCTGTAGTAAAATAGAAAACAGTGTCATTATTAGAATGGTCGATTCCAAAATTCGGCAAACTTATAATAATAAAGCCATGAACTGACTAAATATTGCGTTCGAAAATTATTTGAGTTTTCTCCGATACATAATGCTAAGAGTGTTTTTATGTTCGTATAAATATAATGAAATAATAAATTATGCTAATGTTACAATTTCATAATTATGAAATTTAAAAAGTTTTTATTCATTTGCATAATAAAGAAAAATAGAAAAGGATTCCGTAGTTTGAAAAATTTTTTATTCCTATTTTTGGTGCACGGTTAAATTTACATACGGAAATTTCGAATGGGATATAACTATTTATAGTCAGTGAAGTGCCAATTTTACAACTATACCGTTCTGTCTGACTTTTTTTGCCGTAAAGAAACATGTATTTGGATACTATATAATTCGACAGTAAGATTCAAGGACTGTGACAAGTACCCTAAAGTCTAGACTTGGAACCGAATACTACATACTTGCATCTATGCCCGCTTCCCTGGAGAAGGAGCTGAAAAAATGAGGTACCTTACTTAAGATAAATCTAACCGGAATTACATCGTTTCAAGTGATAAATGGTGCTCAGAATTTGGCTTCAGGTTTTTCCAACAAATCTTTGCATCATGTGTACATTAACTATGCGTGGTGATTTGAGTTTCCAGTTTTTCTTTATTCTCGCATGCTTATCTCATGATGAAGCTTGGCAGGGTACAGCTTTGAACTTAGTTTTTCAAATAACAATATTTATAAAAATTTATTATCAAATTAATTATTAATTAAAAACATGCCTGCTATATCAATTTATATTAATTTAATTTTTAATTACGAGTCTTAAATTAGAGCATTGCCTTTATTTTTCTCTATTTTAATTTAGAAATCATGGACTTCTCAGATTTAGTAAGTATTCTCATCATACTAATAAGGATGTCAAAAAATTGGACAGTTAACTAAAATGCTATCTTCTGCTCTCAAACGTGAATTTTCGAAATAAAAATTAGCATTTCCTTATAATATATAATTATCAATATTACAAGTCAAGAAAAAATAATTAAAGATCATTTCAATTGTATAATAATTTCAAACATAAAATCCTCTTAACAACTTTTCATCATAGATTATTCGATGCTTTTTATTATAAAAGATGCTAATATTTTTAATTAAATATAATCTTCATCGTGAAAACATTTATTTGATAAGTTATTTAAATTAAATAAGTAACCACTTACTCAGGCTATTAAGTAATAAATCTGAGATACGAAAATTCCATTTTTTCTTTCTTCAAATTTATCATTATAAGAATTGATGAATATGAGACACGTTTTCCGGATGTAACAATAATAATCATAAGATATGTTTATATTTATATACATATACCTATTTTATAATTTTTAAATATATTATAATTATATAATTATATAATTCTAAATATTTACTTTTATAATAATTTACTTTTTTAGTGGATATCTGATATTTTTATAGATATCTATTAAAAACTAATTTATATTGAAATTAAAAGTTTTTGGTAAATATGAAATACTATGATTAATTGATATGGTAAATTGTTTAATTTAAATTATTGTATTACGTATTTAAATATTCTAATGAAATGTTAGACTATTAAATATTTACAATATTATAAAACCATTAGATATTTATAAAAAACATATTATTTATTATACATAAATCTATTAAGAACAAAATACTTTTATTAAATGCAATAGTTTCTGTCGTTTATCACAGTCACTGTTATGACAGTTTTATTACTTCCGGGATGGATCTTTATAACAGAGTCCATCGTTCATTGCAAAGTTGGATCGAGAAACCCAAGACATTACAAACGTCAAGCCACACAGCTACCATCAGATTCTAGGAGGGAAACCTTGTAGTTATCCAACATACCTACCAAGAATAGGTAACATGAAGTTGTTTGGCTCTATAGTCACCAGGTACGGAATAAATGACTGATACGACGTTAAGAGTAGATGAATCGATGCGAACGACACCATGAGCGGATAATATGAAGTTTTGGAAAGGTTTCCGCGAAACTCTTCAAGAAGACGACCTCAAGATCAATGATAGTGGTTCCGATAAGTTCAATGACGGAGAAAATTATGCTTTAGTGTTTGAAGCGACAGAAGGCCGAAAGAAAATAAAAGGAAGCCAATTGTGTTTAAATTGGGTATCAGAATAAATAGATATGTTAGTCAGGTGATAATTGATGATAGTTCGATACGTGAGTGTAAATGGATGAGTGAAACATTCAGCGAGATTGTGATGCAGAGTGAAGGATACGAATATGCAAGCATGTATAAGGGTTGGAAAGTGAGTTAGGACAACCGAAAATAGGTTTGCCAGTTTGTATGAGAGAGTGAGTGAGTGAGTGAGGGGCGGGGGAGGAGGAGGAGAGATTGTGTATTCAGAGATAGTTGTGATGAATATGATTCACAAGCAGAATTATTCTATAAATCGTTGTAATGTATCAGAATTTGCAGTTGAAAATACGCGTTGTGTTTTTCTTCATGGACTTCCTGCCTTCTTTAAATGCAATATAGTCATACATATATGCTTTAATGTGTTGTTTTACTAGTTGTTTCTTAAAACTATTTTGCTCTAAGCAATCATAGCTTTAAAAGAAAATCGCTAAGTTAGTAAAAAATCGATAAATTACTTTTAATATTGTATCATTGTTTCATTTATCACAAGCTGTGCAGCATGGGTTTATGCGCGACATTTTAATAATATAAGAACGTGAATCTTTGATAGATTAAATTATTAGTAATTCGCGTTACAATATAGTTATAACAATTATGAAACAACCGACTGGTTATTTGAAAAAAAAATAAGAATAAAATAAATGAAAATCTATTATATAAATTAAAATCTAGTGTTGGAACTTATAAAATATATAATACTATAAATAAAATCTAACTATCTAAAATTAAAGCAAATGTATAAACTTGTACAAGACACTAATTTTATAAATAAATCAGACTATGTATAATAAAACTAAATCTTTGCAAATCTTTGAAAAATAAATCTTATTTTTGCCACCCTTTATACTACATGTGTATAATAAGATATTGGAGATGATAGAAGATAAAGAACTAATCCTACATATAACTGGAAACGATCTATTGGGAAGGAAATCTTTCCCTACCGACATTACCGAAGAAAGTTAAATAAAAAATAAAGAAAAGAAAACTAAAAAAACATTTATTCTTAAATCCTCAATGCAACATCAAATTATTATATTTTAAAAGAATACTATATTTGAAGTTGAGTATAATATAACATAAAAAGTACCTCGTGGAAGTGAAAATATGCCATCTGGTGTCTTGTCGGCTAGTTTAGCGAACTACACTTATGATTTATACGAGTATTCAAGAAGCTGTCAAGTAATTCATTTTTATTTTTTTTCGTTTCTCAGGTCATATTCAGTCTATATCTTAACATTATATAATGAAACGTTTATCAGATGAAAAAACAAAGTTAGTGTTTGAGAAGTTAACAAAATAGTGAGTTAAATGATTTTCAGAAATTTTTCTAGGTTATGTTACACATCTTTTTTACTTCTTTATTTCGATTTTTTTCAGTATAGGAGACAACGTGAAATATCTTATAGACAGACCAGAAGATGCATATTGCTTTCGAGAAAAAAATAATAGGGTATATTATGTATCAGAAAATATTTTAGCTTTAGCAAATACAGTACCTCCTGATAATTTAATGAGTATTGGCACATGCATAGGGAAATTCACTAAATCTGGAAAGTTCCGCTTACATATTACTGCTTTACACTATTTAGCACCTTATGCACAAGTAAATATTATTTTTTATTATAATGTCTGAAATATCGAAATCTCTTATTGAATGAATTATATTTTTAGCATAAAATATGGATTAAATCATCTGCTGAGCAACAATTTTTATATGGTAACCATATAAACAAAGCTGGCTTAGGAAGAATAACTGAAAATACATCACGATATCAAGGAGTTGTAGTATATTCAATGAATGACCTACCTTTGGTAAATAGTTTTTTCAAAACATGTATTTTTAGATCATTTTATAGTATAAATCAGTTGCATTCTTTCTAAAATTACAAATTATATATAATTGTTTTAATTTTTTAATTTCTCTTTAATTTCATAATATAATAGTATAAATTAATAGTTCATACTTTTTAAGTATTTTTATTTAAATAACGTTTTTCTTAATAAATAATTTGAACTATTTTGCTTGTACATTGTTTTTCTTAAAAATAAACTTATCTACAGTTTGTACTAAACTTATAAATGGAAGAATTGATATTAGTTGTCCTTGTTTAACCACTCTATTATTTATTCAAGAACAATTTTGTAATAGAAAAATAAATTTCTTTAGAATTTAAAAAAATTACGAAAGCCTGTACAAATGGAAATGAAATTGTATTCTTTTGTCCTTTGGTAAAAATTATAGAAAAATATTTATAGATAATTATAAACATTTTTAAAAACTTAGTCAGAATTTGAATTCATTTATACAATTACTTTTTAAATAATTGCTGACTATCTTTAGAGAAGGTTAATAGCTTGTAACGTAATAATATGAGATTCGTATTTAAAATTTACAAAAGAAATATATGATTTTTTCATAGAAATATTTTTTGTAAAATTCATTTAATATTTTAGGGCTTTGGAGTTGCTGCAAAAAGTACTGATGAATGTAAAAGTGCAGATCCAATGGGAATAATATGTTTTCACCAAGGTGATATAGGTGAATATATTAGAAGTGAAGAGACATTACTTTAGGTAAATTTATATTTATAAGATTTTAATAGAAAAATATTAAAAATAACAGTTCTAATTTGACATAATCTAATATATAGATTATGTATAGATACATCATTGTTAACTTGAAAGATTATGTTGTTTTTATTTTTATAAAAAATTATTAATATAATACTTTCAACAATTTCTACAATAAAAAACTATAAACAATAACTTTAATATTTAATATAAAAAATGTATATGATATATATTTCAGCTATATTGCATTAGCTGTCTTTAATCTTTATAACAATTAATATTTCACCTAGGGTTGATTTTATCACCATAAAAATCAAATTGCCAAAATTGATCTGGTGATTCAGAACAGGCAGTAGCTCTAACATCTTCCTTGCTATGTATACCAGTAGCATCAAGACATAATCCAGTCCTTAAATGTAAAATCTTTCCATCCTATATTATAAATAATTAAATTTTATTTTACTTACAAATTTATTTAAATTAATTATTACTTGTTGTTGGTTTATACGTGTACCTCAGTTAATATCCATTCCTTATCATTTTCAATTTCATCACAAGATTTCATATAAACTTTAAAAGTATCTTTTGAATGTTCATTTTCAATCACAGTTGCACATGTATCCTCTCTTCTTAATTCTCCAATTTCACTCAGTGAAAAATACTAAGTTAATGAATAAAGTAAATTAAACAAGTTACGTAGATAAATTTTAAAAATGAGATATAAAAATTACACTTTTTATAAATACATCAAATAGAAAATAATAGTAATTTATAAATTTGTTTATATTTAAAATTTTAATATTAATTTTAGTTAGAATATATTAAATTTAACGCTATAGCATGGAATTCCTTATAAATTCCAATAAAAAATCTAATAAAAAAATTTTTTTTATACTCTATAATCAAATTAATATTTAATTTAATGAAAATATATAATTTTCAAATAAAGTTCTTAAACTAATTTATAATTTTTTTAATACTCAATTTAAACTATTTAATATATAGATTAGTATAGTATAATAATTTAATATATAGAGAGAAAATATTAAGAAATACAAATTTTGCATCAAATGATAAGTAAAAAGATTTTTAGAGTTGTTGAACTTTAAGTTTTGAATATTTTTAGATTTATTAATTAAAATAATAGATTAATTTGTTATCATATAATAAATTATGTATAATGTACAACATCGATTTTTAAATTTGAATAACGAATTTTTAATTAATAGCAAAAACCGACTATATACATAATGTAACTGTTGTAATTTAGTATTCATATAGATATATATATATATATTTTATAATTTTCTATTTTTCGTAATAGATTTGTAATCAACAATTCCAAATAATTTTGCATACTAAATAAATAAAGTGAAATAAAGTTTTCAAATTTATACCTGACTTGGATATAATTGTAAGTGACATTCATAGACTCCTAAATTGTATGGTTTTTCTTCATCACGTTGTAAATTATCTAAACATAAATTATTTGTTTGAACTCGCACTTTACCAAATGCCTGTACGTTTTCATCCGGTATAAATTTTTCGGGATAAACATTATCCAAATACCACTTAAAACTTTTACATTTTAATTTTTCACGTAAATTTACACGACTTTTTATATCACCAATTAGCTCTGGTTTGTCCTGTTACCATAAAAATAATTTTCAATTTGTCTTTATAAGTGTAAAACAGATATGATTTATTTTTATCTTACCTTATATTCTTCACGATGTAAATAATATAATCTTTTATAATCATCCATCCATACATTTGCTAATCTCGCTGTATTAATACCATGCGTATCTTTGTTCATTGGAAAGCTATAAGGTAAAAAATTTCTAAAAACATGACCTACTCTAGAGCAAGGGATAGTTTCCAGAACTCCACCACATTGCCATATCTGAAACAAGTTATATATTTAAAATAAAATAATGTAACCTTGATTTATAATTTAACTTACTCGAAAAGATATTTCAAGGTTTTCTCCTCCCCAACCTTCCATTTTATCGTCATAACTACCTAAATCCCAAAAATATTTTCTATCAATCGCAAAAAGCCCACCAGCCATTGTAGGTGATTTCACAGGAGAGATAGAAGAAGTCTTAGATTTTAAATCGCTTTCTTGTATGTTTATCCACATAAAATGACCAGACCAAGTAAATCCTCCAACTTGAAAAAATGATGGTTCATCACTGAGAGAATACTCAAAGGTTTCTTCTGATATGTTATCTATGATTGGAGTTACAACTGCATTACGTTTACTTTTTATTCTTTGCAGTAATGGTTCCAACCTAAAATAGAAATTTCAATAAAAGAAAATATTAATAGTTTTAAAAAAAATAATTAGCTAACCATTGTCTTGTTACTTCACAATGGGCATCTAAAAACATTAAAACATCCCCTGTTGCACTTTTAGCTCCTTTTAATCGAGCTCGTACTAGTCCTCCTCGTTCTTGTAATCTTAATAACTTAACCTTTTTTGGTAATCGGGTTTGAATATAATATTCCAATAAATCTTGTAGTAGTTCTAAAAATTTATAAAATTAATGTGATAAAATGATGACAGTTAAATATAAATTTTTATACTACTACTTTTATTTTAATTACATTTTATAATTTTCATTACATCGTTAATTTGATACTATTTCTGTAATTTAAAAGTGGATTTCAAAAAAATGAATCATGATCAAAAATAAATAAAACTATCTAAAGCCAAATAAAAGTTAATACAGAAATTATGGAAAATCAAGAGCCTGAGTTTGAAGAATAGGTTGTGAATAGAGTTAAGACATAGCCTTTTATATTGACTCAAGCACCAAATATTCATATTATTACTAATATATTTAAATTAGTTTTAAATTTACCTTCATCGCTTTTATCATCAACCAGAATAATTTCTTTTAGAAACTTTGGTGGTGTTTCTTTTAAAACACTATACACTGTTCGTAAAAGTACACTAAATGCTTCATTATGAAAGATTATGATAATGCTTACTGTAGGAAGTGTAATATCATATGTTACATTTTTGCAGCTATATTCAAGATTGAATAAAAAAATTTCATTTACATTTTAAACTTTTGAATTAATATTTAATTTAATTTATTATTTTTATTATAATATGACTTACAGTGGATCTCTTACATCTGGTAATTTTCTTTGGAATGGTATTTTATTCGAAAGAATTATATTCACTGCTTTCTTTTTAAGTACTTCATTTCCTTTAATTTTTTCTTCACCACTAAGGTAAGCAGGTTTACCATCTTCACCTAACTTTTGTGATATACCTTTTATATATTCATTGATCCACTGTTCATACCTTTAATGCAAATGGGCTTCAGAATAATAATCAAACTGTTAGTTGGGATAGTATTACCTTTCATTTTTTTTATAATTATGAGAATTATTTTGTAGGTGTATATTTTCAATGTAAATAGGATTGTAGACACTTATAACTGAAATACGTCTAATAATAATTAAAATAACAACTACATAAAAAGTGTAAATTATGCATCTGATTCTGTATCGCCAAAATTTCATTTTCTACAGATGTTCATGATTATTCTTGTCGGAATGTCAAACGATTTCTCTTCTGTTGCGTACTTCTAAAAAGTAAGGTTAGACGCAACAGCAGCACGTATGTGTCTACACCCGCGTTAATGAAAGCATGTGTGTGGGCAAACAGGTTGTTGACTAACATTTCCTTTTTTAATAATAATTCATAATATAAAAAGTTTGTTAATAAAACATTTTAATGTAAGTTCAAAGAGAATGTTAATTACTTTTGATTAAAAGCATAATTCATTGGCTAACGTAAGAGCTACTATTACGCTTCTATACGTATTAACACAGTAGTGTTAATTTGCAGATAAAAAAAATGATAATCGTAAGAGTAAAGACAATTGCAGACTGATTCAGTTTGTTGTAACGAACTATTTATTTATCATATTTATTTAAAATTAATATAGATTTTCTTTTTAAGTTCTACTAATTTAAATTGTTTAAAAACCGCAAACAAGAGAATACCCCGTTGGTAATATTTGAAGCGAATTAGTCGAACAAGCTTCAATAAATTAGTAATTGAAAAGCATCTAATTCTAAAATATTTATTTTATTATTATTTTTAAATATATTTAAAAAAATTTTAATTTAAATGTACGAATTTTTTTCAGGTTGACTATCTCGTATCGAGTTTCTTAATAATGTGTTGCGAAAATTTACTTCGACGTTTAATTTCATTATATATTTAAAGTGTTAACAAAATATTGATTTATTACAATTACTTATTGATTAAAAGTTATATTAAAAAATACAGATGTTTCGAAATTCAAAACTTTATTTAAAAAAATTATATATATTTTTATAATATCTGTATCAAATTGTTGAATGTAAAATGTCTTTAAACACTACATCTTCTAATACATTAACTTAGAATTAAATCTAAATATAATTAATACAGTTGATACATAAATTATTATGTAATAAATTACTGTATTAAAAAAATATTAAAAAGTTAATTATTAAAACTTTTTAAGATTTTTAGATATTATAGCTATGTAGAAATAACTTCAGAATAAATTTCATGTTCTTTATTATTACTGAAGTATTTTTCTATTTCTGAAAATGATTTCCCTAAAGTTTCTGGTAAAAATATGTATACAAAAACAGCACTTAAAAATGAAGTGGCACTAAAAAAAAAAAATATACCCTGTGCTCCCATGTGATCCATCATAAATGGATAACCTTTTATCATTCCAAACATCATCACATAAGCGATAGATATCGTAACTCCTCCTAGTACTCCTCTAACTGATATTGGTAACAACTCTCCAACCAATGTCCATGGAATAATGGTAAATCCCAAGCAACTTGTACTTACGTATAAAAGTATTATCACAAGTAAAATCCAATTTTGTTTAGACATTATTTCTTTAAGTTTACCATTTTCATCACAAGAAGAAGTGACGTAAATATACATTGCTAAAAAGAACATAGAAAAAGCCATTCCTAGACCACTTGCTATGCAGAGTGTACGTCTGCCAAATTTCTTGCTGAATAAAGACGTAAGAATGCTTAAAAAGAAACGAATAAAACCAAGTATAACCATTGCTCCATACTTATCTAATCCATTGCCAAAATTTCCTCCAATATTTTCAAATACAGAAAGAGCATAGAATATGATTACATATGATCCTGTAAGTTGTTGCAATAAAAATAATATAAATAGGATTACTGATGGTTTAAAAACAGTTGGAAGTTTTAATTGTTTGTAAAAGTATGAACATTTTTCTAAAATTGAAGTTTTTGGTTCATTATTGGTATTATGATTTTCCGAAATTTTGTTAATTCGTTCAAGTTCCTCTTGATATATCTGCAAAACGTATTATATTTTAAAATTTTATATAGAATTTTTGTAATTAAGCAAAGTAAAAGCACTTATTGTAACTAACAAAACATATGAAATACATTAAATCTATACTCACTTCTTCAGATTTATTTAAGAATCTTAATACCCTTTCAATTTGATTTATTCGTTTACTTAATTCCTTATTTCCAAAATACATAAGCCAATATGGACTTTCAGGAATTAATAATAATAAAAAAAATATGCAAGAATTAAGCACTATAAAAGTAATAGCCATTTGTTTCCAGGAAAGCCATACTCCAAGACAATATGTAATTAAAATGCCCAATGAAACAAAAACTGAATTCAAACACAATAGCATTGGCCTAATTTGTGGATGTGTGATTTCTGATATGTATATGATACTAACAGTTGATATTCCTCCCGAAAAACCAGCAGTTACTCGAGCTATATAAATCATAGTAATAGAATTGGCTAGAACCAGAATAATAGATGATATTATGTTTGCTGTACAAGAAAACAAACAAACTTTTTTACGTCCAAATATGTCCATTAATGGTCCAACAATTAATGATCCAAGAGGTACTGATATTGTAACCAAACTTGCTATTTAAAATAAAAAAGTTATAGGTATTTTGTAAATATTAAAAACATAAAATGGATAAAAAAATGATAATTGGTGAATTATGTTAAGGAAATAAAATTTATTATACCAATCCAAGATATTTGATCCATTGTTAAAGGAAAATCTTTTTTTAAACCGTCTTCCAAGATAGTACTATAAGCCATGTTTATTCCAGGCTGAATTACAATACAATGTACTATGCAGCTGATAATAATCTTAAATAACAAAAATACATTGTAATGCAAAATAAAATTTTAAAAAATTTATAATAATCAATTTATACCTGTGGTAAAATATTTCTAATTGAATATTTATGACTAATTGATGTATCAAATTCATCAAGGTGTTTTCTAAAAAATACTTTTCTTACGTGATATAACACAGTTATATAATTTTTTGTACAATTTTCACATTTTTTTATAACTTTTAAATTTTCTTTAACAACCTTTCAAAAATAATATAGTCTATTAAAAATTATCCCATTTTAAAGGATAAGATTACAATTAATGTGTACTTTCATAGAATATACATTAAAAATGACCTTAATTAATATTTTATTATAAGCAATCTTTGGAATCAAGTGAAAGTCAATATAATTTTTGTGATTTGCTTGATTATTATTAATGTTTTATTACAAAGAAAAAATTTCAAACTGATTTGAAATAATTTAAATTATTAAAACAATACGTATTTTATATTTTTGCTTACACTGGTTGGTTGCTTAAATGTATGAGTATTAAAAGAGCAAACAAAATGTGAAAAATTTTCTTTAAGTTAAGATTGAATTTTAATTTAAAAGCAAAAATAAGTATAATATCAGAAAATTACTCACTCAATTAAATTTTCTTTATTACTATTGTCTAAATCATTTGAATTATCAAACAGCCCAAGCTTTTGAAAGGACATATATTTATCATCTTCCATTCTGTGAATAGCAACTAAGATTATGAAATTTATATTATAAAAGATAAATAAAAAATTTAATATAATTAACTAATAATTTCTTAAAATTAATTACATTAAAAAATATTATTTAAAAATTTTAGATTTTGTTTAATAAACTGAAACAGACTATTAATCTTAAGTATAAGTTCTAAAATACACGTATTTAATTCTCATTGAAAACGGCAAACATAGTTCTTAATTCTATAATTTAATTCAATTGTATTATTGTATAAGCTACTTACTTGATAAATTACTAATTTTTTTTTATAATAAATTGTTTACCTTACACGTATGAATTTATAAGTGTATCTAGAATAAGTATGAAAATTGTGTAAATTCATATCATTATTTCATCATTAGTCGCTTTCATATTTTATCTTATCTCACGAGTATTTTTAATTTAACGTAAACTTTAACGGAATTAAACTACAATCTCTAGTGTTGGACAAAAGTGCGCGATTAAGTATATAAGCAACGTGTGAAGACTTATTTATGATGACGATTGGCATGTGTGAATAATGTGAGTCTATCTGTATGTCATAATGATTCGTGAATAAGATTGTTCTACACTGTCTGTACTGTATGTATGTATGCCTGTGTTTGTATATATATATGCCTGTATTATCTGGCAAAAATTATGACAGAAATTTTTTACAAGAGTCACTTTTCATAATTACTTATTTTTTCGATTACTGTTTTTATTACTAAATTCATGCAGTCATTCATATGTATATTGCATAATATATAATTGCTTTAAATATATCAAATCATAAGAAGAAAAATATAAAATAAGAATCTATTGCGAGAATGCGTTGGCGATATACAATTCAATGATTTAAGTTTAAATTGCTCAACCCAGTGTTCCAGTCTAAGCCAAGGTTAAACAATTTATAAATTATTTATTAAATAAAGTATGCACTATTCACCGTTACACATTATGTAAGAGATCATCAATTAACGACTAACGAAGATAGTGGAAATAGCTCTAGAACTTCGGGTATTGTTGCCCTTTTTTATTCTCATAGTATTAACACCAAC
This sequence comes from Wiebesia pumilae, assembly GCA_018907045.1. Taxonomy (NCBI): domain Eukaryota; kingdom Metazoa; phylum Arthropoda; class Insecta; order Hymenoptera; family Agaonidae; genus Wiebesia; species Wiebesia pumilae. Next base: position 4,341,200 of record JACCHZ010000105.1, on the reverse strand, counting down.
ATGATTCTCTTGTAATAAATTCTAACAATTTTTTAAATATGTTCATTTCATTATTTATTGTTAAAAAATATTATTTAATATCATTAATTACCTTAAAAATAGTGATCTCTTATTTTGAAATTACAGTATAAATATTAAGTGTAACTGAATTTCTAAAACGGAAAACAATTGGTACTTTTCTTATATACAATAATGGAAGAAATTAATTTTTTCCAATGTTAGTACGTATTTTCCACAAATCTTATTTAATATAAAACAAATTTTATCGACATAAAGTTAAGTATATTTTACAATGATAATGCATGAATTGCCGCGGTTAGGTGCCATTGTCGATTGGAATAGAATACACAAGTATATAACTACAAGCGCCAATATATGTCCGGTGAATGTTGATCCTAACCTAAAGCCTGCGTTATGGAACTCACAGAGAATAAAGTAAAATGTATACTGAATGGTCAAAATTTAAACGAATTGAATAACGAGACCTTTGATCAAATAATTCAGATCGCTGCATCTCACATTTGTGGAAAATCCAATGCTGAAGGTATCGAATGTGATTGAAATACAGTTTGTTGTACTTTATATTTTCCTCACTGAATTTTCACTATTGCACATATAATTTTTAAATTTATGCATACCATTACTAGCTTGTTTCAAATTTTACATATTTATGATACAAATTAAGAATTTAAAATATTTTAGTAAACGTGAAAACTATATATATTTATTCTTGTTCAAAAATAGAACTTGAATTAAAATCATTTGTATTGTTTTTGGAAAACTCATGTTTTGTCTAATAAAAGAAAACTTAAATAAGCAAGTTATTCACCTAAGCATTACTGGTATTCTTGCTGTAATTGAATCAATTTTATTTTACAAATTTTATTATTTATATCAGAGGTATTGTCTATACATTGATTTATTGTAATTATTTATTATGTATTTAGCTCTATTGATATTATATATTCTTAATTGACTTAAACAATGAATTATAATAATAGTAATAATAAAGAATAGCTTAATGTTTATAGCTCTTACACAAATATATGGTTCTAAGTCTGATGTTATTAAAACTGGGTATACAGATATTATAAAGTTACTTGTAGAAACTGCAAAACATGATACAAGTTTAGAAGAGTTAAGTAGTTTACTAAGATGCACTACTTTGTCAAAAACCTACATCGATAAATTCTGTGAATTTTATGCAAATAAAAAAGAGCATCTTCAAGAAAATTTGGAGTCAATTGGTAATGGTTTGCCACATATTATTGATGTAGATTGGCGAATAGATTATTGCATAAAGGTACTTACTAAAGGAATCAATTATATTCCATTAATATTAAAAATACAATAATGGATTTGACGTTTTTTTTTTATGAAATAGTCGAACATAAATAGTTCTGCTGGAGTTGCGAACTATAACGTATCATTCAGTTCAATGAAACATGGCCATATTGAAACTGTCAAATTTGTATGTACAATTCAACAACTTCAAGAATTAGTTCTCAAATTGAAAGATGCGACTAGACATATAGAAAAATTAACAAATCCTTGATACAATTTGTGAAAATTAAATATTTTTTTTTATTATAGCTTGAGTTTTTGTAAATACTTTATTATAAAAAATGTGAGAATGTAATATGTATAAGTTGAATAAAAAAAACTACAGTAATACTGGTGCATTCTATTATATTTTTGCATGAAAGAGGAAAAACATCTCCTAATCCATATGTAACTGATTAAAAATACATTATTCTCCTGTCAAATATTTATCTAGAAATTAATATTTTCTGATAACAAAGAAAGATACTATTAGTATGTTCTTAAGTATTAAATACATAATTATATTAATAATATAATAATAATTTTCAATTGTCATTCCATATATAAATTCTTTAAACATGATACACTATGTACAAATAAATTGGAGCTGTACTCCATTCTAAAAAAAGGAAAAGTGAATCTGTTACATTCATTATTATATTTTCATTTCTCATGTCGCGCCTGAATCGCTTCAAGAATTTTTCATCTTTTAAAAAAAGTACGATATTATATAATTTTGTCATTTTATTTTCTTTTTTTCGTGCGATAGATTCTCCTAAATTTTAAAGAAAGATACTCTATTTTCATCGAAGAAAATATCGCATGGTCCGTTTGCATGAAAACGGTGTAACGATCACAGCGTTAGATTATTATTTACTAGAATCGTGCAATACAAGTTGCAGATTTATCATCCAATAAATTTTTTGTTCCGCGTTCATTTACTCAATATAAGGTATGATAAGGCCTCGGACATTTCACTACTATATCTTTTAAATCTCGAGTATTTTTATTTTAAATCGATCATAAATTGCATGAATGTTTCAATAAAATTATTGCTTCATTACGTAATTATTGATATTTTGAGATTTATGTATACGTAATATGAATAAAAAATAATAAGCATTTAAAATCATATTTAAGTAAAGCAATCAGATTGTATTTTTACTTTCTCGCTACGAATAATTAAAAAATACTCGAGGCTATAAACCATACGAATTTGTCAACCTATGATATAAAAATGTGTTTCTGTAAATATTATCATCTCAGTTCAATGAGGTATATCTAACACGTTAATATTTACTTTATAATCATCTGACTTGATGTGGATGTTTATAACGATTAAAAAAAGGACAATAACTTTCTAATACTTGTATATTTAGTTGATTGACAAATTGTATGCTATCAAGTGATTTGCGTGTAATCTGAAGCTGAAACTGTTTTGAGTAATAAATAAATAATCCTTGATAAACTGATGCAAAATAAAATTTAAGAGTACATATTTGTTCTAGATTAATTTTTAGTCAAAATATAGTATACTACTTTTAGTATAATCGTTTCATACTAATATATTATTCTTGTTGTGCTGTTATTATTATTATTATTATTATTATTATTATTATTAATTTCTGTAACAATTTTCTCATTCAATTTTATTACAAAATAAAAATTTTAATTACATAGTAATTTGTTATGTTTTTAAATAAAATGTAATTTAATATAAATTTTACTAATTATTAAATGATTTGTTAGTTACATATTAACACTAATATGTATATTATATTGACTTTAACATATTTAAATGATTTAAATTATTTAAAAATTTTAATTATTAACATACAGAATAATTATAAGAATATTTATCTATTATGTTGTATTTTCTGTTACTAATAATTTATTGGTCCCACAAAGAACCCACGTGCCAAGTGTTGTATAGGATTGTATTGACTATAGGATAAATTTGAGCCAATTGTGCATCAAAGTTATATAATTGCATATTTCATATTCGAATGTTATCTTTAGTTTTTAAAGTAAATGTTCAAAACATGAAATTCATAACACTCAATTTCGAGTTTACCAAACTTATGAAGTCTTAATTGCACGAGACGGTAACAATGTAAAAATTTTGCTTTGAGTTTATTATATTATATTCTGAAAAACTAAATTGCAGTTTTGATATTAGCTTAAAATAAAGCATAATCGTGATGAAATTATAAGATCATGACTGATCAATAAAAAAGCCGATCGTTTAAAAGTCACGTCTGCATTTTCTTCAATATTGATTTATAAGCGAACAATTACAGCTTCAGCGTCGACGCAAGTTCAAAAACAAGAAATCCTAGATAGATATTCCATAAAATGAATAGACAGCAACCGTTCTCTTGTGTGTGTAATATTGCGACTTGGCTAATAAATTCTTCGAAAGCGTGTAAGATTGTAGGCTTAATAGTTTAAATAATTATTCCTCGGATTATGTTGTTTCTTGTCATTTGCTTCACCATTATTAAGATCATGCATGTACACTATGCGAGGAGCTACCAACAAATATTAAAGCTTATCAAATCATAGTTGCCTCTTGGTGGGCTTTCGAGGAAGCAAATGTTTTAAATCGTTTAAAAAATATGTAAAGTATGAAACGAATAACGATAACAAATTACGATCGTTATTTCCTTTGAGTGTTACACGCGTGTAAGGTAAAGAAACTAGTGGTTGATAAGAGTAGGTAACGCGCTTCGAAGTAGAAAGAAAATTTAGGTAATTTATTTAGATAATTTTCTTATTCAATAATTCTCCATTGATAAAAAAGTGGTCAAGTTGACAAATGAAATGAAAAATAATAATAATAAAATCGAGCATTCAATAGATAATATTCTGAATAAATGCTGTGCTCAACACAAAATACGATAATAATAAACTTCGATTCGCATTAAAAATAAATGAAACAATAAATCGAGCTTTGACGTATATTTACAAAAATGTACACGAGTGGGAGGGAAAGGCCGAGTTGCCCCCCTCCCCACGAGTATCTTGCATTCCACTCGATAAGCGAATTACGACTCGGCCTTGCCTTTTTGCGTCTCGGTAATGGGCTTCTTCGGTTGGAGTATCGGCTTCGCTGAGTCGGAGAGTTCGGTCTCCGCCGTTTTTTGTTGAGCGGTGGCCACCTGCTTTGGGCAGATTTCGTCGCTTGCCTTCTGTGTGACCTCGGGTTTGAAGGACGTAAGTTTGGACGGCGGCGGCGCGGAGGACGACGAAGATTTAACACAGTCCATCGGCTCCTTGTTCTGGCGCTGCGGCCCGAGGCCAGCATCCTTTGGTTTCTCGCCACTAGTAACTGGCGTTGTGATGCCGCCGTTGAGTTTGGCGAGGCTTTTCTCCCTCCTGTCGAGCTCTTTGGTTGCCACGGGTAGACTTCCTAGCTTCACTTCGGCGTCGGCGTTGGCGTCATTCTGCTTGAGGGGCACCTCGCCGCCGGACCTTTGCGGCTCCCCGACCGGCGACGACTTTGGCTTGGCGTTGGCCTCGCCGACCTTACAGCCGCTACTGTGGGCCGTCTGGGGGGAAGTTTGTTTATTGGTCTCGGAGTTCGATTTGAGGCTGTCGGACCTAGTAAGGTCGAAAAGACCAAGGTCACGTTTGGCAAGGCCCTTTGCTAATTGTAGAGCGACACTGTCGACGATCGAAGGGGCGGTGGTCGTAGTCGTCGGTGATTGTGACTGCTGCTGTTCCGATCTTGCGAGGTTGACGCTCGAGCCCCCTGGTGAGGTTGACAAGGTCTTGGGCAAGCCGGAGGCGTGACTACTCGGAGGTATGCGTTGCACGGCCGGTGGTTGGGCGGTCGACCCCGGTGAGAAGCCGGCGACGCACGTCTGGGGTTGCGCCATGTAGCCGGAGCGCTGGTAGAGGTTGTTTATCGAAGGCGGTAGGCTGCTGTGAAAGGCACTTGGGGGTGTTATACCGATGGGCGACCTTATAAGCGGATTGGAAAAGCGACTGGCGTCGCTGAAAGCCGGCGGGAAGTGCGAGTAGATGAGGCGGGGATTGGTGTTGGGTGTGTGCGAGGGTATGAAAGGGTTAGTCGACAGCATGTTGACGGGCGAGTTGCGGGGCGATATAGGCGAGCTGTTGCTGTTACGGCACATGTCCCGGCCGAAGGGACTGCCTTGGTAGCTGCGCGCCGTTGGCGAGTACGGGGGCGGCGAGACGATCGGCGAGTTCGTACTAGAGACGATCGGTGAGAGGGTCTGAGGATCGATCTTCATCATGCTCATGGCAGGGCCGCTTTTCGGACCGGACGATGGCTGCTCTTTGTCCTTTGACTGCTCGTTTGTCACGCCGTACATCGGTTTTACGCCAGATGCCGGATTGCCTGAGGCGAACAACATATTTTATAAGATGGTGTCCATATGTGTGGCTGATTAAGCTACGATTTTTCTATTTGTTCCCCGAGTATTCTCAGATTGGAAGAATTTATTTTGGTAACTTGTCCTGTTGTACTTTGATCTAAGGTTTTTCTCATACTCCGAACCGCTATTGAGATTATTATTGGTTTGTACAATCTTTAATACTTATAAAACGTTAATTGAAGAATATCTGAAAATCCTAGCTCTATGATGCAACTATGTCTCTGATGAATTTACTTTTGAGTCATTATCGAATAAAATTTAAGTTCAATTTAATCTCAAATTTATAAAGTAAATTATTATTTTATTATGTACTAAATTACTGATACGAGAACTCTTTATTTTTTACTCCATTATTTTATTTTTTACTGTTTTAAGTTAAATCGGTACACGTATTACGTCCTATTGAACGTAACTCTTTTTCTAAACGTAAATTCGAATATCTGCATTTGCATTTGCATTTACATCTTTGGGAGTGCTGTGTGTTTTCGTGCTTTATTGTTTCTGCGCGAATAACACAAATCGACACTACCGTACAGAAAAGTCTTAAATTACATATAATTACATTTAATTTAATCTTTGTTAATGTTTCTCTATACGAATCGATAACCTAACAGATTTGTTTTAAATTTAATACGATGACAGATTTTACCTGTAAACGACAAAAGTTTAAAAAATGTATATAATAATTTGATACTAACATTAATATTAACAATAGTAAATAGGAATTGTAAAATAGGGATTTACATTATGTAAATCATTGCAACAGTAAAATAAAGATATAAGATTTTCAGATTTTAAAATTATAAGATTATCTACTGTAATGATTATACACATTAATAATTTTGATGAAATATATTATTATTAATGTAAAAGTAAAATTTATTAATTTACATAATGCAATGATGTGCGATCATATTAAACCCGTTAACTTTAAAAAATCGGGTAAAAAAATAAGTAACAAATTATAAAAAATATTACATCTTCCGAAAGCATAACAAGTAATATTATAATATAGCCTTGTAATATAAAAAGTCAATTTAATTATAAAAATTTAGTTAGACGAAAATATTATTTAAGTTATAGATTTTTTTGCTATGCCAAAAATTCTTACAGTTTATTTCTACGTAGATAATACGAACCTTGTTATACCAGATATTACATTTATTTCTTTCAAAAAAATTTTATCGAAGTAGCGAATCATGTTGCTGATCTCAACACCATATTGATTAAATTCGACATTGTTGTTTTATATAATAATAATAACAATAATAATAATAATAATAATAATAATAATAATAATGACGACAACAACAACAACAACAACAATAATAATAATATACATATGTATTAAATAATATGTAATGAAAAAGAGAAAATGATGAGATACATTCATTGAATATTAAGAAATTTTTGTTAAAAGAAAAATGTTGTAAATTTGTGCTAAATTAGTTTGCTAGAGATTGATTCAAAAATATATATAAAGACAAAGAATATATGGCTTAAATAATATATTCGTTTAATTACATTTTTAAAATTACGTTTCAAAGTAAAAAATATAAAGTTACTTTGAAATGCAGTGAAAAGCAGCTAGCACGAATACTAAATTAAGAAATGAGTAAAATGTAAGAACAATTGCTCTACAATAGTTTTGAAAAAAATAGAAGTTTGATGAAAATAAAGAAAATAAGAGTTACCCAAGTAGCGCGGCATGTTTCTGATCTTGAAAATTTTCGCCGGCTTCGAGGGTATTTGCTTTGACGCGCTACTGCCGTCGACGAGCCCGTAAGATGCCTGTGACTGATTCATGATTTCCTTGGCTTGATTCTTTGCTGCCACGTAATTATTTTTCGACAGTGTAGGATTCCAAGACTTGGGTGGATCCCTAAGAGTTTTATAGCCAATCGCCTGGGAGTGCTTCTTTTGTGTAGGCATCTTTTGCATCTGGGAGGACATAATGGTCGGTTGCGAGGACGCCATTGAGGAGGTTAGTCTTTTGACAGTGTCCTTGGACTCGGTGCCAGACTGCAATGACTGACTGTTACTCGGCGTATAGATGGGCACGTTGGGGATGCTTGGTATGTGCTTAACCGTGGTGGAAGCCTCGCTTGCCTGCGTCGAGTTCTTCTTCGATATCTTAAGGAGATCCGGGACCTCCGGCTTATTACGTTGTGCCTCGATTTTGCTCTTCTCCTTGGAGCTCTCGCCGATCTTGGCACAGATGTCGTTGATTTTAGAGCCGGCGCCAGCGCCGCTAATCTTAGCGCAGATTTCGTTGAGTGTCGTGCCCTTGGAAATCGCATCCTTCCTCGAGTTCGCCGGTTTCATCAGCGATATAGGTATGGCGTCTGGACATGGCGGCACCGAGTATATATTTGTCACGTCTAAGTTCGACTTGGTGCTCGACTTAATATTCGACTGCTTAGTCGGACTACTGCAGCTGTGAGCTGTACTCGTATATACATTGTTCTTCGTAGAGGTCGTGATCGAATATATGCTCATTGAGGGCGTCTGTATATTGAAACGTCCCATAGAACAAGCCGGACTTCCGGAGGTCGTCGAGCAGATGATGTCCTTGCCAATCTGCGGTATGCCTGGTAGCGAACGCAGCTGCTGGTCTGGGTTCACGCTTTTGTTCGGTGAAGCCTTAACGTTGCTCGATGAAGCACATCGCTCGGACATCCATCCGCTTAGACCTGCCTGGCTCGGCATCGTCGTCGACACATGCAACCCGATGGAGGCTAGACTCTCGCTTGTAGGAGCTGTCAGAGGTTGCAAGGTATTGTTGCTCTGTCTCTGCTGGCGCTGGCCGCTGAGATTTGTCGAGGGGCTAGCGCTGCTACTCGTGGTGGAAGACGTCATTATAGGAGAGCTTATCAAGTTACTTTGAGAGTAGGTAGTGGCTGCGTTGGAGACGGAGCATAATGCTGGTCCAAGCGTCGTCTTCAGTTCGCCCGACTGTGCAAACGAACTATTGGAAGAGATATCCGATGCTACTTTGAACTCGGATTTTGGACTGGTTTTTGAAACTTTTGCATCAGTAGCTTTTATTGGAGACGAAATCGCTTTTTTATCCGTTGTCATTGACTTCTTTGAATACGTGTTATTGACTTGGCCAACTTTTGGTTGAAACTGCAACTTTACACTGAGCGCGTTTATCTTAGAACCCGCGCTAGACATTGTTTTTGTATCGTTTAATTTTGTGCTTTGTTTCGCGATTGCCTCCGATTTTACTTCACTATTGATGAAATTGTTGACTGTTAAATTTTGCTTTATATCAAAATGCTTATCAGCTGTATTAGGGATTTCAGTTTTTATTTTCTCATGAGCATGTTGTTCTATATTTTGAGCTAAGTTCTTCTCACTAATAGTTGATTTTTGGATAGAATCGTTCATTACATTTGAACAATTATTTTCACACTTATCATTACCAGTTTTTAGGAGTTCATTCGACAGATCATGCTGATCAATTGATTTTAATTCCATTTCCTCACTTTTCGAATTACATTGAAGTGTTGAAATCGAATTTAATGACAGAGTAATTGGGTTTTCTTCTGGCTTTTGTTCACTTTTTTTAATTAAATTATCTTGCTGCGTTTTTTTATTTTTCGACAATATTGTACACGATTTTAAGGGTTCTTTATCTTCTGTCTTCACAACTGTTTTATTTACATTGTAATTATTTGAGGCAGCTTGTTCCAGACTATTGTGTTGATTAATCTCATTAACTTTTGTACTCTTTTTTGTATCTAAACTTGATATATCTGTAACACTCATTACTCCAGTTTCTGAAATCTTTAGCTGTACTTCTTTCCATTCGCGTTTTATTGACTGTTCATCATCTTTTGATTCAAGTTCCATATTACTATTGGAAAGTGACCGTTTGAATTCATCATTATCTTCTGACAATTTTAATCGTTTTGAAGATGATTCAAATATCCTATAGCTTAAGTGAAGTGGAACTTTCTGTAAGGTAAAAGAAATAAAAAATATATTTAAAGTCAAATCAATCAAAAAATTTAGTTACTTATGTTTGTATTATATTAAGTTCAAGTATATTTAAGATTATAATTTAATTATTTTAACCTGATTCTATGTTTTTAGAGTAAATATATTTAATATTGAGATACTGTGAAAAAACAAACAATTATAAAAAATTTTAGTGAATTCCAAAAAAAATTTATATTAAAATGCAATACAATATAAATATACACATTGAAAATAAACTCATTAATACTAGTTAAGTTAATAAATATTTTCAAACTACAAAATAGAAGTTTGTAATGGCACAATAAATGTTAATTGCATCCTTTCAACATAATAAATTATTGAATTCTTATATGATTTGAACCATTAAATTATAAGTTACGTTATAAACTACATAAAAATACATGCAGCCAAAATATGCAATCAATCTACATTGCTGAGTGAAAAATCATTCTAAAAATTTATTTATTGCATTTAAACATTTCAAATTTCAATTTCATACATTTATTGGCGTTATACAATTATTTCTAATAAACATCGGAATATTATAAATGTGTAATGTATACAAAAAATACAATGTATACTTTGAAAAGATATCAACTTACTCTTCTCCAATGATAGATGTACATAACATCCATTAATGTATAAGTTGCACATAAAGGTTCTTCTTTATACATTATATCGACTCTATGTGCTGCGCTTAGTCCATATTTTGCCCTTATTAATTTTTGAAGATGAAAAATTGTAACAGCAGCTGGACATCGAAGATACCTCCTTGGTAAATGCTTTGATGCTGTTTCCTTATTATCTTCTGCTTCATCTGTAATTTTTGGACTGTAATACTCTAATGATAAACTTAGTGATTCATCTGGAGAGTAAATGTAAGTTTCGACAGGTTCTCCTCGAGCTTCCGGCGAAGATACACTATTCTTCTCTTCTGGATGTTTAGCATAAAATTCTTTTCTAAATCGCATCTCATCTGTAATAACAGAGATATTTAAGTATTCAAACAACAAAAGCAATATTTTAAAATAAAGAGGATTAGGTGAATCTGTAGTAAATCTTAAGCAGTACAATTAAACTAGAACTGTAGTTGTACTGTAAATGATTTAACTACTACTTACTTTGGTAGCAACCAGGTACTAATTTGTAAACAATATCTTGAAGCATTCGATCTGGTCTAATGTTTGACAAAGATTTATTTTTGTGTACTTGAGCATCGCAAACTGGGCAAAATTTATTATTCTCCAAATATTTAACGATGCAACTTTTACAAACTTTAAAACAAATGTCAATGTTAGAATAATGATAATATAAAATTGAAGTAACCAATATGTAGATGTTATTCTTACAAGAATGTAGGCACTCAATAATAGTCGTGGCATCTATATAATATCCACCACATAGTTTACATGTCAACTGCTCATTGAGCGTTGATAAACGTAGCCGCTGACCTCCACTTTGAACCGACATTCTGAAGAAACAGAAAAATTATAAATAATAAAATACTAATGAAATAATACGGTTGATTATAATACGACTGTAGGAAATTTACAATAAAAGTGAAGAAGCAGATAAAAAGAAATAGGGTCGCAATAGTGAAGGAATTATCAAAGTTTCAGGAAAAGTAAGTAATTGTCACTTTGATTAACTTTAGAAGCTGTTTTCCCAAAATTACAGTATCGAGCGCGAGATAAAATCTGAAACCGTGATCCCGCCACAAGTGTCACGCATTTGTACCTTAAAGCCAACTTAGCCTCAAATAATATCGGAAGCGCTAGGGTGCATCGGCTGGCGAAGCTAAATAGAGTAAAGGAGAAGACGGGTTTGTCGCAGAGAACTTACACGGTGCACTCCAAATTCGTTGCTATTCAGAAGTGACCATTCGGCGGTTCTCACTCGTATGAAAGTCAGTAAAGCTGGATCGCAGTACAGTAGTCGCTTAGCGCAAAACAGCGCTCGTCTGGCTACTTGTCATCGCTGCGGCGAAGCCATCACGGCGACCCCTCGATATATGTCGCTGTCCGCGGCAACGAGTACAACGTGGGGCGGCTCAGGGGACGCGCGCGACAACGATATAGCGTGGCACGGCTACTCGATCTAACGGGATGATGTAGACATATAGAGTCGCGCTGCGGAACGCGCGAGTCAGTCACTGGAATCCATGTTAAATTAGGCCAGCGACCATCCCCGCGCACTGTAGCCACACGGCTACGCATATACGACACACACACGCACGTCCGAAAAATTGCGCGTACCACTAGACTGGACCTCTGGGATCGTGAAACAAGATGGCGGATAAACAACATATATTTCGGAAATGGGTTCGCGATGCCACCGTCGAGTGGCCTATGGCCACCGGTGCTCACTGACCTGCAGCCTGCAGGTGCACCGATCACCACTGCCTCGTACCCGCAACTCGCGCCTGTCTCTTCTGGCTGGCCTGATCAGCCACCAGTGCCACCGATCGAACGACACCTTTCTGAAAACATCGAACTCGCTCACTCGACGGAATCCGCGATCTTTAGGGGCGGTACGCTACTCGCGATACGGGAGCTCTGATTGGTTCGTTCATGCTTGACGATTAATAGAGCGCACACGCGCCCCTACGTGTGTGATACCAAACGCCATGCCGTGCCACATGAGCCAAGTGCGCGCGGAAATCGGACGTCGTGTACTAACGCACATGTCCTATATGCATATAGTCACACTTTTGCATATTCAGATTGAGATGCTCTTCTCCGCAAATACTCTTATGCTGTATAGCTTTTCTCCACTCTCTACGATCGTCGAACTCTCGTTTTTCTTTACTAACTGATTCGCATTAACGTAAGTAATAATTAAGATAAAAAGCAATCGATTCGAATTACGCTTGGTGACCACGCTGACGGCGAATATGCTAATAAAATAATACTTGACCTCCTTTTAAACGAATTCGTATTTTTTGCCTGAGCACAAAATTAAATTAATTTCCAATTAAATTCATTCAAATTTCAAGAAAATTAATTTCTCATGTAATTTTATAGGGAAAATATTTGTAAATACAAAGGCATCTCTTCGTTTTTAGCTCTTGTAAATAAAGGCTTAAATTTTGGTTTAAATTTTGGCTTAAATTTTGCCCAAACTAATACGAATATTAAACGTTCGCGTTAGCAATTGTACTTTATCATAGACTACGCATGTGCTCTTTTTTACGCCAGAGCCTGATTGGTTTAAATAAGAATGGCGGCTCAATTAGAAATCTAAATTTTGAATCCTAACACCACTTCAGTGTTAAAAAGTAGACTCCTGTTATACATACTTATTAAGATATCAATGCGATCCTTAGTAAACTTAATTCGCTTAATAAAACAGTATAATGACAAAATTTCAATATCATTTTTTAAATATATTTATTGTATCTGCTACTCCTATACAACGGTACATATTTAAATATTTATTAGTGCCTTAGAGCTTAAATTTGGGCTACATCATTTTAATGATAAAAAAGTTTTATGCAGTTAAATTAGTAGAAGTACAAAAGTCGTAACAAAGTATATCGTAATAAGAGGCAGTTTATATCTGAAAAACAATAAATAATAATTCGCTGTGTAAAGTGAAACCGAATTTACGAGCCTCTACAAGATACAAGTGTGATAAATTGTAACGCATATTTAAAATAAGACGTAAAAATTGGATGTAGAAGAGGACAGAGAATAATTAGGCGTGCAAGCAACCGTTGCCCATCGCCCTATCATCGAGTATAATCAAGAACAAAGAAGCGAAGAAAATGAATGAGACTCGTTTCTAAGATTCGGAGCGAGAGAGGATAAGTGCTCTTACTCATCAAACTGATAAATTGTTTTCTAGCTCTTGCCCTCATAATTATGATTTCGGTTTTTTAAACATTCATAATCCGTAGTACTTTGTTCAATTTACATAAAGCTTGTTCTAATGTCCGTATCGAGGACAAAGCTCTTGTTCGATTTACGCGCTGTAGCTTAGCTCTAAGGTCGCGAATTAAAATATTAGAGACAATGAACATGATTTTAATATTATTTATTTGAATAAGAATATATAAATTAATAAATAAGTAATTTCAAATAGTAATTAGTGCTTCGTGCAAATTTTTTATCCAGGTTATAATAAATATTGACCTTTCATTAGAGATGCTTTCTGAATTAATTCTTAAAGAACTAAAATATATATTTTTGAAGTATTTATCAAATAAATTTTAATTTTTCCTTTTTTGTCAATATTTAACTAGCTTGCAGCCATATTGAATATTTAAAGTTTGTCATCTTTATCGTAATCATCAGTATCACCAGTCCGCCAGGTCTTATAAATCTTGACTAGTATTTTACTTGAGCACATAATTAATAATTTACGTATAAGCTAATCTGCCACTGCTAAGTAAGAGAATACACATCAATCGAATGATGCATTCAACACAAAATAATTATAAAAAGTATTAAAAAATGAACAAAATTTAATAAAAACTGGATTCATTATTATATGAAAAACTTGACTGAATATATTTTTTCGCTGGCTCAATTTCTTTTCGGAGTTCGAGATAACTGTAAAAATGTAGATGTGACAAATGCTACATTCTAGTTAAACTGCCTTCAACCACTGCTGCAGTGTGTTTCCTCTGCCCTTTTCTTTTCTAAAGTTATCTCCTTTTGGAGAAGGCAGCTATTGCATTTTCCTGCCTTATCTAAAATTTCGTTCTTAAATTTCGTTTGCGATGAATGTACGTGCCTGGATAGGTCAGTAAATTATCGCCTTAATTCAAATTTACTGATCAGAATGGACATTGTTTGAATTAAGAGTTGTTAAAGTCTTATGTATTAATTATATGCTATGTCCAATTATTTATAAATTTATGTATTAATTACACATTGTATTAAATCTTATATTAAGATTATGAAACAATCTATTTTTTGGTCTAAATATTATCAATGATTCGGAAATAAGCTTTTAAATTAATTTTTAAATATATTTATATTTATAAAATGTACGCTTGGGATGTACGTTTTGTAAGACTACATAATCCGTCATTTAAATAAAGGATTGAAACAGGTCTTGTTTCTTACCGACACCCACATCTTTACGAGTATTTTCCTGTAAAAACTACCTTTGACAATAATTTACCTTTTCAAGCATTTCCTTTGGTAACTGTCAACCCTATACTTTTCTCACAATTACGTTAAGGAAAACGTTCTCCTTATCATTGAATGCCCAAGATTAATTCTTATACGTAGAATTAGATAATGAGCCCTTTAATACGATTCGGAAATTAGTCAGCAGCTATTCTTAAATCTTATTCTCTTTCTACAAAATTAATCAGACAGTCTATTCTCCGTGTCAATTGTTTTAACAAAGTCTTATTAACTTGAAATGGCATAATAAAACTTGTAGTTCATTTAATAAAATATATAAAATATCAAGGAAATAATACATTTATTTCTAAAATGTTATCGAATATGATGCAATTGCTATAATAATAATTAATAAATATATTTAACGATAGTAATATTTTATGTGATAATATTAAATTTTCAAATAGATGAAGTGAAAAATAAAGGACTACTATTCTACAAATTTAAGGAAAGCAGTCTTTCTATGCCAAAATTTAGACGCATACGTTGATATAATCAGAAAAAGGTAAACCATCCTAATGGAAATAGAAAATTAGGCGAAGTATTACATAATAAAATGATCTTGAACGAGTCAGCTGTGTATTATAGCTTAGCGATTTGTAAATATCCTAAGCCCGATAAAAATATGAAAAATGATATATCAAGAATGTATATTATTATAACAAATGTCCAATTAAAATTAAAGGCTTTAAGTTCGCAACTGTACTTCATATACTTTGGTATTGTACTTATATAAACCAATCGTATAAAATGATATTTTTAAGCTATCAAATTCATTTATGAACAATTACATATTGAAATACTCATTTATTAGTTTATAAGCTTCACAAAATAAAATAACGAGTGATAACTCTTCAGTCATCTCAATGCATTAAATTTCTTAATGTTTTAACAGTTCTTAGAATTTATATTTATGCCTTAGTAATAAAAATAAGTATTAAAAATTATGCGAGTATAATAAATATCAATAAATCTTATTTGTTTCAATTTCTCAATATTTCTACATATACTAATTTTTGACATAATTCTAAGTAAACCTTGACCAACTGGATATCAATTAACTAAGATTATCAAAGAAAGCCGAGGAGAAATATATTTTATAATTTAGTTTACAATTCAGATATAACGTTTAATATTAAATGAACTTCAACATCGAAAAAGAAAATTGCAAGGTTTTAAATTACGTAGATTTAAAGTCATTTGAAAACATTTTAAACTATAACAATATTTCCTTATTTAAAAATTATATCTAATTTAGTGATGTTCTTCAATCCAATAAATGTATTTTAATTAAAGCTGCAAAAATGATAAATTATGAAATATATTATAAATGGACTGTAAATTCAAGGATTTTTAATTTTTAAGACGATGCATGCTTATGTCATGTTTAATTCCATGATTTATACATTTAATAAACATCAATCGTTAGGGACTTGTCATTCGATTAATACGCTGTTCGCAACTTCTGTGGGAAACATCGGATAGCGGTTGTTGAATAACGGAAACTTTTAACCGTTGCAAAAGTTACCGAAAGAATTGATCACAACTTCTCTAATGCCAAACATCCCTTGTAATCACACGCATACGTAAAACACCCATAAATTAACTTTATTTATTCTGCCTTCGAAACTAAGTTGTAAGATTAAAGAATCACAAAAAGCATTTGTACAGATTTTAAAAGTGCCTTTTTTTCAAATTCTAAAGAGATTTCTCTTGCCTGAAATACTTAATTTCATAACTACAACGTTAACCAATAAAATTAAAACGTATTTCCACGTTTAAGTTAGTTAATTCTAATATTTATAATCACATCATAACCATTACATAAAAAATGTATAGGTTCCGTTCATTCATTAAAAATTGTAATAACAATATTTTTCTTTTATAAAATAATATTGAATTGCCGTGTCGATTATCTAAATAAAGAAATTATTAAATAAGTCTAATAGTAATGCGTTATCGTGTTTCAACGAATAAATAGAAAAAACGTGTTCTTTTTATTCATAACGTTGAAAGCACGTAAAAAAAAGATCGGTATAAAAAATCTCGGTATCAGTTTAAGGGTGCGCAAACTATATGGAAATAACGATAAAGAGAATCAGGAATTCCATTTTCGAGATTATAGATGCATAATTCTACAAAGTCTATCTCTATCGAATAAAATTAATTAAAGCAACAGCTCAATGTGTTGCTTATTATTAATTAATAATTAATTCCCTGCAGTTGTTTGTGCTTGAATGAAATCATATAAATACATTACGATTTAGCGATTCAGTGATATAATGATCTACAAACAAATTCGAAATAAAAATTTCCACCATTAATTTTGATCTCGGTTTATTCTTTGCTAGTCTCGTTGTGCATAGAAGCGCCAGTGCGCGAAAGTATTTCTCTTTTCTCAATATGAAGAGACATCCGTATAATGTTCTACAGAATTTTATATCCTACGCGCCCACAATATGAAAAACAACATTCACTTATACACAGATTAAAGCAGCTGTAAATTTGTAATTTTAAATACATTATTCGTTTATAATTTGTTTCAACTGGTGTGGGTAATAAATTCTGTGGAATTTAATGGACTTTACCACAATATTCAAATTTCGTATTGTAACAAGTGTGTGCAATTAATAGAACTTATTAAAATGGACTTTTTTTTTAAAAATTGTTTGTCCCAGGCTACTGAACATATAAATTACTCAAGTGTTTCGTTCCTAAATTGCTTATATAGAGATTCTATAACAGTTACAATTATAACAGTTCTATCAAATCGTTCTCGTGAATATATACATTTTCCTCCAAAGTTCAAATAACCATAAAAAAATGAATTGAATACAAGAGTATTTAGTGTGAGTTTAGAGTCGCTTCTTGAATACATGACTAAATGGAGTGCACATTAAAGTGTGCATGCATGTACGCACAAATGCATTCACAAAAGTCGTGAGAAAACTTTAAAGTAATAAGCCTGGAAAGGATTTTAAAACTGATACGTTGTAGATTTTTAAAGAAGAATAATTGAAATATACAAAAATAAAAGAATCGTAATTTGAGTAGACAGGACGCGATAAAGAGAAGGAATGTTATATAAATTAAAATAGTTAATCGTAGAAAAATAGATAAATTTCCCTAATTTCTTGCATTTTTCTCTAATGTAGTTATAGCAATGTGAAAGTGTTTTCGTATTTCCAATGTCTTCCAATAAAGTAATAAATTGTCCAGTAAAGTAATAATAGTTTTCAGCGAGTACCTTTAATGCTTTCATTAAGTATTAACATCATTTAAACTGTAATAATTGATTAAGTTTAATTTTTAGATAAATATGTTTTTATTGTTTACTTTCACGTAATGACACTAGGAGGAATTAGATATTTTCTTAACTGTATAAATCTTTATGAGAATTGCAAGTTACTTAACCGTATACTATATTTAATTATCTGCATACATATCACTCTTTATTTATTTCTAGTAGCAAATTTTTCGATACTTTTTGCTCGAAAGTCAATGTTTTATCGGAACCTTCGTGTAACCGTAGATCCGTATTCATGATCCGCATTCAAAAGATTTTTTACGCTCTTTAGCGTGATTTCTTCATTTTTTGCTTTTCAAACATGGATTCAAACATATACTATAATTGAGCACATTAAATAAATATATTTATTTCTTAAACGTTATTACCAATTTAAGTTTATATGCTTGATTAATCATTATCTACAATGCGCGTACTTCTCTATTATTATTAAGTTTTTATGTATAATAAGTTTAAGCGATGACGTTATGATAAGAAATTCACGTTCTCCTAAAATGTATTATAATTAAATATATAAATTAAGTAATATATTATTTTCTTAATGTTTATTGTTGGATATTGTTGTCGCGAAGAAATAAAAAAATATAAGAATTATAAATATTTAATATAATGTATAATATCATTGATGGTTACAAATTAAGAATACACTTGTCAATAACGATTACCAGTGACTCTTCTTTCTTTTCGAGAGCGCATATTTTGGTCTTTCAACCACCACAAATATAGAACGCACTCAGTCACCCTTACACATACTCTCTCTCTCTCTCTCTCTCTCTCTCTCTCTCTCTTGCGCATAAGATATCCACTTATACTCACAATTCCTTAATATTTTGTAAGTAATATCTTAGAAATTTACTTTATATTACTCTATTCACAACAACAATCTATTGTAATTGTTGCTGATAAGACTAATTACGATCTGTAAATCATTCAAATGTAAAGTAATTTCATTCAGATTCTCATACATGTAACCTTACGAAAAGAAGATAAAATCATTATATGATATATTGAACCTTGATGAATTTATTTTGTAGAAAAACTGCCTCTTGTTTGTGAATTATATCTGTTATAGTCTAATAAAGTTAATGTTTAAGAGATTGTAATAACTTTACGCACAAAAAATTTTAATTTTTCGATCGCTTGTTATTGATGACATAAGCGCCTTTTTTCAAGTATTCCTGTCATTTTATTTTTAAAAATATTTTTAATTGATTGTGTACGCTTTTTATGTACATTTTGTGAAACCTAAATAATCTGTATTCTAAATAAATAGTTGATATTGTTGTTATTCCTTGCAGGGATCTATATCTTTCCGAGCATTTTCATGTAACAATGCATAGCGAGGGCCCCGTACACCATGTTTCACCGTACACCATATGTGCCTAATATACGTAACTAAACTTTCTCTCTTTTTTCTTTTACAGTATTCACATCATCGCGCTTGGGTACATTTTGGGCATCTCTTTTTTTTCAAACATTTCATGTATTTTTTATATTATAATTGTTAGCTACTAAATTATTCAAGTTTTCTTGAAGCGGTAATTACCGATAACTAAATTAATCAGTATTTAAATAACAATGGCTTTGGTCCTTTTCGCTTTGAACATCACACGACTACTGTATTTTTTTTTTGGGTCGCTCTGTTGTGTCAATGCAAACAGAACAATATAGTCGGTCGACATTGAAATTTTGCCTTCTTAATAATATTATATTACATAATAGAATATAAAACGCAGTGTCATATTCAGTCGTTACATATATACTTCCTTCTTGTCGGCAATAATTTCATATAGTCATTTCTGTTGGGATTTTCTGTCACGTATCTAATGGGTCTATTTATCTTGAACGTCGAAAATCGTCTGTCTATATAATAAATTCTTATTTAATATGCTAGGACGTAAGGTAAAGGCAAAATAAATATTTTTCATGTGCAAAAAGTTTAAGTTAAAGTGCTACTTCCTACACTAGACAATTTTGCTCTCTTTTAATCCCATGTTGTTACGTGCAATTGGTTGAGGTAGAGCTAAAGTCTCATTTCTTCAATTATAAATCTTATATATTTATTTATTTTGCGACGGAAATATCCGTCCTGAATTTGTATTATGGAGATAAGGGTAGTGCTTTAATTATTTTTATGTAATTATTGTGACGGTAATGTTGTTTAAGCGTACGCTTGGCTGCATTAGTGTACAAGGATTGCTACTTTCGCTGCGCACTGCTAAATCGCGTAGGTTTCCTTCTCTACCAACTCTTCACCCTCGTTAGGGAGTCACAGGGATGGACAAAGAATGGGATTCTTGATGGTCAAGAAATGGGCTTGTGCGCGGAAACGGAGGGTCGTTCTAGTTCTGATCGTCCTTGAGATCAGGCCTCTCGCACAGTTCACGCCAGGCTTTCCGTTCCCGCTGTTGCGCAATCAAATGTGTTTTTGCCTATAAATTAGATATAGATCTCATAATTAGTGTTGTAAATGTAAATTATTTATGTCTTTTTAAGAAGATGTTTCGAATAGTTTTATTTTAAGTTCTGCATTGTTTTCTTTTATGGGAATTTGTTCCGTTGTATATAACTCTGTCCGCAACGAGATTTTATGGCAGAAGGCGACTTATCATCAAGAAAAAGAGAGGCTTTTTTGTTATAATTAAAAGAGGAGAAAGGATTGCATTCAACCTAAATGGTTCGCACCCAATCGCTTGAACCTTCACTAGATTCGTTATACAGTACGCGAAAAAGGGTTTTTTATACTTTTGGGTTATATATACTACCCAAAAATATATTTTGAGAAGGAGAGTTCCTTTATTTCGTTTAATTGTACAAAGGTAGTTGCTTAAAGAGTGGAAAAATTCGTTTTTAGAAAACGAAATGATTTTTATCTTACGAACGAGACTTTTTAATACTTTTAGACGGCTAGATGATTTATAGACAAAGATGCGATTTTATAGATTTTCTAACAATTTTCTATCCAGCCTCTGTACAGTTTTCACAAATTTTTTAGTAATTATTGTAATATTTAATATTACAAATATTTCATTATATATTTGTTTTGTTTTTATAAAATCTGGTCTCGAGTTCCCAATAGTTCCAAACATAATATTTAAGCTTGATGAGTCTTTTTCTGTAAAATATTATTATTTTTAATATGCTTGTAAAATTATAAATATTATTAGTAACAGCAGAAATTCCTTGTTAAAATAAATGCAAAGATTTTTGAAAACAGCCAATCAATTGTTACGAGTAACGGAGCCGAAATTCCTAGTGCTACAGCACGGTAATTTGCAAGAACATTGACAATATCGTGAGTTTATGAACTAGAGAAAAAAATGTAACCAATACTTATTAGAATTATATCATTTAATAAAAATATGCTTCCCAGGGAGCTCAATGCTCATATGTAAGTCAATTTGCATTGACCCTGGTAAGGATGTAATAAATGCAAAGGTAAATCTTGAATGATTAGGGAAATAATTTTTGTTTCGAAATGATAATTTTATTAGATATTACACCATCTAAATTTAAGCTCCAAAATGCAAGCATTAGGCGAGAAGAAAAATCAATAAAATTCATGCACCCAAGATTTCGATTATATTCTTACACGCCCTAATAGAAGACATTAGAAAATTCTGATAATTTTTGTTAAGTTAGTTTCGGAATATTACGAACAATATAAGTGCTTATAAGGAAAGCTTTTTAATTTATGGAGAAATATATGAATCAAAGACGTTGTTCCGTTCAAATGAATAAAAATAATTTCATATAAACAGTCTAACGTTGATCTTCTTCTCTCTTTAAAAATAAAATAACTTTGCGTATACCTGTCACTGAAGAATATTGAATGTGGTGTTTTAATTATCAATGAATATAATCTCAACACTTTGTCTTAAACTATGCAAAAATTTCGAATTATAATTAATAAATTTAAACCTAATTCATTTTTATTTTTAAGATCTAAATCATTTCTTGTCTACATAAATATTGGTTTCGGCAATATTTTTGTAAATATAGCAACTATTCGACATTCACTATTACATATTTTACAAAAAAATGTAAGAAACACCAGCGCATTGATTGGAGAAATTCTCATCTTAGAAGGGGACGACTTAAGACCTCCGTAAATCCATCGTCATGGTTGACGAAGAGATGGCGCACGCGGAGGAGAGTGAGACCATCAGACACGTAAATAAAGCATTTATTCGACAAATGCCACGCATTTTGTATTCTTTATTCGAATCCACGGGCTTCCCAAAGTGTACCTTACACTCCTTTTTAATATAAACATCGCAAATAAAATTATATATAATGCTAATGTTTTTACTTCGTTGGTGACATCCAAGGCTTTTACTAAATTTGATAGCACTTGTATTATCTATTTCACATTAAAAAAATAATTTTTGCAACTAGATCATTTCTTTACGCCTGAAGCGAAAATCGCATACTCAACTTCTACATATGACACATTCATCATTATTTGCCTCAAAATAAAGATCTTTACAATAAAATAAGCTGAAATCGATTGTACATTTCAGGTATGGCATAATTTGCTCTATTAAAATCCAATGTGCTTCAATTGCTTTTCCATTCTCTCAATACTATATTACTCATAATAAAAAAATGTATTTTTCAAATAATATTTGTAAAATACAATTTACATTTTTTAATATACAAAAAGTAAATGATATTTAATATTTACGACGTACTTCTAGATTTTAATTCATCTAATATTTACTGCAGATCTTACTTTTTGCTAAAACATTTGACAACTTATGACCTCGTAAAATGATGTCTTATAAGCTTTTAGTTTAAAAATATGAACTTTTATTGAAGTAGAAAAATTGTTAGCCAATTTAAAGTTAAATTTTAGTAAACTATTTGGTCTTCGTATTTTTTGTCTTTTAACAATGCTTCAATTTTTATTCTACACGATTCTATACCAAGAAAATTAATTATATTTTTCGTATTAATAATTTTAATTCTTTACTTACTTTATAAAATAGTCTTTTAGTCAACGACTTATTACAAGCAGATATAAAACTATCGACAGCATAAATGGTTAAATATATTATTTTATTTATTTTTTTGTATACCTAAATAAGTGTCAATTGAACTCCGATAAACCCTCAAAATATAATTAATATTATAAAAATACTCCATCCAATATCCTGGGCGTTCTATATAAATTTAATGTGTACAATTTTTTCAAAAATTTACAGACTTACGTGGTTTTATCGTGAAACTCTTGGGTTATTTCATATAGATATCATCATTTAAATGTAATTTAATTTTCGTACAAAAATGCACTCTTTGTATCAAATTGTATCGAAAGCAATGTATTACAAGGTACTAGATTCATCTTCAATTTTACATTATCAAATTGAACTACATGGGTTAAAATGTTCTGGTATTGATTATTAAGTCATTCTAAATAATCTCCATTTATGATTATTCATTTATTACCAAACGCGCTATGTATCTTTGGGTTATTCTTTATTATTCTTATTATTCGATAACTGTTCATACTTCTTTGGCTTGCTAATTTTTTTATAAGTATTAATGTTTTATTCTCAAGACATTTTTTCTCCTTATTTTCTACTCAATAAATTTTTCTTTAGAAGTTACAATGTTTTATTTTATATTTGTCTCATACCTGTTTCATATCATAATTTGAAGATTTTAAAGGTTTCTGTATTTATATTTATTACTTTAACTATTAACTATTAACATTCTTAATTTAAATTGATCATATCAATTTAATTCGACGATCCACATCAAATTCGACGTATACAGCAAAATCCAATATACATAAGTTTATATCTTTGTTCTTAAGAACAATTCAACATTAAAATATATTATTATCGGCCTAAAATAAACAACCATTAATCTAATTATCATCAAAACGCAATAGCCGGGCAAACAGAGAAGTATTTTTTATTTTCGAAATGGTAATTTTATTAATGTTACCCAATTAGAAATGAATTAGGAATGAAGTGAGTCCTCTGTGTTGTCTTTGAACGTATTCGATAATATTGGTCTCTTAATTGTCTTATTAACGAAATCAGTTGATCGATCCAGGAAAAGACTATATATTTATAAGATCTCTCCTACAAATCACTCTTTATTTCCGTATAAAATCAAACATTATAATTAGACGATATAGGTGTTGTATACATTGCAACTAATATATTTTCAGTTTTTAAAACATACATTTATTTAATAATAAATATATTAGTGAGAAACGCAAGAAGAAAAATATTTAAACAAAACTCGTCTGGAGATCTGCATGCGAGTAAGACTTGTTACCGAATTCGAATATATCAGAACTTGCTTATATACTATTTTAACATTATTTCAATTACTTGCGCACACCAGCGCAAATGCACAACCCTCTATGATGAATTGCCGTGTCACTCTCTCGCACGTGTCACTCTGCCGACCTCATAAAATTTTCTAACATAAAATAAAATAAAATAATATTGTTGATATGTTAGAAATTAATTTTATTTAAGAGATGGGAGGAGCGAGAATAAGTACGGCGATTATAATGGCTGAATAGCAAGACTTTTTCCAATTGCATTTGACTGCGAGGACGAGACTAACCGTCAGTTTTCCTTCCGAAATTCTCTGTTGAAAATCTCTGCCTTCTCAACTCGTGCTAAAATTTCGGAGGAGTGATAGAAATCCTAATTTTTTCCGATAAACTCGTCTATGCGGCAGAAGTGGTTTTCACAGAAGATATAAAATATACAACTAACAATATTAAAATGTTAAATATAAATTATAAGTATGTACATTTCACGTAGAATCACTAAATGAAGTGTAGATGTTGTGCCTTTAATATATGCGTTGGTGGAGTATAGTATAAGTACTATTGGAATAAGGAGAATTGTACGATCATGAATTCAACAGTTAGATCAAGTCTTGTGTTGGTGGGAGATAAAGATTTTACTGGAGTGAAAAAGTGTCAACGGTGCAAATATAAAACTTACATGCACTTGTTGACTATATAACGGTCAATATCTAAAAAAATGTAGAGTATAAGTATCGACGAGCGACCTGAAGGACTGAGCTTGATAGCTCCAAATATTATAAGAAAGCTATGCGTTAATATAACACATTTTTAAATAAAGTTATACTTTTCATGAATAACGTATTATTTTATTAATTCTGACAATCCCAATACAATATTTCATAATTTTAGAAATGTGATTTATCTTGTTTAGTTAAAAAAAATCGTTTCCTATGAAAATCACTTGTACTTTGATATTATAAAATTAATTATAAGAAAATATTAATAACTGTTGTCATATTATAAAAATCACTGTACAAATTATTAAAACATTTTTTATTTTTGCATTGATATTTGACACTTGCTTATCTTACCATTGCCATATGTTGTCGAGTATTGTCTGCAGTTTTATATAATGGTTAACTCTTTAGTTGACAAACGTTTATTCTATTTTATAATCTGATAAATTATTGCAGGTGTAAAGGAAGTATATATGAATTACACAGAAAACAGGTCTTTAGTTTACTTGCATTTTGCAATTTAGGTATTTATTAAATACTATCAATAATATCACCAATAATAATTGTATCAATCATTTTTTAATTAATGATTTATTAACTGTTTATATAGTCATAATGACATCTAATTTTTATACAAATATAATATGAATATGTAGATTCTATATAAATATAATATATATATTTATATAGAAATAATAACTTATACTATGGAGACAGTAATTAATTTACAATATAATTAAGATAATATTACAAAGATTAAGTGAATATAAATAAGTTTACAAAATACATGACTAATAAAACGTATTATAAGCTTTTAATTGCTCACTTCAGTACTTGTTTTCGTAAACTGTAATAAAAAAGAAAAGATTTAATTTGATATTAATTTTATTTTTGTTTAAATAGAAAAGAAAGGTATTTAGATAAAAAATGTTTTATATACATTACATTAATGATAAATCTGACCTTTAAAAGATTTTGAATTGGTTTTTCATGAATTTGCCATCATGTAGTATAATGTATGGTAAAATATTTAAACTTACTTTCTATTATGAAAGAAAATAATTAATTGAAAATTACATGTTAAAGTTTTATATTATTGAAGAAAAGGAGAAGTTTTTTCGGTTAAAAGATTTTCACTCGTTGCTATTTATGTTTGAATGAAACCGATTTGTGGTAATCAACTAATTAAAAAAATTGGTTATATGCAAATCAAATCTAATTTACATTACATACATATTAAATGCATATGAAAATTGCCAATATAGCTTACATAAAAAAATGGTTATTTTATACCATATTTTAAAATTAATCAGTGCATTGATTTGAATTTTTAAAAGTTTACACAGTAGATAAAAAATATTTGTACATATTTTTATGATTTTTTTATACTTTAATATAGAGAAAATTTACTGAATTTATTCAGTTTTGAATTTTTAAAATGAAATTCTACTTTTATTATTGGTATGCATTGATAAAGACACTTTTTTATAACTTGTATTGGATGAATTTGTTTGCACAATGGAGAGCATAAACCAACAGTTAATTTAAAAAATTGTAAATTAAATAAAAATTTATTTTACTGACAGCAGTAGAGATAATCTAGATGTTTAATCAAACATAATTTAATGAAATAAATATGTACAACTAAAATCAGATATTAGATTATTAAATTTTTAGTACTTTTTAACTAATATATAATTATTTATAAAAATTAGTATGGATGAATGCATGAAAATATTCTTATAATTATTTATTTAATTTATTTAGCTAATATTTAATCGTTAGTTTTATGATGTGTGTATATGTATATTTGTATTCGCCCTACTATATTTTTCACATTTCTCCATTTTAAATAACAAGCCCGTGTAACTATGAAGGTATGGATGCACCGTTTAGATGATGTAATGGTTACATTCGCAAATACTTCTTTTCCTTGACGTAACTTGATTTTCATTCGCATAGTTTATCTTCCTTGCTAGATACCTACGAAAGCACTACAGGAAAAAATATAATAGATCTGACGCAATTTGACATAAATTAACTTGTCCGAATTGTTACAATTGACTTGAATTTTTGATTCTGCGCAGAAATAGCTTCATGATGATTGGTGATTATCATTTGGGCGCAGATTTTGGTTCAAGTAAAGAAAGCGGGAAAATATGAGAATAAGAATAATAGTACACAATATTGAGTCTATTAATGAATAATTTATTTATACAGAGAAGCCTTTTTATATTTTGTATATATTTTTCAATGAAAAATATCGATATTAAAATTCGATATTAAAATACGATATTATACACGCATAGTTCTCATCTTATTCAACTCCTACGCAGTCAAAATTCGCGCATGGTCACAACCAATTACTTTATAACTATTGCGGCGCAGAATCTAGAATTAAACATGAAATAACTAAGCTAGTTTAATATTGTATTTTTATATTTGTCGTAGACAATCAGCAAGGCAAACTTACCATTTGTGTTGAAACTTAAACTCAAACGTGACAAATATGTTGTCATAATTTAAAAAAATGATTTGATAGGACTTACTACAGCACAACTCATTAAAAGGTAATCAATATTTTAATGTATAAGCTATTTGTAACTGATTTTTATCATGAAACATTATAAAGTAGTATATATATGTGACATATAAACGACATTCGTCAAATAACCTTGCAACTTTCAAAGTTATAACCTCGAAAAAATTTTTGTAACATTTTTCGCATATTTTTAGGTTCAATGATTGTGACAGTTGTATGAAATTAAAAAAATTATTAAAATGTGTGATAATATTAACAGCAATCCGTTTGCTGGTTTATTTTCAACAATAAATGATGCTGCATCCTTTTCTTCTCAAACTGAAGTGATTTTAAATAAGCATGACGAAAGTACAAACATCGAAAGTGAGTCTATTGAACAAGTTCAAGCGGAAGAACAGAAATTAAAGGTAGCCTCGAACTGTAAAGAATCTAAAAGAGATGAAAGACTTGAAGAATTGATTGCTGATGTTTTTGGCATTACGCTGCATCAACAGTGTGAAAAAACACCTAATCGACAACTTGTTTTCATCGATTCGGATTCTATAGAACATGCCCTTTTTGAAAGATTGATGCTAACAGAACCAGAATCCATGTTGATATCAAAAGAAAATACAAAAACACAGAATTTGGACAGTCATTTCATTCAAACTGAAATTGTACCATATCTTTTTGAAAGTTACTGCCGATTACAAAGATATAGAAGTAGCGATGGTTCCTATGAAATAATTAAAAATATTCAAATGATAGTTATACGTGATATTAGCACTGCCTTGCAAGAGCCTGAGCTTTTTGCAGATCAGAAGGTTTGTATAGACGTTAATTTAAATATAAAATTTAAACTATTTCATAAGTATGACATTAGTTTATAAATATAATTGATTATGTATTCAATTTATAGTTCTTAATTTTTTTATAAAAATTGTATGAACTGCTAAGAAAATAATTGATATAATATTATTATTAGTCATACAATAATTGCATAAATTAAAACTTGTTTTATAATAATTATATAGTTTCTTAAAGTACATTTTATAAAATTAAAAATTATAGAATAGTTGATCATTATTTTGAATGTATTAAATCTTTAAAAAAAGTTTTAAATAAAAAAATTATTTTATAAGAATAAATTAAATTATTTGAAACTGTGCAGCTTCATACGCAATTTGCAGCATTGTTTATGGACGGAGGAAATGTTGGTTCTGAATTATCATCTTTTGTTGGTGAAATAGTCAAGCACTTATGTTTAGAATATAAGGGATCTGAAACTGAAATTATTAACACAACATTTAGTCCAATTCTTAATATGATTTACACTGAGGCAGCTAGCAGCGATCTCCTTCTTTTCAAACAATATTGGTTTGGTATTTTACAAACATTTGCTGGATTAGAACCTTTAGCAAAGCTCATAATTACTTATAACAGTGTTAAGAGTAACAATGGTAAGGCTTATGCTGATACATTATTAGGATCTTTGTTAAGTTTGAGTTGTCTTCCCAAAACAATTGATGCACCTTATCATTTTTATGCTAATCCATTTCAACAGGTATAAAAATTATTATAGGGTTGATACATTTATTTGAAAAATTGATTGATTCATTTTTAATATATTTTTAACTTAGCAAAATTCAGTAGTTGATGCAAATATATGGGTTGCATTAGATGGACTCAGTGAATCATTGTATAAGATTTTTCATACATTGCTTAAGTGCTCGCGTGAAGTTCGCCATTTGACTTTACTGTGGATAGGAAATTGTTTGCATACTAATGAAAATCGTGGAAAATTATGGAATTCACAAAATGATATAACAAATTTTATGTCAGTATCAGATGGATTTATGCTTAATTTAGGAAATGTTCTGGTGAAACTGTGTAAGCCATTTTGTTCAAAACCAAATGATGTTAAAATTTTAAAGGTAGATCCTACATACTGTGTTGTTGAGGTAATTAAAAATTAAAATAATATAGCTTATAAAAACATTGAAAATACTAAAATAATATTGATTATTTTATAATAATATTTTTATTTTAGGCTAAAGATGAAAATGAACGGTATGAGAAAGGATTACATATGACAAGCTTGAGTTCAAAAACATGTTTAATTCCAACACCAGAAGGAGCAGATCGTCTAATGGCAACTTCATTTAACTTTGTTACTGAATGTTTCTTTCTAACACATCATGCTCTAGATCTTGGTTATCGAGTTATTTTAGAAAAACTATTAAAGTAAAATCAATTTGTTTTTTAATTCTTATTTTTATTCATTTTTTAATAATTTTATTAATTTGATCATTGATAATTTGTGTTTTCTTTTATTAGAGTAAGTCAGGATTTAGCAAGAACTCAAAGATTGTATAATGATGTCAGAACCCTTGGTACTTCTGAGGTTAATGAACTTATAACTCAAAGAATGGAAAATGAAATGACAAAGTGAGTTTTGTTATTAATATTTAAATAAAACTCAATTACATATAAACTATTGATTGATGGTATATTTTAGGTATTTAACATTGAGAGCTAGCTTATTAACCCCTGAAATGCTTGATTTAATGGCCAAATTTCATGCAGCATCTGCCTTCTGGTTAATGCAAGTAAACATAGACAACAAATCACAAGAACCAAATCAAGATACTTATGCTCCTGATGATTATAAAACTATTACATTTCCTTTACCTGAAATAGCTCCTGAAACCTTGAGGTGCGTGCTTAAAATAACACATCTAAATATAAAATTGAGTGTCAAAACTATATAACATATTTTTTTTTAATTTACATAGGTGTATTCCTGAATTTGTAGTTGAAAATACTGTTAGTTTTTTATGTTTTCTTCGACGTTGGTGTCCTAATACTTTTGAAGAACAAGGCCCGAATTTTCTAGATCCTGTTCTGACAGAGGTGCAATAATTATTAACTATTGTTATAAAAATTAACAGAATTATTAGTTTTAAAATAACGTTTATTAAATAATATTATTAATTACACAACGATATACAGGTAGTTGCTCTCATGGAATCACCAACTCGACTTTATAATCCACATTTACGTGCACGTTTAGCAGAAGGCGTTGAAGCTCTTTTACCAAATAACGATCAGATAAATAACCATTCTACAGTTACTCTTGGAACATTCCACAGACAACAACTTTTTCTTATACATCCACATAAACATATGGTAAACTTTCATTAGTTTTCAATAGTTATTTTAATTTAGTTTCAGTGTGTTATTTCTTTATTTATTTTCTGTAGATTGTACCAAATTTACTGCATGTATTTGTAAGTATAGAAATGACAGGTCAAAGTGTTCAATTTGAACAAAAATTTAATTATCGACGACCAATGTATATAGTTATGGCATATTTATGGAAAATACCAGAACATCAAAATAATTTTAAGTAAGTCAAAAAAAGAATTAAATTTAATTAAATATAAATAATTATAGGTTAACTTTTATATACTTAATTATAGAGAATTAGCTGGAGAAGCATTAGCTAATATGGAAGCTGTTCGACCACCTCTTTTTTTAAGATTTATTAATCTTTTAACAAATGATGCAGTATTTTTACTTGATGATGCACTTTCAAATATAGCACAGTTGAGACAAATGATAAATGCGCGGTACTTATACACTATTAATTTTGTATCAAATTTAAGTGTTTACAATATTTAATAATTTGGTGTTAATTATATAGGGATAGTGGTGAATGGGCAAAACTGTCTCAGCAAGAAAGAGAGCAACAACATTATTATCTTGAACATGTTGGGACAATTGCGCGATTTGATAATATTTTAGGTAGAAAAACGATACAAACGTTAAAAATGCTAACATCTGAAATAAAATCAATATTCTGTCACCCAACAATGGTGGATCGTATAGCTTCAATGTTAAATTATTTACTTTTACAATTAGTTGGTCCAAATAAAAGAAATTTAAAGGTAAATTAAAAAATTAAGTGATAAGTAATTAATAATTTAATTTCCAAATTTCTTATATCTAATAACATTGACTTGCAGGTCAAAGATCAAAAGGAATATGATTTTAATCCAGCAAATCTTGTATTAAATATATGCGAAATGTACATTAATTTAAGTAACAATGAAACTTTTACTCTTGCAGTCTCACAAGATGGAAGGTCTTATAGCCCAGAGTTATTTAAATTAGCTAATGATGTCTTAGGTAAACTGTACTATAATTTTTAATTTTTCTTTATGAAATTCTTTTGCGTATGAGGAATGTATATCAGTACGATGCATATCGTACGATATGGTCGTCGATGCATAATGTTTATTGAGTAATCTATCTAACTGTAAATCAATAAATAGATTTTATAATACATTATAATTTGTGTACTTTCACATAGTAAAGGTAGATATTAAAATTATCTAAATTATGTTTTTAAAATTTCAATGTCTTGTAGTTCGTATTGGTGGTGTCGGAATTTTAAATGATCTTGATACCTTTGCAAAAAAAGTAGAACAAATTGCAATTCAAAAAAAAGAAGAAGAAGAAATTTTAGTAGATGCTCCTGAAGAATTTCTTGACCCTATTATGTCTACAATAATGATGGATCCTGTTGTATTACCATCGTCAAAAATTGTAATTGATCGTCAAACTATAGCAAGGTATAATTAATATTTTTGAAAAAGTTCAATTAATAATGAGTTATTACAAAACTTATTAAACTGATTTTATTTTAGACATTTATTGAGTGATCAAACCGATCCGTTTAATCGGTCTCCTTTAACAATGGATATGGTCAAGTCGGAAATTGATCTCAAAGGTAGAATAAACGCTTGGATTTTGGAGAAAAAGAAGGAACGAGAGCTTTAACAAATAATGAATAATGCATAATGCTAAGGGTCTTATGAAAGTTGAACGTGCTGTTGTTTTATTATTAAACTGTATTTTAGTTAAAAAATTGATGATTGCACAAATATTTTAATTGTGAATGTCATTTATATATAAAAAAAAGATAAATGATTTATGTTATAATTTGTACATTATATCTTTACATATGAGTGAATATAAAATAAATAAGAAGTTACTTTATTAATAAGCGGGGATCAATTAAGTCACGGGTTTTAACATCATAAATGTATTTTATGTAACGTTCATACAAAAAATCGTTATTTCATACGATATTTTTGATAACATTCATTAAAACTTTAAACTCGCTTACATTTGCTATTACAGTAAAGATCGATGCTTTCATGCATCTTCTGTAACAATGTCACTATATCAAAAATACTGTTAGTAATATTTACACCTCTGCATAAAAAAATATGTATATAGTCATTCTGTTACAAAATATTAATGAATATTCTTTTTGAATAAACTTAATTCACCTTTTTCTCTTGAACATTTTACATTTTAAATTTGAATACATAAAATACATGCATTCATAGAGCTGCTTGAAGATCTTTGAAGTCAGTAATAAACCAAGGTGCATGTGCTTTTACACTTTCTCGAACAATGTTACCTCCATATCCTGTTACATAAAACATAAAATGTATCATTTTTTTAATTTATATAAAAAAAAGAACTAAAATCAATTCATTAATGTTGTATAAAATGAAAATTTGATTATTAAATGCCACAAAAATATTTCTTTATTTATGTTTAAAAGTTATTTTTGTGCGTAATGCAAAAATTTAATTTTGCATTATCAAAAAACCTTTAATAATTGTAAAACGATTGATAATTAAATTACCTGTTTTCAATTATTTACATAAATTTAATAAAACCTTAAACAACCAAGTGCTTATCAGAAAGATTAAGTTGACATTTGTTTTATATTCAAATGTAAAATTCATGTAAAATTTTTATATTATTAAAGACATTGTGATTATTAAAAATAAAAATAGAAAATTACTTAATGTTTGTAAAAAAAGCTTATTGTTGAATAATTTAAATTTCAATAGGTATCAATAAGTAATATTTAAAAGAAATTTTAATCCTTCGTTTTCTAAATGTAAATAAATATTGTCTCGAAATCTATCTTACACGTATAAAAGAAATATTTTTACTCAGAAAATACCAATAAAAGCATTTGCGGGGGGACAAGCCTCTAAATCCGTGGCACCATCACCAATATGAACGACGGTTTTAAACCCATTTTCTTCCTTTAATCTGCGAATCACTTCGGCTTTCCCGCCACTCTGGGATGTTGGCTCTTTTTCATCAAAGCCAGCATACTCTCCTAGAAAATATTAAATGTTCGATTATTTTTCTCGAGTAATTAAACATTATCTACATTTGAATATCAAATTATATTTGCTCACACATTAATTATTTTCAGCATCAATATTCTCCCCTACTAAAATTTTCTTTCATATCGTTATATTTTAGTATTTGCATTAATTAAAAACATAAGCTTTAATATTTATTATATTATATATCGTTATTTTTAATCAATTAAAAAGTAAAATTCTAAATTTCTTTAAAATATATGTATATATGTACATATATGTACGTATTATGTAAGTGATACTTGTGTATTTTCAACGTTATCATAAGAATAAGTTTTATTAAAAGTTAGTCTAATTTATTTCTCAATTGTTATTTGTACTTTCATCTTTTTTTTTTCATATTTGTACTTTGAAATATTCAAATTACTAAAAGAAATTCAAACATTATTATATACAAAATAATAATTTTATTTTGAAAAATGTATGTTTTTATTTATGAATAAACAAAAAATTTACCATTTCATTTCGATATTTTAAATATACCTAAGTATAAGTATATATACGTACCTAAATCAATATTTAATTAAAATATACAATATTTTAATATTTATTTAAGCCATTTAAGATATTGTACAAAATTTATATTCAAGGATCTTTGTAATTATGCGAATTACTTTATCCAATGAAAATTTTGACGGATTACAATATATTAAATCGTATATATTTATTATTGAATATTTATCGTAATTTCGTGAAATTTTCTCAATCAAATAAAAGAAAAATATATTTACATATGTATGAAATTATTGTCAAATATTCGGAAATTTGTATAAACTAATAAATGTTTTTATTATACTAACGAAAAATTAAAAAAACGTTCGCTGTAGTTTTGTTTTGCAGTTTTTATATAAAGCGTATGTTTTCAAACAACTTATAAATGATGTAATTCTTAAAAGATTTAATATTAATTGAATGATAAATAATTAAAATAATTTATATATGTACCTGTAAAATAAAATTTTAGTCTATTGGCACGAATATTTTCTAATGGTATATTAAGTTGTGCTGCGACCGGTGCAATGAGACAGTGAAAACCACCCGAAACTAGGTATACTTGCTTTTTTTGGTTCTGCAAAGCCTGGACCAAGGATCTGAAATCAATGTTTTGTTGCTTATTATATATTTTTTTTAACTAAGCATAGCATATATATACGTAGTTAACTAATTTTGAATTTACTATTAATATAATTGTACAACAAGTTATTCGTATAAATCTAGTTGTTTGTTATTAAAAATCCCAGTCATTTTTGATGAAAAATAAATTCGTAGTTATTTTAAATTTACTGTTTTAGCGTAATATGCATTTTTAATATTTAATCATTTACTTGTAATCTGTCACAACACATCAAAGGGTTTAAAAGGCAATAATGAACTTATTTTATGCACGTTTACAAAAAGTAAGTTCTTTGATTGTTCATCAGTAATCTGATATTTTTGCTTTCATAAATAAAGAGCTATTACTTGGATGTAATGTAATAAAGTAAGTTGTTATTCAATTGTAACGCAGGATTTCAGTAATGTCAGTTACTGAGTGGATGAATATTAGTGATCAAGATTTTTATCTTATTGGGAAGCAACTATTAAGTAGACTTACTTGATGCCAGGCGTCAGCTTTGGCGGGTGTGTGCGTAGAAATTCTGTAATTTGTTTAAGACTCGGTTGTATGATGTTTAGCCTAACTGTCAATGACTGTTGAAATGTCATATTACCCTGCATTGCTTGCTTCGTCCTAATAGAAAATAACAAATCTAACTGTAACGTGTTCTTACGTTTTTATGCTTTTATATAAAATACGCGACTCTGCTGTGTTTTAATCACGATTTAAATATATATCCTTAAAAATATATTTGCTACGGCTTATGCTTGTTTTATTGTGTTTTATATAAGGGACTGCTTTATGTTTCTATGTTTTATGAAATATTGGCATTAAGACTGTACATTTAAATTAATATGAAACCAACGAATGATACTTTGTGTTATATTCGAACAGGTATTAACTATTTTGATGTATTGTATTCATATTTTCTAAGAACTATTTATAAATTATTTGTAAAGCTAAGTCGAGTGGTATTCTAATTTCTTCAATTTAATATAAATTAAAAATTCTTCTAAAGGTGTAGTTATTATAATATAAAAAATCTTTTAAATGATTAAAAATAACAATGTAAGGTATAAATGAAATAAATTTATACAGTTTTAAGCAACTCATGGTGTGTACTACGAGGGTCGCAAAGTGTAACTTAGTAATAAATTATAACAAAAAGTTTTCTATAAAAGCTGTAACCTAATACTTACAATAAAAGAAATAAATAAGGTTTAATCGAGGGAGTATAATATTTATTGGAAATGTATAATCATAATTTTTTTGTACTATGTATTATGTATAATAATCCAAAAATAATTAAATGTTAAATTTAATTTAATAAATTAAAAAAACTATGCATAAAGTATTGATCTGTTTGCATGTGATTATTTTATTGTTTCGTTGCAAATAAAATATTTATTGTTCAATAACTGTATTATGACTAAGTATATATAACTATTAATAAAAATATAAAATTTTGGAAGTTATCAATATAACTATTTCTCGAACAGTTTATTTTAATAAAGAACATTAATTTCATCAATATCTATAGAAGCGATAAGTAAAAAGGTATTAAAACAAGATTGTCTAGAGAAATATCTTATCATATTTTATCATTTATTTATCAAGATAAATATTTATTTCACATGTAGAAAAACTGCATTCGTATCTTTTAGTAACAAAATATGTTTTTCAATATAGAATATATTTCGGTCAAAATATTCATAATACTTTTTTGATTATAATAATGTATAATAAGTGAGTGGAGAAACAAAAATCATTCAAAAATTAATTTTCACGAATTAGCTGAGACAAGAAAAATTCATATATATAGTTGACTTTCGTAAAATCGATAATTTTCTTGAAATTCAGATTTTTGTATTGAATGTGTTTAAAATTTAACGAGTTCAACTTAATTACATTAAAAAATGAAAGGAAAATTTTAAGATCAATTATAATTTATAATATATTATTTTAAACATAATTTCATGACATTAAGTAACATGACGTTAAGTACGTTTACATCTATACAGTTATTTTTTTTATTTCTTAAATAAAATAAATCTGCTGTAACATTTTTGATCATTAACAAATGATTTCTTTCTAAAAATAAAATAATATAGAATACTTTTGAGTAAATGCAGAAGGTCAATAATAAAATTTAAAGATCATTTTAATTTTATAGACTTTACAATTTAAAAATTTTCATAAAATAAAAAAGAAATATGAATACAGAAATTTTGTATAAATAAAATCGGTAAAGTAAATAAAGTTATTGACCTACTTAATACAGCGTCGCAGATTTTGAATGTTTCTAATACGTCATATACGCTATGTAGAGAAATCTGCAACTTGTACTCATTTTTTTTATCGTACATAATTTATAGACTTCGCGATAATTTATACATATAATATACTTTCACGAAAAATCTCATCAGATGGTAAAACTCCTTCTGGAGATCGAAAATTATTTTGCATTTGAATAATATGCTATTAGTCAATTACCTTTAATAATTAAAGTTATACAGTTTACCAATATTAGGTGGCCACTCTAAACAAAATCATTATTTTCATGTTGAAATATACATGGGAAGAAAGTTGTAAATTATTACTTGAATTAATGATATTAATTTTCTGTAAGTAATATAAGAATAAAGCACAATAAAATTTTATGATAATAACTTGTGGGCGTTTATTCATTTATTTATCTTTAGTAAGTTAAATTTTATTATAGATTTTTTATGCTAATTGCAACGTAAAGAATTTTTTCAAATAAGTGAGTATACATTATTAACAATATTACCCGATCAATGTTTCAAGAATTTTAATCTTGTTCTTAATTCATTTATAATACTGTGTTTAAAATACATTAGGAATTCATACATGTATAAATAATGTGTTATGAAACGTGAAAAAAAGTATTCACTAGGCTGCAAGTAAATTTTTAATTTATTGGAATATTTTAACGAATAAAATTGATTATTCTTCTAAATTATATACTGACATAAATAATCAATAATCTATTGCATATTCTCTAATTTAACAAATATTTTATTGGCATCTCTTTTAAATCGCGATAAACTGTTTTTTATAACAATTTTAATATATTTTTTATTTATAATAATTTATAATACTTGTACAAAATCTATCTTTGAATATCGTTTAATTACCTTCTTTATTCAAAATAGTTACAATTCCTTATTATAGTCTTGATGAATCTCAGAAACAGTACAGTTTTATCGTGATCATTTGTTTCACTTAATGGTACGATATATTCTGATACTTTTTACATAAAACTTGAACCATTAAGTAACATTAAAAAAAAAATCTTAAAACATTTTTTATAATTACTTTTATTATCTAGTATATATTTTTAGTTTTATTCAATACTAATACAACCCAATAACGTCTGATTATCATTAAATTTATTATCTTACTATCTATAAAGTCATACGTTAAAATATTTTTAAATTAATTCAACATTAGATTTTTCCGATAAACATTAAGTTTATTTTTTAGTAAACATATAATTTAATTGATGATTATAGTTATAGCAGTGTGATAATAATAATTAGATAATAATAATAGTATCTATAAATCTATAAATTAGTTGAGGAGGTAATTAGTACAATTAAATTGTCATATTTAATTGTAAAAATACATTTTTATCTTAATAAACCGTGCCCTATTTTATTTGATTTTCATTTGATTCTTCCTATACGCGAGACATTTATAAATTGTATACAATTTAATTATAAAATTAAATTGTACTTATAGTAAAACATTCGAAACCCAAAATTTGTTTATTTATTTATTAAAATTCTTTCTTACGTGGTAACATTCGATGTTTCAATTTTAAAATATTAGCCGCTTTGATAACATTGATTATTTTAGAATGGTATTTATTATTAATTTGATGAGAAGATAAATCAAATTTAAAACGAAATTTTCTTTCGTGTTATTGCTGTATATGAAAAAGACATTAGATTTTAAGTATTTCAAGACCATTCTTCTTAGAAACTTGAATTGAACATTATTTTTCAGTATTATCCTTCACTATTAATCATAAAGACCGTCCGCCGATAAAACAACTTTTTATTCTTAATGTATTTTATGTTTCATGTATTCATGTATTAAATTTAATTTTTAAAACAAATCTAAATTAAATAATATTATATATTACAACTTTAAACTAAGAAATGTAACTTTTTGAAAAAATAGATGTTTGAAATTTTGTAGGTGAATAAATGTGTACGCCATTGTAAAATTCGATATTTTATAGTTTGATTAATGAATTACTTTCTTATTAATTACTAAAAGATCTGATTTCTCAATAATAATAAAAATACTGTCTAAAAACATTATTCATTTGCATTTAAAATCACACGAGAAACCTAAATATATATCAGATATACTGATTTTGTATATTCTGCTTACTACTTTGTAAAGAAGATATTATATTTAGTTCAAAGATATGATAAAAAATTTAACAGAGAAATGGAAAAAATAAACAGTTATAATTCGGAAATTCTTTAGCTATATTTACTTAGTCAAGCAGATGCCAATTGTTTATGCCAGCGAAGTTACGAGATTAATTTTCAATCCTTATTTCAGTTTTTCGAAGAATACGTCATCTAAAAACAAAGATAAAAAGTTCATAAATTTTGTAAACTTTCGAGGATCATGTTGCTTTCGATTTGTCATTGAGAAAGAAAATTTGTTGCCATGTGATTTTTCTTCTGCAACTGCATTTATATCATTGCATTAGGAAAGAATTTAAAAATAAATTTATGATGACGTTGCACTGTACCATGGAGGTCCTTATTCGTTAAGTAAATGCTAGCATCGTGTCAATGCGGAGATGAATTATTTGATCGGACAAGGTCGAGTATCCGATTTTAAATGCAAGTATGTGGATGCATGCGAATCACGCATCTAGATTCATATAATCGATTCTAAGGCATGAATACACTTGTCTTTAAGTTTTGAGAGATGCGATATGAATAATGTATATATAAACACATAATAAAATGAACTCCAAGCCTCGTAAATATTATGCATAAGGTTCGGAGTACGTAGTGTAGGCATGTGAAGTTCAAAGTCCTTATGGTGCTCCATAAAGAACAAGAATAAATTTTCGTTTTGTACTCAACGATAATAATATTCAAATAAAATTTATTATTACGATCCTCGAAGGTAAGATGTAAAACGATTATCTACGATGTGTGCGAACAATGGTACCGAGAAAAATTCTGTATATTTACTAGAAGATAATCCGTTGGGACTGAGCTTCGTCTTTCCATCGAAGATGCTTCACCAGTAAAGATTTCGGGACGAAGATTGGCAATTCGCGTGAAAGTAAAGAGACAAGAACGATAAAAAATGAAACAAAGCCAAGTATCGGTAAGTATCGTTCGTTGTTCGGTAATTATGGAAAAAGCAAAAGCGTTAAAATGTAAAGGGGTTGAGTTGAAATACGGTAATAAAAGTACGCAATCACGTTTGTTGAACTTACAAGCTGGCAACTTGGTCACCCTTGCCGCAGAACTTGGCCAGCTCGTCGATGCCCTCCTCCTGTATGACCGTCGAGTCGACGTCGAAACTCACTGCGTCCGCTAGCCTCCACACCATCTTCACTTCGTCCAGATTGGCCATTCTGTTATTTTTCCTACCCTTATTATTATTGTCGATTCTATTTTATTGCTACTTTCACCATAACTATTATTATTGAAATATTGTGGTTGTTAGGGAGAAAGAGAAAAGAAGAAAAGAGAAATGACTGCTTATGTTGGGACGTGAGAATGAGTGTGATGTAAGTAAATTCGAAGAAAAAGAAGAGCAATGTCAGGATTTTGGCGAGGTTGGCTATGCGTTGACGCAAACGTTGGCGCAAACGTTGGCGGCGGCAATTCGATGGTTAGCCGCGTTCAACGGATACAACCTCCTGCTTTTCACCATTCTAATGAGACTAAATGTTGGTAGCAAACAGTTGCACATAGCCACCAATCGTTCGGTTATACTTATTTCTGCTTCCGATTCACGCTTTTTCCCCTTTTTCATTAGTAATTATGTTTGCGTTGACTCAGCCATTGATATCCGCCAATTCCGTGTAATAATTCAAAAACGATAAGAAACAACGAACCGATCAATGCGTCATTATTATTGCCACGCCAAATTATCTTTAGATTTTTCTCTCATTTATTTGTAAGAACGTTATTATTAATGGCACATTATGCAATTTAGCACGAACATGCGATGGATTGTACCGATAACGCTTTCGTTAAACAATTATTCTTTTTTGCTATTTGGAAGTGCATTTTGTAAGATGAATAAGTTTTACTCGTAAAATATTTTGAATTCAACTAAAGGTTATCAATAAAAAATGAACGCATTGAAAATAATAAAGTAAAAATGTAGTTATAAATATTTTGCGAATTCCGCAATTCATTTATTGCAATAATTTATTAGAGATTGTAAAAAAAAAATATTTTTCTATATATGCACTATATTATAGGCACTAAGTAAATATTCAAAAATATATTTCATTTTTTTAGAAAAATTAGTTTCAAATAGACTAATGCAAGTTAGTGATTCGTAAAGCATAAGCAAAAAAGTCATTTGCTGTAAGCATAAGTACCGATGTTCAAAAGCTCAATTGATGTTGTTTTTTGCTCTCTGTTTTAACAGCGCTACTAAATGTATATGTAATTCTTTTTAGCTTTACGTTTTTTTTTCTTTTTTAATACTTACACTACTGAAGGCGATACTATCGCTAATATTAGTGAAATCACGTGTAAACCTTGTCGAGGCTCCGTTAAGTTTTCGTTGTCCATCAGAAACAAAAGCACTAATAATTGGTAAGATACTATGGCACCAGTTGAGTTGAATCGACCTTGTGGCACCAGCAACGCGTGTTCCCGTAGATTCAGAAGAATGATCGAGTCCAACAACCGGGTTGAGAAAAGCGAGGCGGAAGTGTGTAATCTCTTGTAGAAATTGACGTTCGATAAGAGTTTAAGGAGAGCGAATCCGTGCCATGTGACCCGTCACGTGCATACGCGTAATGGCTTCACGGTTCTTACAACACTCGCCGTTTTACGGGCGAGTCTCAGTTCGCGTAACAAAAGACTAATTAGCGATCGGTCGTACACGCTACGTTAAATTCGTGCATTCGGTTCCAGCGGTTCCTTTTTGGCTCGAAGAGGATTGTAGTCGCACCGAAAGAACGAACGCAGCCTAATCGCTCGGTCCGTGATAAGCCTGGAACACGTTTGATCTCGCGGGGGGTCCAGC
Organism: Wiebesia pumilae; assembly: GCA_018907045.1. Lineage (NCBI taxonomy): Eukaryota > Metazoa > Arthropoda > Insecta > Hymenoptera > Agaonidae > Wiebesia > Wiebesia pumilae. The sequence continues at coordinate 4,298,861 of JACCHZ010000105.1, read as the reverse complement.
GATAGCCTCTATTCAGATAAGTGCACGCGACAGGGCTGATAACGGTAAATATTGTTGGGTAGTCTTTCGCCATCGAAAAACATCAAAAAACGTAAAAGAAAAAGAAGAAAAAAAAATCAAAGCAGGCGTGTGGCCATGGTGTGGCCATGACGTCTTGACGAGATTTTCGGTAGTGCGATCAACAGCTTGTTTGCGAAACGTGTAATTTTCCCGGTATGTGATTGGTTCGTTGGGAAAACGTGGCTATATTTGTTTACGTTTATGGGTGTTTTTAGTGATTCACCGATAGATTATCATTAATAACTTGAGAAACATCGTTTGGCAGAAGCATACTTAATTCTTCTTACATCTCCGTGACGCTATTCAGGAATGAGCGATTAAGAGATTTGTGGATATTATATTTCACAATTTTGTTATTATTTATTAAATGCAATGTCAGGTTTTATTTGTGTCAAGCAGGCTTTTAATATTAATGACGTTTTGTATTTTAATAATTTTCAATTCATACCGTTTAATCATTTGATAACATAAATGTATTTCTTAATCGAATAAGGTCTTTCATATTATCGCATTCAAGTATCGCAATGGCGTTTTTATTTCAGAAAATTGGTGTTTGTGTATATACATTATAGTGAATTCTACAATACATTTATTCTGGAAAATTTTATTTCTACTTTTCTCTATATTTAATATTTTAGGATCGCGCATCAAATTATTATTCCAATAGACGAAATATATATACATACACACATACATACATGCGTACATACGTACATACGTAAATCCGTACATGCATGCATTCATGAACACATTCATAAGGTTTTCTCATACTTTTCATACGTGAATGTGCAGGAAATTTCAATTAGTTATTAATTATTTTAAGAGAAGACTACGAAATCTTTACATAGTACCAATATAAATATGGATTTTAAATTATTCATCTGTAATTTTACAACTTTGGAGTTATATTATTGTCTTTGATGTTAAGCATACGAAGAAAGCAGTTATTTCTGGATTACGATGTGTTACGAAACGCTCTAAATGCATAATTGCGTTAGTAAGTATATCATTTTAATTGATTGGCTTTGAAATCTCACAACAATGAGAATTTTTCATAGGATTAAAAAAAATTTATATTTAGTTAGAAGTATAATAGGAATTAACTTAAATTGTAAAACAAACTGAATTCTTAATAACAATACGATTTATAATAGCAATATTCTATATTTCGATTTTAAAATTATCGATAAATATTACACTATTATTCTTAATAACAGATTCGTATCACATAACGTATACGGCATTTTAAGCTTTTATTTTTTATTATTGATGAAAACGAAAGTCTTTTACATGACCGCGCTTCAGCGATATAAAATATAAGTAGTAGGTATTAATAACAATATTTAACGGTAAAGCTTTTTTTTTAATTATTACAAAATACTTAGCAGATACAATCAAGTTTATTATAAAGTCATATACTCGCCTAGAAGATTCCCGAATCAGTTTTTCCTTCGTCATTTTCTTCAGAATTGCAAGGAAGCAGACCTGTAATGATTTTGCGATAGAAGCCGTTTTGGCGAGAAAAAATATCTCACTCGTAACTCTCCGAAACTCGTGAAACTGGTTTGACTTAGAAATTTATCTTGAAGTAGATGTACCAAATAAAACACAACTTACGATACTTTTAGTCGATGCATGAACTATAACACGTAAAAAGGTAATTTAATTTAAAATTATTTATTTTCTCCTGACTTAAGCATCAGTTTGATCATAAGTAAGCGCTGAAGCTTAGTAAACTAGAGATAAATATCCATACCAAATATTTTAGAACATGATTACTTTACTTTTTTTGCTTTCCTAACATCAGTAAGCTACAAAGGCTTGAGAAAAATCACTGTCATATCCATCAATGACAGTTTTTATTCAACATTTGATTGACTTTTAAAATGCATCTCTAGCTCCGAATAAGCATATAACTTAAGCAGACTTTAAACGCCAGTAATACAAGTGTATGGTCTGATCTCGATGACCAGGATTTAAAAGATTGTTCATTTTCATTGAACTCTACATAAATACAATTGGTTGAAGCGCGAAATATATTTCAAATATCAAATCACTTATCAAAATATATTATCAAACTTCAAAGTAATGGACCCTTACTCGTGCATTGTAAAATTTATTTTCACCGATACACATAAAATTATAAAAAAAAAGTTTTTTCTCTATTATTAACATAAAATTGGATCATTTGACAATGATAAGAATAAACATTAAATTAAGTAAATTTGGCATGTCATTCAATTAATAAAACACGAAATTTTAACGATCGTATTTTTAAGTGGAAAGTAAAGCTTAGTTGTTAAGCTATTGGCAGTTTAGTTTTCTCGCACTGACTCAATAATTGAATAAAAGTGGTTATAAAACAGCAAACGAAGATGATTTGATAAGCTGTAAAGGCAAGTTGGAGGAGAGAAATGTCAAAATTCACGTGCGTCGCATGCAGGAGGAGGTAGAATTAAAAAATAAAACATTCTTAAACGGCACAAAATTATTATAAGAGGTACAAGCGTCAACCTACTTAACCGGTGTAAAAGAAAGACCTTCTACGAAATTTTCATTATAAAATATTATCGCTAAAAGTTGCCGTTTGTCAGAATGAATAGCCGCGAAGCAACAAAATAATATCTCGAGTAGTCGACGTTCATGCCTAGTCACCGTACACAGAGAGGCAAAACAAACGTGGTCAGTGGTAGTGGCGAGTAACAACGAAAACGACTACTCGAACGACAATAAGCTGGCGCACGCAGGGATAAATAAAACAGTAAAACGCTCACCGACTCGGTCAGCCTCTCTTTCACTTTCACCGGTTCGCTCGCGGCACTGCACTTCTCGTCATCGTTAAAGTACGGGATAAAGTACAGGGCAACAAGTGTGCGCACAGCGATGCTCACAAGTTTGCCGGCGAAGCGATTGTAACTCGACTGGACGACGGTCGCTCAGTTATAACGCTGGCTAGGTCGCGCGGTAGGACGTGGACGAGGCTCGAGAGAATGGCGGCGGTAGCAGCGGACTTTTATTTCTCTTCCGTGAGAGCGCTGCACTCGCTTCACGTGGCCGAGCGTGTTGTTTACCTCGCTTTCGATTTATTTATTTATCCGAACTTCTTTGCCTCACCGAACAGAGAGGAGACTTCCTCTTCTGCTTATACCCTCGCGACTTTCTGTTCGCGATCGACTCGCGAGCATCAAATTCTCTACAGCAGCACCAAATTATTCACATATCCAGCGCATTCTTGCTATTCTAAATATACTCTGTACAATAATGAAATATTTAGCATGATTCGCAGCCTTTCTGCTGCGAACTATTACGGGTGCTTGGAAATAAACGAGAGCCTGCTTAATTATCCTGATCAAATATAAACATTAAATGACCTGGCAAGAATGGAACCGCTGGATTGCTTGAACATTGTTTGTACTCCCGTTGCGTATCACGCATTTTATTGGTTCACAACTTCTTCCGAATAAAGAATACTAAAGTATCAAGAGTACAAATACGTTGGCCAAATAGATTATTATGGCATTTTCAATGCATTTATGCGGAATATAAATACAATTAAAGTAACCATTTTACACGCTAATCTCGTACATTTAAAATAATACAAGTGCTGAATAATGCACTTAATCCGTTATCGAAAATTAAAGCCCCGAAATTTGCAATTAAATATCTTTATCATTAATATCTAAATGAAAGAAATAATTATCTTACCATCTTTTTGAACAATGTTTCCGATTCGTTTACATATAACGACAATGTAAACTGCCAAGCTCGTCAATGAGTTTCTAATAATTAAGAAATAATTAGAAGTGTACATTAAGTGCACATTACTAGTACATTAAGAATTACCAAAGCTTTTATTGTAAACATATCCAGTTCTTCAAAGATAAATAAATTATCGATAAAAATCCATTTATTCATTATGATGTTTAAATAGTTTAGTTTCTTACATTCATATGGAAAGAAACTAACTTTGAGTCATTAAATGCCCATTGCCAATTTTGATTATAGATTTTATAAATTAGAGTAAAATATACATATTATAAACACTTAAAATATATATTGCGTGCAGAAATTCTTATCTTCGCCGTCAGTTGAATTTTATAACAAATTACGAAAAGACCAGCAGCTAACTGTTGAGATTCACCGAATAACATGTCCTTTATATTTAAGCACTTGAATTTTTTGACAAAAGAAGTTATTGTATAGATCGTATTACGTTTTTTATTATAATCCTTTAAAAATCATAGTTTTTATTTAAAAGTAATACTTAGGCACTGATAGAATTTGAAACACTTTGAATCTATAAATTTACCGCTGTATTTTTAGCTGTTTTTGTATACTTCTTTAATTAATTCAATGAAATTCTATTGTAATACATATTTCCCTTTTATCAAAAATATTAGTTTCTCTGCGTACAAAATAATAACATGTTGAATAATATGTGATATTAACATAATGAAATTTCTAAACATTAGTTTATGAAATCTTCGAATAACTAACATAAAATTTATAATAATTGCAATATTTTATCATAGAATAAACTTTAGATTAAAAAAATATATAATATTAGAAATATTCAGATCTCAAGCGTTGTTAACGAATGTTTATCTCGAATAAAATGTTGGAATTATTAAAAGTACATTATAGCTTTAATATTTTTGATTTTTTTATTTCTTCTTGCTGCTGAGTATTTGTATATTATATTTGTATATTATCTCCTAAGCTAGTAATTTGACAAATTTTACTAATTAAATAAGTAGCTGCATGCATAATTAGCATTGAATAATAGTACTAGATTAGGTTTTTTATATTTAGTCAACAAGTTCAACATCAATTCAATAAGATATGGATTAGCAAATAAAGTTAGACATAACTTATCATTATATTCCTGTAAGCTTTATTTTTTACAAATTATTTTATATCCTTGCAACAAGAATTCATCCATTATAATAGACTGTATATTTATTAAGATTCTATTTTTAAAATATTTTCTCAAAAAGACATTAAGAGGAGTAAAGTATTTTCCATACATTCTTTTATACTATACAATCATAAAATTTATTAAGACATACTGCACAGTACTAAAATACACGATATTTAATTTTTCAATCCAAATATTTATGCGCTATTGATACATAATATACTCATTTCCCAGAATTTTTTTCATTCCGATTTAATTGTGGTTCTGTGTAAAACTTGTATTTTGTGAACTACATGGGTTATCAACTTTTTTTCCCTATCTTTTTGATAAATACTCTGCAGTTTCATAAATAAACTCTATCGTTACTTTGAACTTAAGAAAAATACTTTGCTTTTAAAATTTTTTTCATTTTTTGCCTTATTTTCTGCGCACTTTCTCTTTAAGATTCTGAACGAGCATCTGTTCTATTATGTTAATATTGACTGACGTTAAAAACTCGATACACTATTGCGTATCAGCGTCGAGTGTAGAACTTCTGCCATTTCATGCTTCTGTGTAAGCAATCGAAGCAATAAATTTAAGTGTTTAGAAATTATCAGCGTTCGTTTGCTTATGCTTTGTGTAACAATTTTATTGTAATTTTCGTTATTTTACCTTTTGGATTCATTTATTATTATTGATTTTCAGTAAAATATATTATTATCTATGATGCGGTAATCGTGTTATTCATGATTTGTACTGAGCGTATTTGTACTGAAGCGTTCAAATGAAATAATTAATTAAAATAAATTCTTTAACATTTTTATCCTCATTTTAATTTGCCCTAATTATTATGAAATGACAGATTAAACATGTTGAATTTTGCTCAGGTAACCTAGCAGTGATTTACATTTAATCGATGATTGAACCATATCTTTTACAGACAGTTTAAGATCTAGGCTTCAATTTCATAAGCATTTGTCATTTTTTAATAAGATTAAACTTTAAGAAAAAATAGGTATAATTTAGAAGATTTAAATAGCTTACCTTTTATAAGTTGTTCAACTGCATGCCTTGAGAACTAAATTTTATTTCATTAACCTCTGTTACATGTATTCGCGATCTCATTGCCTTTGATGGAGCAGTTTAAGATATAAAGTACACTATTCTTGATTAATTTATAACAATTCATATCACAACTCTTATGGTAATTCTGTAAAAAACGTATCTTGTATTAATGACACAGTACAATCTAATAAATGATAGAAAAATTTGTTCAAAGTGTACTGTTATTGTAATTTTTTAAATTAAATGTGATTTATTCCATTCACAATTATTAATACTCGCTTATTCTTACAGATATAATATTGCTTATATTAAATCTTATTTATATCTTATAATTTATCTAATTTCGATGAATTTCGAGCGGAGAAGGATGGCTATTTAAGTTATATTACCAAGATTCGTAAGATAATTTAGCGAGGTTATAATTCTTTGATTAATCGAGCGGTGAAATGTTTGATGTAGAATATTAGTTTATTATATAATCCTTTTTTTAATATACGAATAAATAATTATAGTTAGAATTTAAAAGAAATTAGTGATTATTAACATTTAATATTCTAAATCGATATAAACTAGTTTTGTTAATAAACGGAATATGCAAGGCATGTTTCATTAACAAAATATACATAACAATACAGCCTAATATGTAAATAATTAATAATATCAATATAAAAATTTAAAGTAAAAATATTTCCAGATTTTTTCTAATAAAGGACATTTTTGTTTTTTTGACTTTTAATTGAAATTTTATGAAAAATCTTTCATGGATTTGTAGTTATTTTAATATACGAAAAGTTGTAACTATCATAATTTTATATTTAAATTTTAAAATTTTAACTTGTGTATTTTATTATTATAACTGATATTTATTGTTCATTTTATGTTATTTCGATAGTGAAACATTTATGGATTATCAAGTTCTGAAATGTTAATAAATTTTTCATTCGTTATATTATTTTGTAATAAAACGATTTGATCGATCTCCTTGAGTCAAAGTAAAATGAACATTTACCAAGAAATTCCATGAAAAATGCTGCCATTAGGACTTTCAACGGTTTATATAGTTGTATAAATTACATTATGTTGTAAGCCGAATACAATTTTTTATTGTGTTATTTTCATATTTTAATCATTGTTGACTGTCAAAATTTTATTGAACATGTGAGATAATTCAATGTATATGAACGAGTGAACGAAAATTAGATCAACATAGAAAATTTCAGTTATTTTTAATAAATTACAGTGTCAAATTAGACATAATTTGTGTTTTAATTAAAAATTCGTATTTGTATACAATTAAAAATAATATTTGTATATAATACAAATGTTAGACAAGATGTTGTGTTCTAGGTGTGATATATAAATTTACTCAAATTTTCTTTTTAAAATAGAATTTAGACATACTTTTAATTATTTATTTATTTATTTATTTATTTACTATACAATTATCAAAGATAATGATAATTCATTTAAATGATTGATAATTAAGAAAAGTTTCGAATGACAGTACGAGCCTTTGCATAATCATGATACTTTTACATAAATAAAGTAATTTTTCGAAAGTTAATTGAAATTGTTCGAGAATGAATAACTACACAATACCAAATATTATTGTCTAATTTGAGATCAAGATTTTTTTTCTTCTAGATTCATAATTCTATATTTGAAGTTTAAAAAAACTAAGCATAAAAAATTTAATCGATAAAGTAAATATATTATCTGTATTAATAAAAGATAGAAATAATATGAATATGGAAACAAATTTTTTGTTATTAAAAATAGTTTATTTGAAGGAACATCTATCATCATTTGTTAACACATCTAAATAATTATCTAGAAATTATTTTAAAAATTAAAATAAGAATAAACACTTTGAATTTAAAGTTTAAAATAATGCATTATTAAAATATTTACAAGTGAATTACAAAGAAGAATTTATTAGCTTAGAAAAATATTAATAAATATATAATCGAAAAGTAAGTTTTTTCATAAAAACTGTGACATTTTCAAGCTAACGTAGGTATGTTCAAACTGGACAAGGAAAAATTTTATACAAACACCTGTAATAAATTTTATATACATTGGAAGAATATTTTTATTTCTTTTGAAAATACTTTTTCCGAATGAAACATGATTATATAATCAAATTATGCACCAAAAATTATAAATTCGTAAAGATATTAAATTTATGTATATGTATGCATGAAAACTTGACTTTTTAAACTGTAGATGATTTTGTGATTAAAGCGCATGATTTTGATTTCCACTGTTGAACAAATTTCGTAGAAGTCAGTATGGATAGGTAACATTTCAATGTAAGATATTTAAAGTAAAGAAGACTGATTTTAAAAATATATTCCTAGTTCATTGTAATCTTGAATATTTAGTAAATATCAAATTTAATTTCGTAATTTATTGTATTAATTTTTTTCGATAAATAAAGTTTATTTACAAATGAAAATGTCAATACATTGGTACTGAGTTTCCTGAAAAGTTATTATCTATTAATAAAGATTTAAGTAGCATAAATTATTTGGATTCGTTTTATATAAAAAAATAATATTATACTTAATTTAGCAAACATCTTTTCAAGCTGAAAATCAATTTAATTCAGATGATTTAAATACTATTTAAAGATTTATTCGAATATTCTATGAGTAAGATAAAATACTTAATCTCATTTTAATAAATTACATAGACTGTTTTCAAAAATCAAAGTATTAAAAAATTTTTAAAAACCACTAAACCTTAAATATTTATAAAATGACAGAAAGAAATGTGCTTGAGTTTCCATAGCAGAGATTGATGTTCTATCTAAAAAAATCTTTCAGTATTATGAATTGAAAGAACAGATTAAATATTTTGAAATTACCATTAAAATAACAAATTAAAATAACAAATTTTACATCATATGATTCAATAAGTAAAGGTAAATTTAATAATTTTCCAAAGTTCAGTATTTTTACAGTATTATTTAAATAAATAAATTTAAAAAGAATGTTTAATGATAGACATATTGAAAAACTAAATAAAAATAAAAAGTAATACTAAGTAAAATAAAAAGTAATTCAGAACAAATAGAGTTTTAAAGATTTTTATCACTATAATTCTAAATTATCGACTGAAATCTTATTTTTAATTTTTATTTAAATTTTGTTTACATTTTCTTTTTCTAAATATATGTTTTCATATTTTATTATTACAAATTATCAAATATCCCAAAAACAATCCTTTTTAATAATCTGTACACTCGAATTTATTCGTTAACTCAGATAATAATATTCATTTTTTATTATTTTATTCAAAGATTATATCAACCATGCGATTAATTATTTAATTGAAATTAATGCATATAGATACAAAATATATTTTTATTTTACGAAAAAATCAATAATGGCTATTTTTACGGGCGTTTAAAATTTATTATTTCATTGGACACACTTTACACGCAGATATCATAAGACTTTAGATTAAATTATGCTTTATGAATTTATGTTACAGTTATCTAATATTTATTAAGATAATATTAAGGAATTGAAAAATAATCAGTAAATAAAATATTCCTTTTATACATTTGATAATTAAGAATAATTGTGATTTTTTAATTGTGAGTAACAGTGATTCTTTTTAAATTTGAAGTTGTAATTTATATCGTAAGTTTGTTTTATAAGTAGTAAAAACTTCTATTTACAAGTTATTACTCTTTTTTATTTTAATGACATATTAACTTATCGTAATTTTGTACAAAAAATAAAAGAATATCTGTTTTCTTTTTAAAAACTGATAGTAAATTTATAATACTGAACTGTTATTGTAATTCAATTTAATAACTGTATTGTAATTCAATTTAATATTGATTATAGGTTCAATCGTTAAAAGAAATTTATATAATATATTTTAAATCTTATGAAAATTTTGTTATTCATTTCATTAACCCTTTTGTTAATTTGAATTTTTATAAATGTTTTTAGAAATAAGAAATAAATTAAAAAAATAAATTAAAAAAGGTTCATAAACAAAGAAATTCCTTATGAAAACAGTCAATGAAATTTTTATTATAAATCAGTATTAAAAGATAATAAACATCTACTTACGTTTAATATTTATTTCTAATTAGAACGTTGTGTCGAAAGACAATTTTTAACTCGTAAATATTCATAATAGCTTTTGATATTTATCTTTTGCATTGATCATCGATCTCAATCTTATCTATATCTATTACTTTGAAGTTTTCTTTTGCATACAGTACTATTATTATAACACTAATATTTGTTCAATACTTTATAATGATAATATTTAGATAAATTATGATTTATAATAGAAATATTATATATTCAATAAAAATGTTTTGTCTACATAGAATTATTCTAACTATTAGACACATTTTTTCTTTTTCTGTAATAAAATTATTAGTGCTTTTAACACGTTAATTATACATTGTATTAAAAGAATATTTATTTAACCAGTTAGACACTGATCCAAGTAAAGATATGATTGTTCATGCTAACCGTTTGGTCAAGCTTTCTTAATAAAAATAGTTAATAAAAATAGAAATAGCTAATGAGTATATTTAAACAAATACGCCCTTATTGGTTGTTTTCCATATGTTTATGAGAAATATTTTTATACGTGATAAATATGTTTTTTGGCGAAAAAAAGTAAAAAAGCATATATGTACTGAAATAAGTGATCCACTACTAAAAGATTGATTATCAGATCATAGTGTTCTGTGGTAAATTAATAATAATTGAATTTTTTTAATAGTTTTATTGCAGAATTTTTTCAAATTTTCGAAACGACCAAAAAACTCACGAGCCATTAATTTTTGCAAGACTTCACGACTGCAAACAAAAAGTTCATATTCTTGTAAATCCACAAATATAATTACGGCAAGATATTTCGTTGATTAGAAACTCCAAATGATCTAAATGATTTGGAAGACATTATCTACTTTCCTGAAATTGTATTTAATCACAAGAGTAAATTCATTCTTGACGAGAATCAGCGTAGAATGAAAGGGATAAGTTAATCGCTTTTTTAATAAGATTGAATTTTTACAAAATTTTAGTATAAGATTGGTACATAGCGTTTTCATTATCAAATTTAAATTATTGGACTAGTCATTCAGCGAACAGATTTGATAAATGTATTGGACGGTGTTTTACACTGATATACGCTGCGTCTCGAATAATAATAGCATACTAACATTGCAAATGAATCAAACTTCATTTTGATAATAATTGTGTTCAAGTGATAATATTATAAAAGTATAGTCAATTAGCCTTTTCACAAATATATAAATCTTTTATTTTATATCACTATTTGTTTGACATTAATTAAAAGAAATTTGTTTACATGATATTATAGTTATATATTTTCATAAATTAAATTGATTAGTTCATGAATATTAAATAAATATCCTTGAAAATCTTTTAAATAAATGCATAAATTTTGAAGACAACTTACATCTATTTCATTTATAAAATAAAACAATTCACTGATTGTTTAGTGCTACGTAGTCCAATATTCTTAATATATAATAATATTATAACTGGTATAAATGTTATATTCATCCACTTTTATTATGCTTTCAACCAAAATTAATGCAATGACTTCGAAGGTTTTGGTCACTTTATTTTACTATAATAACTTTACTGTAATTTATAAAAATTTATTTTTAAAAAATACAAATCATATAAATATAATTAATATAAATCATTGCATTACATATAAATCAGAAGAATTTTAGTAATTTTATTTCTGTATGCAGGATTTTCAAATTGTAAAATTATACTTGATATTAAAATTAATAGGTTAGCTTTACTCTTGGTTTACATATATTCTTATGTAAATTAATTAAAATAACGTGTTACAATATTTATTTTTTAGCACATGAAATAAACGCGAAAGTTTATATTAAAATAATATTAAAAAACACTTATTTGAACCTTGAAGTTTTAATAAAAATTTAATAAATACAATTTAATTCATCGATAATTTTAAAATTTTTCTAAGGAAAATCTGTTTATTTCATTTAAAAGCGTGTTATATACAAAGCAAATGTTTTTAATAAAATTCGTGTTAACATACAAAGCTCTGCATGGAAAATTAGTTTATTAAATCATTATATTATACAATTGTATATACATTTAAATGTAATTTACGCATTTTATATTATTCAAATAAAAATGACAACATATTTTATTTTAACTTGATAAATCTTTGTATTTATGTAAGCATGTATTCAATACATCAATATATCTAATATATTGCAATGCATGTTTTTGCGATTCTCAAATTATTGTTCAATTGGAAATAAATAATTATATCTTTTAAGTTTATATAATGTATATTTAAAACCCCACTCTATCGAAGATTCTAACTGATAAGTGTTAATATTATTAAATGAAAAAATAAATGTTTTGTATATTTAAATCATACATTTTTTCATTTTATATTCTCAAGGATAAATTTATTAATAATTAATATCAGAAAAGTTCATGAGTGATAATCATTTTTTAATCAGATTCAATGATTAAGAAGGACATTCATAATAAAACATCGATAAGACTATGGTTTTGATACAACTAAACTCATATAATTTGCGACGGAGAAATCCGTCGCTAGTTTAACAGTCTAGTTTAAGCAAACACAATGAACGTCTGCGTGCAAAAGTGTATGTGTGGAAAAGGTCAACAGGACTCTTCGTCGTAAAAGCATGTACGTAGTAGTTTATAAGGACTCGCGGTGACGTTGGCCAGCTCATCGAGCCGCGGCGGCGCGTCACAGAAGGTACCCAATTCACTCTCTCACTTCTTGCGACGTGCGTGCCTCCAGCCCCTACATCTCCCTCCTTGGAGCCCTGGCCCAAGGAGATGAGCCATGTATAGGGAAAGAAATGTGCATGCACGCAGCAAGAGAAGGTCGTTCTTCTCGACCTCTAAAACGAGTCCGACTGTCTGGAACGATTCATCTCCCATTCTCTCGGTAACGTTGGTTGGCGTACCGAACCTGCTCCTAACTCCGGTGCCGTTGCTTGGAGGACCGAGTTCGCGTTCGAATCATGGAAGAACCACCACCGTCACCGCGAGCCTCGCAACGCAAACGTAAATATAAATAAAGCAAATCGCGAGTTAGAAAGCAAGGAAAAATGTAGTAATTTTTAGAACTAAATACATTTGAACTTTTAATAACACTAAAAAAATACGGCGTTAATTTATTTACAACACCTACGAGAAACCTAACACAAGAATCCCGGACCGGCTCGAACTGTCTGAAGTAAGGGTTTACGAGGTAAGGAATAAAGTAAGACGAAACAACAGCAACGCGACGAGGAAACAACGAAGTAAAACCGTCACAAATTTAATTAATGGGATAATGTAATGTAAGGAAGTTAAGTTTACTCTATCGCGTAAAAAAAAATTTTATCATAAATAATATTAATATAATTAATAGTTACAAGATTTAAATAAAAAGTGAAAACATGTATAAATTAAATAATGTTTAATTACGTGACTGTCATTTAATTCCAACTATTTATGAATTTTAGTTTAAAAGTTTACGCTTAAATAAAAGTTATTACACGGATTTTCAAATATTCGTTAAAATGTTAGGAAAATTACCATTTGAAACAATGACTGGAGTTCTTAAAAAAACTGAAACTTTGTAAATTAAGAAACAGTGTAAATCATTTGATGTCAATAATAACATATCATCTTTAAGGAAACCAGATAATTTGATCAACGAGTCATGAACTAATAGTAAAATGCTATTTAATTTTGTGAAACTAATTTTTTTTATGTAATTATCAAATAATTAAAGTTTATTACAAATGAAACTTCATTAAATAAATATCTGAAAATAATATATTTGAATATATATAAATATATATATTTACAGATCTGAAAAGATATTACCTTAAACTACTTTTGTTGTTTATCGTATTATAAACTATTTGATCACAGTTTTATAAAAGAATTTATTACGTAAATATAGTAAGACTTAATTCTAATATTATATAAAAATATCACGATAGTTCTGGAACTTAAACTTGTTAAAGTATTATTTATCCGATACATTGTAATAGTATTTGAATATCGTTTAAGGAACTAGAGAATAATATTGGTTTTTCATATTTCTCAATACTACATCACGTATTTCAATAACCTTTTATAAAATCTAGTAAGTTTATATAACTAACATTTTAAATAAAGCATTACAACTATAATTAAAAGTTTAAACATATTAACGTTTCATAATTTTGTTAAAAAAGTTTAAATGAAAAAAAGCAATAACAAAAACTAAACGCTGTGATTAAAGTAATAATCCTTTGGCGCTTTGTAAAAGGAAATTACAAAATGTTGTTCACGATTTCATACTCTGCTTTCGTAATATAGTCTTTCATTACATTCTTTTACATTATATATGTTACTTTAAAAATCTATAAGAATTCACGAATCTGCATAAAAAACTCTAAAAGGCGGGTAATGTAACGTCAAATGTAAATAGTAATTATTGCATAATAACAAGGTAAATAATTTTTTTTTAATAGGAGAACTAGAAATACTTCTGCACGACTTAACGATTGAATCGAAAAACACTTACATGTACAACTATTTATAGATATATGACTTTAATTTATTTTTCTCTTAATTTTCATAACATACATATTCAAAGTGAGATTCCATTTAAAAATAGTGAGTGTAATAGTAGTGTAATTTATATTGATAATAGTGAGTGAAATGTAAAATTAATATAAAAAATATCTAGATATACATTTGTTTAATAATAGTTTTGATATGTTAAATTAATAATAAGATTTATAAGTAGTTAGTCATATTGAGTTTTAAGAACATTAATGAATTCATTATATCAATGTTCAAAATATTATTAATGTTGTATTTTTTAATATTATAGTTTAAGATAAGTTATTATAGTGTATTAACAGTTTTTAAATTTTTAATGTTTTTTGTTCGTCTATAATAAAATTTTCAAAAGTATATATAGCATAAAATACGTAAAAATTACTTAGAAAAAAGACTTAAGATTTACTTTTCAAACTTAAAATCAATATTAAGCTTAATAAGTATAATTGTCAGCGATTTATTTTTAGTGTTTTGTCGGTAAAACCATTTTCTTCGGATGAACTGAAATGCAAGAGAAGTGGTGCACTCTAGGTACTCTAGCGAGTGAAATTTAAAGTCCTTTCTACGTTGTTGCTCGATAAAGCGTATCGAGAATTTACCGAAAGTTAATTACAAATAAACCTTTTATTTCGCAATTAACTTGAAATATGTTTCAGCTGAAAAATAACTACTATTTTCTAGTTGTCAATCGAGGGGGAAAGAATTCCAATCTGACACGTTGTAACTTAGGGTTATAATATTTATTGGGCATCAAAATTTATCTTATATTCTTTATTTTGAACTATTAACTCATGATTAAAATTATTAAAGTATTTAATACAACACAGCCTTTTACTTTATTATAAAGCAATTTAATAATATAACAATAAAGGTTCAACATTAATTTTGTCTTATTTTATAATAAATGTTTTTTAAAGACTACATTGCTGTTCCAAGGTATTTAAGTGGTTCGTATAGCGAAAATAGATTTCTAAATTGGATTACGAATTTAATTTGTGGATTAAACGCGAATTGTCTTGTTTTCAATTCATTGATATAAGTCACTGCACCTTATTAAACTTTATTTTGACAATATTTTCATAATTTTTGCGTTAAGTTAATAAAAAAATTATTTTTGTACAGTAATCGCAATGACTAGATTAATAATAAGAACAACAACAATAACAGCAATAATAATAGGAAGTTAATATTCAAGAATACGAATAATAATAGATTGTTAATTTACAGTACTTTTATTTTTAAATTATCGATTTTATTTCAAATTTATCGATAATAGTTCCTAGACAAATACAAAGATAATACAAATACATATACAAATATAAATATTCGAAAATTATCCATTCCAAATATTATATAACTAATTCATAGAACAAGATAAGTTTTTATTTGTATATGCACCAAGAAATAGTGCATTCTTAGATGTTCACCGATGATAATTGTTTTTTTTTCAGTGCTTCTCAAAGCATCAAATTATAAAGAATTGTCCCTAGAATGAAACTTAGATATTCTCATTTTAAAATATAGTATCAGATAGGTCTTTTCGAAATTTACCATTTTATTATCTAATAATTGTTTTGATATTTTTCAAATTTACTTCAGACAAAAATAAAACATATTAGAAGACGTTATTTTTATAATTAAAATGCTTGTATGTTGAATAGCATTAATAAAATGCTTATTAATGTCCAGACATCTATGCAACCTTGAACTGTTGTCCAACTTTTCAAGAAGTTTTTTTAAATAAAGGATCTTTTAATTGGAAGAAATATTTTAAAAATTAACGAAGTATAACGAATTGCGTCAATCTTATTTAGATCGTCTATTGCATTTTCTTATGTCAGTCTTCCTTAAAGAACTGCGCTAGAATCCGCTTTATTCAGAGCGAATTGTTTTACTTAAGTATTCTTCATTTCTATTTTCGTGTTTCTCGTTGCCGTTTGTATCTATCTTTCTTTTTGTTGCGACTCGTTCGTTCTTGCTCCCTCGTATTCGGTCGACTCCTGCAATACACGTACGCACACTACTTAAAGAACCCCCACCCCCTCGAACCATCGCCTAGCGCGCGCGCGCGCGCGCACGCACACACGCAGAACGTGCGCGCGCGGGTTTACTTAAAAACATGGATGCATGCGACGTAGTTCATGGATCGCCTGTAGGTAGGTTGCCTTTACGTTGCTTTGGCGGGAATACGGAAAATCGAATTCCCGTCAGTTGATCGCGTGCTGCGTTTAGGGGCGGTTACAGTGGTCCACGGGTCTTTTCGAGCTCGTTCCTCCGGACGCTTTCCGTCGAAAAATTGCCTCGCGCCTCGGCGATGCGGAGCCCACCGGAGCTCCCTCTCCTCCTCCTCCTCCTTGAGCTTGGGCTTTGTCGAGCATCACTCTGTCCCCCGCACCTTTCGACCCTGGTGCCCGAAGACGAGGGCCGATTCCTCGCGGACGGCAGCCTCGTCCACGGCGCGCTCGTCTACCCTGCGTCCGAACACTGGCGCGATGGCAACGTCAGCAGGGGCTGCGTTTGCTCGCTGGGCTCGCGGCCTTGCCTGCGTAAATGCTGCGGCTTGACCGAGGTCGTGACCCCAAAGCCCAGCCGCTCGAGTCAGTGCGCACCCCGATCCGGAACCCACCGGGGTCCGGCGGTCCTGCGCCTCGAGTCGACGAGGGTCGCGCCGGAAATGGGGCCCGAGCTCGCGACACGGCCCGACCTTCGTGACTGGTTCAACGTGTTCCCGAGCCCGCGCTGCGCTGAGGGTTACGTCTTCATGGACCTCGAGCCCGATTTGTACACCGAGGATGAGTACCGGCTGCAGGCGAACGGCAGTCTCTGGCTCCCGACCCAGGGTCTCTTGGTGCCCGGGCGCTTCTGCATGGACGCGCGGCTCGGCTCCGAGCGCCTCGCCGTCATCGCCTGCTTGAGCGCTAACGTCCCCGAGGACGAGACACCGACGATGGTGCGCGTCGGCTACCTGCTGTCGGTGCCCTTCCTCGCCCTCACGCTCCTCGTCTACGGGATCATACCGGAACTGCGCAACATTTACGGGAAAACCCTTATGTGCTACGTCGCCTCGCTGCTCGCCGCCTATTCCTCCATATCCCTATCCAACTTCTTCCTGTTTGGGACTAGATGCCTCGTCACCGGTGAGTGTCAAACCTTTCTATCGCTAGGGACGCAGCAAATTGAAGAAGTTGCGAAGGCGTTCGTCACGAATCGTCAAGGTCAAAATAGAATATCTTAAGTCGCTTCGGTGTTCGTGATTATTCGCATTTGTGAATCGACTTTATTATTTTAATCGACAGTATGACGCGTATCACGATTGACAGATTAAGCTCGTCTTCCAATATTCCTAGCCTCAAATGTTTTCCACGACTGTTTTTTACATTCCAACTTTATATCCAATGCTTTACAAACTCATATATAAACTCATGCTACTTAATTCGCAATTTCTAACAAAATTTTTATTTCAGTTTAGAAATATACACGGTAGTCTTTATAAAAAATATACCTCAAAGTACTTTTACTCGTAAAAGAACGGTAACAAAAGAGCAGAAAGAATGTAGTGTTCTAGTTTATAAGAAAACGGAGAAAAAGAGATAACCGTAAAATTTGAAATGTTCCCTGTAACCGAGATATGAGTGATTCACGGAAAAAGCTATTTCTTGCGGTGTTTCGATACCATACATGCGTTCATTTTCATTTTCTGTAGGTAATAAATAAACATTGTGTTATTAAGCCTTAAATTCCAATTATTTAAAATCAATTGCGGGCTAAGACAAAGATTACATGTTACACTTTAAGGTCAATCCGAGAAGTGGAAACTGGATTGTAAAATAATCTTATATCTATAAATTTACAAAATTCGCTGTATATCAATGTACTTATTCGTAATATGATACTTCGTTATTCGTAATTATTATTGCATATTACAATTCTTTCAATTCTAAGATTAAACACAATGCCGCGTTATGTTTATTAATAGCGCAAAATTACTGGAGGTTTGTTAATTATTAATAATAATTGACGATCGTTTTTTTCTCGTAAAAATACCATAATTAATTGTTAATAGTATATTTTCAGAAACTGAAATTATTAATTAACAAACACAGTATTTATATTTAGTAAATTTCACTTCTGAAAAAGTATTTCATTTTATAAAGATTTTTTATTTTATTTTTTAAGTAAATCAAGTAAATATTATCAATGACGGCTATAACTGATTTTCAGAAAATCTACAATGACATACTCCGTTTTCTTAGTTTTGAAAATATAAGCGTTATAATATTCTAATACAAGCACATTTATCATATACTTTTTTAAATAACCTTTCTGTTTCTTAATTTGTACATATTATCCAATGAAGCATGGAATCAGTAATTCAAATATTTATTTAAAACTTTTTACTCATAACAGACACACTTTGTCTGTACGAAAGAAGAAAAAATGTATTTTTATATTAATGCATTGCAATATTGAAAAGAACGATGGTCTCTTTCTTAAAATAACTTAAACATATGTAAATTAATGAATTTAATTTAGGTAGTTCAAAAGCACCTTATTTTAAATAATAATTATTCGGTTAAACTTTATTGTCCTATTCTATATGTAAATGTGCAAGTCATATATATTTATCATAATATTGAAATTATATTTCATATAAATTTATAATATTTGTATCCGTTTAAAATTAATTTGTAAATAAAAAATTTTAATCAATTTTTAATGATATTTTTTAGTTATTTACCAAAGTAGTGGTTGTTAAATATTATTGAAATTATAAGTATAAGAATTTGAACTTCCTGGATAAATTTTAACAAATAAAGAAAGCATACGCATAATCAACGTCAATGCATTTAGATAAGATTTTTGCAAAAACATTCATTTTCATCGTTTAATGAAGATGAACTTCCTTACTACTCGATATATAGCGATCTTAAGTGATGTAAGCTTTATTCATATATGTGGAACGTTGTTCTGATGTTTAAATCCTGAAACATGAAAAACATTCTTCTTTTGTAATTTATTTTAATTTTTGACTTGAAAAATTAAGGGTTCATCCAAAATCAAATGAGATGAGTTTGAGAAGCAACAGTCTAGAAGAATGTGTATTCTTTTAAATTAAAAAAATGTAGCAAATATAGTTACAAAAAAACCAAAGTTATTAAAAGTGACGAATAAAAAAAGGACGTGATTTAAAGATCACCACAAAC
Source organism: Wiebesia pumilae (assembly GCA_018907045.1). Classification (NCBI taxonomy): domain Eukaryota; kingdom Metazoa; phylum Arthropoda; class Insecta; order Hymenoptera; family Agaonidae; genus Wiebesia; species Wiebesia pumilae. Next base: position 4,278,990 of record JACCHZ010000105.1, on the reverse strand, counting down.
GCACGAAGCTCAATTGGAGTCAAAGTGGCGATAGTACGTCGTAAACTAATAAGAACTTAAAGCAATTAATGACGCCAGCGCTTCATTCATTAGAATTCTCGGTATTATTAAAAATCGTCGGCTGTTTTATTGTTTATTATCCTTTTTATTGTTTTGACAATCGTTCTCGTTTTCTCACGATTTTTCAGCGCGATATTTGCAAGGCGCAGCCGACAATAATGAGTCTGAAAATACGCGCGGTTTCGATAAATTAAAGTGCACCTCAAGTCCGGGGGACAAGGGCGCGTCGTTCGAGGATCGGGTCATGATACGTCACGCGAGTACATACGCGTGTAGCGTTTCCCCCAGGTCGACGTAGCGTTGCGTGTTTACCTTCTGCGCAACGTCTGGATCGCAGCTCGTGGGTGAAAACCACCCCGTGCATAAAGGAGGCAGAGATTACTTTTAAGAACTTTGAGAAAATTTACCGCGTGACGCGCGCTTCATCGGAGCGTTTCCTTGAACAGCTCTTTCAAGCTCTTTCGTGCTTTTTGTTCGTGAAATGAATCGACCACTAACGTTAGAGCAGTTCTTAAAGAATACTTGTTCTCATTACACGACTCTACATTATTATAAGTTTATAAGAATCATATAACTGCTAACACGAAAAGTTTTAAATTTCCTACTAGTTGATGTAATGCAATAGTTGCATTTACATTGGCATTATTGACCGATATATGATCAATAATACTGTGTAAAATTTTATACATATAATTGATTTTTAGATAAGAAAATCTAGATTCTGAAAAAGCAACCCCCATTCTCGATACTATTCCGAATTCATTATTTCAACAAATTTTTATAATAGTTCTCTTTGAAAACAAGATGCATTATTTTAACTTTACATAATCTCAGGCAATTTACATGTTAAACTGTAATTAAGAGCTATTTTTAATTTCTTCAATTTGATTAATATTCCGACTTTAATTAATATTATTACACTCCCTTTTAAAACAATAAAAGTAGTTTTAAAGAAATTTTGAACGACGTCTATGAACATCGCAGAAACTGCATTGATTTTTTATGTAAAAATGTTAAAATTTTAATTTAACAGATAAATTTCCTTTACCAAATTTTCATATTTTAAATAACAAGTAGAATAAATACACAACATTTTTATCCAAAAATAATGTATTAGTACAAGTCTAGGAATATTTATGTATTGATAACTGGAATATATTTATGTATTGATCAAGTTTACTTTAATCAATTTTAAACAATTTTTGTATTCGGTACTTGATGAAAGTTCAGATTTTATTAAATATTTTATTAAAATTTTCTGTAATGACTACGTTATCTTAGTATTGACGTAAAATAAAAAGGATATTGTTTTAAAATTTTTGAGTAAAATTGATCATGGATTTTCTTTTAATCGTCTTACAAGGTAAAATAAAATTTCGTTATAATTCAATATTTTCTTTTTATGAATTGAGTTGTTAAAATATAATTGAACTATTGTGTATCAATAATCTTATTTAAAAATTTTATATTTACTTTTTTTATTAATTTTATAAGAATAAACTATTAAGCAGAGCATCAATGTTGAAAAAATTATAAGATGATTAATAAATTAATAAAAATTAATAAATTTATTTTCTATCTTATTTTTTACAAATACCTTGTAATATAAACAATGTTTAATTACTTAAATTATTATTATTATAAGTAGAAATAAAATGCTTTTACATTAAATTTACACTCCGGTGTTTCTTAATGGTATGGTGTTTTTAGTGAAAAGAAAGTATGTATTTAATTATAAAAATATTTAAATTTTATTTATCTTCATCTCTACTTTTTTATTAAAAATTTTCTATCCATACTGTAAATATTTATATTTGTAAATAAACGTGCTATAAATGGTCGTGTACTTTTCATAATGAAAAATTAATTATTCAGTAGTATTTTTAAATAAACGACTTTAATATTAATTTGAAATTCTACAATAAAGCTTTTTTAATGTTTTAATAATGTAAAAAAAATTCCACACTATATGAATTAATCATTGTATGATTATGTTTTTAAAATTTTACACTACCTTGTGTGAATAGAAAAAACTAATAAACTAGTAGCCATTTTTATGTAGTGTATAACTTAATCTTGTAGTGCATTGTGGTAGTATATTGATTTTTAGGTGAACCCTGATACAACAAAGGATACGTAAAATCTAGATAGAATCGTAAAAGATAGAAATAACTAAATGCAACAATATATGTACAATTTAGAATATTTAAATTAATTCTATACAAGTAAATAAACGGGGTTTATTTATTTTTCCATTTCATTAATATAAGTTGAGTCAATTTAGTAATAATGAATCTTATGCAAATAGCGTTGTTTTATTTACTCAAAAATCATCACTATCTCTTATATATTAAAGATGAATAAGTTTGAAAAAAGTAAAAGAATTATATTATTTTAATTTGCTTCATTTCATTACTAAACTCTATGTATTATGAACCATGAAGGTAAATATCACTTATATTAATTATCTTCTCTGTAGTATATTTTTATGTACAGTGATTGTTTGAAAGTTTTTCAAATATTTCAACTATTTCAAAAAAAGTTATTTAAAAAAAAAATATAATTGTACATTTTTATATATTTTTTAAAACATATTTAAAACCAATTTATATACTTCTTTAAAATAGACATTATTTATAATGAAATATTTATCTGTGAAATTATGTTTAAAGCATAAATGAATGTAATACCAAAATGTTTTCGTAAGTTTTATTTGTTATACTTTATTTCAAGAATTAGTATTACTTTTAAAAAGCATCTAAAGTGATAGTGATCACTATTGATCTTACGATGAAATGCCGCAAATAACTTTATATAATTAAATTATGAATTTAACTGTAACATTGTATATTCACAAATTTATGCCCTAATAAAGAATTTCTTTTAAGACTTTTCAAAACTGATTTAGTGTTGATTATATTATCATTATTCTGTCAATTTTGAATGTGACTTTATAATCCCTGCTTCCTTACTATCATAAAATATATATCCTTCAACAATAAATATTTAAATAAATATTAAAAGATTTGAATACATAATCAATAATCCTGAAAAACAAACATTCTCAAGATTTTTTTTCTATCGGTGTATTCGATTCTAACTAAATCATTACTATTAACGAACTGGTAAACTATTGTTCACCAATGATAAAGATTTGCCTCTACTCTTTTTATTTTCGTGACCGGTTCTTTTTTTCTTTCTTTTATGCTAGGTTTATTCTTATGAAAAACTTTCAAATTTTATACAAAAATTTTCTTAATCGTTAGTTAATTACCGTGCTTCACCAAGATGCCTGATATATTTTTAGCTGTTATGAAAAATAAAAAGAAACATAAAGAAAACTGTTAAAAGAACACTTTTCTGGTAACGTCGTACAATTTGTTCCAGAAATTGGTCAGCACGAAAATGTAACTAAAGAGGCTTAGGCAAAATGTACTTTGCTCATTTATATCAAGTCACTACAATCTCATTTTCAGGGGCCAAAGTTTCTACGCATTAGCTTGACCTTTCCATTAATTTTATTCTTTTCCCCGTCATTATTACGTGCACATAACTATAAACAATGAGACTAGCATTAAACGAGCACGCACTAGATTCTCTTCTTTACTTACCATTGATTTATGATCTTTTCGTGCATAATGCGATCATTACTAGTGTATTTACTAATCATTCACATTAAAAAAGCTCTGATATATTACCTTTGTTTTCTTTCCCATTTTCAATTTAAATAGAGCATCACTTTTGATATATGTACTGAATAATTAGATTTATTCCGATAATAATGACGTAAACAAGTTGCCAAGTATATTACATGCAAATGATAATAAAAATAAAATTTTTTTTAACAAGTATTTCTAATAATTTTCACATCAAATATCTAAATTCGTCTATAACTTTTATAATTTTTATGTAATAGGAACTATTTGAAATGACCTTGACCTCTAAAATATCTGAAAATTGTTTAATAAATTCGATATAAATTTTACAATATAAATTTTTACATTAAAAATATATATATGTATATAGATTCAAGTATGTTGATCAATACAAATGGATAAAATTTTCTTTGGTAGTTTTCATACACACGCACTAATAAAATGTATAAACCACTTCTTTTGTAAGAAATATTTGAATTTTTGTAGATTAGATTTTCAACTGTTTTTATATAATAGCATATGCAATCTTTATATGATTAAATCAATCATTCAGTATTAATTTGGTGTTACAAAATAAATGTAATAGATTTTCTATATTATTCAAATTATTATTATTTTCTCTCTTTTAAGCTTAAGATATTTGTATGTAACATAATAAGTAATATAATAAACATTTTAAACATAATAGAAAATTTTCATAATTGATTTTCATCAGAAAATAACTAATAAATTTTTATTATAAATTATTTAATGATTTTAAAATAAAACCCATTGCTTGTATAAATAATAAAATTATTTTTCTGTCTGCTTTGATAAATAATAAGTCAAGAAGAAAATAATAAAACTTTTGTTAAATATTACTAATTGAAAAATAATATTGACAATTTGAAAACAATTTGAATACATAAAACATATTTATACGAAATAAAGTATTAAATATCGGATTTCGTCAATAATGGGTATGTGTCGGAGTGTAAAAGCAGTAAGAAAAGTCTGTTCTTTCTGACCTACGTTTTATTGCATTTGAAGCCAGACATTCGAGAAATTCTTAATTCAACGGAAGCCGCCAATAAGGTTAAAAGCATATTACATTTATTCGTTCATAATATTGAACATTTATATACAAAACTCAACTTTAATTAAACAAACGTGTAGTTCAACCTTTAGCATAAAGTATATTAAGATAATTCCGTAAAAACATGACTTTTGCATTGAGGTTATTTAGTTTATATATAGTTGCACTGATAATTAAATATACAAAGTAGTTACTATAATGCTATTAGACTATATTTGCGAAAGCTAAATAATAACAAAAGTTATTTGTTTTAATAAAAATAAAAGTTATTTATGGACGTTTTCTGACCACGAATATCATATCTCTACCACTAATTATAAAAATATTGGGATGAATAAAATAGTTTTTTATCTGTATTTATTTTTAATCTCTATTAAAAATTAAGTATTAAGTATTAAAAAAAAATAAATATTAAGAAAATACAATTTAATGGAAAAAAGTATATAAAATTATAAGCATATAAAAGCACGAAAAGGAATCTGATATAAATTTCGAATTATAAAAGGATTTTATTGAGGCCAATATAAGTCCTATAATTTAAATAAATACAAGTATATTAAAAATACAAAAGTATATTAATATATATATATATATATATATATATATATATGATTTAACATTGAATACCTACAATCGTAATTTTATTATAAAATCAAGAAACAAGAAATAAGAAACGTTTTACGTCACTAAATCATTGCCATTAAAGAAGCTTCAACGAATCAGGAGGAAATTGGCGTTTCGTTAGTGTCTCGCATTACAGGTGAGTACTATTGGTTCTAGAAGCAATTATACTTTGAAATATATTTAATAAGGTACATGAGGGACATGGTTAAAAGTGTCTTCCGAGATATCCTCCAGAGAGAGAGAGAGAGAGAGAGAGAGAGAGAGAGAGAGAGAATATCAGAATGCATTCCTTAGGACACGAAGAACATGGTTCTCAATTTTAATCTTGAAGATGTCTGGCAAAGCATTGATACATGTATCGAAAAAAGTGAGATGGACAAATGAAACGATATAATCGTAATCGTTTTTATTACAAAGCTGCCCGCAGTAGAACTATTATATCCGTCCATTCAAATGACGGAACAAAAAAAGACAACACAAATTATAAAACTAATTTTGGTCAGAATTGAATTTTCTATATGTTTGATAACGAAAATGCTTGATTAGCGAAAAAAACAAGAAATCTAACGAAAGAACGATGAGGTACTCATACGATGTAGTGCATAGCATTCGGAATAAAGAGCAGACAGTTAAGACATTCGCGTTATAGACGTAGATAAGATAGATGCACTGTAAGGATTCCTAATAAAATTTAATGAAAGTATTGAAGATTACTAAAAAAAAAACAAACTGAGCAATTGTTGGAAAAAGAAGAAAGTGATATTTTTGTAGATGAACAAGGACTGCTTGTAACTGCTCGTGAAGAAAATACAGAGTATTATATATTAAATATCTGGATTGATATTGGTCAGAAAACATCATATCTAATGCGATAAAGGTGAAGGGATAGCGATTGAGGATGTGTGTCAACACAGGTAACCAGTATATTATAATAAAATCAGAAGCACCGAAAAATTTGATGTAAACATCGAGAAGAGCAGCCTGATTCTGATAAGCTTTGGAGGCTTGATGGTGTGGCCGAACAGCATAAGTGAAGTCATCTTGAAATTAGATTTAGTGGATACGACGATCTTATTACACATGGTTTATAATAGCACTTAGTAAATCCTGTTAATCTTTAGTCAGCCCTTCATGGATAGCTCGAATGTAATCATTGCTTAAAAAAAGGGTGAAATGAAGAATGTAAAATAGAACTGTGAATGAAGAAAGTTACATTCGTATCATTCGGAGAGTTAACAATTGTTAAGGTAATATTAAAAGTCCTCATTTTTCAGATGATATTTATGTAGAGTTGAGCCTATAGAGCTGGGAGATAAAAAATCACATTCAGTACTGCGTTGGAAGCATTCAAGATAAGCCTATTTCTAATTAGAAAATTTTTCAATGAAACTTTTTGCTTGCCTTTATAGCCTGAAGCCGCTTTTCCAGGAATATTTTCAGTAAATTTCCAGTAAAAGAAAGAAAACAAAGATATTGATCGTCACAAAATGGAATATCAATGATAAAGGGGCGCGGGGACGTTTCCCGAGAAAGAAATTATGTTAGTCAAAGATATTCCGTAGAGCCAAATAATAGTCTTAAAAGCATTATAAATGAATATAGAGATTGTTTTGCTATAAATATCAGTGAATTAGGAAAAAGGATCATGGCCAAAACGAACAGGGAATTGACTATCAACACGCCGGTATACTACAAATCATATCATTTACTTTATTCGGAGAGAAAAAAGATAAAAGACAAAGAAGATTTGAAAGAAAATAATCTTATGTTCGCCTTTTGTGAATTCAATATCACTAGTTCATAAAAAGAATAACGAGTAAGTATAAACGTAGACTATTATGTACTAAATGCGATCATGAAAGAGAAATGATATCCCATTCTGTTGATCGAAGATTAGATAAATAATTTTGACCATACCACACAGCTTATAATTTTAGAGTTATTCTCACATTATCAACAAGTGTTTGTTGCAAATATTTCTATACAAAAGTAGGCTTTTATGATGCCTAACAAACAGTACGAATTTTTTTAACTACCTTACATATTAAAGAATTGTCCTGGTATTCTGCCCAACTGATATCAAAGGTAATTATGCCACTGAGTGGACGGTAGCACGATAATGTACTTCTTGCTTCTATTGATAAAGTCATAATAACCTCTAAACGACCAATATAATATAATTTCGTTTATATTATTTACATTAATTACTCTTTATTATGCTTTCCACAAAACTTCTTTAACAATAATAACAAACTAATACTATTGAAATGAAATTGAGGATAAAGGCATAAATTTGGATTGAATAAAGTTCCAAACCATTATTTTATTTGATTTATATTATATTTATATTATATTATATTATATTAACCATTATTTATATTATATATATTATATAACAAGTCAAAGTTAGATTATTCCCGATTTGCATATAAATTTTTTGGATTTGAATCTTTTCTTTGAAGTTAGTTTTTTCAATTTTTAGTTAAGAATAGATTATTTATGGTAAGAATTACAAGTATTATATACGCTAATAGATTGTAAAGTAAACCACGACATGATTTAGACACCACTGCATAAATTAGTTAAATGAAGGCTTGTTGTATTAGCATAAATATTAATTTATTTTTATTCTAAAGAGGGAATTAAAATATGTCCTTTTAATTGGAATATTTATCTATGATTTATGAAAAAAAATCAAAATAAATGTTTGTCCGAAGGGTAAAAAAAGTTGCTATTAATTTATAAATATCTATTATTAGAGATACATCATACTTTCTAAAAGAATAATAATATATTATGTACTCACTGCGTAAATTTTATAGGTATAAGATTCTTATTGATATCAACATTAACACAAAAGTTACCATATTATAAGTTTTGATATACATAAATGATAGTAGATCATGTATCACTGCTAATAATACTTGTATCTCATGAATACCTGATTCCCATAAAATTGCAAGAAAAATCAAGAAACAAAATAAAATCTTAATTTTTAATTAAAAAATTAATCTAACCAGCTATACGATTGCTGATTAGAAAAAGACCTAAATCAACGATTAAATCAAAGCGAGAAGAAGATAAAGTACCCATAAGGAAGCGGACTGTGACTGTTGGAATCTAGGAGAGTTGATATTTGTATTTGTAAGTTACAGTTCGAATTGCAACGAATCAGGAAATATTTTCCTTTACGTTTGAGAATAAAATGTCGGAAATCGAAAAATGATGATTGTCGGGTCAAGAAGAACAAAATAAGTAATGCGCGTTTACAATAGAATTAAGTCTTTCTACGTCGCACTCGATTATTAAAAAATGTGAAGCTGAAAATCTTCTAAATATTATACGAAAGTATGATTTAATCTCGCCTATATTAAAAGTAACTTGGTTGCTTGGAATTATCGTCAAGAATCGAAATCCATATAATACTTCAGTTAAGAATTTAAAAAATATCATTAATGTGTTCAGGATAGTTGGCGTTGAACTTTTAATCAACTTAAGTTATTGGATAAGAAAAATATGATATTTAAACTAAATTAAATTTTCTTAAGAATTAAAGTAGAATATTATTATTTCATGTGCGTAGCACATGTGCTAGTTACATCACATTTTTTCACCCTGTTTCTTGGAACAGTTGCAATTATTATTCATTTGTCTTCACATTCACGATCATTATTTTGTATTACGTTCGGTATTCAACTGTCTGTGATTTATTATATGACGTATACATTTGCTCGGTTGTGCTGAAAACTTTAAAGCTCAGAGTATTATATATTGTTCTACTTTTTGTTGTTGTGAATTATTATCTATTAATAAATGTGTACATCAGTAAAATTAATTAACTTCAACTTATATCTGAAAATATACAAATGGTTACATTGATTCTAATTCTTCCATTTACTATGTAAATTAAATGTTTTAATTTTATAATTTGGATTCATTATACAATTTTTATATACGTATATGAATGTGCAGTATCCTATGTTATGTGTACATGCATACTTCTATATTATGTAAACGTTAGAATATAATTGAGTATTAGTTAGCATTTACGTATGCGCAATTATATTTTTGGTCATATGACCACAGATTTGTATATATATTTTATTTTTTGTAAATTCAGACTCATAATATCAATGTAAAGCATAATAAAATTGTCTAATCATAACTTTTTCGAAAAGTAAAAAAATCAATCAATAGACTAATAAACAGCGTCTTATAACATATTACTAGATTTAAATGAGATAAAAATTGCATTAAACGACACAAAAACGATTAGAATAAAAGCAAATTAATGTAAAGATGTAGTGGAGAATTTAAGAAAAACTTTAAATGTACATAATATGAGATTCTATGAATTGAAAAAAGATTATATTTACGAAAATTAAATTATTAAAATAATGTCAGAAAAGATAGTTGATTTAAAAAATAAAACTAAAACAAAACGCAAAAACATATAAGAATAAGAGAAAATAAAGAAAAATGATCGATCTATATAGCGTAAGACAAGAAATATTTAAGATTAATTAGAAAAGAACAATGAAAAAATAGTGAGCAAATTAAGCAATAGAAAAATTTTAAAAGATATTTTAAACAGCAGTGAATTGAAGCAAGAAAAATAAATAAATTAAAGTAGACAATAACAATTTTTCAAGAATAAAACAATTTAGCGAATTAGTTAAATGTAAAAAACAGTAAGCAGAGGTTGGTAAATGTATAGATGGAAGAAGAGTATTGAAAGCCAGAAAACATCATGTATTTGAATGCTGTTTTAAGACCTCGTTTGTAGGATAATATTTTTTATTTACATTTGAAAGTACAGCCATTCTTAACTATATCAATTTAAGACTTAAAATAATGATGAGCTTCTTAAATAGCGAGTATAAAAATGAACACTTATTAGATAAATCTGTATTACAGTATCAAGTGAATTAGATTATATAAATAAACAGTTATATACAATTAATTACATATTTCTTTTAGCGCAGAAAGTTAAATATGTAATCATAGAGGATAAACTGTAAAAGACATCAAATAAAAGAATGAATTAGACATAAATTCATCAGATTTAGTTACGAATTGAGTATAATTCATTGTTATACTTCAACACATCTAACATCTATTGTAAAGGAGGGATAAAAAATGATTATATAACTGAAACGAATTTTATTTTTTTAATGACAAACAAATATAGTTTAGGAAATTTTGTGAAAAAAGGAAAGGAAATTTAAATAATATTGTATAATGCAGTGTAAAAGATAATAAAATATTGGAAATTAAATTAATTGGAATTATTAACAATAAATGAAATTATAAATAAAAAATAAATAACTTTTTTTTTTATTTACTGTTAGTGTAAATATGATTAGATAATTTGATATAAAATATCTTTTCCTAATGATATTATCGTTTATTTGAATTATTTTACGTTTATACAAACATGTTTGTATAGTTTATATTCAGATTAGTTTTTATTACAAATAAGTTCTTAGCCTAACTAATTGTAATTATAATTTATTTTGTTGTAAATTATCTTACAACGAAATATTTTCGAGCATAGAAGTCGTGACGTCTGGCGAAAACCTATAATTGATACTGGGTTACTAGGTATAAGTGACTCTCGCTACATCTCTCTCTATATGCATCAGATTTCATATTTAAGATCCCGTTCCGTGTATTAGTTATAATAACTTTTGTAATACTAATTATTGCGTCTTCTTTATATTAATAGCGTCATATTCTTAAATGATATTTCTTAATTTTTGTTATTTTTATTAATTTATTTAAACATAATTAATTTTAATCCTTGTCGACAATCCGCTTCCCTATTTTCTGTGCTTTCCGAAGAATCCTGTCCCAGAATCTGACTGAATCCTGGCTTGAGGCAACGCGAAAAACATCCCCGCAAGGGCACGTATCGCCACAATCTTATAGAAAAAATATCAATATTATCATATCGAGCACTTTTCTTTACTTATTAATGAAATTTATCAATCTTTATTAATTTTAATTAGATTTTCTTGGAAATGTTCGCATAGTTTCTGGTGTTTCGTATGATATAGGATAAGTTTTAAATATGTATGGTATAGCGAGCAATTAAATTTTTCTGACGTCTATCGCAGAATAATAATAATAATAATAATAATAATAATAATAATAATAATAATAATAATAATAATAATAATAATAATAATAAAAGGTAATAAAAGGTATTTATTTTGAATTTTGTATGGGCAAAGATTCAGAATGAAAGTAATAAATTAATTGATTCGTTGGTCTTATATTGTCTTGAAATATATTAAAAAATGGATATGCAAATCTGCGGAAAAATATATACCTGTGTGAGCTAAAGTATATAAATATAATTGAGGTATTATTGTATAAATGCTAGTATTGAACTAAAGTCACTCTTGTTAGAGCGACAATAAATTTTTAAAAATCGCCTTTTTAAGATTTCTGGACTGTCCATAATTTTTTTAACACGGAAAAAATGTCAATCTATTAAAAATTAAAAGAAATTTACTTTTGTTGTAGGTAATTTTTTATTTACTTGTTTTCCTGAAAGAACACATGTTATTATTAGTATTATGACATTATTATATTTTCTCCGTTTTTAATTTAAGATAAAACGTGTCGTTAAAATACTTTTTAAAAGGCCTTAAAGCGTTAGGCAACGAATAAATAAAAACTCATTTTGGCTGCTAAGTGGTCGCCTGCATTCAGGGGCTATTCTAACGACGTTAACTAGCGATTAATTTCAGGACGTTGTTGATCGTTGGCGCATCCACGGATCGTCTGGTTTACAGTTATAGGCATTTAAATTTGTAAAGGAATGAGAGGACGAAAATGTCGTTCACGAGCGAACGCTAAAGAATTTAATGTTGCACCGTTACAGTATAACGCTAATCTTTGCGCATATTGTTACGTTTTAAATTAATTTTTGGTCATTAAAATTTATTTCCAATTAAACATAAAGATTGCACAACATTAAGCTGATGTGCAGCATTTTTATCGCTGATACAGAAACCGTTAATCTTACAAACTCGCCGAATAAAACTAAAAACTATGAAGATATCAACTCGAATTTGTGTTATAAATTATTCGTGTAAACAAGAAGGCTTATAAATCCGATAACATACCCACGTAGCAGCGAATGCGATAAGCTACAACAGTTGTAGTGTTAGGGGGCTGAAGATCGGGTGAAAATGTCCAGCTGGTCAGAAAGGAAGCAGCGGCAAAATCAGAAGACGGATGATCCAACCCTCGGATGATCGGAAAAAAGACTGTTTTCACCTGGTCGCAAACCTTTTGTTTTTCATCGCCGTTGCTCGGCTCGCGCCAAGTTATGGGCACACTCGCACTATTATTTGCATACGCAATTCTTAAGACATGCGTACACTTAAGGTATATGCTCACCGACGGATATTTACGCAACACACTGAAAGCTTTAATTGTGTAACAGAGGTCAATTTTGAGGGTACTTTTTTTATCTTTTCGCACAGTAACCGAACAATAAGTACTACAACTTTATTTTGAAAGCAGTTAAATAAATGCATGCACTTTTACTTTCATCACAGAACTCATGGTATTATACAACATTGCTATCGAATGAGTTCAAAGTCTTAATTATGTCACTTTATTAATATTAGTTAATAACAAAATAAGGATCTCTATTAATATTCTTTTTCAATGAACACTTCCCCTCCTATCTGAATTATCTTAAAAAATTTATTAATTTTATCAGTTAAATATCTTTTTAATAGTTGAATTAAGATTTTATAAAAATTAATTGGTTAAAAGTTAAAAATTACGAAAGATAAAAATGACACGATTTCTGTTTGAAAAGAGATCTGTATCATTTATAAAGTTAAATACTCCAATTTAAATAAAAATTATTATCTTTAAGTACTGACTTTTTATATTTAAATCTAAAGTATGTAAAATTTTAATTAAATGTTTACAATAGTGTTTTGAGAAATTGTAGTCACTGACCTTGAAGATGCAATTTCGAGAAAAATGCGATTAGAGCCTTGAATGAAGAAATTAAAGCCTCTAACTTATTATTAACATTATGAAACTATTTATTGTAAGTTAATAAAGTAAGCCCTCAGCTGAAGTTTCAGTCTCTGATGTATCGATTTTCTATTGCCTGTAAAGAATGTTTGCTTCACAGACCTCAGGCTTATGCAAGCTTATGCAAGCTTTATGCTCATGTGATGCCATTTTTATTGATCCATTTATATGTTATCTGAATTTACAAATTTGCAAAATAAATCCTATTTGTTACTTATTTAGGTTTTTTTAGGCTTAGAATCTGAAAAAATTAATTATAAATAAATAAACATTTTTTCAAAAATTAGATCGAAATCTTGATGATTTTAAAGCGGGCCTTCGAATAAGGAAAACTGCATAATTTAAGCTATGAATTAATAGCCTAATGGCCACCCTTAATGGCCACCGAATGGCTTCGACCACTTACAAATCTACGCGAATGAATTGAATTAGTTGCCCTGCAAAGGGAGGATTTGATGATCATAAGAAAGTGCGATGGAGAGTTTGAGTCGGTCGGCGACTGAAACGACCAAGTCCGATAACAATGTCCTCTTGGTTGATGATCGCTTTGACGATGTCCAAGGCGTCTGCGGCCGACTTGATAAAAGCGGAAAGATCCGACGGCGTTTTCACCGATCACTTCCGTTTTCATTTTTATCATTTTATGGCGACGTATTACGTTCGTAGCTTCTTGGACGAATTTCCTCTCCTCTCTCTCGCACCTCTCTATCGCTTCATTTTAAAGTATTTTATTTGTTGAAAAATCTAATCCGATTTGCTTTGTAATTTTTGATTTCTAATGACTTAATTTATGATTTCTTAATTTATTAATACTATAAAGCATTGAAAGAGGCATATATCTTTTTAAATAAATGCCGCGATAGAAGTTTCATCATGTAGTCGTGTATATATATAAAGGATGTGGATAGGTTAGAATAGAAATATTATTGACATTATTTTCGTCTAGACATTCTACTGAAATTAGATTAATCATTTAATAATTTTATCTGCTTAAAAGAAAAAAAGTTATTTTAAAGTTGTGTTAATAATAAAGTAGAATAATCCGACATTTAATATTTGTAATTAATTGATAATTTACTGGATCCATCGAGAACATCATTTCGTGTGAAATAAAGAGAGTAATGAAAATACGAAAGAATTAAGATTTAATGTAAAATAAATCGGTGTAAGTGTGTATATAGAGTAATACAATTGAGTAAATATAACAGTAATGATTGTATGTCACAATGTAAGAGTATAAACAAGAGTGTCATTGACTGTAGATATGTCTAATTCCCTTTTTTTATGAACACATACATATTCAATTTTCATAAAAAATACTACGAATCCCCGTAAGCTAAACGTTTAGATAAAGTGATACAATAAATATTTCCTTTTTATCAAGCTGCGTAGACAAAAAATTTAGTATGTCATTCTATAATTCACACAAGAGATCAATAATTACGAATTAAATGTTAGACCAAGGGAAGTATGTGCATATTTTCATATACGTACATATGTTTATTTGATAAACTCGATTATTTAAATGTGCAACTAATAATTTTATATATATTCTTTTCGTAGTCATTATATGATTTATATAATAATAATTCATTGTAAAAATTGATTGATAATCATTTAAATAAAAAACAAGTTTCGGTATTTTAAAGATATTTATGATAGTAATAACAATAATATATGCATAAATGTAATAGCGATTTACAAGTTTCTCGCGTAATGTATTTATACTTTTTTTGAAAAGAGACTGAAACATCATATTATATTTCTATCAAATTGTAGCATTCATCCACAATTCATAGGATGAGTCATGTTTATTGTTGCGCCGCTTAGCTGTTAAGTAAAAGTTGGTATCTTATGTTCGATAAGTTCAAGCCAGTTAGGCTTAATATTCCTTAATTATATTGAAATTTACAACTATATAAGGATATTTTCCGAATCGTCGTGATCCTTATTCAGATATTCAGTTGAGTAATAAACTTGCAACAATAGAATGGTGCACATATTACTTGACTCATTTTCAGCATTATTTATATTAACGAGCTAAAGAACTTTATTTAAAAATTATAAACCCAAGGCAACGATATCGGAATAATCGGAAGTTCTACTGACGCGTGACATTCTCTCAATTGGTGAAGAAGGCCGTGACCCTATGCGCTAATGTGGGTAAGATAGGACGCGCGATATTCGTCATTTGTTTTAATTAGCTCGAGAGCACCGATGAATTCGATTCAGCGACAATTTCAGGTATTCAAGCTAATTGATTTTGTAGTCGATCAATGTTGGTAGCTATCGTTTTTATGGCTGTTATTAATCGTCGAGTTATCGTTTGACAAAGAAAAGGGCTTGCGAGTATAGCGCATAAATACAATTCTTTTCCGCGATTGCCCTTTTAAAACGATATTTTCGTATTTCCTTTAAACGCCCGAGTAAGCGTTATGCACGCGTGACGTGTAAAAAGTTAGAGATATTAGACTAAGTCTATTTAATTTAAAATTTAATGTAGAATATTGGACGAAGAAACATAGTGCATTACTGTCCGAGACGAACTTCCGATACCGACGGACATTATTCTAGAATCTACCTTAAACTATGCAAAGGAGGTTATACACGTAAAAACAGACTGTCCAGACTACTTCGATCATCGAGGCCAGAAAATGTAAAGTAGCTTATTTGACATAATGGGTTAGTCAAGAGATGCGTTAAGCAAGGAAAAGGTCTCTTATTTTTATGAAATCGGAAACATAGTTATGCAAGCAAAGTGTAGGCGAGAGTATGAATAGAGAAAATGTTGAGATAGACATACGCGTGGATTAAATTTTTAAAGAAACCTTTTAAAATAAAAAGGATCCGGAGGCGAAGAGCCCACTCGCAATTTTAATACGATTTTAATCACGGCGATATTTTCCATTTGCCGCACATATTATTATCTTATACGGACCTTTTAAAGCATAAAATAAAAACTGTTGACGATATACCTGAATATCTGCGACAATATGCGATGTCACATAAATTGCAGAAGGTGATCTGTGGGGGAATCTATTAAAGGAAGGAATAGTCGAGATAAAAATAATCAAAAGACTTTTCTTTTAAATTAAATTATTCTATAGCTTTTGTTTACCGTATATTAAATTTACTTTACCATTTGATAAATTAGATGTTTACATTTCAGCATATTCTTTTTATATTTTTACTTTTAAACTTTTAAATTTAAACTCAAAATTTATCTCGTAGTTCAATAACACATTTGGAGTTCTTACAATTATCGTATAACTATAAAGTTACGTTATAGATAACAAATTGTTTTAATGGCATCATTATTTTTTAATTTATCTGTGGTATAAAAAATGCGAATTAATAAATTTTCTTACTTCGATTCTTTCTGCATAGTTATATTTCAATATTTCCGCATTTTTATGGAATTGTCGTTGTCGTTTCTTATAGGTAAGGCCGTGAAACGCACCATAATTATCTTCCCTTTACCCTTAACAGCTCGACAAGATAGTGCGCGAATGAAGAACAGATGACTACCTAAATACTTAATGTTCTAGCGGGCAGTTTGTACTCGATACTGAAAGTGAGTGCGTTAACCCGTAAAGAAACTTTTCGTACATCCTACTAGTGTAGAATACGTTCTCTGCTGTTTCTGCCTCTTCAGTATTACAGAGATCAGCGTCCACGAGAGCAAATCCAGCAAGCTTCATATTTAAATTACTATAGCCAGTAAATACCTGAGCCACATAGTATCCAGACTCAAATCAATCGCAAACCTCGATTGAACGAAGGAGAGATAACTTCAGTATGCTATTGATCAGGCACGTGTGCCGAACCTGAATTAAGTCGACCCGTATGCCCACCCTATTGCACAAGATAATCAAGAAGATATGGAGCCATCCTTGCTTTCACCTTCCACATATCGACGGAAGCCTTTATGGGCGTTCCGTGAAGGGTGGTTGTGATTTAAATTTACAGTATTAGGAAAAATCTAGGAAAAGACTCATAGTTGCTGCCAAACAATGTCAAAGACTTACTCTTTTAGAATTAGACTGATGATTATTGACTAGATATCCTCATAAAAAACAAAATTTAAAAGCAAGATAATTATTATTTACTTTATATTAGTATTTCAATCAGTCTTCATATTAGTAAAAATCATATATCCAATGGTGATTTATTTTGTCTACTTATTTTTGTCTTTTATTTTTTGTCTACTTTTGTCTACTTATTTTCTATTATATTTGTCTACTAATCACTTGCTGTCTGAAGAAATTTTATATAAATTTACGATAAAAATTAACAGAATAATAACAGTGTGAGCCAAACAAGGAATAAATAAAATTAAAGAACATAAATAAAAAGCAAATGAAGATGTATAGGAAGGATTTTTCAAATGTTTACAAGATTAAATTAAAAAAGAGAAATAAAAATGTTAGTAAGATGTAAAAGGAAGAATAAAATGAAAAAGGAAATGTGTGTAACGAGGCCAGCCAAAGGAATACAAAAATTATTCAGAGAAGATGGACTTCAAAACTATGAGAGACATTTTATAGAAGAATCAAATGATAAAAATAGCAAAAAATAATAGCACATAAAAAATAAACAACAGAAAAGAAGAAAATGAATGGAACAAATAAAGTACATTAACGGTTATTAAACATTCAGTTACATAAAAGAAAAACAAGGGACTATTTATTTATATATTTAAACTAATTCATATAATAAAAATACTACATAAGTATTAAAAAGAAATATTATTTCCTTTTTATAACTTATAAGTACTTTATAAGTATTTTATAAGTACTTATTTAGCTAATTAAATAGTGTTTTGAAATACTTTCATTTATCAGTTGCGAAAAGTGTATACGAGAAACTTAATTCTGAAAAGTGAATTCCCTAAGCAACATCTTACGTACGATCATTATCAAGGCGCGTAATGCAAATGCTACGATTGAGCTTATAATTTGTATTTTAATAGTTTTTAATTCTTCTTTCTTTCACAAACTAATTACTGGAAAATTTATATGATGTCCATTTATGACTCGTATTTCATATATTTTGATACCGTTGAAACGTGCACGTGTATTGCCTTACAGGAGTGAAAGTGTGAAATGTTCTTAAAAAAAGAAGCACAAAAGAATCAAGACAAATAAAAGCACACGATAAATAGAATGAAATTAAAGGTGGCAACTTCCACGTGGATCTGACATGAAAAATACTGGAATTACATTTGTGTAAAAAGAGAGGAATGCATGTGAATGTGGGTGGGTGCGTGCACGTGCGTGCGCGCGTGTGTGCGTGCAAACAACCTACTGAATGTACATGATCGAATTAAAAACGAGTCTCATGAGTTTTATGTCGGGTATGCAGACCAAGAATTATTGCGAGCCTTGCGTGATGGGCTCGCACTCGAGCGTACGATTTTATTGCATTCGAAGGTGCAGCAAACACTGCATGCAAATTCGGAGAAGAGTGAAAAAAACAATGGTGCGAGGGTGACACGTAGCGGAGCCACAAGAATCGTGTGGATCAAGAGCGAGGTGCGTCCAAAGGTAGCAGATGAACGCACACCGGGATGTTGTTGGTATCGTAGAATTTAACCGCGCGCGCCTGTAATTCGCAACTCTAGCTACATCTAAGCGAAGCTGTGTTTTTATGAGAAATTCTGGGGCCTTTTTCGCTCGCGCACTGTTAAAACGTGCAGCTTCAAGCTCGGATTTCCAATAGTGAGCTCGCAGTACTCTGGTATTGTACAACGACAAAGATTGTGCTTCAACTTCGATCAGGTGAATGCGATTCAAATTATCGGTTGGAGTTATCATCACAATAGCCATCCAAGCAAAGTCCAGGTTGATGCGAGCGATAAACTGTTAATTGGAAAAGTCTAGTGTAAAAGTGCTTGTATTTTATGCATAACTGTACATTTTTGTAAGATAAGAAAATTTAGTGTGTCGATATAGTAAAGTAGAATACATACGAAATCAGCTGTCAAATAAAGATAAATCGATCGAGCCATAAATTTTACTTTTTGAAAATACCAACGAGTGCGCTGACAACAATAAGTGCATCTCGAAAATCTTTGTTACAGAATTATACCTATGTATTCTCATAAAAATCGTACATTATTCAATACTTTTTTAACTTCAAACTCTATTCACCAAAAAGCAAGCAAAATAATTTTACTATAGTATAATATCAAATAAATATATTATAGTTTTACAGGAATTAACCGAGTGAGATGAAATTCAAGGTATGGGTATAATATAGAATAAAATTATTACATACGCGAAAAGTTCAATAAATTAGATACATTATTTTCGAGAAATTTTATTTACCTAATCTAAAACAAAATTTTGAAGAAAGTCGCATTTAATGTTACAAATGTCTCTAAAAGCCTTTAACTAACATTAGAAAACACTGTTTAAATAATTGTACTTTAAATAAAGTGAATAATAAAAAGTTTTTATTAAAAAAATTTCTAAGTAGCTTTAGATAAATAATAAATAAACCGCAGTGTCGAAACGGATATTCATAAGTAAACGCGATAAAGAAAAAGTACAGGAAGTTAAGAGGGAGCGATATGGCGAAAATTTGTCACGTTTAACAAACGTTTTATACAATGAGGTTTCGATGAAAGTCTATGATCATTACATCAAGCTTCAAGTATGACATTCAAGAGCTTTGTGAAGTCTCTACTGATTGCTCTTATCATAGGTTACGAAGCGCCAATCGATGCATTTGGATCGTGCTTAGATTTCATGTCCATCAGTTTGGAAAATGGAATAAAAACAAGTAATGGTTCAAGAATACTCAACGGATTAACTTTTTCACCAGATGTCCAATTCGATATGAATGGCCAACTTCGAGGCTGCCCTTGCAAATTAAAGAAATGCATCAGGAGATGCTGCGAACCTGGCAAGTTCTTGGACAAGAAGTGTCACATACCTGAAAATGGCTATTACGATTTTAACGTACCACCAATTCCTGCTGGTGTCTTGGATCCTGCCATTACCAACTTCGAGGAACACTTCTACGTTATATATGAAAAAACGTGTTTGACAAATAATACCTACAATATTTTTGCATCAGGCCCAAAAAAAATATTATCTGACAGCTTTACAATAACGGCTGATGGTATTTTAATAATAAAAAATACCGAGAACAATGATATAATGACACAGACGTTCCAGCAAGAAAGATATTGTATTGGATGGTCAGAATACCAAAAAGGAACCAAGTTTTTGGTCTGTCAAAATATAGAGGTTAATAACGACATCGAGATAAATAATCTTAAAGAGTGGATAATAACGATTGGAAATTGGCTATCGGCAATTTTCTTAATTTTGACTTTTACAGTGTACTCATTATTCTCCAAATTAAGGAACATTCATGGAAAAACACTGATGTCATACGTGGCAAGTTTGACAATTGCTTTTATTTTCTTGACTATCATCAAACACCGGGAAATTCAAAAATATCTGGTTATTGGTAGAGGATGTGTTATTATAGGTATATATTATATTTTTGTATATGCATGGGTAACGTGAAAACAATTCTGCTACAATTTTTCGAAATCTCATTTTATGAAGTATAATAAAGTAATAAGAATAAATAAATGTAATGAGGTACATGAATAAATTCATTGATACTTAAAAATGAAAATTTAAATCTTAGCAATTTGAAAGCGAGATGACTTAACTTATACTATTAAAAATTCTCAATTTAAAATTTAAAAAAATATAAATTCAAATAAGTTAAAAAAGACAACTATAGTTCTTAAGACAACTATAATTCTAGCATTATAATGTATTAGCGATTTGAAAATACAGCTATTTATTGATTATTTTAATACGATAATGGTTAAAAAAGCTTTTTAATTATGTCGAAACGTGCTTTTCTTAATTTAATATATACTAAAGCTTGTTCCTTCATTTAGTGTACAATTTTCAGAGTTTCTCTTTAATAATTCATTTATATGTACATATGAAAAAAATTATATGTACGTTACTGTTTTTTCTTTGTTTCTTTGCCTATTCGTTAATATATTTCCATTCTAAGTTTATTAGATCACAATACTTTAATGCCCCATACAATTTTCTGAAATATAAAACATACAATAATATTTTATAGATGTGGACTCTATACAAATATTTATACATAAGGTAAAGAGAAAAAAGATATTTGAATTTTGATAGTTATTTAATTGAAAATATCTTTATATACTTTGCATATTTTCTATATGTTTACAAGAATTTCATAATTTTTTCAATGTCAAAGAAAATTTACGTAACAGTTACACAAATCACATTGAAAAAATTTAATCGTATTTCTCATTAATATTAAAAACATAACTGATTTGAAAGTTAATATTAAATACATTAAAAGTACTTTGAAATACATTGTGCATGTTTAGCAAATTACGAGCAATCAGTATTTTAGATGTGAATTTTCTTTTGGTTTCACCTATCTAGCTACTACTATTTAATATTATGGGTATGTTGTGATTACTTGGATTTATATACACAATGACAGTTCATAATTATAAATCATGTAATATCTCGTTATAGTTTTAATATGAGTTTATTCTAAATATATGAGATTTAAAATCCATAAAACTTGTATTGTTGGTGAAAAACATTTAAGTAAAATGGGTGCCATAATTTTATATCAATTTCGTTGCCTAGTATAGCAATTTGTCAATATGGTAGTTTAGCTTGTGTACACTTCTGTTTATGATATATAATTATGGTATAAATACCTAATTTTGAAAGACTACTGTGCTTACTCTCTTGGCTTCGTTATCTATAACTTGCAATTCGTAGGCATTTAAATGTTGATAAGTAAAACATTACTTAGCCGCGTCATCAACTTTGTACAGATACACGAACACATTATCGACATTATATACGCATTGGAAAATGTGTTTATATTTTACATTTCATACATCAAATATATTAAAAATAATTAATTAATATTAAATAGTATATCTTATTGCATTTAATATTAATTTAAATTCTAAGAATATATTTACGTTCAAAAAGTTAAAAAAATAGGTTGGAAATTCAATTGTTACACTTGAACTTTATTTTGAAGAACTCTGATTTAAAGATTTTTAAATAATAATGATTTATTGAACAAATTTATTGAACAAACTTTTAACAAATTTGGCATTTTTCTTTTTCGAATAAAGAAAAACAGTTCTTTATAATACATACTTTAATGAACATATTATCTTCAATATTTCATATAATGCAAAAAATATGAATATCCTGGGATAAAAATAATGAAACTGGATTAAAATACGAAAAATTAATTAATAAAATGAAGTATATTATTAATTAATTAATGTATCATATAGCTCATTTATTTTATCCATTTATACATTAATACTGTTAATATAAATACTGTTAATATGATAATTGATTACAAATAAAAATAATTATATTAACGATAAATTTACATTTAAGAAGAATATATTTAAAAATTGATTGTAGAAGAATTATTATTTTGAAACCTGAGTTGAAGACCGTGAGAAAACGTCACATTTTATTCTAAATATCTATATTAGTTTCACAAATTCTCAATTTTTAAAAAAAAAGAATAAATTTCAAATAAAAAATATATACCACATCAAACAAATTTGAAAAATGACTAATTTTTTTTCTCTTAAATTCAAACATTTTTTTATGTATATAAATTACTTATAGTTTTTTTAAGATTATGCAACTATGTTAATTTAAAAGTATGAGAGTCCCAATATAAATTTAAAAAAACTGATGAAAAATATTTATCCTGAAGTTAATCAATTCTATTTCGTTCCCATGCAATAGTATGCTTTATTATTATTACGTAATCAATTCTATTTCGTTTCCATGCAATAGTATGCTTTATTATTATTACGTCATGACATATCAGTTTTAATATTTCCTCTTTCATAAAACATATAATTTGAAGAAAAATAATATTTTATTTATTTTTATATTTATTTTAACTCTAATATGTTTTCTATGCAACCAGAATTTAATTTTTTAATTTATACAAATTTACATTTGCATGTTTATATTTGAAGAAAAAATTAAAAACTTTGTATATAAAAATTAATTATGAAGCAATAAAAATTATAGGTAATCATTGATTAATTTATAGTAATGTTGAAAAAAAAATCACAGAAAACAAATGACTCATACAAATTCATCTAAGGAATTATTTCAATTATGAAATTGAGCATTTAAAATACAAGTATAATTATATTCATAATAATGATGGATTCGGTACTTACATAATAATTTTGAAATCAATATTGAGTATTTAAAAGAGAATTATGGTTATTTTTCTGAACAACTTTATTGTTTTTTAAAAATTAATTTAATCCGTTACTACAATTACAAGTTCACATTGAAAAATAAAATTCAGAAATTTAAATTGAGTTAACAACTTGATTTTCTTCCACAGCTACTTTTATTGTGTTTTGCATCAAGGACGCATCATTATAGTACGTACGCATCTTATTTATTGACACAAACACTGTTACGTCTTAAAAACACTTTATTGATATAAAATATTTTGATATAAAATAAATCAATATATAAATAATGTTTGTATTCATTAAATTAAAATAAAGTCGAAAACGCTCTTCCAATAATTCATCTAAAATTATGATATATCTAAATTTAAGAATGCCTAAAGGTACAATAAACATTGTATCAGAAAACATTGTGTGTACATCAGTTACATAAATAATAAATTATTTATAAATTAATAAATACCGTAAAGTATTAAAGAAATGTTTACGTTTTGCCAGCCTTCCGATATTAAATAAAGTAGTTTCCATTGTAAGGAGAGATTTACTGGCACATAAAAATAAAGAGAAAACTCTTGAGTGTACTAGCTTGCAATTTCTCAAGAGTCAGAGCCAGAGCAGTCGCTGATGCTAGTTAAATCAAGAGCTGCACGAGACAGCTTCCTTGGGATGTAACATCTTTACATTAAGAGAGTGAAAAAATAAGCATGGATCAAAGAGCGATTCATAATCCAAGTCTTGAATTAGTCAGAATAATGCAATCTTACGCTTGCAATAAATTGACGATCACATTATAAGAATAATCATTACCAATGCTATTGCTGTGGAACCTCTCATATATACCTTGGACAATTTTTTGAACCAATGAATTTATAAAAGAATTGGATGACTCTTGATGCGTGCGCGCACTAAATACTGGCTCTTTGTATACCATAGCATTCGCAGGTCGTTGCGAATTTTTGCAATCTTACCCAACCTTCACAGCATTTGTCTCCTTTCTCTCCCTTTCTTTCTCTAATTAATATCTTAACATATTGTTACAGATTCCATCGTTCTTATTCACCTGGAAATCTCTAATATCTTAATAAATTCCGTTCAACGATTACCATAATTCCAAAAAAAATGCAACAAAGAAACTTACACTCATTTCAAATTAAAGAATAAGTGTAGAATATGAAAAATTAAGTAAACAAAGAAAATCGTTTGCTTGTATTTCATTATTATTATGTAATATATGATACTGAGGTGTTACACCAGATAAATGGACAACATAATACTCATAAATATGCATTTTCAAGATGTATGAGATGCACCTAGAAAAGGTTATAAAAAGATTAAAAAAACCAATAGATTTTTTAAGTATTGGTCAATAGTCTTTTAATCATTAGCTTGTTTTGAGTCTTAGACTGCAATTATCAACCTACCAATTTTTACATTCTTTACGCATCAAATAAAGAGACCATTTTCGCAGATAAATTCTGTTATAATTCACCAATCTAGAATTATGCTAAAGGTAGTAGGCTATTTTTTATCACTTGGTCTACGCGAAAAAGAGACCAATTCCGTGCCGGTACATAACACTATTAAAACATATCATTCATTATTCGTTATGTGTTCGATAAATAATTTATTAAATAATTTATGCAATAATAAAAGTGTTTTTATATACAAAATGTCTCATCATTTTATTTTCTAAGCAATAATTTTTTAAATAACTCCTTAATTTGTAAACAATTTTATTTTTTAATCAAAAGAATTTCAATTATTAAAAAAAAAATAATTTCAAGTTTTTATTATATAGCTACATAGAACATTTGTTGAAAGCTTAATAATTTAATAGCATAGAACTCAATCAACCATTAATTTTTGCATATTTGGCATTGTTTTATTAGTAGATTATATGACAAATATTTAAAGGCTTAAAAAGTGTATAATTTGATAAATAGACGAAGTTAACAAAATTATTTCATAAAATAGATGAATTACATAAATAAAAGTAAGTTTTTTAATACATTTTTTAAAATTTAAAATTCTATGCAAAATAATATATAAGAAATGTATTTATTCCGATTAATTAAATGATTTATATATGATATGTATATATAAATAAATGAGAATAAGTTTAAATTAATAGATAAGTTAAATACAAATTTATAAAAAAATGATTAAATAAATTCTGCTTTTAATTGTAAATGTTATCACGTAACTTTAAACACATACTAATTATTTCCGCAACGTATGAAAAGAATACATTTCCGCTTAATCCTTATACGTAATTACGTAATATTATATATGTTATATCATTTATATTAATTCGAATGCTATTTATTTAAATTTTATGAGCCAAGAAACATTTAAGATTTAAATATTTTACTTTTTCTCATTTCCACTTTAATAAAATATAATATAATTAACGTCATGAAGACCCTGTCATATATAATAGAGATTTTACATTTTACTTATTACATATAATGGTATCAACACTAATTGTACCTAAATTAATTACAAGAATTTTACTTTTTTATTATTATAAATCTATTATTATTATAAATTTCTAGCTATTTTTTTTCATGACAAAAGTGTCATCTTATCTACATTCTACACATAAATTTTATGTTAAGCATATACATTTTACATTTTGTACACATTAAATTCTTAAAATACACGAAACTAAGATTCTATGATAGGTATCAATTAAAAAACTTACTTTGTATTTATTTGTACAAATTTTTTTAGTTGTAATTTTAGTGCAAAAATGTAATTCTAGCTAAATAGAATAGTGAGAGTAAAATTTTTGAATTTCTAAAAAATAATAGTCTTGATAATTTCTAAGCGAAATTATATTTATATTATTCACAATAGTAATCATACCTATGGTAATATTATTTATATTGATTATAGTTGCTATAATGATTGATTTTTTAATTTGATATAAACTTTTCAAATTATGTTATTAATACTAAAGGTCTAAGCAAAAAAGTTAATTCTTCAATCGAAATGGACTAATATACTATTTTTGCTTTTATTAAAAATATGAAAACGAGTTTTTAAGATGATATTAAATTTGATAATTGTGTAGTAAATAAAATGCCAGATATATTACAAAAATAAAAACAAAAGTAGAAAATTTATCAGAATATTAAAATTATAATCTCATTGTAAACGGTATGAATAATTGAAAATAATGATATATCTATTGGTTAATAGTAATAGTCCAATGTTAGATAAATGCAATGAAAACAAGTTTTTTTATGGTTATGAAACTATTTAATGTACGCATAAAGGTAATAATGAAAATATTACAAGACATGTGTATAAACAAGATTTTTCTTTGAAAAATGTTTTCATCAAAAAAAGATAGTTTTATACATTTCCAAAATAATTTAAATCTAAATAGAAGTATTTTAAATCCTAAATTGAATATTGAAAATGTTTTTAAATTTTTATATTTTTTTACTAAATTTTATTGTTGCATACTTGTATCAATATATACTAATATTAAACATAATTTTATTCTATCTTAATGAAATGGATAGATTCTTTTAAAAATGGTAATTGTATAAAAAAAGAATAAGTTACATATGCGTTATTAGTTTATCGATAATATTATTTAATTAATTGTCGTTCTTAAGTAATTTAATCGTAAACATTTTTCAAAAATATTTGTAAAATTTTTTTTAATAGCTACAATGATTAATATTTGTGACTGTAATATATACCACAATAATTAAAGAGAGAAATAATCAATATATTTCGAATTAGAATTATATAATAAATAATTATTTTAAATTTACATAAAAAAACGTATTTCTTCACCCAATGCTGAAAGATTAACTTTCATTATTTAAATTCTCTAAATAATTGTATTATATACATAAAATTACATTGTAATTACGATTATAAAATTACGATTATAAAATTAGGATTGTAAAATTACTATTGTATAATTACGATGTAAAATAGGAGAAATTTTATTACAATAGTTCCGAAAGAGGAAATGTTTTTATAAATAATGATTTAATGGAATTTATAGAAACTAATATAAAAATTATATTTTTCAAGTATAAAAAAATATAAATTCTAGAAAACAGATAATTCTACATCAAGGGAAATAGTTTAATAAGTATACTATTAATAAACGGCTTTATATATAACCAGGGTAGTTATTGTTGTAAATAATAACAGCAAATAATTATATTTCGTGTTAAAATATTTGAAACTAATTAAATCTCAGTGGTTATACGATATACAAAAGGAATACATCATTCGTTTTCTTGGAATGCAATATTTCTTTTCAGAGTAAATTAAGAATAAATGCAGTCGGTTTAAAATTTGTTTACTGTCGGAAAAGATAGATAAAATAGCCTATATATTTTACTATTTTTAAGCAATAGAAAGTATTTTAAAATTTAAATTTAAAGTTTAAATACAACAAATAATAATATACTGTTGTGATATGTAACACTAATGGACGATCTGTAAGTAAACAGAGTAATAAAAAAAGTCGAATACTGTATTATAATCTTCCCAAGCATTATAGTAATATTATACTTGAGAGTTACTTCAATTAAACCATACTTAAAATAATTAAATGTAATTACTCATTTTAAAGAAGTTTGATATAACACTTTGGTTATAAATGGATGTAATAATGAAAATGTTAATTACTTAATCGAAGCAGTTAGTAATTTTCTAGAATATTCGTATGATTGCAAAACGTAAATTTAAATGATCAAAAGAATTTGTTATAATTAATATTTTATAAGCATTGCTTATCATAAATTTTCATAAAATTTATGTGTATCAAATAAATCAAATTAGATAATGAAATTAAAAATAACTAAAAATTTGAAAAAATAACCATAAATTGTTATAATATGTAATGATTTATAAAGGTCGTTATATACAGAAAAAATTAATTTATGAAGTTTTATAATAAAATTTTTTGTATATAAATCATTTTCCATTAATATGATTAAACCACTAATTTATTTATCCAGAAAGATTTCTACTCCTTTTATAAAATTTTGATTATAATTTCTTGATTTTTATGACCATCCTTGATCATATTTTTCGTAATGTATTCTTTTAAAATTTAAAGCACATAATTAAATTAGCAATAAAAAGCAATACGATGTAATTGTAAAACGATATAAATTAATAGATAAAATAGTTTATTATTAATACGTTCATTTTTAATATAAAAAATTACTTATGAAACTCTTGAATGTAATAAATCAATTTAACTTTTTGGTATATTTACATCGTCATTATTTACTATTTTTAAATATGAATAATGTTTAACTTGTCAACATTTAGTCAAGCATGTTACTCTTTCTGAAATTCTATTATTGAATGGAAGTCTCTACTATAAGTCTAATTATCGTTTTTTATTAATATACTTGTACAAACCAGTCAAGACTAAGCCTAGAAAGCCTTGTTCGTCTACCTTATCTGTAAATGATGTCCCTTCTTTGTTCTGTCCCTTTATTTCTCAAGGATATCACTTTAATACCATTCATTTTCAATACTAGTTCAAGTGAATACTTACATTTTTCTTTAATGAATTTCAAAATAGATGGCTATCATCAAGGAACTAGTGCTCTCCATAATATCCTACAATTGCCGATCAAATATCTTATCTTGGAATTCGGTTTATTCCGCAAAACTACTCTACTTGACACTTCTATCTGTTGACGTAAATCACATATCTTATTCAATAAAGGTTTTAGAATAGGTTAAAGTCATTAGAGTCTCAAAGCCTATAAGGAAGTAAATCTATCCAGATGAAGTTCTTCATCTAGCGAATGACAGATGTTATAAGATCTTCGAAGTTAACTAGCTGCTAACTGCTTAAATTAATCTTTCGCTTCTATATGCCATTCCTGCGATCGATTTTTATGTCAGAATTGCTATGTCCATCAGACTTTCCCCTTCAAATTGACCAGAGACATTTTATCATTCCTTTTAAGTTTTAATAACTTTCTATATGGAAACTATTGTAAGCCGAAACTAGACATTTATAAAATGAGTTTTAAAAATATTTTTAATAAAGAAACAGACGCATTTATTACATTTAATACAAATTTTTATTTCTTTTTATGTATTTCTCATAACGTAAAATAAAAAAACTATAATTTATCTTATAATATAAGTAATGAAATCGTTGATAAAAAATTGAAAGCTGGAAAGATAGAGTAATATAAAAACTAGTAAATAAAATGGATCAAAGCATCAAAAATTTAGCTTAAAAAATTGTTTATTTAGTAAAACAGCTTTCTAGTTATGAATTTTGAAAATAGTCTATGTAATTTAAAAATGTCTCTTATATGTCATATCATGCATGTATCAATATTGTAAGAATAATGTAATTGTAACAATATTGTAATTCATATTACGTAATTCGCCATAAAGTTTAGGACAAATATTCATCCAAATATTCATCATTATAATTACTAAACAAAATAAAATAGTTTACTGACGTATGAAAAAAATTAGGAAAAAAAAACAAGAAAGTGATATCTTTTCTTTCCGATATTAAAAAATAAGAAAGTATAAAACTCAAACACAAACTATAATGCGCAATTATTAGAATCGAACGAACAATTACAAAGAGCATACCGATGTTTGTACTGGGTGAAGGACCTGGAGAAAACTACGAACTCCGTTGGGTATTTCCAGGAAGGAAGCAGCGAACGGCGACTGCCAATTCCTCCGATGACTAATGCAGTTCTACTATCTCTGTCGCTTATAGACACAATAGACATATATTACATTATGTATACATTAGTGGGCGCGATATGTTTTTTCTTCCTCCGATAGCCGCACGTCACTCCCTGGAGTGAAGAAGCGACCAGTCGGCAATACCACGAACGACGACAGCCCAAGTTCCCGTTGTTAGTCGCTAACAACGCGCGTCTCGACATGATCGTACGACTCTTACTTCCGTTGCTGCTGCTTTATTCGCGTGGCGTCGCGTTCCTCCTACAGAACAAGACCGAGTGCCACGACGAGCAGCTCCTTGGCTGTCTGCCGCTCTGCTGCGACGAGAGGAGTTGCCTCGAGAAAGTGGACCTCGCGAGCGACGATCGGAACTTCCTGCCGATCTACGACCCCAAGAGCTTCAATCCGAACGCGAGTGGCGTTAACCTGAGCAAATTATTTCAGTTCAGCTGGGATCCCTGCTACGGGAAGGATGGATACGAGCTCGATGAGGACGAGTACATGTTACTGGCTAATGGTACACTGTATCTGTTGGGCCAAAATTCAGTTAAGAATTACACGGAATTTTGCATTCGTTACTTGAACGGATCGTATTCGATCATGATTTGCTTCGATGAGAACACTATTTACGACGACGAGGCCGTCAATCCGGTTTTCCTCGCGACAATGATGATATCCGTGCCATTCCTCATCGTCACTCTCGCTGTTTATATGCTCATCCTGGAGCTGAGGAATCTACATGGACAAACGCTTTGCGCTTACATTTTCTCTCTCATCGTTGCTTATACTACGCTCACGACACTACAGATTATCAAGCAGGACATCATTTCGGATTTTATGTGCTGTTGCTTTGGTAATATTTTCATTTTCTTTCTTTTAATTTGGCTGTTTGGATGTCGCCTTGCGTCAATTTTTTTTTCAAAAGGCATGATCTACTGGAGTGTTAGCGTTGTCAAATATTTCACAGAATTGTCATCTTCATTTAAAAATCGTCAATGAAAATATTTCTATTTTTAATCATTCCCCTACTCATTTACGGTGTTTTTTATAATCTATTATGGTGTGCGTAGTTAAGCGTGTATTAATAAAATTCTATAATTTGATCCCTTCGAATTGAAACTTAGATATCTGTTTATTATATTTAATTTTTCTGTTGTAAATCTTGAAATATGTTAATATGTAATTAATCATGTATCATTAATATACTACACGATCGTTTAAAAAAGTACAATTAAAATTTTTACTAAAATATAATTATATTTAATTAAGCAGAAATGAATTTATATTCCAAATAAAATAAATAAATAAATAAATAAATAAGCTAAATTCCTATTTTTTTACTGATTATGTTTATTTAGTCATAATACTTTCTAATAATAAATGTTAAAGAATAAAACAAAGTACTTTGCATTTTTATTTCACGTATAAAATCATTGAATTTATATTTTCATATTAGTATTCTTTATAAATATTTTTAATTTAATATAATTATTATGCTTTTGTTAAAATAAGTATTGATGTTAAAATCTGTGGATAATTTAATTTTTAACTATATTACAATTTAAAAAAGAACATAGCTATTCAGCTTTTATTATTATATATTTTTAAAATATTCGAGAAATTTGGAAATCATTTCTTGAAAAGCTCTCTATATTTTTATATACTTCTTGTTTTTATTCAAATGGATAGGGCACAGATTAAAATAGACTACACGTAGAAAGGAGTATCGCAAGAAATTGATCTAGAACATATTCTCATAACATCGTTATCACGTGAGATTCAAAACATATTTTGATCTATGATTAATTTTATTATCTAGTATTATTATTATAGAAAATCATTTTGTTCTCTATTTTACATTATATGTATTACATTATATATATGAACATTTTTATAAGCAACTTAAGTGAATGTAGTAAATTAGTGTTGAAATGTAATCCAATAACATTTTTTATGCGTCAGATCTCATTCTATATAACGGTGCTCTTTCAAAAAACACCGTATATTTTTTATGAATACTAAATAAAATATGTTGAACAACAATAATTATATTATGTGTAATTTCATATTTTGTACAAAATAATAATATTTCCTCTAAAAATTATTTCTATATTTATTATATTTTCTATGACCAACCTAAATATTTTATTAATACATGAACATCAAATAAATTATGTAAGATTATGTACTGTTACTTAATATCTTGCAAAAAAGTGATTATACATTATTAATATAAGATTTTGTTACAATTTTTTGAAATATAATAAATCTGCTTTCAATGGTAAAAGCTGCTCTTTATTTAAAAACTAAAGTTTTGTGTTTATATTTATTTATAAACATTTATCAATAAATATTTCCTTTCTTCAATTATATATTCTAACATAAAATCATTTTTTGTAGGTTATTAAAAATTGTAAAAATATACATTATTAATGTTTCTATTGTCGTTATTATTATGTACATAAACATAATAAATACCAATATTTACATATAAATCTCTATTTATAATGTTTTAAAGGCTATAAAATGTTAGTTCATATTTAGTAAATAACTAATGTAATTTTAATACTTCTTAATGATAAAGTAATTGAATATAATTTTCCTTTAATATTATTGCATCTTAATTTGCTTATTCTTTACCCATACTTAGACGAAATAAAATTAGTCAAATAAAACGAATTTATTTATTTATAATTATATATATACATCTATATATATATGTATATATATATAGAGATACATCTATATATACATCTATAGATAAGATTTAATTTTTAAAAAATTTTCTTCGTTTGGGCAGTTTCTCTTGAGAACTTGAGACGACATTTCTGCGATGATTATTTATATCAAAAAACATAAATAATGTATTTTTAATGAAAATTATTATAAAATTTAATTTTGAATATGATTTTCAATATTTATTTAAGTTTCAAGATTATATAATTTTAATAAAATACTCATTTATAGTTAAGTCTACAAAATAATTAATTTTTAAATTTCAGCATACATTGTTCACTTTTCCTTTCTGGCCAGTTTCTTTTGGCTTAACGTTATGTGTTTCGACATTTGGTGGACATTTGGGTAAGTGTTGGTAAAACTTATAATTTCTACTCAAATATGACAGAGAACGGACTAAACAAGATTTATTTACAAAATAGTTCCTTAAAAAATATAATAAAATAATTTGAAATAAACATATAAAAGAACTTATAAAAA
This sequence comes from Wiebesia pumilae, assembly GCA_018907045.1. Classification (NCBI taxonomy): domain Eukaryota; kingdom Metazoa; phylum Arthropoda; class Insecta; order Hymenoptera; family Agaonidae; genus Wiebesia; species Wiebesia pumilae. Next base: position 4,245,272 of record JACCHZ010000105.1, on the reverse strand, counting down.
AATTATAGAAATTATTATATATTGATTTTATTGTTTAAATATTTTTTAATTAAAAAAAATTATTTCTATTAAATATTACGATCATGATTTTTTTCAAATCATTAATTTGTATTTTTTATGGAGATAATAAGTTTTTAAAAAAGTAATTTTAAATTATTTTAAATTTATATCATATCAAGTGTTATTTTAAAAAAGATCATGAAAATAAAAACTATTTATATTTAATTCTTAAGAAATTCGGCAACTACTTTTTTAATTATATTATGTACATATTCAAATATCTAAAAACAATATAAACGAAATTAAAAAAAATATTGGGAATCATTTCATTTATAATAACTACAGGGTTATTATTCGAATTAAAATTTTTGTTTCTGTGACTATAATTTATACCCAAGAAGAGTATGTTTGTTTCATTTTTTCAGTTTTCATTTTACATACATTTTTCTTTGATTTTATAAATTTTTTTGATAACGAAATCAAAATTCGAACTCATTTGAAAGAGTGTCAGTCATTCTTGATCCTCATAATCAATCTCATTGTATACATTGATATTTTACAGAGAAATAAAATCATATAACGACACTAATAATAATAATGTGATTTTTATAAAGACTCCAATTAATATGCGTCAAAGCTTCTATAAACAAAATTAATGTTTTCAATGTAGAATTATCTAATTTTGGTTTCTACTAAATTTTCCTCATCAAGATCTCCATTAAGGTTACATGCATCATTCACAAAGGCATACGTACCCTCTTTTTGTTTTCTTTTAACTTATAAAAAAACGAACTATGAATCTAATAGATTTTTTTGAAAGAATATGCTTATTCAAGCTCTTCAACCTTTATCTATTAGACATGATCAAATGATTATATGGCTATGTAATAATAAATAACTGTAACTCTATATCATTCTAAATAAATAACGATATCTTTAAAAGATTCTATGTCATAATCTAATTGTTATCATATTATATTAAATACAAAATTAAGCATCGGATCAATTAAGTTATTTTTAATATTATGTACTTACTACCTTTATTTATTACTTTTTATTTTTTTAATAATAATAAAATTCTTTGTTATATATTTCGCTCATATATTACTGTGTTCTTTAATGCTTTTCCGTATTTTCTTTAAGTTTCATAAATTTATATTGAAAACTTATAACTTAGGCATTTTATTCTTAATTTTATTTGTTGTCCTTAAATTGCAAACAAGTATTTATAAAATTCGTGTTTAAATAAACTTTGTTTAATTTAATATAATTTTTCTAAGTTTTGTATAATTTTGTTGGCACTCCTTAATAATAAGAATGGTACATTTAACTAAAAATTCCATGGAATATTGTCGATTTATACTAAGGAGATTGTTTTAAATTTATTAATTTTGTACTCATAGTAATTACTTTTATTATCAAGGGACATGCGTTATTAAATTGAGTTAATGTTATTATACAAGAACTAACGTACAAAGTATGAGAATATAGACAATTTACCTCGTATACAATATTTGGTACTTGACTAATAAAATTTTTCAAGATCATTAATTTTATAGGACTATTAAAAAAACATTATTTAAAAAAACAACTAAAAATAAAAGATATGTTGAAAATTTATTTACAAAAAGAAATTTTTTAATATGTCATTATTTTGTACAAATGTTTTCAAAATATTAAAACTTAAGTGCATTAATTATGAATAATGTAATGAACCATGTCAAAATAATTATGTAAATCCTTTAAATAAGCTGATTATTTTATTGTTTTTCTCTTATAAGTCCTTCGGGTCTTTTTTCTTTAAACAGAATAATCTACGTACTCTTAAATAAGAAATATGACATTACAATCAGTTACAAATTTAACTAAGTAAATGCAATACTTAATTTAAGATTATTACAAATAAACTTTATTATTTGACACGGAATATTTTGCTCGGTGTGCACTATTGAAAAACTTCCGAATTTAGCAATATTATGAATTTTAATGTAAGCGTTTATATTATTTCAACTGTTATTTCACGTAGGATAAAATAACAATCAATACATATAACAATATTTTTTATACTTGTCAGAAATACTGTGCACATGTTTATTTATAGTTAACAACTTTCTTGTTGTTAAGGGGAAAAGATTAAATTCACATTATACTAAAATATTTATTAGATTAAATATATTATTATGAAATATAAATTAACTATTGAATTTAATTAAATAACAAACATGCATATTTTTATGATCGAACTTTAATTTGAAGCTCATAAAGTTAAAAGAAATTGTATAAGTTATAAATAAAAGATTTGTGATCTAATGATATTTTAATAATTTCAAACTGATCTTTTTTTCGAAATTTTCATTATATTATAATTTAGTATATGTATTATTTAGTCATTAGATAATCTTCGCCATCATATAAACCGATCGTTAAATAATCGCAAGAGTCACAAAAATCGTAAAAATAGAGAACCAGTGATTATGTGTTTTTACTCCTATGCCCGTTGCTTCGGCGCAATCATGGATACTCAGACATCGTTTCCGAAATTGTTAATTTTACCGGGATTTTCCGGATTATTTAGAATTAATTATAGGAGCATTTTCGAAATCAGTTTGCAGGAACAACTAGAGCCTCTTTTTGAAGGTGTAGTTATTGAATAAAAGAGAAAAGTCAACAATTCTTTATAATATGAAAATACTACCTGTATTGTTTTATACTAGGTGAATGTATTAGACCTGCAATAGTAATAATAATTAAGTATTAAGGTAAAATTTCTTTTTTTTTAATTACAATTGAAAATAAAAAATCAATGATTTAAAATATAATGATTTCTGCTTCATCACTTTTCCCTCTATAAAGTATATTTTTATTCTTAATATAAAATCTTAAAAACTGAGCCTAATTTCATAAGCCTAAGATTTTCTTAAAATACATCAACACAGAAGAAAAAATTTTTATTTGTTCAAATATTTAATTTGTTAGAAAATAAAAAAATATAATAGATCAAATACTTAAAAATATTTATTTCATATAATGAAATAATAAAAATATTTTATCGTGGATTAATTTTTTCACATTTATGGAAAGAAACAAGTCGTAAAATGATTTATGCAAATTGCGTTGCAAAAATTAATGCATATAGCATTAATCATACATATATAAACAGCTTCAATATAATAGAAATTTTTAAATTATAAGAAATATTAGAAAGCTTTATTAAAACTGTCATTTTATATAAATATTTTTCAAGTAAATATGTTCCAATTACAGTTTTTATATTTATTTAAAATAATTCATTTAAAGAAATATTAGTTTTTATAAGTATAACGATATACTTTTTTAATTTTTAAAACATATTTTTCAAATAAAATAAAATTTTTTATTTTTAAAATATAGATAATTTAGCAATTGCAGAATAACTTGAATTATCTGGTTATTTATGTCGCTTTACCTGTAATAAAAACATCAATTATTTTTAAGGGCACTCAATTTAACTAATAAAACAGGAGTACGAACGATATAAAAAACGAAAATTGTGATAGTTATTAAGAGAATTCAAAGAAAAAATTAAAAAATATACTTCATTTAAGAGTTCAATGTTAAAAAAATATTTCAGAGAAATTAAATTAAAATAAAAAAGTATAATTTATTTGTTTATCATTTACTTAAATGCGTCTAAATATTCACGACCACGTGCATGTAAGTATTTTTTCTATTTATATGAAATAAATTATTAACATCAAGATAATTGTGTTAGTCTTTACTATAAAGATCTTTGAACTAATCTTAAGGAAAACGTATTATAAGTCTGATTATAATGTAAACTTAAAGTTTTGTGGAAATAAGTTTAGTAAGAATTATATGAATAAAATATTATGTTAATATCTGAAAATGCTAGTAGACGAATTAATCTGACTATAATTTTATTTTAAATAAATTGTAAATAATTAACTGTATTTTAAGGAGTAAATAATGTTTTCTTGAAAACAAGCACTACAGATATGTGATCATCACAGTAGTACATTGTATTTTAAAAATTAAATGTATATCTTTTCGAAAATTCTCTATTAATATTGACCATCGAGGCACATGATATAATCGGCTTGTATTTTAAAGACTTTGCAGATAGAATTTGTTAGTTGATGAATATCAGATAAAATGAATGCGGCAAACAAGGAAGAAAAATTTGCAAATCAATGTTCGGTATATGACGTCTTGCATGTTCATAGACACAGAAATACTGAAATGTGAAAGGCTTATAAAAAATGGATGTTAATCGGTATCGGTTTCGCATTACTGACGGTTACACATACGGATTCATTTTGATCTACTCCAAATTTTAAAACGGCATTCAAATGGTCATTTGTAATAAATTAAGTGAATCTCGTGTCTCTTTTATTTAAAGCTGTCTGTCTAGTAACTCTCTTAATACTGGATTTATTCTGAGTTTGTCAGTAATCTAATTTCAACGATTCATTCAATTTGTTCATGCAAAAGACTAATAATTTATAACGTGAAACTTCAACATTCTAATCAAGAAAGAAGTTGGTTAAAAGCTATAATTCCAAATATGTTCAAAATTTAAATAAAATAATAACAAATTATTATTTCATTAAAGTCTATCATAAAAAATTGTATGAAATAAATTTATTTTGAATGCGTATTTTTAATTTTATTTATAATTTTTTGTTTTATGTTATACAATGAAAATAATTTATGAGGCTAGTATGCAAAACTATAATTCTAATGAAATACTTGAATATTTATTATATTTTTACTATAATACTCAAAAAATCCATCGCTCTATAAAATTAGTACTAAAAAATATTTCTATTTTTACAAGTTATTTATAATATTATTATTGTATATTATATTATATAACGATAGCATTTGTAGCATTATAATATATTTTGCATATACTATGGCTACAAAATTAGCGATTAAACAATTTGATTTATAAATCTTTCATTACTATTAATAAAGAAAACTTTAATAATATTCCGATTACATTGAAAGTGAATGCATTTAAAAATAAACTTATACATTATTTTATATTTGTCAATGAGTTATGAATTTATTTCCATTTATAAATTAATATTTTACTACATTATAAGCAGAAAAAATTATAAATATATTTTGTAATTTAAAATAAAATAATTTTAATAAAATTCAATACGTAATTGTTTTAATTAATTTTGACATGAATTTATTCTATGAGTTTATAGTTTATCGTTATGGATATTAAATATTATCTAAAATTAGAAAAACATAATAAGTAAATTTTTTATGAGTAAAATAATTTAATTAACTTATTTGTTTGATATTTCTTTAAGTTAATGATGTTTTCATTCAATTAGTTTAATTTATTGTCTTCTGTTAAATAAATATATTTAGTAATATTTCATTATAAAAAAAACTAATTAATTTTTTACTATTTCGTACATTATAAATAAAAGTATTTTTGAATAAAAATAATCGTAAAATACGTCTATATATCGTACATAATGTCAATAATAGTGTTTTCTTAAAAATTACTTTCAATCATAGATAATTTTCTATTATATATAACAGAATAGATAATTTTCTATATTATTATATACTTTACTATATTAAATTATAATTTTACGATAATACAATATTATTAAAAAGTAAAGTAATAAATACAAAAATTCATTATACTTTGGATCGTATAACGAACATAATTTATATCCAAAAATCAGTTAAAAGTTAACGGGAATAATTGTCGCTCCATGCATGCAGAGTACTAGAAAAATGATCTTAGATTTTAAATAAGATATCGTTTTTATTATACAAAGATTAATCCTTTTAACTTCAAGTAAATATACTATATAATTTTGTATAAGCACTAGGATAAATTGAAAGCATCTGCATTTTATTTTAAACCGATACATGACTAAATGTGAGCATAAGTACAATTTATTATAAGAATTTATAAAGAATTAAAAAATATTTGAGGAAAAAAATACTTAAATATTTACACATTGTTCACGATAACAATTGTTCTACAGGAAGAATTGAAAAAATTTGACATACGAATTACTCGGCCCAAAATTGAATCCACGACCTTTCTTTCTTTGCAATACTCTTCCAACTCAATTACGGATGTCCATGTGCTTTTTTCTTTAAGCTGTCTCAGATCTTAATCGTAGTACAAAATATAAAATTTTCGCTACGAGACATATGTGTCGTATTTTTATTATGGCCATAATTATATTTGATATTTATTGTTTCTATAAGAGGTTACAATATAAATTATTACTAAATATTTGAAAATCTTTACCATTTATAAAAATCTTAGTTAAAATTTAATTGTTAGGCGAGAAAGTGCAGAATAGTGAAATATATAAATGAATGTATGAAATCTTAATACAGAAAAAATAAATTTCATTTATCAATAATTGATGAAATTGAATTTATACAAGTTTCAAATTATATAATTACACTAGAACAATTGAAAAAATTTAATGTATAAAAGTATAAATATTATAATAATTTCTTAAATAAATATTTTAAAAAATATTAAGTGTGTTGTACCGGTTAGAAAAAATGTCGATCCAGTTTAGTAAAAAATTTGGTATGTTCATAAAATACAAAAAATAAAAATTTTGATATTGATCAATTTAGACCGAGTTTTGGCATAAGAACAATGTTATCATCAAAATAAAATCTATAGAATATATGTTTATTTGGTCCTCTATAGTTCTTGTCTATTTTACTCTATATTTTATGTTCGTCATTTACACTTAAGACTAGTTAAATGACAAATTGATAACATTTTTCTTCTATTCGGCTTAAATAATATTAACTTACCAAATCTATTATTTAATTACAAGGTAATTTTGTTATTATTGCACTATAATATTTTTGTAAAATAGTGATTACGTTACAAGTTTACAAGTTACAATCTCTTTATTATTCATCTAAAATAATTACACACACACAGTATTTTAATTTAATTATAATATATAATAAATAATATAAACTATAATAGTATTTAGCAAAATATTTAAATAGAGCATCTAATATTATATTATAAAGTTCAAAAATAATTTTGAAAGATATTTCCTTTCAAATCTTAACATATTGATTAAAATCAATGTGAACTTCTAGAAATTAATATAACATATTAATATTATATTGCATTTATTGAAAAAAAAATTCAATCAATAATTACATGCTTTAAGATAAACTGAAATGATGTATTGACTAATATTAACTTTACACCATAAATGGATATTTTAAAATTTTGTTCTGAGAAAATAATACTTAAAAAGTTTAAAATTTGTTATGTATTATTTAAAAAATTAAATGAAATTTAAATACTCTAAATTAAATTTAAACATAGTAATAACAATCATATCCATTATGTTTTTAATTATTGATAAATTATTGTACTTTTTTATTACAAATATATTTACAAAATTTGAGTTACTAATTTATATGAATCTGTTAATTATTTATAGATATTCTCAGCTTTGACAAATTTGATTTAATTACTTTATAAGTATTCTAGTTATATAGCCATATTAAATTTAGTATATTCAAACAATATACTATTATATATAATTATAAGTCAAGAAATGATAGCTTTAAATCAAACGCTAAATATTAATTTAACCAAGAAATATATTAGATTTGTAAATAATTTTGCATAAGTAATATATTAGTATACAATTGTGTAGAATTGTAATATCTAATTCAGAGATAATGTTATAAATAAATTTAATATTAACAAAACTATTGTTTTAAAGAATTATTATTATTAAAAATTAAATCTCTGTAATTTTAAGAATATTTTGAGTTTAAATTTAAGTAATTTTTGAAATTATAAATGTTTAAGTAAATTTAATATAATTTTATGTGAACTAGAAGAAATCTTTTTGGTAATTTTGTAAATTAAAATATTTTAATAAAATATTTTGGTAACATAAATTTTTATTTTTAATAAAATATTATATTTATAAACTGAAAATTAAGAAAGAAAGACTTTTTACTTGACTAAATATAATGCTTAAAATTTATTTTATAAAGAAGTTTTTATTCTCATGATCATTTACAATCCTTTAATACATTTTTTAAATCACAATATTAAATTTAATCATTACCTTTCCGTAACGAGTTTTATTTATAACAAGCCATAAGCAGAAAAAGAAACCGATGACACATATAATTTATATCTCAAAAAATGTGTACGTGAAATCTTATACTAATAATAACCTATAAATTTACATTTTTTAATAAAACTTTCTTATCCGTGGTAAAATATAAGAACAGTCAATTTGTATGGAATTACTAAAATCTGTTGTATAGAATTTAAGTTAGCGTAGATTAATTTTCAAATATATAAATGCATTTTGTACATTATTTAATCAGTGATATTTACCTGGATATTTTATAGGAATAATGTAATTTGAAATTTTTTGTTATAATTTTTCATTGTTTATATTAATTTACTATTGAGATTATCTGTGATATATTAAAAAGATATGGATCTAATTGTTTATTCTATAATTTGATATAACAATATAGATAATAATATTATTATACTTTTTCAAATTAACTATTTTGTAGACGACGAAAATATTACAATATTTATGAAAAATTTAAAAGAAACATAATTTTGCTAACTGGTTTATATATCATTGTAAAATAAAAGCATTAATCAAACTGGCACTTTTACACTTAAGCCTTTCATAGTATATTCTTCTTTCGTACTTCAAAAATCAATTTAACGTTTTTTGATATCTAGAGGGAACTATAATAATACAAATGTCTGATAGAATCTGGTATGGATTCGTATAAATTTAGTACTTTTTTGTTTTTTACCGTCAAAATTTACAACGATTCTTTCCAAATACATTGCAAGTAATATCTACCTCATACTCGAATTACATACACTTGAACGGTGTTTAATGCATTAGCCTGGCTTTTAAGATAAACATTTTTTAAATTTCATAATAATTTAATTCATAGTGAAACTATTTGTTTATAATAAAATACTTACTTATTAAGAAGATTTATAATTCAATTTTAGTTACATTAAAATGCAACTTAAATAATATATAATAAAAAAATAGTTATAAAAATTACAAGGAAAATAAATAAATGAGGAAAAAATTATAAATTAATTTGAAACAAATATTATCAACTTTTATGACAATTTATCCTTGTAAAAGATTCTTAAATAAAAGCGTAGGATTTATAATTGATAATGCTACGGAGCAGTGGAGCAAGAAATAAAAGAAACCTAACACCGTTATTTAACATAACATGTTAAATATATTAAAACATTTACAGTACAGTACAGCAACTCACGCTTTTTCTGCTATTTATTCTTCTCCATTTCCATCCTTTTGTATACAATAATACATAATTGCCTGCACTCGCAATCTTACAATAGTTTAAAAATTATTTTGAAAATTCTTTGGCTTTTAATATAGTATTAAATTACAGATTTAAGTATTTTTATATCTTTACACGTGAAAATATAATTAATGAGATTTCATAGGTAGTGACTAAGGAAAAAAACAATAAACAGCAGTTGTAATCAACAGCTTTGTCACAACGTTTTAGAAGAAGATGATTGGACGAATTTTCTGACATAACAAATATATACACGCACGATGTCTGCTACCTGTCAGTCTCTCTTCTTTATTTGAATTAAAAATTGATTTTCTCACAATTAAATGTATTACGATACGAAAAAAAATGAAATCAAAGTCTAAACTGAAGAAAGTACACTTTAAAAAATAAAATGAATTAAAATAACAAAAGCTTAATCATTATCACATATCTCGCTAAGTTTCGTAAAGAAAACAATTGATAATCTAGTTTTAATGATCAGGGTCCGAACAAGTTTTAGGGATTAGGAGAGGGTGATAGAAGACTGTATAAGTGATTACGCGATAACTTAACGCAAATAATCTTTATTTACAAATATGCAAATATAATTAAGAATTAACAGTATATCACAATAATGAAGATTAAAATATACGTCTTTGTGGACGACAACCGAACTGCTCTTCTTTGGAGTCTCCACTTTTATAATCGTAAAGTACGTTACGCCCAAAGGTTCAGAGAGAGAGAGAAAGAGAGAGAGTTAAACTCAGGCCGAGCTTTGTTGCATCGCTTAGGTGGTGGTGTATCCATCGTCACAGCTTGGCAGCGTCGAAATGGGCAAATCGAAACCGACGAAAAATACAATGATTTTATGTCGATATTAACGATGTCCACTACAAAACGTAGGGTTAAAGTTGTACACAATCAAACTGAATTTTTCGTTTTCAATTTTCTGAATTTGTCGATTAATGAGTTAACTTTTCCTGCACTCAATTTGAAGAATGCTTTTATTATTTTGGTTGATCATTATGATTTTAATTTATAACTTAAATACTTTCATAATAAATAAGTCACTTTTATTCCTGCTAGCTTAATTAAGAATTTGATTTACATTACATATTCTTGCAAAATTGAATTTTATTATATAATGTTAAACAAAATTAATTATTTATTGGTTAGTAATATGTTAAATGTATATGCATATATTGTAACACATATTTTATATTTATAAAGATAGCTAGAAAACATTTGATAGAATTTGAAATTATACGTATATACATGTGCAGTAAATTCTAAAACAAAAAATGATAACATTTCTCTCGTATAGCTATTGAAGTAAAAAAGTTGAGTTACATAGATGATACAGTGGTACTATGAATGATAGTTTCTTAGACGTTTATAATAATTTGTTTAGAAGAACTGGCCACTTGAAACTCAATAGTCGTATTATATTTTTATTATTAATTTATAAATTTGTTTGTCGATCGTAAACAATCCCTTTTTACTTTGTGGGTGCGTGCGTGCGTGCGTGCGTGCGTGCGCGTATGTGTAATCAAGAATATCGTACTTAAATGCTGAAAAAAATAACTTTACAAAAATTAATACTTTAAATTTGTGAAAATACGTTTTTTATTACTTAAAATACATTTAATTATACATAGACTGATAGAAGTCTTGAAAAATGATTTGAAATCTATTTTAAATATACTTATATTAAATAAACTTCTCTCATAGTATTACGATCGTAGAAAAAAACACCAAACACAATTAAGCAAAAGTAGATTAGATGTCTCTAAAATTCGCAAATCCACGTGACGAGAAAATAAGTAGGCTAACTGAACATGAAAGTAAACGTATTCCTTCGCATTATTACTTAATGTACGCATACTTACACGTATGCAAGGAAAAATTTCGTTGCGTGAGCTAAGCCACCAATTGTTGCCATTCATTTTTTACATTTTATTATTAAAAAATTGGTTTAATTATTAATTTCACAGAAGAGCGAATAATCCTTTAAATAAAGAGTATTTTATCTATAGTTATTAACGTAATATCACTTTATATATGGGTGCATGCACGTTTATAAGTTGTATGATGGGAGAACCCAATTTGTAGATGTAAGTGAGCTTTACAATTAATTCTTCGAATTATTTTATTGGCCCAAATTTTTATATATTCTGACTCATTGGCTTCTTTTTTCCATGCTGCGCACATCATGATCATTATTTTGTCACTTTATTTCGATCTAGCTATCTTCGTTCATTAATTCGTTAAAAGATTATATCTTTCATTATTAAAAAAAAAACAGTATTGCGTAATAAGTTTCATATATTAAGTAATGTGCTATCAGGTTTAATCTTACACATTGTAGTCAAACATGAATAATTAGAATTTTATACCAAAATGTTTAAGAGAATGGTTTTTAACGAATAAGAAACGATGATTTTTATAATATACTATAATAATTATTATAAAACAAAAAATATATTATGTTTATTCCTAAATTTGTAAATAATAAACTAATTATATTGATTGTGGAAATGTGGGTGTACGTATGTGAGAGTGATGATGAGTCTTTATAATGTGTGGAAGGGGGAGAGGGGTAACATTTCGAGTGTGGTTTATTGTACAGCGATACATTGTTAAGAAACATAAAGAATTATTTGTTATTAATTGCGAGTTTCTGTTTATTCGACTCTTACTTGTCCTCCTAATTAGCGAATTCTATAATATTATATATACATATTTTTAAATAATATTAGTGATTTTTAATGACTATATTCATTTTTGTAATAATCTCTTTTAACTCTGAAAAAGATAAATCTTTTTTAAACTATGATTTTTGAGGTTAGCTTTAATAAACTTAAATATATCAGCTTAAAATATCTTTTAACATTGAATATTAATTTTTTTTTGTTGCTCATACATTAGACGTTGTAAAAGAACTATCTTTAAAAATTCAGTATTTTTCTTTTTCAAATAATTATAACATTTCTTCTTCTAAATAACTCTAGTTTTAACTAATTTAAATTTAAATAGAAATTCAAATTTTTTGATATTGAAAATAAAAAAAATTGAAGAATAGTTAACTTCACTATCGATTTAAACTATTAATGAGCTATGAGTCAAGATGTATAAAATTAGAAATTTTAACAGATGCCTATTAATATATACTTTATCCAAGCTTTGATAAATAGTAGTGTTATATATATTTATGCACATTCATGTATAAATTTATATAATTATTGTTAAAAATTATAGATGTCTGACGATGTCTTACTCTTCTCTCTCTCTCTCTCTCTGTCTCTCTCTCTCTTTGTCTCTCTCTGTCTCTCTCATTCTCTCTTTATCAATCTATTTATTTATGTATTTAACTATCTATTTATCTTTTAGCAGTGAAAAATATTAAGTTTACTTTAATGTTTTCATAATACTTATCGGGATAAGTTATCATCGTATATTACTATTAGATAAATTACTACGTATATGACAGTTGATAAGACAAAGGATCCAATTATCGCCATAAAAGATTTTTTAATTAATGATTTTTACTTTATCAGTGTTAGTTATTTAATTAGGTATTAGCAAAGAAGGATTTAGTTACAAAAAATATATTAATTATAACAATAAAAAGTACTTAATAAAATATTTCAATTGGACTTACTGTGAAGAAATAAAGGATAAAAAACATTTAGGGATAACTTAAAAAAAATTATATACACCGAAATTATACGGATATATTTGTTAAGAAAAGTATTCTCTTTAAGTAAAGATAAAGTTTCCAATTTTTATAGTACATATGGGTTTTAAAATTCTATAAATTTCTTTTATGTAGTTATAATATAACACCATCGATATTATCAAAAAATATATTGCAATCATTACTCATAAAAATTGCAAAATATTTAAATAATTACACATACTTAATTTAATAATGTCTTTTATCACCTGTAATATTGTAAAAATATATATATTGCTTTTAAAGATGGTAAAATATTCTGCAGTTGAAGATATAAAATACTTAATACATCAAACTGAACTTCTTATGCTCCTTAATATAATGAATTTTGAATTATCAATAAATTAATGTACAAAGATAGCCTCTTAATACTTAGGTTTATAAGCAAACTGATTGATCGGGAGACATTAATAATAGACTTCCATTTGTTAACTATCTTTCACTATATGAAAGTTCAAGCACATATTTAATTATGGACGTAAAGTAAACCTCGTTGGTATGGAAAAAAACTGAATTTGCACGAATTAGCTGCCTAATGTTTTAGCAATTGACCGTTATCTCTTGTCCTACTTGACCTACCACCTTGTCCTACCACTAGCCATACATATTTTTCATCGAGTTCTTTCCAAGAATTTACATGAATTCGCTACCATCTAGATACTTCATCAGCCCCGTGAAACACCATATTGCCATAATTCATATCTCTACTTTACGAACAGTTTTTTTTTCGTTTTCGGACTCTGCGCATTGTGCGCATTGTCGCCTCTAACGAATATATGATTAAGGTCTAAGTCTATTATAAAGTAAAGTCTATTATAAAGATTAAAGTCTTCCATATAAGTTGTTTGCTTTTTTTTAAATTCATTCATATTGTTTGATTATACTCAAATCAAATGTTTTTACTCTATAGAAAATTGAAATTTCGAAAGATGCAGACACGCTGAATGAATTTAGATTAGACGCAATTTATTTAAAAATATATTCAATTGTAGATTATTATTTTAATTTTTTGAATTTTAATTTCAATTTTTATTATTAGCTTAAAACTTAAATTTCTTTGTAGTTAATATATTTACTAAAATATAAAATACGTGTATAATTTGATGCTTTTTTAAATAACGTATATCTTGTAAAAATCATCGCATGTCATTATTTATTACTTTAGAAATTCTAAGTTTAACACGTCAGAAAACACGTGCAGAAATTCTAGTTATACAATCTCAATTAATTTATTTAAATTTGTAACAAAGCTACAAAAAATAAAAAGAAGAGAGTGCACTCGGATTAAATAATTTTACGAATAATAAAAATCGTAGTAAGACGATAGAGAACGAAGCAAGTGTGACACGACAGTGTTTTATTAACTGGGTTTCAAGGTTTTCATTTGTATATTAATCAAATGTTTCGTGAGCTTTATAAAGGGTATGGATCCTTATATTGTCACCAATATGTCAGGACTTGTGTACATCTCATCTATTTCTATGCTCAAACCTCTGATATTCGAAAGTTGTCAAAAATGACAAGCGGATTCTGACAGCATTAATTAAGTGATTAATCAGTCTTTGTGCATCTCTTTTTATCTTACGAAATTAGTTTTCATTACCTTAAATTATACAAAAAAATTACACACAAATTACGAAAAAAGTTCACCTGTTATTTTTATGATTCACACTCGCGGTCTTCAGCACACTTTTTCTATCGATATATGATTTCGAATAAGACAAATCAAATGCTATTTTATCGTTGCATACATTTTTGCTGCAATGAAGGGATTATAATTCAATTTTTATATAATAGTTATTCAAAACTATATCTTTGTGAAAATTTTGAAAACAAGTACTAGCCTTATAGTGTCATATTAACAAGTTAACAAATCTATTATTATACTAATTTTTAATTGCATATTGCGTTTCGTTCGCTGACTCGCGCATATTAATTCAATAGAAACAAGATACTAAATATAAAATCAATGTAAAATCAATTTAAAAGTTTCTTTTAAATCACCATTGTGAATTTTTCATAATAGCAATACAGAATTTATGACTTTTTTTTATAAAGAAACTACTATATATCAAATATCTATTACTATAATTTAGAAAACGAGGAAAAGCCCACCAAATATAAATTTTCATGTTATACTTGAAAATTATTAATTAAAATGCATAGTTTATTATTGGCTTGTAAAGCAAATTATAGTTTATTAGTTAATTGAATTGTGATTTCATTACTTTTTTGAATATATAAATATTTTTCAATTCCATTATTTATTAAAGCAATATGTATCTTTTCTTGCAAGCCTTCAAACGGCGATGATAAAAGTTCCAAACCACCATGGGTGAGAGCCTTATTGTATGATCAATAGTCTTTTCTTCCATTTATTTTTGTATATTTTTTGAAGTTTTTATTTTTTGTAGTGCACGAGTAGAATAGAGAGTAGTTTACTTAAATATCGTGTATCTTGCGTTTATCTCAACGCTCAATTTTTTAATCTTTAAATCCTGTTTAATTAAATTTAAAATGTCTCAAATTAAAATCTTAGTTGAAGTTCTCACTATTTAGGTTTTAATTTTTTCATAGTTCTTTATAAAATATTAATTATTAAATAATATATAATATTTTTAAATTTTTACTTGAATCTTATGAATAATTAAGAAAAAAATTATCGGAAGTTAAATTATTGATAAATAATTTATCTTGAATTTGTTTTATATCAAAAATAAATATTTAAACTTTTTAATGAATAAATCAATTAAATAACTTCTTTTGCAAATAAAGTTTTTTCGTAACTGTGATTATACATCTGTGTGTTTTTTGTTTATTTTTTGTTTTTTTTAATGCAACTGAAAAAATGGTAATGATAGTGATATTATTTACATATTATATTTAGGTTGTATCAAGCTTCTAATACTTTTAAAACGTAAAAGTTTGTTAGTAGTTAAATTAATGATTTATTGAAATATTAGAGAACGTAATTTTAGTTTATTGTCTATAAAAGTTCACTCGGTGGAATAATTAATTTATTATATATTATGTTTATTTACTAATGCTAAAGCAATCATTTTGACAAGAGAAAATTTTTATTAAAGTCAAATGAAGAACTACTTTTTTACCTTGTATATGTAATAGCATGTGAAAGGGAAGCTTTTTCTACTGTTCTTAGAACTTTTTAATTACATTATAAATTAATAAAATTATGATGTTAAAAGTATTACAAGTTATAAGTTATAGCTATTTCACAAATGACCGTTAATAATTATCGTAATAATTATGTCAACTAAAGCGTTGAATTGGAACTCTATTAGGATTAGTGTACGCGATTGTTTCTATGAAAAAGCATCGAATGATAAACGATATGACTGGGGAATGAGTAGGTGGTGAAAAGGAGAGCTTTGACTGTTACAGCGGATTCCGGTCCCTGCACGGAAGTGTCAAGCAGCGCGAGCGCAAGAAATTCATTATGTACTCCATCTATGCCTGGGGTTGCGCCAGCATCCTTACCATCATCTGCATGATCATGGATATGGTGCCAGGCATACCCGCTTACATCATACGTCCAAAATTCGGCAACGGTCGCTGTTGGTTCGAGAGTAAGTGCTGTTTCGTTGAATTTCAAGTCAATAATATCGTACGGTCCTTTGCGCATTGCTGCCATTTGAATTTTAATTTTCTGCGAGTGTAGCGCAAGAATTTAAAATTGATTAATGACAATTTAGAAGGTAATGTCAATTACATTCCTCAAAAATTTCTCCGTCTCTTCGCAAACTGTTGGTCAATTTAACTCTTAAGATGGATATTCTTATGATAAAAAAATGTATAAACAAACAATGTTGTTACTCATTTTTTACCGTATTTTATTTATCTATAAATTAATGTTAACGATTTAATATCCTTATCTGCATGAGATACTAATAAATAGCAAACTCTTTATTTTTTAAATAATGTTTGAAGTACTGTGTACTTCCATTCTTTATGACCTTATTTTTCTTGTATTACTAGTCAATAATTGAAATGTGATGACTTTATTAAGGTGTTCGTGCTTTGAACAAAGATAATTCTTTCAACTATATACATTTCTAAAGATTCAGAGATTCAGTATTCATAAAAATGCTTGGATATGTGACGAATTTAGAAAACAATGTCACTAACCGTTGAACGGCATTCTCAAGAAATTTTCGAAGAGAACGAGAAAAAGTGTAGACATATACGATGATAAAATTCATTACATAATAATTTTTCAGCATTATTCTATCTTAACTAATGAAATTTCTAATGTAATTAAAGAAGCATTTTTAATCAAAATACAACATGAAAGTACTTTCTTTTTTCTTTTTATGAAAAATTATGTAAATTATTTTCTAACATTATATTTTTAATCTATGTTAATAGTTTATATTTTATTTGTGCTCTATATAATAATTCTAACAGAAACTAAAAATGCTCTTTTATTAAAATAAATAAATAAATATAATAATATCTTATGTCAATGCATTATTTACTTAATGCATTTAAATAGTTTCTTAAATGTATATTTATGAATTCTATTACGTAACTTACTTTAATACACTATTTTAACATTTTAAGATTTAGAATATGGTTTAACCAACAAAAAGTAATAGCATTTTAAATTACCTTTAATCTCAATTAATCGAATAAATTTGAGAAAGAATGCTTTGTATATCAGCACAGTTGAAATAAAGCTTTTATTAAGTTATTATTTTTGTGCTAAATAAACATTAAAAAATTAAAAAATATAAGAATATATAAATTTGCTGTTAGCAATAAAGTACGATTTGTTAATTGTAATGTGCATTTTATGGAAGAGCAAACTTTATTTCTATTGTCGCTTGAAAGAAAATTGGAAAAGTCATGATTGCGTGCAATATAAAAGTATCGAGTGACTATTATCAATTTTTATATATGTATGAATATGTCTCCAGGTCATGCAGCAAGAGCAATATACTTTTACGGTCCTATGGGGGTAACGGTGCTCTGCAACACTTGTTTGTTCATCTTAACAGCCTTCAAAATTATGAGACATAAAAAAGATACGGCACGTCAGTTGAAAGGAACTGACAGTAGACGCCACGATGACAACAAACAATGGTACGGTATTATTAACTAATATATTTATCATTTTCAAATGACAGATTAAGTATTAGTTAAAGGACTTTTAATCGATTCCTGTGATATAATATTTACGTTAAATATGTCTGACTAGCCTCGATGAAATCGATCTCTAACAGAGTTGATTAATATATTATGACCATCATTCCTTCATAACTCGTAATAAATTATTATAATGATCAGATATTTTAAAAAATTTGTCAGCAATAACATAATCAAATTTTAATGTTCATGTAGCCTTACGTAGATCCTGTAAGAGTAAGTTTTTTATGAAATTTCCATATTTCATTTAGTC
This sequence comes from Wiebesia pumilae, assembly GCA_018907045.1. Classification (NCBI taxonomy): domain Eukaryota; kingdom Metazoa; phylum Arthropoda; class Insecta; order Hymenoptera; family Agaonidae; genus Wiebesia; species Wiebesia pumilae. The sequence goes on along the minus strand of JACCHZ010000105.1, from coordinate 4,226,760 downwards.
ACTTAACAAGTACAATATTTTTAAGAAATAATTTCATTTAGATATATTTTTAAAAGTTTTTAAAAATGATTTTTATTTTAATTAAATATTTAAAGATCTTCTTAATTTTATAATTCATTATAAGTAAATTGTATGTTTTAAGCAAATTAGGAGCTATGTGACGAAGAACATAAATTATTATATTCATTAGCTCTTACTTTACGTCTAAAGTATGATTCATAAAAATAAATACAATTCAAAATTAATAACTATCATGTACACCGCCAATTTATTAAGATTGTCTGGAAATTCAATAAGGTATTTTTAAATTAAATAATAAATTATTAAGTCGACAAGTTATATATTGAAATATTATAATTACAATTATAATTGTCATATATATTGATTATATTTTTACTAAAGTACTTTCAGGATTTCATTCTTAATATACAATAGTTTGATTTAAGTGACGGCAATTCAATAAAATGCAAGTTTTAAGTGCTAAATGGAATTTGATTTAAAATTATATAAAATTTAATTTAATTTATTTTTATGACTTTAATGTAATATTTCCTAAATTTTAATTTCACATAAGATTAAAATGAATTAAGTATTCAGTTTTGAAAATTTCAAATTTAATCATAAGATTTGAATGATTTACTAAAATTATTATTAACTTAAGTTTGAAGTGAAAAGAAATTTTAATCAAATATCAGTCATTGTAAAACTGTTTGAAGATATTGCTAAATTTGTTTTAACTGAAGTCACGTGTCTTTTATCTTATTTTAATTTAAGTCACGTGTCTTATATCTTATTTTACTTTAAGGAACACTTCGGAATATTTGATAAAATATATGAACCGAACTATTTGTAATGCTTTCTTACAAAATATGCCAAGTTTAAAGATTTTTCTAAATTCAATATTTTAAACTGTTAAGTACGATAAATAAGTTCTTCTGTTTAGTGTATGACTAAGTAGTATTATAACTAATCTACGGAAAATTATTTCTCTTATCTAAGTCTAAGTCTAAGTTACGAAGTGCTCGTATAAATAAGTATATTTATCATTTCAATTTATATATTTTCTCATTGAGTTCATTGATAAGAATTTAATATAAATTAAAATCAAGAAAGTAGATAAGGTAAAATATGTAGTATCTTTGATTTTAGGTTCAATCTCTATCTGAAGTTATTCATCGTGATGGGCATAATCTGGTCAATGGAAATAATATCCTGGCTTTTTGAGGACGCATTGCCGAATTACGTTTGGTATATCACAGATCTCGCAAATACACTACACGGCGTCATCATTTTTGTCATATTCGTGTGTAAGAATAAGGTGAAACGTCTGTTAATGAAACGTTTCAGTTGTCAGGGTAATAATATGCTCTTCTGCAACTCCACTAATCGTAGTGGATGCACCACCACTAGTACGACTTCGCGTATGACCTGCGTGACGGCAGTACCACTCCAAGAAAAGATCAACCCTTACGCGGAGTCGAAACGTCCGAAGCCCAGTATTATCGACGAGAGCAACTCCATTTGAAGCATTAACTAACAACATTATAGCTTTATCCATTCTATTATATTCTCTTCTTTCTTTTTCGTTTCTACAGAAACGCAATTCCCGCATTATAGATAAAAGGATCATTAGCTATTTGTTGAAATGCAATTGGTGATTGTACATATGCAAAGAGAAGTAAACTCGTGTATAATTTTTTTTTTAATTCGCATCGCTTTTATTTTTAAGATTTTATGAAAAGTAACCAACCTAAGGTTAGTTACTTTTATTACAAAACCATTTATTACTAAACGGTTATAAATGCGGATAATTAAATTAATTATTTTTTAAACGAAATGTTTTCATTCCTATATTTAATAATTTGTTAATCTAATTTACTGTAACATTCATTAAATTAAAAACGTTTACAAATTTAAAAATAATGAAAGATACCTCTCAGTTCAATACAAAAAGACTAAATACTAGTTTATATATTAATTTTACATACAAATGTATTAACTTAGTATTTTTTTTTCTACCTTAAGAGTATAGAAATACATTAACCATTTATGTAATAAATTTATGCAATAAAATTATATAAGCCATTTTTTTAATTTATATAATCTTCATTCTGTATTGATAAATATTGTACTGCAAAACAGTGGAACTATTAAACGTAGTTGACATGGTTACTGAATTAACGCATAGAATCAAATATATATTACAATTGATCGTGTACGTCTTCAACAAAAGTACATAGATTTATTTTTTTTATTCACATTTTCTTATTGACTGTTTCACATAAGAAATAAGAGTCAATTATAGTACCGCTGTTAAAGATTTTGTTAAAATTTACTATAAAATTAGATAGTGCTTTAAAATTTTGTTTTATTCTTAAATTATTAAATTTAAGTTATGAACTTTTAAATTATGAAATATCTATTTCTTTTATGGATGAAGTAATTACATTTTTTATTGTAATGTTATACATAAACTTTTTATTTGAACTATTCACAAAGCGTAAGAATGTACAAACATCATTGAGCGTAGACAACTAATTTTAGTCGAAATTATTTCAAGTTGATGATTCCTTTTATTTCAATTATAATTTTAAACAAAAGACTCTTATTTTTCTTATAAAGCATATTATTACGTTTTTTAAATATTTCAACAATTTTTAAAGTTCTGCCAAACTCATTGTCTACAATACCTTTTCATGACTTGTGTAATAAATATGCAGATTTAAAAAGAAAGTAAAATATTTTCTCAGTTTTAAATATATAAGTATAATTAGCATATATAATTGTATTATATATATTCACTTTGAAATCTTTAAGAAAGCTAATTTATCTCGTCTATACTAATTTCATAACGATCCATAATGCAAAATAATTCATAAATAGCTTTAGTACTGCAGCGTTTTTGAGAGTATAAAGCAAGATTAATTGCGACATCGATACACCACAAACCAACAGCCCTCTTTTCTAGTCATCTCATAATTTCACATAAGTATACACGTATAATATGATATTTTGTAAAATCATTTAATGTAATATTATCTACATGTCTTTTGTACATACGATATGATATCTGTATAATTATTTGTCTCTTTATCAAATAAAATAATGTATAATATTTCATTATATTTAATGAATACAGAAAATATTTTTCTATAAAGTCTCAAAATAAATATTTTATTTACGTAATTCTCAAATACTGTAAACATTAATTACATGTCACATATATTTCATTTTCATTATTATATATTTCGTACTTTGGGTATTTATTTATTACAGTTCATAATCTTTGCAATATCATAATTATCCGACTATTAATGTTTAATTCTTAATGTCTGCATATCTAAAATATGTATATTAATAATAATATTAATTTTGTAAAATTGATGTATTTTTATTTTATACTAGTGCACATATATAATTATATAAAATATGAAAACATAAGAATTATATGGGTTTGAAAAAAAAGCTTTGAATCAACAAACAATATTCATAGTATATTCATTCTTTACATGCAGAGACTGATGGCAATTTCGAAATGACTCATAGCCAGATCTGTAATTGTCGATATATCCAATTAAAATTAATGTTTTTTTGTTCGTAGCTATATCGTTTTTCATTATTTAACTCAATCTTCGATTGTGTGTTAGAATACTGATTTTTAGTCATTTGGATACTGATTTGAACTTAGATTAAAATTAGCACAAGATAGCATAATAATAAGAATTAGTACGAAAAACGACATCGAATCTTAAAATTTAGATTTTGCATAGAAAAAAACTATATACTTTTAAATAATAATTATATATTTTTATGTATATTTTTTATATTAAATTCATTGAAAAGTTTTTATTTGATCCCGCCACGGTAATTATTATGAATTTTAAATCATTGGTAAAAGATTGAAAATATTAAATCATCTATTAATTTTCAATAATATATTTTTTATGGTGCTAATATTTATTGATGTTTTATATAAAAAATGTATATAAGAAATGCGTACTGGCAAATATTTTAATTTTGAATGACAAAGGCAGTACACTATTATATTCAGTATTACATTATACCAATATCATTTAAATATGAATAGATTAACTTGAAAATATCTAGAAAATGGATAGAAATTTGACTGGTTAAATGTTTTTGATCGTTACCATTATTAAATTGTAGTTTTAATTATATTTTAAGCATATATATAATATGCTTATATATATATATATATATATATATATATATATATATATATAAATAATAACAAAAATCCCTCTAAATGATTAGAGCATTATTAAATAAAATATAAATATCTTGCATAAGCATTTAAAACAGACTTGATGTTGCTTCTTTACTTACTGATTCAAAATCGGATTTTTAAAAAGTTTACATGTTTGTTTTATTATTCTGACGTACTTATTTCTTGAGATTTTGGTTTATCATTGGAAATTTAAATTATTTTCATTGAATAAAAGAAAATAATATTATTTTCAATTCGAAAAAGTAAAAAGAAAGTCGGTAACAATTGTGTTAAACGCAATAATTAAATATTATTGCTCCTGTCATTTCCTGATTTCTTTTTGCCAATAGCAATGGGAAACCCAAATGACGAAGAAAACCATTATTTATACTTTAAATGTGGTTATTGGGTTATTCGCACACTCTACCTGTTTTGTTACACAGGAAATCGAAATGTGACTTGTAACACAAAATTCCGACCCTAATAATGGTTAAATTAATCCATGTTTATATACAAAATAGCAATATTCTTTGACACTTGTGAATTTATAAATTTGAGATGTCCATCTAGCGGAAATGAAACAGTGTTAAAATTTAATTTCTATGAAAAATAAGGTATTAACGTAAAAAAATTTGATATCAAATTATTTATTTAAAAAAAAATTCTTTTTGTTTTATAAATAACTTACAGTTAAATATATATTTCCTTTGAATATTCACAATTTCCTTTGAATATTCAACATTTCCTTTGAATATTCACAATTTCCTTTGAATATTCACAATTTCCTTTAAATGTTTTTAAAATTATATTTGCGGTTAACTTTTTATTTTTATACAGGATATGTTATATCCTGTATTTGTATCCTATTATATTTGTATTTATAAGTATAAAAAATATATTCTTATATTCTTATTACATGTAATAAGGTTTTAATTTCAAAAATAAATGTCGTCATTTTGTAATTAAAGTGTACTATATTAAAACTAAAAATATTATAATGAGTCTAAAAAATGAATTTCATAATGTTCATAAAATTTGTTTTTTTTTCATTTTCTTCATTTAAAAATTTTGAATAATAAATCTAATTTTAAGATTCAATTTAACCAATTACGAAATCAACTAATTTTTTATAATTAGCTACACGTATTATTATTTTCAAAAATCGCAAGGAAAAAGTTACTACTTTTATTAAAAAAATGATAGCGTTTAGTTATTGGATATAAATTTACTACAATATAATGTAATGTACATTTCATTGTTTTATTGATAAAGAGAATGACTCAAAATGTATATATATTAGTAGTTATTTTGTAAAAAGCATCGTGAAAATAAGGTCTCAGATTCGATTTTCGTCCGTGTATTTTTATCATTTATTGATTATTGATCAACCAAATTCAAACAATATCTAACTATTAATACGTACAATAAATATTTATATCGAAAAGATGAATGTCGTAATAAATTAATATATTTTTTTAAGAAACTTTTTTATTGCTTAAACAAAATAAAATTATAATTACATCTAGTAAATACAATTTTTAGGTTGATAATAAGCATTTAAATAAATATAAATTTAAACAATGTGAAAAAGAATGAGCAATTATTTGATGAAACATTGAAATTATTAAGTTATGTTGTAATCATTAATTTGATTAACTTAATCACAATATTATCATATCCTATATAAAAGTTTTTTAACATGTTTGATGATAAGATAAACTATTTACATTCAAATCTTAAAATTAATTTCTTTAACATTTTATCCGTACACGTCTTCTCTATCTGCACCAACTCCATCGCCATCTTCTAAGCTAGCGAAATTTAAGAAATGAGCAGGTCTATGTACTTCGTGATAAAATTCTTTCGGATTTATTAATTGAAGCTCATATTTCATATTCGGATCATGTCTTACTCCTAAAATTAAAATACACATTTTCATATAGTAAACATTTATATATAAATAAAATAAATGAAACATTTTAATTATACCCATAAAATTATAATTCCATGATCCTTGACTCGGTACCATAAAGAATCCAAGGAATCTGTCAGACAATAACATTTGAACTTTTTCATAATGGCTAGGAAGATATCCTTTAGGATTGTTTCCTTTGTCTGTATTTTGCTTTCCCCATTCAAAGCCACTAAAGTTAGAAGTGACAATTATTTAAAACATGTAGAATCTAAAAAATAAGTAAAAATAGAAAAAAAATTCTAGCAAACCTAGGTGTCAGTTTGTAGGCCGTAAGAGAACATGAACCAGGGGTAAAACTACAAGTTATCACAATTGTTTTTTCTCCGTCCCACGAGGGATTTTCTGCCATTACTCTTGCATGAGTTGATATATCCTACAAAATAGTTTAATTTTAAATAGTGATAAAGAGATACTATTTTCATTTGATGTTTTAAAGCGATAAGTAAAAACGTGATTGTTACTTGAGGAGATAGTTGTGGAAGTTCATTTGGCTGTGTATGTATCCACCCAAGAGGCTCCATTTCTTTTAGATACTGATGATTTGGTAGCATATTTGGCAAATGTACCGTTTGATGTGTACCCCATTGAGGCGGCATCACGATACATCTAATTTCTTTTACTTGAGGATTATCTGGAGGACTTACGCCATACAAATATCCTGCAATCTAATGAGAAACAAGAGATAGTGTAAAACAAGCAAAATATTAAATTATTATGTTAGATTTTTAGGTGAATATATTTCTTCTTACCTGAGCGCGCAAATCTGAGATAGTAACAAATTTCTTAAGGACGTTCTTCGGTAAAATATACGTGTAACCAGTTTCTTTGATATCATCAGAAGAAACGTAGATGTGATTTGTTCTCAAATGTAAATTCGTAGCAGAGATAGCACGAATGCGCCATTCCGTTTTAGAGCTAAACGATTGTGTCTCGTAATTTGAAGTTGTAGCCGTGATAATTTCATCTCCATGTTTGTTAACTGTTCTCGTTGTCGTAGCTGTGAGCTGCGACTGCTCCTTGGTTTGTTTTTCAATTTCAGCGATCTGCTGTCGTTGCGCCGAAGGAGCACTAATCTCCATACCAAGTATGATGTCACGAATCTCAGACTGTGTAAGTGACGCGACATTTACGTTATTCTTCTTTCCATAATCGGCCAAAATGAGATCTTTCAATTGTACTTCGACTTTGACCCATTCGTCATCGGTCAGCGATGGCCAGATGTGATGAGGTTCCGTAATCGTTGTCTTGTCTGGCTTCAACACAACCTTTGTCCTCTCGGTATTGACATGCAGTGCTCGAAGAATGAGAATTAAACGCGAAAACGCGGTGTAAGAGGAAATGGTTTTCAGCCAATCGTCATACAGATTGAATAATACCATCTGTGGCTCGGTAGCTTTTAAAATCAGATCGCCAAATTTTTCGACCTTTAGACAAGCTTGAAACGGAAGCTGTAATTCAGAACCCTTGATGACGATATTCGGAAAGTCAAGCAAATGCACCTCAAGGGGATCCAGCATACCTTTCCTCGTAACAATAATTTGCTTGGGCTGTTCCTCAACTGGCAGCGAGCGAATCAAAGCCGCTACTTCTTCAGCGGTCTTCCATTTGGCTAGTTGTCCTAAACGTTTCTGACCGGCCCATACCGACGTATGAATAATCTTTAGGAAGAGTTGACCCGTTCGCGGATTGAAAATAAAGATCGCTCCATTGATAGGCTTGGTAGTTAAGTTTCCCTCGAAAGTCTTGTGAATAGTGACACGGTAAACATTGGTATCATCGACGAACCAGATAATTTGGTTGCAGAATAACTCTCCATAGTTTTGTGAAGATAAATACGGCTCGGTAGGCTCCGAAGAATAAAGTTGTAGAGCTTTTCTAATACGTTCTCGAAGTACATAGAGCGCGGGATTAGCCTTCATAATTTTGGCCATAGCTTGTTGAATAAGAGGTTTGCAACCAGGAAACCAGTTTCCATATGCACTATGAAGATTGTACGCAAGATCGATGGCTATCAATAATCCAGTAGGGGATGGATAAATCGACATGTTATCAGTGGTATAATCTAAGAATTTTGCTCTAGCATATCTCTCGATATCATGGGAGTCGTAATCGCCCCATCGAAGCTGTACATCTATCCAGTATTTCTGAGTCGTCGTATTATCCATAACGTCTTTCGAATCAGCAAGGAGCGAAGGTCGTGAAACGTTCCATTTATATGCGGAGAAAAGGAGAATATCAGCACATGAGGAATTCATCTTGTACGACTTTCGAGGATGGATGGTTTCTTTCTGTACAGTTTCGATCTCTAGGGCATCAAGCTCCTGATCGAAAACTTGACAAAGATCCATAACAATCGACTCGTGGACTTTTTGCCACAAGTGAGCTCGGAAAATTTGAATAAGAGAGATCTTCAGCGTTGGAATTTTTCCATGCATGAAAATTCCTGTCAAATCAAGTTGTACCTGAAACATTATTGTTTTATAAATTAATAAGTTAAAAATAATGTAAGGTAAAGTAAATAAATCAAGAAAGATGATTTACCTGGAAACCAACATAAACGTTGGCTCTATTAATTGTTGGTGACCACCAAAGAGTAAAACGACGATTCGGAATTTGATTTAAACCTGATCGCTGAGCGTTTGTAAGTTTTTTGTACTTCATCGACTCTTCAAATCCAGATGCCTTTTCCCTATAAATATTTTAAATTTATTTAAAGAGTTTAACATAAAATTTTACACTTTTTTTAAAAAATTAATTTATGTACCAGAAAAGACCTTCCCATGTTGGGAAATATGTTCCCTTAAATAGTGTGTGTTCCAAAATACCTTCAACTCCACCAAGTGCTTGAATCATATCAGTTCTATAATTATTTAAGTTCCATAGTTTACCATCATGACGTTGATGAGTCCACCAGAAAGGATTTTGTTTTAAAACCTGTAAAATAACATTAAAGCATTTAGAATTGTTAATGATTAAAGTAAACGTTAAAAGTGAAAATGTTATTAAAATTATCAAAACAATTATTAAATTATTAAATTATTAAATTATAGGAGTTGAGTTGTAAATCAATCATCAACTTTAAAAGTGTATCGACAAATTATATAACTTAATGTTTGATGTGCCTACAATGTTTAATGTATCCCTTAGGATAATTTATTCCAGATTCATAAGTATTTTACTTGCAGTAATTTAAAAATTAAAGAACATCTAATAGTTTAATACTAACATTAAATTTTTATTTTTATTTTATTTATTAATTTAAATTTTAATTTTAACATTTAATTTTAACATTCTCATAATAGATAGCCTCTAAAATTTTATAAATGCTTATAACATACATAACTAGTTGTATCATTTAAGTTACAGAAAACTCATTTGATTTTCAAATGATGCTAAAAATCTGTATATGATACAGGAATTTTAAACTCAAATTTAATAAAAAACAATAACTTATTTAAAAAATTGGGATTTTAGCTATATTCTTTTATTAAAATAACTTTCAACATATTTTGCCAAACTATATAATTTTTTACCATTATAACTACTATAACAAAATAAATCATTAATAATATAATAAACAATTCAACATACCTGGTATTGTTTGAATTCAGTTCTGATTCTCCAGCCTTTATCGTAAGCAAGAGTATGTCTATCCTTCTGGAACAACGTATTGATTCTAGGAATACCTCTATCCCAGCTGTCTTCCAGATCCTCCAAAGTTAGTCTACGATTTTGGGCGTTGGCCTCCTGTCGCTTTAACGCATATTCTGCCCACACTCTTTGGGAATCAATGAACTCTGATTCCCATGGTTGAATATATCTATACAAGTTAGGAATCAACTGGTCTTCGTCGTGACTCATACCTGAGCGGAAATGCGTGATACCGACGTCAGTTTGCTTAGACCACCTAAGATCAGACTGGGGAATGAGTACATGTCCCATTGACAGCATCCCTAGACCTCCCAATTCTTTTGGTGTATAGAAAACAACCGGAGGAAATCTTGAGGGCATTTTCGAATTGAGGCCAATCTTGATACGCGTCTGAATTTTGTTCTCACACTTCACGAGCAAATCCAAAAGTTCTTGTGTGTTGACAACCGCTTCGCGGAAATATGTCATCAGACCGATCAAAGCTGTATTCCATTTATTAACAATTTTCGTGAAGGTGGTAGATCCAGAAGCCATCAGAATTTGTCTAACACGATTGTGGAATCTTTGCAGGCTCTCGTCGTCCACTCGAAGGAAGCACTGAGCTGTTCGCTCTTTTGTTATTTCGTTTTGTAAATTCCAGACGCCGTCCTTATGTGTAAACTCTTCGTGGGTCATCCTACATTTAGGAAGAATGCGACATTCAAATCCACTCATGTTGAATAAAAGATTTGGATTGTCTTTGCTATAGACACTAACGAAGCTATTCTCCCATTGAACGGTGGTGGTAGATCGTGGTAGGCGATTTTTGATGTCCCAAAAGACAGCGCGTCCAAGATTCACGTCATGTTTCATCAGACGCATACGTGCGTCTCGTGGCCAGCACTTTTTGTTGTTATAACCTACGATGTTTTCGTTATTCGGATCGGGATGTTCAGTCAAGTAACGTTGAATGAGGTCACGAGCTTCATCCGCTGTAAAACGGAGGAACAAATGGATCCTGTCGACGTAGCGACAATATAAACGGATTGGATGTGCTGTTTCTGAAGCAACGTCCTACGTAATAAGACAAATTTAATAATATTAAAATATTTTTTATTTGAGTCATAATTATTATGAATATTGCTTTTAATTTTACAAATATAATAATTTAAAATATTTAATTTTAATTTTAAAAATTGAAAAATGTTCTTTATTTGAAATTTGTATTAAAAATGTTATCGTTTTGGAAACTACATTATATATTTATATTTTAATGTAGGGCAATTTCGATATTTTATTTCCGAATTATGGTAGATCAATATTTTTTATAAGAATGTCAATCATCCAAATATCGGTATTTTAATAAAGTTTATATAAGATGAAAAATAAATGACTCTAAATAGGATGTCTCTTCGTTTTACAGAAAAATGTATTTATACAGCGATTTATTCATTAATTTCTTAAAAACCAATAAACTTACATAATTTTTTAATGAAAGAAAAATTACATTACAATGATATACTTTATGAAATCTATAAAAGCAGAAAAATTTTATTTACATTTTGTGACAAAGCCCAAATGAAAATATTCTTCAAGATTAAACATTTATTTTGCTTTAAATTTATGCTTTTTGAAGGTGATATTTTCCTCATTTATTATAATTAAAATAATTAACATATACATAAAATCACAATTAGTAAAATTAATTTTAAAAATTTAACCTGAAAAGTGAGGAAATCGTTAGGCATCTGTGGAGGACCAGCCATTTCACTCGCTCGCTGCAGACCAAGTACTAGGAGATCCAGTACCAATCCGTAATACTGAGCGATGAATGAGGCAAATTGTAGACCTCTGATTATACCATAACTGTTTGTGTGATTCATGTCCTTGTAATTTATAACGACATTGTTTTTAGCCGTCATGTAATCAGCGATATTATGATCGACAATCAATCGTAATAAACGATTGAGCAGTGTCAAATCAATTTTCTCGTAAAGTTTTTCGAATTTTGACTCGAGTAAAACATTACATTCGCCTTCACTGACATCCCAAACATCTTGAAGATTATTAATGCCTTGGCACCATTTATACACGAGAAGCGGTGGTGGCTCGGTATCAGCTGGTTTAACCCACGGTGGGAAAAGCCGTCGTTTATCTGCTTCATACCATAAATATTGATCCAAATAAGCGTCGGTAATCTTTTCGAGAGGCTCTACATCATAGACTGGGATAAGATGGCTATAGAGATCCATAAATTCGATACCGACCTATAAACGAAGGATTTTATTAAAATATTGTACTGAAAAATGTGTCTTTCATAAATCGTAGGTATTTAATTTTACATAATGGTAAAGTTATTAAAAATTTCAATAACTTGTATTAATATTCATTAATTTAAATATATAATTTACAATCTATGTATACAACTCTAATTTATTTTAAAAATAGAAAACATTAAATAATATAAATTATGAAATATATATACTAGGTATGTATATAGATACATACACTACGAATTTGTTTTTAAATTCAAAGAATTCTAAAAAAATTTTAATTTAATTGCAATTAAAAGTATATGAACAGTAAGAATCATCGACATTTCAAATCAAAATCTATCGAATTATCTTTTGAAAAAATGAATAGTTTTTTCAATTTGGCCAGTAAATATTGTATTAAAAAATGAAAAAAATGAGAAATTTTCTTTTTTCCAAGAGTATTAAGTAACATTAAAAAAAGACATAAGCTTTCCTTAAATTAGACATTTTTATATTTTTTAATGTACTTATATTCAATTATACAATTAGAAAATGGAAATCTATAAAGTAAAATTATTCTCAACTTGGAAACTGCATTAGGTACAACATACAGTAACACAGGGCAATAATGACATTTTATTTTTGAAATTGATAAAGCTGATATATCAGTACATACACATATCAATTATAACAAACTCAGAAAAATTATTTTAAAATATTCTCATTAGATTATTAAAATTGTAACTAAAATAATTTGTTTAAATTTCATTCTTTTTAATTCTTTCAAGCGCTTCTATTATCTAAAATATTTTAAAATTACCTCCTTGAAAGCTCTTTGCGTAAGAAGATGACGTTTAATTCTTGATAAAGCTTCATGAGGATTATCATAGGCTTGTTCAATTAATCCAAGTTCCTCACGCTGACTTTGATTTAATCTTGATTTGACACTGTAAGCTTCTTTTAATCTCTCCAGTGCTAGTATTAATAATTTTGTATCGTGTTTATAGGACAGTGGAGGAAATGGAATAGGAGCAAATCTTCGAGACTCTAACCAATGTACAGTTGTTGTATAAATAGCAACGGCTTCTTCAGGAGAAATATAGGGTCCATCCTGTAACAGACAAGAAAAGAACGTTATAAGCAAAACAGATTTTTATTATTACTATTTAAGATATACTTCAGTAAAATAAGAATTAAATTAATTAAATACCTTTAAGTAATTGTGTTGTCGTTCTTGTTCAGCTTTTAAGTAAAGTCGAGTTAGACGTCCCAAATTCTTTTTGCATACAGTTTTGTCAACAGTAGCACCACGTCGAATACGTTCACGATTATAGTGGGCTGTATTTGTCCACCAATCTGCCTTCATTTTTACATACCTAAGGATCATATTTTCTATGGGGATCGGTAATCCAGGAACCTATTTATAAAAATGTAACATAATATATTAATGGTTTTGCATAACGTTAAATTGAACTTTTTTCGTTTAAGAAATAATTATAGCTAAATTTATTTTATTCTGTAATTACTTGTTAAAAGTTGTTTTATATAAATTATGTTTTTAATAAGAATATAATTTTATAATAATATAAATCCGAAAATTTTATTTTATTAACGTTTTATTTTATACGTTTATATAAACGTATGAATAAATAAAAATATATTGTAATCGATCTCAATAAAAATTAAAAAATTGGATACAATTTTTATTTATGTAGACAATTGCATATAATTCGTTTACCGAATTGTGTTGTGGCATACACATATTCCATTTTTTAATATTCGCTTATATTATTTTGATTAATTTTATTTAAGTCTTTAAAGCCTATTAATATCAAAATAAAATCAAAAAATTAATTATACTATTAAAATAAACATTTGTTTTTTAAAGAGTTCGTACACCATAACTATATTAATATAAGATAACAATGGTATTTAATTTTCTAAATAACAGTTAATCTTCAAATGTACAATATATTAAAATTTTGAAATTTATATAGATGTAATGATGTATAGCATCAAAGAAAAAATTGTATAATATAGAAAAAAACTAAATAATTTTTATAAGACCTTCTGAATGAAGTTAAGTATAGTGATAGATAAACCTTATTTAGGATTTATAGACTTTCTAAATAAGGATAGATATAGTTTAATTAAATTAATTGCATAAATATGAATTTTACCTTCCACGGGATATTAGCTTTCCAACATCTCCAGGCTTCACTAAGATGCTGTAGAATTGTTCTTGCTTTATTCTGTTTAATACCTTCAGGCATCATATCAACTATATCATGCATAACAGATGCTCTCAATTCTAAATCGAAATGTGACTCAACTCTCTGCTTGGTAACAGTTTTTGCCACTCCTTTGGAATGTCGGCCCTCAAATTGTCGAGATAATAAATTTCCTAACCACCGCTCAAGTAATGGCGTGATTCCACGCATGAAAAAGAGCCAAACGCGCCATCCTGGAGCCCAAAAACCACAACCAGGACCTTTACCTACTGGGCCCTTAAAATAATGATAGTCTTGTAAAACGAAATTAAAAATTGAATAAATAACAATTATAATTGGGACCATTAAACACTTATTATTAATATTAACATTAATACTTACGGTATTAAAACGATAATATATCAAGTGTTTCAAATCTTTACACATTCTTATTTGTCTCATTAATTTATATTTGTATCGGTACATTCCAGTTAGCTGTCCAACATGAGCAAAAATATATTGCAAGCCATCAGCTAGTTGGAATGCATCAACGTTATTTAAGCGATACTGAACATGAGAATCAATGATCAATTTAGTAAGTCGAAGAATTTCACGACATAAATGGAAAGCTGAAAAAGGAAATAAATTTCGATATATACGTTGTATTATAAATTATAATTTCCAAAAAAATTCATTTATTTTATATATTATGCCTAATGACATGCAAATAGATGAAACTGATTTATAATTAAAACAATATTTTATTATTAGAATGATTGCTATAAAAATATTAAAAATTAAAACTAATACAGACAAAATAAAAAATACAAATACTAACCATTTCCGAAACGAGATTTTTTTCTCTCTTTGGTCGTTAATGTTTTACTTGGTTTTAGATTGAAGTTATAATCCAAATGAAGATAATTTAAATTCTTTCTATGAATAAGCAGGTTTAACATATTGTAACCTTGCCGACATACTTGCAATCCAGCTTCTACCCAATCAAGTGTCGTTGTTTGGAAAAATTTAGTTGATTTGAAAGAACGAAATAGGTACCTCTTCTTTTGTGGCTTTGGATGCCTATGTTTCAAGGCATTTAAAACGAAGTATTTCAGCAACTTTTGATAACTCACTCTAACTTTTACAGGTTGACCTGGTGGACAGTGTTCTCGATACCAAGCTTTGACAAGTGGAATATCAATTGCTCTTCTTGTTCTACCAGATCGAGTGTTGAATGGTCTTGGTGCCCAAAGTAATGCTATTCCATTAGCTGTATTATCAGTGTAAAGTGGAGTTTCTTGAAGGAATGGTTGAACTTCTTCAGGAAGAACAAAGTCTTCATCGTCTTCTATTACTGGTTCCATTGTCTGAAAATATAATAAAAAAATTTGACTTTAAAAATCAATACAAATGTCGCACAAACGATAAAATTGTTCTCCATTTAAAAGTTGCATCAAATATTATACTAATTCAGAATTTATATTTCATACTGATATTTCTTAATTTCTTAATTACATTCTACAAAAATTAAAATAATGTATTTTAAAACAAACCTTCAAAGAATTTCGATGAGAAATAGGATTAATCAAAGGATCAAAATAAAATGCAGGTAAATCTGGATCCTCAGTTTTTATATACACCACATTTGGTGCATGATACCTAAAATAGACAATAATTAGATATATCAACTGCCATTAAATTAATTTTTATAGAAAATAGTTATTATAGGTAGAATCAGCAGTTTCCTTCTTTTCTTAAGAAGAGTACGAATAACTACTACCATTTTAATCTACCACACTGCTAGTAAGATATAATAAAATAAAAAATTATAAATCCTAAAACAAAGTGTGGAAAACTAAATTATTAAATTTCTGAAACTGTATTTTACGTACCAAGATAAATGTACAAAATGTGGCATATTGTTATACAAGTATGGAAAGGCAATTCTATATTCTGTTCGAATTGGTTGCCTAATAATAATTTTATTGATATCATTAAATTCATTCCAGTCTTCATCAGCAGCATTAGAATCCTTTACTAAAGGTTCGAATTTCGGTCCTCCGGGTATTGCCATGTTTAATGCTTTTGCAGTAAAAAATGATTTAGGATCAAATAGATAAAAATAATTGTGATCAACTAAATCTGTAAGTAATGGATTTGCAAGACGATATAATGTTGCCATCATCGGTAAACTTAAATTCCATCTTCTGTACGTTGATCCATTAACATGTCTAAAAGAGAATATAACTTTACATATTATCTTTATCACAATATTATTTAAATCAACTTGATCAAATAAAAGTTTATATATTGTTAAATTTTTCAGATTAGCGTTTGATCCAACTGCAGCATTTGATGTTTCATCTCAGACAATTCAACAAAAATACTGCAGCAGTCAACTCACATTTTAGTTGATTTCAGGACCCCTACGCAATTCATCATGAAAATTACATAATTTTTAAAATTATTGATATTATATAAATTAATTTACTTTGACCCAACAAGTGGCTTATGTTCATAAAACCAGGAAGCAACAGAAGAATCTTCTTCAGAATCCAATTCAATTTGAATAGCTTCTAAAGGTTCTACATCTAAAACATTGTCAGCATAATCTAACGGAGGTTCTTCATCATCAAATGGTGGAAATCTCATTCTTTTAAAATGTCTACGATCGCGTTTTTCTCGTCTCATCATAACCCACATTGTACTACAAAATTAATTTGATATTATATTAATGAAAAATAAAAATTAAGAAATTAAGAATATTGAATTTTATTACATACCCCCATTGTGCAATATATACTGGTTCAATAACCCATGGTATTTCATTTACAAATGTAATTGCACCTGTTATGTGATATAATACTTTAACATCTCTAATCTGTTCCCAAGGCATTGGCATATTTTCTAAAAGTTTCATAACAGCATGTGGCATATATTTAAGAGCTCTGGTAAAAAATAATTTTTTGTACAATCAAATTCAACAATTCAAAATATAATGTAGCATAATCAAGTTATTGGCTTTACCCTAAGTAAACGCGCTTATCATGTCTATATTTACGACTACTCATGTCTCCATGATCCCTAATAATTTTACGAATATGTTCAGGTGGCATATCTTCTTTTTGAGCATCAACAAAACCAAATTTTCGTTTTTCAGCAAAACGTTTAGATTGTAATTGTTGCCATTTTTGTGCTGTAAAAAAATAATTTTATCATTATTTTCTCTACATTACATTTCTCATATCATGTTTTATTCACATGCAATCTTATTATTGATTCATAATCTATTTATGATAAATAAAGATATATATAAAGGATAGTTTACCTATAGTAATACCAATAATATTTCTATAGTGTATAAATTTATTATAAACTAAAATTTTAAGCAAAGAAAACTTCTTTTATTATATTTTAGAAAGCAAATGAATTATACATTATTATGAAATTGTGTATGAAAAACACAATATATTTTAAAGCTATAAAATAATTAAAGTACTCATTGTAGAAAGATTACAATTTTTGTATTATAACAATTAATTACTTTTTATATATTATTTAAAATAATTCACCTTTCTCTTGCAGCTTATCTTCAGATAGTATTTCAGGTTGTTTTGGAGGTTGAGGAAGTGGTGGTCCACCACCACTCATAGCTTGCATATGAGCATGATGTGCTGCTTGAGCTTGAGCAGCTGCTTGAGCATGAGCTTGTGCAGCAGCTAATTGAGCATGTGCTTGTTGTTGAGCCATCATCTGGGCCCAAGGATTTGGGCCCAATAAATATGGAGGTATAGACATTTTTACTATTTATGTCTGAACACCTATAAAAAAGTTAAAATAAAGATGAACATCAAAATGAGGTAATCAAATATTAAATATAAGTATTTGTATTTATAAAATTAAATTTCAGTATATTCTATTAGTTCAATATTTCTTATTTTGTAATTCCTATATAATGTGTGTGCGTGCATATGTGTAATTCATATATAAATTTTTTAATATAAAGAATTTTAATAATATGAAATTAATATAAAATTTAATAAAAGAAGAAATGTAAAAATTTGCAAAGCTGTACTTTATAAATATGAAACAAAAGTATAAAATCTAATTCTTTTTTATTATTATTATTTTAATAAATTTAACATAAACATATTAAACAAATAATATTTTTTATTAAAAATTCAATAAATTCTTCAATAATGAAATTTATTTTTCAAATTATAAATCCCTTTTACAAACTCAATTTTGTAATTTTACATTTTTCTCTAATACTCTATATTTATTATATTAGCTATTGCATTGATTACTAGCTTAATACTTACTACATATTTCGGTTTAATTAAAGACCGTATAAAAAAACTGTCTTTTAATTCATTTTAAATTATTTTTATTTTTTAGCGTAAATTAATTTTTAAAGTAATAATGTACTGGAATGTATTAAACATAAATAATTCAGAAAAGTAACAAAATAAGATTTTATTTAATACTTATTAGAGAAAAGTTTTTAATTGTTAAAATATTAATGTATACTAATGATTAGAATTAGTATCCATGTTTAAAGTGAAGCATAACCAGCATAACCAATAATAGATTATAAATATTTGTAAAATTCAATGTTCAACTTAATTAAATTTTAGGAAATAGATCAAAAAAGTAAATTTTAATAATATATTTTACAATACAACAGAATTATATTTTATTAAAATTAAAAGAAAAATATTTTTTAACCAAGTTTTTACTTAAAATGATAAAAGAACGTGGTACGACTATCTTAAAATTGTAAAATACGTATAGTGTAAATTTAACGTTTTGTTAATAAACGTGAATGATACGTGATTGTTATAAAAAAATGACAAGTTTCAGCATAAAATATTTTATATTTATAGGTACATAATCATATAAATTAAATTTAATTCTTCAATCCTCTTAAACCTATATAAAACATTATCCGAAGTCAAGACTGCTTGAAATTTTTTCTTTAAGAATATTGTAGTTAGAAAATTATTTAAAAAATAGCTTACCTTTATTAAATAACTGACGTACGGTGTTTTACGGCATGTTTATTAATCAAATAAATCTTCAGTTGTGACCTAATACAAGAATAATTAAAAAATTTGTACCTCTGTAAAAATTAATTCCCGTTTAGCTACTATGCTTATCCGAAAAGAAGCCAAGATGGCGATGGTAACATACAAGTTGTGTATAGAAAAATACGCCAGTATCGGAATGGCTTATTAGTTAAACCGTAGAAATGTAAGGCTTCATCGTCTACCGCCGCACTATGGATTTGTGGGAGCTTCAGAGTTAGTTTCTCTCTCTCTCTCTCTCTCTCTCTCTCTCTCTCTCTCTCTCTATTCTCTGTGATCCTGACGCGCCACTTGACTGGCGAGTAATTTCGCAGAGAATGAAGCACCAATCTCACAAACTTCATTCGCTGATTCGTTCTAAGTAGGGAGTTTTATTTTTGCATAACCCATGGTCGTTAAAGAAGAAGCTATATACAGAATATAGATATTAAAATCTTTATATTAATTCATGATTAATAAAGCAAAGCGAATATTCTTCGTAATAAAAAAGTTATTTTGTGTTTGATTATTCTTACCATATGCATATGCGTAAAGTTTAAATTGCAACTATAAGAATTAATTCCTAATTTAAATCTGAAAGTATAAAAATATAAAAAAAAAATAAAAATAAAAAAAATATATATTTATATTTTTTAATAAATATCTTAAAGCACAGGAAAGATCGGAAAAACTAGAGAAATTAGTGGATGATTTACGTGCGTCACTTGTGGAAATATCGAAGCGAACAGCGGCTCGTTCAAACACTAGACCAATAATATAGACTGAATATAAGTTAAAAATATAAGTGATAGTTCTTTACTCAATCCGTGAGCGACAGAGAAATGCATCGGTAAAAATATAGGTAATTCATATTAATTATGAATCGATACACGAGTCGAAACCATTATGAAATATAGCCGAGAAAACGTGCCGTGGCATATAATTTCAATTCGGATTATGTATACAACTTAATAGCTTGTACTGTCTATAATAAAAAATAATAATTAATTTAAATTTTAAAAAATAAAGTTATATCAAATAAAAATTACTTTTTAAATAGTTGTGAATTATCGAAAGAACATTTGAATATTTTAAACTTAGAAGAAATAAATAATTTTAATTTGATATATTAAATATTCGGTAATACAGCAATCTTATAAATTATATCACTATGAGTATTGGTAGTTTTAATCATGTATTTACAATATTATCCTATCAATACTTTTATAAATTATTCCTTATGAATTTATAACAAACAATTTTTAGGAATTAAAAAAACTTTAAGAAGTATATTTCTTTAAGCAAAGAAATATTTCATAGATTGTTATTTTTATTTATCAAATCTTTAAACATAATTTTCTCATATAATAGTAATTCTGATTTAAATAAATCTGTTTACTAATCCTATTTAAAGTTACATATTAAAATATACAATAATTTTTTTTTAATATAAAATTATTTTAAATTGCCGTTTAATTGCAGCAATTAATTTTAAATAAAAGTGAATTTTGAAAAAATATAGTTTCTCTATTTCTCGTTAAGGCGCTATTTTCACTTCGATTTCCAATGGTCAAGTTATAAATATTTATAATAGGACTGTTGATACATATACGCTTAACTTTGTTTAAGATCATTATATATTTCAATTCGGTTCCAATAGTAATTATACGCACATAAATATAGTTATATGAATATGTCTTTCAATTAATTGTTAAACATTTAGAAAAATGTTGTTTTATACTCTGTTTGGAAGTTACGTTCTTACATCAATACTACTTTTTAAATATCCAACTTTGATTCATAAAAAGAAAAAAATTAAATTTTCCTGTAATCATATAAGTCATAGGGGTGGTAAATATTTTAATTTTTTTATTTAATTTCTTACTTTATGTTAGATTATTTTCATAATTAAAATTTTATTTTACAGGTGCTGGCGAAAATTATGAAAATACAATGTATGCCTTTAAACGGTTAGTTACAATAGAATTTATAAATGTATTTATAAATATCCTTTGTATTACTTGTAGAATAACTTATTTGTTTGTTTACATAATTTTAGACTTTGATCATTTAAAAAATATCCTGTTTAATAATATGATTTTAATATGTTTTCAAATTTTTCTGTTTAATTATTCTTAAAGCTATTAATAGTCATATTCTTGTACTAAAACAATGTAGTATCTAAAACGTGTTTAAAACATTTTTTATAGAGCAATAGACATAGGCACAAACATGTTAGAATTAGATTGTCATCTAACAAGAGATGGTCATGTTGTTGTTTCTCATGACCAAAATTTATTAAGAAGTACTGGTACAAATATAAATATTTCTGAAATAAATTTTAAAGATTTACCATTATTAAAATCACGAATACCCATTGATTTTGATCCAGGTATATTAGCTAAGAATATAATTTTAACTTTGATTTTTTTTATAAAAATTAGTATATCATTAATATTATTATAGGAGTAGAATATGTGGGTTCTGATAAAGAAGAAGAAAGAAAATTTGTATTATTAAAAGAAGTTTTTGAAGCTTTTCCTCTTGTACCAATTAATATTGACATTAAAATTAATAGTGATGAGCTTATTTTCAAAGTATCAGAATTAATAAAATATTATAATAGAGAAGAATATACAGTATGGGGAAATTTTAGTGATAAAATAACAAAAAAATGTTATAAAATGGCTTGTATCTACATTACAATTCTTTACTTAATTAGTTTTTATTTGCATTATAATTATTGCTATATATTAATATTATTTCAGAACCCAAATGTAAATTTATTATTTTCTATGAAAAGAGTTGTATTATTAATATTTTTTATGTACACTGGCCTTTTACCATTTATGCCTCTAAAAGAAACACATCTTGAAATATTCTTACCATCTATTTATTTGAGGTATTAAGTCAGTTCAAATTTAATTTATTGTGTTTTATATTTATTACATACATAATATCTAATTAAAATGTTTTGTTTTAGAAAAAAAAATCATTCAAACAAAATATTTCTTCGTATAAATAAAATCTTTTTAGTAGCTGTGAGTATATTATTAATGAGACCATGTTTGTTTAATCATTTACAAGCTCGTGGTCTACACGTAAATATTTTTAAATAAAATATATATACACCTTTACACATTGTCATTCAATGAAATATTAAAATAACAATTAAATTGTTTATGATATTTTTCAAGGTTTATTTTTGGGTTTTAAATGAAGAAGAAGACTTTAAGAAAGCATTTGATCTAGGCGCAACAGGTATTATGACTGATTATCCAACCAAATTGCAACTATTTCTGAAAAATAAAATATCTTAATGATGTTTGAGAAAAAAGTTTATGTATTATAAGATGAAAATATAAAATAATGCATTTATAACATTACTGGCATAGAAGTAACATTTAACTATTAGTTATTGATTGAAGCTATAAAAGCATTATGTTTTAATAATTCATATTAACATTATACTGTTATAGTATGTAAATAAGAATCTACGCTTACTTTATAACTCATATTTCTTTTGTGAGCTAGTTTTTGTTGTAAATTGATATGCATCCAAAAAGTAAATATTAAGAAATGTATTCATTTTTTTTTACAAAAATTAATTTATCTGATACAATTTATAAAAATGCAAATGAATACTTATCTAAAGTATTATACTAAGTATGAAAAAAATATAAAACTTTTAAATTGATTTTCGGTATTATTAAATGCAAATTATTTATTGCTTAAAAGAATTATATTATATTTATTTTAAATGCGAAAATTGTACAGTTTAATAACCAAATATTCTAATTTTTGTATTAAGATTTACTTTGATATGTAATAGAAAAACTTTTGAAATTAAGACTTAAATCGTCACTTAAAACAATAAATTTATTTTGATTTATAATCAAAAATCTTTGAATCATTTTTAAACAAAATGTCTTTTCTCTGCCTAAAGTTTCAATTAAATCTTCTAGATTAAAAATGATATCACAGTGAATTAAATTTTATAAAAGTTATTAAAAAATTATAATATTGAATTAATATTGAAAAATGAAAGAACCATTCAAGTATTTATTTTAAAAAAGTCTGAAATATAAAAAGGTTAGAGTCATTTTTTATGAAAAAAGAATAAAAAATTTGTTACAAAATGATTTTAAACCTTGTATAATAAAAACGTTTTTCAAATAAAAATAAGTATTAAGATATATTTGTGACAAAACTAATTTTTTTATAAATAAAAATCTTTTTTAGAAAAATGGAATTTATTATAAAATATATGATCCTATTTTGTATTTAGATATAAGAATATATTTTTATTATATATTATGTATAAGATTATTTATAATTTTAATTTAATTATTACGTTATAATTTTATATCAACTGAATATGATAATTTCGTTTAAAAAATTGAAATTTCTGATTGAATTTTCAATAGTTTTTCATTATTTGTAAACATCTACATGTAAAAATTGCAGCACAACATGTATTTTTCGACAAATTATATTGTGATAATTATAAAAAATAATCAAGAATAATAACTTTTAGTGAAAGAGTGATATCTTATCTAATTTTGTTTTTAATATACTAAAATGTCTATTGGATAAAAATTTGACATCCTATTTAATACTTTTTTGAACATAAAATTATTAGTAAATTTTAGTTATTATATATGTTATAAAAATTTTAAATTAGTCTTTTTAATAACTGTACTTAAAGTATTATGTATTTTATGTTTTTAAATATTTATAATTATAAATAAATGCATGAAGTGATTTAAAGAACAATATATTTAATAATATAATTTTTCATTATTTTACATATATATGATTATCTATTCTAATTACTTATTTAGTTTGCCAGTCTCGACATCTATGATAATAAAATTTTTCTGATCTATTAATATCATTATTTACTTTGAAATAATGAAATACTTTTCCTGGGCAATAAATACAATACATATCAGTTGGATGAGATTTGTTAAAGTGTTTATGAATGCTAATTCCATTTCCAATAAACTTTTCTTTGCAATTATCACAGTAAACAACATTTTGACGGAATCTCTCATGAACAGCATCGGTTACAGCTCTGCCTACATCTGAGGTATGATTTTGTAATCCACTCTGTGATTGCGATGGTACATTTTGACTTCCATAATTTGATATACTTCCATTGGAAGACATTTCATACCTTTAAAAATTATTAAGAAAATATTATTTTACATCAGTAATACAATATTATAATATTGAATTTTAATGTAATATTTTATGGAAAAACGTATATCAAGGTTAGTTTTACTATTACGCTTCCTAATACCTTTTAGATTTATTGTTTTTTATTATTAAGTATTTCATATAAAGAAATAAATTGTCATTTTGATAATAAGCATATGCAATATCATAAATTTGAATTTGTTTTCAACTAAGTCAATTGTAAATGCAAATCTAACTTCGTTTGTAAACTAAATAAGTTGATTTTTCAGATTCAGCTTGGTAGTTGGTATATGTATGATGTTTGGAAATGTGGAAGCATTACCTAACTCCATGCGCGCATTGAACACATTCAATTCCATTTCATACTTGATCATGTCATAAACTTTTGATGCTAGTTCACAAAATAAAATTTGAAGAAAATTACTTTTATTCTTATTTTACATTTCCATTTAATTAATTATAATACATTTAAAAAAATTAATAAAATAAATGCACAAATTCATATACCTCTATACATTATATATTAATTTTATTTATTATTAGTGATAAATATTTTGTTTGTTCAAAAAATGTTTTTACTTATTAATCTTATAAAATATTGAAAAAACACGAAAAATATAAAATATAAGAAAACAATCTATAAATTTTTTGTAATGTGTTTTATTGTATAATCTTATGAAATGACATCTATTACATAATTTACAATAAAAAATAAAAGGTTTTATTTTGTATAAAATGATTTATATAGGTTTGATTTTGAAATGTAATCCAATTAAAGAAAAAACGAAACATTTTAAATCTTGTACAAGAAAGTAAAAGCAACGTAATCCTTCAGGATCTCTCGACTGATTTACATCCACTAGAGATCCAGTCTTTGACGTGGTAAAAGATATATGTTCATCTCCAATAACGATTTCTAATTCTTGACGTCCAACTCTATCGGGTTGAGGCCACAATGAATCATCTTCTTGCATAATTTCAGAATCTTCAATTATTCTTTTCAATTCTTCCATAACACATTGGTGAACGTAAGCTTCTTTACGAATCATTGTATCATTTTTATAATTGGAATTGTTTGCATATCTTAATTTTCCATCTGGTCTGAATTCAAATTCCAAGAATTCATGGCCAAATTTTCCTTTATGGCCAACATAGTAGCGAATGTAGAAATCTGTCGGCATTTAGAGGTTTCTATTATCCTATAATATTATTAAATTAATAAGAGTTTTTATTAAGAAATTACATTAATGATGGAATTGTTACTGAAAATTTATAAGCTTACTTTTTTTAGATGTTTACGATATGCTGATAATAATACATAAATCTCACGTGTTTAGAAGCGTCTTTTCTTCTTTTTCTTATTGTCCACTGAAATGATGTGGCGCTTAAATCGAGGTAATAATTATCAGATCTAAAATACGGTTTTTATAATTGGACAAGTTTATCGAAGTTGGTAAGTTTTACTAAAAAATCGTCTGCCATCAGTGAAGATAGGATTATAATAGAAATACATCACTATGGCTTTTTATTTAAAACAAATAATTTAAAAGAAATTGAAATTATCGATACCGTAATTTACGACAAAAACTTTTGGAATTATCGATTTCTTCGTAAACTTATTGCGAAACAAGTCACACGTAATTTTTTATAACGTAAATTCAAATGAAATTATTAAGAAAAATTATACATCAAGTTTTTTATAAATGTTATAAATATTGTTTTTATAATGAACAAGACTCATAATAATAGTGACAAGAAAATGTCACAGCTTCCAGGTTGGCTTTGGCCTACTTCCAATGTTTTATCTCCTCTGTACAAAAGAATCTGGGAAGCTGTTCAAGAAGATTATTGTAGACCTGATACAATGCTTGGTGAAGTACTTGTAGATACAAATAAAATTTTTCCACTGTTGCTTACAAGTCAGTTACCTACAGAAGTTCTTGGTTATATTTGGAGCTTAGCAAATCAAAAATATGCTGGACAATTAACAGAACAAGAATTATACATTGTTCTTGCTTTAGTTGCTCTTGCCCAGGCATCTTACCCATTCAATAGTTTAGAAGTTTTATATTACATTCATATTCCACCAACTCCTAATTTAAATTTAGCTCTTTTAGGTACAAATACAGGAAAAAATGAAATGAAAGTTCATGTATATCCATTTCAATCATCATCTGCTATAAATAAAAAATATGGAAATATAACTAAACCAACTAATAAATCAATTAATTTGTCTTCATATAACAAAGAATTATCTTATAACCATAATCATACAGATAATTTAAGAGATGTTAAATTTTTTTCTAAACATTCATCTTCACATTACTTAAATAAAGTACATGATGGTCATCAAAGTTTCATTAGTCAATCTGATATCAAACAGCAGTCATCTTATTCTACAGATACTACCGATGATTTCTCTGATTTTCAAAGCGCTCCAGTTCATAATGTTTCTAGTATTCCAAATATATGGGATTCAAAGCAAGGTTCTGCGATTGGAAGTCGACTTGCTAATCATAATCTTGGTGTTAAGAAATTAAATGATAAAATAAAAAAGACTAATATAAATAAAAATAATATTAATAATCAAACACGTAATATATCAACTTACAATTCAACATTGCACAGTAGAGAATTGCAATCTAATGAGCGTTTATCAGAACTTTTCCCTAAATGTACCGTTAAAAACCAAGCAAAAACAGTTTTACTTAAAGATACAGTAATAAGAAATAATAATCCTGTTGAAGTAGTTAAATCGAGCCCAAAAAACTTTACATCTAACTCTGAGAAAATAACTATAAATAAAATTAGTCCATTGTCAATATCTACTTACTCAAAAAATATCGATTCAGATTATGTTACACCTTTGAAAAAGTTAAAAGAAGATGGTATACAACAAGATTTAATGAGCTTGCAACCTACTGAAGATAAATATAGTGCATTAAGAGCACTAATTAATGAACCTTTAGATTTACCAAGGTCAAAATCAAATGTAAAACAAAATATTTGTCTAGTAGCGGATGACTTTGGAGAATTTGTTTCAGCAGAAAACTTGGAACCTGCACCAATAATTGAAAATTCTAATGTTGCAAGCTCAATAGATTTCTTAAGTGATTTTGATTTCAACCCAGAGAGTATAATTGGTATTAACAGTAAGTCTAGTCCTTCATTAATTCAAGAAATTTCAGATGCTTTTAATGCTCTTACCTTTGAAGAAACTATGGATCGACAAACTGAAGAAAAGTTTAATGTAGTATTTGATACAGGTATATTAAAACGTTATTTGCAGATTTTTATTTAAATTTATTTATCAATTTTTTTTTATAGAGAATGTTCTTCAAAAAGAGGATACCTTATCAGTAAATAGTATAGATTTGGGTCCTGCAGCATCAGAACTCTTAACTAGGTCTGGATCAGTACCAAGTTTGGATCTCAAGTCATTTTTACCTTCTAGTCAAGAAGACGAACAACAATTTGAGAATATACATCAAGTAAAAGATAATTCGTGTTTTTAATTTTTTATTCTCATTTCAAATTATAAAAATAAAAATATAATACAATTTTTAGATGATTTATTGGGAATGGAAACAATATATGGAAAGTTGTGTTCTATTATTAGAAGTTGCAGCTAATATTTTCACAAAAATTACATCTGAAATTGTTTTAAGAGAAGTTTTAACATCAGCACAAGGATATAATTTTCTTTATAGTAAGTCTTATTTTTTATGAAATAATATAAAGTAACTAGTTTATATATTAAATTAAGTATTAATTTTCCTTATCATTTTTATAAATTTTTCTGAATAAATTACTTGAATTAATGATAGATACATATGTGTAATTTTTAATTAACAGATTTAGCAGAAGTAGCAGCTGTCTGTAGAAGGGTTAATTTCTCACACAAAGAGATGGATATTAATATAATGGGTTTTGATGATTTGTTAATGGACATTGATCGAATTTGGTCTGAAATGGAGCCATTTTATTCAAATATTCCAGTAATTTATAAAAATCAATCATTTATAAACAAATATTGTAAAGAAAATTATGCATTTATTTATATCATACTTAGATTGTTACAGAACTACCAGCTTGGCCCCTGCATCAAGGCGATGGTATAACTTGTGCACTATGTTTAACTTTAATAAATAGTGGGAGAGTGATGTTCAATGATAATAATTATCATTTAACTTGTGCTAATTTATGGTTACACACTGTAAATAGTAATTTACCTGTACTTCGATATCCAGTGTCATATATTCAGCCTACTATTTCCCAAAGTGTAAATCATACATAAATTGAGTGTTTATATACAACAAATATTCGAAATCACAAGTAGACAAATTATTTTTATGCACAAGCTTACAATTGAATAATTAAAATCCATAACAAAACTTTATATTAATTAATTCACATTTATTACTAGAAATTATTACAAATCTTATAAAACTGTCCTTTATATTTATAAAAGAAGTAAGAAATTTGCAAAATTAAATATTATATAAGATTATCATCAGTTTAATTTTATCATTGAATTGAATATTGATTTTAAATAAAAATTTTAAAACTTATATTTTGTTACTAATGATAATAAGTTATAAAATTAATTATATTAGATATTAGTAAAATATTGTAACTTAATATATATTTTAATTACTAAAAATATTATCGTTGACTTGTATCACGTGGTCTGTATACTATTCCTCTACTCTTCATTTCTCTGATGACACCAGCTGGTAACCGTCCAGACACTGATATGGCATAAACACCTTTAGTAAATCGATCTAAACAAAAAAGAATAAAAGATTTTTGTAACTCATGCATAATGAGTGAAATTTTAATAATTAAAAATTACAAACTAACAACAAATTTTATGTATTGTTTAGTAACACGAATAAACATTCCATTCTAACTATCTTTATTAATTTTTTTTTACTTACTTATCCTTTGCCATTTGCATACCCAACTGTCTTCTGGACTCATAGCAGCTATCATTCTGCAATAAAGTTTCTATTGTAATTAAAAATAAAACTTATGTACTTGATTTAATTCTATTAAAACTAGTGGAAAAAACATGAGATTTAATTATATTTATTAATTTTAATAAAAACAATTCTTTCAAAGATTTAAAAAAAATATTAGTGTTTAAATATAACAAGATATTTCATTGTTTTTTATTAATATTATTTGATTACATTATCTATTTTACTAATTATTTATTTATCATCTTACTGAATAAAATTCAATTTAAAAATAATTATATCAATAATTTATTGTACATTATATTATATTGTTATAATTGTTCATATATGCTTTATAAATCCTTAGTTTCAATGTAGATTTCATTTTACAATTATTTATATATTAATATATTATATGTTTTCAAAAGTTATAATGTATTTGTAATATTTTTTAAAGTAAAAGTTTTCTCACATAATATTTCAATTAAAATTGATTTTTATAATTTATATTAATTTCTTTTAATTGATAAATCATAGTTTATAAAGTTTTTACTTTCATGTGATACAGTATATATAAAGGTTAAATGATTTAATTAGCATATATTAAAATAATACATACCCATCAAAATTAGAACTAGTGCAATCAAACACATTGTCTTTGTTATTTTTCATCCTTAAGAATTCATCACAATTTTCACAACCATCAAACTCAAATTGATCAAATGTCTAAAAAAAGGGAAAATTATATAAATGTGATATTATAAATATTTATTTAATGATTATTTAATTAAAAAATTTACTTTCAGAATCAAGGAAATATTAGAAAGTAAAGGTTAAATACATTCAACTTAAAAATAAACAAAATAATTTAAATTTGACATGCCTTTATTAATGAACATACTAAACATGCTCTTAAGCCTCGTAAATCTTTTGGTACAGTTTCCATTTTTTATTTGTAAATTTTTATCAAAATGAACCGTTTTTAATATAATATTCTTTTATAAATATTTGTACATATAGTCTGAACTGCACGATTGTTCATCTAGATCGTAAATTATCTATATCATATTATAAATACTTCATTTTCGTAAAATTTTCATGTAAACTAAAGGTTGAAAACTTCAGGGAGTTTCCAATGTATTAGGTAATCTGTTAAGAATTCATTGTTATTGTTTGGTTAGAATTTGATTAATATTAGAATTATTTAATATTACAAATACTTATAAATATTATAAAATTTTTTTAAGAAAATAAAAATAATTTTTTGAGTTTCAGACGAATGAATTTAATAATTTAAAGAAATATTAGTTGCTGAAAATAATGACTAGGATCACTTAGTTTTTAATTACTTTAAACAATTCTGTAATGAGCTAAATTAAGACGATTATTTTGTATTTTTAGCACCATGTGTTCCCACCACACAAATAGGCACACATCCTGGAATGTATATGGTTCATATTATATGTAGATATCTATTTGTTTTTTAAGAAAATTTAAATATAATAGAATGAATTTATTATGGATAGTTATTTCAATCCACAAATGAACATTTAAAAAATGTATTATTAACAAAGAAAATTATTAAAAGAAGCATCTGTAATGTAGATGGCGCTAATTGGCTAAAATGATGCTAAGGCACCAATGATATGAGCCCTTTTCGCGCGTAATTTCTCCATTTTTGTTTTTGATTATATTCCAGTCGATGACGGGTAAGAAGGAATACAAAGTCATATTCATCTGAAAGATAACTTCGTTTAAATTTGACCGTTAGAATTTTAATCTCTAAGTTTTTTATTAAAAAGTCTATAATTTTCTTTTATATTACTGACTCAAATACTTAGTTACTGTTTAATTTAATTACAGGATCATGAGATCCGGAGGTGTATCGAAAACTGCTGCCGTACAAACGATTGTTTCAGAGGTTAGTAAATAACATTCTTATTTACATTTGTTTGTTATAAAATAAATAATGATATATTTTTATCAGTTTATCTTGTTTATTTACAACATAATCTCTATATTTAAATAATATAATTTATTTTTAATTTAACTAAATATTCAAAATATGTATAAAATTAGGCTCGTTGATAGTGATAATTTTTTATTATAATGTAATTGTGTTACGTAAAATTTAAAAATTACTCGTAGAAAAAAGGCCGAAAATCCTTACATCCTCTACAACCAGCAGCAACAAATAAAGAAAATTTGGTTGGTGCTGGAAGACAACTTCGCTCTTTAAGTACTGGCAAACAGGCAATTAAGAAGTAAATGAATTAAAAATCTATATAATTTAAAAATCTATATAATTGTTTACTTATTTGTTATTTTGTTATTAGTGAAATGTCTGAAAAGATGAAGGGTGACGTTAAGAAAACTCTTGACCAAACTGTGGTTGTAAAAAGTGATAACTGTAAAAAAATCATTGATAAAACAAAAACAGAGTCTAAAAAAGTGCAAAAAGATGGAAGAATATTCAAAGATAAATCTGTACAAACAGAAGATAATGAAAAAATTAAAATTTCTAGCGAAGATCTCACTTCAAAAGGTAATGAATTTCATTAATTTTTGAATTATTGAATTATATTATTGAATTTTTGAATTAATTTTTGTTATGAAGAAAAAATAATAAAATATTTATTATTTCTGTGTAATCTTAAAGCTGGTCCTAGTCACAATTACTGGGAAATTTTGGCAGAAAGAAGGCGCGCTGCATTACAAGATGCATTAGAAGAAAATCAAATATTATCTGATCAAATTCATGTTTATAAAGAAATGCTTGATGAATCTAGAGCACTTGTGGAAGTGCTTAAGGTAATATGCTATAAAATTGTTAATTTTTTAGTTTAAAATATTTGTAAAGTGCAATATACGTTGTAATATAATGGATAAATTTATAATTATTAACTCTATTAAAATTTTTATTTGTGATTAGCTTAAATAATTACTTTATTATAGGAGATGCTTGGTGATGATAGAAATGATATAAATAACTCATTAGAAGATAGCAGACATTAATGCAGTATTTTTTCGTTATTTATAATATTCAAGTAATTAGTATAATCTAAATAATTTTCTGACCAGTGTTATTGAAGAAAGACTTATAATTTATAATAGCGAAAAAGTGACTAATGCATTTTATAGTTATATTTATCTTATCCTTTACCTTATCATTTATTAAATCTTATCATTTACCTGTGATTTTTTCATATAATTACTAAAACAATATGTTTATAACATTAAATGTCACCGTTTATACCGTTAAAGTGTGAAATAAAAATTGTAATTGTTCCTATTTTTAAATGCTCACATTAAAAACACTTCAGTGCACACTTACCTTAACTCGTTTAATTCTTACTTTAATTAGAGCAAATAACATTTTATTTTTTATTGATTTTCAGTTAATAATTCAGTAAGAAGTGTAGTATAATTGTCTACTTGTGTATATTAAATGTGAAATAAAGGATTTTTGTAAAAAATACAATGTCAATAAATATTTTTTTATAGATTGTCTTTTTCAAACAGTTTAATATATTAACTTATAAAAAAACAGTAAAACAGCAAGATTCCTGTATAAACATATAAACATTTTGTATCTTTGCATTAAAAAGACGCCGGGAATACAAGTATACAGGATTCCTGTTGTCGCGTTTACAAGCACTTGCTTAATGAATTTGTATACGGTGGTATAATTATTAACAATTGTAAGCCATTCCCAGTTATTAGTGAGTAGTGGTAGCCAGCAACGTTTGTGCCAAAAATCTTGTTGGCGATAAAAACAACAAAGTGACCATAGTTTTACAAAAAACAATGCACATCTATTTTCTCAGCCATTAATCTTCATCTTTAAAGCGGCGATAAATAGATTGGACATATGTAAAGACACACTTCCAATCTGGACGGCGCATCATCACCATATCTTCGACGTCTAGTAGTGGTGCGATTCCAGCTACTTCACTGAAACGTTAATACACAAATTTTAAATTCGTTGATAATTCAGACAGTTAATACAATTGTTCTTCTATTTGAGTATATGGTTATTTTATAATACATTAAAAATGTTTACGAATATAATTGTCCTTCAGTTTTGTTTAGATTTACATAACATAAATTAAACAATTATTTTTTTAAAAGAAAAAGAAAGATAAACAAATCTTAATTTAATGTATGTAAGAAAACATGACAAATCTTTAATTAAATTATAATTTATTAAATATATTTAAAGAAAATAAAATGATATACCAAGTTTGCTATATATATTAAAACTAATAATTTTCATTAAAAATAATTAGATAAAAGTTTCGAAGTTTAATTTCTTTAAAAAGTAATTTGAAATTGAAACATATATTTAGTATATCTTAAATATATCTTATATTTTAAAAACTTTTAAATTCATTGTAGCTATTAATTTTTATTATTAATACAAAGGTATTAATATATTTATAAATATACCTCAATATATTTAGGTATAAATATGGTTTAAAATAACTTATTAAGAAATTTTCGAGTTTACAGTAAAATGAAATATTTTTGTCATGGAAAGAAGTTTAATTTTTGATGTTTTAAACACACGCATTAACAATTTAATTACGATTTTACTTAAATATTTAGTATTTTTCACCTCATAGTAATTAGAATTGTTATTAATTTATATATGTTGTTTTACAACAATGAAGGACACTTTATTTTATGAATATTAATAGAAATTAAAATTTCTTTGTATGAACTTGTATAGTTAAATTTTTAAAGTAATCGATAGAGCGTAAACTGACTGCTTTAATTCGACTCCTTCATAAATAATATTAATTAAGAATATACAATAGTCCAAAAACCATGCGCCTTGCAGAAATAAATTTTATTCTAAAGTATTTTGTAAATAGAAAAATAAAGAAATTTGGTTTTTCAAAATAGTTATTCAAAAGATTTTATATTTTATATTAGTGTTTCAATTGTTTTAACACAATCATGGTAAGAAATTAATTATTTTATTCGTTAATAAAATTAAAATACTAAGTAGTTTGTAAATAAATTTACTTATAATATTAAACTACATTTATATTAAAGTCTATTATAGTTCTTATAATGAAAAGAGTGATGATAGCAACAAAACTCAAAATAATAATTGTACACAATAGTATAATTGTGTACAATTAGTAATTTATCGATTAAATTTTTTGTAATGTTAATTCATAAATTGTAATTTTAAATTATAGTTTAATTCTAATACCTTTATTTCATTTGGATAGATCTTTATGATATTATTTGAATAATAATGGTAGTGACAGTAAGACTTATTTTTATGCTATCAATAATGGCTACGCTGAAAAGATCATTTTTAAAATAAATCTTATGTGCAGTAATTCAATATTCATTGTATATTATATTTAGTATATTTGTTATAATTATATTAAAAACTAATGTATAAATGTTATTTAACTGTTACATCTATTTAAAATACATGAAAAAAAGGAAACATAAAATAAATCTGCTTATACAAAAGCCGTATTGAGTATTCGTATAGATTTAGTATGAATAATTGATCCTTACTCGGCTTTTTTAAATGCTAATTCAAAATTCTTCCTTCGGTCCTCTGGTCGAAGACTGTGATAATCGAAGGCATCCGGTCGAAAATGATGAATAAGAGCACAGAATCCCAGACCGTTGCTCCAGCTTGTTGAGAAATTTTCCAATTGCACATTCTATATTTTTGGCACAAAAGTTTGGTATAAGTTTAAAAATATATTTTACGATCAGTAAAATAATAATTTCGTAAATAATTGTAAATATATACAAACAGAGATTATACGTAGTTAGATTTGTGTTCAAACAAATATATGTTTACTACCTCATATTCTTTAGTTTTGGCGCGGCACCACGACAGCAATCGCTCCTTTATCAATACAGCATTGTTTTGCACCGTGGGATCGGTAAATTTAAACCGAAACTCCTTCCCCGGCGATTTTGGAGTGCTAAATTCGGGCGTGAAAGTTCGGGTTATTTTCAGATTAGAATTTTAGTTATTTTAAGGTCTTATATATATTTACACTAATTTTTCACGATATCAGATTATATTCAATAAAGAATATAGTTGATTTTAAGCTACACTCAGTAATGATATTGTTAAAATTAATTTAAATTTTTTGATGAGGTAATTAACTTTCATGCATACTAAAAATACAGATTTAAACATGATAACATTTAAAATATTTTGTGTGAAATATTCAAAATTTGAAGGTATTTATAATTTGTATATAGAGTTAATTTTATATGAAATATACACGTATGCATCAAATAAAATTTTAAAGTCAGTTTTACGTAATTTTATTTTACATTTTAATCAAATGACAGTTTTAATATTGTAAATTAAATATTTATATAATTTATGTACTTTCATATGAATGTAGAACAAATTCATAAAAAAAGTATTGTAAGTTGAATTCAAACAAAACTGTTGACATATAATTGTGATTTATTGAGGTATGTGTACTGAGGTGTAGATTATATATTAAATTACCATGGTAAACACGGTGCACTATTCTGACGATCTAATTGACGAAATTTGGCGAATGGCGACATAGGCTTCTTTATTTGCGCTGAAAAATTATAAAAATTATCATAGTATTAAATTTATTTTCTTATTTATAATAAATGAAAGTACTTTATGCTAAGAAGGAAACTCATGCGATGATGTCGGAAAGAATTAAAATAATAAATCTATCCATAATACTGCTAAAAGAATGTTGGAGTATATTAATTAAAATAGAATCTATAAATTATAACTATTAATTGCTTAGAAGAAGTATGTTTCTAAGAGCTTCAAATACATATTACATTTTATGACTTTTTATTATTTCATTTAATCCATTTAATTAATTGTTATTTAAGTAAAATTGTTAATGTTATATGTTTTAGACAAGCAATAAAATAAAAATAAATAATAAAATGTAAATTGTACACGATTTTTTCAGAGTTAAATGTTACAGTAAAATATGATGTGTTACGCTAATAAGAATAGTTACTAAATATCACATGACGATTAGTGTAATTCATCACATTTATTATTTATTCTAATAATCATTCCAATTCAATATTTTAATACTCCCTTCATAATTCTATTATAAATTAATGAGCATTTTAGTGGAAAATGTCAACTTATTGAGTACAATGTCGGGAAGTTAATGTGTAATACAACATTATTTTGCACCTGAAATGTTTCACTAACGTAGGCACTAAAAACATACATTATAGAGCTCAAAGTTAGCGATTACATTTCAAGCATATTAAATTCTCTTGATTATTTTCCATTCGTTTTCCGACGTGTGTTTCCTGTGGTGTTTTAGTTCACATTGTTGCGCATTATTAAGTTTGTTTAATCGTCAGTATCTAAATTTTTATTGTAAATCAAATCCACACAGCAGTTAACTTGCTACAATTTAATTAATGAAGTGAAAAGCGATTTTTGTCGAAAACAATTAATACGTTTGTATACAATCATAATAGTACAAAGTAATGTATTTTAAAATCAACAAGTAATTTATGTCTTGTAGACCTAAATAATATGTAGATAAAATAACAATATGTTAATTTTAAAAATATAAAAAGTATCTCTCATATTTGGGATAAATAAGTAAAAATTAAAATAAATTTATTGAATTTTAATAAATATATGAAACGTTTAATTCAATAAGAACAGTTTCAATAGGTAGACGCGATAGTTTTTATTAAACCATGTATATATTTAAAACGAATGAGCTATTAACAACTATTTTAAATATTGGTCATATAAATTATGACATGTAAAATTAAACTAATATATATATTCTTGTAAAAAA
Source organism: Wiebesia pumilae (assembly GCA_018907045.1). Taxonomy (NCBI): domain Eukaryota; kingdom Metazoa; phylum Arthropoda; class Insecta; order Hymenoptera; family Agaonidae; genus Wiebesia; species Wiebesia pumilae. Next base: position 4,189,404 of record JACCHZ010000105.1, on the reverse strand, counting down.
CAATAAAATAAATGTATAAAATTGTATATTAAAAAATAAATAAAAATAGATTTTATTAAATATTAAAAAATTTAATTTAATGTATATATAGCATATATTTTTCTAAAATTATATTTGTTTAAAGATGTTATTCAATTAAAATTTACTATCTTTAGTTATGTGTTGCTTAGTATCGGGATTGGTAAAAGCAATAAAAACGATTCTTAGTAGCAGTTATCTGTAGCGCGATCATTCTTATGGAACAAATTATATGTGTAACTGCAAACTGAAAATACAATATAACAGTCGAAGTATCGAAAAGATAATATTTTGTTTCAATAATTTTGTAAATGGTAGCATCTTTTATAAGTATAAAATGTGTGCTGTTATAATATGCAGTTGTTATTATAAAAATAAAAATTTATGGTTTATATAAGATCAATTTGTTTTTCGTATTTTACATATTACTGTATGATTGTACTTATATTTTCTTTGATTGTCTTATCTTCAAGTAAATTTAGTAAACTTTGGTAGTATTATCTTAAGCGTGTTATTATAAGGTTCTTTTTAGATAAAATTGAAAGAAATGCCGAACGTGAAAATATTTTTATATGTTGCATTTATTTAATTGTAAATATATCTTTCGTACTTCAACCATAGAATTGTAAAATAGCACATAATCGTTACTTTCGTTAAAATAGTCACATGAAATAAAAAAACTCACTGCTTATTGGGGCTGCCTCAAGTACAACGCAACGTCCGTCTCTAATCCAGGGCTTTGGAAACACACATCAGACACGACATAAAAAAAACTTGCACTTTTTCTCGCTTGCCTACAAAAAAAAGTATCGAGCGCTCATGCGCAACTTTGGCAGTCAAGTTTATCAATTTTCTGAATTGGAAAATAAATAATCGATCTGTGATCGTTTAATGCAACATTGATACTTTGATATTGTCATTCTTCAATCTTCTACAAAGAAAACTTCTCGTCCATATATATAGATATCACATTTGCGCATTTTTCTTTTTGTGATTTCGCTAATATTAAGCTATTGTTTTTAGTACACCGACTTAAGTGCGCACGATATATACACAAATTTCAATCCCAACTTCCAGAAACACACGCCACTCGCGAAACGACCACCTAAGTTTTATTATCTGTTTATACACCTAGGAAGAAGAGCATGCGCGCTGTTGTTCGTTTCATTGTTTTGCTTCAGTGTCGATTGTCGGAACGAGTGGCTTCTTTGAAGATACTATCAAAAGCTTTATCAATATCGATATTTTCATCGAAAAGCTTATCATCGTACAAATGTGGCATTGTACGACTTCTTGTCAAATTGTTCGCTTTTTTTTTTAACTGGATACTACGTTTGCCTTTTATTTCACGTTTAGTTGCCTGCTTTGACTCTTCAACATGTGAATTACTCGAAAATCCTTGGAAATATCTTTGAATTTTCTCTTCCATTTTGCGCACATTATCTGATGCTGATGAAGCTTCAAACTGCTTTGATAATCTTAGAGAAGATGGAGATTTAGGTTTTGGCGGTTTAAGTTGCGTACTGTTTGAAGATTGAGGTAACTGCAGAGTTCCTGCATTCTTAGCTATTGCTAATTGATGCCAAGATTCAGATTTTGATAAAACAATATTCCTTGTAGGTTTGTTAGCACACGACATCAAATATTCATCACTGGAATCGATCGGACTCGAATTGTTCTTAATTGGCGAGTGTTTGCTGTGTGGTACTGATGTTGGACTTACCACGTTTACCTTAAGTGGTACATTTAATGGACGAAATACCTGTTGACTATTGAGCCTTCTTTCCTCGAATAGATTTATTTTTTCCTGAGCTTTGTTGTTTTCATTGAGTGACCACGATCGTCCTGAATAATTGCCATTACATAATGATGGACTAGTAGAAGAATTATTTTCTTTATAAACAATTTCCTGTGATAACCGTCGAGGTGAAATTTTATCATTAAATTGTTTTTCATTCTGAATACGACGAATCAGACTCTGTTGTAACAAATTATGGCGTTGGATTTCATCAAGAGACGAGTTAGTAGTAATTTTCCTATCAACGGGTAGCGAGACACTTGTTTCAGCAAACATTTGCCCTTGCGAATCCTTTGTATTCGTTATAATAGGTTTGCAGGATCGTTGAGATAATGGTGTTTGAATTTCTGGGATAGGTTCTGGATTCTTTGGCATCGATGATACAGTAGCTATGGCGCATGTGTAACGTGTGACTATTCCTTCTGGACGTATATCTTGATTTTGAATATTTTCTTCAACTAAGTCAGTCAATTCTTTTTGTTCATAAAGATAAGTTGTTGGCTTAGATGGAATTTTCCTTTCAGTATTTAGTTGCACGTCTTTATAAGGAACGCTAACAATATTATATATTGGATTGTCGTTATTGCTATACTTTTCAATAGAAGAATCTTGAGATGTTTGATTATCTGGTAATTTACTAAATTCATTATATAATTTTTGAGAAATTCCCGAGTGTGCTTGTTCAATTGGACGGTAAAAAGATAATGTATCATTCACTAAAGAACAATTTTCATGAGATTGATGATGATATGGTACTGATTGGTCATCTGAACAGTCATTAGATTGATGGTGATTATAATTTGGCACATAATTCGAATTACAATAATTTTCAAGAATAGAATGACTAGATATAATAGCATGCTCACGAGTATGATAATTTGGAATATTTGTTATTTCAGAAAATGAAGGTTGTTTATAATTTTGATAAATATACGATGTTGGTGAAATAATACTTGAAATTGTCGAATTTTTAGTATAATTTTGATTTGTACGCTGCATCGATGGAGTTATACCTGAACTCGTTTGTACAGAAACATTATTACGTAATTTTCTTTGTTGAATTTCTGGATATTCTCGCGAAAGATTAACTATAGATTTTATAAACTCGGCTTCAGGTGGTCTTCTATCAATAGATTCGTGAGTAGTTTGAACTCCAACGTTTTGGGTTGAAGTTTCGAATTTTTTAGATAATTTTCCTGATTTTATGTAATCAGATTCCGATGATTCAACCTGAACATGTCCAAGTGCATCGTTGAATTGAGGATTCTTTGCCAATAGTCTATAATTATGTATATTTTCTTGATTTACCAAATCTTGATAAGTATTTATCGGATAACCTTCAAAAGATTTACGATACGAATATTGCTTTAAATAGTCATTCCGTTTATTATTTACTCCTGAGTTTGAAAAAATATTTTTTGATCCTTGGTAAAATGTTTTAGGTTTATCTCTTTTCATTCCCGGTTTATCTAAGTCTTTGTTAAAATTCACTAACAGCTTATATTTTGTATAATTTACATTAGATTTTCCATCTAAAGAATTACTTCTACTATTGGCTAAAGATGCAAATTGTTTACGAAATGGAGAGCAATTTAGATGTCCATTTTCTACTGCCTGAGGTTGCATTTCCTTATCTTGTAAAGATTTATTTATCATCTGAGAATTATTAGAAACATTTTCCGATGGTCTATCAAATTTAATTTTAGATCGGGATGATGGATCTATACTGTTATTTTGCCCACTACTTTTTGTTGATTCTTGATCAAAAATTTTTAATTTAGCTTGCAACATACTGTTTTTTTTCGGAATGTAGCCTGATTTTAGGAAAGATGCTACAGATTCCGGTTTTAATAAAGGTTTTTCAATTTTTTGAAAAGGAGAAGTCGGAGCGTGAGTGAAACCGTTTTGTTTTTGTTTTGCTACTCCAAATTCTTTCGTAGAATCCATTACTGTTCTTTCCTTTTCTACTTTTTTATTGCTTATGTTTTCAAACGTCTTTCGTACATTCAATTTATGGAATTTTTTCTGTGATTCACTTTCGTTTTCGCGAGGTTTATCAAAATTAGTTTTGATGTTTGAGAAACGATTACTCCAATTTTTGTCCACAGATACAGCTGTTTGATTATAATTCAAACTTCGAAAGGGGCTACTAGAATTAATCATGCAAGCATCAGTATTTTTATTGATGAGAGCCAAAAATTTACGATCGTTATCAGTTTTCGGTTCAAAAGATGGTATAACTTTTTGATATCTATTGATTACTCTGTTACCAACATCGATAGGTCGCCTCAGTGCAAAACAATCATTTTGAATTTTATCAGGGCTATCACTCTTGAATTGTAAATAATTTGGTATATCGATTGTGTTTGCTCTCTTTATTTTTGACTTTTTTGCTATAATTTTATTATACCTTGTAGGTGCCGCAGGATGTTGATGATAGTAAGACAATGCATTTTTACCCCGGATGTCAACGGCACTATCATCTTTGCACAGATTATTAAATCTTCTGGCTGCCGTTACGACCTTTTCTTGTGAATTGTACGTTATGCTACTCTCTTTGTGTAAGTCACGATTATTTTTTATTTGACGTAATTGCTGTTGATTTATAGCATCTTTTATACATTTGTCGTTGAAAGCATTTTTGTCATAGGTCATCGGCGTTTCAATAATAGGTTTATCTACTAGCGCTTGTTCCGCCAATTTGTTTGATTCTGTGCTCGAACTGGATTTTTCTTCGACTATCCTTTCTATTTCATTTTCTTTCTCAAGACCGACTCTCGGCGAGGATTCATTAGAGCTGATACTCTTCTCATCAAACCATCGCCTGGCTTGAATTATATCTTCTGGGGAGACATTTATCGTGTGTCTATCATTCCTACGACGCCTCAGCCCAAAGTAAAATCTATCTTCTGGCGCACTCGGTTTAATATAAGTATCTTCCGGTACCTTTAGCTTCGCCAGCAGATTCGAGATGAGTCGCAGTAAATAGAGTTTATTCGAGGGATCCAAACTAGCGTTGTATCTCGTTAATGTGCCAATATCTATTCGCTTTAACGTATCCTGAAGCCTAGCAAGGGCCGTATGGATATCAGCAAGAAGAATATCCTCCAAAAATTTGAGATCGAGCTTTGGTTTTTGGAGGACGTCCTGCTGCTGCTGCTGCAAGTCGCTCAGCGACGTTGATGCAGGGCCGACCCTCGAAGTCCACAACCTGAAATCCTCTTCGGAGTCGACGCCAGAATCCTCGAGTGGCAACTGATCATCACTGCTGTGACTCGAGCAAGAGAGCTCCAATGCCGATCGCAGACGCTCAACTAATACTGGCAGTAAATTGCACTCACCGGTTCGGCTTTGTTGTATCTGCTGCTGCTTTTGCTGCTGTTGCGGCGCTGTGGCTGCATTCGCTGGCTGAGACCTTGCTAAGTCTGGCAGAGCCCCACCGAAATTCTTCTTAGGTTCGTCGCACCGCGGCGTTGAGGAGCGTTCTGAAATAACGCAAACAAGAGACTATGACTCAGTGATCTGATTCATATTTCCACTACAGATTCCGTTTTTCCTTCCTGGGCATCTTGTTATTATTAAAATGTTCTGACTTCTGCCTTAGGTTGATAGTCATGGGAATATAGGAAGAAACTACATTCGCGCTTTAATAATACATTAGAAGTTTGAAGGTAGAAAGAAAGAAATAAGAGTGTCAAAGAAGGTGCTATTATAAAAAATGGGGTTTTGGACGAGCGCAAAAGTTTATAACAGGCGCGAAGCTTTGTCAAGCCCACGTGTCGGTAACCCGGTTTTATTTAAAACGTGGGATTCTCCGCAGATTTATTTTAGTTCGCTCGGCGAATGGTAGCTAGTATACGTTCACGTGCATGAACGAAAAGTATACACACAAAGTTAAAGAACGAAACCTTTTCGTGCTATTAGCATTGTCAGCGATCATTTGGCGCCTTCCACTCATAACTTCCTTGTTCTTTCTACATCTCTTTCAGACTTCAATTTTATTTCTCGACTGCGCGTAAACGATTCTTTTATTTCGATAGAGGCTAGCAGTACTCAAGAGACGAGGTCTTTTCGTTGCCTTCAAGTTTATTTTAAATTTGAATGAAAACACAAATATTCAAGTTTTCGTAATTGAAAATATTTTATTGGAGTTGTTTTAATAGATTCGACCCCATAAAAAAGCATTATTTTATTTTCAAAATGTAAATAATTAATTAGATATACAGATTAAAGATCATAAAAGATTATAAAAATTTCTTATAATTTTATATAAATTTATAAATCTATTATAAAATAATTTAATTTTCCCATAAATAATATTTTATTCAAATTTATTCTTAAAATATCAATTGTAATACTCATTATAACCTATTTGAGTGAACTCTAGTATTTAAAAAAATAAAAATTTGTAAAACTAAAACTGAATAAAGTAAATATAATTATTTTATTACATTTATTTTCTACGTTCAATAATCACAAAATGAAAATCTGTTTTCTTTATTTTATGTTTGATATATCTACCTAATTTAGGAATTTCTGATGTATTTTGTTCTTCGAAGTCTTCTTTTTCTTTGTCGATTTCGCTTTTTTGTCTCGTGATTTCAGTGTCGTTACTTTCTTTACACTTCACTATAGATGAAACGTCTGTAAAATGTTTGATAAAAATATAACAAGATGATTTTTTTTGTTTTCGAAGTAGAATGATTTATTTAAAGATTTATTATGCGAATTTATAAGATATGTCAAGCTCACCTTGTGTCTCCGACATTTTCGGTTGTTGCGACAGGACGCCTGAAATTAAAAAAGAATTATTGATTACGATATTATTGTTACTTTTAAAAAATTATTACGGCAATAATATTACAATATAATAAAATATTCAGATTATTAATAATACTTTATTTATAAATAAATATTTATAAATTCGTAGAAGAAATGTATAGAAAAATGTTTTAGCTTAAATGTTATTAGAGAGAAAAGTTTTTTTGATTTTAGACTTACTTTCTAATAAGATTTTAACACGTCATATTTATGAACATGATGCATTTATGTATGCTCCAGTTTCTAATTAAGGTATTCAAATATATATTCGGCGTTAAGGTATTTTTGATAATCAAATTTACCTATTACATTTTAATCCGAAATATTGTTATTCACCAAATATTTAAACTAAGACGTATCTTAAAGTTCGGTTTACTGAGCTATATGTCGCAACTATTAACAATTGTTCAATAGATATTATTTAAATGTAAATATATTTAATTTAAATTATAAGTAAGATGAATTTTATCCTATAAGAGACAAAGAATTTCTATTATGATGCCTGCATTTATGAAGAATGTTTGAAATAATAGCATATAGATTAGGTAAATTCGTACTCACAAATTAGTATTCATGAATTATGAGATAATGAAATTGATATTAAATAGCTTTTAATACTTTAAACTACTAGGAAAAATATTTCACAAGTAGGTAGACAACGATAAGAGGATCAGTCCCATTTCGTTATTTACGAATGCACAAATGAAAGCGTTTCCGAGTAATGGCTATGTGTCGTTTAAAGTCGAAATCTTTTATATTTTGTGATCAGTCGCAGGAACTTTATTTCTTAACGCGACCAAGGTAAAGCCAGTCAACGTATTTCAAACGTACGCTAATGCACCAACGCACGATTTACCGTGAAAATGTCCACATCGCGGTGTTGCCACGAAATCCCTCGGCCAGTAGTAGTGCACAGTAAGCATAGAAAAGTCGCGCGATTTTATTATGTGGTGATCTATGATATATCGCGATGGTAGCAGGGCCTTGGATAAAGCACTACGGAGCTCACAAGACTGACGCATATCGCCTGTGTCCAAGCCCGGGTTCCCAAATTGATCGATCGATCGATCAATCGATGCTCCGTTACCCGCAATGCAACTCTAGTCATTTTGATTTTTGGCAGCTTCTTTCGCGTTCTACTTCTCTGAATGATCCGAGAGCTTGAATTGCCATAAGTAATTAGATCGCCTTCCACCAAAATTTGTCTTGGTAGAGAAGCAGATTTACAATGCTTCTTCTTTTAAATATCCTTATTCATTTTAATGTTCTGTGAATTTTTATTGGCACTTGCTCCATGGCACCTTCCCCAAAGTATGGATAATAAGAAATTTTTAAGTATTTTTACGCCGTCATATTATGTATATTGTCATAGTACATTACAGATGAGAATTTACAAACTGATTACGCGTAATCCATTCATTATTTTGTTCTGATAATTGTAATTCCTTGTAATTTCAACTACAATTTTTTACACGAAAAAATACAGCTTGTTACCGCAATTGAATCTTTGTTAGCTACCACTTGCTAGAATTTCTATCTTAGAGCGACATAATTGTTCCTTTTACAACCGCAATTGGTAAATTTATAGTTTAGCAAACATCTAGTTACAATCTTGCGGTTTCCGGTGCTATAATATTTTCTTTTATAAAATGATCTATTACAAGTGCACGCATAATTCTTTACGTTATTCATTTTTTTTTTATTGAAAATGTACGAGGTCATTTCTATCTTAAAAAAATTATTTCATAATAATTGTGAAATTTTTATTTAATAAATGTTACATGATACAACATTTGCAAATTTAAATTCTCATAAATTTTTGAATGTGCACAATGATTTGATAATTACAGGAATTTCGGTAAAAAACATTTTTAATAAGTTAGAAATCCCATTGTTAGAAATATTATCGTTTCTTTCAACCACTCAATAGTGATATTATTAACATAAATATGCTTTATTAGAATTTATTATATATTGCTTTTATTTTTTAATTTACTAAATGCAACTACGACAAAGCCAATTCTATTTTTGAATATTCAGTAGATTTCTCAAAACATATTACTTAGATCAAATCAGATTGTATATATTTTATTTTATTAAAAAAAGAAATAAAGAAATAACAATTCCTACGGATTTTGTAAAATGAGCTTTGAAATGAATTTTGAATCTAGAAAATACAAATTTAAAATTCTTTACGCAGGATAAAAGTCATAATTATATTGACATCAGAATTAATATATTAATTTATAAATTGTTTAAATTCATTTATTCAACGATGATCATGATTTACAATAAAATGCATTTGGTTACTATTTTAACGTTAATAGAAACCGAGAAAATTTTATATAAATTTTATATTAAATCTTTGTCATTAAATTCTTCGACATTTCTTATTTCATTGAACTTCATCTATCGACATGTTTAAGCAACTTTTTATGCAGATACATCTTTATCAAGTTAAAATGGAAAAACTTAATATTTTGGCAGTTGCTACTATCTAACGGTTTCCTATTATTTGTTTAGGTAAATTTTCAATTCCTTTGGTAGCGTAAAACGTTCTTTTCTTTCTGATGTTTGATGCGTAATTTTGTTAAAGACGACTCAACGACAATTATTTTTAGAATTCTCAAATTAGAAAGAAAACAAGAAATTACGAGCATCTACAAAATTTGGCTATAAGTGCCTGTCGGTAAGAACAAGTCCGATAAATGTGCTAAGCATCATTCGCATGCGTTTTCTAACGGCAGAACGCGAGCAAAAAGGGCTAGATAATTTTTACGCGATTATCAGACTGAAGAAGAGAATCCGCATTAGCCAATTTTCTTTTATTAGCTTGTAGCTCCTGCACCTGCTAATCTGCCACAGGCCACAATGTCTAGTTGCATTTTTCGCGAGTCTGCTGGTCGCCGTTTCCATTTCAAACAAGACCGACAGCAACTGAGAGTATACCGAAGATCGGTTGATGGACATGTCATCGTACAAGACAATTAAGGTCCCGTGACTAGATAATTGAAAAAGTTTACGAACCGGAAAGTTTATTGCTTTATAAAGGCACGATTATGCATGTCATTCATATATCATGTAACGTCTTTGGGATTGAAAATCGTTACAATAATATGTCATGTATCATGTACGTATAATTTGTTACGTAGGTAAAAGAGCTCAATAAATATTTATATTTTGCTTTCGAATATCTCTATATAGCGAAATTTTTTCGTTCTGCTAAATATCAAGAGACGCACTGCCTTCGTCAGCACATATTGTACATTTTTAATCATTTACCTTCCCATATAAAGTAAGTATTTTTATAATATATTACTTTTGATAATTTAGAGTTCAAGATTTATGAATTTTTTCCCCTAGTCGTTTAATATTAATTTTATACGGAACCAAGCATGTATTTGTTTCGCGTTAGAAAATTGATAAAGAATTCTATGTACATTTCTTCAGAATCTTGTACGTAATTATTTGCCAAAAAATAAACAACAAATAAAACTATAATTTTAGCAGTAAAAATATGAATTTTATAAAAATTCAATAAATTAATTTACGTATTCTCAATTGATTGACATTTCTTCTGAAAATTTTATTTGTATGCCCAGAAAAATTTGAAAATCATTCTTATGATCTAAAATGTGTTAATGCACATATTTAGTGTACTTAGTTATGTAAATTAATATTACATAGTTTAATGTCGATACAGATGACGACAATACGCGCATTTACCCATCATTTCGCTTTAATGGATGAGGTCTCGGTAAAATTAACAAGCAAGTTACATTTGTTTGTATTTTATAAACTTTACCCATTAAAATTGCCAAGCGTGAAATTTTCTAACGGATCCAATTTATTGATCATTTATTATCTCTTATTTTATCTCTTGTTCTACAATTGATTTCTATTTAAATTTTGTAAATAATCTATCTATTTTGTTAGAGACAGATCCCATTAGACTATCATACTCGTAAGATTCTTTTAAAAATTCCAATATTTGAATTATATTTTTAAAGTAAATGCTATTTATGATGTACTTTTGATATCAGAATAATTGGTTGCACCTTTATTATCTTTTTTTTAATATTTCTCCGTGTCCTCTACGTTGTTTTCAGTAAGTCTCAATCTCCGTTCCAAGCATCGTTCGCAAGGGATAACTGATCAAGCTGTTGCGTTACAAGCACGATGCGATGCCTCTCGTCTGGATTATTTTGATCCCGTTTGCGTAAAACGTCGCGTAAACGTGGCATTCGAGTTCCGGCATATATCGCATTGTAACGATTTTCAATCTCAAAGACGTTGGTCTGTGCCTGTGCAAAACAGCTGATCGCCAGGAGACGGATACAATAAGTAAATTGGTCAAACGATAATACGTGCGTTCGTGTTTCCATCCTCATTTTCTAATAATCGCTAAGCTGAAACTAATTTTCGTAATATATTTCCGTATGAGACTTGTCATTGTTTATTAACGCTCACGCTGTATTTTGAAATTGAGCGTCGTACGCCGTTAATGTAAAGAGAATGCGCATAAAAAAGTTGAAAACGTTGGATCAGTTTGTAATAGTCTCTAAATAAAATGAAGAATAGACTTAAATAGACTTAAAATTTTTAGGCTTAATAAATTATCATGAAGAATTAGGCTTTTCGAGGCTGTTATAACTAACGCATAAAAGAATGAAAGTTGTAAAAAATATATATTTCAACGTTAGCAGTTTTTAGTTTACAGAATAAAAGGGTAAATATATAAATAATATTGTGCATATTAATCATTTAAATATACGGTATTAAGTGATTCATTAAGTTCTCGATTTTTATTAAAGATTTTTATTAATCAAATTGGTGGACATTGCCATGTGGACACTAAATTGTTAAGCAAAAGCGCTGTTAAAAAGAACAAATTTTTATACTAACATAAGCAAGCGAATTAAATAATTTAATAGATTTCGCTAAGAAAGCTTGAGCGAGAATTTATATAATAAAAAGCGTGTCTAACTTTGGTATTAAAGGAAATTCACTTAATTCGTAAAAAATGATGCAAATATAATTTTAAATAGTATAAAATTTTAAGAAATTAAAGCGTTTTAAGAAATGAATAAGTACATGTGTACAAAATATTTTTATTTAATATATTTAATAGTTTTTATTTAATAATCGGAAATACTAAAAATTAAGAAATTTGTTTTGCATCGATTTACAACCAAAATTACTTACTACAGAACTTTTAGGTATACTGTTAAGTAATGAAAAGTTACTTTAATTAATTATAAAATTATACTATCAAATAATCTAATTAAATAAATGTATTATTTTTTCATTACGAAGTTGCATGTTTAGAAGTTAAAAATTGTCTTGCCATACTTTATTTTTATTTTTATATTAAACAATACTCAATGTACACAATTTTTAAATAAATTTTGATAATAAAATTTTTATAGAGCATACTTATCAATAAATTTATAATATATTATATTGTATAATATATTAGCAATATATAACTAGGCATATGTAAAATTAGTTGATTTTTAACAAAGTAAACGAGGATGTGAAATATAAAATTTTAATACTTATAAAAATTTATTCTGGCATTATACTAGACACAATTGCTCATATAAAGCATAACAAGTGAAATCTTTTTCGTTTAAAATTTTTCATTCATTACAGACATAAAGTACGCTAAGAGAAATTGGAAAGCGGGTCAGGCTCATAGGTGAAGATACGTCGCATTTAGTATGCTCAAGATGTTCACATATATTTTGAGCTCAGCATAAGTACTATCGTATAGTTGTTGCACTAGAATTTTGTAATATACATTATAGGATACCGTAAAGAGCTATTATTTTTTAAATTTATAATTAATAATAATATAATATAAATTTATAATATAACTTAAATTACATTTAGGCATTTACAAGGTAGATTTAAATTTTCAAAATTTAAGAATGTTGTGTAATAGTTACCCACTAAGATATTATCCAATATATTGGTTATATATATATATATATATATATATATATATATAATCTGTTTAATACATAAAATATTAAATTGGTTAATATGTAATCTGAACATCTAACAATAGAGGTGTATTTGATAAGATTTCTACATGGACTATTAAACATTTGTCTTTTTCCTTTTGTTTTTAACAAATTGTAAAACACATGCAGGCACATATTACATAAAATAATGTTCTACAGCTGCTTATTGCATTGAGAATCTAAATTGAGATCGAAAGAAAATATAGTTAGATGGTAAAGAAACCGAGAAGAAAAATGTAGCATCATTCTGAGACATTAAACATTCGAGAATGTGTTTATTTTAAATTTCATAATTTTTACTGAAATTTAGTTTAAAAAAGTCGTCTCATCGAGCATTTTTCCTTGATAAACCAATAGTTCTAATATGATACTACGTTGTAATTATTCTTCAAATCAATAGCTTTAATTTTATTTGAAAAAAAAGTTAAAGCGTCGTTTCTTAAAATGTAATAAAGCATTTCTAACTTTTCATAATTACATTATTTCTAAAGTCTATTCTAAAGTCGTAAAAAGAAATTCTAATAATGAAATCTATATAAATAGATGAAATCAATTATATTTTTATATAATATTATATTGTACTATTATCAATATGTTAAAAGGAACTTTAAGGTTCGTTATTTACACATTGAAATAAATCAATTAATTTTCGTTATTAGTTAGATATATGCTAACAAGTAAATGAATTTCATTCATTTCTTTGTTTAAAAATCAACAATTCATTACAGAGCATATCGTCATAATAGTAAGTGTTGAATTGGTTACTTACATAATAAAACATACGAAAGGGTAGTCTTTGTAATTTAAAATATAAAAAGAAAATTCACATCCTAAATCAAATTAATTTCTCCGCTTTTATATGGACGGTGTATAGATTTATGTTAAGTGAATATTTAATATCCAATCATTCATTCAAACATGAAATAGTGTAGTTATGAAGTTCCACTTTATAGACTCTAAAGAGTATAATAAATTATTATATTACGCAATAAATGTTACGCATTGATGAGATTATAATAATAATAATGTATAAGATTTCTGTAAAGTTAGAGAAAAATGTAAGCTTTATTGTAAGCTTGAATTAAAAATAAAAAAGATACTGAAGTAAAGAACATGTATGAATCGTTACGTCTATGTTCTTCTAATAAATACCGAACACTTATAGCTAACTTGTTATTTTTATTTTTTACGCTCCTAACTTAATCTCCAATGCTTACTTTGTGGTCTATTTTCGCTCATCTACGAGGATAATTTTCTTATTCATTTACTCTTTCATTAGCCGCAACTCGATATTTTCTGCGTCCACACTCACGCAATTATATTCTAGGCGCGTCTGGCTTTATATATTCCGAGTGTGTAGCTCTAATTTTTGGGGTAATTGAAATTTTGTTACAATACCAATGTAATTTAAAAAAGAAAAATTTATTTCATTGAATTAAACCGAAACAAACATTTTATGCATCTTACTTAAAGAAAAAAATTGTGACATTGATTCTAGAACTTCCATTACGATGCGCTTCCTCTTTTTTTCTTTTGCTTTCATTTATTGCGCTACAGACATCACAATATGTACCTACTTTTCTTCCGTCGGGACGACAAGACAAGTTCCAAATTACTAACTACCTAACATAAGTAGATATTTTAGAATAATATACTTTATTTATTGATTTCTGATAGGCAATTTTAAAACTTTTTCATCGTATAAACGAAATGATTGTATAGTTATAATAGTTATTGCAAAATTAGACTTCAAAATATTGAGATATTTTTTTATAAATAATGCTCTAATTTCATTTTAAAATATATTTATTGTAATAAGTTAGAAAGAAAATTTATGAAATTTGAAATATGTGTAAACTAATATATAAAGGAATTAAATCTCAATGAATATAAACAAACTGAAAGTGATTCAATAAACTCCAATTTATTTTACAATAATAGAATCTTTATATTATGGATTAAATGTACATTAACACTAATAAAATATTAGTGTTAAACAAATCTCGAGCTTAATACTTATAATCAGAGATATTGTAGTTGAAAATAAAAAATGTAGCATCTTTATACGTACAATTTATTTTTCTTTTATTCTACTTTAATTATCCACATAAATTATATTTGTCTTGTATTTGTTATAATTTAAGCAAATTTTTAAAGGCATTCTTTCTTAGCACAATCTGTTAAAAGCTATATAGTACTGCACCAATTTGACGATATATTTACTGACTGATAAAAAAAACCTTAAAAAAGAAATAAAAGAAAAAAATTAAACCAAAGATTGATAATATCACTCATAATAAACGATTGTTATGATATCCTGGTTATCTGGATAAAAGAATTGTTAGAGTTATACGGAGTGTATAACGTGAAAGCTAAAATGAAGAAAACGAAGAGTCGGAAAAAGCGGAAAAGTTAGAACAGAAGAAAGGACGTTGGTCATTGCACGCGGGTCTACGGTAAACTTTCGTTCTGTGAGTGCTACTACGAGGCCGTTTTCTATAAATAATTTTAATACATTATACCACACCACACTGGCATACGAGAGCAAAAGAATAAGAGAAAGAATAAGAGAAAGAAAAATAGAGTGAGTAGCGGGAGATAGAGGGTTGTGAGGGAATGGGCGAAAGAGAGAGGGGCGGGAGGGGAAGAGAGAGAGAGAGAGAGAGAGTAATGGCCAGGTCTCACTTCCGTATACTTACTTTAGGAGTTTTATGTTGGATACATGTTCCATTAAACCTACCTATTCAACTATAAGTAAGATTAATTTGATTATTTTCAATAAGTCACAAATCAGTTCGATAGATAATTTAATCACTTCTTATAAAAACTTAAATGTCTGACTCTTTAAATGATTTTTTAGTTTAATCTATATATTAATATGGAACAGATGTTAAATGTTTGCATTAAATCAAGAACTTCTAATTTATTTTAATTTTTTCAATTTTCAAGCATTGCTCATGCACGCAAGAATAATGTGTAATATAGCAAGCTATAAATACATAATTATTAATATTTTACTACGTAAATAGATAAAGCAATAATATCTGATTATATTTATTCTTATTATATTTTTATCGCGAAAAAAAAAGAAATAAATTTAAGAAATGTTCGATTAACATAAAATTAAGTATTGATTCATTTTGTTATCACTAATAATTATTTATTTTTATGCATATTTGAAGTAAAATTAAATGAATTGTATCAATGTAGAGAATTTCATGGGTTTACCGCTACGTATAATGGAAAATTTATATTTCTTCTTTTAGTGAAATATGATAATTCGGATGTTTCAGAATGATAGAATATTTAAAAGGCTAAAAGTTTTACAGTAAAAAAAATTTTACTATTTTTCAAATAAAATAAATGGTTTCTATATGTATAATATATATACAAATTATATCGATTCTAGTACTTTTGGACATTTGAAAAATTGAAAATACTTGAAAAATTCCTGACCACATTATAACGATTAAAAATTATTTAAGATCTAAGATGCAATAACACCTTTTTATTAATTTTAAAATGTAAAATGTATGTAAAAACTTCTCCACAGATCTGCCACATCGTTAAATTTTATTTGCTATTCAAGTAGGTTTTACTCCTCCAACTGTAAGCAAAATTTATTACGTTATACACATATATAAGACTTTCAAAATTTTTTATACTATAAGATGAATAGTAGAACATTTATTTATTTATTTATTATTTATTTATTTATTTATTTCAAAGTCCCAAGGGTTTTGTATATTTATTGAAAGTTGATAATGAATTTTTTTCTATAAATAAATTAAAAAGCTATCAATACGTCGCAAAGTAAAGCATTTATTTGTTTTAAAAATATATTTTACATTTTATTATTTCAGATTGGTTAAAAATATTTGCCAAAAAAAAAATTCCTTTATACGTAAGCAAGGTTAAATAATCTTTCCAATTCTTTGTAGTATTGGCGAAAACAAAGTTTTGTGATTCATTTATTAGAAGGATATTGATGTATTTATAGTACCACTAAAAACACATTTGATCTAAATTCAGATTTCTTAACTATTAAGAAATCTATGTCTGGCTTGTGAAAAGTAAAACTACATCAGATGTATTTTCAGTCATGATTTACGAACTATGAAGATATATTATTTCGCCGTAAGCTGTACTTCGATTGCTTTAAATTTACTAAATAAATTTATTAAATAATTTAAATTTAAATACACTGCACCCATATTAACGCATACATAGAGAAAAACTAGCATTTAGAAGTGAAAGAAAAGTTATAAAAAATATACGTAACAAAAAGATTACCTTTTATTTAATACAAATCGAATTCTCGGATCGAAAGAAAACGCATTGAGTTTAGTGAAATTTGAATACTCCTTTGAAAAGAATTTTATTGTGAATATGAATAGGAATATATTTATCAACATTGAAAAAAGTTTCACAAATGTAAGAAACGTTTTGGATTATTTATAGCTCACATTATGGTACTAAATTTCTATTCGATTAAAATTTTTCAAATAATTGGATGCAACGTAATGAGTTTACGGCACAACAAATATTTCTTTAAAGTGCTCAAAAAAATAATCAGCAGGCAGATTGTTTAATGCTTGATTAACTCGACTGCGCGCGTACACGAGGCCTCGTGATAAATCACTCGGTTTAATATATACTATTAACGCGCAGCCGCGAAAAGTGCATTTTACCTCTCCACGAAGATCGTGAAAAATGGCATTCCGGTGGCCATCTGTTCGTTTTCTTCGCAGAAGAACAAACAGAAAGAGAGAAAGAGAGAAAGAGAGAAAGAGAGAAAGAGAGAGAGAGAGAGAGAGAGAGAGAGAGAGAGAGAGAGAGCGAGCGAGCGGCTACATTAAGCGTCGCATCGAGCATCGCTTAGTATTTTCGGGCCGTCCACTGGCCGCCGGTGCGCACCGAAATGAATGCCATGAGCGCTACCGTGTGGCAGTAATAATAAATAAATAATAAATAATAAATAATAATAAAGACGTACATGAGATGTACAGCGAGCATGTGGGAGACCCCCGGAAGAATTATTGTCGCGTCGCTGCATCGCTAATAACGCTGATCGCTGATCGCCGACTTCGATTCCACCGACACGCGGGATCCTTGCTCAAAGAGAAAATCAGCCCTGCGTACCACTTTTTAGAGCGCTGGGAAGAATGAATATTCCAACGAGTAACATCCTTTTTCTCGAGAGAGTTCAAAAACAGTGGTTGTAACATGTATATGTAACTTGCGGGACGTTTTTGGTGCGATAACCCACCGAGAACTCAGCCATAGATTTTCTTAAGCCAATATTCTTTAATCGTAAAGAGAGATGTTTTTAATACATCAAGTGTATTTCCTTTATCATTGAAATTATTTCCGTTCATTTATCCTAATACACGACTAAATTTTAGTATCTTTTTTAAAGTAATTACAAATTTAAAATAAATAAATATTTATTTATATCTAAGCATTTAAAAATTCTTAGAGTAGAAGAAGAAGTTCTTGTTATTAGGTATACGCGTATTGGTAAGAGAACTAGAGTTAACATTAATGTCTTTATTTAATATTATCGTATATGATGCAGTTTGGAAATTAATTTTTGAATAACCGAAAATAAAAAGCCACTTATAGTATAAGTAGTTAATTCTATTGCTCTAGTGGTACATTGATATTATCCAAAGGAAAGGATTAATAGCTTTCCTATTGCATGAATTACAGATTGAAATTTTACTTTGGAAGTCTAATAGTTATATTTGTATTAATTCTATTAGTTATTTATAATTCAGATGCTATAATTTCGAAATAAGTTTTATATGTTAAATACGTTAAATACGTTACATAATTTTATAAAACTTTATATAGAATTTTCGAGAGACTATATATTTTATTTTTTAATAAATTAGTTAGAGTATTATCAGAATTAGGCAATTGAATTATCTTTTAAAATGAATGTTTGTGCACATATATTCACAACTTCTAATCTCCTTCAAACAACATATTACATTTTTTAGGATGTGCATTTTACATGATCGTTTAAAAAGTATTTTTAATAACAGTTTTATAACGTAAAAGTAAGTACGCTGTAAGAGATTCACTAGCTTAACTATATAAAACATTAAAAATAATACAAAATTAAATTTACCTAATTTGAGATACAAGAGGTAAATTATCGAATCATTTGACATTTAAGTGTTAATATTAAGATATTAATAATGGAAAGAGATGACGATTAAGAAATAAAAATATAATATGTATATAAATTGATATATATAAGAAAGAAGCAAGGTGCGCCGTGTACCTATTTTCAATCATGCTCGTTGCCATGGGTGATTGCAAAATTTTAAAAGTCTCTGATGAAACTGGCCTGTGAACCTCGTATCCTCTGTTTTATAGGTTACCAGCAACGTTTCATTGGTGCTCGATACTCGCTTATTCCGAAAGTGCGCATTACTGTCGCTATTGACACGCGAAATGTTTTGGTGTTTTTGAGACTTTTTCAAAATAAGTAGAAATTGATGCATCTGCCGCTTGAACAACTATACTTCCGGTGGACCGAGCCAACCTCATTTTTGGCTTCAAATAGACAGTCGAATGTAAACAAAACACGATTTACGCACTCTATCATTTTAACCAATTTTAGATAATAATTTACATTTCAATTATTATGCTTCTTAAGATTGTGTTATATTTAAATTATATACATCGAAATTTGTACATCCACGCAAATACCATACTTAATATTTATACAGTAATTCTATCCTTCATCGATAAAACGATGTTACAACGTGCTATTGCATCGTCGATAAATCATAAACATAATAGAATTGTTATTTTGAAGGGAATAATTTCAGAATAAGAAACTAAAATTCATATTCATCTAAATTCATCTGAATTGCAGTTAAAACGTCGCTATTTTGTAAAAAGTTGCAGTGACAAATTTAAGTAATATACTTGTTAGCCAACAAAACTGAAAAGGAAATTTAAAAATTTTAAAAGTTTGCATACGTGTTTATTTTAGCAAATAAATACAGTGAGATTTCTTTTATTTTTAAGAATAAGCCATAACACAAATTCAACTGTCTAGCCCCAATTAATCTATTTATAAGAATAAGCAGATTAAATGTAAGAATGCGAATGCTATTGTACCTCGTAGAAAAAATAATTGTATATTTAGCTGTTGTAAACGTTAACAATAAATTCAATGTAATCCACTAAGTTTTAGCAGAGACTTGGGATACATGCGTCGGATTAAAGCGAATCGTTGGAAAGGACGAGATGAAAGTAAATGATCGTTGAAGAGGGTAGAAGGTGTCAGGATGCAGGAGCGACCGTGGCTCAGCCAAAGCTCGCTAAGTGTCGCGTGGTCTCGTTAAAAATTGCGCGGTGTTCAAGGAGGAAGTCCCTCCCCGACGAAAGAAAATCGCTCCTGAAAAATCCAACAAGCCGGCCTTTTATGGCGCGTCTCGTTTGTCTCGTTGACGGTCGCCGGTACCAGTCCCCGCGGCAACCATCGCACATCCTTGCGTCGCCGCGCGAATAAAGGCAATCGCCCAGAGGTGTGGCGACAAAGAATGCAAGAAGAAGCGCATCAACACTTACCTTCGAGGGAAGGCGGAGGGCAGCAGCAGCGGCGGCGGCGGCGACGGCGGCACTCGGTAGCTCTGGTGTCCGACGTGTTCAGGCGACTGCGCCAGAGCTGGATCAGCTCGCTCGGGGATCCGATGGTGGTGTCGGCGCTGCCGCTGCTACCGCTGCCGAAGTGTGGCATCACTCGTACCGATTTAGACCGCCCGAAATAGCGACGAGTTATTGCTGTTACCTCAAGCCCGCGTGTATGCCTCAATTTTCCCGTAAATGCGGGAGCCGCCCTCGGTCCCGGGGCTTTAGAATTTCGCCGTGCGGCACCGGGACAATGGAGATCGTCGACCCGCCACCTCCTGGCAAGATCTCCCGATCTCCCTTCTGCAACAGTGTTTACATTAGGATCGCAACAGCGCATTGCGTCATGGTGTATTGTTGTTTTCCCAGGTTAACGAGGGCAGAGCCATCGGACGTAACGCAACACGCTCCGTGGACACCCTTGGATTTTCAATAAAAACGCGGCGTCGCTCGACGGCTCCACTGCTTTCTAATTTTAAGAGTACCAGCTGCCCTACTGCTTCTAATCAGCAAGGATGCTTTATCGTTTCCTAAGTTTTTCTTCCTCAAGCGATATTTCCCTTTTTTCGCCGCTCGATCATTCCTAAAATTTAACTCAGTTGCCGATAACCATTAAGATAAAAATAGAAACATACTTACTTCCTGTATTGAGACAAAAGCCGAAAATCCACTGTTAAAAGATCTTATAATTTTCAAAATTAGATCAATATTGTGTGCAACGCATCACAAAACTTTCTTTACAGTTAATCCATTGTTACGCGAAAATATTTTATTCCTACAGTTTCTGGCTAATTCTTTATAATACATTTTATTTATAAAAAAAAAAATGCTTGCAGTGAATAACATCTAATTCTTAAGATAACAACTTTGTTCATACTTTGTTCGTCTTTTGTTTTTTAAATATTTTACGCGACCTCGTTAAAATAAACTACAGTACTTAAATTGAATTATCAAGAACAAATAAAATTTTTTTAATTTGCTGATAATTATTAAAATATTATTTATTGCGAACAGTATTGAAGGCAGCAAGTGCTCACCGGTCATAAATTTCATGATTAGAAATATTAGAAAATTATTTATTTATACTTTTAGTAGTTTTTTATTTTAGTTAGAAATCAATAATCTCTTCAAATATATTAAGCAGTTATTAAAACTTTAGTCATTTAAGTAATTACAATTGATATAATATTTTCATACAATGTCAGGCGCTGCTATTGCAATTTAACTATTTTACACAATGTGATGATTAATATACTTGACAATTTTATTTTTAGCTTCAATTTTACGTGTCAGTATGAGAGAGAAGAAAGCGTAAATCTTATGTAAATATTTTAAAATGAAAAAATATATTCTACTTTAATCAAATTATTACTTTCCTATTACATATTTCCTTTAACTAATAATGAAATATAAATTACACATCTATTCATCGTAGTTTAGTAAGTTTGAAATAAATATTACAAACAAATGAAAATATTGAGTCTCAAAAATTAATTTTTAAATCACTTAAATTTTTCTTTAGGATTACTGTTGATATCTTATTATCGACATTGGTTAATGTTTTTAAGGGTTTAAGCGGCATTCAAGAAGTTTTAGATGCTTGAAAATATATCAAATTCTTTTCAAATATAGATGTTAAGTTTAAAACAAAACACATATAACGAATTTCAAATATCAGTTTGTTAATTATATTACCAACAAATGTAACTGCTAGAATGTGTAATATTTTCCGAAGAATTAATAATAGTTAAGTATCATTACTAATGATCTTATATTATTATATAATAATATTAATATTTGTTATATTTTATTATTTTAAGAGATAACAATTTTCTCGTACATTTTTTGAAAGAATAATAATTTAATATAAATATAGAATATGTGTAATATTATACTGCGCATTTAATATTATTTTATTTTTTAATAATACTTTTTAATAATTTAATAATAATTTTAGTAACCAATGTGTTTGACAATTTTATGAACCTACATTAAAAATCAAAATATTCCGTAGACAGGTATTAGGTACTTATACAGTATAAATAAAAGCTTAAATATTGAAATTAAATAACTTCATATTTTTAAAAATTCAGAGAAGAAAAATAATTATTACGATTTATTAGTAATAATAAATTTTCTCTTATAAGTGTCCTTTTTAATAATTTAAATATATGATTTAATGAAAATATAGATTCTGAATGTTATTTGAAGAATAAACGTTTTTTCAAGATTATACTTTGAAAAAAATTAAATATAATTATGATTTGCACATAATAGTTTATCTGTTTTAATATATTCTTTAAATGACAACAAGTACATCCAAATGTCGATACACTTTGAAAATGAATTATTGCACGTAATTGTAAAATTTTTAATATCAGTTTATTAATATTTTCAAATTAAAATAATATAAATCTTTTCAACTTTAATTTAAAGACCATAATCTCTAAAACATATTACTTATGTTTTATATCATATAGAATTATAAATATTTTTTGAAAAATAAATTTTTATGACATTGCTATGCAGTAGTACGTATTAATTTTGTTTAGTTTTTATCTATAATTAGAAGTTTTCATTTCATTTTCATAAGTTAAATTCTATGAAAATTGATCTACATTAAAAAATAAAATAAAAAAGAAAAACAGAAAAGCATGATAATTAAAAAGGTCCATAATGGAATCGTATAGTTGAAATAATACGAATAGAATGTACGTTGCAGGTAATTCGATAAGATAATTACGTATAGTTCGTATAGTAACGATATATTTATTAATTTAATTTTAATGTTATCGATATTAAAAATTTGGCGTTCTTGATGTCATCAAGACATCAAGAACATCAAGAATGCATGCCAGACCATAAATTTATGTATTTGTTAAAAACTACAAATCTAGTATTTAATTTTAAAAACATCAATTTTCAAGTGTCGTATTCTTAATATGAACTGTTCTGTGTTGTCTCAGTTTCTATTCTAAATGACAGTTATTTTTTCCGAGTATTAATATTATTTGATAAATTAAAAAAAAGCATAAGAAAAAAAAGCAAATAAAAGAAAATCCAAAATACACCATGCACTAGATTTGGCATTGTAGACAAATTCAAGTTTCTGGCAAAGGAGCTTTTCAATATAGATACGTAAGATGAATTAATACAAATAAACTGAATTGCAATAAATGTATAAAAAAATTTGATATATTTGAGCGTAATAATTGAATGTTCCATTTTTCAAATCAATATGAAGAAGTAATGAATAATTGAGACAAACAAGATAAATGGACTATACCGAATGATCGATTAGATAAGATGATAGATGCTTACATGACGTATTGTCTTTCGTTGCACAAATTTGAGAAAAGAAAAAAAAGGAAACGAAATAACAGAGGAGTTGTAGTTCGAGTTCGTTTGGAGTAGCCGCGTGTCGGATACGTATATCGTGGTGAAATCGCGGCGAGGAACTGTGCGCGCGATAAAGCGCTTATCCAGATGATGCGGAGCGCTGCGTAGCTTCCGCCTCGCCGGTACATGATCAAAAAGTATAAGAGTCCAAAAGCAATTCCAGCGAGAGAGAAAGAATGAATTAAGTGAGTCAAGTGAGTCAGGCGCGCAATTCGCGGCTAACTGCTCTGTTAATTATGCGAGGCGGCAGCGCGCGAACGATTATGGGCAACGGGTACGAGTTCTCTCCAGTTATGGCGAGTGAGACAGCTAGACGGGACGCACGTAGGGCTAAAGGGTGACAGAGAGGAGTGCACAACGTCTCGGCTGCTGGCAGCCAGAACAACTTTTTTATCTCCCGCTACCGCAGGGACTACCGTGCCACGTTGAGAAAACGTGCCTTCGCGAGTGGAAAGAGGGAGAGAACGGGACGATGTCCCAAGGTCACCGCAGTCATCATCGCTTATTCCGCATCCATGGGGACCGATTCCCCGGAGAGCGTCCGATCACCGCTGATATGGCGCGCGAACTTGATTTCCGTTTTGGCTCGCAGCGAGCAGCGGGGCTACAGAGGAGCCAATGATTGGTCGCGACGAACTCCAAGGGCGGCTCCAGTCCGATGGTACGGCTTACTTTTCGACTATTCACAGGCGACCTAATCCAGCGGTTTCGGTGCCTAATTTCCGAGAACAGAGCTTTCGCGATGACGGGAAGGTCGCAGCCTCCTTCGCCTCTCCCCCTACTGGTGTCAGCGGCACATGCGCACGCTAGCGTGTGCACACACACATATTCCTGTATTAAAAATAAGCTTATAAGCGCCACCTTACGACCCGCACGATTCCGACATCCTCGTAATCTCATTTCCCTTTCTACCTCATGAAGAGGCATATTTTTAAATATTCTTTCCCACCATCTGTCTTTCACGAAATGGAGAGAGAGGGAAAAGATTACGAGTGACGTAAAAAGATTAAGGTGGTTCTTAAAGGTCGTTATTGTGACATTTATATACTAAATAATTTAATTATATGGCTACATAATTCACCTGAAAAACAAATTTACAGATAAACATAACTGCTGAACGTATTTCTTTTCAACTGATGAGAAATTATAATTTTTTGGGTGTGTATGTGTGTGTGAGCGTGCGCGCGCGTAACGTTTAATTAATTTTTAATGCATAAATTCGTGTTTGCTATAAAAAACAAAATTTGCTACAAAATTGCTACAACTTTAACGTTCCAACTATTAATGATCTTTTATTCAGAACCAGTATTAAGCTGGACACATAAGCTCTTCCGCTTTGGTAGTGTCACCGATCGAGACAAATGTCGAAGTTAAGTGTTAGGTTGCGAAAGGGGCAGAAAAGCTTGGACTGTATGGATAATGGACTCGAGTGACAACCTTTGTCCAAATCTAATGAACATTGTCTTCGTTGGACTTCTCAGTTCTCTGATTGAAAGCTCGTTTCTTGTTTTCTCTCGGTCAATGGGATATTTATGCGATCTACCTCCAGAACTAAGAATAAACAAGTTAATGCAACAATACTCACATGCGAGAATAATTGATCTCATTTGCTTCTGTTAAGTACTTCGAATACTATTAAACTGTGTATAAATGGTGAAATAATTTCAATTGTAGACTAGATAACATTGACGTACTATAAAGTACCTAGTCTTTTTTTTGCATTATTGAATTGTATCTAATTTTAATACATTTTTATGTAATACAATGTTGACTTGATCAATTTTATATCAATTTGAAATGTAAGAAGTTACGTTTTGTATAAAAATGTAAATAATTATAAAGGAGATTTTGGTTTCAATTCAAAATGAATATAATTATGTTTGATTATTCAATAGATATTATTATTATTATTATTACTCAATAAATTATCATGAAATGTTTTTTTTTGTTTTCTATAATTTTGAATTTTTATACATATTGTTATAATACATTTTATGTAGTCTTAAACTGCTTTGCGTTAGAAATTGTAGTTAATTAAAAATGTACATTTATTACTTAGGAAATATTTAGAAGACAAATATTTTAAAATAATAAAGCATATTGAGTGGTAATATCGTCAATTACTAGAATGATATTTTTCAAAGGGTATAAAGACAAAACATTTATAACAATACGTAAGTATAAATATCATATCGCTGCAGTAAAAATAAAATTAAATAAGTTTTTCCTACATTTTTTATCATAAATAATATATTAATTACAAAAATCGATAAAAGTCGATAATCATTGTCGAAAATAAAAAAAATATAAAGAATATATTTATTGTAGAAGAACAAATTTAAAGTTTTTTAAACCGCAATTAAAAATTATAAGACATTACAAATATTCTTTCTTCAAATGTCTAATGAAATAGAAAGCATATACATACGCACAAATAAAACTAAGGCGTTTAGAAAAATAACTCATGTATTACTCAAATATCCTTTACTGTCAATAATTAGTATACAGATCAGAATTAATAATAAATTAAGGTATAAAAAAAAATGTTGTCGCTTATTTAACTTATTTTAAGAGGTAAATGAATTTATAGATTATTTATATATATAATTATTTATAGATTGTTTTATAAATAATATATTTTTCATTAGTTAAATAAAGAATAACAAATCAATAGAAATTTCAATTATTAATTAATTAGTAATTGCCGCAATTAATGATTTTATTTTCTTTCAAAAGAATTTACAATAAGCATTATTATAAAGTAAGTATAATTATAAGCCAATGTATCTTTATACCGATTTATATTTTGATAATTTTAGATAACATCGTTCAAAAAGTATTTATTTCTAGTAGGTATATTTGATTTGAAAAGTCTAATAACTTAAGACATTTAAAAAAATAAATATATTTCAAAGACGATGAAAAATGAAGACAGAAAGATAATACAAAGGCATGTATAAATATAAAAAATATATTATATTAAATTTTGAACAAATTACTAAATGCTCAACCTGAAAAATCTTTTTAAAAATAAATTTTGTAAAATATAATTACAAAAACTTTAATGATGATTGAAGAATGCATTTATAATATCCATTTACGTAATAAAGGTCTTACCATAATTTAATCATCAGAAAATATAAAAACAGAAATATAAAGTATAGTGAAATATGCTCTTAAAATATTTCTAACGTTACAGTACCAGTTAATAAAATTTTAATTTCTTCCTTTAAATGTGAATACGGTTTTAATTTATATTATTATAAATATAAATTTTGATTGTATTCGTATGAACTTTTGCATTATCTTACATTACCACAAGATATATGAAATACTTTAAAATATTATTCATACATAAATATACATGTCATTATTATAATATTTTCTTTTTTCATGTTTAAATTAAGATTTAGAAAAACAAAGTTAAGTAATTAAGACATAAAGTGTATTTTTCTCTTATAAGACTTATTTTCTTTTATTGATAAACAAATATTAGGCTGTGAAAGATGAATTTTGTAAACATTAAACTATGCAATGATATATTTCTAGGTGTTAATATTATTAGAAAATTGGAATCATAAGTCTTAATAGCTTCTTGTAGGAAATGTTTAAATGAAAATATATAATTTAGAATGATCAAGGGCAACTTATGTATTAATAGATTTTATCCAAAGACAATTTGAGCGTGTCTACACACTCAACTTTATGTCAAAACCTATTTATTAATGTAATAACTTCAAAATTTGGGAAAATATTGTTCATACATATATACAGTGAAATGAGTTTTAATAATGTTATTAAAACATTATTTGTATAAAATAAAACTCTATATTTGACTAATGATTGTACCACGATTTCGTATCAAATATTGAATTCCCATAGCTTTTTCATGAAATATTTATTTAAGAATATAAATATAAATTTTTTGAAACTCGTAGAGCTCATAATTCTTTATCATATACAATCTCTTTCGATGTATCACTCCTTTATAGAGAGTTACAGATTCTGGTTACTAATATTTTTGTATTTGTATTATACGGTTATTTAAATTAATTTTATTAAAAATGTTAATACTGTTAATAATATTAAAAGAATTTTCTAAAATCTCGACTACTGATTCGAACAATGATATTAAAATAATAATACACGAATACAAACGATTGCATTCTAATCAGTCACTTGACAGTTTTCAAAATTCGAATATTTGTGAAAAAAGCATGGATTTATCTTCGTTTTAAGGAAAGTCCAGATACTCTTAATTTACGAATTCCTTCCCAAGTTTTACAATTTGTAATAAAAAAATTGGGCTTCCTATGATGTCATTCTTCGATTTATCCGATGCTAAATGTCACATGACAATATCAGCAGCAAAGTTTAAACTGCCGCATCTTCAAAGAAAAAACTCAACATCAGGTCCTCCTCTGTCTTCTTGCGTAGCACACTTTCGCTATTGGTATATCTATCTCGTCTCAGCCGCGAGAAAAACTATGCTCATTCACGCTCATCCTGGCACTCAAGAATCCTTTTCCCCGTAGCTCGATTCCGCAGGCATGAAAATCAGGAGCGAATTCGTTCTTCAGCCTCTCTTCTGAAACCCAGGCGAGTCTGTCCATGCGCCGAGGGATCCCGTCGTTGACATTTAGGTGCGTCGGGGCCTGACGAATGCGTTCACGTCCCCACCGCCGAGCGCGAGGCCACTTTCGACTGGCGGCGACGGCGGCGGTGGCAACGCGCAGCCGAGGCCCGGCAACCCGTTAACCTACTTGGGGCTCCCAGTCGCCGATCCCCCTTCGCTAGAACTTGATCTACGCCAAGTTGCCGTCGAGTGCTCAGCTGCACGTGTGCGAGCAAGGAACGCGCGAAACATGCTCTGGTGTCATCCCGGGGAGTCGAGGAATTGCTGCCGACCGGGGATCGACGTCCGTGCTAGGCGCCGCTAAGTCTACGAGGACGAGCAAAACGGTGATTGGCTCATTTTTTGTACTACTCTTCGAGCTCCAGTTCCCTACGAAGATCCGGTGCTCGTGTAGTGAAAACAAAAGTATCCTTGTGACTGCGTTGTGCCACTTTTAGCCGAGTTCCATCATTGTGCTCGTTATTCGTTGATTTGAAAAAGGCGTCATCGCTCATTTGTAATCCAGTATAAATAAATGCGTCGTCAAGTCGTCATCGTCAAATCAAAGAAATTTCGTGTTAGAAACCGGTTTTCTCAGACTCGAGCAAAACTGAAGTCTGTGCCCACTACATATTTCAATCACTTCATAATCTCAAACCTGACTCCTCTGACAGCTGTACTTTCAATTTGGAGAAGTAGTAGAGAAATTTATGGTGAAACTCAACTTCCTAGTTTTGTCGGATTTAGTCATTAAAAAAGAAAGCGTCGATTGTACGGCCGATATGCGAACAACGATGGCCGCTTGACCGTTGTAGTCAATGTGTCTGCTGAGAAATTGCGAACGAGATCCGTTGCGAAACACTAAGGTTCTTCTCGTTTAAATTTTTCGAATAAATTTAGTTATTCAAGAACGTTTGAAATTCATTGATTGAATTGTATACAAGTCACTCATTTCACATTAATCAACTGTTTTACGTTGTATATTTTTCGAAATGTAATAAAAGCTTCTTAAATATTTCAAAATATTGAACGTGTACGTTCAATTATATCAATTCAAGTTCAAGGATGTTGGCAAAGTTTCTTTAATTATGATGAAATTATGTTTATTCACATGTGTGCAGAATTTCTAGTAAAAAAATGATTACTTAGCCAATATAATAAACTTGAAGTTCTGTAAAAATTAAAAGAAAAATTACCCGCTATTAAAACAATATACCTCACAATTATATTAGACGACTCTTTGTGTATCCTTGATACCAAAATCGAATAAAACGATGAAAATCATACTTTCACAATATTAGCATTGCATGCACACGTGAACCAATAATTGAATCACTAATTTCCAAGGTTTATCAAGGTTTATATTTTCAGCAGAAAATTGAACATAACTGCATCAGGTGCTTTCTACTTAATAACGCAGGCACTCTAGTATACATTATATTAAAAATATTATATCATAAAAAATTTTTAATAAAAAAATTTAACGATTATTCTTAAAAATTTGTTTGCATAGCACAAGGTAATAATACTTTTTTAAGATCAGTACATTTCAAGAGAACAAGCATCAGGATATTTTTAAAATAATTTATGCGTTATGTATAAGTTGTACATGATATTACTAGACCGTACGCGTAATTTGTAATGCATTTGATCATGAGGTAAAAAGAAATCAGCATAAGTTAATAACTAAATAAAAATCGTCGGTCAAATGGTGGGTTATCAACTAAAATGCGTATCAACGAGTAAAAGTACCTAACAAACAAGTTCACTCTTCGCCAAGAAAATCACCGCAACCGTAGTGTAGCATTTTGAAAACTGTTTTCTCCTTGTTCTCTGAGAGTTATAATGCGAATATGCAAATAACGAATGGAAAGTGCACGTCGCGTGGGTTATTTTAAAAGTCAGTGAGGAATATTTTAAGAATCCTTAAATTGATGGAACGCTCAGTGTAACGCGATCCTTTGATCGCTTAATTATTAATGCCCAATTAAAAATCTCTAAACGGATCTGCGAAGTGACTTATCGTGTTCAGAATACACGACGTTATCGAGCGCTAACGTTAGCCATTGAAGAAAAATCTTGCCTTGATCACGTACGTTACCATCCATACCTTACCGATCCACGGCAAACAACAAGAAATTTAAACAAAAAGGCGAAGAAAGCCGAGTTACGGTCTCGCAATGTCAGCTCTTTGCACTGACTCACGTATACACATGAACGCTGGGAACAAGTGCCTGGCGACACTGATAAGCCATCGTCCCACAGCTTCTCGAACCACCCGCGTTTCAACCGTGAACGACCACCTTGATCGTAACATGGGACCAATTAATTTCCGCACTGCGAAAATGCAATCTCTAACTTCGTACGAGTTTGGTAGCGCTGGATTCAGCAATTAAAGAAATCCATCCTTTTCTTTGCCCCAAAAACAGCGAAGGATAGATTAATAATTATCTTATTGCACTTGCGCCCAATTCTTTACCTGCGACTTTCTGCGATACATCTTTACAGAAGATGTTAGTGTGCTTATTTGCTCAACGAAGTCCGTGCAAGGAGAGTCATTGTCTAGTTTCTCTCAAAAGACAATTTTAACAACAAATATGCGTATTTCATCTGTCTTAGGGTACACTCAACAATCTTCTTGAGCAATATTTTACTTCTAATTCTTAAAAATATCTACTCACATGCATCTTTTAAACAAGATTGTAGAGACTTTTTTGAGTAAAATTCAAAATTTTTTATTTCTGATCGAATTACGGAAGTCATTTAAATATGTTTATTTTAATATGTAGTGTATAATTAATGTAAATGGCTGAGGAATTTTTCACATGACTCACTGGCTCTGTGAAATCTTATACTTAAATATTGCGAATAAGAAAATGCCGAAAACACATGGAATAGCATAAGCATTTCTCTCCATTCTGATAAATTATGAGCAATGTAACTCTTACTTTTCAAATATCTTAGAACACTGGATAAATATTGCATTTTTAATAGGTATTTTTAATACATTTTTAATAACCTCGACGACATAACATATTATAATTTCTTATATTACTTTAATTATACAATTACTAGTACTGTGCCCTTGTTTCGTTACAATCGAATAAAAAAATCAGTAATGCATCATGATTTCATATACTGACATACTTATCAAGGTCAAATTCTTGACCTTGTAAAAAAAGAGCACTACTTTCTTACGTTAGATAATTTTCAAACAAATAAATATACTCTTTTTATTCTTATTTTGAAATTTTAATATATTTTTGGTTCATTTGAAATTAGCATCATATCACAATCTTTTACAATAAAGTAATGGTAAAGTGACATAATTTTTTTACTAAAAATTATTAATTAGTTAAAAATTGTTATTGCTCTAGAATACTTATAAAAAATAAAGAATAGTTGATAGGCAAGTAAATAATTGTGCTATTAAAATTCTAGTTTTAGTAAAGTATAATACAAAAAAAAGTTTTGTGTTATTACGTGATGTTAATATCCATTACCGGTATCTATTCTATGTGAAGCATAATTTCAATCAAATTATAAAATGTTTAAAGGCTTGAACAATTTAAAAGCGTTTAGAGAGTGTACATTTTTTTTAACTACAGAAAAAAATTTTTTATAACTAGCTTAACAATCTATAAATCAAGTTATAATATAATTAACTATAATATTTTTATTAATTTATGTGATGAAAGAAAATGTTAATTCAGAGACGATTTAAAAACTTATAAAAGTATATAAGTTATATGAGCTTATAATTTCGAAATAAATTTCATATGAAAGAAGGATTTTTTTTATTGTTTTATAATATAAGTATTAATGACTATGAATAGAAGTAATAAAATATTACTTTAAATAAATAAATCATAGGTGGACAGATATTCAATTCAAAGAAAGTTTTAAGAGTAAAATACGTAACGTACTTTTTTCGAACTTTTCAAAAAATTTTTACTTTAATTTTACTCAAAAGCGAATTATATATTATATACTTAAAAATTCAAATGCATGGTCTAGTAAAATGTATCAAAATTGTAATACTATAATGTATCGCTTACGTTCCTTTTACTTATTTATATAAATTATATTATTCGTAAAATAATATAGATTAAAGCTGACACGTCCAATTTGATAAAGCCATTGTTATTCGGAATATTTGACTACTTTACATTATATATCGACAATAAATAAATATAATTATATAAGTAAATAGTAAACCTAATTCAAAGTCACCTCTAAAAAAATAGGGAAATTTGATATGATAAATTTAAGCCAAGAATATGAAGAATTAACACTTAATCCTAC
This sequence comes from Wiebesia pumilae, assembly GCA_018907045.1. NCBI lineage: Eukaryota > Metazoa > Arthropoda > Insecta > Hymenoptera > Agaonidae > Wiebesia > Wiebesia pumilae. Next base: position 4,156,766 of record JACCHZ010000105.1, on the reverse strand, counting down.
ACTTAATAAAATTGAACATATTATATAGACAACATTCTATGAGTAATAATACAAATATCATTACGGAATTACTTGTTTACTAAGGATATTGGTTAACCACAAGTTTTTTATCTCTTTGTTAAAATATCAGATAAATTTATAATCTGAGATGTACAATAAAGTAGTTGTGTCTGTCTATAAAGTAGTTGTGTCTGTCTATAAAGTAGTTGACTAGCCTACCCTTTATTTTTTATAATTCGTTTCGGCAATTTTATGAACTATTTATTTAATATTCATATTGTTTTTATCTCAACGTATTTATACGAAAAATATTGTACTTTAAGTTCTCTGACTTCTAAAAATGAAATTCAAGACATATAAAGCTCTCTTATTTTTAAACTTAAGATACGTTTTTTTACGTACTATATCCATTGATGTAAATACTTAAGTCGTAGCTTCTTGAAAATGTTTAGGGTATCAAAAATTATAAATCCAGTATCAAACATGTTTTTAATAATGTTAATAGTTACTTATTGTAATGTTTTAAATAACACGAGACGTATTTTTTTTAGATACGAAAATGAAGGGATGGTTCGACGCATTTCGGAACGATGGTGGACCGACACTGTACAGTTATAGCAATCGTACACCAGTCACCGGAGATATTAGTTTGATTACCGTTTTCGTGCTGTTTGGCACAGTTTTCGTTGCATTTCTTCTCATATTTCCTGGTATTCGCAAAGAGGTATCAGGTCATTTTATTTATTAAAACATTTATACATGCCTAATCATTTGTTTAGTAAATTTAAACCAAGTTATTATATTTTAGATAATTATTTATTTAATTAATACCATAATGAAAACAATATTAATTATTAATGTTAATTTAATACAATTGTACCTCTGTTTTTTCATTTACTTTCGTTTATTTTTTACCTTCAATAATATTTATAAATTTATATATGTGAATAATAAGTATGTGATTCGTGCATTTTTAAGTAAAAAACTTAATGATACACATTTTCTTATCTGACATAGTTGCATTCAATAAAATGCCGGTAAAAATTACTATACATATAAATATTTCAATTTTATTATAGGTAATTCGTAAAAACATAAAAAATTTAAAAATAATAATATATAAATATCTTCATTAGAAGATATAATGCAATAACAAAATTTTATGACAAGTTTTAGTATCTGCGTGTTTTGTTCTTTTTCAAATAAATCTTCCTTGCACAAAGTAATTGAAGGTGTATTAAATTATCTTATTATATACTGTAAATTTTATTAATGTATCTCTACGATTAACTGGTACGATTAAATGCGTACCAGTTGCATTAAAGCATCTAACTCATAAAAAAAGATCGTCTCATTCTTTAATTTGAAAAGAATTAACATTTTAACAATAAGTCCTAGTAGCAATACATACGGATTATATTGGAACTTGCGTTAATAAAATGCTTATATTTTACACGATTATATATATATATATATATATATATATATATATATATATATATACATATATATTTACAAACGTGTACGCGACTTTGCTGAGTATACGCGTCCTTGGCCTACTAAAGGCGCAAAAAGTGCGAAATCGCTTAGTAATGCTGATCTTCTTATTCACGATTGAACAAAGTGCGAGTTATTGATAAAACTTGACGAAAGCATAAACGAAATCCGATCAAATAGTCATACATACGAGTACTATATTGCAGAGATTAACAACCTTCTTGACGGTGACACTGGTTGTCTTCGTTGGCATGACTATCAAAGGTTAGTACAAAGGCTTTACATTAATTTTCTAAATGTACGACAAATAGTAGATGGCACGTAAATATTACTTTTTTATTGCTATTAGAAATATCTGTAGGAGTTTTTAATTAATATATACGAATGTTTTATTCTAGTCAGTTTAAATAATAAATAAGTAATGTACTTAATTCGAGATTATTAAACACATTTTAGTTTCAAATATTTTATATGTTAAATCTTAAAAATTTTAAGAAATGATCTAATAAAGTATATCTAAAGTATATTATATTTTTTAAAATAAATAATATAATTTATTTTTACGAATAATTGCGTTTTCATTTACTTATTTACATAGTTATCATTTATTCTTAGACATAATAACAATAAAGCTTATTAGAGCTGATACGTTGATTTATACACTGTTGTCATTTTATAAGGTGTAATTTCTGTTAGAAAATAAGTTTGCAAAAATAAAAAGCAGAATAGCTGTATATAGTAAGAAATAACAAATAGATTTAAAGATAATGATACTTTAATTGAATAAAATCTTGTATAGGCATATTTTTAACATGTACCTAAATATTATGTTGATAAAAAGTTAAATCACTTAACTGTGGCTTGTTTCTTCGTATTTATTTACAACCAAGATAACCATTTCAACACCTATAGTAGTTTCAAGTTGCTCTTGGTAATTGTATTACATGAATTATGTGATATTTATTTGATTTCGCGTTTTCACTATTTCCAAAAATGGTGTACGTCACTTTAAAATACCTTGATGATACTTAAGTGTTAAGTCACAAAAATAATGAAAACCAATAACAAATACAATTAGATTTGTAAATAAAATTATGCAATTGCAAATGTAGTTGATCATAAATTAGCGATAGTTTCAAAAGTTCCGATAAATTAAATTGTACATCTAAAGATAAATATAATAATAACAATTAAGAATTTACAAATTAATTTGAAATTTTGTATTACTTAAGATCTGCTACAAATTATTTAAAATAGAAGATTATATATCAGATTATATATATACAATAATTATATACATACAAATATATATTTATTTAATAAAGTTATTAAATCAAACTTAACGATGACGAAAAATATACATTGTGTACCCTTAATTTTAGCTTCTCTTTATAATAATTGAAAGTATATTTCTTTTGCATAAAATTATGTACATTGTCGTTTGTTTTATATTTAATAAACTTGTATATCTTTAAGGTTTTAATAATTTTATTTATATTATTCGATAAATTTTCATAATATAAATACATTCAGAAATTTACAACAGTTATAAATATTACTTTATAGGAAAAAATGCATCATTTATTCAATATTTTAAACAAAATTGGTTTAGATCTATCCCGTAAAAACAATACATACACTTTTACTTGCGTAAATTGAGCATTAATCTACTAATTATGAACAGAAAAAAAATTCTATCCTTTTTTAATTTTAAAGTCACAATTTAATTAAAATAGCAATTATTTTTTACCAGAATGTGACTTAAAATGTAAGTATATTTTTAATTTTCAACGTGAACACTTTTATAAAAGTATGCTAGTGTAAATAATGAAAAAAATACATTTCTTAGTTGCTCTACTTGGCTCAACATGGCATACAAGCACGGCTACTATCGTCAGTTCCTACAGTGCCTTTTCGAAGCAAAGAATGGCAGCAGAAATTGGTGGATATATCGGTCTTATGCATATAAATATCACTTACAAAGGTAAATAATTTATATGCTTTTACATAATTACACATGTACAGTGTTATAATAGCTATTACTCAAACAATATAATTTATTGTAATTTGTCTTATAATGACATTTTAAATTATAATTATTCTTTATCATTACATGCGTATCTTACATATTACTGTACTAAAAAACAATATTCTTTATTATTTTTGTAGTATTTTCATGGTTAAATACATTACTTGAATTATATTTGTATTTGAATTATACGGATCTATAACAATAAATGAAATTCAAACGATTCAAGGTAGATTATCTGAAATTCAGTTTAAATTTCGTTATTCAAGAGAATATTAAATAATAATGATTAAGCTTTAAATAAATTTCAAAAATATATTGAGCAGACAGAGGTCAATATTATTTAAGAAATGGCTGAAATATTAAAATTATAAAGAAAATTTGGAAAACAAGAAACATTAAGTATTTGCTTTTAATTTCATACATACAAGAATAAAATTCGAAAAAGAATTAGTATCGGATGCTATTTTACGATATTTCTTCTACTGAAAATTCCTACCTATTAAATGTATTGAGAAGAACAACTATATTATTGGGTAACTAATAGAGCTATTTTAACAATACTCACATTTATAATATATTTGTAAATTTCTTATATTCTCTCATATTCCATTTAATATTCTGTTTAGTATTGCCTGAAAGCGCAGATATCGGGGATGTGGAATACAATGAGAGATTTTATTGGAGAAAACCTCACGAGATGGCGAATTGTTTTAAGGACGCACTGTACCGAGGGACTCCTTTCCCTATCGTCTCTCTTGCTGAATACTTTAGTCTTCACCAAGAAGGTTTTTCCTGGGGCGTCAAATATCGCGAGGCTGGTTATTACGCATCAGTTATGTTATGGTATGAAAGAATTATTATAGCCTTAAGATCATTCTGTAAAGGTTTTCTTATCCCACACGTTGTCGAGAGCAATACCTTACGAAAATGTCTTTTTAACAATTACGTGATAATGTGCGATACTTATTTTAAATATAACTAATATTATAATACGTATTTATAATAAATATAAATATAAATATAATAAATATAATTAATACGTATTTATCGGATGTAAAATTAAAAATAAATAAGTCTCAGCAGCTCGGTCATTCACATATAAAATTAAATTTTCTGAAATACTCCATTGCTTAAAAAACTGATAAATATTAAATGCATAAAACATTTATTAGCTTTTTCCGATTGATTGTCAATTAAAAAATTATATTTTTTATATTTATCCCCCATTATATTCTTGTGAATGCCAATTAAAATTAAATTATCAAACAGTAATAACATATATTTTTACATCTTACCCTCAAGAAACATGATTTCATTCTTTGGATGTTACGCCAGCTATTATACAATTTTAAACATGTATTTATTTGAAAATTAGTTAGTTTTTGAAAATTACATAATTTTTTAAAAATTTGTTTATAGCGCATAAATTTGTTTTTTTAATGATACGTAAAATTTTTGTAAATTAATAAAAAAATAATAATTATTCAACTCTAATTAAGTAATGCTCTACTTATATTCTTAACATCAAATTTTATCATTCTACAACCTTGAGCACTACATAGAATTATGTTAAATTATTTATTGGAAGCTATAAAATTATTTTTTAATGCGTATGACTTATTATTATTGAAAATGCGGAGAAAAAGTTGATTATTAGCTCACCAAGTATCTAACAACGTAGAACCAAAGCGAATTGAAAAAAAGTCATCAACTAAACCGACTATTTATGATTCTTCTTCTTTCAAGGACTTCTTTCGCCTCCTGGTCGATGACGAATCTACTGCTGGTGATGGTTCCGAGATACGGTGCTTACGGTATGATTTTTACGGGCCTCTGTATGCTCTTCACCAATCTTACCTATTGGTCACTTCTGCCATACGATCCACTGGTCGCTCACGTCGATGGCTCCATTCTAATTTTTAATTTCGGTTGGAATTATTGGTTGGTCCTAGTCGCCGGTGAGTTACTTTTACATTCTTACATTACTTCGAATACTGAATTTAGTCTGGTAAAATTTTCAGGGTTGCAATAATTGCAACACTTATATAAAGTAAATTCTATACCCACGATTTCATGAACGGGCAATATTGACTAATAATAAGTGACGTTAGCTTTTGTAATGAAGGATTTTCTGAAATGTAATTGTAATTTTGCTACTATATTTTTTCATTGTGATTTTCTGGCATTTCTATCATTTCGCATATTATGTACGACTGATAATTAAATTTTAGTTTGATTGAAATCTCAATATTTGAGGATTTAATACATATTGTTCCTAAGCTCGAATAGGCCTTATGTGCTGCATCAATTATTTATTGTATTGATAATAAAGATACGCAAATACACTTTTAAGCACTGATAACATTACAATTAGAATTTTTAAATTTACCATTTTATGAAACATTTTTATGTTTATTATATTAAATAGATAATTTTGAGCAGAATTAATATAATATTAAAAGATTTTATATTATGAAAAATTGATCCGATAACTGTTGCTATTGTATCAAGCTGTCTAGAAATGTAAGTTATGTGTACAAAAATATCTATTATCAATTATTGTATCTGTAGGAATTAAAATATTTTGATATTTGAAGAATAATAAATATAATGACTAATTTCATTTACTTTTTCGATTTTCTGAATAATAATGTCTTGTGCCAATTTTATTTAAGAAATATTATTTTCTTTATCGTTCACGTGAACTTTAAAAGTTGTACTTATTTTCATGGAGGTATTATACTGTTTACATATTATTTTTTTACCGAGTTATATAGTGGTTTAATAAGCTTGTAAATTGATGATGAATATTATAAGATGTAATCATGCTATTTTTCTACATTTGCTACTTTTTTCTTAAATTACCACGTCAGTTATGTTACCTTCAACAATGAAAAACTATATATCTTTCACAAGTAATGTTTTACACCAGCAAAAGTTAAGCTTTCACAAGCATAAGTGCATCGCTACAATATGGATAATTATCAATGCATCTAGAAGCTATTTTACTTAAACAAGATCAAGATGATTATAGGCCTTTATTTCAATACAATTAAAGATTCTCTTAATACACACATACACACATACATATAGGTATGTTTGTGTGTATACATTAAGAAAATCTTCAATTGTTTTGAAATTTACCGTGATGAATCTGCAGTTCAATATTGAAATGCGCAGAAATCATTTAATTTCTGTCTATATTCTTCAAATGGATATAATAATTACTATATTCTTGTACACTGTTTCCCGACGTATCTATTTCCAAATTTATAGGTGGCAATGTAAAATATAATTTTACTCATCTGAAAGGATGAAAGGAATTAGAATATATAATAAATTTCGATATAATATTCTTCGATACTTATACGGCACGTAATTTGGCTTTCAACGTTACGAAACTTATGTTAATACGTGACGTCATACTCAAGTTCTGTTCCACATGGGACTGCGATAAGTAGAGCATGAATGATCAGCGTAATATTCTTTGAAGTACAAACGTATTGTATAACAATGATTGGATTAATTTAATTGAAAATCTATGACTTATTTTTCTTCTATCAATTTTTTTGCAAATCTCATTCATCGCGCAGAAATCGATATATTAAAATTTTTTGTATCTCCGCAATGATACGAATTATTTTACTCGCACGAGAACATAAATCTTTTTGAATTAAAATAGTCACAGCATCTTACACCTAATTTATTTATTAAATTAGGATGAGAATATATAACTTTGTATTCCTGTACAATTTTCTTTGCATTCACAATATACTATTTGATGTCTGATAAACAGAAAACCTGAAATATTAAATAATGTATATAAATCTTTTAGGAATCGCATGCCTACTTGCAGGAGTCATAATCACAGCGATTGACATGATTTTTCCGCATTCATTTTCAACTATTCTAGAGGTTGACTACGATACTCCATACGACAGACATGTAATCATCGAAGAAAGTTTCGACACGCGAAGAAAAGATGTTAGAAGTAAAATAGATAGAACTGAAGATTCCTTTAGCGATAAATTTATGAGGTAATAATATTTAGAAAATATAAATGTAGATCAATACATTTGTTTCTGAATTGATAAATACTACTCATTAAATAATTAAAAGTAAACTTTTTTAAATTTCTTTGCAAATAAAAATATTGGTTTAGTCTTATGTGGCATTCCTTGTACATCAAATTTAATTCTAAGATAATGTCTCTAAAAATTTAAAGGTTTTTAATTAAAAATCTATGTACTTATATAATGTGCGTCTGTCATTTCCTGTATCAAGTATACAAAAGGTATTGCCAACAAATGATTCGATGAATATTGTCAGTACAACAGTATTGATAATTCATGCTACCCTTCTAATTTATCATTTTCCCTATTCATTATATACTTGTAATTATGAAAATCTTTATAACAATATTGAATTTATTTTCTAAACTTCTTGAAGCTTTTTAGAAAATATTATTTCAACTCAGAAATTTATAATCAAACTTAAACAAACCTAATTATGATGATGAGAATAAAAAATGAAAAACATACGATTCTTGAAGTAAATTAAATTAGTATAACTGAATTACTATTACAGTCAAGTCTCTTCGAAATTATCGAATAGAAACAAAGATGATCACCGGGCAATGGTGAACCGAGGCTACATTTCTCATCCATCGGACATACACGAAAACTGGAATAAAGGCAATTGGACTTACCCGTTTCCGCCAACATCACGACGATTCGTTTGACACTTGATGAAGAATTACTGTTAAGAATTTAATGTTGTCCTTTATGTATTCACGTTTTTTTAAGCATTGGAATTTTATTAATAAAATTTTTAAAATAATTAAGATCGTTTAATTTTACTTTAAAAGATAGCATTGTTTATAAGCGCATACATATTCATCTCTAGATAAAATGAACAAATGTAGTTCTTCATAGCTTCTAGAAAGCTAGGAATAATTTAAGTGTAAATACGCGGATGAAAAGGTAAAGCACGAATAACGGAAGGATGAAGGTAAGACAAAAAGTATGTTTTTAAGAACAAAAAAGTGTTTTAATTTTTCAAGACTTCATAAAATCCTCAATTATAATAGATATAAATTGAGTTTAGGAGATACTGCACTCATAGTAATAAAAATCAATTAAACATTTGCTCAAAAGAAAGTACTTACTAAATCCTTCCGTATATAACTTCCTCCGAGAGAAGTGAGATGAACAATCATGCAATAATCTTTAAGATTCTCTCAGTTCTCGTTTATGTACAGTGAAAGACATTACGACAAAATAAAAATCTTATTTGCGGAAACTTTATGACTCCAGCGATTTTACGATCCTTTCAAATGGAAAGACGACGAAAAAAAGTCGCCTACATTTTCTTCCTCTATATGCCGCTTTGAAGGTAAGGCACATCGCGACTCCACGTCCTTCTGCCTCCGTATAATGATAATAACGAGCGTTAGTCGGTGGCGAAAGATGCCTATTTCGTTACTTAACTTTGCAGCTCCTCTCCTTTCCCTCTCCCACTTGCGGCTTATAATTGTTAGAAGCAAACGTACACGGCACAATAAAAAACGAAGCCGATGCAGGTAGCCTCTTTGCTCTCATGTATTCGTCACTTCCTAGATGAATCCTACACATCGTGCGCTGTAACGCACGATGCCGAACACAAGTACGGGAAACTAATGCGTAGCATATTAATTAGATCAGCGATGATTATACGAGAATGATACGACAATAAGCCGAACATTAGGATACTCATTTTTGTTTACGTTTGAATAGGTATTAAGTACAATCGATAGACGCGGTTTAATTACTTTTTCAACAATAGTTACTTTTATGTATTACTCTTTGTTTATTCCTTCTAATTTTCTTTTATGGCAAAATAATATTTACCTACTTATTTCATTGCAGTACATAGTAGGGTCTTTAATATGATTGAACTTATGAGCCAAAGTGAAATTTTATAGCTAATTATTCTCTTAATTAATTAATATCTAAAAAGTTAACACTTTTTAAAACAATAGCGCTATAATTATAAAACACGTAATGTTTAAAAATAATTATCAAGATGTTCCAAAGTTGATATATTTTTTTCTTATATTTACCTTCACTACGTTAATTGGAAAGTTTATTTTCTACTCGATATTCATAAAATGTTTTTTATATCTATTGTACTAAAAATAAACTAGTCACTATATTTTATATATTTGATAATAAATTTTAGTAAAGTATATTATGTCAATGGCGGTTTTTTTCCTTCAATTAAATATCCAAATTTATAAACTTAAAGTAAGAGTTCTGCATGAAACTATATTTATGTAATAACTGTAACTACGAAGTTATCATGTTAAATTTAAAATTGTTTTTTTCAAATAACTTTTACCTACCTAGAAAATTATTCTTTTTATCTTTTTTTTTTAAAAATGAAAAATTTATGGACTGAGAAGTCTAATTGATCTTTTGAAAATTTGTTTGTATTAAATTCAAATTCAATTTGCATTTTTATTTTAATTTAATTAGTTAAAATAATACTATAACTCGTAAATAAACCATATACCTTACTGTTTGTGTTATTGGAATATTTAATTTATTTTGTGTGCTACAATTTTAAAGAATATACTTAAAAAATAATTGAAATATTTCTATGAAATATGTACTACAATACAGATTAAGTGATATTTAATTATTTTATTTTAGTCTGACATTTAATGTATTATGATTGCAAAATAATTCTAAAAGAGTAGTTTTAGAATATTAATAATAGAAGAAATTAAAAGAAATTCGATGTAGTTATTATTGTATTAATATTATATTTAAGTAAGCTAACATAAAAATCAAGAAAGGTTACCATCAGAGAATTTATAAACGTTTCTTGTATTGTTCATACTCATGAGTTGTTTAAAATAGAAATCAATCTTTTTCCTATTTTAAAGCTTTGTTATTGAAATTTTTTAAATTCAGTGTACTCATTTGTTTTAAATAAAGAGCATAATATTTAGAAAGAATCAAATAATAAATTTTATGTGAGAATTAATTAGCATTTAATAATTTCTTTGAAAAGAAATATTTAATAAAAGAATTACAGTATTACTGGATAATTGATGATGATTCTTTATATTTCACATGAGATATTTATATTAATAGAATTTTTTCAAAACCTCATTATCAAAGTTACTACAACGTCCATATTGTTATAAGTTTCTTGTTATCTCATTATTAGAAAAGAAATCTATAAGCCATATTAGCATAAAAAAATTAGTCGCTGCTGTTGAAACAGCCAATTAGAAAGGTTCATATATTTGATTAATATTTCATTGAAGAAGCTACGACTAATTATCAAAGACTATCTATATTAAGCACAGTTTTAAATTATTTACAGTCTCAATGAATGATTGTAAAATGTTGAACCGGTTATTAAAAATGTGCATAGAAAGCACTAGTTGATGTAAAAAATTATAAAATTATAAAATACATAATGACTTTTAGTAAGTTCTTAGATATCTATACAGGTACATATTTTTAATATATTCAATTTTCAAATTATTTTATATCTGCATTAAATTTCGTAATTTTAATATCTACTTATTAGTTTTTTATTCAGCAAAGAGATAACGATCAGGAGTATTCGGATGAATAAAACACTCGATTATAATATTTGTGAATACTTTGATTTATTGCCGCTGGATCAGTTTCACTTTATAATTATTCGAAAAGTCGTTTATGTACTTTGCAAGCATTAAAAAACAAGAAAAAGAAAAGACTTATTCTCGCATTAGCATCGCAGAGTTTCTCGCATTTGAGTGCGCGAACATTACATTGACGCACTGCGTGCTGCACTTCTGACTCATTATCGCGTAATGCGAAGATGAAACTATACATACTAAACGAATACATAGCAAAAGAATTAAAGTACATCATGCCATTATTCTCGCGCATGTAATAACATAAATAGAGAACTCGCACGGCAAACTTATACGCACTCGCATGAATTATTAGCTCGCCGGCTACAAAAATATTTACAATTACTTTTTCTAGTTTATTGACGAACAATACATGTAAAAAAAGGCACGAATCAAGACCGATAATGGTACATCCCATAACTGGTTATTCAACGCTACGGCATGGCTCAGCCAAAGTTCTCGAAGTGGTGAATGAAGTATGGTAGCCGACGGCCCTTGTTCACTTCGTCGCAGGCGGACATTACGCTCTTCGTGAGTGGACGCGGGCCACAGCTGAACACTCCGATCTTGCTCACCTGCATTGACAAGTACCAGATTCTTTATTTTTATTAACTTTATTCGTGCGCTAACAATTGCTCGCGCTATTTGGCATTTAACTTATCGCCGGAAATTAATCTATACTTTTAGGAACACTCGACTTATGCGTGCGTTTTCTTTTAGAATTTTCTTTTAGAAGCGAAGAAGTCATTACTTACTACGATTATCTGCTAGTGAGCAACTTTTATTGCAATAAAGGAAAGAATTAGATGAATATGGCATTTGTTTTACTGGTGGCTTTCACTTTTTGAAGTTTACAAAACAGCACTAGTGAAATCGATCGATTGCATTTACAGAGAGAAATCAACAAATAAACAATAATTACAATGGTAAACTTTTCTTCTGAAAAAGCGTATGCTATAATTCTCCCGTTGTCCTCGAAATAGCTCCAAGTCTAAAATGCATCGATCGATTATGGATCAAAGTTTTCAAAATCTAGTCTAAATACCACCATAAATTTTTCATTAAAAATAATACAAGTCCTGAGTTAACTATATATTTTAAGATTATTTTTTCATTTTTGCGCATTACATTGCTTTTTATAATTACCACTGGACAAAACGGATTGATGTCTACTTAAATGTTTATTACGCTATTACTTCAAGCCTGAATATAATATTTTTAACATAATATAATTTAATTTGCTCTTTGAATTATATTTTTTTTATTAGACAATCTTTTATTTTTGTTCCGAATTATAATATTTTATGAGCTATCAATTAATGTTTGTCTAACTGAATATTACTTGAACTTTTACATAAATAATAACTATTTTTTTCAACTAAATTACAATTATTAACATAATTTTCACATATCAAATAAAGCTTCGGATAGTAAATTAAGTAAATGAAGAAATACCAAAATTAAATAGCCATTAACAATAAATGAAGATGTTTTTTGTGAAAATAGTAGTTTTAAATGTTCATGCCAATTTTCATTGTTCATAAAGAAACATTTCTCGTTTGTTTCATTATTCATTTTACATTTGACCGTTATATACTTGAATAATAATAATAATAACCGTTATTTGTTCTATTATTTATAAATTAAGTTTCGACTGAAAATTTTGACTATTATTAACATTTTAAATTATTTTTTTTATAACGTAATGAAAACATTAATATTATTATGTGAATTTGTTCTAAAATTTAATTATAAACTCGATCGATATCTCATTAATATTCTTGAACTTTGCAAATTATACGATATTTCAATATTATGTTAATGTTTGATAAATTACGTATGTATTTTAATTTTGTGCTTGAACAAAGATTATACTTACATAACTGTGCTTCTTCTGAACAAACTTCAAGAATGAAGTCATATCGGGTCTTCCAAAGTGGTTAATTGCCTTTAGTCCTGTAAAAATACTTGTTTTCGATACTCTATGGAAATGATTCTCGCAGATATACTGTAAATAATCATAGTACAACGAGACAGTTAAATAATTAAATCATAAAAATATATTTATATTTAGATAATTAATAGTTGCTTAAACTTACGAGCATTGTAGTTCTCAAATCAAATTTATGGAAGAATTGTGTTATAAAAATATGAATTTCAAGAACGTTCGTCACGTCTTTCCTTTCCACATCTCGTAAAACATCGATAAACCATTCGAAGTGTTTATGAGATGGACAAATCCACAAAAAGTATACCTAAAAAATTAATTTACTAATTAAATATTACTAAAAACTTCCTCTCTTTTCTAAATCCAATCTAATACGTTAGTACGTGACTTCATTACGTTGAATCGTTAAATCATTATTAAAGTTGTGTAGATAACGTTAACATAATTTAAGCAACTTACAAAATAACAATGATTGTCTACTTGAAACGATTTGTCGTGAAAAGCATACTCTATCTGAAAGAATTTCTATCGAGAAGTTAAGCTGAAAGATAAAAGTAGTTCACGTACGCTGATACAGAAAGAAATACATTAAGAAACTGAAGAGTTTGCCTAGATCAGTACAGTAGTGAACCAATATACCAGCAACCTAAAGGGACTAAATTATACTCGAATTCCTAGGAACGATCTCAAGCGCAGCGCACTCAGTCTAATTGAAATCTTAAGCTAGAGTACCTTCTTGCAGGCGACCCCGGAATATCTGTTGGTCGACGTGCCGAAGACAAGATCATTGAGCATGGAAGCGTAGGGTGTCACACCTATTCCCCCACCGACCATAACGGCGACCTCGAATTTGTACCAGTCCTGGTTGCCGCCTCCGAATGGTCCCTCGATCCTGATCTTTGGATGCTCGAGCTCTGGATTGTAGTTACATGGGTCGAAGTAGTTGCGTAGTTTCCAGGTCCATGGGCCCTGAGCCTTGATGTGGCACGAAAGGAAGTTCTCGTGCGGCGCCGAGGTTAGAGTAAACGAGTGGAACTCGTTGGAGCGGAAGACGCTGCAGGCGAGTCGTACCCACTGTCCCGACATGTATTTCAGATTCGGCGGCCGGTAGAACTTGATCTTAATCACGTCCGACGGCAACAGTTCCGTCTCGATAATATCCAGGGCCATGTATTTGGTGCGCAAACTCACCACCTGTGTACGAACGACCGAATTCGCGGCAGATCAGTTTTGACTCCACGATCGCATCTGGATATCGTATCGCGTATTTTTTTCTTTCTTATCATCCCGGGTCTTTCTACTTTTCTTTTTGCCTCGTTATAATAACGAGATCAGTTATTTGTGCGCGCGCGATCGAGGAATGCGAACTCACAGAGATTTTATCGTGGGATTTTCTGAGATTTGGCGTGAGGGTCGAATCGTTTTTCTCCTTTTGTCTATTTTCTTTTCAGAGAGGCAGATGTAATATAAACGGGCTATTTTACCTCATTACATCTTCATAGTTGAATTTACATGCGTATTTTTCATGTGATAGGCAAATGCATATTCGACGGTGTTATAATCTCTCGCGAATCGACATTGATTATCAAAAATTTTGCGTAATCTATCAGTAGCTCAATAGTATTATAAATTTACGATATTAAAAATATGCGAAAATAATCTTATCTACGTGCAATCAGAGCAACTATATCTGTAATCAATTTTAGTTACAAATCATTCCATTGTTATCAATTTTATCAATTTTAAATTAACTACAAGGATAATAGTATTTTAATTCTAAATTAGAAACTCCCAAAAAAAATTTATATTTATATTTAAATACTTATATATTTAAATCAAACTTTTATTATACTATCACGTCTTTTTAAATATCTTTTAGATATAGGCATCAGCGTATGAAGTGTATTTGTAAACATTTTCTAATTCGCTTTGTAATTTTGATTTTTGTAGAAAATTCAATTTAAAAAAGTCATAAAGAAGTTAAAATAATTGTGTGTAAAATTTTTTACCTTATCAATTGCAAAAAGAATTGCTGGACCAATGAAAAATAACCAGAATCGTGGAGATCCAGTCAATCTTGCTAGGCCATGAATCAAAGACAATGCATATAATAAAATGTACAAGCTGTGGGTCTTCCAAAAAAATTTATATGCCTTCTGTCTAATAGTGGGATGAGCAAAAACAAAAATTATTGTCATCACAATAAATAGAAGTATTCCTGTGACCCCTGTAACACGTTAAAATGAAGACAAAATATTTATATACTATTGTTGATAAAAATTTTATTTACAAATGTTATATTGGATCATAACATTACTATTTAAACAACAATAAATTAAACAATTAATTAAAATACTGTGCATTTTTATTTATGATTGTCATTTTTATTTATTTAACAAATTTCTTACATGAAAATATGGGCAATATGTGAACTTGATTTCAATTTTAATGTTATAATCGGAATGAATCGAAAACATTGTAGGATGTACTACTACAACAAAAGCTGTATAAAAATGTCGGTCACGTGGAATTGCCTTGAGTCCGGGTCAATGTCCCACATATAAATATTTTTCATTATGTATTCGAAGTTAGTTAACGAAAGCTAGTATATTATTTAACAATGATTTGCTCGTCAAAAATGTACAAAACCGTGAAAAAATTAAAAATACCTCTTAGCGCAGTTAATCATGTTAAACCTATAACTATTAATTATATGTCTATTAATTTAAATGTATAATATATTCTATCATTATTTATTGTTTGATCGAAATAGATTTGTAGTGCCGTTTTATTTAAATATATTTATTTAAATAAATATTTATTTAAATCATATTTTTATTTTCAGATAAAATATTTTGTCGTATTATTGCAGAATATTTGTTATTTAGTTCAATATATTTAAAAAAAGTTCTACGCAATTCATAAATCTTTAAATAATATTTAGTTATTTTCTTCCAAACATTTTTCCCCTATTGTAATAATAAATAATAATTCACTTTGTTGCACGTACAAACTAGGAAATTCGTTTGATATTTTGATTTTCAGAAAATAGGTAAAAAGGCAAATAAAGATGTAAATAAATAGAAACTCGATAAATCTGCCTGAGTACATGCTCGAACATATTTCGTATTGCATATATTATTAAAGAAAAGCAATACGTTTCAAGTAAACACTTTCCGCGCGCTATAAGACTGATAGTTGGAGTAATATTATTGAAAGCACTTTGGTAGATCGTTATTTAAGAAATATTATTATGTTAGTATGAATGTTTTCAAATCGGAATGAATTAAAATTTTTTTACTTATTATAGTAACGGTGAAATCGGTGGGAAATTGCAAATAGTTGGAAATAGCTAAAGTTAAAAAGGAATTTCCCAGGTTGGCGGAAATTTTCAAAATGAAAGATCGTTTGCGACACACCTGTAACGGTGTTGAAGAGCCAAAAAGAGATGGTGGGTCTGGCGTCGCTGGAGAAGCTGAGCTCGCTGCTGAGACAACGCAGGTGGGCGAGTGGCTGAGTCGAGACGTGATAGAAGTTGACGATGTGGCCGACGCTGTGGAGTACCGAGAAGAATCCCGCGGTGCAGGCGACGATCTTGTGGAATTGTATGTGCGAGTCCAGGGGTATGTACTGCTGCACCGAGAATTCCTTGAGCTTGGTGAGGCTGTTGCGACACATGGTCAACAGCAGCAGGCTGTAGCAGAAGGACAGAGCGGCAGCTGAGCCCCGCGTTATCGCGATGCCGACACCCATTATGTGCCTCAGGTCCGTGTGCTCCGCCATAAAGGAGTAATCTGTCGTAACGAGTGAACAACGTTACGCGTAATGGCTTAGAACGGCTTAGAAATGGCTAGAACGCGTTCGCCGTTTGCGCTACCTTCCCTCTTTATCACCAAGACAACGACGCTGTTGAAATTTCATTTTTAACGGAAAGTCGCCTAATGATACTCTCACAACCTTTCAATAGAAATGAAGTGCAGTATCGTTCGCGCGGAGACATCAATCACCGAGTAGAGACATACAACTGACTTGTACAAGCCTTGCATAAGAATAACTATATAGCATCATCTTTCTATTTGCACACAGTGATTCGCTGACATCCTACTAATCATTTTACATGAGCGTACTGCATCAAAACCGGTTAAGGGTTCCTGCGCTACAACTAGACCTATTCGGGATATTTCATTACGTAGATATAACACCGTGTTTCTTTACAAAATTTTATCTATACTTAAACTCAATTACTAAAAATCTCCAAGTAAGATACAGATAAATTTACTGGCGTAGTCATTATTAACTTGGAAATTTATTCTGAAGTATTATGAAAAGAAATATACAAGGGTAGGTAATACTTTGTCACGTTGTTGTTTATAATATTTGAATAATTAAGAGTGCGAAATAATTATGATTTCTAAGTTTTCAAATTTGACTTAAGCATCGACAAATTTAGAAATTAACTGATGTTTATACGTACATACTTTATTGATTTTATATTGAAATTTAAAGAATTTTTTATTTTTTTTTTTTTTTGGAGTATATTCAATTGGTCAATTAATTTTGCAACGATATTTATATTTTAAATTTTACTTAAATTATATCGTAATATCATCACAGGTAATTACAAGGAAATATTGCATCGATGCATGACATTTAATTTAATAATACTTTTTTACATTATTTTACTGATTTTTCTTATATTTTATTAAGACTCGATATTATTTAGTCAAATTGGTTCAACATTCGATATAAAATACTTTTAACTAAAAGAGAAGATTATTTGAAATGTATTATTGATAAAATATATTTTACTATGAAATTGGATACTATAAGATTATAATATTTACAAATGAAAAACTTTTCATCTTTTTAAATATGCTAAAAGCTAATTTATTAACAAATTTTAAAGAATTTTCTCAAATTTACAACATACGAAATATTAATTAGAATTTAAAGTTAACCATTAGAAAAATAGTTAACTTTAATCCATACGTTTAATGTATAAAGATTTCATTTTGGCCAAACTCTCTATTTTCTAATTTAGTTTGCAAGCAATTTGTTGATATTAAAATATCAAGTACCATTAAACGTATCTCGTAGATCCCGTCTCTTGACAAATGAGTTACCGTAACACAAGCTTAACATGCTGTAATAAAACTTCTACGTCCGATTATAAATCTGTTGCTGTTTACAAATTTTTCAGTAACAAAAAAATCAAAGTTGTCAGTGTCAGTTTCAATTTGAAATTTGTTGTGTGATATAATCATAAAAAGTTTTAACGTGACTGATAATCAACAGCAGTGATGAAACACGTATAAAAATGATGGATTAAAGTCTTTTCTAATTATGTAAATTTTTGCATGTTTTTTATTACTATCTGTGGCCCTTGATAATCTTAAAACTTATTAAGACTTTATCAGGCAAGTCGTAGATTAGACCTCCTTTCATTTTCCTTTCTAAGACATTTTCTAATATAACTTCTTAGATACGATCAGTAGTAAAAATATCAATACTTAATAACGTAATCTATTCTTGTACTATGATATTTCAAGTTTGAAAATTGAAACCTATATAAATCGTCAATACGAATGGTAGATGTTAACTGTAAATAAGTGCAATTTCAAAAAATTATCCCTACTAAGAATGTTCTGTTATGATAAGAATACATAAATTCACTAAGTAATATTTTAAATAAAAAAAAAGATTCAAAACGTAAAGATCGAAATTTGCTCTGTCAAAGGAAATGTAAATTTGAATATTTGTATACTTTCTCTAATTAAAAATCTGGGTTAATTTCAAAATACTGAATAATTTTAATTTTGACAAACTAATCTATCTAATTCTTATTTTGAGATACCATTTTTCAATTTTTTAAACATATTCAACAAATTTAAATAAGGATTCATTTTATTTCAATACAGAAAATATATTAAAGAATTAATAATTATGAACTTTTTTGTCGTGAAAATATTAATTGACAATCATAATATTAAGAATTTTAATTAAATTTAACAATTCTGAAATGATTTTATGAAATTTATTTGTTAATCAAACTATATAACTATTATTACTTAAAGTGAATGAGATATCTTGTTTAGGAGTTCATCGTTTCTATCGATATCCCTTTACCCAAATGATCTATTATAATTAATTTTTACTTAAGTAAGAAAGAAAATTTATTTAAATAATATTTTATAGAATTCGAATAAAATAATATTACTATTACATTTACAAATATGCTGTCATCGCATTAAAATAATTAATTTATAAATTGTAAGGAATATTTTCCATAAATAATATATGGCGATTCGTTTCTTTTATCAAGCTCATATAAAAATGTTATAGCACAAAAAACTTTCTTCAAAATATATTACGTATATATGTAGTTTCTAAATTTATAGATTTAAAGTTTATAGATGTAAGATAATATTACTTGCAATAATAAAAATTTATACTCACAAATAAATCTTTCGACAAAGAGAACAATAGTAATCACATAAAATATGAAGAGGTAGTATATATTTTGTCGGTTTTCCTCAAGGAATGTTGACAATGCATCCCACTGTTTACGAGACCAACACTTGGAATCATCCGGCGGAAGTTGTTCAATGTGAAAACTCGTCATACGAGCAACATTTGTTGACGTATCAAGAAAATTCTGCTTGGCCCCCTTACAATCCAAACCAATTGCTACGAAATCTCCTTTATACTCTTTCATCATTAATTTGAAATCATTGTACGTTAAATAGTCTTTTCTCTCCAAACCCGCGCCCTTTAACACAATTAAAGTCTTTTATTTTATAATAGTTGATCTATTTTATGTTAATATTTTTACGTCATATAGGTACGAGTACTTGGAAAAGAACAGTCTCAAATATTCACATTATTAATTCACATTTTTACTTCACTATTTTCTTACACTTTATTTTCTGATTTAATTTTACAGTAAAATCATTGAATAAAATTAATAGATGCATTTTTGTTCTAAAATTACTTGTAATTTTAAAAGAATCTACAAGCACATGAAGATTATTTTGTTCATGTGAAAAAACTGATTCATAAAAAATTACTGTTAGACCTTGTACATTAAATTTTTTTCTTTGTTCAGAATTTGCGTAATTATTTATTTTCTATTGAATTTATGTCTGAAATTAATGTTTATAATTGATAATGTGAGTCAATACAAGTCCATTCATTCTTTTTGATAATTATTTCTGTTGCATAGTTAACATAAAAATGCGTCATTTCCTATCTGGCAAGATATAAGTTTGTAATTTCTTTCAATAAAAATATGTTTAAATAAATAAATAAATATATATATATATATATATTTATGCATACGCATAATTGGTATAAATAAACCATTCACATATTTTTCACATGTAATATTAAACTTTTTTACATTAAAAGTTCGAAGCTACGTGGTGCGATTGTCAATAATCGACACAAATGTTAGAGAACCTTACAAGACGTAATGTATAATAAAGGTTATTCAATAACTGAAAATAGTTAACTAAAAATGTCTTTGTTCCAAAGTAAATGATCGTCAAAATAAAACTAAAACAATGTAATAATGCGACTATTTACTTGGAACATGCCGTCGATGAGCTCCGTAACATGATCATCAGACAGGCTCGTGGTCCTTGCGATTTCAACGAGCGATCTCAGCATCTCCGAAAGCTCTTCTTTATCGATGACCCCATTGCTGTCCTTGTCGCACATATCAAAAATAATCCTAAGCTTGTCTTCGGTTTTGCCACGTGAGAAGAGCAGGACCGTGTCGAGGAATTCCTGAAAGGATATGCGTCCGTCGCCGTCTTTGTCTACGATGTTGAACATCTTTTTCACGAAAACAGCGTCTGCCTTCATGCCCAGGGCACTCGCGAACTCGCTCTTGGACAAGGAGGTGCGCATAACAGTCACTACCTCACCGCTGACACTGTCCTCTGAGCGTCGACGACGTTCACCCGGTCGCAGACCGAAGGTCAAAGCATACGCCTCACGAAAGAACTAATCGTTAAACAATCATTTTCTTAGTGAAAGTTTTTAGTACATTTTCTCTCGTGCCACAATGATATTTTGCCATTAATTGTATAATAAAAGAGATAATACTTATTACTGCAAAGCATTTATTTTTATAAGAATCTTCGAATAAATTTAGAAAAATTTAGAAAATTTGCATAGAAATTTATAAAAAATATTGCTTCACTCAATTAATATAATACGAAATAATCGTATACGATAGCAATAACAATTCCTGTATTGGAATGCATTTTTATAACCCATTGTAAATATAAATTTGTCGAAGTATCATTTAAAGTGAATAAAAATATTATCTGACAAATAAATAATTAATAAAAATAACTTAAAAGTAATAAGACAAGGATTTTTCAATTGTAAAATTCTAATTTTTTCAATACCTTTGCGTTAATAAATTAAAGAAAATAATATAATTTTATTAAAGTAAATGTTTAAAATATTTACCTACTTTGTATAATAGTTAAATAAGAATATTATTATTAGGAAAAAGATATTTGGTTAAAATTGTTAAGCATAAATTATATTAGTATTATAAATAAGTAGTGAGTTGCGTTGAGTATTTTTATCTTAAAACTTTTGAATCAAGTACTTGATTAAACAAATTTTGAAATGTTTTTAAATGTCTTATATTTTTAAATATTTAACAAATATATGTGCCTTAATAAAATAGATTAGAATTAATAAATAAAGGTTCTAAAAGTTTACTTTTAAAATTAATCTGCTTTTCAATAAATAAGACTATTCTCTTACTTTCCAAATAATTGTAAAACATTCGTGGAGAAATTGGACACTCAATTAAATCGAAATGTATCTAGGAATACGGAATTATTATTTATAATAAAATGGTATTGCATCATGTCGATATTATCAAATTACCGTAATCATCAGAATTATCTCTATGTGATCAGAAAGTGACACCAGTGGCACGTTCGCGGTTACCTATATAAGATTACGTTCATTTCCGATCACGTCTATGGAGACTCTTTGTCACGTATAATATCATGTAATTTTTTATAATTTACAGCTTGAACCTTCGAAAAAAGTAATAAGATAAGTAAAATGACTGCTATGTATATAATTAGCAATTATCACGTAATAAAATTATTCTCAGGAAAATGTCAAAGACAACTTGTTTTTATTGTATTGGCGTATTTAAAAGTCTTTTTAATTTAATTAGTATACAAACGAAAGGTCTTGATTATGTGAAATTATTATAAGCACGAGTATTTTTACTTATAAGTAGTAGTGTTTGAAAGCAAATAAATTGAAGTAATAGAGTTTTTAAACAATAATCTATTGGAGGTTACAATAATGCAAGTGATATAAATATTAAATACAGTATATTGCAAATTCAAACAATATTTACTCTATAGTTATTTGGGTGCATAATGTAAATACATATTTATGTAAGGATATTTTGAAACAATTTCTACCGGAGTTCACTAATTTTTATAATAAATAAAAAAAAAATAGATATTCTAGAAGCAAGCCCTACATAATTCTATTTGAAAGATCTGTAGAAAATTGAGTTTTAATTTAAGTTCCAGTTATGAAAGTTATACGCCCAAGCAGTTTTACCTAAGGCAAAGGACCAAAATTTTATTTCAGCTAAAATACCTTTTGAACGAAAATATTTCGTTGAACGCGTATCCTCGAACACCGTATCGATATCCAAGCAATATTCGTTTTTTATCGAAATATGTTTTTTACGCACCTGTTCCAATTTTTTCTGACGTCGCTCCTTGGTCTCCGCTTTGGCCAACATTACCTCGCGATTGGCCTGTGTGCGGACAAAGTGTTTCTTGTGAGACATAAGGAACGTTTCCAGTTTCGCAATAAATTTCCGCCGTGATCCGAGAGAGTCCAACTCCAGGACGAGGTCGTAGTCGCGTGGGATGCGCAACAGCACCAAACCCTTGCAGTGTCCTGACTCGTTCTCCTGCGACCAAATAAGAGCAAATATTGCCTATGATTATTGCCTATGATATTGCCAAATATTGCTTATGATAGATACAGTTAATTAAATTTGGTGTTTACAAAAACGTTGTGGTAGTACCTTTCCACCAGTGTATTTTATCATTGTAAATAAATTTCTACAGCATACTTTCTTAATTATCGCAAACATAAGTTTGTACGTATGCTTTGAGAAAACGATTTTCAAATACTTATGAAATCTTTCTTTATGAAAGTGTAATGTTCAAAATTGCGATCTAGGAAAGTTGAAGGAATATCGAGATTAATGTAAAAATCATATTTTTGTAAATGCGTTAAGTTTGGAAATTTGTTTGGCTCTAAAAAATTGTATAAATATTTACAAATTTAAAGTACAAAAATAATATTGATAATGTTTTATATGTATCTAGAATACATAAAATTTCTGGGTAATTATCATAAAATATATTTGTCCGTTATAATATACTATTTTTGTTATACGTGCTGATTATTAACGTCATTTTCAGAATAAAAGAAAACGGTGATACTGATCCAGGATATAAATTCAATACAAGAATATTCACTGCAGACTTGGAATATGCATAATTCTATAGAATTATTAAAAAAATAAATTATTTCAAGGTTCATTTTTTTTAAGTTGGTTTGACCATCATTTTTCAAGTTATAGATATTTCTTCTTACTTATCTTCTTACTTATAATTTTCTATGCTGAACTTAGTATGTGTTCTTTTTTTCACAAAACTGACACGCTCATTCCTTTTTATGTATGTAAGTCAGTAAACTTAATTATCTTGCGCGATAAATATATAATGAAACTTTCAAAGACGAATTTTCTACCTTTTAATTAAATATACATTTACGTAATTTTTTTAAGGAGTTTTCGCAGTTTAATAATTTTTTTTTATACTATATTTACTTAACTTTAATGATATTAAATTGAGTTTTCACAAAATTATTTGTGCACTCTAGAAGTCATAATGAAAATTAATTTGTATACCATGATCAGATTGAAAAATATAGGTATTCATAAAAAGAATTTTTATAAAACCTCACTGCACTCAAATGTAGTAATATAATATTTTATTAATGATTTTAAATGATTGAAAGGAAGCTTTAAAAATCTCTTAATAGAAAAATATTAAGCTTTTCATCATTTTTTAACTTTATTAATACACATATTATTATGTCAATAATTAAATAAGTATGCATACACACAGATGCATATGAACACATGCGTATACTTACATATGCATGCGTATGTTTTTGTCATTAGTATGCATTAATCTACGCTTACGTATATGTGCACTTATAGGTGCATAGATATGTTTACATGACATGTATATACGTATGCAAGTGTACGTAAGTACATATAGATGCAATTTATTAAAAGCGCCGTAAAGAAAAGAATCATACGTTTTGATACTTTTGTTATCCTTTATTAATTATCCGAAATTAATTTACATTTTAATATGAAAAAGTAAAATGAAACAAATTAATTTTGAGAAATTAATGAATGAAAAATGAATAATGTGAGCAACTTTTAACCGAATATTGGAAATTAATTTGAGACAATTCATTAATTTAAATAATATACAGATCGTTTTCGAAACATAGTAAATAAAAGAAAGTTTAGAATGAGATTTTTTAAATATACACAGATATATTATTCTTTTGTTTTAGGCAGTAAATGTTTAATTGACTAATTGACAAGAATAATATTTTTCTAACAATTTTCTTCCTTACAACTTTCGTTCGATTTATTAATCTTGTTGTAGCAATTATTAACTACTGATTAGATGTTTTCAATTATTGTATCCAAATATTGTAAATCTATGGTTGCTGATATTGAATGTATGTTCAGTAGCTACATATTCTATTTGTAAGAAGCATAATTCTGAAATCGTCAACTTTTCAATTTGTAAATAAACGCGTTATAACACTTAGTGGCGAGCGGCCTAACCGATTTCTCACGAATGTCTGATCCGCCTGGAGTTTATTAAGATTTACCTACTCAGCTTCAAACTAAAAATAAAAATGAAAAAATACCGTAAAAATATACCTGAGACTCCTCGATGCTGACGCTACCAACATCTTTAAAGTTGAATGTCCTGAGAGTCTCACCCTTGCGGTCAACGATGTATAGCGCGGGCTCTGGTCCGAACTTGACCTTCACCAGTCTCCGGTGATTGGCGTGCAGCCACTCGCGAACAATCATCTTGTCGACGCAGATTTTGCCGTCGCCATTGTTCTTCTTTTGTATCGTCTTCTGTAGGATCTTTAATCGGCGCCTCTTGCGATTCTGGAGCTTGACGAGGCCGTAGCCCGCACCCGCGCACAAAATCGGTATGAAGCCAAGGAAAATGCAGGCATAGATGTAAACCAGCTCGCTGCCCTGATATTTTATAAGGAACATCAAATATCAAGGATAATCAAGGATGTCGCTTAATGAGATGATTTTTATGAATCTGACCCTCCAAATGTCAAACGTATAAAAGCTTTAACGAGTACGTAACAATTGCCCTTCTCTCTCTCCCTCTCTCTCTCTCTACCTGAATGAAAGGTTTTCCTCGAAGGTCAGAAACTAATTATTTTTTAATACGACCTTTTAAAATAATTAGAGCGTATTTTAGTATTGTATATTATTCGCAACCATTCATATTGTTATCTTTTTTAATGTGCTAATTGAAAACACAATGTTAGCAAAAAGAAATGTATACTTTCTGACCATTATATTACTAAATTTACTTATTATATAAATCCATGTAGAAAGTAACAGCTACAATTTTTGTTAAATTGAATTTTAATTAAATTTGAGCCTAATTAAATTAAATTTAATTAAGCTTCATATTTTTTTTCAAAACTTGTCGAGACTTTAAATTTGTTCTTTAAGTTTATAATTACTAACAAAAAGACAGATGCAAAATTTTGCAGTATTTAAATTCTTTAATGAGAAAAACTATAATGAAAAAATTTTCTTGAATCGGTTTGTTTTTGCGAAATTGTTTTTACAAAGCTAAGAAATAAATAAAATTAATCACTTTTTTTTAAATAATTAAAGAAATTTGTAGTACATAATTCTTGACAGGTACTTATGTTGTCTGAAATTATCTTACTTATCAGCTTTATACTTTATAATCAACTTTGATAGGTTTCGTGGTTAAAGATTTTAGAAAGCAAATTCCCATTATGTGCAGTGTAATAACCATAGCCAAACTGACACAAAAAAAATGATTTTAAATAATTGTAAAATTTGTGTAAGTACGTTGTTTATACATATAATAAAATACATAAATGTATTTTTTTCACAAATAACGTATACTAATGAAAAATCGAATAAACACTATAATCTATTATACAGTAAAGTCTCGTTTCAATAACGTGACACGAATAAAAGACCAATGTACTAACATCTGTCGGATTTTAATTACGATAATTTAAGTACACGCGCATGTGAAATTTTGTTTCATCATTAAAAATATCGCTTTATGAAGTTATTGAAGTATGATTTCCAGGAATTCCGAAGCGAATGTTTTGTTTAAGTGCCAACTTCAATTACATACTTATTTATAAAAGAAATTTCAAATACTATAGTACAACAGCTTGCTTTTGCCAAAATACACAATCGTAATTTAACAGTGCACCGTTAGTTTCTTAATTTTGCTTAAGAAGGACACTTCGTTGCACTCGATTGCTGATACTCGAAGCGATTTTAAAATTAACAACCACCACAAGTGCGATAACGTAATTGCCAACATATTGACTTTTCGCCAAGTGAACTAGTTCGAATGGCAGAATCGAGAAAAAATGAAACGAAAGTTCAAGCGCATATTCTTGCGCATACTTACGGATCTCTTCCTACATTCACACAAGCGTTCGAACGTGGAGCTCGATAACGTCGCGTTTCACTTGCGCGACTCAACGCTCCCGCGCTTAAATACACGCGCGCGCGCGCGCTCACACCCAGCATGGATACGTACGAATTCTTTCGCTATACACGTTGCGCAATGAACTCATGCAGACAATCCGTAAGAAATTAACTGTGCAAACAGGACAAAGTGCTCGCTTGCCATCGAAAACCGATACGCCATGCGAGTTGCTTTGTAGGATATGCAGGCCATTTATTTGTTGGTCTTTTGGATATCTAAATTTGATTGCATCCGCGTTTCAGACTGTAGCATTCTTATATTCTTTTTTACTTATCTTGATAATTATCTCATAAAATAAATGGGAAAGAATTATGTTTTTTGAATTTTTTAAATATTTGATATCTTCAAATATTAATTGTAAAAATGTATATGTATACCGCAATATTATTAATCACATTATATTAATATTTTTAATTACTATTTAAATTTATTATATTCTTATTTAAATTTCACAAAATGTTGCACACAATAAAAGAACGATTTATTGATCTGATTATGCAAAAATTTATTTTCACGATAAATATTAAAGTAATAAATTTGTTTGTCAGGCTTTATTTTAAATGGCTTTAAATTTAAATATTATTACGACTAAATTTTGAATCTATTTTTATCGAGATGTCTATTACAAAAGTAATATTTAGTACATTCTTGATACGAATGTACTAATATTCTATGTATTCTAAAAATGAATTCCATACTGATAAATTTTATGTTGTTATCTGTGGCGAAGTTTTTATTTTCTACGACAGTGTATGAACTTTCGACTCTGCATCTCAATTGACATTACCTTAAAAACTATCAGTACCACATTTAGTGCTATAATAAATATATTTATTTACTTTTTTAATTTAGCATTTTAATTTGTACTTTAATACCTGTGTAAGAAATAAATTAAATGTAGTGTTAAATTCTATGTAAGAAATTGAAAACACGATAATACCAACTAAAAATCTACAGAAAAATTAACATTCCAAACATTATAAACTTATAATAAATAATAAACATTATCAACAGAAACAAATTTTTATAATAATATAAAAACGAGCAACGTCGAAAAAAATAAAACATAAATAACGGTACACAAAATATATATTAAACTATAATAAAAGTTCACACCTAATTAAATTGTCACTCCACGAATTTTAGCTGATTCAGAATATGTAAAAAAAATTTAGTAGATATTTAAAATTATTCATTTCATATATTATTATTTCAACTTTAAATTCTTAGACATAAAGTACTTTAAAAATTGTATTGGGAGCAATCTAAATAATTTTCATTGTGATTCTTAGATTAGTTTTTGTTAGAATACTTTGAGAGGAAAATTGTGCATTGATACAATAAAGTATTATTTAAATTATCGATAGATCGTTCATTAAACTAATCGTGGCTGTTGTTTTGAAATGACATGTACAGTTTAAGTTCTAAGATAATATTCTAAAATTACGAATATTTATTTTATAATATTTTATTTATTATCATGCATAATTGGTAAAATAACGAAAGAACGTTAAAATCTATAATAACTTATGTTCAAATTAAAAACATCGAAAATTAAAAAGTTTATCAGTATAATATCTTTCATGTGTTAAAATGTATTTGTCAAAATTAGAATTTATGAATTTGAATCTTTAATAAAATTATAAATTATAATGTTACTTTCTTATTGTAAATATGTAGGCGGATATCGTTAGTAGCGTTCATTACACCCTTCCTTCGAGTACTTCAAAAGAAATAAGCAAATAAGCAAACTTGAAAAACCAGTTTATTTTCGTAATATTTTATGTTTAATTTTGCAAGGCCTCAAGCGTAATCACCTCAAAGTAATCGTATCGTTGAAGTGGCACGCATGGCTCTAGCATCGTGGAATTGAGTTGATATGGTTGAGGACAAGGATCGCCGTCGGTCCATACGAAGACGTTGCGTTGAATAGATTGCGGATCCATGTTCGTTGTATTCGTGATAATATCCCATAGGTTTACTTTTCTTATCTCTTCTATTTCGCTTTTTGTGAAAATTCTAGGAATAAATGTAAACGGTCATATTTTTATGATCGGTGTATTCTAAAAATGAATTCCATACTGATAAATTTTATGTTGTTATCTGCGGCGAAGTTTTTATTTTCGCTTTCTACGACAATGTATGAACTTTCGACTCTGCATCTCAATTGACATTTTAATACAATGTGTGCAACGCTGTGCAACATAAATTTCACTTTTATGTTTACTTCGTGACACGGTTTGTCTTGGAGAAGATTTTGAAGAATTCGAATTTCACGAATTTGCAATTTTATTTAACTTTAAGATTTATGGGATACCTTTCCATCAATTTCATGATATTTTTGTACGATCGAATTAGGTTTATTAAAACAAATGAATTCTAAAAGTTGTATCCTGTGCTTCGTAAAAGTTGAAACGATGATATTTAGAAAATGAAAATAAAAGCTTTTACTTACAAATTTTGCAACGACTTATTGAAAGTCTGAATAATCGAGTCCCAAAATTATTATTATTTATGATAAATAATCCTGACACTAATTCATAATGCTTGTGAAAAAATAGTTGAAAATACTTTTTCGTTCGATATATTAAATGGTTTTATTTTTAATACGCAATTTCATACTTGTCGATACTGATAACTAGCAGCAACAAATCAAGGAAACATTTACACACTTTTCAAAAACAGAAGACATTACTTATTTTATTTTCAACAATTGAAAAATACGACATTTTATCGGTCTATTATGTCGCATGTAAATAATATGAACGTATAAAATATTGTAAAAATAATTATACCGTCTTTAATTGCTTGCATGTCGTTTATTTCATAATCAAGTAATTAACTCAGAATAATTCGAAGCGACAATCTAAGGTGTCGAAATATATATTGTTACGAAGGGTTTTTTAAGTCGTTAATTACGATCTTCTTTTAATCCTCCGATACTTCATATGTAGATAATAGTTAATTTTTCAAATACGTAAACATACGAGTTTTGCGTTATGAAAAACGCGAGAATTCAAACGGAAGAAAAAGTGTGACTCAACGCACCCACTTTTTTCATTCTCGAACCAGAATCTGTCGGCGTCCCTAAGCCGTAAGAACTGGTCCTTGATAACGGCGGTGAAGAGCTCACCAGGTCCTGAGGTCGACTCCAACATTCCCCCAAGATAAACATCAACGTTATTTAGATTGTTTGAGTAAGTCTCCATCAAGCTCCTCAAAAGTTCCGGATTTCGTTTGAAAAGGACGGGGTTGATCTCGTTCCAGGTTTTACGGGGTGGCAGCCCGAAATGGGCACGTGCTGTGTTATAGTCCGAAAGGCCGTTGTCTCGTCCTCGCATTATATTTAGAGCGCCGAGGTCCCGGCGCGAAAATTCCATCGGGCCAAAAAGATTGTTGCGAATATCGGTACCAAGGAGGTTGTCCTCTCGCTCGGCCACTTGCGACGCCAGCCCCATCAGCAATTCGTCCACCGTGCTATTCGCCAGGATTTCCTGTGAACTCAAGGATTGATCCTTCGTTACGACAAGTACCACTTTTTATATTGAAAGTTCGATTATTATTATTATTATTATTATTATTATTATTATTATTATTATTATTATTATTATTATTACTGTCGTTGTTGTTGCCGTTTTTATTATTATTATTATTTTATTATTATTATTATTATTATTATTATTATTATTATTATTATTATTATTATTATTATTATTATTATTATTATTATTATTATTATTATTATTATTATTATTATTATTTTATTATTATTATTTTATTATTATTATTATTATTATTATTATTATTATTATTATTATTATTATTATTACTACAATGCGAATTTTTATTACCTACAGTTTAATATAACACTTTTTTTGGAATATATTTTGTACAAATTTTGTATTTTTGATACAATAAAAATCTAACCAGTTTTTATGGGATTTGCACTATTGATATTTCTATCGACTTTTATTTAAGTACGAGCGTAAGTAACGCATTTGTGTAAAAATGCATTGCAATATGAAATTAAATCTTTGACTTTTATAGCTGGAAAATCGTTTATTTGTAGATTTACTTTCCATCTTGGTTATTCATAAAAATGTTAACTAGCAATTTATAAATATTAAAATTAATTTCAGTTTAAATCATTTTTAAATCATCAATGATAATTATAAGCTTCGTTACATGAAACATTTTTTATTATACACTATTATAATTGTAAATAGATTTATATTAAAATTTACAGAATGATGCAATTACGCGCTATTTCACTTATGGACCTGTAATAAGCTGAGCTCCCTTTTACGATATTGTTATATCGGTTCTGTATACCAATTACGAATGAGACCGTTTGTTTTCTAGAAGTCTATAGTTATAAAATTTATTGTACAGTAATTTTGTTTGGATGTCTCACTAGACTTAATGGTTTTACTGCAAAACTAATTTCATTTCTAATTACTTTATCTTTGCATCTGATAATGCTGTATTAAGTACTAGTCCCGTAAAGTTTTAGGAGCTAAGTTGTATTATAAAGTAATTTTATTATCTGTTGGCGATTAATTTATGAAATAGTATTTTAAAAACATATAACTTCCATAACTAGAAGACTTTGATTCAATTGTTTCCTTTTATTCGTAACATATTTTAAAATAATGTATTCTTACAGATTTTTAATATCTTATGAAATATTATATTTATAAATTTTTATTTTTCTAAATACAATTAATTTATATTTAAAAATTAAAAGTGTACTGTTATTACTGAAGAAATACTAGTGTACTTCATTCTAAGAAGTTACATAAAAATTAAGCAGATTAGCATTCTTTCAACTAATATCATATATCATAATAAAATTTTTATTATAATTTCTTTGTCATATCATGCTACTAAATTTAATTTGGAATTTGACTATTCGTTATATTAATTTTACAAATTGTGCTGAATCAATATCTTTTGTAGGTAAATTAAACGACGAATTAATAATAAATTTGAATATATATGCTTTTGATAATATTGTTAGACGATCTTAATAAACTTGTCGATACATAAAAGAAGCATTGTCATACTTAATTAGTAATTCTGTTTAATGGAATAATCCAATCTCTTTTTATAAAGGAAAATATAATTTATGAAGGCTTAAACCGCAAAATTATAATCCTAATGTAAACTCTGCTATAGAATTATCGATGTTATTTTGTATTTATTATTTATTAGGTAATTAAGCAGCGTAAACATATCTTAGTCACGTCTTTGTTTTAACAATTGATAATATAATAGTTCTTTGTTGCAATGAAAGCTACATAATTTAATAATAAGCAATCGACGATTACACATAATTATAAGACTAATTGCTTAGGTATTCATAAGTTATTTGATACGTCGATTGCAAATTATATAATGAGAAAACAATTTACGAAGAAAATCGCTATAATCGCTCATTACCAATAAAGAATTGAGTTTCACTATGTTCGGAGCATTAAAATCTCCGCAGATAATCCGCTATTATAATGGACGATGAAAATAATAGTAACAGTAAAAGACGACAAGGGGTGGCTTTTATACGTAAAAAGTATAATAATGAAAGGTTTAGATCGATCGCACACGAAGTGCTCGACCTCAAATGAAAAAGCCTAAATTTTAGAAATCGTGAGTTTCGGGAATATAAAAGATTTGAAATCAACGACATGTGTTAAAGAGAACTAGGGGATGAACGTTTTGAAAACGTTTTTATAAAAAGGCGGTAAAGACTTTCAAAGTGTTCATGAAAATATCTTAAAAACATATATTTAAATCTTTTATCGTCATTATAAAAGAAATTCAATTGTCGAATCAATTCAATCGAGAAGAGGCTCGTAACGCCCTTAGAAAGAAAGCATTTGTAGACGATTAGTACTGCGAAGACAGAAATAAAAATAATCAAACGAAACTTAATAATAGCTTCTCGATAACTCTCAACTAAATAAAGCATGCGCTATTTTTTGATTAATTTCTCAACCATATTCTAATAATGCTTTTTAACGACTAACGACCGTCCTCACTTTCAAGCACTGTGCTCCATATGCCAATGACGAGGGCATGGCTATTAGTCAATAACTAGTAGCAGCTGCCTATTGCCTATTTAATAACCGGGTGCATTAATATCTGAAGAACGCGAGCGGCAGCGACTAGTAGGTTTACGGCTTGTCATAACTCCGCGAGCTCGCAGACTTACTTTCCCAAGCCGCGAGTCTGTTACGGCGAATCACGGTCAAGATAAATCGCCGGTAACCCAAATTTAGACGGTTGCGATCCTAGCGTGCACCAGCCGTCGATTCTCCACGAGTGAACTTACGAATATCCTTGCAGTTATATGTAGACAATAGTACACTTGTAATACGAGTACGTTCCCTACATTGGGTGGGTCTCGAGAACGGATACTAAACGGATACTAACTATATTTACATATTTTATTTGATATTTAATCAAATGACGAATTTTTAATACCATGTAAGTGTTTATTGTGGTACAGTATTCGTTCGATAAAAATTTGTATGAAAATATGAACATTAAGAATCAGTGATTGATAATCTAAATGTAAAAGTTGAACGATAAAATTGTTAAAACTTAATAAAAAAATAAAAGTACAATCATTACAACTGAGTTAATTTTATGTCATACAAAGGACTAGATTTATAATATGTACAGAAAAGCTTTCGATTACAAACAGTTAATGGTCAAAATAATAAGGTTAAAATAAAGGGCTAGTACGACAGAAATTCAGTAGGTTGTGCATTCGCTTTTGCCTGTATACAATATTTTCATCTATTTCCGAATAACTCTGCTTCCTAGTCCAGTAAATACAGCGTGAGAACATGATCCTTGCACATATTTCATACGCAGTAAATGAAAATAAACATCTTCTTCTGTCCGTTATTTTTTCGATACTACATTATTCTACGTGTATTTCATTTGTATTTAAATTTACATTACTGTCAACATAATAGTAACTGATAAATTTGTTATATTTCAATAAATTTTAAATGCATATATTTTTATTGTATTTAAAATGACGATGATATTAAAAAATAAATTAGAATATAGAATATATGTTCTTTACTGCGTAATAAATATTCAGAATAATCTGAAAGATTATTCTCGTTTCATCGTTTTTTTTTCGCATATTTAGTCACACATTTTAGAAAAAATTCATTTTCGTTGGTTTCGCTTGACCGTTTCTTTGGACGATTATTTCTAATGGACAAAAGAGTTATTTCTTTCAGTAAAACATATATGCACATTGAATGTTGAAATAGTTTTATAGAATTAACTTATTATAATTTGAAATTTATAAATTACAATAATAAACGCTCGGAAATAAAGTAAGTTTAATTAAATATAAGCATGCGGCAATTGCAGCCAATTTAAAGATATTTTTGTATTTGCTAATTTTTTCATGATGATTCTACATATTCATTTTACCATTATAATAATTGCTTGGTCTTATAAAAATTTATCTTTCAATTATACCGATTTAAAATGCATCCGCAATAAAATCAATTGAAAAATACTAATTAATTTCGAGCCTTTGAAGAATTCACACGACTCTAGTGACTTTATTATTTGGTATCAAAATAAAATCATTTACTAATCGTTTGTTATTGGGAAATTATATAAGGTGAGATTATTTTTGTGCTCATAGAATTATGTGTTTCCGTGACTAGATATTAATTTCATGATGAAAATAGTAAATTTGATACGAATCTAAATAAAATTTATTGAAATGCTTTCTAACAACAATTAATCTGAAAATCATAATGAATAGTAGAATTACAGTTTTTAATTAACTTCGTCAAAGAATTCCCTTGAATATCTAAAGTACATGTGTACATCTAACTTATGTGTAAGGCTATGTACGTAAATTCATAAGAACTCGCTTTGTTAACTTGTGTTAACTTACGTTGCGTAACTATTCTTCTATTTGTACATGAGTGATTAAAATGAAATATTCTTAAATATTCTGAATCGGTAAAAAATAACTATTAACATATGTCTTTGATTTAGATGGATTATGTATTTTTTATGTAAAAATATTTATATCGATGCATGAATTGGGAAAACGAAATAAATGTTTTATGCTGTATACTTTGTGTAGACAAGCCCGTAGCAAATTAAACGCCAGAACTTAATCTATAAGGGCAATTTAATTATAATCACCGTTTTTACTAAAACATTTATTTTAGTGTATTGTTAATGAGTATGATTACCTGTAACGATCATTTGGAAATAATTTAAATCGAGACTCATGGAAATTAGTCTTGAAATTTTAATTTTCCTTAAAACTAATACGTTTTCTGCATAACGTACATTATTTATGTATTTCATAGTTTGAAATTTAAGTAATATTTGAATGTAATTATTTGATTGCAATATTACATATTGGGTAATAAAAAGTGCGAGAATTTACATTACGAATATAAAAATGTTTCTGTGTTCTATCTGATATTATTAATTTTTCAAATTCTTCACTCTGTTGACCAACTACTGAGTGTTTTCAGTGACAGCAATGAGAAGGACATAAATATTTTATAAAGCGACCAGAAACAAACGCTCGCATAACGCGTAAATGGCAACTTCAAAGTCGTATACATTAAATTATCAATCGAATGAATATCGCGTAAAAGTAAATATCAATCGATAGAAAAACTAATAGAACCATAAGCTACCAATCTATTACAAGTCTCCCAACTTCTATCGCTTGTTTCTAAATAGTTACTACATTCACAGTAATAAATACATGCGAATATAAATAATTTGTTTTAAAAGATTATGATTAAAGTTTCATTGTATTAAAAAGGTGAAAATTATAATTGCACAAGTCATATAATATTATAATATAAGTTAATACTGACCTGTCAAGTTAAGCCAATAGCTTCTAAAGTATTACTAATATAATAAAAAGTAAACAAAATTCGTAAAGGAAATGAAGGTGTTATAAACGAAAACTTTCGTTATAAAATATTTTAAGTTAATAACAATCGGCAAACTGTATATAACGTTAGTGATGTCGTAAAGGAAGAATATCAATTACAATAATCTCGGCAACAATTCCTCATTCGCTAAGTGCCAGTAGTTGATAAAAGTTCGTGTAAAAGCCCCTTGGGTATGGTTGCGATTGTAGCTGGCTTATCTGAACACAAGTAATCAACACTTACATTAGAATCCCACCAGGTGGTGCAGAGCCTGATCGCCGGTTGTCCGGTATTAGTCGTCCTGTAATTGCACTGCTCGTCCCGTCTGTAGATACCCGGCGGTATCATTGTGTGACCGAAGCGAAAGGCAGCGCTTTGGAAGATGTGGCTGATGCCCGGATGAAGGTCCGGCTTGTATCCATCGTAAGCCGGAATTTCATCGTCCAGAAGCGATGGCAAGTACTCGTACATTATAATATTCTGTAACGTATCGAGTGGAAATGGCAAAATGTGAGGTCGTAAGGGAAACGCGTGTGCGATCATGACATGCTTCTGAAATTAGGTAGCGTGTAAGCATTGCGCGTGCATGCAACAACGATTCGCGCGCTCGAGGGTAATTATTTTTGCGACCGCAGAGCCGACGTCGCGACATCAGATTCTGGTGGCCATCATTTATTATCCAAATGCGCTTTTACCGCTTGCGTCGACTGCACTCGCACTGTTTTCCTTGCTTCTAGTTTCTCTTATTTTCTTTTTTTTTTGTTTTTTTCAATTCTTACTTGCACGTTTTTAACGTGAACTTGGTACGCGAAAGGGCAGATTTATGCTCGCTCAAGTGAGTCGAGAATAATAACAGCGAAAATATTTCTTTCTCCGAAAGCCATTTAACAGTCGTTTTGTGTTGCAGTTCGTGCGCATATAATTTTGAGTTGTGGTTCAGTTGAGCAAAGTCTAAATAATTGGATATTATTAGTATGCATTGTTTCTCTATCATGAAATTGCTACGATAGAATATGAGAAAAGGTTAAATTTGTTAAATTTATGTAATTTGGTAATGATCAATTATATAAGTCTTAAGAACGAATTTTGGAATATTCTATTCACCCAAAAAGGAATGCATTGTGTAAAAGAATTCTTGAATTTTTCCAAACTTGAATTTGGTATTTTATCTGATAATTATGGTAATTTTGATGAATAAGTTCAGAGAATAAAATAATCAAGAAAAGAGTATTGTGAACTTTCATGTTAAAATCGATGGTAAAAAATTATTAATTGAAATGTACCATTACATACGATAAGTGACGTCGAATCACAGTTCTTTTATACATTTGTATGCACTTGTATATACGTACTTTTAAAGTATATGAATAGTCTTGGAACAACTCAAATTTATCCAACATTTTCTCGTATATTATTATAAAATCAGAAAACTATATTTACGTAGAAAAATTTTATTTAAACGTTGTAAACTTTTATATAAGCTACTAATTTCATTAATGTTTATTATTAAGATTAGTAGAAGTAAGCGAATTATTCAGTTGTAAGTCTATAAGTTATTTAAATAAACTAAAATACTTAATTATAGTCATCACTCATTCTGTTTTACATAAATTTAGATTTATGATACGTTTTATTTATATAATCATTTTATATAGCAATTTTTCAACGTAATTCATTTTAGTTGATTTTTAAAAATTATATATCTATCTTTATATAGAATTGTAATAACTATTTAACGAAAAATTAAAAACATTTAAAATAAAAGTAAATAACAAATTAACTCTACTGATTTGTAACTGAATCTGTTTTATTCAAATAGTAATCTAAGCGTGGGGATAATTTTTGTATAATTACAACTTAGAAGGAGCACATAACTCCAGTAAGGAATTTAGGTGGCATTGGTCGAACCTTTTAAGGTTTTCAAAGCATTCGGATTACGCCTAAATATTTTAATTGTCAGGCTCTTTAATAGAAAAGGTATTCCCAACAAACGTATGAAATTATATAAAGTAAATGAAGTTGTACTTAGCACACGAGCACTGCCTACGCTCGTACAGTCA
The DNA here is from genome assembly GCA_018907045.1 of Wiebesia pumilae. Classification (NCBI taxonomy): domain Eukaryota; kingdom Metazoa; phylum Arthropoda; class Insecta; order Hymenoptera; family Agaonidae; genus Wiebesia; species Wiebesia pumilae. Next base: position 4,118,690 of record JACCHZ010000105.1, on the reverse strand, counting down.
CGTATCGTTTTATGTAACTTATCGTTAATCGACGTGGCGAAAATAGTAATCACTGATTTAAAAAAGAGGAGGGAAAATATAAAAAGGCCGAACGATTGCCGACAAAAGCCGCGTAACCAAGCGGCCACGTTATCCTGTCCAATGCAATACAATAAAATGCACGTGCAGCCAACAAAGTTCCATCTCATCCCACGAGTTAAGATTACAAAAGAAGTCATTTCGCGCGCGGGTGCAAGCGTAGGTGCCTCACCATCACGGATCTTCCCTCCTCGACTCGAAATTCACGGCATCGGTTCCTTTCCGATCGCTCGCCACTCGATCGCCCTCGAGAAAAAGAGGCAGGTCGTCGTCAAGGAGGACAGCGAGGGGACGCGTGCGTACGCGGTAATCGCCGCTACTCTATCTTTGCGCAATGCTGCGGTTTGCTTGGCGTCTCGCGAGTTACCGTTGTACCCCACCCCCCTTGCGCCTATCGATAGATCGCCAATCGATCGCGTCGCGCGCGAACAGAGCCAAGGCGATTTCGCCGTACCTCGCTCTCTTATATTTTCTTTTCTTTTTTTTTTTTTTTTCGTATTCCGAATACAGGCGCCGGCCTCCGTCCTTTCTTTCTGACGAATGTCTCTCGGCGCGCTCGACTCGATTTCGCGAACCGTCTGAGGTTGAACGATCGTAAAGCGCTTATCAGCGAGTTCGTTGCATCAAGGATACATGTTCCGCGTAAGAATGAGTTTATGTATGAGGTGTTTCGAAGCCTTGCTAACGTGCAATTGTAAAAGTATGGGTACGGCGCTGCTGGTAGGTACGTAATTGAAAGAAGAGGCCTCACACTGGGACAGGGAATGCTTCGTACGCTCGGTAAACTACTTAAGAGGAAAACGCGTAACGCTAATTTATGGAAGTAGCTACTCCTCCAACGTTGCATTCGAATTTTGTCTTTAAATAGCACGGAAAAGAATATTAATCGGAGGGCTTTAATCGCCTGCTTAGGAACTTCCAATGAAAACTGAACTACGATTTTAATGTGCGAATCTTAATTCACGTTAGCATTACGAATTATTTTAAGAATGAAGAATGAACGATGAATTCAAAGTCTAATCTCGTTATAATACGCGAAAAAATTCGAATTTTTATAACGATATTAACAAATTTTCCAATTATGTTTTTCTAATGGGACTCTGAAATAGCTATTTATAAACATATACAAGAAACATCATATTATTCAAAGCTGCTTCAAAAATAGATATACTCCCACGAGATTACGCATTGAAAATTACTGCTAAAATATTCAATAAATGTGTGCTGATCAATATATGTACACAAAGTACAAAATTAATAGCACAAGCTGAACAATAATACTAACTGATGCCTTTAACGTTTCACGTAAAAGGAAAATATTACCCAAATGATGTATGCTGCATACTCGAAATTATTATCGTTAAAATTTATGGTTTACATTTTGCACTTAATCATATGATATATTCATGAGATCCTCGCAACTATCCACGGGAATACTGTAAATTACTTCGTAGGATAGCTTAATTAATTGTAATTCGTGATTAATATGAAGGAATATACATTGCATTGAAAATAAATTTCAACTGTGCTCACCTGTTATTCTTTGGTACTTTGGTAAGACTAAATAATAGTAAAGATGATGTTTAATAAAATTTAACGGAAGGAAATATCTTTTATATCACCATTGTCTGATAATTGCAACATTTTTACAAGATACATTTGCCAACCGACAATACAACTCTTATCTTATAAATACTAAAAGATCATACTTCTTAATTCGCAAGAATTCTACCTGCAGCAAGGAATAACTTATAAAAATAGAAAGCTAAAGTACTGCTGCTGTTGCTATTGCCTTACTTGTAACGTTCCTACGACGATTCTTCTTGTTCGCTGGAATATCTCTTCGTCCGACATTTCAGGATGTTCGTACTGTACTCGCAATGCAATAACATTGTGCCATCGATAGAATAAAATGCCGAAGACGAGTAGCGGAGGATGTTGATTTGTCCTTGGATCACCTAATACTGAAATTTATAAAGAAAATTTATTTTTTATTTATCATACGAGTTAACTGTATAAATAATACAGTACGTTTCGCAAATATTATGCTTTTTAGTATGCTTAAGATCAGTGATATCTGATGCGATTGATCGAATAATTAACATCATTTTTCATATAATATTTAGTCAACAATGAAAACTAAAAGACAATCCAGTTTTGCTATTAATTAGTTACTGATTTATACATATAAAAATTATTTAAATAATAATTCATTAGTTAGGTACAGTATAATTGTAAAAAATACGAAAACGTTTTTAATACATATTTTATTTTTCAACTTGTACAATTATGATCATAGTTAATCACGTTCATTATAAATATAGAAAAAAATCAAGTTTATTCATTTTTATTTATAAAGGAATCGCTATTTATTTAATTGAATCGTAACAGCCTTTTAATGGAGATTGACGTAAAATGAGAATATCGCTTATCACGCCAATCACCATAAAATTCTGATTATGAAATAATAAGATATTTTTAAAATGAAAAGAAAAAAAATAATTTTGTAAATTATATTCACGTATCGTACAAAGAATGTATTGGGCATTCGTAAAACTCTACTCTCGTTATACAGATTAAGATTCTGTACGATTATTTAGTGCAGCTTAAAATGCCAGAAGATCCCTTAAAAATAAATCCTGAAGTATTAGCTGTATCAGCTGCAAATTGAAATGTACTGCCATGGCAGAAATCTTCCTTGTTGAAACGAAGTCTTTTTGAATAATAAGTGAAATTAATCGTGTTAGCTTTTATCGAAACGAAAATATCAGGTAATTAAACAGGCCAGACTTCGCCTTTGCGAGAGCATCAATGGCTTTCAAACGAAATGAGAATGCTATTGAGTTGCTTGCATGCACGCGCGCATTGTGATAATTGCCTAAAATAGTTAGTGGTGAATAATCGCATCTCGTCTCATACTTACGATAGAGTCTCTCGGGGCTGAGAGAGCGCATGACATTCGGCACGGGGTTGTTGAAGAGAGGCGCGCGCATCGTGTTGCGTACGGGGAACCTCCTCGTGGGTTCCATGAGGAAGCTGCCGTTCTTGAAGGAGCGCATCGTGTTGGCCCAGGCCTCGCTACTCGAGTATATGAAGCTGGCGTCGATCCAGCTGGTTACTTTGTTTATCTGCAACCTCACGTAATTACAGCTATTTTCGCGCTTTTTTTCCAAGAACACGTTGCCATCGAAACCGCGTCCGCCGCATTGATGCCCGCCAATTTCGGGTATTTTCCAATAATCGCTCGAGTTGCTACTTCCATTCTTACGATCTCAAATATTGAAATACTGACAGGATGTTACATTTTTTTAGTGCATTTTTAAACTTACGTAATGTACTTAATTTGCCGAAACACGACGAAAAAAATATTTTGATATACATTATAAGAGAACACAGCTAGACTTTATGTATCTTATACCACTCTGCGTACCATTTTCTGAATCATTTTCAACTACCAAAACTACGCAGCTTTTAAAAAAATTTTACGGCAGTTTATCCGGAAATTTCTATTGTGTTCATACAGAATTTATCCATGATTATAAATCATTAAATTTGAATAATGTGATACATCGGTATTGTTTATTACATTCTCGGGCCTCCAAGGGCTTAATATATCTCGCACTCATCGATGAGAATAATATCAAAGAAAGGGAAGGGAAACTTGAAATATTGGCACGATAAATTTCCTTTGTAATTAAGGGAAAAAAAGATAGAGCGTGAAAATTTTAAATTGCTTTCATTAAGGCTTGAATACCATTCAATATAATGCCATCATTAACGGTTTGATAACTACTACATATAATACATAATTTTAAAATGAACTATTCGAAAGAAATCTGGTTAGTATTCATGCATGCCTGTAATAAATGGTTGGCCTTGAAGTTCGATTATTCATTTCTTTATTTTTCATGAAAGAAAAATACGATACATCTTTTTAATGGAGACATAAATAAGCAATAGTTACCGCAGTATTATAATTGCTTCCTTCAATCTAATACATTTATACTTAAAACTGGCAGCAGGATCTCTTTGGCCAAGGTTAAGAGAATTAAATCATAAATAACCATTATTCTCATTATAATTTTCCTCTTTAGAGCAAGCGACAGTCGCAGAACGCGCTGTTAAAGTTTGCACCGATACGTGTGGTAAGAGAAAAAAGTTTCGAATTATGTACACCCACGAAACAAGAAGAAAAAATGTAGGCAGTTTACAAGCCAAGTTGCTCGGTGTACCTTTTGTATTACGAAAAAAGCGAATTGCCTCTTAAGGGCTAAAAGTACATATTTGTTACTTTACATATTTTACATATCTCACGACGTCGTTGCGAGAACCAGAGAACGTTAAGCCACCACCCCACCCCCGCCACCTGCCGTGCCTATCTACATCACCGTTCTTATAAATATAGTCTGCTATTGCAAATAAAAAGTTTTGAGATGAACGCGTGAATATCAATTAATTAACGCACAACGTAATACGCAAAGACCGCCTCCCTTCATCTTGAATCGTTTAAAAAATAATCCGGTCCAGTTCCTCCCGCGCCTGCAGACGCAAGCATTCATTCGCTCGTAACGCGAAGAGAAAAATAAAGTCTCTCCGCTGGTCATTTTATGCAAAATGTCAAGGTTACACGAGGGCTGAATTGTAATAAGCCTTTCGAGATTCTTAAGATATTCCACGCTTCTTTGTCTGATTTCACTTAATAAGCTAATTCTATCTAGCAATTGTTTTTAATTGAATACGTTTTATTAAAAGAAAATGTTTACAATAATTATGATTGAACATTTAGGCAATTCATACAATATATCAGCTATATTGGGTGTATGATTTTTATACACCCAATAATAATAATTAAATCATCAGTAATAGTTGATCAAGTGGCGAATCAAAAAGTAAATAATGTGCGCTCAAATTTTCTATACAAGTTGTGCCTTTTAGCATTGTTAAAAGTAATTAAATGAAACAACGCGCGATCTGGTTTAATTTTGTAATTCGTTACTATGATGTCATAAAATAAATGATATTTTATTTGATTTTTGCATGGAATTCTTGAAATGCTTGAAATTCATACATTTTAAACTACATTATATCTTTCATCTTGTATTCGAATTGTAATAATTTTTTACCGACGTATATTTCTAGTTTACGGACCGATAAGTATATATGTTAGGATATACTTTTCGTGTACCTCAAGCAATTACTCAATATGTCCTGTATAAAACGCATTTTAAATAGAAATTTCGTACATTTAAAATATGAATATAATTTGAAATTAGTTTAAATTTCTTTTTTTAATTTAAGAAAAACATTTGAGATAAATGATTAAGGATAAATAAATTGTTTTTATAGTGTAATGAATGAATAATATTTTTTAATATTCTGATAAGTTACGTAGTAAATAAATTATTTGTTATAATATACTCAGTCACTTTATATAGTCACAAATAATATATTTATTAAACTAAAGTAGTTTCATAATATAAATCTTTATTTGAACGTTGCGTTGTATATAATGAATAAGTGATAACAATAAATATATTCAAAATGTAGATTTCTTGTAAAACAATAATTGTGAACCACTAACACAAACACACGTAAATTCTTGTTTAAAAGATTTTTTTTAATACGTTTAGTATTTAAAGAAGGTCTATTAATGTAAAAAATAGTTACTTAATACAAAAATTTGCATGGTTTTCTTATTTATTTCACGTATGAAAACATCGGACTTATATTTTGTAATTTGTACTCAATTGTAAATTCAGACCACCTTTTATCGCATTTATACCTGTATGTCTGCAAATTCTGAACATGCAAACAACCGTTAAGTAATCCTTCGTTAATAATCGAAGTAATTCTTTATTGTTATATTATCCTTTCAAGGTGAGGTTACAAATGGCGACGATACTCATTAAATTTTTAATAATTTACAATTATTGTCGTGCAGTAAATATCATCTAGCTCTACCATCTTGATAAATCAAGAAATTTATCTGACATTTGATAATGGTAAGATGGTAAGTTTTGTGTCCAATACAACTAACACGCGAATAAAATTAAAATATTAAAAAGTTAAAATTGCATAAGAATTTTTAAAATACCAATCATTTAAGTAAATACCATAAAAATCGATAAAACTCTAGGTTAAAACAGTACCACACTGATAAACAAAATGACAAATGGAATTATCAGCCGAAATCGACTAAACTATGAGCTCATGTCAATTACAGTTTATATGGTAAAGAATAAACGAAAAAGAAAATGTTCGCCCTGTAAAAAAGTAAGTAGATGAATTATGCGAACGCATTATAAGTGAACTGAGCTGCGAGCGTTAGCGATTCATCCCCAAGCTCGCGCATGCGAAAGGTCTAGAACTAAGTTATCATTTTTCCTTATTTCTTTACATTCTTTACTTACTCGACAGTTCAGTAATCGTTACAATTTTCTTGTTCTTTCTCCAAGTATTGTTTATGAAGCCAAAGAAAGTTTATTGTTATGCACTTAAGATTAAGCACTGCCTTCAAAATTTACTTCTAGAACAAATGAAATGTATTAAAATATATTGGAAAATACTCTTCAACGAGAGAGATAATACAAAGAAATCAAAGAATGGAGTAAGTTCCTCTAGAAGAATCGACCGTTGAAAAGCATTTGTCGGCGTTGACGAACGCGAGCGATCTAGCCAAAAATCTGTGTAAAGCGATCCACCAGAGCCGAGGCACGGAGCGACAACTCGAACCGGAAGTCGGTTCATCGGTCGGCCAATAACCAAGCGAAGACTTACCTGTTCGCGCGGGCTATTGGGGCTGTGGCCGGTCTGCCTATCGTAGTCGGCCCGCAGGAATGGGATGTACTTGTTGCCCTGGCAGTCCTTGTCGAAAACCGGATCACACCTGTCGACGTCGATCCGATGGAACTCAATTGGGCAACCGCTCTCGCTCGCCATAATTATCTCGGACGTGATCAATTGGCCTGTTTCACGGAAAAATAGTACATCAAATGATTACTGATAAAACGAAGAGAAAAATTGTCGGCATTTGCGCCATCCCGACCGAAGGAAGAATTGATCAAGAACAGTCATCGCAGCCGGCGGTTTCGCGAAACGATCAGACGCCTTAGAATTTCATTTTTATAAAATTAAATTTATAGAAAATATGTTGTTTAGTAAATAAAATTAGTTTTCTTTATTTTTAATATACAATACAAAATACAATTGAATTTTTGAATTAAGTGAAAAAAATGTCACCTATACTCGGTTATTTTGAAGGTGATTTCATAAACAAAATTTTACTTGTTACAAGCTATTCTAAAAGAAAAAATAATAGATGGAGGTAAATTGTCAAAATAATTAACCTTTCACGATATGTAAATAATTTAAACTAATAAATTCAAATGTTACCTATTTTTCATATACGATGGTGTCTGTGCACAATTTTCTTAAGGATGTCGATAACTTTTAACAAAAGCGTAAAAACTCAATATCTGTATGCACATAATGTGATTTTTTGGTGAAAGATGTACGAAGAAAGCTTCAAATCATATAGTAAGAGCGTGAATAACTCACCGAAAAATGCAAAGAGAGCAGTTTTATTGGTGACTGAAGGTAATCCATCTTCCCCTTGCATAAAAAGATCACTTAATTTTCGAGGCGAAGGCCTGTCCTGGCCCGCCATCGTGTAAACTCCATCATAATAAGCAGCTGGTACTTTTCGTATCAACCTGCTATCTATAAATTGCAATCATTATTAATTCTTCACCTTTTTCTGTTAATAATGATAATTTATAGTAGTTGTAAAAATTTTGCTTAATTCTTCCAAGTTTTTCGTCGTGCTTATAACCACCTTTAGAGTTTTTTAAAGAATGTAGTATAATATACATTGTAAATACAAGGATTTTCCGATGTTGTATACTTGCCTACGGAACCCCATTCGGGATGTGCCAAATTATTGTACCAGCCGTCATACCTCTGCTTTTCTACGGGTCCGTTGAAGGCAGCTAAAATAAAATCATTGCTTATTTATTGATAGATCTAAGGTAATTGCTTCTATAATACTCGATAAGCATTTGGTTTTTGCATGCGAGATTGATATCTATTTGTTGATATTTGATTGATATATTATATTTATTATATTTATTTAACACATAATATATGTGTTAGAATTCTTATTAATATAAAGCATGAAGAATATAGTATCCAATTCAATTGAGAAAAAAAATTAATTCTATATTTTATTTAATTAAAATTTTAAAAATGAAATACGTATTTCCCAAATTAATTAACAATTGTATCTACTTAGGAGACTTTTTTCTATTAACTCTTTTGTTGTTTTTATTACACATGTAAATATTTTAAAGTTGTTTTCATTTTTATCTATTTTCAAGTACATAATTTTCATCAATAAGAGACATTTTCTCTATTTAATTAAATATTCATTGCTTTGAAACAGATTATTATTATTCCGCAAATATTTAAATTATTAATCGCTTTATTAAATATCGAGCACACAAATCCGAAATTTTAAAGAGTTTTAGCAAATACTGTTGAATCCCTATGTATTAAATGCTTTAAATATATTATACATGAAATTTTAATGGTACTATGAATCCGAAACATATGTTCAAACTCTTTCTATAGTTATTTAAAATGTGTATCAAGCGTTTTCCTTAATTAAGCAGTCTCTATAAATCTTCCAAGCTGAAATTTTTCTTGTCTCCAACCGCTTCTTAATAATTGTTCTTCTATCGTATGAAAAAGAGCAGACTTATTTCATAAAACCAACTAAAGATGTCCCACTATACTTGAATCTCTAAATTAAACCTAAATACGACCACAATAAGATCTATCAATACTTAATACTTCTCTTGTAATGTTTCTTTTTTTCTTTTTTTCTTTTTCTTTATCTTTTTCTTTTTAAGAATGTAAAAAAATTTTCAGAAAGTCTCTTTAGGTTTTTATTAAGAAAATATCTGAAAGTTTAGAGATATCTGTTGGATTTTATCGGTAAGGATGTCTATCCAGATATACCGAGAGCTGATTCCCACATATCTTATTTCAATTAAGAAAAAAGTAATCTTAAATTATACTATAACTTGCAAACTTTATAGTCAAATAAACTTTATGGTTATTAATAATTAAAAACAAATTATATATTTCTAGCTTATATACCGTAGTACTATTATATATAAGTATATGTTGTATGCCAGTTATTATTTTTCTTAAAATTTGTGGAAAAATACAAAGATATAAGGCAGACAGTGCATTAAATAATTAATATTAATACATTAAACAATTAAAAAAGTTTAATTGAGTAACTAAGTCTTTTGCAAGACTTCGTTAATAGAATTTATTATAAGAATTATGTCACTGCTTAGAAATTTAAATCCTAATTTGCATTGTTCAAGGTTGAGGATCCATTTATTTGTAAGGCACATTGTTTTAAGTAACGAGTATAGAATTCGCGATTATTATTCTGTAGTTTGTATGAAATAAAACCTCCGAATTTCTTAAGCTGAACAAGTATACATATTTGTTGTATAAAAATATAATAAACTTAGTAAATAAAATTGGAACTTATTTCTAATCATTTTCTTTATGATAAAAAAACAATTTTTTGTTTTTACAAACAAATAATATTATATATTATTTTTCACGTTGTTACTGTGTTATGGTGTTATCTCATACTGATTATTTATAACTACTGCACTTAGACATAATCCTTAATTATATACCTTTATTTAATAAGAAGTATAATTTCAGAGCATATATTGATGTTATAATTCATAGTGTGATCTTTCCACCAAAAAATTTATAATAAACTCATCGTAAATTCAAGTTAATAGAAAAATATATTTACTTCAAATATTTTTTATATCAATAAAAATTAAATATGATTTTGACGTTAGACTTATTGAATATTATAGCAATAAAAATTTGAAAGACTGTTAAACTCTTGTTTTTTCCAGTGTCTTCAAAATAAAAGTTACAATAATTAATTTTTCTATAAAACTAAGAAATAATTTTAAAAAGCTATTCTTTTGTAAGTTTAAGGATGAAATATTGAATAAAGAAATAGTAAGTTTTTCTCACTTTCATATGATAATTAGACTGAGCATACACACAACTTTGTAAGCTTTAAATATCATTTCCAATATCTTATTTCAAATAAAAAATTATCCCTTAGTGAAAGAATAAATTAAAATATTGAATAGTATGAAAGTAAACCTATATTTCCAGCATTCAAACTCGACGAATCCACATGAAAAAGCTCACTATTATGTCGATCACTTGACAAAGTGTACTTTTGCAAATTGATAAAAATAAAATGCTTTGCTGTGCTTATGCTCTTAATGCAAATATTCTTATTTAAAGTTATTTTTGAGCTGCAATGGCTGCATTCAAACTTTATTATGTTATTCGCTGGTTTATTCTGTTTTTATTCGATGGAGAAATCTTTCTCAAGATAAGAATATTGGTTTGCCCTGTACCATGTTTCGTGTGTAGTTGCTTTGTCGGTCCTCTCGAGGTTTACCACAAGAGGCAGAATGATCTTCTACCTCGGTAGTGGTTTTGGCGCTACTGCAGATGCTCCATCACTTTTTTTGCCATGTAAATGATCCTCCAAGACGATTTATAAAAATCTTACAGATTCTTTTGCTTTTCCGTGATGTGTCAAATTATGAGCCTTCGCATTCTTTCGTATTATTCATCATTTTATTTTTATGATTTTACTTCTTGATCGTCGAACAAGGCTACCCGTAGTATATAAGATATATTTGAGATATTTATACGATTACTAATAATACAGACAAATGATTCATTTGAAAAAATTTGATTATCCTAACTAAAGAGAAAGTTGAATATAAGTCCAATCTAATCTGTTATTCTAGAACTACTATTATAGAATACCATTCTGAGCACAAGGATGCTTGTGTGAAATAAATCTAACCATTCATTTTTATTAAATGCAGGTCAAATTTTTTATTATAAATATCATTTCTTATTAATTATAGATCATTTACATTTTAAATGATGCAATAAATTCCTTAGATTTTCCAAACAAAATTTTACACAGCAAAAATTTAATTTGACACGGTATAAATCCTTTATTAAATTTTTTATTGTAAAGTACAAGTGACTTCCATCATGTATTACATTAATACATCTAAACAAAAATTTTTTTATTATTGAATATATATACCATGAAAATAATTCTTTAAGTAAATTAAAATTTAAAATCTAATAAAAAATTGATACTGAAATCTATATAAGTTAAAGAGTTGGAAGAATTGGTTGATATATTTTTCGTGTTAAAACAGAAATTATAATTTAAAATAAATTATTAATTTTTCCATTGATATTGTTTTATCATAAATTAAAAATGACAATTATAAATCTTTAACTAGCCTTAGCCTGTGACAAATATAATTAAACCGAGTATATGAAAACTTATTTATTATTTGTACGAAATTGAAAATTCGTTATCTTTATTTACATGTAATGTATCTCTTGACTGTACTACCCATGAAACTATCAATTTCATAATATATATTACATATTACGTACTTCAATATTTTTAATATTCAAGTTATGTCTACAGTAGTATCTTCAACGTCTTAGATTTTACTATTCAATTTTAACTGTCAATATATTTAAGATCATCCTGTCATCGATAGGTCAATATACATGTTACAAAAACTTGTTTATAATTTATTATAGATAAACTTATTTTTAAACTTCATTCATACTATTACAAGCAGTTTTTTTATTTTCAATGCAGTATATATTTCAATTATATATTTCAATTTTACTGCACTTTTAAAATACTTAAGTAATGAAAAATTGACTTATTTATGAATATGGAATATTATTTATACTTTCTATATTTATAAGTTGTCGTAATAAATTTAATACGTAAAACAACTCTTATTAATATTCTATTAAATTTTGTTGCTTCTAATTTATAGGTCTTTCGATATTTGACATTTTAATATCGAATCGTAACATGCATAAGTTAGAATTAATATTTAAATTTCAAATTAATTATATTTACTTCAGATTCAAAACTAGAGGTATTAATTAATTGATATTTTAATTTAACCTTATTTGTATTCAAATGTTTCTATTTTTTTTTATAAAAAGTTTATACATATATGTATGCATGTATGTATGTATGCATAGATATATTAAATTAAATGATGCGCGCAAATAAAAGCGAATTCAAATTCAAATAACCTTATTTCAAAAAGTAAGGTTAATAATTCCTAAGGAATTTTATAAGGAACTTTGTCTAGATGCTTACTCGCAGTGACAAACATTGAATGAATAAAAAATCCAAAAATAATATATTTTTAACCCAGACTCAATTGTAGAATAAGTCACAGCTTTATCAGATATGAAACATCTTCATAGCTTCGAATTGAGCACGAATTCCATTGTTTCACAAATTGAGGAAAAGAAAGAAATCAGAGGAAAAAAGAAAACACTCTTGAAAGCCAAAACGCGAAAAGCGCACTGTAAATAGACATGAATTCGTTAGTCTCACGTACCGACGTACCCCGAATCGCTGATTAGGAAATGGTGTGCGTTTATTTTCGAAAACTACGTTCCCCTTACTCTGTGCATTATCCTCAGATCACAATGTTGTTTTCAGTAATCCGCGCGCCTTTTTAAATGAAGACGTGAAAGACCCGATATTCCCGGTCGAGGGAGGAAAAGAAAAAACACCTCCGTCTATTCTCGTTCTATTCAAGTCTCCGGATTTCACTGAGCACTGCTGCGTATAGAGAAGGGAACATCCGAGGCATGAAGGTTGCGCGCTTACCAAATGCGCACCTCTCCGAGTCGAGCTAGTGGACACGCAGGTGCACGAAAAGCATCGATGGGACTGGTGTTATTATTCAGGCGCGGCTTCAACGTCGCTTCCCGGCGTAATTACGCGAATCCCCCAATCGTTCACGCCCGGACGATTAAGCGAAAGCAAGATTATCGCCGCGGGACTGAGCGATCGTCTCTTCGTCGCAAGAAGTTTACGACCTTGAAGGCTTTTTACGAGTGTTTGATGTGCGATGTTTCTTTTTTCTCTCGAGGAATGTACTTCTAGATTTGCCTCTTACGAGCAAAATGCACCTCGATAAATATTTTTATTGACAACGAGTAGTAACGCAAAAATCCGATGTAACGAGGTCGTTTTATTCAATTTTATTACAAGCGACTGTTCTCAAGTGCACTGTTAATGAAGCAAAATTATAATAATAAGGCAAGGCCTAACGTATGTAGTTTTGCACTTATGGACGTTGGCAATAATTCAATGAGAAAACTGAAAAAGTTAAGTAAATGATATTTCAAGCGCGAATAATCGAATGCGTTGGGTGAAAGGTATGCTAATATGTACAGCATTTAGAAGCAAGGTATTTGTTGTCGTCCTTGAATGTAATTTTTTTCATCTTTCCCTTACGCAGATGAAAATTGTGCTACTTCTTATTATACTGTGATACATCCAATGTGTGTACGAGCAGAATTAAGAAATTTCCTGATATTTTAGTCATTGAAAAATAACACGTTATGTATTTGGAAATATTTTTATTTTTTTAATAATAATGTTAATACAGACTAAAATCATCGATAATTCTTACGTTTTTTAAGATTTCTTACTCTTTATTTAGCACGTATTGTAGTTACAATGCTTGTGGAAACTAGTATATAATAATTATGTATTTCAACGTACTATAATTATAAGAACGAATAAGAAGTAAGCAACGACTTTAAAATTAATAAAAATTAAATTAATAAAAGGTTTCTACTCTGATTTTTTAACAGGTACACCATTAATTTGATTTAAATTTACTACATGTTATAAAAATAAAGTATACTTACATTATAATGAAAATACGAATGGCATATCTATTTTTGGAATTGGTAGTTAACTATCATTAATCACTAATAGTATTAGATAATAAGTTAAATAAAATTAAATGTAAAATTATTAAAAATTACGAGAGATAGCGTGAGAAGTTCGTGACCCCACATACCGATAACGCTTCGTATCATTAATTTGATGCCGTTATGTGATTCAAACCTTCATTAAATTGACATAAAAATTTCAACTTTTTAGCATTACTCAATATAGTTATGCTAATCGATAAAATTCGAGAATTAGAACATTTTTTGAATTGGAAAAACTTCATATTCATGCGCTTATTAAATACTTTTTCTCAAAGCTTTGTGTGCAATGAAAATTAAAATAGAAATTGACGGCATTGTAAGACTTTTCCTTGTCAAACACAGCAGCTAAATACTGGATCAAACACATACTAGTGGTTAACTGTAACACATACTGTAAGCGCCCTTTCAAAATGACCGAGCCAAAAGTGTTAACATAAAAGAAACAAACATTAGTCTACTGTAACGTATCAGCGATGAATTTAAGCAAAAGAGACCGCTTTTCTGATGATTGCAGTGTCGAAAGTTAGAAAATCTTTTACAACACTCTTCAGTCATATTTTGAGTGACTATCGTGTATTTTCTAACTTTAACAGATAGATTTTAAGGTAAAAATGTTGTCAAATTTTTACCTAAAATTTTAGATAAAGGAACTAATATTAAAATTATGGCCATCGTAGATGACTAATTTAAAGAGGTGAACAAATCGACGTACTGCACTGACGTAAAACGCTCTTACAAGACATTGAATTAAATGAATCTAGGAATTCTCTCAAAACCAGTGGCTGACAAAAAATTGATAATATTGCGTAATATTATAATAATGTAATAAAATTCTTTAATGTAATTTTTTGAAAACATCAATTGAAGTAAATATCGATTTCCAAATGATACGCACCATGTAAGGGAAACACATTGTTATTTTAAGTATATTCATTCGTTATTTTTAGTTTGAGAATTTGTTCATAAATTTATTTTCACCAAGATGAAGAAGAACACTAAGAATGTAACAAAGAATTAAATAATATGGAAATGTACGAGTGTTGTCATGTCGGAAAACATATTTTAATTCCAAATACAACGCGTACAGAAGTTATTTACATAGTAATCTACTTTAATCGTTTCTTTTTCTACTTTCTCTTGGGATAAGAAATGAGTTTTTTTAATAAAAATATGCATCTCTTGTACTATGACAACTAAAATTGTAAAAATAAATTTTCTTTTGTAATGAAGAAAATCTATTGTACCTACATCAAAGTTCTACTATTTTATAACTAATATAATACATAGTATAATAATAAAATAATTTTATAAAAATCAATTTTAATTTATATTTTTTTCCTTTAAATATATTGTGTTTATGAGAAATCTGTGGAGTAAAATTAATTAAAAGTCGGAAAAGTAAATGCCTTTTTATGTATTTTATGTAATATTTAATATAAGATCGTAGGAAAAACATGTGAAGTTTACATGAATATATACGCAATTAAATTTCATTCACTGAAATGCAATCAGAGAAATTACATTAACATCACGAACTTCTCAATTTTCCTTTGAAATGAACGAGCAACTTGTTATTGTATTATCAAAATAAAGAAAATGCCGAAATGAACGATGACAAATTTTCCGCGATATCGTTGTCCTTGCCAGGAGAACGTCTAGACGTAAAATGTATTTCTATCATCAGACGAATTGCGCTTCGCAGAAAAATTCTCGAAGCCTTAAAGAATAGTAGCCACTTAGAGGGACTCGATTTCCTCTTTATCAAGGCCGCATTCCCCAACGACGAAACGCGAAGGGTGCACGACCTCGTACAGAAGAGAGCCATCTTCGATCAGTGGGTCGTTCACCGTGATCGGGCACGACGTGACGATCGCGAGCGTATACAGGAACTAACAGCGAGCAATGACAAGCCTCGGGGCAAGTCGCTGAGTTGGATTACGTTATCCGCTTTCGTCTTGACGGTACCAAAGCCGCTCGCGGAATTCTCAAGGAGGCGCTCGGGTGAACGCCCGCTGCCGTCACTACTTTGTTGTCGTTCATAGTCGACGAGGTCAAATCCTACCGTCTTTGCGAACATGCCGAAGGCTCCGGGTACAAAGTGATAAACTTCACGCACATGCAAATCGTATCGCGAAGTCGGTCTCTCGCTCTCTCTCTCTCTCTCTCTCTCTCTCTCTCTCTCGTATGGAACCCCAGTCTTATTGTTTCTCGAGCAAAGAAAAAACCTTGTATTCAATAAGGCGTACCTATTGCGGACACTCGATTGCGTAATCTTTAATTGATGCTTATTTGAACTTGACATTGAGCAACTGCTAAATCCACGTAATTAGTGCTTCTTTTGTCCAGCTGGACACCGAGTCTCGTGTTTCTTTTACACCGAAGCTTGATTTGCGATGAAGTACCATTAAATAGACATCTTATAATAATATTAATAAACCTGATGTAGCGCTCGAAACACAAACCGCTACACCCATCCGTGATAATCTAATCATCCATTAATTGTATTTTACGATGAACAAATTTCTCATCGATATTAATGCAATAATACATACTGAACCTCTGTATAGCCTTTAAATTATTGATTCTGTTAGCTACTGAAATCAATTGTGTCTATACCTATTTTTTATCCTCCCTCAATCACTTGCTATTCTTCAAAATTTTACTTACATTATTAAGCACTTTTAAATTTAACAATAAAAAATCTTTTTCATAATTATCATAATGTTAATGGTTTGCTGAATATATAATTCATTCTTTTATATACTTCTTTGTCTTTAACTATATAATATAACTTTAATTTAATTAATAAAAAAATAGAAATTAATTTTAAAAAAGCGAACTACAACACGACTCTATACCTGCATCATATCACTACAAGATAAATAAAATTCGCCGATGATTTAAATCATGCTCGTATATACTACAACTCTCATTTAGATGCAAGTTAAGAAATTTCCAATATAATTGTGTAACAACCTCTCACATTGACCTTACAGATGTAATTAGCATAGAAATTGACATTAATAGGCGCGAATATATTATTTGAATGGACGAACAACTTTAACTATTCACGCAAAAGTGTAAAAAAATATATACTTTGACTAGTCTTACACTTTTACTACTAAGGTAACAATGATATGATAATGCAAATTAAATCACATAAGCGTTCTACTTACTTGAATCGACAATAAACAAGAAAAAAATACATTCGAAATGAAACTATATGGCTAATTGTTGGATGTACTTATATAGTACTTAGTAAAACTTAAAATAAAACTTGGTCACTTCTCTTTATTTGTATACCTTAATCTGCCATTTTAGATTTTGGATTCGTTTATATAATACTTTTTTTCAAAAAATTGAATTTATTATTTTTAAAGTTTTGGTTGTATAAAATTCTAATTTCCTTAGTTTTCATTTTGTTCTGATGAATTCAAATCATTATTCGTACACATTATAATTATATTAAAATACATTCATTTAATGGTAGAATTAGTGTTTACTTAATGTTTTTAAACATTTTTAATACATTTCGTTAATGAATTATTATTTCGATAAATTTATTTCAGTACTATTATTATCTATTTATTTGAAAATAAAAAATGTTAAATTATAAACAAAAAGTAAAAAAAAAATGGATTTCATAGATCAAATATATTTGAAAAGTATTACTATGCTTCTAAATGAAATTGAACAGTATATTAATAGGACAAAACAAAGTATTGGGCAACATTCACTAATCGTGAAAACTTACGAATAGTCATTCTTCAAAATAATATAATTTATGATAAACTAAGGAATCATCTTTTCAGAATTTGAAGTAATTTCATAGCATATTATTACTCATGCCTTCAAATTCAATACAGATAATCAATAATTGATCAATCAGCGTCTTTCAAGAATTTGAAATGTCTTGGCGATTCGTATTTATTAAAAAATTATTGTTACCTATGAAATACTTTACCATAAAAGGCTACATATTTTTCTAAATAAAAGTAAAATATCTTATTTGTAATTAAATTATTTTTTGTATAATTTTCTCTAACATTGATTACTTACGACATTGCAAAGAAGAGAAAGCCGTATCCCGCACTATTCACGCTATTATGCGCATAGGCACAAGTACGACTAGAAATGCGTAACACGCATCACGTACTTGTTTGTATATTACTGACTTACGTCACAAGCTTCAACAAATTCATTGTAAACATGTGCTCTGAACATCCCATTAACTTCCAAATATAAAAGAAGTATTTTGAAAGTGTATTGTAATTTTTTACAATGCAACAGGAAACAAAATTATTTCATACGAGCTTCAAAACAGCATGTAAGTAGTTCCCGTAATGCTAATATATAGTAATGCTCATAATATTTAAAAGATAACCTTTACTGAGTCCGACTACTCGATAATAAGGATAAACAATCTCATCATTCGGTGACGATGTTATAATAATATTAGCTTTTTAATATATTTTTGTTAAAAAAAACTGAAACATGTGAGGTAGATTTCTAATTAAACATATATAAGAATTGTGAAATTATTTTAAGCGTAAGCAAAAATGTACAGAAATATCAATATGTAAATCTTGTATAATTTTATGCAATTATTGATTGTTGTGTACTAGATATTTTTTATACTGTAATATCTTCAAGTGACACAACTTTATTTACTTCTTATATAACAAACATAATCCACATTCATCAATGATTAAGACAAAAAAATATAAACTACAATTTATTACTTACGCTATTAATTTATTAAAGACATTCAATACTATTTAAGTAAAGATTTTTATTACAGTAATCTTTTAAGGTACAAAAATATTATTTATTTATCATCAAATCCTTATTTGGAAAATAAGTGCATTAATAAAAAGTTATTAAAATAAATATTTTATTACTTATAATTCAAGATCTACTGGTAAATAAATTATTTTATTAGTGTAATTTATGAATAACTGTTACATCAATAATATAAAAATTTTAGTAAATAGAAATAATATTTTACATTCACATTGAAGAAATTGAAAAATTGTAAGGATACGAAGTACTACTTTATTACTACAAAAATTGTTTATGTAAACTTAGTAAGAAATATCAATGAATACATAGAAATAGATTAGTTATTATTTACACATATACGTATGAATATTAAATAAAACTGCGCATAACATCAATAACCATACCTCCTCATATAATAAGTTTATATTTAAAAGTGTATTGGTATTTTTAATTTAATTTTTATCTCATAGTATTTTACTTAATGATTAATATTTAAAATGTAACATCATCTCAGCCCTAGATTAAATTGCAAAAAGGCTGAATAATTAGAGTTTGAAAGCTTACAAATATGATTTCTTCGAAATATATAATTATTTTATATTATACCATTAATAGTAGTAAGTCCTTAATATGCTAAGAGGAAAATGAAAATGTAAGCACTCATCTTTAAGACATCCCGTATGATGAGTATAAGTTAAATTAGATTAAAGAATTTTAACTACTAATCATTTGGACACTAACGACGATTTTCTGCATTTACATATATTTCATTATACTTTATGACATTGGGTTTTTTCATTAGCAAAAATTACACTATTTCTTTTAACTATGCATATTATTAAATAACTTAACTAATTATCAGTATTTATATAAATGTGAATTTAAATAATGAAGAATGCTTCTTTTTGTTCAATATCGTGCAATTATGTGCACCTTTGAGATAAAATATTATAATATTTACTTAATGTAAATTAAGTGACGTATTAGATACATATAAATTTTTATCTAAAATTTTAACAGAAAAAGTATTTAATTTTGATGACAAGCTATTTACAAAAGATAGTATCTAATTAAACAAGACAATTAAAACTAAATAATTTAATGAAAAATGAGTCTTCCTATTTCGGCAAAACGTAATCTACTTAATATGTAAAAATCTAGAATTATAGAAACATTCAATCTGAAAAATATCGTATCATTAACGTATCATTAACGAACACATAAAAAGTGATAAGAATAGGAAAGTAAATGATTATGTTAATCATATAGTGCATTAAAGTAGGCCGTGAGCAATTGTAAAATTTATTGAAAATAGCATCGTATAATAAAGTATTATAAAATATTAGCAATGGTGGTAAGGTATACTTGAAATAATTACGATGAGAGAACTTGTCTATTAATTTATTGAAAATATTTATTTTAACCCTTTAAATTAATCAAATGACAATAGTTATACGTGAAATCCATGTTTGTTTATCAAAGTTAAATTAACTTCATGTAATAAATAAATAATTGTGATATGAATGAGTTTATCTCGTATTTGTAACAACTACGAATCTAATTGTTATAAAAAAATTGCATTTGTACTCTGAATACTTAGATTACCGAAAAATTTTATATGAAAATTTTCTGTTGTTTTCGTGCACACGTTTTTTTTCATGCTCCAAAATTTTACCTTTCCTAATATTTACTATATTTACTATATTTACTATATTTACATACGCAACCTTACTAAACTAAGGCATATATCGATATATTTTTATTTATTGCTCTACAAGCACTTCAGATGCCAAAGCAAAATGACAACGATGATGAAGTGTCAATAAGAACAAAATAATTGTACTATACTGCTCTACCAAACGATAGGTGGTCACTTATTTTGTAAGCATATAAAAGAGTCGGAAAAATCGAAATTTCAAGGTGACTTTCTCTCCTTTCATCGACGACACAGCGCATTTGTGTGTTGTACTTCTTATTTCAGACTCATTTTGGATCACGCGCTTACAGGTCGGCTTGCTTTATAAGAACGACGACTTTCACGAGTATGAAGTAGAAACAAGAGAGAGAGAGAGAGAGAGAGAGAGAGAGAGAGAGAGAGGAGTGAACCTTTTTTATGCTTGCGGAGGTTCAGTGAAACGTGTCGCGCGACGCATCTGCCGCTACATTGCTGATCCTGTTCACCGTAAATCTTGCGTGTGGACCAAAGACTTAACGGTGACTCAAGCGATGCATTACGGCGGCAGCATTGGCAATTTTTATGGCTCGCAATCTTAAGTCGTGTGTGTTTCAGTCACAACTTTTATTACGATTGCAAATTGAGCTTCTTTTTTCGTCTCACGGTAGATCGTCTAAGTCGCGTAACCATTTACGTATCATTTTTATGATATTTATCAAACAGTTTCCTTTTCAAACGACTCTACCTTTTACACTGTACGGAAATTAAAACGTAGGCTACAAAAGCTGAAAAAATCGCATTTTATCATCGTTTATATGATTAAATTTGCTTTCCAATGTGGAATTAATGTCTTTTATGTTTGTGCATCGCGGGATTTATGCATAATAAAGTAGAGTCGCAGTTATTAGATGTGAAAATAATTTTTCTTGACTAACACGTAATATTTAATACATTATATTGTTTATTAACCGTAGCCTCCTTTTTTTAAACAACGTTCTTTTTCTTTAAGTTTTTATGTGTGACCTTGTTTAAGAATTTTATATCACTGAACTGATTATTTGAAATTATCAAATGAATCTATATACTTCTTGAAAAATAATTTTATTCAACTTCTTAACTATGTGATCTCATGTACGAAAAGTAAATTTTGATAATTTAATCTTCGATAATGAATAGTTTATTTTCAACGAAACGTTTTCGAATTCCTTTTAAATACGTACGTGGTATGTGATTTAGAAAAACTTTCCTAACTTACTACGCCTACAAATATCCCTATAATCCTTTCATTTAAGAAATTTTATTAAGAAATAATAATAAAATTATTATCAAAGTCACCATTTTTCTATCATCTCTAAATAAAATTAAAAAGGTATTGTGCATTAGCATTTTATTTTTGAAGAGCTAAAACAATTTTGAGAATAAATCCTTTCATGCATTTCTTAGTCCTTTCATAGTTTTCATTTTTTATTTTCGATGCAGTATTTTTCAACAACAAGATATTCATTAGTTTTTCATTATGTAGTTATAAAATTAAACGTTAAATATTTACGCGTAGGCCATACTAAAAACATTTTAAGTATGAACTAGAGTTACCAAAATCTTTTCATTATATAAACAAGCGTACTACTAATCTTATAATTACATGTAACGCCTTAAAGTCGTAAAGTCTTCATTGGTGTTTATTATTCATTATTAAAACTTTAAGTAAGGCATTAGAATAAATGATACATTATCATTCCACTTTTTAATGCAGGCTATTATATGCTGATATGATAATTTCGGTCAGATTGTTGACAGTACCTTGAAACTCAAACGATCGATACTTAAAATATAGCTTGGCAAAGTGGATTAAAAAGATGTTAATTAAAAATACAACCGCTTTAGGAAAGAAAAAGTTAACGTAGCTACCAAATAATTACTTGCATTGAATAAACGAAAAACGATCTTCCAGGTGCCAAACCGCTGTCTTCTCGATAATATTCTGAAAAAAATTCTGCTTTCTTGTAGCATCAAAGAAAGGTATCAACCAATCGAGACAGCGCATTGACACTCGCGATTGCAGACATCGAACTCATAAACGTCGTCCTCAAAAGCAATCAATTGACGCATACCTCGGTACAGAATAAAAAAAATTCACTCGAGAATTCTCTTATAGAAAAGCATCGTCAATCACTACTCATATTCTGAAAAATCCAGCAACACTTCATGTCCGTCAGCGCGCACATCAAGTTCAGCATACTTCAGAGATTCGAACGCGTGGTCTGTCGAAGCGAATGAATTGAATGTACCGCAACTTACGGTTTAACGTACACGTGAAATAAAAGAGATAAAAATACGATTTAATCTTCTTTCAGATCGAAGACACTTTTTTACCAGAAGAAGCTCAATGCAATTACTCTCGCTTATTTTTATCCTTTGAATGAGTAACGAGAATCAAGGTGTGGATGATTTTACTTTGGCATGTTAAACCGTATGCAATTTTTTCGACCAGAATACTTTAAGTAATAACGAATGACACAACAGGATAAAGTTGAGATTTTTGAACTTCTTCTAACCTTATTATCATATTTATTATTACGAAATTGAAGGATTCTTTTCAAATACGAGACCTTTAACTACATAATGAACTGAATTTTACTTAATTACGTTTTTTACTAGACTGAGCTATTAAATGCTTCAAAATATACGTCATCTGTTGCTTGGAATATATTAAACGTATAATTAACAACTCGCACGCGATGAATTAACGCTAAATTATATAGTATTTGTAACACTGCACTAAAATAGAATTGATAAGTTTTTGGTAATACTTAGTCAAAAGAAAAAATATAATTAACTGATATATAAATTAACTGAATAAAGATTAAGTACTCCTATTACCTAATAACTTCTGAATTTATAAATGTTAAAACTTGAAAAAGGTCTTAATAATATTATAAGATAGTACGTACATTAAATTTACGAATAGAAATAAAAAACGAACAGATTATACTTCAAGTTAATAATCGGTAGCTATTATTGTCTTACTCATTGTTTCATTTCTTTATCATGTTCATTGATATTATGAGAGCCGTACACGAGAATACAAACATAATTAACGATCCATGAATCAAACTCCTTTTACTTAATACAGTGAATCGTGAATTCACACTAGTTATTCCATTGTGCTTAATACCATTTGTTAATAGAATTAATAATAGAATTAAAGTCTTTTTATTATAAAATATTCGTTTATATAGTCAAATACGCGTATAAATCGCCAGTAAATATATGGGCGATTATTGAAGAGCGCATATGCGACTTTCGAAAAAGCGATTTGAATTAGAAAAGCGTTTCTTCTATGTAGTCTTTTTTAACAAACGATACGAGAATGGGATCTCCATTGGAGCATTTGATAAAATTAAACATTCACTCTTTCGCAAGTAATAAAAGTACCTCCAAGTGAATCTAAGACCTTGGATTTAAATACCTTTTTTTGCAATAACACAGCAAGTTAACCGCTTTGCGGTTCGCACACATGCGTTTAGGGCAAAAACATATCCGTAGGTACCGTATGATCGCGGCATTAAATACATGCATTCAAAAATAATACTGCTACCAACGTCTGCTTCGTAAGAAAATACTCTTGGGAAATGACATTTTCGAAACTAACAGCATTTCTTATCGACCCTTAAATACATCAAACTAGAAAAGATCAAATTTTGCTAGAAGTTTGAGGAAAAAATAATAAGTGAGAAAGGTTCGCGGTAATTCAGGATAAAGGGAATCGATAAAAGCTCGACGAAAGAACGCGGGATCTACACCGATTGTCGAAAGAAGAGAAAAGTCAGAGCGCTCGGCGACTCACCAGCGGGCGGAAAACTCGACATCGTCCAGGCAGCGCAGACGAGCAGAAGACGAAGAAGACATGGGAGTCCGCGACTGCAGTTGCCTCGGTGCGGGCTCGCGGTGGTCTCTTCTGCCATTGTCAGCGACGGTCACGTCTCGCGCTCCCGGATCCCGGCGGCACATCTCTCTCACTCACTCTCACTCTCTCTCTCTCTCTCTCTCTCTCTCTCTCTCTCTCTCTATCTCGCTCTTCCCCTGCGCTAGCCCTCTTAGCTGCGACGACTGAGTTTGTCGCGCGTTTCGCGATGCCTCAAAAACGTTGTCATTGCCATTATCGAAAGCCGCGCACTGATCCCATAGCTCGCAAGCCAACGGACTACTGATGGCCTCTCTGCTAAACTCCTGCACCGCTCCGCACGTACGTCCACGGCAATCTGGAGGGTCTGGTGTCTGGGCTCGGGCCCGCGCCGCCGTGCCGGGGACCAACGCACACACGGAGGTTTTCCCCCGCCACGGAAGCGCAGGAATATAGAAAGCCAGATGGTGAGGCAAAGAGAGAGAGAGAGTGAGGGAGGGAGGGAGAGGGAAATCGCGAGCGCATTGTGCGCTGATCTCGCGAGGAGCTTGTCGTTGCCTTATACTTCTGTAGGCGCGTGTCTCATATACGAATGCCAGAGCGATAGAGAGAGTGATTGTGTGCGCGCGCGTGTGAATGTGTACGTGCAGGTACGAAGTAGCCGGTGAAAGTCGTCAGGCCGTTCATGGGGCCAAACTTGTGTGTGTAATTTTCGCTCCCGGACGCGCACAGCTGGTCTTTTTTTCGCGGGGAACCGGCCGAAGTCCATGGAGATCCGGAATGTGGACGTGGACGTGGATGTGGCGTCTCTGAGAATTCGCTCGGCTATTGGTGTTACAGGTCCGCCTGATGCACTGACGGCGCCGTGAACGACGATGACGGTGGCGTTCTTGCACCTACGTTTGCGACAGTTTCGATACTTTTTTTTCATTCACTTTATTTCTTCTTTTCTCGTTGTTAGTAGACGTAATCGGATAAGTCGGGATTTAAAAGTAACCGATAATAGATCGATGAGAAACCGGATTCACACATTTTGGTACAGTTTTGAACTCGCTTTTCGTAAATTCCCCTAAGGCTCTCGCAATTTTTTTAAAAAGCGTATGACCACAGATATATAACATCCAAAAGAAAAATGAAATTTTTTCTTTGGATAATATAATATCATAATATAATATAATTTTTTTATAAGATTCAATAAATAAAGTACAAATCTATGGACTTTTTTAAATAATTTGAATAAGACAAATTTTATTTTGAGCATATTTAAATAACGTCAAAGCAGACTCTTTCATTTTTAAAACAAACTAAGTTTTCTTTAACTTGTGATTATAGTCCCGTGATTAGATTCTAATGTAAAAAATGCCGCCTTCTATAAAACTAAGAAATTCAATTTAAGAAATCGAAACTTTCTTACAACTAAAGAGGTTATACTCGCTCAAAAAATAATTTTTATCATTTTGTCAGTTTACTATGTTTGATAAATTAAAATTAAAGAAACGAAATTGAACAATTAACATTAATAAATTAATAATTAACACGGTTGATCAAACGTTTCTTGATTTAAAAATAATTTAATGATAAGTAATATTGGTAGCAAATAAACATATATCCTTCTTTCATGAATATTTATTAAATTAGTGTTATGCGTATAATACTATTCCATGCAATACAGAAGAAAATTAATATTTTCCATTATAATACAATAATTTATTGCTCACCGAAATGGTAATAAGAATTTTTTAGATTTATGGAAAATTGGCGTTTTCTTACACGCATAAAGCGATCATAAATATAAAAAATATTGAAGGCAATGATCGCTAAGTTTTACTCTTAAAACATTGTTTACATTAAAACATTTATCTGAATATTATCTTCATTGATAAAGTTCTGTCGCTCTTATTGTAAAGAACTTTTACTTATACGAAATCATTAGTTCGACTTTATGTGAAGGTAGGTGTGATCATGAGCCGGTTATTTTACAATCTTGTCAGTATATTTTTTGCACATAAATGTATGAAGGAATTTATTCAATCGTGAATATGAAAATTATACACAAAGAAATAAATGTTGAAATGATTGTATCTGTCATTGAATAATCATAAAATTACGTATGAATTAGTTGATTACTAAAAAACAATTAAAGTAATAATAAGAATAATAATATGGAAATTTATTTATAACTTTTATTATAAGAGAACTAATATTTAAAAGTTTTTCAAACATTACATAAAATCCTGCCTCACACGAATCATTTATGATTTATGAAAATTATTCACAATGATACATGATAAACATTATTAAATATTGCTGAATATATATCAAAACTAGTATAAAATTTTTAAAATATATTGATATTATTACTAAATAAGGACAAATAAACGTCCACGAATTGATTAAAATCATTTTAATGTAAAGTTTTTGTTTCCTCATCAAAACAAAAAAAAATGTTTTCATTAAACAATTTAATTTGGTACATAGTTCATAAAACGAGAACATTATTTACATAATCAATTGTAAACATAATCATTTAAGTTCTTCAAGAGTTTCGATATTTTTAAATATTAAAAATTTTTTAAAACTCATTTTATAATAATTTTAAAATTTCTTTAAATCCTTAATACTAAATTACAGATAATTTATCAGAGGTGATTCAGTAATGATTTCATATACAGTTCCTGTAGTAAATATATACTGTAAATAAATATCAATATAATAAATACAAACGTACATTATTTTTTAATTCACTATTGATCATGAAAATGTATTAAGTGTACAATGTATATAATACAGTAAACCAATGACTTCATATTCTCAGCTTTTTATTGAAATGATAAATGTAGGGAATAGATCTACATATTATCTGGTATTAAAAATACCATAAAATAAATTAAAAGTTTAGCATTAGATCCTTATTGAACAACTCTCAGATTAATAATTGCATATCACTCTTATAGGTATGTATTGGAGGATATATATTATATTATCATTTAGCGTCCGACGTGGAAATTCTTATTAAGGATAAATTTCAAGAATAACACTAAGCCACATGAAAGTTCATACGAAACATATTACTTTGTCTAACGTACATTAGTCATTGTTATGGCTTTATTTGATTTTTAACAAACGAGTTAATCGGATACTCGTTTTTGCGATTAAGTATCTGTAGCTTTATTACACCATTAAGAAGATTTGAATTGATTCATGGATTTTTGTTAATTAAAATGTATCTATAAACTTTATTTGTATAACTGGCTTGATTAAAGTAAAAATTGCTGCTTTTAGGACGTTTTTCCTAATAATAAAGAGAAATAAATTATAAAACGTACATAGTTGCACTTAATGTTGTAAATATAACATTTACATATTGCACTTTATAAAATGAAAAATTTAGTCTAATCGTGAGAAATATTTTACTTTCATAAATAAACTTGACTTTCAAAATAGCGCAGAAGAAAATAACAGTTTTTTATTATTGCGTATTACTACCTGACAATAAAAGCTAAATTAAATATTATTATTGGGCAATGAATAATATACATTGGGTTTATATTTCACAATTTTTCAGTAATGTAGTAGGTTCCCTAATGAAATATAATTAGACATAACATTCGTTTGAAGACAATATATCGGTTTGTCAGACAGTGTCCTAATTAAAGTATTATGGGAAACTAGTCATGTATGAGTATTTTTAACAAAATTATTATTATTATTACTATTGTTATTACAGTTTATACAAGTTTAACTTTTAACTTTTAACAATTTATTATTTAAGAAGATAGATTTTTTTTAACGTAATATTATTTCGTTAATTGAATATTATGTATTTTTGTTTATTCCAGTTTAATTATATTAATTTATCATGCATTTAAATCTTTTAAGTTAAGATAATGATCAGACAGTTTTTTTAGAAGACCACATTTTAAACGAAAACACAATTTGTAGTTATGTAAATAAATTATAAGTGTTTCAATCGTTCCATGATATAAAAAGAATAATCAGTGTAAATTTATCAACAGAAATATTATGTGAAATTATATGAAAATATTAGAAATTTATTCTTTACTTTGAAGCTCATACTTCCTGTAAATTAAAAGCCTAAAAAATTGTACAATTACAATGTTTATCTAAAAATTATACAGAAAGGATTAGTATAAGATTCAATAGGAAGAATTAGTAATTTTAGACTGTGCAAACTTTTTCAAGATCAGAGCAACATAAAGTTAAAAATATTTTAAGCTATATTAATATAATATTTCAAATGTGTATTTGGCTTGCTTGTATAACAATTCTGTTACAATAAAAATATATATATTATATAATAAAGTAATATACAAAACAAAAGATTTGGTATTGTATATCAACGATAATTTATTACAATATAATCTTACGTTATTAGTTTAAAAACTAGATCATCTAAGAACTAATAATGTAGCTAATAATGTTTGCTCTAATGATTTAAAATTGATATATTTTATGAAAAATAATAATTTTGTGAATAACTGTTATAGAAAATAAAAGTTTATAGAAAAATAAAAGTTTTTTTTACTACAAAAAAAATAAAACGATTTTGAGTATAAAAAGTGTTTGAAATTGAAAATAATGTTAAAGCAACGATCAAAAACGATACTGTAATGAGCACATATAAAGGAACTTTAAAAAAGAATACAAGATTATTTAAGTAATTAGCCAGTTGAACTAAAGAAAAATATATCGTAACATAATTATACGTATCTTTCTTAAAAGTAGATTGTATTACAAATTTACAATCACCGTAAAGCTGTGAAATTGAAAAGTAAATTGTTTTTGCCGGACAATATTATTGTTGTATATATTTGTGAAGGAATTATATAGATCAATTTGTTGAATGTTATTTACAAATTATCTTAATATTTTTAAGGTTAAATAAATAAATAATTTTCGCATATAACTTAATTGATTATGGTCGTATATTATTATAATTAAATTTTTATTAAGTTTGATCAATTGTAAGCGTTTTTAAAAATTGAATACCATATATTAAACTATTCCAAATATAGTTTTTACAATAGTGTTCCCAATCCATTCCAAGTACAAATATGAAAGACATCAGATGTGTAATCGTTAAAAATATTAAAAATTGAATTTTTCGAAATAAATTGTAGTTATGTTGAACATCGATGAAAAATCGTACATCATACAAGAAATTATAGATTATAATCTATACATAATACGTTACATCATCTTCACGTAATTTTTTGTACATACAACGTCAACCATACTTCCATATTTACCTTTACGTACGTTTTACATTTTTTACATTTATGCATGTATTAAATATTAGCTTTAATATTGTAGTTGAACTAGTGACCATCATCATACGAAAATTCTCATACAATTCAATCTGTTTTCTTATTTAATTATTTAATTATTAATTATTATTTATTACTTAATTATTCTTAATTAGTCTCACATCATTTGAGCAAAAATTACAATAAATAATTTTATTTAATGACGTTATAATAATATAAATTATTCTTTAATAAAATGCCAACAACTAATATTACTTTTTTAAAACGTCAATTATACGATAAATATTCCTGCAAAGAAATAAGAAACGACGTTTTCGATATATTTTTTTATTATTAACATACCTTTAAAGATCAGTGAAATATAATTTTATATGTATGTTAATTTTATTTACATTTGATGGATATAAATATATACCTAAGATAATAACAAATCAGATAATGATAGTAATAATAGAAAGCCGAAGAAGGAAGAAAAGAAATAAAAGAAAAATGACACAGCTCCTTTTTGTATTTCTATTAAAAGTTTTATTAAAAATAAACGAAAATGTCTCATGGTGAATGATGTATTTAACTTTTTATCTATTATTATAAATAATTGTATCCAAAGTAAGTGAACAGTTTGGATTGCTTCTAAAATTTTCCACTCACCTTCGTTTAAATAAAAATAATGTCGATCATTGTAAAATTCCTCGGAAACATGGAGATAAAAAAAGGAACTAGCGATTCGAATTTAAGTATATTTATGACCTTCATAATTAACTCGTTGCACACGTTCCGCGAGCCTGAATAAAATTATTATGTACAAGTCATTTTGTAGTTTGCAATTTAGAAA
This sequence comes from Wiebesia pumilae, assembly GCA_018907045.1. NCBI lineage: Eukaryota > Metazoa > Arthropoda > Insecta > Hymenoptera > Agaonidae > Wiebesia > Wiebesia pumilae. The sequence goes on along the minus strand of JACCHZ010000105.1, from coordinate 4,088,196 downwards.
AAGAAAAGTGACACAGCAAGATCGCAAAATTCGAAAACATTCAAGTTCACCCGCGCAATCCATTGGTGTAAAAGAAAAAAAACGTTTCGAATATGTAATATAAAACAGGCTTTATATTCCAAGGCAACCTTTTCTAGATTTTTCCAACGTGGCATCCGTAAATCGTATATTCGATGTAAAAACGTAGTGGTGAGCGAGCAGCGCGCATGCGCGCGTTTCGTCGCACATTACAATCGTCTGCGGACTACAAAAGAAGGTGAGGCTCTCGCGAGTGACACGACGACCCCGTTATAAAGGTGACACGTAAAGGATACTCAAGGCCTCGGATGGCGCAGACCACGCCGAGAAAAACTCTACTTTATTACGTGGCCGAGCGATCTTGAGTAAGCCATTGAGAGGCACTTCTCGCGTTATCGAAACATTGCCGAGGATCGCATCGCCGACTGGAAGAAGCTACGAATTTCGATCGAAAGCGGTCTCGCTTTCACCGCGCCTACCATCGACTTCCAAAAAGAGTTTCCGCGGTGAAAACCGCCGAGCCGCGACCGTCGGAATTCGACAGCTCCTTGCCAAGGTCGAATTCCCGTAGGACGTAGGCCAAAATCATCTAGGCGAGCATAACGCGAGGCACGTCCAAGCGTAACTTTCTCGAAAAAGTGGTCCGCGCGGGTTCCTCCTGACCTTGAAAACATAGGCACGGGTCGGTCCGAGTCGGCTCCTGGAGTTTCGTTGCGACCTTGAGCGGCTTCGAAAGTCGAGCCCGGACGCGGACTCCGCGATGTCGTACGAGCCTTGAGGAAGTGACAAAAGCGAATTGCATCGTGCCGAGTTTTTAATAGCGTCTTAGCTTTACACTCCGAGGGACCGAACTCCCAGTGAATTCCTCAAGTGGCCCCTTACAGATTTTCCGAGATTCGATTCACTGAAGGAGTCAGTGCACACGTCGTTATACATGAATGTTGCGTGGATCCTCGTAAATGTGGGAACCGAATACAAAACTTTCGAATGAGGAAGTGTGTCGACGCAAAAGCGCATGCGTGTCTTTTTCGTGCTCCTCCTTCATAAGACAATTATCGAGTCACGAGAATCGGTATCTTCACTTTTCTCTCGAAAGGTGTGAAATAGCTTTTTCTCACGGAGCAAGCGAATCGCGCCAAGTGTTTTACTCTCTTTGTGAATGAAAGGACTTCTGTCGATTTCTGATGCGCGTTAATGAAATTAAAAAGAATGCTCGATGAAATTCTCGATCGTAATATTGGGCCTATTGCTACAAGGATTGCTTTAAAAAATTGTAGGTACATGGTAAAGATGTTACCATAATTTTAAGCCGATTGCATTGCTCGTAAAATGGAACCTGCTCGTTATCATGTTTTAATTGGATCTCAAAATATGGCACCAGTGAAAGTCCGCTAAAAGCTCGCCTTCGTGCTAAGCGAATGCATGCGGACTAACGGGATTACGTGATATACTATGTGGAACGTTATTTGGATATGATTGATGTATGCATTTGTAGCTTCTTGCAGACGAATCGCATTCTTATTATTAATGCATTCGTTACAGTTATCACTTCTTTTTCACTGGTTCACAAGCCAGTCATATTTTCATTGGAATTTTCATTGAAATTTTCATATTTCAGCACTAAATCGGTATTGATTTACATAAAAAATAATACCAAGAATATAACAACGATTGTTCTGTACTTCAATTTCATTTTATTTCATACACCAATTTCTCAATTTGTAAAATAAATTTTTATTCGTAGTAGATTAATAATAAATATTATTAATCATTTACGTTAAAATAATACTGAATTGAATGATTATTAATTAATTGTATTGACTATATTTGTAGTTCTTCAAGTTACTTAAAACTAATACATTTTATCAATTCTTATTTGTTCATCTCATATAAAGGTAAATGCTCGTAAGAATTAATTCTTTTAATTACATGAATTTTTATTAATTTTGAATCGAAGAAATTCTAAGCTTAGTAACGTGTCAATTGCACACGAAATGCAATTTTATATGTTTTCAATATTCTTTTCAATAGTTCTTAGAAATGGAAGGTTAGGAAAACGAGACAAATATTATTGACATATTTGTTAGATAATTCAAACACAACTTAACTCACGTTTATTTCAAGTTACAGTTTTTTATGCATTTACGAGCTCTATTAATAATATAAATTTAATTTACTCAAGTAAAGCGGAATTCTACAGATTTTATTTTAACTATATTCACTATTAGAGACCCTTCGCTGTAATAGCACTTTATTTTTTATAATTTTTTTATATTATTTATATGAGATATTTGTCTCAGCAATGTAAAAAAACGAAATCTTTTTTTTTATTTAATTAATTGTTTTTATAAAGATACAGTTGCATTGCCGTATCGTATGAGGAGATCCGAAAAAAACTTACATAGAATAGAATTGAAAAGTAAGGTATTAAGGGAACACTTACTAAATTCGACTTATGCTATTTCAGCTTTTAACTGCGATATTAATCCTCCAACGTATCAAAGATGATTTACAACTTATTCTTTATTATTTTAATTGTTTTATTGCCGAACAGAGTGTCAATCATTTTACAGTTCATTTCATAACGAAATCTGCCCTTTCACCGAAAAAAATGCAGAATACGAATATCGAATCAATCATTTTAGGATTCTAACCTATATGATTGACACTTCTTTTAAAATAAATTTAATTCTCAATCATAAATAGACAATTACAAAGAATATAAAATCAACTTCCTAAATTAATAATTTCTCTTGAATATATTTAAAAAATTTGAACTTCTAACGGAACTAAAACATCTCGCGTAAACACATTAGACTATATAAAACGCAGCCTTGGAAAAGGATCAGCATTGCTATCGAACAACAATATCTCAAACGCAATCTCTTCAAGACCGGTGATGAAAGCCGAAGAAACCATTGAATAAATATCCTTCCAAGACAATAGTTTCCTCTTTGCAATGTATCAATAGCCTCTCTGCCACGATCATAATTTGAAGACGATAATTTAACGAGCGCGATCGTTTTTCCCATTCTCATCTCAAGCGCGCAGCATCGCGCACAATGAAAGAGAACACCTTCGAGCGCTTCTTGGAAATATTCCTGGATTCTCGGCCGACAATAATAAGCCGTGTGCCGTCGTTTTCCCAGTGCTCAATAGCCATCGCAGACTCATTCGCTGACGCCTTCATTTACACGCGAAAAAGCAATAAGCGCTCCTGCAAAATAAGAACGGATCTCATTAGGTGAATTCAATAGGCGTCGCGGGCGTCGAATACAATCGTCGTGTCCCGCAGGTGTATGATTCCTCGCACTCTCTCTCTCTCTCTCTCTCTCTCTCTCTCTCTCTCTCTCTCTCTCTCTCTCTCTTTCTTTCTGGCGCGCGCTATGACTGTAGTCGACCTTGACTCTAAGAGAGGCCCGATCTCTCGAGACACAGAAATTTCTTTATCATCGATGGAAAAACGTGCATTGAGCATAAAGGAAACGCTCCGCGTGCCGATCACCCAGCGTCTACATCGGCGCCGGGGAGCGATCGCCGTGGGCTACGCGAAACGCGGAAGAGGCTCTCCGCACACTGACTCACCTGCACGCATGCCTTTGTGTCCGTTCACACTAAATCGCACGCGATTCACGTTTGATCGCGACCATTATTCCTTCATCAATCCTTCGCTTGATTCTTTTTCTTCCTTTTTCCCTCTCGCTCTTTATTTCCGAGGCAATTAATACCAATGACGTTTCTCGTTTTTCCCTGCCGGATTTCGACTTTGGCATCGAGCTGCATTTTTACTATCAGGATACAAAACCTGTACTAAGAAATGAGAGTAAGACGATGTCTTTCTATTTAAAAGGTCGTTTTTATTTGAAATTTTAAAATAAATATTTAAATAATTTGATTCGTTCTTTATTTATGATCGATGATCATACTTTAACGGATAATTATCATAGCGTTAATTACGAAACAAAAATATTTTACTCAAAATAAAATTTACATTGATGATGTTTTCTTATTGGTCAATTTATCATTTTGAAAAAGTCTCTTTAATATGTATGTCATTACTTGCTTTCTTATCCTACTTTTTAAAACCATAAATCTAATCGAATTGCGACGTTTGAAATTTATCGATCCATAAAAGACTATTTTCGAAAATTACCGAGCAAGTTTGACTAACGATATAACGCTAATCTTTTACTCAATTAAAATTACTTTTTTAGATTAATATATGAAATCCTGGAATTTATTCTTTACGGCAAAATTTCATTGGGTTAAGTAGCAGCTTTTTTAAGATAAACTTAATTTTCTATAGAAATTGTGACATGATTTTAAAACTCAAGTTGAAATTTTTAGAGATTTATCATTACACAATTGACATACTTTTAGTATAATAATTTCTTATTTTTTCATACATTTCCCTCGAACTTATTTGCGCGATGGAAATTTCATTTCAACAATTATAAATATTTGCAATTTTATTCAACTACAACTCTCCTTACCAGTCTATTTATAAATACGACTTTCTCTTTACTCTGGTAATAATTAAATTCATTACAATAAACGATTTCCCAGATTATCCATTTCTTTTTATATTTTTTGTGATTTGTGCAAAAAAAATGCGATATTTCATTTCAGCAGAAAGGTACTACAAAAGCTTTTTAAGTAAAAAATACAAATAGAATTAGATATATCTTCATATTGTATCAAAACAAGAATTTGTAATATACAATATATAATATACAACGTATATAGTTTACTTGTACTTTTCCTTCGAAATATAATTAGTCCATTCGGTGGGTATTTTCTCCAGTTGGCGCAAGGTTACCAAGGCAAGGTCGCCTTCAAATCATTAATTTCATTTCTACAGACTTCAAAAGAACTTGCTGACGTAAGACTTATCTTTTCCGTAAAATTTTTTTCTTTACTCTCTAGTATGAAGATGGAATTCGTAAAGTATAAGTAAAAATCAGTTTAGTCTTCACGTTCAATGCGGAAATTGATAATACCAAGCTTATTCACTTTATAATTTAATTATTATTTTTAAGTAATAATAGTATGAGCTATATTTCTGCTCTTCCCTTGATATTTCTTATACGGAATACTATCTAGAACAAGAAACAAATTTTCCTACACTGAAAACGCTACACACATAACAGATAAATAAGTATCAATTTCACGACGCTCGTTTAAAACATTATTAAAATTTGACTATATATAACATTTTTATTATTTAATTGCTTTGAGTTTGTGAGCTGCTAGTAATTATTTAAAAAAAATAGTTTTTTTTCTTCTTAACCAAAGTACATTTAATGTTTCACATACACAACTTGTCTTTACTAAAACATTTTCCTAAGCAAATCCATTTCAGATGTTAATTATTTCTTTTTATTTCGTTGCAATATAATCTTTTATATCATTAAAGAATCTTTTGAATTCACTTTTTTATTTCAAGCCAAAAGACAGTTTTTAAATAAAATTAAAAATTTAACATTAGTTTGCACATCTCATTAAGATGTTTAATAATAAATGTAATTAATAAAATTAAATGAATTACCTTATATTTTATCAAACTAACATAACTATTTATCAGCAATCACAGCGACAAAAGTTTCACTAAATACAAATTTTTAAATACATATTTCGTATTTAACAAGTTTGTAGATGTACTTAGAATATTTCAGCTGTATAGTTTCTTTGATAAATGTATTATAACAACATGTACCAACAAACTGTTTTCTCAAAGAATACTTCCAGCCGCACTATTTACTTTTTGCCTTTACAAAGTTTCTTTTTAACTGCGTCATTGAAAGACCACTTTTACGTTTTTTCGTATTGTTTTGCTTGAAAAATGAGTTTTTCGTTTTTGCCGATAATAATCAATTCGTCAAGAAGATACAAACGCATCTGGTTTCTCTATTATTATTTTTTCTACTAATCCATACAGCCGACAGAGCAAATAAGCACCAGATTATATTCAAAACATCATTAAAAACTCGTTCGGTTTCGAAATGTTAGCAGTACGATGCAGCTCATATTTACAAAATAAACTCCACGATTATTCATCTGAATATAAAACAACGAATATCACACCACTGTAGCATATTTCATTTTGTGAGTAACAAATGTAATTTCATTACAATGAAATTACGTGAGAACTATTATTTCTTACTTAACTACGTGATTCGCGTAAAATTTAATTAAATAACTAAGTAATCATAGCACAAAATTTTTATTATCAATAAAACTGTATTTTTATTATCAATAAACAGTATATACTATATTTAAAAGTGGAACAGAATTTTTTTTTACTCTATAATTTGTTTTATTTGCTTTAACGATACAAAAATTCAACTTTTAATTTTTTTTTTATTTGATATTATACAAATTTACTTGTAAGATTAAAATTTATATAACTTTAATTAAATGATTATTCTTATTTTTAGTTGTAATTTTTAAATAATTAACAATAATGAATTTATAATTTTAGACTGTGAGACATTGCATTTCTTTATCTCGAAGGAAAACATTTAAGAAGCTACTGTTATTTATACATTATTGAAAAAATTATTTGTTACCATTTTAATGTACGAATTTTTGTATGTACACTTTATTTGTAAACATTCTCTATACGATCTAACACAACCGTCATAGTCTTCTCATGAAAAAAGGAAGCAAATTTAAATTCAACACATTATCAAATAACAAGCACAAAATCGAAAAGCAATTAACAAAAATAATTTTGCAGTTTCAAACAAAATTTGCTTATGCAGATACTTTATATTTTATTATTTTAGATAAAAGTACTATATTTTTTAAATCGAATAATTTAGCGAATCGTAGAACTTTCATCGTCAAAAGAACTAGTTTAATGACAATTGAATCTTATTCCACTTGTCAATGTCATCTACGATTAATACAATAAGTCATGACTTCGATTTTTTCTTTTCACTTGTCAAAATCGAAGTACATTACCTTTTTGATAATAGACGATTATTAAAATTACAAATCATTTAAGCTTTGTTCTATTATCATCTTTGATTTTTCATGTATTCAATGCAATGAAATCTTTGCTTCAATTGACATTATTTTATTGGCAAAGAAATGATTTCTGAGAAGTCCGCATCAGTTTTAAGACAAGGACTCATACGACAACGTTAAATTCGAGTTTAAATGTGCGCAGACTTTTATCAAAGTTTACTTCATTATACTGTCATGGCTTCGTCAATACCTGCCTTCGTAATTATACTCTCACGTGCTTTCAATATGCCACACCTCGCAGAAAAATTCTCACTTCGTTCGAATGTCTACAATCAAGTACTTGCATCGTAATTATAATGGAGATTAAAATTTGGTGAACAACTGAACTACTTATAAAGCAAAAAAATCACGCAGTCTTTTATAAACGTACAACGAATTTCCGAAAAATCCGAACAAAGCTCAAGGGTTTAGTTATGTTAAATAAATTCTATAAGGTTGCGATTAAACTGTAAACTTAACCGACAACTACAAAAGCAAAAAAAATAATATGAAAAATAAAAATGATAAAGCGTCTTCACGCTCAAGAGTGAGCACAGAAAAAGTTCGTATTACAAAACCAGTAAAACTACGTGCGCCTCTCTCTCTCTCTCTCCCTCTCTCTAGTACAATTTTTCACTTTATGGTACATGAGAAAAGATATTTGAAATTAAGTTCAGATTTCGACTTCTAGATAATACATAAAACATACGTGTACGTCTATCTATTTCTATAAGTTTTTATAATTTATACATTTACAATTAAAAATATTACAATTCTCAATGTCAATTGTTTCATTTTCCTATTCTGTATGCACATCATGTAAAAGTTGCTTACATACAATATATACCAACATGACTTTATTGATAAAAATGTATATTCACACATTTAAAGAAATAAATATTTAGAAAATTAATGAACTTTGAGTGTCCCATTGTTAGTTTCGACTTTCTATAGTACATCTTTTAATTGCAATTTTTAATATCTTTTACGATTTTATTATTAGTAAAAACATAACTTTTGAATTTAAGTGCTAAATATTATAAGTATATTAACGTCGCTATAAAATTATATCTAAAAGCTTACGAGATATTCGTATACAATAATAATATTTTATATAATTGAATATGCTTAAATTATTTGTTATACGTTATACTTTAGAATTCAGACAAAAGAGATACTAAATATAGATGAAAAATTGAATTCCTTATTATCAGAAATTGTTTGAAAAATCAAATTGTAACTGCGTGATATCAGTTCATGTATCAGTACTCGTAATTAATACAATAATTAATTTTAATCCGGTGATCGCAAGAGTACAAATAGGAGGCTCATTTTTTTCTAGGCTAACTCATAGATGTCCTAGACAAATGCACGTGCGTTTTTTATGTATGTCTCTCTCTCTCTCTCTCTCTCTCTCTCTACTTCTCTTGATAATATGTAATACAATCAAAGAAATCACGAGGATTGTATGCACGTGGTTGTATATGAAACGTGAATTAAGTAAGATTAATTATTAAGATCGCTTTGACCTTAGTAGACGTAGCAATAATAGTTTTTCAGAAAGAGTGTTTGTCTACTTTTATGTTTCCAATATAAATTTGTTTCGAGTTCATAAGTATATTATATTTTAGACAAAATTGAAAGTAACCATATGTTCATAATAAAGCTATACTAGTATTTACATTAATAAAAGGCTTTAATGTGAGTAATAAAGCATTTAACTTTTCCTAACATTAAAAAAATCTTAAATTATTTATGAATAATAAAACTGCTATAGCTTTAATTTCAAGTAGTTAGACAAAGAAATTAGTGTCAATAAAAAAACATTCCTAAATTATTTAAGTTAAAAGTTGTTTTTGTTCAGTATTTATAAACAATTTATATTTATAAACATTTTAATATATATCAGATATCTCATTAGAGATTTAATTTTATCTTTTATTTATTTAAAAGCATTGCCCGACTAACCAAATTTTATGTTTTAAGTTATTGATTAGGTATTGAAAAAAGTCAAAAATTGTGAAGCAAGCGAAAAAAACGCTAATTTCCAATATAATAAACTTATATTTTTATAATTAATATTATCTAAGTAAATTTATATTGACTTCTAATTAGGTTTTCACAATATTTGAATAAAAACAATTAGTATAAACTAAGGTTTACTAAAACATAAGGATTACGCTTCAGAATCTTATACTCTGTACGAGTCGCTGTAATTTTGACTATTTTTCACAAAATTTCTGATACATAAATTTACGAGCATTTTTATTTCTTTGATTGTTTTGCCATTCGAATAAAATCTTATACGTATTAAAATATACTTCGTTCAAAAAGAGAATAGAATTACGAGCTCGTGGATATAGGACTATTTAAAAGCATTATTAGTGGTCACATTTCAAGTATAAATTTATTTGATTTAAACAGAAATGAATTAAATTTTATACAATTAATTTTATATTAATTCTTCTGAATGAGAAAATGACTTAGTAATGTATTACAACTAAGAATGCCATTATGACATCCTAATGTTGAATTTTTAATATGTTTTGCACTTAAATTTACATAGATAGCAATGTATTAAATAAGCCTGAAATACAGCACCACTGCAAACGAGAGACGCCGATCGAAATCTTTGTTAATTTAAATATTTCTTTATAAATATTTTGCACGAATACGCAAACATATATTCGAGTAGTAATAATTCTTTGCGTATTAAACGTAGGCATGTAAGTCGAATGACAAGTCAATCATAGCCAATTGATGTTAAAGAAAATTTCCAACGCTCGTAATGTTCAATCAATGCGACGACAGGTCGTCAACCGAAGCCGAATGGATGTCAAAGTGTAATATTAACTCCATAGATAATCGACGCAATAAATAGGAGATGAAAGTACAAGACGACCGCTTTCTCTATGGCATTTGCGTTATTTTCTCTACCTTTATCAGAGATACACGCGCCTCCGGATACATTGATAACCGAGAGCCTCTCACGTTACTCCTATATGCACTGACTACTGGTACACAAATAAATCCAATTGCTTTAAATGTGGGAAATAACTTGATTACGATTTATACGTTTTCTTAATACTATACTTGCTAAGTTAAACAAAAGATTATGTCAATTTGAATCAGTGAAAGGATTTTGAGGTTTTCAATTACTTATGCATATTCATTGAAGTATATACATAATACATACAAACTCTGTCACATAAAATGAATTTCTAATACAATATTAGACAAAAAGTATTTCCAGTATAAAAATACCATTCCTGTTATAAACAATATTTCTAGTAATTCGTCTCGCACAATTAGAATACTTTAATTAGAAAGACACATTTTATTATATGTATTTTTGTTATTTATAATCAGTGTAAAAGCGTATACAGGCATTAATTAAAGTGCTGCAGAATCGAAGCTGGCAGATCCCTTCTCGAGTTATTTATAACCTGATTCTTAATGTTATCGAAGGAAAAAATATTAAGAATAAATTTACGTATCAAATTTATCAAGATAAAACAATAATACTCCTATAGTGTAATGAAACGTGATTTTTGCTCTTATGAAATTCATTATTTTGTTTTCATTTCTTTCCTATTTATTTATTTTCTAATCGCTTCAAAATTAAAAACATATAACATTGTTAAAATCAATTAGTATTGAGTATTTATAAAATAAATAACATTACATTTAAAATGTACACTCGTTGATCATTTATTTTCAGATTGATTAAAAAGATAGGAATAGGGCATCGTAATTATTTATATTAAAAATATTTTTAAAAAATATGAAATAAATATAGTCACAAATTCATAAAATTCTGATATATTAATATTCTGTATAGTGAATTTTCCACGTCTTTTTTTATATTCTCCTATACACGTAACATACAATCCAAGCCAAAAGGCTTTGTAACAAATTTAATTATATGATAAAAATACCGTGCACAATTACTTTTCTTAAAGTTTCAAAGTTACCATGAAACTTGAAAGAAAAGTATGGAAAAAAGATTCATTGTTTTCAAAGAATAAATCTGCACGAAAATACTACCCTGCATTAACAGTATAGATATTCGTCAGACTTGAGGCTCGGACACTCCTTTGAGTAAGTAACTTTTGACACTGCTTTGACATCATGCATCCTAAGTAACTTACATCCTTCCAAAATATACAAAAGCAAATACAACCAAATACAACTAATATATACATAGTAAATACAACTAAAAGGCATCTAATACGCGTTTTTTCAAAAATAAATCTTAACGCATAATAAAAAAATTTTGATAAAATATGTATAATTTAAAAATACAAATGTCCTTTCAACCTATTTCATTTTACCATTCAAATGAATAATTTTATTTTTCAAAATTTTCTTGATTATATCAAATATGTTCATTACTTTTTAAAATATTAAACAAACCTTGTTACACGTTATAAAGATTAAATCTTTAACGTTATTACGTTATATCTTTTAGCATCTACAAATATGTATACATTCGTTATATTGTTTAAATTTCGCTAATTTTGTTACCTTTTGTAAACTAAAAGAGTATTTTTCAGAGCAAGATCTTTCTTGAGCATTAAAAGCAGTCTTCACTCGATTCTTTTGATAGAGAATACTTGTTTTAGTATTATTATTCTTTTTATAACAAATTAAATAATTTAATTTATTCAGTGAGCAAAATTCGACTGAGCAAGCTTTTTGCCTTGACTATTGTATATGTAGTTGCCATTTTTCAACAGTAACAATCTCTATTTTTCTGATTGAAGGACATTGCGAAATTCATAGCTCTAAAAAGTATGCACTATAATATAATAACCATTATTATTAAACGTTGAATCAACATTTCAGAAACGTTTACTGATTAAAGCGAAAAAACTTTAAAAAAAACTGCTTCATTTCCGCACTTTCACGAAATAAAACTTTTTAAGTAATATTTTTAGTTTTAATTCAACAAAATATGAATTGATCATCTAAATGTGGTAATGATCATCTTAATATGAAGTGAAAGAAAAAATCTTTATTTATCAGTTAAGTTGACAACGTTTCATTAATGAATTTTCTATTATATTTAATTTAAGTAGAAATTACAAAAAAAAATAACAATTATATAATACAGGTTAAATCTAATATCTGAAGAAACAAATATTTAATGTCGAATTATTAATTTACTTTAGGAATATACTCTTATGTAGTTAATAAATTATGTTCATAAATGTACGTTTTTAAAAAAGATATTGATCATTTTTTACTTTATAAATCTTGGAGCCGTTGATAGTATAATATTTTCTTTTCTAATGACGAACTTGAACTACTTATGGTGAATAAGGACTTTTATATTAATTCACACGCGCACGTATAACAATGAGTTTAAAAAAATTTGTGAAGAAAATTTGATATTTAACCTTTATTTCTTTTAACTATTATTAATATTTATGATTATTTTATGAATTTCTGGATACACAATTAAATTGCAAATACATTCTTTGTAATTAAAATGTTAGTGATATTATATTAAAAAATTCAATAAACCATTAGATTTTCTTATTTGAAAAAATTCGAAAAAATTATGTCGCTTTAACTTATAAATCTTTTATTATATTAAAATTTAAACAAAATTTCAATACATTTATGTACATAATATAGATTATTTATAAAGCTTGCAAACAAAATTTCCATCTATTTTAACTTCACAAGTAAATGATTTCCTATTTTGTAAAGAAAGAAAAATAAAATTGAATTATCATGGGTTTTAATTAGGCATTTATTCTGAAAGTAAACACTTTCACGTAATACTTGCGGTTTAATTTTAGATTATCAACTTTCTTTGATGTATATGTTATAATAATCGAGACCTGTTACATTGATGAAATTACGATCTCTAACTGTATTTAAAACTTTGTAATTGGTAACCATGGAAAAATTTTGGATAAAGAAAGTAGAAGTATACAAGATTCAAAAAAATTTGATAGTTTTTTTGGAGCTAGAATTTTAATTAATAACAAAGCTAATATTCTAAGTTTTTATAAAAATTACTTGAAAATTACGCGTTCGAATTTCATAATACTTCGTGTCACTGTTATTGCAACTCTAGTGAATAGCTAAATAAAGAAAAATCAATTATCCAGAACTTAGATACGGTCTTTATTACATAATATACGTGTCCTCAATGTATAATTTCAAAATAACTGATCAGCTTGATTAGCCTGAAACTATTATTAAATGTTCTTAATTAATTGATTGTTGTATATACTTCCACAATTTTGTTCTATAATTCTTTGTGTATTTTTATACATCGTGAAATTAAATTTGTTTAAAAATATGTTTTCTTTTGCAATATTTTTCAATGCAAATAGTAACAGTTAAAGTATATTTTGTATGGGCTAGATTGAAAAATGAAAAGATCATTTTTACGAAAACGAATTGAAAATTACCCACATTTTATGTTACGAAATTGTAAAAGTGCAAATATTATAAAGCGTTAAAGAAAAGATATTTTATATGATAAATAAGATACTTTATAGGTAGTTATATAAAATAATAATTATTATAAACAAAAGTAAATTCAATTATTTTATTAAAGTTTCTTTTTATCTTATGTAAAAAACTTTTAAATAATATTTAATTCTTTTTTATATTAAATTTGAATATGTTTCTTATTAGATACAATTAGTTAACAAATTTTTTGTGTAAATAAGTATTATGTATTCACGATCGTATTGTTAAATGATGAACTATAAAACCGAAATCATTAGCAAAAATGCCATTAGCAAAATTAAATTATCTTTTGACCAATAATCTTTGACAAAAATCTCTATTTTTACTAATTTACCGTTCATATTCGTTATTAGAGTCTATATCTTCAGATCTAGGATTTGTGATTAAAAACTACGAGTACTTGATTTCATAATTTCTGATTTTGTAAAAATATAAATTTTTTTATATTGCTTCATATTTTGAAATATTGCTTAAATTTAATTGTCTGAAGGATAGATATATAATCTTGAAATTTGGTTTTGTTCTAAATAATTATTCTTAATTTCATAATTTTGCTACTAAATATTAAACTAAAATTATTTATATCTTTACTTAAAATCTTTAACAAGGTAAATTTATTCAGATATTGTGAAGTAAATGTTATATGGCTACTGTATAAAAAGGATGTTTAAGATGTGTTTCTATTTTATTCCGTATAGAAATAGTAAAATGAACTAGGTTTTGAAAAATATTCTTTCAAAACAATAAAATAGGAATCGTAGTCTAATATTTTTATATTTTTCTAATATTTTTATTTCTAATTATTTTATCGAATATTTAAATTTTGTTTTATTATCGGTGTTACGAATATTACCGAGCACGTAATCAAATGAATAGACATGGAAGATTTTTAAAACATGATTTTAAATGTTGATAACCAAAGCAAACATTCTAGAAGATATATTGTAACGAAAATAAAAAAACTATTAACTGAACTTGTAACCAAATGAGAAGTATTTAAAAATAATTTTTAAAATTCTCAATTCAGTGTCTTTTTCCAATAAAATTATTTTTTCAAATAAATCTTTTCTCGTGTATTCTCCGCTATCGAGCTTTATCAGAATTAGTCAATTATATGATAATTTTTTAATTAATGAATAACAAGTTGCTGTTTTTAGTTTTAAATATTTGCAAAATTAGGGTAAAATTTTGATTTCATTATCATCGGAAATTTAAAATATATATTTATACGTAATTATGCAAAAAAGTCTCTTATGCTAGATAAATATATTTTTCTTCATTATAATATAATATAATAAAATATAGTCAATAGAATCTTGTTTACTTGTTGAATTAATTAATATCGTAAACATTATTTTATAATAATTGATTTGATAATATATTATGAATTATTTTTATAAAAATATCTAACATTGTAACTGTCAGGTTTCTTTTATTAATTTCTTCTTTCAGAAATAACTATTCAGTAAAATAAATTAATTCGGAAAATGTTACTATGATATACTTAGAAAATAATTTCTCTGAAATTAGAAATCGTAATGATATTATTAATTGGAATAGTATAAGTACTATTTAAATTTCAACTGTATCTATTTACATATTTATATACAATTACAAATTTTGAATCCAATAACTTTTTGTTTTTCTATAAGAAACATTATTATTAATTCAGAAACATTATTATTAATTCAGAAAAATTTTTATTTCATTTTTATTCATAATGAAGTTTTATAAAATTTTTATTTATATTCGACTTTTTATATAAAATATTATACTAACTTGACAGAGTGAGAGAGAGAGACAGAGAGACAGAGAGAGAGATAGAGAGTGTGACAGACCAACAACATTAAGAAATGCATTATGCGAATAATGCAGCGAATATAGAATAATTAATGTACTTTAATTATTATGTTGAGATATGTATCTTTTTTAAATATTACAGGTATTATTTTAATGTCATTAACTTATAAAATTACATAAAATTATATATTGCTTATGTAATTTTATATTCATAAACTCAAACAAAGCGGTAAGTGTATGTACAGTCAAAAATATAATTCATTATTAAGTCAAAGTTCGTATATAATTTTATTTAAATATGCCTTATTCTTGTATTTCATTATAATTTACTTAAATAATTGTTTTTTAGCATTTTTAATTAAAATCTGTATTTTTTATAATTATTATTTATGAAATTTTAATATTTATTCCTTGAAGAAAATAAAAAATTTATCAACTTATGTACATTTATTTACAACAAAAATATGGCATAAAAAAATTTATCTTGTGTCGAAATATTATTAAAAATTTAAATATTTTCATGTAAAATAAAATTTTGTGATTATATTCAAAGCATGCATATCTCATTTTTAAATAAACTCAATTCAATTATTTTTCTATTTTATAAAATTTACTACTTTAAATTTAAAAACTTTTTTATTTACATTTCATTTAAACCTTCTGCATAGATTAATGTTGAAATAAAAAAAAGTCATTAATTAATTATATTAAAACTATGTTTACTAGAGTAGATGAAGTGTGTTGAAGAGAAGATTTCACGCATGATTATTCCTCTTCGAAATATCATACACCTTCACTTGCAAATGGATTTTGTCTCTTAATGCATTTATAGATAATATTCTTGTTGAAGATCTTTCGTACAAAAATGTAAAAATGAAGGAATTTTGCGATTTTGTATATTTAACGATGGGACGGCCATTGCTACTTCAAGAATTAAATTATTTGATAAATTACTTGATTTTTTCAAATTAGTACTTGTTTAATCTTTTAACTTTAACACATGGTCTAAATACTATTTAGACATCAGGTTGTTTCTTTAAAATAAAAAAAAAACTTTTTATAAAGAAAGCATTTTTGCTTAAAAATTGATATGAATTTACTTTTTATTCTATTTTATATTTATACTTCTTTTATATAAAATTATAGTAATAGATTTATTTTATATATATATATATATATATATACATTATAGTTATAGAAATAAAATATTTCATATAAATACATTATTTTGCATGTGAGTATCTTTATTTAAAACATCCTAAACAAAATTCTTTACAGTGTAAGATAACGCTGAAACATAAGTAATTATTTTATAATTTTTTAGTATTAAATACAAATTTTATACATGAATTTTATTATCAGAGATAATACAAAAAACTCACTCATACAATAATGTAATCTTATTTTTTATTACTTGCGTATACCAGTGCAGAATCGTAGCCGTCTGGTGAAAGATCAGTATATTACTACCCTCTCAGCGCATATCATTCGTGTAATATGCACACTCTAAACGCCACACATTCCTCTTTGTATGTCATATATTTTTGCTTAGACATGTTTCTTTTTATAAATAATCAATTGATAATACATCATTTTAATGATGTATCTTCGCAGTCACAAATAATACTACGTTATTATAAAAGCAGCTTTCTAAATTTCTTTTTCCGTAAATGAAGCAAAATTTTCCTTACGCAGTTACCAACAATAAAATTTTGGAGATTATTAGTTTACACGTGAAAATTAATTTTATATATGTTATAAACAAAAAATAAAAACATATTTTAAGTAAAAATTGTATGGCTTATTTAAAAATTACATATAATTGAGTAGATTAAATAATAATATTTTTTATTATGAATGCATGGCTCTCGAAAACAGAAATTAAACTTTCGAACTTTTTCATGGCGACAAATATGAACTTGGACTGTTATTGTCATCAAAATAATGTCATTGTCATTATTTTGATTCAGAAGACCTGCTGATGACTCAATCCCCTACGGATAATAACCGAAGTTCGATTCGTCGATACTCCTTCCAAGCCGAGCTTTACACTGTTTAAGTTATTTAAATGAGTCGTTCTCTCATTTGGTCGCTTTTTGATCAAGGAAAGCAGAAACTCATCGAATGTTTCATTTACATTACTGACATTATTTCCTGGTTTTTATGTTTATCAAAGACCCCCTCTTGAAAGTAGAAATTCAAGCTCCTCGATATCACATCGAGCTCCTAGATATCACATCCACAAATTTAAAATGCTTTTTTCAGGCAAGGTATTTAAAATTTTACATGTATTGGATTTAATTTATGATCATTTTTCCATACTAATTCAACCAGATTGTATGGTTACGATCATTAAAAAATAATTTAAAAAATTAATTTTTCTAGTTATATTCCACATTCTTTATTTTGTTGAATTCTAGTTTTGTTTATTATCATTTGAACAAGAAAATTCATTCAAAACGCTGTCTTTCATTAAAACAAAAAATTTCTTTAATTCATAATTTTTTGATTCTTAGTTAATTCTTGTTTAATTCTTAATGTCAATTCTAAATAATTTATATACATACAGTTAGAAATTTTTAATAGTAACTATTACATTATATTAATATAAGAAAATATGTATCAAGCTTAAAAAATATTTCTGCATTCATTTAATAAAAAATACATATGAATAAGTTGGTTTTTTACGTTCTCATAATGAATTAGATTTAAACTCCTTTTCAGAATATTCGATCATAAATGATACAGCCAGAGAAAATATTTCTACAGCTAAACATACAAATTATATTTTCGAGATTAAATTTATACAATTTTCAATTTACTGATAAAAACATAAATTGAAAATATTTTCTAAACATAGTAGACTTTTTATTAAGTAGTGCATAAAGATATAAACTCTACAGCCGAGATACATATTGCTTATTCTAACCAATAACCACTTAAAAACGTACATTAACTTATAAATAAGATAATTTGCATATTTAAATTTTAGTTTCAAGAAATCACATAAATAACTCAATAAAGCAGCAAATTATAATCAAATTATCAAAAAGTTATCTTGGTTAACGTATTTAAAATATTGAACATAAATACTTTTCGAAAAAAGTCAGTAGGAAAATGATTACAGATAAACAAAATGGAAATATGATCGATAATTTAATGATTATTTCGAGTAATTTTTACCAAAAATATAAACGTTTGAAAAATATACGATTCTTTAAAACGATTATATATAGCTTAAATAAGTCTTAATTACAGTAAATTTCCAAAAATATGGATCCATAATATATGAAGGAAAAAGTAATTCTTAAAAGAAATTTTTATTTTAATTTTCCATGAAATTCAGTATCAAGTAGAAATTTGTGCACATAATCTTAATATAATACTTAATACTGAAAGAGAATAAAGAAACTTTTAAAACACTTAATCGTTAGACTTTACGCGACTTTTAAAAGCTGGATAGGCGGATAAATTGTATATTACATGTATAAGTTGTATAAATTCTAGTATCTTAATGCAACTTCATTTAATTAAAAACGCTTGAATTTTATCTATAATTACATATTATTGTTGACATAATCTTTTAACAGTATCTGTTATATTAAAAAAAGAAAAACGATAATTACGATGGTATAGAAATTAATAGATTTCTCTAAATAACTTGTACAAGTGTATCGATAAATATATAAAATTCACAGAGTTTTAATAGTATTTTTATTTTTTATATTTTATTGATTTAATTTAAATTCACTATTATTTTACTGAGCTTGATTTGTGACTACTTGTAATTATTATGAACGACATCAACACAAATCGATATATTATTACATCGAGTGAGCAAGTTTTCATTTCTTTTAATTTATAATAGTTCGCGCTCCAAATAACACGATAGATTTTATAGTTTCTTTGATAATAACAATCCTGCAAATATTAAAGATATTCATATTATCTCTGTTTACTCAAATTCAACAAAAAAAGTCTCATCGCAACCATCGAAGTTCCTTTCGATCTACTTAAATTAACGATATTTTTCGATCTACGATTCAACAACTTTTACATTGTCCAAAATAGAAAAGATTTTGACCTCCTAAAACGAAGAGCGCCTAAGTTTGCTACGGGAGCAACCATCGCAGGTCACGGGACGATAAGCAGAGAAGAAAGAAGGCCACCCTCTACGCCAAGGTGGTATAATACGCGGTTCCTCGTATACGAGGCTCCGAATACGAGCGAAGTATTTGGAGCGAAGAAGGATAACGAAGTTGTCAGGACGGATCTCCGAATGTCAGTGTGCATGAGAGGAAGCAATGCGAGAGAGAGAGAGGAAATGAGGGGCTGCGGGAAAAGCTTATCTACACTTCGCGCTAGGTTAAGGCCCTAAGTCAAGCCAAGCCCTATGCCCGAGCTCGGGGAGCAATGCGAGTACAGCCAAGCGCGACGCGTTTGCACCACCTCCATCGCTGTCTCCTTCGCCGCCGCTCTAGCTGTCTTTGCCCGAATGCCCGGTAAGGGCAAAGACAAAACGAGATCGCCTTTTCACTAGGCCCACAAGTAAAAGTGCGAGTGGGGAAATCCTACCGAAGAGTACAAACAGAGCGAGAAGTCTCAGTTCGTGGTAGTTGTTGGGTGGGGACCCTAGATCGGGAGCTCTAGAACAGCCTCTGGGCACTCTAAGCAGCCTGTGCTATGGGTACCCTCGAAGCTTGCGCAAGTTAAGCGTAGCCTTTTGACTCGTCAAACAAAACTCCCATCCTTTCCCGCCGAGGAAACACCACCCGCTCGACTGCGCTCAACTGACCGCGTTTACGCCGCGCTCAGAGATTTAAGTATGCACCTACAGCTCCACTTCCTGGTGCCCGCGAACATGAAAACCGCCGGACCTTTTTTGTGAAATCCGTACGTCTCAATGTAAATCGTATGAAGTATCGTCGTCCGCATGTTAAAACCTGCACGGCTCCGCGCCCCTAAAATGTAAAGTCCACAAATAATTAAATTACTACGTATGAATAAACTCGCTACGTAAATTAACATGTAATTATGTACAACTCGCGGCATTATCACTGATACCTTGGATGAAGAAATTAGCTTTTCTTTTGATATAAAAGAACGTGCGCTATTATTATTTTTCCATTTCTCACTCCTCTCGAATCGAACACGATGCGACCTCGAGCTATTTAGATTGGTGAACACGCAAGCTCGACGCCGATACCGCCACCAGAAAATAGCGAGAAGTGGTAAAACCGCTTATCGCGAACAAATCCAGCCGTTAATTCCGTTACAATTTCAATAAAAATTGTTCATCGAAAGCCATGTATTACTCGACCGACGAACAGCGGTTCCTTCAGCCACGACATTTCACGCGTGAACGACCTCACGAGTCACGAAGAGCCGAATAAGATGAGGTACGGATTACCTCAGCGACTAATTTTCATTGAGGAACTGCGGTTTTAATCCGTGATTCTCCGATGTGCGTTGCAAGTGAACGAAAAGTCCGTCAGTGTCCTGAATAACGAAATCTCAAGTAGGAACCGCAATTCTCGTGATGAGAAGGCAGCAGTTCCAGGGCTGGCGAGGAATTTACCGCTTACGACGTCTTTAATGGCGAGAGGCCGACCTTGAAATCTTTTCGTAAGAATTTTATTAGTCCGACCTTAGTACAATTCAGCGCCATGCACGAGCCATGACATTATGCGTAAGAGCGGGAAGCGATTATTTTGCGATTTCGCATCAACGAAGTCACAGCGGGAGAGGGAGAGAGAGAGAGAGAGAAAGTGGTTTCACAAGATCCAGTGCGTGTTATACGTTACGTATCTGTTGCAATTTCATATACTTATTTCTATTCCGTTACATTTCATAACCTTGTTTGTGTCTTTCGTACAAGTGTTGCCGGATTCATGTTTTATCTAATAATTAAATCTCTGTGTGAAATGCTAAAATTTTATTTTTATTTTTTCACTTTTTGACCCAAAATAATACGTTATGTTTTTTTCATTAGTTATGATAAACCAACCTTTTGTAGGCATTCAATTGATGAGTATTATCAAGTTGGTAAAATGAGATTACAAAAAATAATCAAAATTAATTTTTCAATATTAACAAGTTGCATTATATTTTATAAGATAAGCTGTGGAACTTTGTTCAAAATCATATCGAAGGTTATATATAAATGCATTGTTTTTGTAATTTTATTATAAATTATTTTCCATGGTACTTTATATTTTATGACTGAACAGCGTTTAATTTGCAAGAATTTAACACCGTTCGACGTGAACCAATTAAATTATTAAAATAAGTTGAACATTGATATATGCAACTACCGATTAACCGTCGTACTTGTGAGTATAAAATTTAATGGAACAATTTCGGATAATTTTCTCAGATACAAGTATAAATAAAAATCAATTTTTCTTCACAATAAGCCATGTAATTAGAGTTCGAAGCATGTACTTATTCAAAGAGATTGCTTAACAAATTCACCCTTTTACCGCAGTGCTGACACATTAAACTCCTTAGTATCTTCTGCAGAGGAGCTAATAAAGTATCAAGTAACACAATGTATTAACTGCTTCTTATGTCAGAAAAAAGATTTTTCAAAAATTAAAAAGTAATAAAAGAATATTTCAAAATACAAGAAGACTTAAAGAATAAACAAGTTTTTTGTCGATATATTGCGTTATTTTATAGATTAGTTTTTCAAAAAGCAAATACTTTGCTCTTCATCGACTTTTATAAATTATAAATAAAAGATCAGTACTACTACTTTTCCATGAGAAGAAATTAATTAAGCAGATTCTTTCGACAAATTTATGCAAGTGGCATTAAATGAGATTTATAATGTGAATGCTCATAATTTCCAATGCGAAGCGAGAAGGTCGTATTGAAATTACCTAATTAACTTTTTATCACTCGGATGCTTTTTCCACGCATTCATCGGCGCGCCGATCAATTATAGAAACAAGAGCATACAGTCAGTCCGAGAAAATATAAAAGCATAAGATCCACGTTCTCGGGCGCAGAAATTCATCTGAGTAACTGGACATCGATAGTCGAGTTCGGTCTTCCGTATCCAGCCTTCGTCGATGATTCTCGCGGTACCGTGAATTATTCCAGTTGTGAAAACGCCAAGAAGTCATATTTGCTCCTCCGATGCGCCGTCGGCGGTGACTTACGCACTTTAGTTGAGCAATACGTTCCATTCCATTGGTTGTGTCAAGTGCGTTTGAAAACCCGGGAGGAGAGAAACGCGGGAGACGCCGCGTGGACGTCGGTCCGCGACGTGTGGAGACACCGAAAAATATATAAAAACCCGGCCCTACTAAAAAATTTCTTTTACTCAAGATGCGTGCATTCCTAAGTAAATAGGGAATAGGGGGTGAGGAGAAAGATCCTCGCAGCTTTCGCTGATTACTTGGGAAAAATTATGAGAACATTGAAAACGGTAATGATCTTGTTCGATTTCACGAATCTTGCGTTTGGCCTTGGATATTATTAACTGTTCCTATCAAGTATCAATACAAAAACCAAGTATTACGAACTTAGATAGAACATAATATTTAAAATTGAACGTATTATACGTATCTTTTAATTTTACCTTTGAAATAAAAAGTCAAGGTGACTAGGTTACTTTTTTTGGAAAAGATAAAATTTTATTATAAACAGACTATGATTGAAGTAATTGAAACTGATATATTATATACTTTACTTACCACGTATATACGTAAATCGTAGAATCTATTATATTCTATTCGAGGATGAATTATATCAATATATTTCCTTTTCGATTGCCATGACTATTATTTTTTTAATAAAAGTCTATAACGTTTAACATCTTAAAACATTTTAAAATGCAATAAAACTCATATAATACTTAGTTCTTAATTTTTAAATCAAAAACAAAAAAAGTGACGTCATTAAATACCAAATAAAAAAATCTATTGCTTTTATAATTAATAAATAAACCTAAATAGATCTAAATAGCCTCAATAAATGATTAATAATTTATCCTTATTGCAAATGTTAAACATTAAGTATTGTTTAAGAGAAAATCAACAATTTTACATTATTTCATATAAAATTGAAGCTCAAAATTACATAGTGCATATTATAAAACAAAAATTAATGTTTCGAACGAAAAATTAAAAATTATTCGGTTGAAAATTGAAGTTATTCAAGTACAATCGGGCAATGACAGAAAAGTCTGTTTCAAATTATGTATTAATGATTATAGCAACTCTTATAACTGTCGACTTTTTAGTTAAGAAAATATAGGAAAATATTAATTAATATTTCGACAAAAATATCTTGAAGAAAAATTAATTGATTACACAAACTACAAGAACTTTACTAATTTATTTATAATAATGTTGCAAACAAAAGTACACTGTTGTTTGTTTAATAATATACTAATTTATTTATAATAATGTTTCAAACAAAAGTACACTGTTGTTTGTTTAATAATAACTTATATACTCCGGTATCTGAAAATAATATAATAAGAATATCAACATTGCATTGTAATAAATGATGAACAATTGATTATATCAATGAATTAAATGATTTTTAATCCCTGATGTAAATAATTTTATTAAATATTAACTACATATTAAATGTTCAACTTTTTAAAGGTGTGTATAGATTATTCTCATTTTGTGTATATTTTAACATTAAAAGAACTCATAAATTACTGTATGAGTGACCAAAACACTGTATTCGATAAATGGTATATCACATTAAGATTTTATATATGATTTGTTATTAATCTTCGCAAGAATTATATTTCTGGAATAAATTAAGGATTACAAAAGCCAAAGAAAACTAAGTGTTTTTAGTTTTTTTAACGATTTGTAATATAGAAACCGTTTAACTACTTCTTTATTATACACAGATAAAAGTAATTCTTAAACATGAGCCTTTATGAGTAGATATCTTACACGAATTGAAATCTAAACGATATATGTATTAACTGTTTGAAAATCCAAAGTATTATAAATACGGTTATTTATACGTTTATTAAAAAACTTTAAGAGATGCAAATTTTGTAATAACAAATTACATATAATTGTGTAACTCTTGCAAATATTAATTAGTAATGAAGAAAAAATTTTTTGTATTCTTCTTAGGCGCAAAAGTTTAAAAACAATTATAATATAATTAGCTATAATTATGATAATATTAATATATTAAATATATATATATTAAGTAAGAGTACAAACGTGTAAACAAAAGATAAGAAATGAGATAATTCGATGCACAATTGACCTGTTCACCAATTCAAATACAATCAAAATTATATTCTTAAATCATGATTAAGAGACTTCGATAAATTTTAGGTAAAACATTTGTATTTTTTAACGAAAAGCTAATATGGAAAAGATATCGATGAAATAGGCTATGCGAGCTCGCGCGACGAAGGATAAATATCAGATGAAGAATAAATAAAGAATAAATAAAGAAGTATTGCGTATGTGCGTGGTTTACATATATATATAATAACGGCCTGAGTACACTATACGTAAATGACCGTTATTATGATGACTGGAGCCTCGATTCAACGCGATCGTTCGTGTCGCGATTTACGAGACTCACACAGTGGCATCGCCGCCTCTTTCTCACATTTTAAACACGCATTTATTACGTCGCAGCGCCTTTGAGAACTTTGATATGTGTGATGTACAGTCGTCTCCTTACTTCCCTACTTAGATTGTACTTAAGACGCTCCTGTGCGTCTTTCTCAGTTGGCACTTCTTTAACAATACATGCCTCTGTGTCAATATCTATATGTGCCTCTATGTTTACATGCCTGTAAATAGTAAATGCATTACGAATTTTTATACTCTTCCAGCATAATTTTATTAAAAATAACTTTACGTTATAACGTTATAACAGTTATGTCAATTCAATACTTTGTAATTGTTTCTTATTAATGTCACTTGCAATTCACTTAGCATCAAAGAGAAAATCCTTGAGAAAAATATAGTTTTTACTAGTTAAATAATCACTTAATTATAAATTGTTTGCTAAAAATTATACGCTAAACTCTTTACTTTATTCAAGAATTAGCCAATTGTATCGTATTGTATTATTAAATAATAATTTATTGTTATTTTTCAAGAGAAACGAAGCATTTATCTTATTCCCTAGTTAAAATGTTATGCAACTTAGAAATATCATACATACGAAATTATAAGTGAAAGTATAAATATATAAATATATATTAATAACTATGGTTTATTAGGAGAAAAGAATTTCTTAGTTTTTTAGAAATAATCGTTTACATAAATTTCAGATTATTGCATTAAATATTATACATTATGCACACAAAACTATGAAAATGATGAAATTTTTTGTTGTTGCATTTGTTATGACATTGTTATAATATTTTATCAGATATCCGTGATATTTAAAATGAACAATCCAAATGGTATTTTGAAGTACGCAAAGTTTAATGCTGTTGCAATACGTTAATGAAACAAATGTAAGTGGCAGCAAATTTACGTCATAAAACGAAAATAAACTAGTTATTAAGACGATTCGGTTGATTTACGAAATTAAATATCGAAAGCAAAGTGCCAATTATTAAGATTAGATACGAAATTATTATAAAAATAAACGCTTCTTATTTTTTATGCTTCTGAATTAAACTTCAACGTTCTTAATATTAATTGAAACTTTACATATGCTTTACGTATTAGGTATGCTTTAACCGTGCCAGGAGCTACTTACTATATTATTACAATGCTTTATTTTTATATAATATAATATTGTATGATTGTCTTTTTATTTATAAGTTTTTAAATAATTATGGCAAGATACATATCTATACTCAAAATACATATTATTAATCAGCAGTTCATTTTCCTTGAAAAAAATTCCATTTCAACATATTATTATTTCTTAGTCACTAGCCATTGCTCGTTATTAAAAATAGAACATGAAATTGTATGCTTCGTCATTGCATTACTCTCTCATAAATACTCGAATTACTTAAATTTCTTCTAATATATACTCTTTTTAAAATTAAAAGTAGAAGAGCGTACAACATTTCATTTATTTATTTTGTTATGTATGTAACATTAAATTAGAATTAGCTTAATTGTAGTAGTTACTTTCAGTCTTCTTTTTTATTCGACGTTTACAATCTTTTCTTTAAAAATAATAATATAAAACTTTAATTTTAAGAAACTATTTATTTATTACATTTATTATTTATTACATTGTATTTATTATAATATATTTATTACAAACTGCTTATTACAAGCAATTTATTATTTAATCTATTACTTTTTTATTGATTAAGACTGTCGTTTTTATTATTGAAATGATAAGATAATTGATGATTTGACAAAACAAATTCTTAACAAAATACATTTAATTAATAAATGATCAATTATGAATTGATAAAGACGTGATCGATTTACTGTAATAATCGTAATTATCACATATATCTCTAGTAAGATAAAGACAAATTAAATTCGATTTCTTCTTCTTTCATAAATTTATTTTTATTATTAAAAATTACATTCTTATTCAAATAAATTGAGTTATTTTTGGTCTTATAAAATAACAAATTTTTCTTTTCCTCAGCGCAATACTTAACAATAATGACGTTATATGTGATTGATTGCATGTAAAAATCACAATAATTCATAGATATATATCAGGATATGACAAATTAAAATTTGCATAATAGGACCGAGTTCACTTACACAAGAAATCTATTTTCTAACATATATTTGAACTCAATTATACAGTTTTCAAAACTTATTATCAGTTGTATTTAAAAGAAGCATGAGAAATAAATTTAAATAGAAAATTACTTTAAAAATAAAAATAACAAATATTTTGTTTTGTTCGGTTAACAAGTTGATATCACTTTCTGTAAATACAAGTAGGAAACGCTAGAAATGTAAGAGAGTAGAAGCTAAGCAGATTGGTATAACGAACGCTAAAAGACTTATTGTAGATACCTGCTCACGAATTAATAGTGTCATGTTCAATTTATATCACAATCACTTTTTTTTGTCACCGAATAACTCTTGCTATTGGTCTCGCTTCTCGTTGTTTGAAAATCATCCATAAATTGTACAGCTGTTTCGCTTGCGCGTATAAACTTATAGCCTCGTAATTCTTTCCGCCCTTCAATGTTTCTCTCGAAACAGGTGAACGAATTGTATCTTGAAAGTAAATTTTTTTCTAAGCAAATATTAGAATATCGATAAGAAGTATTCGCATTAAAAACTAACTTTAAAATCCACAACTGAAATAATCAGTGATGCAGCTGCACAGGGTGAATAAAATGAAAAAAATACTTAAGCGAGATCCTTCGCAGGGTGCTTAAGCGGAGCAATTTAACAATCGGTCGTAAAGGTGATACACGTGCAAGGCTGTCTGCGGTGCAGTCGAGCTGCGGTACGCTGGAGCACGACTACAAAAACAAAGGCCGAGCCGGTTAAATAGCTAATTAGCCAAACTCTGCATAACAAGGAGCGCCCGGTGCACCGCAAGTCATCCTTATGGCGTTCGGGTACTTAGTCTGCCGCGAAACTACTGCGGTTGTCCTCCGCGAGTTTCGCCACGAAATTAAGGTTTCCAGGACAATTACACCATTTGGTAATTTTTGTAACGATATCGCCGCTGAAACGAGTGCCAAGAGCGCCCTTGCCGGGATTAAGGATGAGGCAAAAACAGGACCAAGGGAGAAGAAACGAGTCATTGTTTTTGACGTAGAAGCAAACGCGTGTCCTCGTTATCAGATCGCGATTCGCCGTCCAACGGAGAGCTAAAATTATTCTTTTTTTTATTCGACTCGATTTCTATAAAAAAAAGTAGGCGAACCTTGTTTCATCCTTTACTACACGATTATCGTGCGAAAATACAAAATCTTCTGCGGTACCTCAGTAGAATCGGTACTTGGGAAAAGGCTACAAAATAGGCTTTTTACCTTTCGGTTGATTGCTTTTTAAACTAGTCCACTCAAGTTCTATCAACTGAAATCCATAAGCAACCTTGATTTAATTGCAAACGCCATGTGTAGTTTTTCAAATATTATTTCGAATTTTTAAGATAATGGAAACTGAAATTCTTTATTTTACACTCAATGAAATGTTAAGCATTTTTAAATTGTATAAACTGTTTTATGTTTTGAAGCATTCTTAAACTTCAGTTCTATCAATAAATTCTATATTGATAAAATTGCTATCTTGTAAAATTCTCCAAGAAGTAATAAACACTACAAACGTGATATTTCACATTTCTTGTACAATTTTGTAAAATCCTTAAGTCGCATTTAATGATAAAGTAGATGTATAGAAAATGACCATTTTAAAAAAGAGTCAAGATAGCCCAAATAAAAATATTTTGCTCCTGCAAAAATATACAAAATTAAAATTACAAATTATAGCTATTGATATATTTGATAGTATATTATTGATAGGTTCATTAAAACTTAATTCATGCATGTGGCTACGCCTCTTATACTTATCTAATTAATTGTATTATAATTTTTTAAAAAATTTTCAAATTTTAAACCATCGCATAAATTAAAAAGATTTTTAAGAAATTTTAATTATCAAAATTGAAGGTTAAAACTTACATAATAACCAATTGTAATCTATGATACGTAGCATAAGGTATGCATTCTATTTTAACTATTATTCTTTGAAACTAAAAAGTACTTCTTAAAACGTTATTGTACGATTATTGTTTCAAATACTTTTTCATTTTTCCTTTAACATACATTTTAGTAATATCTATAATTGTAAGAGTAATTGTACAAAAGTTATAACCCAATTAAAGTTTTATATATATATAATCCAATTAAAATTTTAAAGCAATACTATTTTTATGCACTGGTAAACAAATTCGATAAAAGAGAATAATTTACTCTCAGAGTCTGAATTTGTTTTCATAATTAAAGTAAAAAGATTGTTTCACTTTTAAATAACGTGACTCCTTCTGTTTTGAAATTTTAATACAATACAATGTATCTCCTTGAATTTTGAAAATATCATTAATATTTCAATATCTGCCAAATGTAAATAATAACAAATAATACGTATGAAATTATAAAAATACAAATAAGCTATCAACAGTTTTTTCCGCAAAATGGTAGCAATCAAATTAATCAAATAAGCTTTCGATTGTGAAGGAAAGTATACAACTAATATATATACACTATCTAATAATCAGATAGCTATGAATAATCCAGTATTTTATATTGATTAAAACTCATCTTTCTTCTCTTAATTGATTGAATGGTTGATTTTACTGCACGGTTGTACAAATTATATAAAAGACGAATTCTACGATTGTGTACTGTATAAGTAAATGCTGATACGGATTATCATCAATTTCAAAACTATGCAGATAAGCTAATTTACAGTTGTTTGTAATCACGACAAAAGACATATCGTAAACGGACTTAAAGTTCATCACGGAGCTAAAGCTCAACGCACGCGTGCAAAATTGCCCATCGCCTCATCAGCGTCGAATCAAAAGAGAAAGAAACGTGACAAAGGCATCGTCCTACACGTAGGAACGTGATCTCGACAACGTCTTGAAGACGAATGATCAGCAGCTGAAACAGTCGCTTAGTATGATGCATTCAATTATTCCTTACACCGTGGGCGAGAATAACGAACGTTTTTATAAATGCGAAAAACCTTACATTGTCCGATACGCAAGCTACATGATTTAAATTTATTATACTTGTAGGTTTCGAAAAGCAAGAAGCAAAATGTTCGTATTCAGAGTAAATCCTACGCAGCCTTTATTCCCTTTCATGCACAAGTATAGTAAATTATTTTTCGTGTTTTCCAAGATTATATTGTAGTCAAGTTATTTAAGACAAGTAACACACGTTACATAAATGCAATACACATGGAATGGATGTATTTATAAAAATATTTCATCGTTAATAATACTCTATTGTTATACATTTGTAAACTTTCATTTATATAACTATTGGTAACTCACGACACAATAAAATATTAAGGTAAATTCAAACTTTTTTGTAATAAGTGTCAATGGAAAATTTCAGGATTACTAAACAGTAATCAGTGGTAAAGGTATTAACTTAAAGTCCTTAGAAGTAGACATTTGAATTTGACATTGCATTAATCAGTAGGGTATTTTGAGATTTTTTTGAGGTAAAATTTAATTTTTTAAGTGAGATGAAAATAGACAATTTATGCTGAGAGTTAGTGCGATAAAAAAATATCTATAAATAAGTATCTTGATGCATGCAATTCAAATAAAACTCATATATAGTTTAATACAACCGAATTTAGACACAAAGACTATCTATATATGGGTATGTGTTTATAAAATAAATATAATTTAAATGTAGAAATGAAAATTTGAATTTATTAAAATAATAAAAAATAAAATTTTATTAAATGAAATTTTCGGAGATGAATTTTAATAGACTCAATAACATTTTGATTAGTGGCTTCTGATTCATTCTTTTATTACATAAATGTTAATAAATACTTACGTAAATCGAATCATATTATCATAAGCAAAAACTGAGAATAAGAAGAAACTTAAAAATTTCTGCATTTCTTTAAATACAAATAATATTTAATATAAGCAGAAACAGATTTTCTCACGTGAATTGCTAGCATCAATGGAACAAAAAACACTTGAGTAAACTGTTAATATTTGTATCTGTTAATTTTAACATTTTTGTATCGAATTAATTAATTGCCTGACTATATTAAATATTAATACAATAAATGATTGAGTAAAATCATAATTAATAATAAATCTTAAAATCAGATCTGAATTTAAAAGTAATATATACAATTATAAATAGGTGCAGATAAAATTATTAGCTTATCTACAAAACATTTGTTATTTACATCATGAAACTCTTAAGTTATAAGCATGCTTATAATATATATCTTAATTTAATAACTTTGTATTATCTAACTAAAACTAAATATCCAACGCTTTCTAATAAATATTAGAATATTTTAATGTATTAAAAGCAGAAAAACTTTTTCCCGTAAATTTGTGGGATCATTTCTCTTCTACAGATATACAGTAACATTTTAAGGGCAACCAGTCATATCAGTGTGCGTCAGCGATTACATCAAAATATACAGGCGCAAATGTCGTTTGCTAACTGGTTTAATCTTTGAACCATGAATGTGAATGTCAATATTGTCAATTTATGTAATTACTCAACCGTGTTAGTCGACAACCAGAGGGATTACAAAAATCAAAATGTTACACTCAACTACTGTTAACAAAATTATTAACTTATGTTGCGACAAATTACATTTAATGTATGTATACAAAGTCCAATTTGTAAATAAATTTCACGAATGAGACACTCAGAAATTAATACTGAACATTTAATTTTAAGATATTATTATGAATTAATTTACTGCATGGAAATTTTAAAGAACATACATTTAAAAATGCAAAAAATAAATATTCAATGTACAGGGTATTATTATTTATTTTACAATATCAAACAGACTCAACTATAATAAATAGACAAATATAGGGCCTCTGCATTATACTGTACATACATGATACATCTATTTATCAAATGAGTTTCTAAATAATAAGCAAACACCTATTATACTTTACAAGTAAACAACATTTGTTAAAATCTATCTTCTTCATTATAAAATTATGGATCAATGTTAATTCCCGACATTAATATCAATAAATAATCAGTAGACTTCAACATCAATACAACAAAATCAATACATTTGGGTATTAAGTATTAAAACTTTTAAATTAAACTATTTTTAATTAAAACTATTTAAAAAATGATACAAATTATAACTAAAAAAATATGTAATACAATTATTTGTCATTCGGTTGACTTGAATATTAATCTTCTTACTTATTGAATTTATTTCAACATATTCGTAGTTTTCCTTTAAAATAATCATATATGCGACATACTTACAAATAATTACCAATATAAAATTTACTTGGAATATATTCTAATCAATTCGCATGTATTTTCAATTCACTCTCATAAATAAAAGCAATTTCTTAAACTGTCAGCCATATTTTTCAATTACTGTCCGATTTTCAAACAAATTCAATTAACAAATGTTATTTTGTATACTTGTTACGTATAATCGTCAAAGATTTATTGTTAAATTTTAAAGGTCCAACAAGACTCGATTTTTCAAGGTTCGTCAGTCATTCGTACGTCATTTAGTATGAATGTGGTCCGTATCGAGTAACTGGCACACCGAAAATAAGCTTAACTTGAATCTTTTTCCTTTTGGCGCGCTAAATCAGCCTCTGCACTTGTAAGTTAAAACTATTTTGAAGAAAAAGTAGAAACTTGTTTCTATAAAGGATATGATTGCTGACACAAAAGGAAGATTCTCCTTTTTCCGAGCACCAATCATTTAAAACCTATCTGGGAAAAGAAGTTACTCCATATCTTCATGGAAAACATCTATTTTCGCAGAAATACGGAGTGGTCGTTTTAAAAAAAAGGTACATGCTTTTGGATGTTTCACATTCAATGGTCGATTTAAAACGATTAAAGTACTAATGTAAATTACATACTATTACGTAATTACATAATTGTAATTGTTTCAATTTAGATAATAAATAAGTCTTAACCAACGAGATCGATAATTCATCGACTTATTTCCTACTCATAATTAAACGCCACACCGTTCAACAGCTAACATATACCACGAGCATTTGCTTAAGTGAATAAAATTTTAATTAAACAGTTTAAATGATCGAATATTATTATGAAAAAAAACTAAGTAGGTATAAGACGTACTTTTCTGTAAGCTAACCGTTCCCTCTGTCAATTGTCAGGCGTTACAACTCAATGCTAATGCCGGCTTAAAGTATTGTAATTCTATTTTCATGCAATTATATAATACGTTAAGAGTGATGCGTCCGAAGGATCGGAATTAAGCAAGCTGCAAGAAAGCCGATAATAAGAGAGTAAAAACATTCCAACACTGACTCATCCGTTGAAGGGAAAATGGAAAAAGGTAAGTAAAGCCGCGGTTAAACACCAACGCCGTCATCGAGTTACCGAGCGGATGACTCTCGCAGCGAGTCTTCCGAAATATCCGATGAAGCACGTAGCGGGAGAGCAAAAAGCCTTAGTCATGCGAATCGACAAGGTCCAATAAGCCGCGCTGAGTCGCAATCCCCGGACTGCAAGCGAAAAAACGGAGATGGATAATCGGATTCCTCAAAGTATCATGCGCGAGCGATGAGAAAATCGTTCCCCGAAGTGTCGGTGCACTGAATCGTCGTTACCCGGCAATTCATTCATCCCAATTCCTGCAACCGCGATCAGCTCACACGCGAGACTTCATATACACCGGCAGCTTCTAAGATCAGATATCTCCGATCCTCTTACACGTATATATCGATTCAGCCTTCTTGGCCCGAAGGCTCGTTCTCCTTTCTACGGAGGCTCGGCAGTCGGCACTCGCTTGCTGAGAATCCTCGCGCTTTTTACGCGATGTCTTTATGGCCGCCGCTCTTTCCGCAGCTCCACGGCTTCTGGGGCAGGCGCGGAAGGCTCTCCTTTTTTCAATTACAGATTTCGAAGGAGATTCTTCAATAAAAACGAGCGTTAAAAAATAGGACAATGGATACTCCGACTACTTTCAAAAAAATTTTCAAAATACTCGTTAAATAATTTTAAAATACTGCGCTTCTAAAGGGCTCATATTTAATTTGGTATCGTTTAATTTAAGCTAAATTTTTTTTTAATTTTTTTAAAAATTAGCTGCTCATAGATCAGTCTTAAAAAGTTCAATTAATTTTTCAATTATGATTCATAAAAATAGGCAAAGACAGGAAGATGCTAAAGCTGAAAACACTTTAGCTGAAAATTTCATATATTTTGTACGTCGGAAAGTATGAAAAGCATTACTTACGTTCTACTTGCATGGTAATGCTGGGAAAGAAAACCTTATAAATTTTCTAATTCGCCCTCATTTTAAACAAAGAATATATAATTACACACCAACTTGTATTGTAAAAGATACGAGAATTATGGTACATGGTTTTATAATTTTTATAAATCCATCTACATGTAAAATATCGAGTCAATGGATTTTCTATTTTATGATATTATCAAATTTTATATACGTATTTCAAACTGCTACCCTGTAATAAGCCAAACAATTATTTATAATTATTAGGTTATTATATACTCCTAATTAAATTATTTTTAAAAAAGTTAATTAAGTTTTTACACACCATCAAGTTAAAAGGTATAATAGAACTATTTGTATTTTATTGAAGTTCTGTAATCTATAAAAGTTGTATATCTGTTTATTGATGTAAACATTTTTTACATAAGTTTAAATTAATTTCAATAATATCATGAAATTTAACTTTTTTACTAATTTTACTTTTATTTTAAACATTAAATCTTAAATTTAAATGTAATATTTAAATGCGTTTGTACTAAGCACCGAAGGAACATGAACAGACAAATTCCTTTTTTAATTTTTTAAATACATTTTACATAACTTTTCTCATCATTAAGAAACTATGAATTTTTTACAAATATAAATGTATCATGAATACATAATTTTCGTTATTTTTATTTTAATTAAATGCACATATAAAAGAACACATATAAATGAGTTCAACTAAAATAATTTTCTTTAATTTAAAATTGGAAGTTATGTTACCATAATTGTAAAGCAAACTATTTCACTTTAAATACTTTCATTATTCAAAAGTTAAATAAATATTTTATACAATCAAATTCATTTAAATACTACTTAAGTTATAAATAAAAATGCCTCAATACACTAGCCAACAAAATTTCCAATTCATTTTTTTGCTAAATTATTTTTATTTTATTTTTGAAAAATCGCACAAAAAGCAATACAAATATTTAAAAAATCTTAAAGCATAATTTTTAGTTTTTTAAGTTCTTCAAGAGCAACATTTTAACGAATTTCATATTATATTACTTTTTTATTTAAGAAGAAACAAACCACACATTAATACATATAAATGCACCAATCCAAAAAGTTAAACAAAACAAATTCATCTTATTATTTTTGGGATGATTACATATGTGGTTCGTTGAAATGATATTGCCCGAGGAAATTGACACGTGTAATTGTTACACATTGTATGTAATAACATAAAAAGAAGACATTCTATTCTTGATCTTAAAACATTAAATCTTTTATTTATTATTGAAAAATTAAAAGAAGCAATTACTTTTAATGATCTAAAAAATTACATCCAATAAACAATTTTGATAAAATTAATAAATTAAAAAAATCATTTTATAAATATTTTGGCATTTATATATGTTTAATAAAACAAGATTTTTGTCATTTTTGTCAAATGTCATCGACAGACTCAATTTTGCATTAATTGAAAATATCTTATTTAAACCTTAATAAATCCTTAACAAACTTAAATTTTAGGTAAATTACAGAGAAGAAAGTCTTGTAATACTGTTTCTAAATCAAGAAGTGCTTGCAATCAGTATCTGCATTTTACAAATTAACTTTTTATTAGTTTTGAAAAAGGGAAAAAGGGAAACAACGGGAATATTGAACGATTTAAGCAAATAGTAAAAAGTGATGTTAATAAACTTCAAGAGAGACATTATCAACTTAGAAACGTAGTTGTTTCTATTTTTAGTAATGCATTAGCAATAGAAATCGTACATACATCTATATCAGTTTTTAAAAATAATCAAATATACAATATCTTAGATTACTATTACAAAATTTGAATGTTAATTTTACTGAAACAAATACGTCATGATATCCGTAACTTTTTTCCAAAAAAGTTCCATTTTTAATTGCAAATAATTACAAAGTATCAAATTAATTTTGGTTCAGTACTTAATCACCTTATACTTTAAAAAGAATTTCATACGCGAATATTTACAAATTCATCATTCTTTCATAATTTTCTTGATCAATAAATCAATAAAATATTGGAAAATGTTTTCAAACAATATAAGAGCTTACAATTTATTTAAAATTTTTTTTGGATACCTTGAAACTACATCTGGAATTTAATAAGATAAATCTTCATGCAATAATCTATAATATACAATATATATCTAAATAATAGTTTATTAATAATATAATGAAATATAATAAAGCCTTAAATTATTAAATAGTGTAAAATAAATCAAATTTAACTTTTAAGTTTTACAAGAATAAATATACGATTTTTCATTGTTAGAAATAACACTGAATGAACGATGAAAAAAGTACTGGTTACGCAGAATGTAACAAAGTTTACGTACAAATATTTTTTCTGATAGATACATCAACTTTCATTCACACATTTTACTATCTAACAAATAATTATTATTTACAAACTTATTTCTAAAAAAGTAAAATTCCCACACTTCACTTAATATCGTGAATGTAAAGAAACATTATAAAATAATTTTTAGAGAAAATTATTTATTACAAGTTATCGACGAATTTCGGAGTAATTAATTCAGTTCATAAGTATATTAAATTCCTATTGATATCAAAGATATATTAAATGTGCATGTGCAATGTATATAAGACCTGATATTAATATCAAGACGTCTTCTCAATTGTAATCTACTCTCTGAATCACTAACTAGATTATTAAGATTATCTTTTAGATCATTAAGAACATAGACTCATAATCGCTATAAATTTTTTTCAATTAAAAACATAAGTCTAATTATAATCATTGAAGAATTTATAACTCATTTAAATAATTATGATTTCGAAAATTAGTGCGAATTCGTCAATTATTTACAAAATATAATCAACAAATATAATTAGCTGAAATAAAAATTCGTTTTGTTTTTTAATTTAGAAGGTATGTAGTAATGAATAAGTTATTTATAACGTAAAATCATCGCCGTAAAAATGTCTACGTAGAGTGCATCAAAATATTAACAGAATTAACGTAGATATCCTTGCCATATGAAAAATTCAGATATTCTACATTTCCAAAGTTTTTTACTGCAATGTACAATCAAATATTTGTCGACGATCGTACAAGATTGTTACCAGCATACACTATTATATATAACGGTGTTAAAATAATAAGCTAAGTTTCCCCGGGATGTGTAGATGTCAACGATGAAGTTGAGAAGTACAAGTGCAAATTTGTGTGGCAAGCCGCTGCTGCTCCATCCTTTGTCATTTGGCGGATCCTGGATAGTAATAGACAACAGCAGGAGCTGGAAGTTGCCAGTGAGCCGCATGCAGCTCAATCAGTTGAAGAAGAGTCTTTCGCACCGCTGGTGGGGTCGTGTCCTCATTGAGAAAAGCGTCACGCACGCTCCCCAGGAGTTGCTGCAACTGAGCCGGTAGCTCAGTGGCTAGATCCTTGCCGATACACGTCAATATGAAGAAGAGGCAGTTCGTCTGCAGCAATAAGCACCTCGTCGTTCAGTTTTATTTAGGAATAATTGGACATATCTACGGGATTGTAGGAGAAGAACGAGAAGTTTCAAGCTTGCAAAATTACCTCTCTTTGTTTAACGTCTCAAACGATTACTTGCATCCTGTTTATCAAATGCATAGATATTTAACGTGCGACTTTACTTCTCGCGCACGCATATGAGTTCTTTGTTAATGTTAACATTTTTTATTGTATATATAGTAAGAAGAATTTAAAAATGATTATAAACGAAATCATAGATAATTTGATTCATTTACAACTGTTGCAAAATTATCGAATATGAGTATTCATTATGCAGTTTGTTTAATTTGATTATACTTAGTTTTTCCGTTGTATACCGGTGAAAAGATGAACGGACGTTGAAAATCACATTTTTTCAACACTCATAATTTTTATCTTGTATGAAAATCAATAAATTTCTTATTTATCAAATTTTAAGCATCATAAAAAGCAAATAAAGAAATTTTTAAAACATTGATTAATTGTAATTTGTGACCACTTTTTAGTAAAATAAAGTATAAAATTAAGATTCTAAAATATTTACTGTTTTGTAAAATCATTTGTACTTGAAAAAGTAATACGTAATAATCTCTAATAAAATCTTTTATTCTACTGTTGGATAAAACTATATTACTTATTAAAATGTAATATTCATACTTCAACAGGGGAATTAATCATCGGAGGACATAAACAATCCTGACAAGATTTCCAGAGCAGCGTGAGAAGAACTCGTCCAGGCGGAACGCCTTCCTGCTGCGTCTTTAATTGCAGCTGACGCCGTTTCAACTACAAAAAGAAAATCTTTATATTCAAAAGTTTGTTCAGATTTATGGAAAAATCTATATATTATATTTCAAATTAAAACTTTAATTACAATTTGAAAAATTGTAAGATAGTCGGATCAAAGACATTTTTTTAAATAAAAATTCAAGCTATAATATTAATAAATTCTGGAATACAAAAAAAAAATTTGAAAAATTCATATATTTTATGTCAATTAAATTTTATTAATTTTACAATAAACAATTACTTTTAATGGTTTCAAGTAAATTTGATAAGAACTCGGATGCAAGGGACAGTACTCCACCACCCAATGACAAAAACGTACTGAGTCA
Source organism: Wiebesia pumilae (assembly GCA_018907045.1). Lineage (NCBI taxonomy): Eukaryota > Metazoa > Arthropoda > Insecta > Hymenoptera > Agaonidae > Wiebesia > Wiebesia pumilae. Next base: position 4,049,356 of record JACCHZ010000105.1, on the reverse strand, counting down.
TATTTCACAGAATTAATCTAAAACTGTGACAAGTTACTCTTTGTAAAATAATATGACAAATTTGTTTCGAACTAGAAAAATTACATTTTTAATACTTTTTTTGTTTTTTTCGATAAAAATTACGGCAGTCTCATTTTAAATTTACAACATAATGACACAATAACGTTTTTATTAAAATGCTAATATTAATATGTATTTAATGGATAACGAAAACTTTTAATTAATTCTTTAAACGATAAAAACTTACGATTTTCAGTTATATTATTCAATTAACAAATTTAGTATTCTGTTTATAAAAAACTAAACAACTTAAAATTTTTACCTCTATTTAAGGATATTAGAAGTATAGTCAATTACAAGCATTTGCAACATAAATCATTGAATTTTTATAAATATGTTAAAATTTAAACCATTTCGATTATAATTATTTCAACATTAACTTTGTAAACAGTATAATCCTTTCGAAGTATTAAACAGATGTAATACTTTTATAATAAGATATCATGTTGTACGAAAAGAATAGTAAGGATAATACTACGCGATCATATGCTAATAATTGCTATGTAATATGATATTATTAGCTGAATCTTTTAACTAACAAGGAAACTACCTGAGGTGTACCTCACCGATTTTCGTGATATTGTGATATGTTGTAGCATATAAAAAAATATTAGACACGTATTTTTGTTCGCGTGCTAACTCGTCTATTCAAGGGCTGAAAAGCACCCTTAAAATTTAACCTCGAAAATCGAATTTTTTTTAATATCTCAAAAACGAATTAAAATTTTAGAATAAAACCAACGCCAATTTATTTCTTTTAAAAAAATGCTTATGTGGAAATTGCTTTTACTCCAAAGGCTTGTATCCCCTATTTTTTTATAAGATTAATTTGACTAATTTTTCTCCAGAAATTTTTTAATTTAAAAATTCTTATAAAAAATCATTCTATGATAAACAATATTCAAATGTAAAGTTAACGTGGGTTAGGGTTTTTAAAAAAAATATATTCAAAGAGGTAACTACCTCTAACAAAGGTTCCTAATATGTATGTAAATATAAAAAAATATAAGAAAAATATATAAAAAAAATATAAAAAATATATTTGTACTTAATTATACGACCATTTTAAGGGTAAAAAGAGTAAATAGTTCACCCTGAGAGATCATTTTTTAATTGAAAAGAAAAAAAACGATTTTCGAGCGTAAACTTTAAGGTTGCTTTTCTACAAACAATATAAAAAACAACATGAACAACATACACAGCAACGAATAATATAATCAATCGTTATTATTAGAATATAATTATAATATTGAGAAACTTCAATTCATGTCATTAAGACAATTATTTGTTTTTTCATTTAAACATCTGATGCGTGTCTAACACGCAAATGCGTGTCTAATTGACAGTGTCAATTAATTATCAATAACAGAAAGTTTTTGAGTTATTATAATAATTGAGAAGAAAGTACGTTGAATAGAATTTTGATATCTTGGATTAGTATTCATCATTCTATCATTTTGCCATTTTACCTGACAGTACATTTCGTTGAGGAATGTCATAAAAGCTGAAAAATGATGACATGGTGAAACATCATGCAAGAGTCTACTGCGCTCTTGGTACCACTGTTGACACGTGTTGAGCAACGATTCGAGAAACGTCTCTTTCACTTCTTTCTGGATAAACAGTGAAATTTTAGATATTCTTAATTGAAATTCGTATTGCATCTTTTATTTCGAACGAAGAAATACTCACTTCGATTATCGTGATACATATTTTAGCTGCTGGAGCAGCGCAGCGCTGGTTTTCGATAACACGATCCAAAATGTGCCTCACGAGTTCCATAAGCGCTCGTGCGCTTAAAACGTTAGGATCTGCAAAAGTACGGGAAAAAACTATAAGAAAGTCCTTTTAACTTTACAAATTAGAATTCTAATTAAAAAATTTGTTTTTTGTCCTACTCTTTAACATAAATGTATTTATCTATTTGCCATAAAATTGCAATAATGTTTTAAAAATTAAAACGAAATTAAATATTTCTGTACTTTCAAATACATATAAATGTCGTGATAAATTCAAGGTCTCTTAATCATGTATTAAATCAATATTTATAGCTTTTTAAACTGTATTATTAGTAGTTTCTTTATAATCAGTTTTAAAAAGACGGTTATTCGGCATTTTAAAATATGTTTCATAGCTGTCAATATACTTATTTTCATCAATTATTCTTATCTTCGATGTACATAATAATCTCTCAATAATTAGAATAGTTTCATCAAACGAAGAAGTCTATTTATTTATTTTAATATGACATTTCAGCAATTATTTCTGTCACCATCTTTCAATATGTATATCTATTGCAAAACTTAAGAAAACTATTACAATCATAAAATTAGAAATTTTTTATTTATTTTATATTTATTCTTTTAATAATAAATTCATTTTTCTTGTACAAAAATGAATTAAATTATATGTAATATTATCTCTTTAATAATAATTTATAAAAACATGTTTATGAATTTTCATCAAAAATAGATCCTTTTATTTATAGCAATGGTTTAGTCCATTTATTATTTTTTATATAAATATTAACATATTCATGTATTTTATCTGTTGTAAAAAAATTTTCCAGAAATTTTTCAATTAAAGCCAAACTTCTATTAAAATATGTAGAGATTTATGAAAATTGCATTCTTCGAATCACTTTAAGTAATATATGTCATAATAAAATTTCGATTAATGTTGTACAAAGTGACAATGTTATAAAAACAGAATATATTTACATATTTTTTAAGCTAATTAAAATTAATTTTTTCAAATATTTAAATAAAGAATATAATATATTTTTAAATTCAGCCATACTTAAGATGAAAATAAAGTTTACATTTAATCTAAGAAAAGCCTGCATATCTATAATAATGTTGCTATAATAATGTAGATAATGTTGCTTTGCATGTTTCTTGCAACTAGATACATATTTAAAAGTACAATTACCAAGGTAAAGTGAATATTAAAATATTCTACGTATATATTTATACTTACCATCGATCGCTTTGAGCAATGTTTCTTGTACATTAGGAGGAAACTTTCCGAGTTCCGATGCATCTGCAATGTTCATAGCTTTTGTCGCTAAAATATCGGCCGCTGTGAAACTCTTAGAACGTCTTAAGCCATATGAAGAAACGAAAGATAATGATTTCGTCAATTTCCCCGGCCTCGGGATCGCAGTTTTCATATCGTGTTGTTCCACGTTAAAATGAACTCGACTAGAATTCTGTACCAAGTAAAAATGAATGTCAATAATTAAATAAATAATATTTTCATTTTAACTAATATTATAATTGAAATTTTATAACAAATTATTAATAAATTATTAATAAAATATAAATTAAATTTATATGTAACTTTTTCATTTTTATAATGAATATAGTAATTATATAGTAATATTTAAATGGAAATTTACGAAAGAGAAATTTTTTGTAAAAAATCATCTTTTTCGGCCTCGTCTTCATCTACTTTCCTGCAATTAATAATTTCAGTTTCACAACTAAAATTTATCTTTATTTGAATAGAATTTCTTACATAGGAATTATATTTTCACGAATAATTACAATACTTTCAAGATCTCCGGTTCACTTTAAACCAAAATAATTATTGTAATTTATGTATGTTTCTAAAGTAAATGCTTCAAATGTACAATAATTCTAAAATAGTGTATGTAATATGAAGTAAAAAATACATATTTAAAATACACAAACTTTATGGGATCATTAGTGTTAATACGTAAAGTAATATATAAAAAATAGCATAATCATTTGTATGCAATTATATACAATTTGCCTAAAAAACACGACTTAAAGACATGATTTTTATACAAATCGGTACTCACTTATAAAAATTAAAAATTAAAACTAAAATTTCAAATTATATCATAATTTATCTACACGTATTTTTTTATAAGCAAGAGTTTTTTTTTCAAATAAGTTACTACAAATACTTTACTATTAAAACGTTCTAATTTTATTTCATTGTATATGTTTCAAAATTTTACAATTGTATAACTTTTGAGCATAATAATTTTTTATCAAAGGGTAACAAATAAAGACAACTTTTAAAAATCTATTATTATGAACTTGTACTTATAAATTTCAGTGAGCACTCAATTTGTTCACATAATAACATATATTATTATAATATTATAATAACGCAATAAATATTGAATATATAACTAATATAATCTTCGTTTGTATATTTGAAGTTTTATTTCGTTAATTTTTATTGAAAACCTATACATCATTATAATATAAATCTAGGCTTCATCCAAGATTTCAATGAGATGCAATTTGAACACAACGTAATTAATACAAATACCAATTTATATTCAAATTGATTATTCTACAAGTTTAATATAAGCATATGTATCATTTTTTCGAAAGAAAATATCCTTATTACCAATAAAACAAAATAAAAAATGAATTTACGAAATCGCACAAAAAGTAATATGTATTTTAGTTAGTTATTGAAGGTGAAATAAAAAATTACTATTATCGCTTGTTTGCAAGTTAGCAGCCCTTTTAAATTCGAAGCGTAAAATATAAGCAACCAAGTTTTGAATGAAATAAAGAAGATTGACTTACGTGCAAGATATTTCCGCTGGAGGCAGAAGTATTGAGAGCGTGCGGATGACGCATTGTCGTCATCAAAGGATGATAATTCAGCGAATGATGATGAAGACCAGGTGACTGTTGATGGTGCAATGGATAATGAAGCTGTTGTTGTTGCTGTTGTTGCTGTTGTTGCTGCTGTTGCTGGGCATAAAGGTATCGATGTATGTTTCCACTTGATTTGCTGTGTTGAATATAGTAAGGACGTTCCATCGAATTCAACTGGAATCTACGATGAACCAGGTGTACGTGCATAAGACTTTTGATAAAGCTAATTTCTTATTCAAACTCTAACACATCAATACAGCTTTCTTTCCGTTAAATAATTTCACCGTCAAGGCATTACGTAATCTAAAATGTAATGCAAGAATAATATAGATACAGAGATATATTTTAAATGTTGAATGTTTTAAATTGTATGATCGGTGAATTTATTAACACAGTATTTTTATTCACACATGTAACAATTATTTAATCTATTGCTTAGACCCAGTAAAAATTTATTGTGAATTTCTGTTTATATTAATTTTGTAATTGTGTCATTAAAAAAATTACAGAATTTGTAATTAAATACATTTCTCGAACAAAAATATTCTTACTTAGGTAAGTGAAGGTCGTTTTGCTTCATAGTGAATTCTTTAGCGTAAACATTCAATTGGGGATTCGTCACACTAGCCGTTGTTCCGTCCGTTCTGACTCCTTCAAAATTAAAATAAAATCTTTTATGTAAATTTCATTACAAGCGGATAAAGAAGTATATGCCGAAAGTAAATATACCAACCAGGTGGTCGATATATTTCCAAGGATGGTTTCGATTTCAAAGTCGCTACGTTATTACTTCGTTTCTGCAAAACTGCATCCCTCATCTACAAAGTGTAAAACAATAGTAAATTATTGTAAAAACTAAAATTGTAACAGTTTTTAAGAGTATTCTACATTTAAAATGATTTATTTATAATTTTATGCTACTATCTAAATGATCACAATTACATCAAATTCATTTGACTGCATATTTTACAAATTACTCTGTAAATTTATTATGTTATAATGTATATTTTTATTGCGATATAATATTATAATATATTATAATATATTATATAATGTATAATTTAGTAAAAAATTTATTGTTGAAACATAAAAAACGTGTTCAATTAAATCATTACAAATTCTATGTTTCTAAGAAAATTAATGATTACAAGAAATTAAATAATTGAATGGCCAAATATTAGAGGGATTTAAAATTTAAAAATAAATAAGTTATTAAATATCAGATAATTTCAATTAATTTAAAAGAAAAATTTCGTGTACTTATCTTGAATATAATTTAATGATAAAACTTAAAAACCTTGGTTAACCACGATCCAACAGATTATTGGTAATTAAAGTTAGTCACCCCGTTTCAAAATGTACATTTACGGAAGTGGTGAAGGCAGTATACATGCATACATCCACTCACATACGCTACACACGCGTACAAATATTTAAGTCATTATTTAAAAAAAAACAAATAAATACATAAATACATAACACATGCAATATAGGTAACTAATAAATTATCTGTTCATTGCAATCAAGTACTGCAAAGTATATTATTAAACTTTTGTTATTTCCTTTCCAGAAGCACTTAATAATGAAGACAGTGCATACATAGTCACAATGAATATAATATAGGCTCAATACATCTAAAAACAAGGGACTAATATGCATAAAGGCGTGTGCACCTGTATATGTAAATCATACGATGGTCTCGTTAAGACGACATTTTTTCATTCATATCACGATTATAGTTTATTCATATATTTATAAAGAAGCACAAAATAGCAAAGAAAGAGAAAATTTTTACAAAAAACATCTTATTGATGACATTAAAAATACACTAGAAGATAAATATCAATCTCACATTTAAAAGTAACTAAATTATAAAATTTGAAATTGTAAAAAAATTTAGAACATGCAAATATAAAAAAAAGACTAAAATAACCTTAGTAAGTATTAAATATTCTCCTTCTAATAATTCTGTTGAATTTAATAATTTAATCATTATTATTAATAATTGAAACAGTATTGGTTTTTGTTTTTAATACTAAATCATTTTATTCGTTCATTAAAATGTGGACATTAGAATTCGACACATTTTTCTTTAAAAACAGAAAACTGGTCATTAATTTTATTATTTATGCAAATTAAATAAGTAAATGAAATAAGCTAATACATTTAGAAAAATGTTTACAAAAATTACTTAGATAATTAACAGTTAATTTATCAACTATATTTTGTGAACAAAATTTCTTGGCAGAATATCTAGTTCTACTAATCTAACTGATAATAATTAAATATTCACTTTCAAACACTTTTCTGTTTTTAATTAATTGATTTCAATAGTTGTGTGTGAAAAAGTTATTTTAATAGTTTAAAGAACTAGATCAGTTCGTATGTATAGGTTTTAACATAAATTTATGTTTCAAATACAAAAAATAATTAATAAAATAATAAAATGTCTTGATAATACATAAGAAAGAGATTACTTTAAAATAATTTAAATTTTAATTAACTAAAATTAACCTGCTATGGAAAAAAATTTTTTGAACGAGATCATGCTAATTGATAATTTTCCAGTAATAAACTATAAGTAATGAGTAATGAGAGATAAACCAATATCACCGAATAAATAGATTTTTTTACATTTTTTTCTTTTGAAACAATAATGAGAAAAACATATTTTCGAAATTCAAATCTTGGGCGCTTTCGGTGATGTACGTGGAGTTGAAATCAAAAGAAAATTAAACACATTCTCACACCATATACAATGTATCTGCGTGCATGATTTGTCTTTTCATGATATCCGATAAAGCGGGCATCTTCTATCGTATCTACAACGCACAGATCTTCTTACATTTTTCAATTATCCGTATAATTTGTTTCTCCTATTTTTCAAAAGACTGTCATACCCACAACTAACTTGCTTTCTAAATTTTCTTTCTCGCATGTTCTTATGTATGTGTTTCATGGTTTGCTTCCACGTACTTTCGTATAATAATTAATCTTTCAAGGGACTGAAATATAAATTCGTTAATTTATATTTCATGATACAACACAAAAGAAATTCCAACGATTAGAAGCTTAATTTCTCCATTTCATGCCATTTCCTTGATTTTAAATTTTATTAATTATATATACCAATTTCTGAAGTAAATTTTTTTATTGATCAATTCGTGTCAAAAATGAATAAACAAGGAAAGAATTAAAATATTTTTCTTTTATTTACGTGCTGATTTTTTTATAAACAGTGCTCTTCTACTCAGTTAAAAGTGATCGTTTTTTAATTATTTTTTAATTCAATGGATGATCAAAGTTAAAAGGAATTTGTTAATGAATACATTTTTGAGAAATATTCTTATTATAAGAAATATTATTTTGAATGCAGGTTATCAAGTTACGCAAAAAAAAGTAGTTTCAAGTTTTTAAGAAAATTATTAAGGTTTTAGATAATATTTTACATAATCTATTAATTTCAAACGTATGCATAACTTTTTTTCTATAATTTTGATTTTTATTCAAGTTCAAACTGGCCGTCACGATATTGTTGTAAACAAATAAAATTTTTGTGTGTTCTTTTTTATGTACTAAATTATTGTAAAATAGCTATGAATCATTTCATAAATAAATTTTCTCGTGAGTTAATTTCATTTTAATATATACTTACAACCTTATAATTTAATATAACTTTATAAATATCAATGTGCTTAAATTCCTTTTATACCATTAATAATAACATAATCTTTATATATTTTACGTATTCCACTTTAACTTTTATAAAAATGTAAATATAGATTATTTTGGTAACTGAATTTTTTCACAACAATATTTACGTCTAATTTTGATAATTTTATAATTTCGTATATGTATATTTATTTATATACATTTATGTACGTATACGTACATATGCACATTTATTATATGTAAATGTTTATGTAAATAAAATATATGTACATACTTATTTATGTACGTATACATTTTTATGTTGTATAATTAACAAAATGGTTAACGTACAACTTATACTGTAATATTTTAATTGCGACTGATTAAATTTGAAAAAAATTATAATTTTTGTTACATGTATTTTTTCCATAAAATTCTGTTAATCTTAGAGCAAATATTACTTAATTTTTATTATTTCTGAAAGTTTTGGAAAATAATGAGCATCAATTTAACTTAATCTTTTCGCCAACAAGACGTTTTTAAAAAATGTATCTTAATAATTAAAATCTTTTTCTTTTCTCTATCGATTATGTTTCTTTTGTAAAAGAACTGTTCAACTATTTAATACTTTATTTAATAGACGTAGATTAAGAATGCCCCCACGGACAGAAAAATAAAAATCCTTAAAAATGAAAATCTTGTGAAAAATAAGTGACCTATAAACAATAAGAAAGATTGTGGTTTATAACAGAATACGAATGCTTAGCATGCACTGAGATCATTTTTTGCCTTAAAAATATATTTATAAAAATATCCTCGTGACAAGAAAGTAAAATTTTGTAAATGCTTCACATAATTTTTTATAAATATACAAATTTTTATAAATATTACAATGTTTTCCTAAAGTCTGAAGTTTTTCTAGTATTCAAATTATTTGTTATCAAATTATCAATTCTTGGAATAATAATTCTAAGAATTTTGCAACAAAACAATAGAGACATCATCGATGTCCAAAATATTTGTATTTATAAAACTGGTCGATTCAGAGTCTGAAGCATCTATCCGCGCAATGACGACGACTTCAAGGCAAAACGAAACAAAATAAAAATAAAATATTCATAGTCTATCTATTAGGATAAGAGGGAAGAGAATCGACGTCGCAATAAAAACGTGGAATACTATTTGATAAGGAGAAAGGTAGCGACTAAGGAGGTAAATTTTAGCCCCTTATATAAGGAGGTTCGTGGAATGTCTCGTGCGCATCGGATAAACTCGGTAGCGGCATACAGAGTTACGCGTTGCCTGATGCCTCTGGCCGCGATTCAGAAAACAACTTGAGAATTGAGTTGAACTTAAAAGAGATGGTTCCAATCATCTTCAAGTCCAGTGAAATTATTGTTCAATTCATTATCCACTTTATCGGCTGACATTTGAAGATAATTATGTTACTACATTGTTTAGTTTTATAACGAAATTTATAAACTTCTGTTGATATGATAGTTTTCACAAACGCATCGTAGGAAATCTAGCGTATTAAATATCGATAAACTTAAAAAATCTAGCACTCGGTATTTTTACAAAACAATAGCTCCAAAAGCTCCAGGGAATTCAAGATCTATCAATACTCATGATTCATTTACTTTGTTCTTTTTCTTATTTATTCTGTGTTGATGGATCGCATTCTTTTAGACTTCTTAAGAAAAAAAGAAAATTTATATTATCATTGTTACTACTTAGGTGATATTGATAGGAATAACGAATACTTACAAACTTTGACGATCTTAACTTTTAAACTGTAGTTTAGAATTAACTTATACGTATTTAAATGTATATAGAATTATTTTTTATTTTTTTCAGATAGCTTAGGACCATAAGAATTTTCTCTTTTCTTAGTTTTGAGTTCAGAAAATAACATGTACACGCGTTCATTAATATAAGAGACAATCTAAAACTTAAAATTTATTTACTTGAAAAATTAAGTTTTAGTGCTTTAACGTAAAAAAAGACTTCTTACAATTTCAAATTTTCAAAATTTGTCAACATTCGTTATCATCAACTGTTAAAATTACTGTCAAATTATAAATATATTAATTACCGTTAATAAAATGCAACATATATTTGATTAGGAACAGAAATTCGATCGACTGGTCGAATGGGAATAGTTTTTGAAAAAATCTAACACTGAAACGATTATTAAATTATCGATTATCGAATAAAGTCATATAAGATATATGTTATGTTATAAGCATTTAAGCCCATCGATCGATATCAAAAGACAAAGCAGGCGGACGGTACTGACCGTTAAGATCTTAATTTTTCTGTCGAATAGAATTGCCATTATTCATTCGGTGTGGAGCTGGAGGTCTGTTAATTGGGAATGTAAAGAAATGGTTGATAAAAAAGAGAGTGGACGAGGTAGGGAGTTGATAAGAAGGAGCAGATCGTGCTCCGGCGAAATAGAAAGGAAAGAGAAATATTTGCAGCCCAAATCACCGTGGGTCGCACAAAGAGTAGGAAAAAGATGAAGAGAAAGGAGCAACAAGTAATAGAGTCCGGTGAAAAAATTCTATATTTAAAATAGGGGGGGAAAGGAAGGGCGACTTACAGTGAGAACCTCGTGAGAATCATGCTTGACGTTGAAAATCCCGTGGATGCGCACACAACCTTAAACCTCTACACCACTCCCTCCCACTTTTCCCTCCCGGACGGTACGGCTCCGCTCCAGTAGCACTTCAAATCGGCGAACTGGCCATCGTCGTCGGCTCGTGCACTTTCTTCCAAGCACTTTCCTTCCTCCACCCCCCGTGGAAAAGTCAACTCTTTCACGGAAAAAATCGCAAGGGCGACAGCGACAACGTGCATCGAGGTACCCGTAAGAGGCGCGTGTGCGATGCGTCCGCGTCTCGCTATCCGAAAAATTGAAAGTGCGTAGAGGATGGAGCGCGGAGAAAGGAGAGAGAAAGAAAACGGCACTATTTCACGACGCTATAGAGCAGGCAGAAGAGCCACCAACTCCCGCGATGACTGCCTCCACTATTAATAGACCCGCCACGACGATGCCGAAGTTTTTGCAGTGCGTGCGCGAACGGCAAGCCCGACTGAAATAGAGCGCGTGTTTCCTCCGCCTCTGCCTCCTCAGAATGTCCCGATGCTTTTTTCTCACCTCGCCGAGCGCCCCAATAGATCCTTCATCGATCTTTCCGTTCTCTTTGAAAACTCAAAGGGTCGACCTGACGAAACCAGTAAACTTCTTGAGATAGCTCTTGTTTACTACGGTTCAAGTTCTGCGCAAAAACCAATCGACTGTAAATCTTAGAATCGTGTGCTCTCGACGCTTGAGGTAAAATTGAAAGTAAATTCGTTGAGGCCTACGAAGTTACGTATTCGTTAAAGTATTCGAAAAAGAAATTTCAAATTTCTAACGCTAATACACAACGTGAAGGGCGACTTATATGTACAATGATTCACTCATGGATGAAAAGTTATGCAAATTCTTACTTATGTATTCCAAGAGTTGTAGGGAAATTATGAAAGAAACTGTCAGGAGCAATGTCGCATTACAAGCAGATGTAGAAAAGAAGCACGAGCTTGTCGACTTTTGCGATGAATGTTTTGTCCGATGACGGTCGGCATCTGTGGATCATTCGCATAACAAAAATATAAGGCACGAGAAGATGTAAAACGTTTACGTTTAATCAAATCTATGAACACTTGACAACTTTAGAGTTTAAGTAGCATACACAATACCGCTCAAATTTTTCCTCTCCAAAAAAGACATTTTGTAATATTAAAGATTACAAATACGGAATCTTAAAATATTTTAAAAATTAAAGAAATGTTATACAAAATTTGAAATACTTCTTTCCAATTAATAGCTAAATATTATGACATGATCAAAATTATGAAAATTTTATTTATACTTGATATAAATAATTTAAAATTCTTAGCCGCATTGAAACTATTTTCTCTTAAAATATGTCACTTTTTCCATTTCTTAAGTAGTTCCATTTCATAAGTTATTCGTTGATCTAAAAATATATGACATGGAGAAATACATTTTAAAAGGAATAATTTATTTGTCTTATAAATTTCATTATATTACATTCGGTTTAGGATATTCTCGCACTTACAGACTTCAAGAAACTTTCATTATATTTTAGACGATGAAAACCTGTAACAATTTAAATTTGATCGGAAATTTTAAAAAAATGATGTCATCTATAAAATTGCAAAAGAAACCGAGATATTGGCTTCACGCAATGATGTTTGAAAAAACAACGAAAATTCGAGCTTGTTTGAAGTATTGCGTCCAATGTGTTCTAGCAGCCACACTTATATTAAATGATGAAATTGATCGAAAAACACATTTTGTATATTTAATTTACGCCTGAAGTCTAAAAAATCTATTTTAATATTTTTCAATTTAAAGTGATATAAATTTAATTCTAGTACTACTTTAATGAAAGAGATACGTAATCTATGGAAAATAATCTTTTAATTAAAAATAAAACTTGTAACATCCATAATATCAAATGTAAACTAGTACAAGTATGCTGTACATCATTCATTCCAATGAATATCTTTATTAATCATTTACAATTAGTTTAAATAAATACAAAAAAATTCAATATTTTTATTTAGAAGTAATTGTTTAAAAAGTTGTAATTTAAAAATTCATCAAGTTCCTTTTATAATATATAAAATAATTTTTAAATAATAATGTAAACATAATTTTAAATCATCCATAACTTTACAACTAATAATTTTTCAGATATCGAAAAGGTGCAAAAAAATAAAAATACATCGTTTTATAGAAGAATAGTAAGCTTTAATATAACCTTTAAATAGTAAGAATATTTATTGACAGTTTGTAGCATTATTGTTTTAGGGTCACTTTTAACTTACGCAGAAATTGTTCTCATTGCGATAAGCTCAACTGACCTAAAATGCGTGAAAAAAATAAAATTACTAAAGCACTAAGCCACAAGTTAACACATATTACACTATGAGGAAACTTTAATAGAAACACCTTTCATTTAATATTAATCGTTAGTGTACATTGTTCATCAAAAATAAATTTCAAGCTATTAAGTATAATTAAAAATATGGTGACATCTATGTTCTAAAATAACAATTAGGAAAAACCTTTTACAATATATTGGACAAAATCATTGAATTTAATTAAAATATAAGAAGTGCCAATGTTATATAAAAAAAGAGAGTGAAATATATGAAATTTCGTAATTTATTATGAATCCATAATACACTTAAGTATTACTAATAAGCGTATTATTCGTATATTTATGTATGCTCATCGAAAGCGTATATTTTCTCCTTTTCAATACAAGCAGTGCTCAAATATTAGTTGCGCGGCTTGCGATATAGGCAGTAGGAGCTTTCTATAATAATTAATGACAAAGGCCTAATATGCCTACGTACGTCGCACTTGCCTGGAATAATTCTCAAGAGGCGCGCGTTAATATAATGACGTAATGCAGCTACGAACTAAATACACCGTATCCCCATAGTAAGCTCGAGAGCATGTAATGCTCCAAAAAATTGAAAAGAGTGCTGACAACAACTGGGGCTGAACTCCGCGGATTCCTCAAAGCTGTGACCAATGTCTCACCTTCGCGTTCCTCTTGTTAATGCTTTGCACCATCGTTGTCGTCGATGTCGTCGTCACAATTGAATGCACAACGAGTCTTCCCTCTCATTCGCGCTCGACAATGCGCAAGTAAGAGAGGAACAGTGAATAAAGAAATATAAAGAAGAGAGAGACGAGAGAGAGAGAGAGAGAGAGAGAGAGAGAGAGAGAGAGAGACAATAGAGACCAGCCGTCAAGTCATGTCCAGTAGTCCAACTATCGCTGGTGTTCCCAGAGCTGTACGCGCTCGACGTCGACTAGTCGACAAAACTGCGGCCTGCACTGCTGCACAAGCTGGAGGTGGCAAACGCGTCATCGCTGAAGGTTAGATCATCGTCTCTCTCTAGTAGAGGCGTATCGCGCTTTAACGAAGAGACGCCTCAGCGAAATGACGAGCAACGAAAACCCTCCCGTGCATACGTACCTACGCCCATTCACTTAATTTTTCAGCCTCGATTTCTAATGACGAGTGCGATTTTTTCCTAATACACGGTTGCATTACGCAAAGTCTTTGGTAACAACAACATGTTAAAGGCGAGAGTCGAGCTCGAGTTCCACAGACTCTAAAATACAAGCACCGAGAGTAAGCGTTGCTCGGCCAAAGCCACAGCGAATACAAGAGAACACAAAATCAAACTGAAAATAACGCACTTCATACGATAATAAGATTATTGTTTAGACGAAAGAAGGTTGCATTCGCATTACATAATGAAACGCCTATTAGCGTTGACTGATGGACGCATGATGCTCGCGATGTGTCGCGTTATGCTAAACAAAATGATCATGCGCACAGACGCGGAACGAGAAAATCCCAGGCCCATTTATCATTACACTAGGAGCACTGGCTATCGTCAAAGAACGGGAGCGGGAGCAGCGATCCAAAAGCCGCGGTAAAGCTCCCACACGCTTGCCACGAGCGATGCTGAAGTTCTCGATCTTCAACCGTTTTAGATTTTCACGGGAAGCTGGAAAAGTGCGGGCGATTCTGCGTTTGAGAAACGTCGGTTTTCAGTCGCAAAATTTGGGCCCTCCCCATTTCCCTAACAACAGATACGATCGCAGTTTACGAGAATGCCGTAAATTTTGAAATTTACCTCATTTGAAATGCAACGCTTCGATACGTCTTGTAGAAATATTTCGAAAGTAAGATCGATACGCGCGTTAATTTCTATCAGCAGGCAAATTAAGCGCCTGATTTATGTCGCATATTAAATTTTATAACAAAATTATTGCAAGATTTTTCTATACATCTTATAATATGAACATTTTCATCGCAAGTCTAGCCTTTAAGAAGGCAAGAAGACTTCAAGATAACGGAATGCTTTGGGCCATCGGGATTTAATCGTCAGAATGAAATATTTCAACTGTTCTAAGAACTTTTTGACAGTTTGACTTAATTAGACTTAGACTTTCCGTATTAAACATATATAGTTAGCAATTATTACATTATAAAATGTGTATTATGAGATGGTGAACTTAAAATAAAAATTTCTCCAAAATAAAATATAATAAAACTAAAAATATACAATATTTGGCATTAATTCTAATACTATTGTATAATTAAAGACTTAAAATATTTAATCTTAGTATATTTATAGTAATATTTTTACGCTATATCTAATAAAAAAAACTAAACTTTTAAGTTAAAACTATCAGATTAACTATTTAATTAAAGTTAAACTTAGGTTGAGAGTTTAAAGTGTTTACATCTTCTTACCATTTTTCGTCTATTTCATAATATTAATTACATTTTGCCTTCGTTAAATAGAAACTTTTTTAATTGAGTTTATTAAAAAATACTTTGTTTTTACAAAAATATTTTGTTTACGCTTGATACTTCCACTTTTTAAGAATGGTTACATTTACAGTCTCTTTATTTAAAGTCGTATAATCTAAAGAATAATACGCATTGTTTACTTTTAAATTAATTTTACATATTCCATAATCAATAAAATTATAGTAGGATATTTGAGGTATCGCATTCACTGTTATGATTTAAACGCGTAAAATCAATTTTAGACATTAAATAGTTAAAAACAGGAAAGATTTCATAAATTCATACCAATTTTATTGGAAAAATGATTAACGAATTATTTCCAATGAGCGATATTGCAGATTTTTACGCGTATATATTTTTAGTTCATTTAAGCAAATTGTTTGGCAAAAAAACTAATTTCTAAAAGCACAGCAATTAAATTACTGAACAATAATAATTGAGTACTTACTAACTCAAGCGCTTTCACAATCATTTGACGTTGATTTTATAAGCAATTAATCAATTATACGATTCAATGATTTCGGTAATCTGCGATTTGTAATAAAATTAACTTATATTGTTTTATAACTTGTATCAAATTTATTATAAAAATTACTTTATATAAGAAATTAAGTTTTAAATATTATTTTGCAGTTTATTTTATATTTATTAAAGTTTATTAATACAGTTTATTAAATATTAATAATTTCGCCTTTTAGAAAAAAAAGTGGAAAGATTTATCTTTATTAATATCAGAATTACATAAAATTATGTCGAGGTTTATGCCTGTTTGACAAGGATTACATTGAGTTCTAGTTCTTTTTCACTGTAACAAAGATTCAAATATTCAATTGTTAATCTTATGGTGACTCAAAGTCATTCGTTTATCGCCGTAACGTCATGTCTACATCGATCGGTTTCCCTTTGTTTGCGAACGATGACCTTTATTATAGCCGAATTTGGAAAAATTGTCTACACAGTGTAAAATAATTTGTTGTTTTTCTGTTATTTAGATTAAAATATTTAAATCTATAAAAACATAGAAAATATCTTAACAGATCGATATTTAAGAGGCAATTTTCACAGGACAGAATTCGTTGTAATATTTTATAGGTAAATTACATACACAATTACATAGTTAAAATAGTGCTTTTGGTGTTGAGGCTTAAAATTGTTTTTAGAAAGAATTCTACGTAAATTATTGCTGTTTTTAATTGAAATCTATCTTTTTGTATTGCTTTACAATACCTTATAACCTAAAAAAGTATGTGTAATTATAATTATTGGACCTACAATTATTTATTGCAAATATTTATGTTTTCAGTATTACAAATTATAAAAAGGCTCTTTAGTTTTATAATAATTGTGAATTTGTTTCAATTTATGAGTTTGAACTGTTTGTATTACTTCAAATTTTTTATTTTCTTTACTGTACATTTTTCAAAAATATTTAATTCTTTAATTCAACGAGTTTGGCGTTTTAATTTTTCTACGAGAACGTTAAATATGAAATTTAAAATTTGTTAATGTTTTAAGTGTGTAATGCTAACTAAATACGATAACTTAAATTGTAATATAAAATACTATATATTTTTAATTTATTGTTCATTATATTTAAAATATAATGGAAACAGATATATTCTTAAATGTTATATATATATATATATATATATATATATTCGAATTTGTTATTTTTTCATGGACTTTTGTGTTTGAAAAAAAATTTATAATATTATGTAATAAATGTACTTTTATTTAATCAGATCTGTATTTAGTTATAATTACTTAGCAAATATGCGTTTGATAAAATGTTCTAAAATAAAATTTCATTTGAAAATAATAAATAACTCTTAGAAACGTCATTGAATTATTATTATTAGATACAATGATGAAATACTTAATTTATTTACGTATTATTGTACAAATAATTATGACGATTAAAGTATAATTATGCTATTAAGAAAGACTTAATTTAGTTAAAGTTTCAGATTCAATACAATATAGAGTCATTGTCGGACAACACACATAAAATTTAGTTAAAAGCACAAAAGATATGCATGCAAAAAATAATTAAGAAAAAAATCGGAACATAAAATATATAAAAATAAACATTAAAAATCTACGTAAGCGAATAAAAGAAACAAGAAAAAAATCATTTTTAGTAAGTGAACGATTGCATGATTTTATACAGTACAATTCTTTTCAAAGAAATACTAGTCAGAGAAGAATTTCTTTTCGTTAACACGTGGCAATAATCAAATCTCTAATACAGCGACATGAGCCAATTTGTTAACTTTTCGGAAAAACGGAAATGTTTCGTGTTGTTGCTACCTGATTTATCATTTACATGCAATTTGGTTAGTTTTTCCTTAAAGTAAAAATAAAAATCTAATACAAGATTACTGTCTCAAAAATAAATATACTAGGCATAATAATAAATATTATACATGAGTACAAAACTTAAGGATCAAGGTATCAAAATGATTTTTTATTAATAAACACAGATTTTTAACCATTAGAAATACGATTTATAAATAGGTATATTGTGAAAGTCCTTAAATTTATAATAGTAGTAAATTATAAGATGAATAAATTTTCTTAAAATCTGAATAACATGTGAGGTCGGAGTACACGTGAGCAGGCTGGATATATGACTGAAAAAAGGATCCTCCATCAAATGGCTATACAGCTGTGCTTATGTATGCAAGTAACAGAAATAGTGTTAAATTAGTAAACAAACAAATCCTTTACATTATCTCTCAAGCGTATTAGACAAAATAGATTACACAGCCAAACTGAGTGAAGGAGACCATTTGAAAATGAAGCGTACGTATACACATTTTAACATCTACTCTGTGAATACTCCTTCTTGCATAAAATCCTACAGTACTTTTTATTATTTGTTATTTTTTGTTATTTTATTATTTGTTATCTATAGTTTTATCTTTTCCTTATATTCCATGTATATTTGTTATATTACATTTAAACTTATGTATACTGATCATAAACATAAATTGAGAACTATTATTAGAACTTTTACCTTTAACTAAAACTTTAATTTTATTAAATATTTTTCTTATTTAGTAGAAAATTTGGCAATGACTGTGTAACAGTTGTAATGATAAGTATAATACTTGTACTCATAAAAAATATATTATATTGAGTATTATTTTTACTGTTATGTAGTTTTAATTATGAGTATTAATGTAGTACTTCCAAACATTTAATACTTGGAATTTAGCTTAAAAACGATAAAATTGAGAATTTCGTGAAAATCTATACTTAAAGCCTTTATAAATAGTAAATTATACAAATGTTTTGAGTATGCTGATAACCAGCCATATATCTTGTACATATTTTATTTTAGTACTAATTAATGATGTCATTAATTTTCTTAGAAAAATCTTACAAAGTAAGTTTATCAAAACTAATAAAAAATGTACGAGCTCTACCGTCAAAGCAATGATTCGCTTTTTCCAATTTTTTTCTCATGAATATGTATTATCGCGCGCAATTTTTTGTTTTTAATTTACGGAAAAATTGATAGAATTATATTTTAACTTATCTAAATAAGTATCTAAATTTATCTGAACACAATATCTTTCTTACACATTTAAAGCAGTTATTAAGTAAAATTAAAAACTTCTTCCGTTTAATTTATTTTAAAAAAAGAATGAGCTTCAATTTAAAAATCTCAACTATGCCTTATGAATATTATTTCTACTAGTAATTTTGGTATTTATATATTTCCAGATATTTAATTTGGTTAATAATGTTAATATTCTAATAAATTCTTGTTAAGCAATTTTGCAAGCACTAGTTATCGAAAGTAAATACTAAAATCACTTATACATTGTTTTTTAAAAAAATTTGAAATAAATAAATTGAAATAAAAAATACATTCTTTTATACTTTCTATATAACCCTTATTTATAATCTCTATAATTTTTATAATTCTTTATATACTTATATTGACATGTGATTGAAAAAATTTATATAAATGAATGCTTCAATTAGCATGATGAATAAAAAATAATACATGAATTTATTAAAAATTATTATAGCAACATCCAAGTGAAATTAATTATGAACAAAATAGACTTTTAAATATATACAATAGAATTATAATTACGATAGATTACACGATGCAATTTGTAAATGTTCTAATTATATTTATGTATGTGAGTCTGATAACACCATCAGAATTTGGATTTTATATCAATCAAAATTATATTACAGATAGAAAAATTTTATCTTGAATTGCAAATATTTTTATGAAATGTGTATAATAATAAAGTCATATACCGATTGTATTATTTTTGTAGTTAAAGTTAACAATAATTTTAATATTGCTTCCAACACATTGATCTAAATAAATAATACCTTACTATTTGAAATTTTTCCAATTTAGCTTATTAGTAGAATAGAGTATAAGAAATAAGGAAGTTCATTTATATTTATCGGTCAGTGATATTCTATTAATAAATCATTAAAATTCAATCTGTACAAAAAAAATTTCTAATGTTATTTTCATTAGATTAGATAAGATCTATGTAAAATAGATCATACGTGACACACAACAAAAATTATTTAAATTATAATACACCAACAAAATTAGGACAATTTTGATTATTAATATATTATAAATATTATCTACAGCATTGTATACAAGTGTACTGTTATTATATTTTACTATATCACAATATGTATATATAACTGAAAGTTTTTCATACGTAATTAATTAAATTAAGACTGAACGTCTAGTTAGATAAACGTAACAACAAATACGTATAACTAAAATAAATTATTTCTAAGAAAATGATAAATATCTACGAATTACGTTAAGATAAATATAAATTGTTAGTACAATTCTGTCTTACATCTTATAGTGTACAAGTTAAGTTTACTAGGTTAATATTTTGCATCTTATAAAATAAAAAGGATTTTACTGTTTCTATGGTTATTTGTATATATTCGAAGTATTGTACAGGAATTGATAAATGATTTGAAACATGTCTAAAATCGTATACTATCTAAAACATTTTTATTAAAACATGGACTAAACTATTACTGAGTAAACTGCATTTACACTTAAATTTATAAACTACAATTACTAGAAAAAAATCATTTCAGTATATTATTATTATTATTCTGAACTATAATTAATTTAATTATCAACTAGCTTATAAATCCTGCGATCTTAATTTTAGTTATCTTTTCAATTTTAATATCTTATTCTTCAAATCTAGGTTTTTCAATCAAGAGTTCATTAAAATGTGTCATTTTCTAGTGCTTTAGTTTATGGTTTAGTGTTCGTAGTAGTAATAACTGATTTATAATGGCAACTCTTACTAGGAGATATGACAGTTAATCATTCGGGTTGTATTAATCGAGCTAATCCTTTCTGCTAAATTTGCTCGCTCGCTGTTATAGTTTACTATCTATGGTACAGAAAACCTAAAAGATAGAACATAGAGTTATTGTGATGTACTCTCGTAAATACTGGCCGTTTACAGAAATGTTTTATCGGCTCCTTTTCAAATCAACACTATCTGTACGTTTATTAAAATTTGTTGTCAAATTTACTAAGATAATGTCCGATTCTTTGGTGATTTATTGGTCAGCGTTATCAACCTAAGGTTTTTCTGCCAAATACTAATTAGATCAAAAGATATTTATTCAATTGCTCTAATATAATTAATTTAGATAATGCTTCATTAAACTCGCTGAAATCAAACCTCAATAGCCCTTAAATGAACTGTCTAATATATAACCAGATGCTCTAGGTAAGCCATGCATCTCATAACATCCTAAGATCAGACCATAATGATATCCACGGTAAATAACTTCTACTTTCTATCGGTGCTAGTCATCTAATAAATTTTGGCTTCAGTATAGTTTACTTTTAACTAATAATTTAAGCTGGATTGTTCGAGACTTATTGACATATTTGTGCCTTTTTCTATTTTACTTTATTTTTGTTGTTTTTTAGTGGTTGGAGGTAGACTATGTTAAAAAAACTGTCAATCTAAAAATCGTATAAAATTATTTTATGCAAAATTATATCCATATGAATTATATCTGAATTATATCCATAGAAATCTCCCCAATAATATTATGTCCGGTTAATCATATCTGATCACCAACAAGAGCAGCTAGGTCGAAGATGAAAAGGATTTTCCACCTGTTGTCAGAGTTTTCAGAAATTGGACCGCTAATCTGTCCATTTGTCTGATGTTTTGGAATTTTAACAATTCTAAAATGGGATTCATTATATCATTCATTTCTGTTTACTTGTAAAAGTCTGTTGTGAGATCCTCACTTATTCCTTCTTTTATAATCACATGTATATGCATGTTAATGTGTTTGTCTATTTATACTAAGAGTTTCCACCTTCTCTTACAGAGTAAATTGCCAAGTAGACACCCTTGGTATACAAATCTATTAATTAATATTTAACATTTTATTGAAATAGTTGTATATATTAAGTAAATCAATTAAGCAAATATTTGAATAATTTATTATTTTACTTTTTAACAGCTATATCTCTCTTCCCTTACCAAATTTTATGTAGATTAAAAAAATTTTCATATTAAGTTTATAATTATATTCGCTTTGTGAGTAGTATTATTTTTATCATTGTTTTGTATACAGATCATTTTATATTTTTTTCATTCTCATTTCTTTGATCATCATTCATATTTTTATCTTTCATTTTTAATTTTTTTGTCCCACTTTTATATTCAGTTATAATTTATTCATTCTTTTTTCCAAAACTTGTTATCTATTTTTCTAATATAAAATCTAATCTAAAATATAGAATTTGGTTCATTCTGATTATAGAAATATCCATTTTTTCTTATAAATGCATTTATTTTTAAATCTCATACTTTTAATTCATAAAATAATTTATATAAAATTTATAAGCTGATCAAAAATATATCTAGTAAAAAATTTATATAATATTTATTTAATTAGTCATAAAACCCATTGCTTTTTTTTCATAGCTATCTTGTAAGGCCATAAATATTTACACCATATTATTTTATTTATACCATTGTCTATTTATCTGAATAAATGTAATTTATAGTAAACAAACTTAAAATCGTTGATTATTTATATCATAAACCGATACTTATCTATTTCCAAACTTTCCATAAGGTGCCTTTTGAAGATTATAAGCAATTCACTTGATATCTGTTTAATGATTTATGATGAATGCAAGTAGTATTCTCTTAAGGATATAAATTATTTTTGAGAAATCATTCAATAATACAATAACAATTTAGAAATTGAAAAAATTAATAAAGTTAAAATTTACTAATAAACTTAAGATGTAACTATATAAAATTTATGCAGTCTTTCCTGCATACTTTATGTATTTGAAAACATTTTAAATTATCTTACTTAAAAAATACTATGTTTAAAAACTTTTTAATAATAAAAATTGTTATTTAAAAATACTAAATTCATAAGAGCCATATGTCAAAACACCAAATAAATCTAATTTCTTGTATTGATTAACTTTATGTTAATTTATACATAAAATTATTTAAATTATTCAATTCATAGTAATACTTTGTATACGTTCAAATAATAATAAATTTTATGTTATTCATGCATTTTCATACACACTTGTAAAAAGCGTATATTACATGCTATATATTACAATTACCAACAATTTCTTCAAAAAATGACATAAAGAACAATTCAGTGGGAATACTATGTGGAAAATTGTTTCAAGTTAAAATACATTATATTGTTCAAAAATGAATTTTGTAATTTCTTTTAAATAGTATCTAAGTATTCACATATATTAGAAGTGTATAACATTAGTTACATAAATAATTTTATACAACTTATCTAAAATATTCAAGAAAGCTACATTTGAGAAAAAATTATAAATACCGCAGCATTCCATTGGTA
This sequence comes from Wiebesia pumilae, assembly GCA_018907045.1. Lineage (NCBI taxonomy): Eukaryota > Metazoa > Arthropoda > Insecta > Hymenoptera > Agaonidae > Wiebesia > Wiebesia pumilae. The sequence goes on along the minus strand of JACCHZ010000105.1, from coordinate 4,025,667 downwards.
TATTTTATTTCATAAATTAATGTATGCAATATTGACTCACTCAAATTATTCATAAATCCGATATATTGAAAATAAGGTTAAATATTTTAACAATTAACATCTTTCATGTTTAAAATAAATACTTATAAAATATGATTATCATTTCATTTAATCCCAAAATTTATTAAAGTTTTATGTTAATAAAAGAACTTATAAAAATAAAATTAATTACAATTATAAATATTCAAGATTTGTTAAGTAGTACTTCTAATTTATCTGAATTGTAATATTAAAAATAAAAATGATGTTTAACTTTTAAAAAGCAATTTTATTCGTGTAAAATATAATGTTTCTATCATAAAAATCAAATACTTTTTAATATTTACAGGAAGAAATACAGCTTATACGAAAACAATATTCATTATTTCTTCCTTTCAATAATTTTATAAATTTTATAATTCATCTTTCTTTAATGTATTTCCTAATTTTCTAATACTTCCAATAAATAAAGGAATATTGCTTGGCTTGTAATGGATAATAAATATAAATGGATGTTCTACTATAAAATTTTCTGTATCGATTATCATCCTTCGTGATCGTATTTGAACAGCTGTAAGAAAAAAATCGATTATATTAATTACTAATTGATAATTATACCATTTAATTTTTTTAATTACTTGTGGCCACTGCAGCTTCTGATCCTTTTTCATCAACTTCAATGAAAACTTTCTGAAATACTTGATCTATATTCAATGGTGCTTTGGCCATAAAACTAAAATTTGCTTGTTTATTAAATATTGAGTTTATTCCTATCTAAAATATTAAAATAACATTACAAAAGTCTTCACACAATTATCGTGAAAAAATAATAAACATACTTTTTTTAATGTTGTTTTTAAATCTACAGTTGCTTCAATTTTAAATTTTGGTAATGACAGTTCAACTTCTTTGGTAAAATAACTTGCTTTTGAAACTACATTCCAATCAAAATTCTTTTCTAATTCAAACAAACCAAATTTCTCGTGTGGAAGTATAATAATCATTTCAAATTTTTCATTCTGCATTATAAAATAATTAAATTATTTATAATAATTATTCTAGTCTAAATTATGAGAAACAAAAAATACAGTTAAAAATTACATTTACTAATTTCATAAATTTAAAATATGTTTCATTCATATTGTATCCTAGATAAAAACAATATTAAAACTTGTAATAATTATAATTTAATTATTATTTTTTTAAATACCTTGCCCGATATCTGTACATTTAAATATCTGAAATTAAGCTGTTGAATAATGAGTCAAAAGAGATAAAATATCTGATATGATTAAATAAGATTAAGCACTTAAATATTAATATTGGTTACTGATTTAAACTGATATAGAATTTATTTTATATATTTCAATTATGACTAAATGTAATTTAATCATATACATTTTTGTTTAACATAATCAATAATGTACTTCCTAGTATAAATAAAATTAATCATACCAAATATTGAAGTTTAATAAAATTTGCATTGAGACCTTCAATGTAACCATGTGGTAATTGGAATGTCTTAGACATTGTTGGAACATATGTTTCAACATTGTCAATATTATAAAATTTTTTTTTAATTGTAAGTTTGGATTCAAATGGATTTAGCCAATTACTTTTAAAATATAATGTATTTATTAGAATAACTTTTGTGTATTCATCTATATCATCTGTAATTTATAAAATTAAAATTAATAAAATAAATTTTACGCATAACTTAAGAATTATATAAATAATCATACCAGAACTGATAATATGAGAAATTTTTCCTTTTGTTTTTTCTTTTACCCATGTATTAATCTTTTGACTGGAATCATCGCTATTTTTAGAGTTAAATTTTTCTATAAAAGTTTGAAAATTATCTTTAGTTTCAGTCAAAAAATCATGTAAAAGAATAAAATTATTATCAACATATATAGCATTTGCCATTTGTAAATCATCTTTTTCATAATTCTGGAATAACAAAATCAATGTTAAAAGAAAACTATAAATTACTTTTATTAAAATAAATTGTAAATTTTGTACACTTAAAGAAATTAATAAATATTTTAGTTCTTTTCGTAATTGATTTGGATCTAGTAAATGTAAAGTAGATTTTAATTCTTGCTTAGTTATTCCATCAGCACCATAATATAATAAAAATAAAATAATGTATGTACTTAATGCTGAACTAATTATGTTTTCATGATTTTTTTCATAAATGAATGCCTATAAAATAAATATATGATATGTTAGACATTCATTATTAAATTTAGGTAATGTTATTAATAAATTTATATACTTTAAACAACTCTGAAGAAAAGTGACCACAGGAATCTGATATGAGTTGAAAATCTGTCAATTCTTGTTCCATTTTTAAATCTGTATTAATTTCTAATTTGAATTTTAATAAGCAAATAATAGAAATTAAAAGCATACAATAATGATACAATTATTAAAAATAAATTATTGTATAAAGACTGTTAGCTTCATCATACCTGTAATATTTTCAGTTGTTTACCTTTATACAAAATAAAATTATCAGCTATCTTACAAATGTGTATTCAAATATTAAGTTATTTGCAGAGATTATATTTATCAATTTGATTTATATTAAAGATTATAAAATTATTGAAAAATATTTTAACAAAATTAATTAAATATAATTTCACTTTTCGAATTTAAACATATCTTAAAAATATTTTTCATTTTTTCACTTTGTTCAATTGATTGTTTTTTTTTTAAGTTTAAACTTTACAACGCAATTGGGTGAATCCGTAATGGTGAATATAAAACAAAACAGAACACAAAATAAATTTCAAAGATTCTAAGTTAAAAGGATAATTAATTTTTAATATTTAAATTGAATTTTAAATTGAATTATCATAAAAACTGTAAATATTTTAAAAAATTATATAAACTATAAGTAAACATATTTAAATTTGTCATGCAATTATTCTGTTATTTGCTTTGTATGAAAAGAGGTTATAGTTAAAAATTGAATTTAAAAATTAATCATGACATTTGATCTTTATAAAATCAATATCACAATTCACAACAATAAATCAACTACTTCTGAAAAGTAACTACTATTTGTACCATAATATTAAGTTATTTAAAAGCAAGAAATGTATTCAATTAAAACTCCTAAATATCGCATTGACGAATCTGATTTAAAATGTAAAAATGGTTGTAATTTTTATGGTAATGCTGCTTGGCAAGGATATTGTAGTGTTTGTCATAGGTTACAGCAGCAAGAAGCTTTACAAGAAGAACGAGAACGAGCGCTATTACTAAACCGTGAAAAGTAAGTAAATATATTTTTTATTTTAATTAATAGAAATATATTATAGGTTAAAATGAAAAATCTTATATTGTTTTTCGTATTTACTCTTCATATTTATAAATGTATTATTGTTTAATATATTTAAAAATGAATTGTATCATGAATAATATATTTTAATATTTATGTTAATTTCTATAATTATTTTTATAATTCATAATTGTGAATTCATTAAAATTATATTTAATAAAGAAAATAATTTATAATTACTTTAGTGAAACTGTAAGTCATACTGAAAATCAACATCGTCAACTAGAAAGAAACAAATCAAAATTAACAGCATTTTCTAGACTTCGAAAATTACCAAATAAAGATCAGGAACCAAAGCAGTTATTAAAAGAACTAAACAATAGTAATATATCTGACCTTCAAAAAATTGAAGAAGATAATCAAGATCTACTTTCTATGATCAATAAGACTATTATTGGTAAAGATGTTACCAAAAATATAAATCAGTTTGTAAATGAAATTATAGAACATAAGGATAATAAAAAAATAGAAAAATTATCCGATATAACTCAAAACTTTTATCAACATTTTTCAAAATCAATGGAAGAAAGCTCTATTTATAAAGGTAATTAACAGAAAACTGTACACATATTTTTATTAAAACAGTCTACTAATTTTAATAGTATCTTTACAGATGTATCAACAGATATTAAAGAAAAACTTCTTAATTATGTTGAAAAACGTTCAATGACATTATTATATAGAATTTTGTTTTGTTCTCCATATACTAATGATGAAGAAAAGGATTTAGATATTCAAAAAAGAATACGACAGTTGAATTGGGTTAGTGGTAAAAATTTAGAGTGTAAAATACATGAAACTAGTGTTGAAGTTCGAGAACTTGTTTATACATCAATGATGGGTATGTATGCTTTTAATTGGGCTTTAAATTCAATTTTATTAATTTAAATATATTATTATTATTATTATTATTATTATTATTATTATTATTATATTCAAGATTTATTAAATATGGATGCTGCTAAAGCACCTCAAGATAAGTTGGCTTGCATTGTTCACTGTTGTAGTAATATATTTTTATTATTACAACAATCTGTTGGTGGTCCAGCTTCTGCTGATGAATTCTTACCAGCTTTAATTTTTATAGTTCTTAAAGCTAATCCAGCAAGACTTAAAAGCAATATTAATTTCATAACAAGATTCTGTAATGCTAGTCGACTCATGACAGGAGAAGGTGGTTATTATTTTACAAATTTGGTAAGATATATAGCTCCACCTATACTCTTTGTTAATAAACTTCTTTTTTTATTTCGAAATATTGTTTCTATTTATTAGTGTTGTGCTGTATCATTTATTGAAAGTTTAACTGCAGAGTCTTTAAATATGACTAAAAGTGATTTTAATGCTTATATGTCTGGAGAACGAGTTCCAGCTAATACATGGGAATCAGCTCTTATGATTTGTGAAGTAAGTTTGTATATTAATTTACTAAATATAAAAATATAACTCATCTTAATATATCATACATATTTTAAGAATTTACATTTAGTATGTGAAAATATTACCATGCTACAAGAATTAAAAGTAGAAAATAATGAAATATTACAACAAGCTAATGAACTTAAAGAAGATATGATTAAGTTTAATGAAAGGATAAAAAATAAAATAACTGCTGCTATTGAAAAGTCTCCTCTGATTATTACAAAAAGTAAAAAACTTCCTACAAATTTAGATTGTGACAATGAAGAATGTCCAGAATTATCTTCACCATTAGTACCTAGGGTATAATTAAGTTTTTCTATCTTACAAAAATAATTCAAATAATTTAAATGAATATAAGCTTTATTTTAAATCTTGCTTGTAGATTTATAATCAACCATCTGAAAGTCAAATTAATCACAATTTATTGACAATTCAGCATAATTTAAGTACTATTTCAACAACAAAATATTCTACTGCTTTACCAACATTTGAATTTCCACTATTTGACAGTAATTGTGAACTAAAATCTGAAAAAGAAGATGATAATTCAAGCCTTATTAGTTTAAATCCTTGCAGTGATAATATAAGTAATGACTTTCAAATACCTGAAAAAAGCACACCAAATAGCTTGTTAGACGATTTACAAAATAGTAGTGAAAATTTACCATCTCCACTTAAGCCCACAGCTTCAATTCAAGAAGATTATCATGGCTTTTCCATCCAAGGCTCAACCATTCCCACCATACCTTGTAACACTGGAGACTTGTCATTTACTTCCAATTCAGAAGAGAATTCTGATAATTATTCTAATAATTAATAATTATTTATTAATATTTGTTTTAATAATATTTTAATAATATTTATTAATAATTAATCTAATTATTAGTAATTAATAATTTTTAAATTTGATTAAAATAACTGCAGCTAATAATTTTATAAATAAGTATAATTTTTAAATTATTGCAATCAAATTAATTGGATTATTTAGCAAGAGATATTAATGTAATTAACACAATTTATGAAAATATATATTTATTTATTTATCACATATCTTTATTTATATAATATATGTAAATTATGTACATAAATGTGGATGATTATTAAAATTGTGTTAAGATTTAAGTTGTAAAATGAATATATTAAATTATAAACTATAAAGTAGATCTAATAAATAAAAATACAAGTAAAAATTGCAGGGAAATTGTTGCTTTATTTTTATTTTACAATATTGAAACTAGTATGTCAAAATACATTATAATGACATTCTCTAAATTGTTTTTTAGAAAATACAACAGCTCATCTTCTACAGGTCTGTACTTTGGACTTTTAGAATCTTATGTATATAACGATACAATTCAACTTATATACAAAATTTTAATAGATTAAGAACCACATAATTTATAATTAATGATAAAATCACTTTTGTACACACTCTTCACAAAATAGTTTCGAAAACTTAAATAAGACTTAATATAATTAAATTTCACATCACAAATTAATCAAGCTCAATAACAATTTAAAACTAATAAATATTGATCATTTTTTACCTAAAATACCTTAACACATCTTGTCTTATGGAATGTTATTATTAATATGTAAAAAAATATAAATATTTATTAATAATAATACACAACATCAATTATAAATAAAGCTGTAACTGAATTTAGCGCAGTCAAGCTTTTCTATGTTTACCAAGTTCAATTGTTAAATACATTGACAATTGACAATTGACAAGATATCTAACTTTTGTAAACCTATTATTACCAATATTTACATCTACCCTGTTATACTAATTGTTTACTTAACTTTACACATTACAAGAATTTTATTAAGACTAACAAAAGCAAATTATGGTATAAAAGCAACAAGCAGATTCAAAAGTGGTAAAAGTTGATACTTCATATTTTTCTAACTAAGAATCCATAACCATCATTTTATATTAGAAATAAAGCGGATGAATTATATTCTATTAACTTAAAAAAGCTGCTATAAATACACAATTTAAAAAAATTGTTGTATAGTCTCTAGAGAATTATAAAATTCTATTAGAATTTTTCTTTTAAACAATCGTGCAAATTCAGATTAAAGACAAATAGTTACCTACATATTTGTAGATAATTTTATTTTAAGTTTCTCTTTTTGCGTTATTGTTAAGCTTTTAAGTCGATTTTATGTTCTTTTAAGTTATTTGATACTAAGTACTGTTTAATTTTTTAAATACAATTATTTATATCAAATGATTAGTACCTATTTGTAAAGCTATTTTCAGATACTTAAAAGAAGTAAAATAATTTTCAATTTTTAAAGGCAGGATTTACTAATTTAATATTTCATATGTACATTTAGTTTAAAAATTAATTTATTATTTTAAGTTGTTTTTTCTCCTTTTGTAATTATGCATCGTTTAATACTTTTTGAATGCAAAATATTGTTACAATATATCAAATATTTACATTTCTAATGATTAAAATTTAAAAAAAAAATTTAAAATAAGGTAAAATAATTATAATAATGTTCAAAGGCAAGATAATACTTATAAGCAAATGAAATATTTTACATGTACATATTATAATTATCGTTAATTAATTTGTTTCAAGTAAAAGTTTATGTTCAATAATTTGTAGAATCTAGTTAAATAATTATAAAAATAATGATCTAGTATTAGAGGCTTAATTATGAGCAGCCCTTTTGCCACTCATATAATCTATCCATCTCTCAGAAGTTGTTACAAAAATAGGGTCATTATCAATTGTATTTAGTAGAAGAAGTTGATTAACATGGGTTGAGTGATAATCCCAACGGGCTAAATTTGGAGCTGTTTTTAGTGTAAAATGACGAAGATCGTAGGTTGTTCCCGATCCAGTATCAAATAGCATTAACATATTTTTTAAAGAATTCATACCTTGATCAAATAAATTTTGTGCTTCTTCTGCATCCTTACCTGATGCTATGCTTTTTAGATCATATAAACCAATAAGTGAGTATATAAAACCATTAAGTATAAATGATGAAGGCATTGTTGGATATTCTTCATACCACACGTATTTATCTAAGAAATATGTTGCCACTCCACCTTTACTTGAAGGTAATCGGAAGGGTCGCAAACCTCTGATAGCTGCTTGTAAATACTTTTCATCACCTGAATGATAATAGGCGCGAGATAATACAGAAATCGCATGTCCCTGGCCCATACTAGAATACCTAAAATATAACAGACAATATTTTTAAATAGTTATTTGAGGTTAATAAGTTTCAATAATTTTTAAGTAAAGAAACTTATATCCTTTTATAACATATTTTTCTCATTTTTTCAAATTTTTGAAATAATTTTAATAAAATAAGATAATCAATGAATAAAAATAAATGGTAGAAAGAATAGAGTTTTTGTATAGAAAAATATTATAACATTTTTTAACAGATTCACTGCAAAATGGATCATACTTATGTCATACATGTTCTTTTATGTTTGAACATTAGTATGAAATAAAATTATAATAGCATTTTCATAAAAATTCATTCTATTCAATTTTAAAATTATGTACAAGCAATTAAAGTTAACAATAATTTTTATAAAATATAAATTTTAAGTCAAATTCTGAAATTCTTTTTATGTATTAAATATGCTGAATGTGTTGAATATTAAACTATCATACCATCCAGGTTCAAGTACAGCCATTCCATTAGCTACTTTTCTTTTAACAGGGTTAGGCCACCCTCCAGAAGTAATATTTTGGTTAGCTACAAACCAGCGAGCTGCATCATAAAATTGCTCCATATGTTCACTTGTTGCTAAAGTGACATTATCGATCATTCCTAAACCATTTAACATAATTCTAACAACTTTTAATTTGGATCTTGACAATTTCTTTTTGATTTTATCAACAAGGTTAATACCTTTTTGTAAGTCAATCATTAAGTCTCTAGTTAGGCGCTTCCAGTGATTGTACACTTGCCCTATTCCATAATAGATATGATTGTTATATGTATGCAATACCAGATTATTTGTGACATAATGCAGGTAATAGGTGTCTTTTTTCTCTCTCATTTGTAATTCAATAGTGATACTGCCATTATCTCGAATACAAAGATCAAGCTTCAGCATCAGTTTTAGTATATGATCTAATTTTACAGAAATTCCAGAAGAAGTTGTTTCTGGAGTAGCATATTTCATTACATAACTATTTACATGCTTATCATAAATTCGACTCATTACAGAACCTTGAGGTACAATCCAATCTTGTTTTACTTTATCACCATCTTCAATAACTTTTTTAATAGATTCTGGCTCAGTCAAATTTTTACTGTAATGAGACAAACCAAATTGTGCAATTTGTGTTGGATAATAATATCCTTGACTTTCCCACTGTGTTGAAATTGGTACACCATCTATACCACTTATGCATTTTACTCTTTCTCTTACTTCGACATTATAATTTTCGAAAGTCATAAATACCCCTCTAGAATCATATTTAACCTTTCTGTCAATAATTTTAGAATAACTGTGATACCAATCGAAACGTTCCAGTCCATCATTTATCACGATTTTGCCATAAATCTAAAGAAAGGTATTTTTAATATATACGAAAATTTAAAAGTGTTTTATGATAAAAATGTTTTAAAATTTACCTCAAAATATTTATGTATAAAAGAGAATGGAATATAAACTTCATCACCTTCTTTACGACAACTAATTGTTTTTCTCCCATTGATCAAACAATCAATTTCTTGGTATCCAAGCTCATTACTTATACGTTCCTATACAAATAATTTCTTAGAAGATAAAGTAAATGTATTGGGGGGGGGATACTACTGATTAATGGATCTACATAACAATAAGAACAAGTTATAAATTAAAATCAAAGTAAATCTTACTTTATACTGGAACTGAGATTTCCAATTTGTATTTCTAAGAAAAAATGAACTACTGCAATTATTCCAAGTTGTAAATATAGAACTTAAAATCCCAACAATTAATAATAATATAAATGTTTTAAAGTTGATTCTCATCATCATATACAACCTATTTATAAAAATTTTTTTTAGTTGATTTTATTTTAAAAAATAGTCAATAATAATAAAAATAATATTACAGTACTACTTATACAAGTACATAAATATAATAATAAAATTAGTATATCTTACATGATGGTTATATTTGATATACTCGATCGCCTCGTTAATAGAGTCGATGAGCATTTTATTGAGGCGTAACTACCATCACTTTTCAATCTCTAATGAGTTAAAGCCTCCATCGAATTTTCGAAAATAGGCTACTCCAAAATCCAAGCTTCATTCTTTCGAATAAATTACTGTCACACCTTTATCTAAGTGTGAAATGATTCTGCGATTACCGCTTAGCAACATATACTTGCTTTCAAAAGGTAAAAAGAGAAACAGAAAAAAATGCCCCTGTGATTACATAGTAATTGATGGTAAAAATTTTTACGGAAAAATTAGTATACAAGTACGATGCACAAGTTTCCATTTTTTAAGGTTCGGTTGACTTTAACTACTTCGTATATTTGGTTGTTCCCACTTCTCTGTCCTATCGTCTGCTATCTGCCATATAATCCATATAGTATGAATTTGTCAAGGCTTCAATAAGCCTTGTCAGTCCTGGCTTGAGTTCATATTTTACTGAGTTTAATTACCGAAGCTTAAATAAAAACACTATAACCTATGAGTCAAAGAACTTATAATCTAATTTTTCACATGCTTCTAATGCTAAATAGGTATTACAAAATTCGAAAACAATATTTGCAGAAAGTTAAATGTATAACTAATATTAAAAAATTATATATGTATTATCGAAAATTGGAAAAACTTTAATTCAGAAGTAATATTCAATTAAACGTATAAGAATAGACAACGATAATATTTAAGAAAAGGCTTTAAATAACATTTTCTCAAGCTATAAACTTACTCAAATCTTTAAACTTTTATTAATAGTAAATAAATAAAAATATTTATATTATATTAATTATGATTTATTTTTTTATATAATTTAAACATCAAAAACTAAGAAAGTATTCTTATTATTTAAATTCTCAAAATCATCTTGAATTCAAATGTATTTATTCTGAAAAAGATAGTTTGTTTGTAAAAACATTAAAATTTTTAATCAAAGATATAAATTGTTAATAGTCTTAAATAACTACTTTATTTAATGAACTTATTTTTTATAGTTAAATATAATATTACATTAACTTTACATTTTCTATTACCAATAAATCTATAAAAAACTTTAATTAAAAATGGTAAGAAATTTGAAAATATTTTGTTTTCAGTTTCACCTTTGAATTATATTTCTAAAATTTTTCTATAAAAATTTTGAAGATTTAACAACAGTTCTCAATTATGTTTCTATTTTTTATAATTATACTTGAAATTTTAAGCGCTAAATTGAGCTTAATTTTGAAATTTAGTTTCTCAATATTACGTTATACAATTTTATTTATATATACACATTACTTTCAAATGTAAATACTTCTGTAACGATATAATTGGAACAAAATTTTTTAACAAAAACAAATATTTAAAGTCATTTGTTAATTATTTATAATTAAATAAAAAATATTTTGGAGAAAACCTGTAAAAAAAGCGGTACACAGAATTCTTCGGCTAGAAATCGAAACCCAGGCATTCCCCGTTTCGCAACATATACTCTTACAACATTTGCAAGGTAAATCCATTTTATATTAAAATACTTTGACTGCATGCAATATCTGAATTATAGAACTAAACTATAGATATTTGGAAAAATAAGATGGTTTAGCATCTAGATTCATAAATAAATTTAATCTTATATTGTACTGTAACAAATGTATTCTTATATATTTTCTGTAGCATCCGAGAATACAATATATACTTTACATTATATAAAGTAAAACTTGTTATACATGTTGTCAAATAAGCATAATTTGTATAATATTGTACCAAATACATATGAGTTTCCTTTTGTTACAATAAATATCATTTTTATTAAAACGTATAAAGTAAATATTTTACTGGTCATGTATATCAATAATAAAAATATATACAAATTTGACAATATTTCTAACTATACTGCAAAATTCCAAATGTTTTCAACTTTAAAAAAGTTAAAAAATTTTATTTTCAGCCTTTAATATTGTATTTGCTATTACTTTTCGTAAAGTAAGTTCCTAAATAGTAATTAAAATCGTTAAATATTTAAATTAAATAATAAATCTAGGTGTTTTATTAATAACATGTAACTCTTACCTCCGATATTTCATTTTCAAAATGTTTTTTATATTGTGTTATGAGATCAGAATTGTCTTCTTGAACGACTAAAATAGTTTTTAATTCATTTTCTAATATAACTTTCTTCTTTACAAGATTAGATTTTATTTCCTTTAAATGATTTTTTTGTGAACCATATTCTCTATAAAATATATAATATGATTACGTTGATTTGTTTTCAAATTAAAAAATAGTTAAAAATAAATTGATATTCTAAATTATATTATGAAAATATAATTTAATAAATAAATAAATATAAAACTTCTTGATTCTAAAAAAATTAACACATTTAATTATAAATATATATATATATATATATATATAAAGCAGAAAAGTACCTTTCTTTATCTGTATACTGATTGTCTAACTCAAATAGTAGTTGTTCATGTCCTTTTAAATCTTCACTTTTTGAAACAACAGTTGAATTATTTATTTCAATGTTTGTCCATTTAGCAATATCCCCTTTTAATAAATCGAATTCTTTTTGCATACATTCTAATTTTTCTGTAATTTCTCTATAATAAAAAAAATTTAGAAGAATACTAATAATTATTTTAATAAATATTTTACAAGAAAATTCAATATTTACTTCAATTGTTTACATGTTACATTTATATTTCTTGAAAATTTGTTATTAAGGTCTTTCACTAATTCTTGAGCAATTTCATTATTTTTTATTTGTAATTTTTTACGCGTGATTGAATCATTTAGAACTTGTCTTTCTTCTTTTTTTACCTCCAGTACTATCTTCAATTCTTTTGATCTAGCTGCATATTCTTCTGGAGATTTCACAATTTTGGATTGTAATTCTGTTGTAATTTTATGTAACTATTTGAGAAAAATATTATAGCAGGTATGTATTTTTTAATTCATATAATAACTCAAAGTTGATATTTGTAAGTTTAATACCTTTACTGCTTTTGTTTTAAGATCATTACATTTTTTATAAACATCTTGATATTGCATCATAGCATTTTTGACCTGATATTCTAATTCTTTAGATTTTTTATTGTTATTATTTATGTCTAAACTAATTTTCTCTATTTCCTGTTGTAACTATAAAACATAAATTACACAAATATAATTAAAAAGCAAAACTGTATTTAAAAAAATTTTTATTAATAAATGTTGCCACTATTTAGTAATAAAAAATTATATTATAAATAAAAGAACATACTTGCTGCTTTAGTTCTATTTTATTTTCTCTATCATTAATTGATGCTCCTATTTTTACAATAATGGAATCTTTCTTATCAATCATATCTTCCATAACTTTTTGTTGATTATCAAGTTCTACAAAAGCCATTTCATTTTCAACCATTTTATTTCTAACATATGCAAAGAAATTAAATAAAATTTTTATTTGTCTACGAGCTCTTTTAGGACCTAAAATCATGAATTTCACAGAAAAAATTATTAATTACAAACAATCTTTGTTTATATTTTTTAAAAATTTATTACCTGGACTTGTAATATCCGTAAGGCAAAAGTCTTTTAAAAATATTTCATTGCATACAGTAGATAAAGAAGAGTACAGATTTATAATTCTAATGGCATCTGAAGATGAATCCGGGCAAGAAACACAATCAAGTTGCTCAATTGTTGACTGAAAAGTTATTAATAATAATAAAATTATTAAATTTATATACTTATCGATACGAAGTTTCTGAATGATTATTTGTTTTACCTTAGTTATCTCATTCCCATCAAAGTGAAATTTATTTAAATATTCTGTTATAAGGTAAGCCATGAAATCTTCTGTAGGATTTTGAAGATTCTTCATATCCACCTGTATGCCTGCCTCTTGCAAAACACTTTGAAGGTTTTCTGGCTCCATTTTTTAATATTACAACTAGTTCTTCAAAAAATGAAAAAGAAGCTCAATATTTTAAATTTTATGTGCATAAAAAATATTCATAACCTATATTCTATAATTATTTTAATATAATAAAGATAAATAAACGCATAATATCAAAATAGTAAGATCGATTAAATAAATTTATCTTTTATGACAACAACACATTGCAAGACGTTAATGTATTCTATACTTTCAACTTTCAAATAACTGCTAACGATATAAACGGTATCATTTATTCTACGCATGCGCACTGTACAAATAACATGATCTTAATATAGGCGACAACTCAAGTCAGATAGATGTATGCAGAGATGAAAAACATCTTTGAGAAAAGCCAAATTCACGGATCAATGTTAAAAGTAGGCTTAATGGTATGGTTTATATCATCAAAGGATTTTCTTTTGAATTTACTTTATATATATATAAATGGAATCAGAACTGTATATCATGCCGTCAGATCCTATTGGGTGTTTATCTCACATCATGCGCTATGTTTATGATTAAATTTCATAAAACTTAGCTTGTGTCGAACTACCCTTTTTCTCATTGGTTATCGCGAATCATGCACGCGTTCTAAAATGTTTATCGATAAAAAGCAGCTAAAGTAACAGAAAACGGTTTGTTTATCCTATGATTTTCATTTAAATAATAATAATAATATAAAAATCGAAATTTTAATTCAAAATTCTACGCAGCGTTTATTACTGAATATTCAATAATAGCACAATACTATAAGCATTTTACTTCAATATTTAATTACTAAATATGTATTATTTCTGTTGAATTAGATTAAATTTTGATTGAAAATCTTGGGTATCATTATTTTTCAGTACTTGTTTTTTTTTTTTTTTTTTTTTTTTTTTTTTTTTTTTTTTTTTTTTAATCAAAATATTACATTAATTTAGTACTACTGTTAAATCTTATACTTAAGATTTAAACCAATTATATATCAGACTATATAACGTCTATATAATATTTCTCATCGTTATACATTTATCTATAATATAAACATGATTAAACATATTTTTTATTTTTTAATAAATATAACTTTATTTGTCAAGTGTTACAAAATTCAGTGAATTATGTACTTTAAGTGCTTTGAAAAGCATATGAATAATGCGCAAACGAGTTAGATTATCTTATAACGTAAAAATAAGGTATATAACCAATACTCTTTTTATGTCAAATAAATTCTCATTATAAAAGCTAATGTACGTATTATTTAATATAAATATTAAAGAACAAGAAAAACCGTCCCTAATATCTCATTACTGAAGATAATTCAATTTCGTGCTTGATCACTATAATTTTTAATGGTCTAACATAAAAAATTGTAGGCATGCGTTCGGCTTATTCAAGTACTGATAGGTAAGTTTCTGTTGAACTTCAATATATTATTGTATTTTGTTACTACTTATTATATATTTATGAATTAAAAATAATTACCTCCCAAGAATTGATTAATTAATAGTTGAATTAATTAACAACGGTATACCAATATTAGTAATTGAAATTGATAAACTTATTAACGATGTGCAAAATAAAACGGTAATATTGAATAAATAAAAGTAATCAATTTAAAAGAAAAAAATGAAAAAAAATTACAATTATTAAATACAATTATTAAATACAATTATTAAATACAATTATTAAATACAATTATTAAATACAATTATTATTAAATACAAGTCATTAATGGAGATTTTCCACTAAAAACGATAGAATTTTAGAACTTTGAATCGTTATCAAAATAATTCCAGTAGTTTAAATTCAAAGTGTAATAAAACGCAATCTATTAAAATAAAATAGAATTGAATAAAATATTTTGTTACAGATTTTAATTAGTAGAATCGGTTTCAGGAAAATGAGAATGAAATTGTATTAAATTTATTTTAATCGCAAAAGAAATAATGTACGTCGTACTAATTCTTAAATTTTAAAATATAAAGACGTGATAAATCATTCTGATCAGCCCGAGTCTAGAAGGATCGAATGTCTCCTCGAACAAAATTATAACAATCCGAAAATACGTTCTATACTAAAAATATCGCAAAAACATTTCTTTGTAAATTTCCTGTTTCATTTCATTTCATTCGTCTGCCTTGTTTCTTCATTTTAAAAATTTCTTGTATTCAGTCCATTATTTATAACAGTTTAAAACGAATTAAATTCATTATTTTCATCTCAATTAAATATTATTCAATTGTTATAACAGTTATTATTCAATAGTGTTTCTAATGAAGGAATCGAAATATTATAAGTTTCAAATCGTACTGAATCCAAATTATTTCACACTTTTTTAACTGTTAAAATTTAGGATCCTATATCCTGAATTTGTATTCATTATTCATAAATCAAGTCATGACATTTTAAACTAATTAAATATTATTATATATTTGTGTGTCACTGTACATTCATGATATTAAAATTCTGTCGTTGAAATATTCAGAATCAATAATTAAAGTATGAAAATTATTCAGGCCAATAAGAAATAATAGTTTAAGATTATAGATTCATGCCGATTCGCTTGGTTTTAATTGATCTCATCAAATACAGGCGGCTGAATAGATCAATAAATTATCACACATTCATAGTTAAATAAGTATTAGACAAAATATTGAATGATTTATTTATACATACGTACGCACGCACATATAATAACGCGCGTATAATATAATAACTGATGATAAACCTCGAAAAAGGATATAATTAAATTAGAAAAAGTAAAATTTATAATTTTAGTTTAACTGAAAGTATTAAACAATTCAGTTAGATTAATATGAATATGTCCTAAGATAAATTAAAAACGAATCAACTTTACAACATAATTAATTCGGTTTCATTTTTAAAAACGTTGTTAAAAATACTCGTAATAAAAAAGTAAAAGACATTGTCTTTAATGAGTATAGATAGCAATAAAGTAATTATAATTAAAAATATAGAAAATGTTATCGTAAATAATAAATAAAACTGAGCAAGTTAAAAAACTTTAAATGTAATGTATAATATACAATCACTGATAGCAATTATGAAATTGCCGATTAAAAATTTATTTTCATAGGGTAAATTAAAATCAATATTTTTAAGTAATAATAAATAGTAGAACCCCGATAAAAGTAAAAATTGAATAAGAGTAAACAAAAGTAAGGGCGAAGTAAGTAATTTATATTTGAAACATATCACTTTAGATTGATAATAAATTATTAAAATTTTTTATTATTGTGACATAATTTAAAAATTAGAATTTATAAGATAGTATTACCTTGTAATAAGTTCTTATGAAATATGAAGAAAACAAATTTCTAATAGTAAAACATAACGAATAGAAAGTATTTAAAACAAAATATCACGATAGTAGAGAATAAATATAGAATGGTAGAGATAGTAGAGATAAAACAACTTTATATTTGACCTAATATACTAAGGATTATTACTTGAATAAAATAAAATAATATGAACAGAATTTACATAATCTTAATAAAACAACCTGCGACATAATAATGTACATGTGAATGAAACGATATAGTATTAAAGTGTAAATGAAAAAAGTAGAGAAAAAATTTGTTGCATAATAGAAATGAATGACATTCATCCATTAATTAATGATAAATTTTCGAATTTCTAAGATTAATTAAATACTTATAGTAGGTGTGTGAAGGAATAATAAATTCTTAACTAAAGTAATTATAATGTTAAATTTTTTACTTTGATACGCTACTTAAAGTAAATTTGTTCAAATATGTGAACTTGTAATTATTTATTCTTACAAATATTAAAATTTGGTATAAATTGAAAATATAGAATTAAGCATTATATAAATCTTTTACTATTTTAAGATAAGAAAAGACAATTATAAAAATGTTTAATGTCAACGTTTTTATGAGAATACAGGTCTTTCTCATGTATGATATTATAACTTTTATACAAAAATACTCAGAATATCTAGCATAGTTGCACATATTAACTAAGAACTAAAATTGTTTATATTTTTTATTTAAAGTGTAAAAATGATATGCAAGATATAAACTTTCATTTGTTAAATTAACCTTTTAAATTTCAAAATACGTTTTGACAATTCATCTTAAATTTTCAAGTGCTTTAAATTTTAGTAAAATAATTCAGAAATCTTAAAATGCGTGAAATACTCAATTTACAAGTAGGCCAATGTGGAAATCAAATAGGTTCCAAAGTAAGTATTTAAAAATTATTAAAATTTTATATTTATACGCCTTTATTTATACGTAAATAATTATGCAATCGATATAAAATTGGTAGAAATATATGATAACGAGTAGTAAGAACGTAAATAATGATTTTATGCACACTTAATTACTAATTTGATAAAAATATTCTATTTTTTATATTACAAAAATATACGTTTTAATTATTGTGAATAATTGTTGAACAATAAAGAACAAAAAACTTTAATACGAGCTTATTATTTACGTAATTTAACATTTTACGTATTTAATTTTAAAAATTACAATTACATTTTATGAAATTAATTATATTAATTTTAAACTGATATTGAAGAAATTAAATAAAATTTGGAGAAAATTCGAAAAATCTCGTTTAGTTCTGGGAAGTTATTGCCGAAGAACACGGCATCCAGCCCGATGGTAAATACCAAGGCACGAACAACATCCAATTGGACAAAATCAACGTTTACTTCAACGAAACGGTGTTCAAACGCTACATACCGCGCACAGTGATCGTCGACCTCGAGCCCGGTACGATCGACGCGATCCGCGCGAGCACATTCGGCGATATATTTCGACCGGACAATTTCGTCTTCAGTCAAAACGGCGGGAGCAACAACTGGGCTAAGGGCCACTATACCGAGGGCACAGAGCTCGTTGATCAAGTGCAGGATGTGGTGCGCCGTGAAGCCGAGAGTTGTGATTGTATCCAGGGCTTTCAGCTAACGCATTCGCTGGGCGGGGGTACTGGCTCCGGCATGGGCACGCTCCTACTCTCGAGAATTCGCGACGAGTACCCAGACAGAATCGTTAATACGTACTCTGTCGTGCCATCCCCCAAGGTCCAAGACACCGTCGTTGGACCCTACAACGTTTTACTGTCCTTTCAACAGCTCCTCAACATGACGGATTCCACCTTCTGCATCGATAATCATGCGCTTTACGACATCTGCCAGAGAACACTCAAGCTACCTAGTCCAACTTATACGGATCTCAATCACTTGGTCTCGCTTACCATGTCCGGAGTCACGACATGCCTCAGATTTCCGGGTGTGTGCCGCTTTTCGTTCCTTCTCAAGCAAACCGTTGCTTTAATCGATTGATAAAAAAATCTCAGGGTTTTGTTATAAAGAGTCTTGGAAAGTGTCTTAGAAAGCGCGTAAATTTGTGTAACCGAGTACATCTTAAAATAAATTTTCTTCTGAAAAGCTAATTTTTAATTATATAATATCCTTATATAAATACAACTGCGCTACTTTTTCATTCCTTATAAATGTTCCATGCGACTTTCCACTGCAGGTCAGTTGAACGCCGACTTGCGGAAGCTAGCCGTTAATATGGTGCCGTATCCAAAACTCCATTTTATATTAACGGGCTTTGCTCCATTGGTGTCGCGAACCAGCAAATCTTACAACGATCTCACCGTCCCGGAACTGGCGCATCAGATGTTTGATCCACGTAACGTCATGGCCGCATGCGATCCGCGAAATGGAAGGTAAAATATCCGTCGAATCGTTTCAATTTTTATTCGACTACGTGAATTACTAAACGTACATTTAATTTGATGAATTTCTTATTGGGAATTGTTATGAAATTATAAAACTTTCTATGTATAAATTAAGGAAACGTGTGTGTATATATATATAATTCTTAAAGAGTATTTAGTGTGGTATTAAACAAATTGGTGAAAAACTTAAACAAATTTAAAATTACAATGCAAAAATATAAAAAAAATTTAGAAAATTATTTTAGATTTTACTAATTGCACTAAAAATTGCTCCAACAGAACAATTTCCTTAAAAATTTTTAACCATGTATTAGCAGTAGTTTAATTGAAATCCTGAAACGCAATTTTTACATTTCGAATCAATATAAGCAATTTAATGCAATTTTACTCCTCATATGTATGCAGTGTAAATATATGTCTGTAAAGTACGGAAAAGTTTTAATTAAAACGGCTAAAGCTCGATCGTAGTTGAAAACAGATCGTTTGAGTTTCAGTCGACGGAACTCAAACTCAATTGGAAGGGTTGCACAGATTATGTGAATGCTTCTGATGTATAAAATTTGTACAATGTGTGATTAGATATCTGACGGTCGCAGCCGTCTTCCGGGGGCAGATGTCCATGCGGGAGGTTGATGATGAGATGCTAAACATCCAAAATAAGAACAAATCTTACTTTGTCGACTGGCTTTCGAACAATGTGCAAACGGCGGTATGTGACATTCCTCCGACGGGCCTCCAAATCTCTGGCACCTTTCTCGGGAACAACACTGTCATCCACGAGATTTTCAAGCGCATTTGCTCGCAGTTCACCTTAATGTTCAAAAGGAAGGCCTTTCTACACTGGTTCACCGCCGAAGGGATGGAGGAAAATGAGTTTACCGATGCACATTCCGATCTGATCGACCTTGTATCGGAGTACCAGCAGTATGAGTCAAGTGATCAGCAAAATGACATCAATGACGTTGAAGATACTAATGACATCGAAACCGAAATCGAAGAAACGACTGCAGAATGATTGATCCGAATGTACGCTCAAGGAAATTGGAAAGATTTTTTATCACATTTTATCCGGATGTATTTTATTTTCATAAGACTGCATTATGGAATTTTAGATTGTGAAATTTTGGATTGTGAAATATATTTTCTAAATAAAAAATATTTTTACAACCGTATTGCTTTTTTACTTAATAAAATTAACTTTTGTAAAAGTAATATTTTTGAACATCAGAATATATCAATATCTTTGTCTAAAATTAATATGAATAAATACTAATAAATAAATCATTTTTAGACTTTAAAATTTAATAAATTATATATCATGTCTCTCCCTCTCTATAATAATTACTTGCGTAAGTGCAGGTGTTTCTACATAATAAGACTAATAATAAAAACAAACAGAATGTAGGTTCGATTATCAACTGATTAAAATCGAAACAAGAAATGAAGCATCATCGAAATCAAGAGGGGGAATAAAGTAACTAACGTCTTAGAAGCTATTGAGAGGTTTAATATTATTGAATGGAGTTAGAATTTAAAATTGAATCAGAGATAAAGGCTGAAGTTTACGCACAACGCACACGATTTTTCTCCCAAAATAAGTACCCATGGATAAATGTTTTTAGTAAATTATCAGATACAGTAAATTATTCCTTAACTCTTATTCCAAATATCTAAAAATGCGCGAATCAGAGTTCAAGTACCCTAAACAAATATAAATACCTCTTTTACGTAACAGTACTAAAAAAATTATATTTTTAAAAGTTCACACATGCGTACGAAACTAATTATTTTTATGAAATGTTCTGTTTAGAATACAGTAATAAAATTAACCATATATTAATAATATTCTATATAAAAGTAATATTTTTTTCAGAACCTGTTCAATTGAATCATTAAAAATTCATGGCACTTAGTTTTAATAAAAAAAGAATTGTAATAAAAATATTAATATCAAAATTGAATAAATAAGTGAGAGAATGAAAAGCAAACAGTTTTTAGTAAAAGATTTTTTGATATATTATATTAAATCATCCTGTACAATACATCGGGCAAGCATTCATTCTCATTTTTTTTCTCATCTCTTAATATTTCGAAAAGTTAAACTTGCGAAACATTTCATTTTTTAGTCAATACTAAGAGTTGGATTGGTTATTAATTATTAATTAAACGGATTGATTATTTAAGTTATAACTTAAGATATAAGTTTTTCAAATAAATATAGAAAAACATATTTTTTCGATTTATAATAAATCTTTTCAATGTGTAAAATGTAAGAATACACATGAAAAATTCTAACAAAATTTTAATTAATTTAATTCAACAGTGACATATCGCTCAGATATACTTAAATTCGGATGCAACATTTTTGCAATTGGTATTAATATTGCTGGTGATATTTTTAATTAAGATCCAGTATTTTTATTAATCGTGAAGTTACTGGCATTGAATACCAATAATATAAAATGCTCGCCGATTTAAGCTACACATATTGAATTACGTAGACTAATACTGAAGAAGCATTATTAAAAAAATTTGTGATCCCCGCAAACTTAAAAAAATGCAATAAAACGAATTTAAAAACTAAAAAATAAGAGTACAATCAGATATAACTTTTTAGAATTATCTTACTGCAAGTGACCTATAACTTATATTTTTCAATTAAAAACTTAAACTGCATTATCATTTTGTGATTTTTACCGTGACTACACTTATTTGTAAAAATTGTTAATTTACTGGTTCTTTAATATACATTTTTACAAAGATAAATTGAACAGTCAACGTATAATTCATATTTTATATTTATTTTTGGTTATTTAATGTATAAAATTTAAGATTGCAAATATATTAGTAATGTATAAGTTGTAAAAATGAAGTTTTATAATAATCTTAATTATTTTTTAAATTCTGAAAAATATTTAATTGTACTAGTTTTAAGTCTATTATGTCTTAGGGTGGCATTATAAAAGAGAATCAATAATGGATATTTTCTTGATAATTTCTAATGATTAATAAAAAAAAACTACTCTAGATATGAAATAAATATTTATTAAATGTTGAAAAATTGTTATACTTTTGTAAGATGACTTACAAATACGTTTTTTATGAATTAGGATTCTTTAGTCCAATTTTTAAGTAATATTTTTCAATTAAATCTAAATTAACAAACATTCACCAAATGAAATATTTGTCACGAAAAAATTTTTAATTGTACTATATAAATTTGAGTTATAATCAATTTTTTTATTGTACAGTCAATATTTTAAAAGTTCACAAATCATATCTAGTGTCTAAAGTATTACGTAGTAACTTCTTAGAATTGTAAACAAAATAAAAAATTTATTATAAAACGTAATCCAGTTCATATCTAATATACTGATTCTTTGGATCATTCATTATTCTTGGATATCCAGCAACAAGAGCATCTTGACCTCCAATGTAAAGAGAATTATAAATTTTCCAATATACGTCACGTACTTTCCTGGCAGGGTGGAATAATCCCTGAAAAAATATTAAAGTAAATTATGCGTTGAATTATATTTATTCTTATAATACAGTTATAATACAGTAATATAAATGTACATACTTGTAAGGCATATTGAAGAATTTTAATTGGCCCTAATGAAACTCGTAATCCATCAACAGCATCCATAAATGCCTGTACTAAATGCGGTGACGTTTCAAAAACATTTGGCCAAACATAATTTAATAAGTGAATAAGCGCGTCTTCACAACCAAAACCATGAACTCCTAAAGCCATGTGCTTAATAGCTGCACAAGCTGTTTGTCTATGTACCAGATCCCTATAAAAATATATTAATAATTTTACAAATAATTTTAATATTTTTACAAAGGTTAATATTCTGAAATGCATACCTATCCATTAAAGCATCTTCAAGTAATGGACTGACAGCATAAATGTAATCTTTCCCCATTTCTCCAATATATTCAAATAGGAACGATAACGATTTAAGAACACCATTTTGTACATTAAGTTCTGGAACTCTGTATTCATTCATGAGTGCCGGTAATACTGTGAATGGACTACAAGTTTCTGCGACAATAGCAATAGCTACAGTTGTACAAACACGATTTTGACGCTCTTGAACTTTCAGATTGTTTAATAAAGTTGCTAAAACATCATGAGGTCTATAAAATACAAAAATTTTATTTAGAAATACTTTTAAACCTTGATGTTTCCTTACATTTATTTTATAAAATATGATTGATATAAATTTACCCAATGGCTTTTGCGATATAACCAAATGTATTTACTGTTGCTCGCCTTATAGCCTTTTTATGTGCTTTTAATAATTCTAAAAGTTCAAAACAAATTCTCATCCATTCTCGAGCTGAGACATATTCAGGTCCTCTATCAGCTATTCTACCAACTAGATCAATGCAATTTTCTTGTACCTATAATAGTAATATTTAATACAAAGAAACGTATTTTTACAATAAATTAAAAATTATAATTTACCTTCTCGTGTCTGTTTTTCAAAATGGGTGTCAGCCTAGGAAGTAAGTCTTTAATTGGTGGTGTCATTTTTGTCATACCAATTACATTTACAATAGCTTTTAAGGCTCCTAATATGCTACCCAATACTTCAGGATATTCTTCACCCAAATATTCATAAAGTACAACTCCTAAATGTCCCATAAGTTTTTCCTATAAATCGTTTATCAATACTATTGTAAGTATTGAGGAGAATTAAATAAATTTTCAAAAATATATTATCAGACTTACCTCTTGACAGGTTTTCATTACAATAGCAATCCTGGAAATAAGATCAGCAGCCTGCTGTCTGACTTTTGCTGATTTATTATTTAACCTCCATAATATCGTACCACATATTTGAGGCAGATATGCTTTAACTCTTTTACCTAAAGTGTTTACTATTGTGCCGAAACCGTTGAGCATCACTACATCCTAAAAATAGAAAATAAAGTTTGAATAACACTAACAATTCAAATATTTAATATTGGTAGTTTAGAACATACTTCTGTTGTCTGCTCCTGAAAAGCGTAAAGAATACCGTCGATAAGCTGTTCCTCGAGACGTGAATCAACATCAGCAGCGCCCAAATTACCCATAATTTTTTCTATTGTTTCCATAACCATTTTTCTATATTGTTCATTCTCATCTTTTAGATCGTCGACAATCCTGTTAATAATTTCTGAAGCACCAACTTTATTAGCAATTTCTACAGTTGTGTCCACAAGCTATTAATAATAAAAATTATTTAAAATTATTTTAGTATGTTTGAATAATATGAAGTCGATAATTAATTTACATACCTGTCTGTAATTTCTACGATCCAAAGCCATTCTGTGGTTCCAAAAATGTTTGAAGAAATGTGGTAAAATTTCATCTTTAATGTACTGAGCTTCAACACCATCTGTTCCACAACATTGTTTTACTACCTATATTGCAGAAAATTAAAAAGTATTTTAATTTGATAACATATAGATACAAATATATCAAATAAAATAATGTATTAATATTATTCAGATATTACCTTTAATACTATCTTTTTCATTTCTTCATCTGGTGACTGGAACTCACGAATTAGAATCAACATCACTTCACGTGTATAGTAATTAGCATACTCGGCATCCATAAGAGGAATCAAATAACCAATAGCCTTTAAGAAAGCTGCTAAGCCTTTACCTCTATGTGTACGAATACCCTTCCAGAGAGGTTTCAAAACTGAATCGAAACTTTCAATACCATATGGAGTTGCAGCTTCGGCTAAAGCTGCTATCGCCAAAGCTGTGATTGTACGAACTTTTTGTTGTTCATCCACTAAACCTAGAAGTGACGTACGCTATTAATTTAATGCAGTTGCTTATTAAAAATAATAAATATAAAATTTAACTTACCGTGTTCAATAATTTCCACTAAACTTTTTAAATGAGGCAGTATAGCACATCCCATTAAAATGGCAATTTGTTGAACAATTTTAATACCAGTGTGTCGCGCTTGCCAAGACTTTTTACTTCTGCATACAGCTTTCAAGAAAGGTAAAAGAGAAGGTATACCTAAAGCTGAAGCAACAACCGCAAACGCTCTAGCAGTCGTATTTCTTACATATTCATCGATATTGTCAATATCAGGTCTCATTGTTGAAATCATTGTGGCTAATCCCGCAGCTTTTGCTAAATTTGAAATTATTTCTCTGCCTTCTACACGAGCATAGTAATCTTCATCAATTAATAAGGGTTCAATAACTACAAGAATCTAAAATATTTTTAAATTTTTCATATATAATTACAGCTTACAAATATGTAGTATAATTAAATTAGCGAATTATTTTGTATACTCTTAAGTTTACCTTATGCACATATGGTCTCACTAAATCATCTAATTTATATAAAATGCGATCGATAACTTTAACAAGTAAATGTCTCTCTTGATCTTCTAAAGTGGGTGACATAAGAAGGGGTAAAATTTGATTGAACAAAGGACCAGCGCCGAATTCTCTAGCCTTATCAGTTATCTGTCTTAGAGCAGCTTTGCGCATTGGTGGTGTACCATTCTTAATTTTTAATAGCAACTTCATAATTTTTCGCTCTTTTTGTTCTTCTGGACTAAGTGATTCTTCATCCACATCCACTAATAATTTATCAAAATACTGAGCATCTTCTGGTTTCATGAAAGGCAAGTTTCCCTTTGGTTGATTGTCAATTAATTTAGCATTCTTATCTTCTTGCTGAATGAAAAACCCTTGAGGTGTGCCAGCAATTGGTGTCGGTGTAGCTGTTAACTTTCTTGCTGGTGTTCTTATGGGCACATAACCTATGTAAAAAAGTAAAAAATTAAATCTACCATTTCAAAATAGTTATTAAAAACAACTTATTTTAAATAATTAGAATCTAAAGCTTACCAGCAGGAGGTTGTAGCACCTTATAACCAGGAGGGAACATAGCATCTAGTTCATCATCTGAAAAAGGTCTATTTCTTTCATCTATTTCTCTTTCCCAGCGATAAGCCTGCAATTGCTCTGGAGTCATTGACATTAAATGTCCTGGTGTGGGAGTAGCCATTCCCATGGCTTTTGGACCAGTAGGTGTTGTACCACTAGGAGTTAAAATCGAAGTTTGGTGTGGTGTAGTAAGAGGTGTTGCTGGAGTTTGCGGTGTCATAGATCCAGGTGTTTGAGTCGATGGAGTTTCATCCCAACGACTTCTTCGCTTACTAGCTGATGGCGTTGGCGTCTCTTGAATGAGATCTCCAGCTACTCTATCAGTTCTAGGTGTTTCAGCCCATCCACTACCATGTCCAGGTGTTTCTATTTTAATAGAAATGACTTTTTAATTATGAATACTTTAATAATAATAATAATTTATTATAATTGCCTCTTTCTGTTTTTGGTGTTTCATCCCATCTATTCCTACGACTAGAAACAACTTTGTCATGTGGTGTTTCTCTACCAGGAGTAGCAGCACCTGGGGTAGCATGTCCAGGTGTTGCATCCCACATTCTAGTACTAACACCTGGTGTTGCTCCTGGTGTTTCACCACCTTTTCCATGACCGGGTGTTTCATCCCATCGAACTGCAGCAGGTGTAACCTGTGATATAAAGTTTATTTCTTTAAAATTCTCAAAAAATAATTTAACTAGTTTTTATTAAAGTTATAATAAATATAATTTACATCAGCATTATCCCAAGAGGTTGGTGTAGCAACTGTACCAATAGATGGTTTCTTAGGTGTTGGTGTATCATCTGTTTGATCCCAACGCCCACGTTTTTTTGATGCTGGTTTTGGTTCTCCATTTGCTTTTAATGTTCCATCCTTTGCTTTTTCAGCGATTTTCTTACGTAACTATACACAAACAGAGTAATCTTACATAAATATTTTAAATTTAATAAGATAAAGTATTGGTAAAGTAAAAAGTTTGATGTTACCTCTGACTCCTCTCCTTTTAATAACTGTTCTTTCATAATCTCTGTATATGTCCTCGAACCGACATCTGGAGTTTTTCCACCTGTAATCACGAAACAAAGGTCACGCAAAGCGTAATTATTAGAAATTTTAACGAAGAACATAACAATATTTTTGTTTTATCTGACTGAAATCTCCTATTCGATTTAAGATGTATCTCTAGGTTATTATGCCCTTAGAATATTTTAAAATATTCTAAGAATAAGCTACTGAATTAACTTGAGACTATTACCCACTTGAAGAATACAATAGTTTTAAGATAAAAGTGAATCCTAATTTAAATTGTAAAACAGGTAAAAGAGTTGCATCAGTAGCTGGCATACAATATACATACGTGAAGTTTTGATGCCATAGGGAGCACTGTCCTGCTCATGTCATCCAGATTGTAAAATACTTGACATCTAAAAATCAATTCTGATCTCGTTATTAATAATATATGCACTCAAACAATTCACACTCATTTATGGGGTTATCTTTTAAACCTGTATGACAAGATAAAAAATTTGATCGATTTTAAAGTTAAGAAATATATAAAAAAATATATATCAACACTCCTACATTTATTTTTTTTTTAAAAAATTTATGAATAACTTTGATTACATACTTTAATTAATAGATACTAAAGTATAAGTATAAATTTTAGATAATACTATCAACTTTAATTAAACATACATTTTTCAAAAATATTTAAAGAGCAAAAGGCTTATTTAAAAATAATTAAAGTTTTCATTCAAATTAAATATTTATTATAAATATTCTTCACTTTTTTTAATTCTAAACAAATTTAATGTTTATAATAATGTTTACACCATTGAAAATGTTATTAATTCATAAATAACAAAATAATATAGAATAGTTTTATCTTTATCATTTAATAAACAGGTTTAATAAGAGGGCTTTTACAACTTAGAGTCGTATAACCTTCGACTTAGTATCCAGGGAAAGTTGGTGATTCCAAATGTGCAGACCGACACTAAGATTGGAAAAAAACGCAGGAATTAGTATGTATTTGGAAGAAACACATGCATACATTTCATTCAAACCAGTGTTCAAAAACTACATACATTCTTCTCCTTATCATCCAACTGCGTAAAAACTAGTAACATTACGAAGTATATGTTATAGTACTTAAATGTAAATTATATATCTTTTGAATGTAGTAAAAGATATGTACAATACTTTATAGTGAATAAGACATTCTAAACTTATTATCAGAATCTAATTATGTCATATTTTATTTATAAAAAAAATTAGAATAAATCAGATATAAAATGAATAATGAAAATAATTGATTCAGTAAAAAATGAAATTGATTAGTTATTACAATTAAAAATTCTCTAAAAAGTTGAACTTATAAATGAAAGGAAATATTAAATGAATAACACTTTTAACCTATATCAATTATTAAAATAGAAGTGATTTTAAACAAAAGATTTATTCATGCAAGTGCAGAAATGTATAACTTGTAAGCTTTGAAACACATATTCAAATATAGAATTGTAATTGCTATTTTGAATCAGTTCTTTAAAATAAAATAAATACTACTTATTTACTAAAAATATTGCAACTTATAATTATACAATAAATAAATAGCCTTCCATTCAATTTCATACCATTGCAATAATGTTTACAATTTTTATTTGTTCTGCAGTTACAAGAAAAACTTTTTGTAAATCAAATTAAAATTAAAGAAACTCTTCAATTATATGAAAGAAGACTAACTGTGCTTAGGAATTTACGTAAGTAATTGAATTAAAAAATTACCTGTATGTTTCAAATAAAATGTAATAAAAATACTACTAACCTTCTGCAAATGGATCAACACGCTCTGGAGAAATAATCATGCGTCGTCTTTTTTGTCTGTATTCATCTTCTCGGTCTGCAATAGTAGGTCGCCTTCTATCCGCAAAAGGATCGTAGTCTTTTTCACTCTAAGAAATTTCATAAAATTAATATTTAGATGTATCTTAAAATATTTAAGTTTGATATACCTGTGCAACATCATTGAGCAAAGCAGCTGGTGCATTGAAACCCCGTTTATTTGTGCTAAATGTACTTGGTTCATAATCTTCATCCTATAAATAAATATAATAGAATTATTATTAAAAATCAAGAATAATTTATTATTTACCAAACACTTACATCTATCTCATCATTGGCAGCAATTGATGTAACGTATCCATCAAATTTATTATTGGTACCATCATAAATATCTTGATCATAAAATCCTGTTTTCCCAAGAGCAACTTGTTCTTCTGCAGTAGTAGTAATTTGAATATTTTTTTTCTTTTCTTGAATATCTCGAATCTGTGCTTCAATGTCTGAAATACACAAGTTAACCATTTTGAATATGAAATCAGAAATTGAAGTAGCAACATACGGTTCCTTATTTAAGTAACATCACAACACAAACAATAACATTAGCCAAATTTCTACTTTAGTAATAAATACAATTTTAGATACTAAAAATTAAATTCCTATTAAATGTAATATTTATAAAGGGAATATTAAATATAAAGGAAAATTTATTTTAATTTCAAGATTAAGTTATTTTAAAAAATAATTATGGGTCAATGTATTACAGACAGAAAAATTGAAATCTCACCTTCTCGTGTTCGCGGTATCTGGTCCATCTCCATGTTTAAAGTTAATACTTTATGTATTAGAATATCTTAAAACTTCGATTCTGACCTTAGCAAATTTTAGATAAAATAGCCGCGGAGATAAAATCAGATAAATAAATACTTTTTTTATAGCACGAGTTAAAGCGGAGTATTCGGCATGGAAGAACATACGCCATTTGCATTCTTCTCTGCTACTACCTTCTCTACTCTAATAGTTGTTCTTTGCAATGCAGCAACCATACACAACAGTGACCACGCATGCGCACTTTTAGCATTACTATTTTAATATAGTTTTAATATTTCAAAATCTCAACTTTTCCTAAATATTTAAATTCTGCACTTATTTTTTTTAACATTTTAACTAAATTTATTTTTTTAATTTACTAAACTTATTTTAAACTACGTTTAAGATAAAATAATATATAAATATTAATATAAAAAGTAACAGACTAATTTTAATTACATGTTCATTCAATATTGCAATATTAAGTTTAATAATATTAAAATTTAATAAAACGGTATAACGTTTGAGTTTTTAATAATCGGTAAACAATTGAGCAAATTTTAATTAATGTGACTTTTAATAAGTCAATTACAATTTATTTGAAATCGTGAACTTACTTTTTTACTTTACGTATTTGAAGTATAAAAGTATTTTCTCTTACTAATGATTACTTTTCGATTCATGGTTTGTTGAAATTAAACATTATACGTAATAGTGTTTTGATTAAAAGATAAAAAAATAAATAATAAATATTAAAATGGTTATACAATAATATCAATTACATGAAAATCTTTATACTTTAATTTTAATTATTATTTTGCGCATCCATGTGATGTTTGTGTATCCAGATTGTTGGTTTTTATTCTTAACATTTTAAGTTAATATAATTGTTAATTTTAGAAATAGTTAAAAATAGTTGATTAATTAATTCTATCTAATTGTGAAAATTAAATTTAAATAGTGTTATTTAAAATATTGTTGTTGAGAAATCCTTCTATTTCTACATATATCTTCTAAAACATAAAAATTTATATTATTAAATATTTCATTCTTAAATACAAAGTTTAAGAATTTCATTAAGACTTGCATCAATTCTATTATAATTATAAAAATTTAAAAGTTATATAATTAAAATTAAGGTGTTCTAGATGTAAAAATATAAAATACACATTTTAAGATTTATTTTGAGTGTTCATCACAGAAAATATAGATTGTTATTAACAGAAAATAATTTACGTAATTTCTTTATATTATTTAATGATAAAGAAATATTATGAAATGTTCATTTTAATAATAAAGTAATTATGTACATGTTCACCAAATTTTGCACTCATTTTTTATATAAATGTTTATTAATAATACACATTCTATTTTTTAAACTTTAAACTAGACATTTGAATATAAAAAAAAATTTTTGTTTTTCCTTAACTGTAGTTATTAATAATTAATCAATTTAAAATTAAAGTGCTTGCAAAGTATTATAAATTATAAAACTAGTTATGATACGTGGCTATTTAAATCTCAGTTGCAAATTGTGTATGTAATTAATTATAACAAGCTTATATATCGAATTAATAGTCTCAAAATATTTTCCTACGCTACTTTTATAAACGTAAACTAAACTGTTTCATAACAAATTACTTGAAAAACATAAGAACTCTTTTTTACTTAAGAGCTTAAGATTACGATTGAGAAATTTAACGACAAAAATGTCATAATGATATTTAAAAAACTTGTATATATAAAAAATAAGTTTTATTATATTGCGAGGTAAACGTAATTTTTCAAAAGAAAAAATAAAATGCAAATAAATTTTGAGAAACACTTTAAATGTTCATAGGCGAAGCTGTAGAGACGATTAAATTACAAACAAAATAAAATCAGTTGAACGATTGAGTTTTCTTTTTATTTGTCGATCCAGTCTTCGGACTACACATTTATTTTTACCTTGCATACATGTATACATACTAAACATCATTAAATGACTGGGATCTGTTTTAATGGCAGAACATTCTCAAATGCACCGCCCCTGGATACGCCGGTATATAAAGGAATACATATATGCTCACAACTTTTTCGTACAAATAAACACATACATACATAAATATATATGCACTCGCATAAATGTTGCATTAAAAAGTACACAGAAGTCTTGTCAACTAAATATGTTAGATGATATACTTAAAATCCTGCAAGTATGAACGTAATCAATGGACGATAAAAGAAATTCAATTATTTTGTTGAATAAAGATGGAGTTGAGCAATTTTAAGTAATATTTTTTAAGTAAAGCAAAATAGAAAATCTACATTAAGTGATATTAATATTATAAATATATTTTAAATTTGAAAAATTTGAAACTGATAAATTATTTCTATGAATTTAAGTTGATTCAAAAACACTAAAATATTTAGATGCATATTTAAAAATTGCTCTTT
Source organism: Wiebesia pumilae (assembly GCA_018907045.1). NCBI lineage: Eukaryota > Metazoa > Arthropoda > Insecta > Hymenoptera > Agaonidae > Wiebesia > Wiebesia pumilae. The sequence continues at coordinate 3,993,040 of JACCHZ010000105.1, read as the reverse complement.
TCACACTTTATCATCTTAATTTTTAATTGACAAAGCTTTTTATCTAATATTTTCAGTAGAAAAATCATAATCATTAAAAATATAAATAGTTATCGTGAATGAAGATACGAAAATTTCATGTAAATAATTTATTTCAAAAATATTTGAATAGCAACAAATTTAAAAGGTGACAAATTGTGCTTATTTAATTGTGTAGAAAGCAAATTTGATTGAGGTGAACGTTCCCATGACAACCATCATTTGGCATTCAATCGAGGGCGTCGTTCTACAATTGTTTATCGATATGGACCTTGATGTTACAACACTTTTATTTACATAATGAATTTCTTGCTCGTGCTGAAGCATAAGTTACCAAAAAATAGAGTTCTTTTAATCTCGTCTGCCTCTATCCCATGTATTAGCCACGTACACCGCGTAATGTACTGAGGGCGGGAGGTAACAGATAGAGAGAGACAGAAGCGGCATAACGACATATTACGGAAACAATTGGCGGCGACGCGACGACGGCGTAACCGGCAAGAGAGTCATCCATGATCCGCCTGTCGTCACCACTACCGCAGCCGAGGCGCGCGCAGCCATGCCACATAAACGTAAACATGTAGCGCTCGTATGTGTAGCTTTTTCGCTCTTTCTCTTTCTCTTTCTCTCTCCCTCTCCCTCTCCCTCTCCCTCTATGCGGCTCTTGGTTCTATACCGCACGTTCAGCTCCACTCCTTCAGTTGTTTTGAGTCGGCAGTTCGGTTTGTGTTGCGCGTTACTTTACTTGCGCGTTCACCACTAATACGTACACGGCGCTTACTCTTGCTACTCGATCGCTCGTTATCCGATGCAACTTTATTTATTTCCGTCGATCCAATAAGCGAGAGCTGCCCATTTCTCGTCTTCGTATCAGCTCTTACGAGGAAGTGAGTTTAAAGTCGTCCGAGAGTCGGTGTTTCCGTTATTCCGGGTCAACTATAACCTCTCAGTCCTACCGGAATCCCGTACATGTGTGCGTGAGAGAAGAGGCTCTTAGGCCGACTCACACTGTTATTGGAGAAAATCCACGATCTCTTTAACGCCCAGGAAAGCGGAACGAGCAGAGAGCTTTATATTTCACGAAGAAACCAGTTCCAGACGATTGCTCTCATAGAAAACGGACGAAGGAGTTTCTTGGCGAGGCCGGAGAGAGCGGAGGAAGGGAAGAGAACGAACTTCCGTGCCGCTTCCTCTCGCTCTCTACCGTGCTCGTGTTAACCTTTTTCGTCATTCGCTTCGTCGACGCATCGCCAACGTAGAGTGAAAGAGAGTACTCGAGAAGCTCAAAATCACTGAAGCTACCGACCGATTGCAATCTCTCGCTCCAAAGTGTGAAACGTACCGTCGAAACAAGAGCGAGACAAAGAGCGAGTGAAAGGGCTAATCACTGCCGAAGGATGTCGCAGCGCGACACCGTCATACACTTTGTCGCTGGCGGGTGGGTTATTAGTTTTACTAATATCTTATTTGGCACACACTGCGCATATGTGCACACCGGGTTTTCATAAAAGGAGGGGGGGGGAAATCAGTAAACTACGTACGATACGTAATTCGTGCACATTTGCACATTGACCAAGCAATTGAGGCTGTTTTTTTCTTTGTTTTCTTCGCGAGCGTACGGAGGTTCGATCGTATATCTGATAACGTGTGCGTGCGCGTGTAATGTCACAATGATGCTATGCTCTGCACGTGCAGCGCGATGTAAATAGTCGGAAGGAACTACGCTTTCGAGAATATTCCTTTTTCTTCGTTTTGCTATTTCTTGCCGCGTTGTTTCGATCAATTTTACTTAAAGGTATCGTGGAAACAAACCTCCTCCCCTCTCTTGACAAACAAAGAAAAAATATGCAAACGTACAATCGATCGCGAGTGACTCGCAAAGCTTTTGACAATTTCCGTTTACGCGTACAATGTTAACGAAATATTTTTCAGCAAATCTTGAATATCGACTTATTCTATAAAAAAATGTGTTAGGAATATTCCATTATGAAATTTTTTCATATAATGATATTATAATTCGTCTGGAATGTTGATCACTATCTTATGTTAGAATGAATATATAACATTTTTTATTTCATTCATTCTCATAAAGATTTCTATTATAATTTTAATTATTTATTGCATACACATTTATTAATTACATTTACTTAAGAGAATATATACAACAATGCAACCATCATAAAAATATTGGTGTAGAAAAATAATTTTCAGATTTTCATATTGAAATGTATAGAAATATTTATCAAGAGTACGTACGAAGCGTTGCTACAAATAAGCAATTAGATTAAAAAATTTTATTGAATTTTAATTTCGTTCGTAATTAAAAGTACTTTCATTACGTTTTTGTTCAAAAATCATAAACGTTAATTACAATAATTGATAAAAAATCGTGTGTTGATTACTATTTTAAATAGTTATCTTTGAAACGTTTACCTCAATGAGTAATTGAATAAAATTATTTTTAAAAACCCCAATATTGGGGCATCTATCCTTCTTCACGATATTCTAACATAATATATGTACAACAAAAAACACTATGCATTAACCTCTATTAATGTACTGCGCAATATGTATTTATAATATTTATTTACTCTGTGCTCTTTCCTTCTATTACCCTGCTGTTATTTAATATTTCATCTTTTTACAAACTAAATGTGTATATTCGTCAAGTATGAAACATTAAGATCACCCATATATTATTTTATGATTGGCCGGAGTATACATACAAGGCGATATTTATCCGAATTCGTTCGAGAAGAAACTTAAGTTTTTAAGTTGGTAATATTTCATTTTTAAGTAATAAATATTGATTCCTTTTTTTTATAAATTTATAAAAAGATATTCTAGACTTCAATTTATATTATTTTACATGTTTACGTATTTCGAAAATGAAATTTAATCTTGTTCTACTCAAGTCCATAAAAAATTTGATAAATGTTCTATTTTTAAGTATTATTGTGTTATTTTTATGCAAAAGAAAAATAAAAAATGTATAACTACTTTAGGAAGGTTTTTATCAACCAACATTTAATCTCTATTTACTTCTTACTACTCTTAATACGTCTACTTACTTTCACTTTTTTATCTCATTTTTGCTTCTCCGTATGTTTTTGTGAATTCCTTCGTAACTACCTATATCGATTATTTCATTCTTTTTTTTAGTTCATTAATGAAGTAAACTTTTGTTTGAAGACGTTTTATCTTTGGAAAAAAAGTGTATTTTAAGAAAAATAGATTATATTTATTATTAAAGGTACAACGGTAAAATTAATGATAATTAATTCGCAAGTCCAATTTCATCACAAGTTGTTATCGTAAAATTAATATTTGTTTTATAATAATTATTTTTATTACAATATTTTTGTGCAAATTATTTAGAAAATTCCACAAAGCGTAAAACAGATATTTTCAAAAATTCAATTATATATTTTTAAATAAATATCAAATTTCATGTATAAAAAGTTATATAAATTTAAAATTAATAGGAATAATAGTTAAAGAAAATTCTACTTGCGTCCCTAGCATTTTATTACAAGAAACACCGATATGTTATATAAGAAAAGAAAAACAATTTTATTTTAGCATAAACTTGTAATTTAATAAATAAATAATTAACAATATTATATATAAATATTATAAATTAAATACATTATGGAGACATTTTGTACATAATTTAAAATGAATATTAACTTAAAAAGTATATGTCAAAATTTCTTGAAATTGGTTTATGGTAAATATTACTATCTCTTTCGGTATCATATTTATATTTGCGTTGAAAATAAAACATTCTGAATTTCTAAGTTTTAATGCAATGTTTCTTTTAGTTTTCAAGTAATGCTAGAAGTATATTGAATAAATAATAACAATAATTTATTTGATATCTTAAACAAATAATATGATCCGTTTTAAACTCTAATTTTAAAAGTTCAATATATAAAATTTAATACACTTATAAAACGCAGTATCCATATATATATATATATATAAAAGTTTATAATTAATTATAATTTTTTGAAAGACTTATGGATATAGAGAATTTATTATTGCTAAACTTTAAATAAAATTGAATTGCTTTAAGTAAAACCACATTTAGTTTTTTGTTAATGGCTAGTCACACATACATTTGTAGATCATTAATATAAAAATTAGATTATAAAAATTTTTCTCTATTAATTTCTTGAATTAATCTTTATTAATATCTAGATACTGATTGAAAAGTACTTATATATATAATTTTATTTCGCCATATATTTAATTTCTTCCATGTAATATTAAAAATAAAAAAACTAATTTTAATTGTAATTGTTGCTATAGTACATGGCAAATAAATAAATGCCCTTTTAGACAATTTTAATAATTTAAATAGATTTTGAATTTTATTCTCGGATTTATATTTCCTAACGTTGTTTTTGTAAATAAAAACAAGTTTCATGGAATACCCGTATAAGTAGAAATTACGGTTAGCAATAATAAATTCAGGTATTTATATATAGGTGAAATTTATTTGTTTTAATTTATTTAAAATTAAAACAAACATATAGAATTTATAAATTTCACCTATATATAAATACCTGAATTTATTATTGCTACCCGTAATTTCTACGTATACGGGTATTCTAGGAAACTTGTTTTTATATGTATATATATATTATATATATATATATATATAATATAATATATAATGTATCCTTTGTTCAAAGACTTTTGCCTCAATTAATTTTAAAATATTTAAACGATAATGAACACTAAGACTAAACATTCTCTGTATTTTAATCTTTTAATAAAAACTTCGTAAAATTTATTTGGGTTTTTAATAATGTCAGTTCTTTTCTTCAGCATGATTTTTCATAAAAAAAAAATATATTGATTTCAATATCTAAAATATGATTTTTTGTACTTTCCTACATATTTCAAATAAATAATAATTTGAAATATTCATGAAAAATACATCAAACAGATTCATAAAAAACATTAACTGTTACAATTTAATTTTATGAAATGTTTTTTTTGATAAACTTATATGTATGTATGTATGTACGTATATATAGTAACTTAAAACAAAATTTTTTGAATTATAAATATATATATCTTAAATATGAAAATATAAACAACTATTGTATTTTACTTTCGATCATTGGTTTCTTAGCTATGTATAGACATTAAGCATTTTGAAAATTATTCAACATAAACAATGTATCAAGTTTACTTTATTAAAACATATTTATTTTATAGTTTATATTTATAAGAACTATTAATTATAATATTATATTTATCAAACATACACATTCTTTAAGAAATTATTTAAATTTTGAAGAATAAATATATGAATTGACTAATGTGCAAATTATATTCTACAAAAGTAAGTATTTGTAAAATCTTAGAATGTTTGGTTTATGTTGAAATATAGGGAGAGTGATGTTAATTTATTTTAATTGTTTCAATTATCTAGTTTACTATTTTTGTTTTTATTAAGATGTAATTAATAAGAAATATAGTTAATGCTAAACATGAACACGCAGCTCTTAATTATGAAGTGATTGAACATGTAATCTTTAAGTGATATTTGATCTATAATAGATTGATTTTATTAATTATCAAGTAATTTAATTCTTTTTTACAAAGGCTGTATTGCCATGTATTATAATTTGTCACAATTTATCTTTATTCTTGTTAGAGTTGCTGGCACAGTGGCTGCAATCGTAACCTGTCCCCTGGAAGTAGTGAAGACACGACTGCAGTCTTCTTCCGCAGGTTTCTATCCACCACCAATTAGCAAGGAGTTCGCCTCTGGTCACGTTACGTGCAAAAGTTTCACGAATCCCCCGCAACGAAGACGACTGTGTATTGGAGAATCAAAGAGGTACATCATCTTAAGATTTTCTTACATTCAAAGCCAGAATGTAAACGATTACAAAATATACTAAATAATGAAAAGTAAATTACGTGCTAAAATGTGTATGATATATTCTCTTCCTCGTGGTAGTGTCTCATAATATTTTTTATAAATATATTAACAAAAAAATCATTTTATCGTGAACTTCAAATAGATAGTCTCCTATAAGAAATTTATGCTTACGTAACGAACGAAATGATTTATTTATAAAAGCTATTTTTTGTCAAATTCTTTCCTGAATTGTTCATTTTAAAAACAACGTTTTTGCATAATTCAAAAAATATAATCATTTTCTTGAATATGTGCTTTACTCTCTTACCTGCATATCTTGATTTACTTCTGTATATAATTAAATTACTATTTATCTATTTTTCAAAAGTATATATAATATTTTAATCTAAGAAAAAATAAAAAAGAAAATACTGGGGAAAAAAGAAACAACCACAGTACCTTTGTGCAAGAAATAAAATTCTGTTTGTTTTGTACTCACAATACAGTATCATAATTTTAAATAATAATTAAAATATGATTACTTTCACCAAGAATTTCTTATACTTTTCATTTACAACGTTTAGATAATTAATGCTTTGGTATCTTAAGTTTTTCTTTTTAATCTGTTAGTACAATAAAATTTAAATAAAAGTGTGAAAATTTTATATTTTATATTAAGAAAATTATGAGTTTCTTGTAAAAAAATTATGTAATGCAACTAATTGAATCGACATCGAAAGAAAGTTAAACATTTTAGCACAATATAGCTAGCATATGTATAGCACATGTATAGCAAATAAATTCGTAATTTTAAAAAGAAAAAAAAAGTAAAAAATAAAATAGTACCGAAAGATAAATCGCTATATTTTCAGGTATTCTCTAGTGACACTATCACATTGCGCGGTATCGCCACTCTCAGGAGGCCGGCCACAAAACGTGCCCATGCCACCCGGAATCGTGCAGTGTCTCAGGTACATCGTTGAGCACGAGGGTCCAAAGGCGCTCTTCAAAGGGCTTGTGCCAAACCTCATAGGTGTTGCGCCATCTAGGGCGATCTACTTCAGTACCTACTCCCAAACCAAAAGCTTGTTCAACACATGCCTACCTCCAGACAGTCCCCTTGTACATATGTGTTCTGCATCTTGCGCAGGTCTGTCAATTGCATTTTTCATTTGAAAACATATAACTCAATATTTTATACATTTTATGCACTTTAAGGGATTATTAATAATTAAATATTATGTAATTATGTAATAAATTAATATTAAATTAATAAATATTAGCGTTTATTAATAATCTTCGTTTTTTATGTCTACTTAAAATTGCACACCATACTTGGCAGATATAATAGGTCTTATCAATTGAACGTTCTGGAAAAATTTAGGAGTATATTTTTTATTTTTATTTTTAACAATTGTAACAAAGAATTGCAAAACAATAACGATACAATCATTGCAAAATTGGATAACTGATTTATCATTGTATTAAGTGATATACATTTATTAAATAATTTTGTTTTATCAAACAAAATTTTTTCACATCAAAGCCGATGTTTCAGTTTTTTTTTTTCTCTTTGATTTACATTTATTTTGGTCTATGTTTCTAATTAATCTGTATATAAATAGTTGTATTTAGATACGAAATCAAATATTTTATCGCAAACGTTGTTTAATATATTTATTAATGCTGTATATGAAATGTAAATTATAAATAAATTACCGTTATTTATGAAATTAATCAGCGATAGTGACATTCTACTAATGTCAATTTTCGTCAACATCAAAATCTACTTTTGTATTGATCTTTTTGTTAAATTTAAAACGACATCATATATAGAAAGTGCAGCATCCGTTGAGCCAAGTCCAATAATAAATCATCAAAATTTATTTTTCAAAGAGCAGTCGTAATAACCTTATAGTTTGCCTTTTTGAATAAATATATGCATATTTATAACCACAAAATTTTCTTTATTTGTTAGAAGTTTTTATTTTCTAGAAATATGATGATTTGGCGCAGATGCGCGCACACGCAAATTTAATACAAATAAAAACATCCCTTAAGAATGACCTTAGGCATTCTAACATAAATCTTGACAAGGATAGACTTAATAGACAAAATAGACTTCTCACTTGATTAATAATCAATACTATTTATCAAATCTTCATCAGTTATTTTGAGCATTGCACGTCAGTTTGTCCCATTGCGCGTCATTCCATTCACAGTCACTTATGATTGATTAAAGAGAAACGGAAGAAAAACCTCACAACATATTATTAGAAGAAGTCATCGTTTTAATTATGCGAGTTATGAAAGTGCGCTGAGATAAACTTGGGTTGACTCGAGCGTCACTAACAACATTTTACTCCATACATCATCCGGACAAGTTAATGCAATTTCTTGTATGCGGAGAGTCAAAACCTTCGAGACTCTCAAGTGCAGCTGACATTCACATATGCACTCTGATCTCCGTATCCTTTTGCTCTATATCTTGTCGTTATTTTTCATTGTAAAGCATCGCGTTTGTGTATTGACGAACTGTGATAGAAACTAATATCAAGGGATTTTTCTGCTTCAATTCCATGATGTTCTCTAATTGCTTAAAACTTTCCCGCAATTTCTTTTATTGTATTTTTTTCGGTCAGCGGAAATATGGAAAATTGCACCACACGGTCGCTACTCTCGAATGCGTCATTGCCTCGGATTCGCTGTTAAGTTGAACCAAATAAGCTTTCGGTTTGATACGCAAAACGAATGAGGTCAGAATAGTATATTTAAATTAATTCGTTTTCACTAACCACTCTCAAGTTTGCTTCACATTATAATCAGTGTATTTTCTTATGGTTTGCACTTTCGAAATAATATCATTGACGTTACTTACTCAAAATTATTAAATGAAAGCACTATAATTATTTAACAACATAATAACATAGTTGTACGTATACAAATATATATTTCTTCAATTTCTTTACTGCTAATTAGTAATATTTTGAAACAAATGTAATTATTATCTAGGAAAATGATTTAATAAATGTTAAATGTTGAAGGGTTGCGGTTGTACAAATTATGTTGTATAATTATATTCGTATGCCGTGTTATATTAATATAATTAATTTATGTATAATTCATATACTCATTTTTCTTTTTAACATATTTCATTGAACTTTAAATAATATATTATGTATACATCATCATGTACTTATACTGCATTATTGTATTTACTTAATCATTAATTTTTTTATAATTATTATAAATAACTTTATTTTTAATCTATTGTAATAAAATAAAATAAATAAAAAAAATAAGAAAAATTGGATATTATAGAGTATAAGATTGTAATATTTAGTAAATGATTTTGTAGCTAATTAAACAGTGTACTTTCATAAATAAAATCTTTTTTACGCAATCTTCCATCGAACATAAAGATTTTGACAATTACAGGAACAAGTGCTTATAAAATTCACTTCAGCAGATAATTAATTTAATATTATGATTTACAACAATTTTTGTTTAATAATTATTAATAGTTATTTTCTTCCGAATGCCTATATTATCATACTAACTCACAATATGTTTACTCGTAACATGACTAGTAATGATTACAAAATTTCGCAAGTTATATAACATGCAATTCAATTTGAAATTGAAACTCTTTCAAACGTAATATCATCGAAATATCTTCGGCAACGTGCTTGATAATATTAATATTTGAAGTTGATATAAAATGATTTTTTTATAAATATATATAAATATTTTCTTGCGAACGTCATTATTATTCAAATAATTTTATATCTGTGACATTCCAGTATTCCTGTCTGAAGAATTATACAGGTAGAGATACGTATGTTTAATTATCACAATTAATTACGCCAAATTTAATTTTGAAGCAATTAAGCAGTATCTTATGATGTACAAATGCACGATGTACATTGATACAAAAAATTCAATTACTTTGTGTTAGATTTTATGTATATTGATTTTATACATTTTTTAAAATAGGCGTATTTAAATAAATAATATTTGTAAAATTTATTATTATTATTGAAATTCAAAGTGACTCAAAATATTCATTCAGAAATAGTTTTATGAATTACCTGAATAAATAACTAAAAATTACAACAATTAATGTTTGAATTTTTTACGATATCAATGATAAATGCTTCAATATTAAAGTAGACGTTTAATACAATTACAGCATTGTTACATAACTATATCACTTATTTTTAACACGTAATACAACTGATAGAAAAAAGGAACAAATGTGTAATATGTAGATATAATAGAGATATATCTAAGAAATTATATATAGAAACGTGCTCACATAATTGCATAGTAAGAATATTAATTAGTGAAAATGTAATAAAAACTAAAGATAAAGTGCAAGCTGAATTAAAGTTATAATAATAAAAAGCATAATATTTTGCAAATAATATTATTTTAATTATAGTAATATTAACTTAATATTAAAAAACATTTGTCATAATTAAGAGTATATGAAAACTAAAAAAATCGAAGAAAAATTGAAATTTAATATATTAAATTATCGCTTCACCATTAACCAAGAATTTGGTTCAGAAAATATTGAAAAGAGTAATAATTGTTTTATAAATTCTAAATTTATAAGCTTATCAAACTAGTTTTAAATACGATTTAATCACTAGATTTAGTCACTGAATTTTACACTATTATATTTCACTGTATTCTCTTTGGTAGAATTTCTATTTGCTTTTTTAAAACATTAACTTTTTTAGTAAATTTAAGCCTACTTTATATTTTTTGATCTGGTAATTATATTTATATATTACGAGAATCACATACTGTTGGTTAAAAGATATATTTAATATTTATAATAATTTTTTAAATAATATTGAATTTATTATTTTGACTTAAATTAAGAAGCTTTCCAAATACAATATGTGTTTATATTGCTGTATGCATTTATAAGACGTACTTTTGCAATCTAGTCTTTCAAATTTCACATATTTTTTATAATTTCACGAAATCAACATACATTTTGGAATAAATTTTTCAAATACCCCCTTTTAAATAAAGCTTAATTTAAATAGTATAATACATTTCAAATGAACTTATACTGTCCATTCCTTTAGCTGTTTGGAAGTAATCATAAAAACTTCATAAGTTATTCTTAAAAAACTCGTAGTATAATGTAACGATAGATTCTTTTCGAAATTTAATAATTATTAATAGTTATTTTCTTCCGAATGCCTATATTATCATATATATTCAATTTATAATAATTGTACAGTTTTATAGTAGTTAATTTTTAGTAAACTTATCTGTAATAATGTTGAATTTAACAATTAAATTAGATAGTAATAACGTTTATCAAATTATAATACTTTTTGTAAGTTAATTATACATTCATTATTTATCTAATAAAAAAGAAGAAAATAATTAATTACTGTAGAAAAAGTTTAATGAATCACTAATTTATAAATCATATGGATTAATTTTAATTTTCATCTATATGAAACAATTTTTACAATTATAATACATGATTAAAATTTTTATTTCATAAAATAAGCAATGATAAAAATATTTATATTTTTATCTTGAATTTACTTAAATAATGCAACACTTAATTCAATTATATCATTTGTGTAAAACAATTTTATTCTACGTAATGCATATTAAATTTATAATTCTAATTTCTATTTTAATAATAAAACACCTATATAAAAAGTTTGTTTAACAAAAAAGAATATACTTTTTATTTAAAAGGACAATTTTTTATCCTTATTCTTATTTTAATTTTGAAATCCAAAGTAATTTAAAAGAATAAAAAGGCAAGTACTACAACTTTAAACTCAAAAATTTTTATCTTTTTTTTTTCTTGCAGAAAAATTTTTCTAGAGCTTACACCTGTATGTAATGCATTATATAAGACTATTTGCTAAAATCCTTTCATAATTAAAAAAAAATAATAATGAATCGTGAATAGTTATTACATTACATTATTACATTATTACATTATTCTCGAAGAAATGACGGAATAAAATAAATGTAATGTACACATTTGGGTCTATGAAAGTCCTCCTTGAATTCACCTGGGTGGTACCGTAAAATTCTTGTTCCATTTACAATTAAGAACTTTATTTTAACATAAGAATTACAAGAAAGTGATTGCCTTAATTGAATTGTCTATCATATAATATTATACATAATCTATAAGCAGATTTGGACAATCCATTCTAAGTAGTCCGGAATTTTTAAGTTTTATTTTTATTTTTATAATTATTTATCAAAAATTTATTAAATACATATTTAATAAGATAATAAGAGTTAATAATAAATTCTAAGTATAAGTTAAAATTTCACTTTCAGAAAATTGTATTACCTAGGAATATTTTTGTAAAAATACTGAATTTCAACATTTCTTATAGTAAAAATTCTTTATTGCGATAATTACTTTATTCTGACCTAAAAGCTATAATGTACTATAAAATTTTACATGTGTGAAACACATAAATATGTTTCTACAAAAAATGCGTACAAATTGTAGTTGAATATCAAAAAATGTTTATAATTTAATATATAATTTAAGTGTATGTAAATTAAAAAAATATGGCAATGCATAAGTATTGCTATTTACTTTTTTTATTACTATATTTTATTTGTTATAAATTGCTTATTATATTTTGCAAAGATATTAATGGAAATCAGCAGCATCGTATGATACCCGTTATCATGAAAGTGCGAAGCGATAATGCTTGTATAAAACATTAGAAAATAATCTCGGACCTCCTAGTTTCTCTCACTCCCTCCCTCGCCCTCTTTTATTTTCCTTTGTATGCTTCTGTTTGTATTGGCAAAAATACTCCGCAGGAGAGCAGCGTCAAGTACATTATATATTACGAGTATATATTAATCTTTGCAGTATTACGATCTCGTACTATTTTACCTATCGTATTTAAGAAATTAAAAGCATTTTGTAATACTCTACTTGGACCATTCTCAACAATAGTTTGATTTATTGTTTCTTTTTCAACACATTTTTTGTCGAGGAAATTATTTAATACTGGTGATACATATAAATAATGCGTGAAATACAAATATATAAAAATTAAAAAGTAATAAGAATGCGATTTACTGTATAATATTAATATTTTGTTAATATGCTAATAAACTTTATGTAATTTCAAGTGTTAAAACATTTTAATTAATTTTTATTCTTATTAACAATTCAATAAAAGATGTAGGGTTTTAGCTGTGATTTTGTATAAATAATACCATAATGTTCAATTTAATTTCATGTACAAATAAAATACAATTATAATATTATTATTAAAGTTTGGATAAATTTTATATTACGTAATCTTTTTAATGCGTTTTGCGTAAAAAATAATTTATATAAAATATTAAAATTGTGAAGTTAAAGAAATTAATGGTTAATAGTTATATACGATAATAGTTCGATCGATTATTACACTCTTGATATAAAATTAAGTACATTAATATTCTATGAAAATTAAAAAACAATTCGTCCTGAAATTCAAGATAAGTTTTTCATAATGCTGTAAAATTCTTAATTTTATTTTAAATTTTGTATCGTATATATCGTTAAGAAACGGCTCAAGTGCATTGTGACAAAAATAGCCTTTTTACGATCGACTTAATTATATTGAATATCGTTCCCAATGGAGTTGATGATTATTATTGAATCATTATTTCATCGCGTTTAGCTTTTTGAAAATAAACTATGTATTTTCTTATTTACAAATGCAAAGTATTATTTATCTGGGTTTCTTGAAGTCGTATATTTTTTGTTGCCAAGGAGATTGAATTCTGTGTATGTATCTACTTGACATATTCGGTAATAGTATGAATAATAACATTATTTTTCTGAGCTAAAAAAAAACTTGATGAATCAAGTCGATTGCTTGCGATATATTTTCAAATTGTGTGTAGAATTTACATTTTGAAAAAGTATATTACTTTTATGAAATCATAAAATATTACCTTATCTTTAATGAAAAATTTACTTTACATTATAATTGTTCAAGCGAAACACTGAATGAATTATTAAAAATTGAAGTTTTAATTTAATTTATTTTAAATAGCTTTTATATTTATATTCGTTTTATTAAACTATTATGTTATATAATAACTTATTATGTAACATAAAATTATTATGTTATAAAATATCAAAATATATATATAAAAATTTACTAAATTAATTACAATGTAAAACATGCATTGAATTCATAGCAACTTTTTGGTAGAATGGTGAAAGGTTCTTATTTACCAGTATAGTTAAAAATGAAAAAACAAATCAAAGTTGCTTACTTATTTTATTACACAATTGGTGTGAATCAACTTTCTCTGTACACAATTTACAATCTTAAAACAATCATGTCATAGTTAAAGTATTTTTTCAATTCAAAATCATTTCTAATATTTATTGTAGAACTGAATTGAAAACGCTCAAATTAACTATTTCCATTAGAATCTTCTAAAGAAATATAACTTGATTGTATTGTAATATAGAATTGAGTAAAGTCTTTTCGTAGTAATAAGAATTTTCATAATAAATTGAATATAAATTGATTGTACAATTGAACATGGATTGAATGATTTTATTGGTATTATAATTTTTCATGAAAGTTATGTTTAAATTTTATATCATTTTAAGATTAAATTGCCTTTTATCGTTTATCTAAATAGTTGTATAATAATTAAAGTATTTGAAAGATCATTGAGTGAGCGCTCAAGGAAAAGAATTGAAGAAAGAAGAAAATTAATATTGATTTTAAAAATACTGCATGAACTATTTCTTACATAAAACTTAACGGTCTAATGTAATAACTAATTAAAAATATTTTTTCTCGTTTTCGGTGCCAAGCTGCACTAATTGTTTTTATATCAGAGTTTGGTAATCAGTTGAGTAATTTTAAGTTTTATAAATATACTACATGGAGTGAAAAGTTCAAGAACTCGACATTACCTAACAGCGCTAACCATATATATTCATATTAATCAGAGTTCACTTTGTAAATTATTTTCACCAAAACAATGCACCAACTCAAACATCCATAAAATCGATGACAAAAATTGAATGAATTAAGTACGATTTTCCATATAATCCTTGTATTTTCCAAATCTGCCTCCAGCAACTATTGTTTATATTCAAACTTGAAGATGTGGTACCAGGATAAGAAATTTTCGCTAAATGAGGATATCGAATCTGAATCTTTTACACATTTCAGAATTCTTATCGAATCGCACTATATAATATCCGAAAGTTAGAAAATCATTGAAAGACGTATACGACTATTGAAGAAAAATATGTTAGACAATAAAATCGATATAAGATAAAAAAATAATTTTTCATTACCTGTATCAAGACTTCTTACCTAATACACTACATATTGCTGGAAATACATGTTAAAGCTCTTTTCACTCATCCTCCAAAAGTAAGGTAGAGCAAAGATTCCAGACAGTGTTTGGAAGAGCACAAAGTTTATAGTTCTAAAAAAATTTTAGACATCACGCCTGGTTCATTTCAACGACTGGTTCAATTCATCCTCAACGACGTCTAGTGTCAGATGAGCTTATTATACAAAACTGTATATTAAGTGACTTTTGGTAATAACCAGTGAATAATATTATCTAGTAACATCGCAACCAATATTGATTCTCTATTTCTCTATCTAAACAGAATTATAATTGCCTTTTATTGCCATTAAATAAACTGTGGTAATGCTCATCTATTCATCGTGTTTAGATTACAGGCACATATTTCTAAAAATTATCCACAATTCAATGATTCAGTACGAAAAATTTGTTATTTAAATTCTACAAATTAACCAACCATTGGAGATTTGGGTCAATTGAACTGACAAAAAAAAATTGTAGAATGCAAATTGTTGGGTGAAAATCTTAATAATCTTAATAATTTCGATTTTTATAACCTTGCAAATGTCCTTTTATTGATAAAAAAAATTCAATGCTTACTAATATTTAAATTTGTGTAAAATTCAAAATTGACTTACATTAATATAAAAAACTACCATTAAGTCATAGTTTCATTTTAATAGTTTAATTTTATATAAAAATTTAGCATGTTCTCATTCATGTTTAATACCTACAAATGTATTTAATTTTATATTATCTTGTAAAAATACAAATATGAAACGTTCATCATTACTTGTATCATGTAATATACTTTGTAATTTGTATATCTAAATTATAAAATTAAAATAAAAAATTATTTGTTATTCATACGTGTATTCAACAGTTACTACATCAGATGGTTATACAAAATTTTACTCGATCATATCAATCTAACTCGACAGTTTAGTAACTGTCACATTCTTATCTTAACTTTTTTTTAATGCAACTTATAGTTCTTTTCGGATTATTTCTTTCTGATCTATTTATAAAATAATTTCTTGGTACTATCTTAACTAATGCATGTGTAAGAAATATTATTTTAGATTAGTAAACGAAATAACTAAAGTAAAGATATCCGAATCTATGTAGTGTTTATGAAACTATGTTTGGGATTAATGTTAATTTGTTTAAACCTCTCGTTCAGCCTATTTCATACAAATCGAGCAATAATACATAATGTATTGCAACCCAAATGTTTTGGCCTAGAATTCACATACGCACTATTTGCAATTTTTTATAAATGATGGACATACGAAATGCTGAGTAAAGAATATAATTATTATACATACCTACAAAAATGAAACGCTACGACAATTGTTAAAATTTTTTTAAAAATATTATTAAGATGTAAGCTTTAAGAAATATTTGATTTCGTTGAATTACAATTCTTTAATTGTAGTTTTTTTTTTTTTTTTTTTTTTTTTTTTTTTTTTTTTTTTTTTTTTTTTTTTTTTTTTTGTAACTACTGCGATTTGGAAGATTTAGAAAGGCGTTAGAAAATATTAACAATTTTCTTTTAAATCATGCATAATCTAAATGAAAAATTTATCTATAGAGATACCAAATATTCTATAGAGTACTTTTTTAGATTTTGTTAAGAAACGACGGTTAATAGTTTAAAATTGATAAACATATTCAGTAGCATATCAAGCACGTTACTGTAATATAGACGAGATATATTTCTAGATTACAATTATTATAACTACATTGTATAGTATTTGTTAATTTTTTGCAAACGAATAATATGTATCAAACTTGGGCTATTAAAGAATCATACTTCATGTAAAGTCAAAACAAAAATCATAATTAAAATTAATACTTAATCCAACATAAAGAAGCATAATTACATTTCTGAAAAATCTTTTTCAGGGCGTTTATTTTTCTTCTTTATCTTATTTGTTCATTCAGATATGTTGCTTTTTTTCAAGTTTTTAACTAAGTCGTTAGTTTTTTATTTATTCGTATGCACCCGTATCCTTGACAATGAAACTTCAAAAAATATTTATAATTACGACAGTGTCAATTTTCTTCGTTTGGCTTTGTCTCAGAACTACTGTAAGATACTTTTACTTGACATTCATAGAGTGAATGCATAACGTAACTTAATTAATTGTACAGATTTTTTAAAAATTAAATTAAAAAATTTTACTGCTTTTAATTTTATTCGTCATTATTGGTTATTAACAATAATAAACTATACCTTAACCGATAACAACTATACCTTTTAATATTTCGTGAAACCTTAAAAGCAACTTACTTCTATTTAGATATATATTATACGTTGAATTTGGAATTTTTCTGACAACGTTCATGTAGTTTATTCATGATTTTCGAATTGTCTTAAAATGCCATAATCAAGTAATACTGCCATTTGCGTACATTTTTATTGGTATATACATCAATATTGGTCATTAAACAAAAAATGTTCTCAGTTCCTTAGCAGTGTTCTGTACAAATATCTTGTTTTAATAATGTAAATTAAGCTACTTTGAAAACTAAAAGTGTTTCGTATAGCTACATAGCAGTAATAGCGCTAAGTACCTACATAAACGGGCGCGCGTGTATGTGTGTGTGAATGTAGCTTTATACTTTTCATGTTTTCAAAAATATCAAAAATTATTTATCTAAAAACATACACTTATCAAACTCAATACTTTCCTTTATTTCCCATTAAAAATTGTAAGGCAGATAAAAATTAAAGTACAATCAGTAATCTTATTTTGTTAAGAATAAATGAAGTAGAGAATTTGATTAATCGAAATACAATATAATATATTTGTTATGATATTCGTTCAATTTTTCTATCAATATACTTTCAAAATAAATCCTTGTCTTTTTTGTAAGCTTAAGTATATACCAGAAGAATTAAACCATCGATTTCAATTTTAGTTCCATCATATTTTTTAATATGATTCTGATTTAAATCATTAAAATCAGAATTTAAATAACAGTCAACTATAAATGCATGAAATTAGGCGTGAAATTCTTGAACGAAGAGGCAACGAAAAGAAAATACTATGCACATTACGACATACCAGTATAACACGATTGAATGGAAGGAGAGTAGTCAAGCGTATAAATATTCCCGTGTCAATGTAGAGAGCGCAATCTAATAGCAAGTTAAATGAATACAAAACGAGACGGATAAAATTTATTTTTAGCAGAAGCATCGAAGCGCATGCCTGGCTGGGAAATGTGTTTACAATCTAAGTGATGCTAATACGCTCGTCCTTGAAATGCTAGCAATACTTTATTAACGTAGATCGCTCGACGCCACTCTCCTACTCCAGACGGACATTCGCTATCTTGCATAATTTACTTGACGTAAAACTTCACCCTATCAATGCATGTACATTACTCAGACATGACCACCGTCGGAAATAATTTTCTCTAATAAAAGAAACAAGTTTTCAAAGTATTTTATTTTGAATATACTTTTATATATATAGTACATTTATTCATATAAAATAATCAACAATGAAATTTACTATTTTCTATACATACAAAAATAATGACAACATTAATGCAACACACCAAGCGCTATACAATTCAAGATCTTTTAAAACGTCGTTTATAAATTTAATTGATGAACACATTAACAATTCTATCTTTGTATGATTATTTAAACAAAGTTTTTTTTTGTTTGGTTATCACATTATTAACGCTTTAATGAACTTTATACATACACTTAGCTACATTTGCTTGGAGCTAAAAAATTCTGTATCATTTTTAAACGTAAGTATTTTAAAGGAACAAATTCATTATTGAGTACTTAAATTCTATTCTTATTTGATATATTCTAATTGATAATACTGCCAATTTAAATTTTACGTGAAAATATAACTCTAATTTGTTTCTGCTTTTATGTAAAATTAAAGACATTTAAATAAAAATTAAAATTTTAAACCAATTTCGATGTAATTTAAAATATTCACTTCAATAAAAGCTAATTAATAAAATATCTAAACAAGTATTTCTGTAAGATAAAAATTAAAAAGTTTACATCATATAAAATATAATTTTAAAAATAGAGCTTTAAAAATAGACTTATGATGGACCTTCATTATTTTTAAATTTCTCTATTAATAATATATTACTGATTGATGATAATGAATCGAATTATTAATTCAAATGTCCGAAATAAAATTATTATATTGTTATTGAAGGTAAATCTCTGATATTAAAGTATTTCACCTTACATAAGTTTTTGATCTTGCTTTTTAATCAAAATTTACTTCTTTGATATAGTTTAAACTTAAAAGGCAGATTTTTCCTGTATTAAAAAAATTGTTTACGAGAAATAAATATGAATCTGAAGTTTCCAACGTTGGAACTCCAACAAAAAATCAAATTTCCTAAAACTTCAAATTTCTTCAAAAAATTACGTAAACCACATAACATGATACAATATTAACAAAAAACAATATAACCCTAAAAACAACCCTTATTATGCGATGAAAAATTGAAAAATTTCAAATTTTTACTAACTATCATAAACTACAATCATTATCAATCACCAAAAAAATTAAGAAAATTTTATTGTGCATAGAAATTTATTATAAACAAATATAAGTTCCGGCGGATAAGAGTATCTCAAGAAGACCGCCTCCTCCAATAGACTATAAATACAAAAATTATTGATATTAAGGAATTGCATAATTCTAATGCTCAAGAACCAAAAACAGGAATAATAAAAAAAAATTATAAAAAAATATTTTGCAGTATTGCCAAAAACATCCGCAAATAAATACGTCCAATACGCTACCAATACAACTTTTATCGATGACTTTCATTACAGATATAATAATTAAAAATTGAACAGATTTTCAAGAACGAATAAGTATCTCGTCGTAGTTAAAACATAGTTTAAATGACTCGGTACTTACATGTATACCGTATACCGCGTCAGATTATTGTTAATTAACATACCTTCCCTAGGCATTCAACAACTTTTTATTCGTGAATATCGTTGAACATATGAAACAGAACAAATTACTCGAATAGCAACAAAATCAGAAATTCTCGTCATAAATTTTAACAAGTTAAACAAATCCACCTCCTATGCTTACGCAATATGAGTACTCATATACCGCTACAGTTTATTGTTAATTATAGTGATTTCGCTCTATTTTAAATTTATTCTGTATATTGGAAAATTGAAATAAGCCAATTGACATTAAAAAAAACTTTGTACTTATGTTCAATCTATACAACTACACTACTACCGAGCCTGATCATTTCTATTCGACGGCATTTATGCGATTCTTCTTCGAGTATGAAAATTCTTTCTTCTCTTCGGAAAATGTGACGATTGCTTTCGAACCTTCTAAAATGTCCGGAATTTTGCAAGATGATTTTTCTCTCAGCTGACCACCACTAATTTTTACATGAAATGGATAGATTTAAAAAAATTAAAACTACTATATATATATGTACAATATTGATTTAATATGGTACCTTGACTATAGCTTTGATTCATCAACATAATGTCCTTTATGTTTTTAATAGGAGATGTAATATCTCATATTTGTCTACAGAAAAAAAGAGAACGAGTAAAAGAATGAGTGTGTGAAAAAAGGATATATGTTTTCATGTGTGTACATGAATATACTTAAAAACATAACGTTTCTTGCGCTATGAAAATACAATTGCGTTTAAATAAAAACAGTGAAATTTCTTTATTTGTTATATTGTTATGGATTTGAGAATTTTCTGTTGATAATGTACATTTGAATGAAAAATTTTAAATATTATAAAACTTACATTGACAATTTAGAACTGTAGCCACGTGTCCTGTAATTTACAGCAAATCTCGCTGATAGGATCGAATATGCACGTTTATGCAACTCTTGGGAGATTTGTTCCTTTGCCGCCATATTTTCGTCTGAAATACTCAAGAATAGAGCAACTTTCTTCAAAATGTTCGTTAACGACATCGGCACATTTGCGGAAAAGTCGAGCTAATTGAACTGCCTAAAATTGTCCACCGTTGGCGTCTCTTTGACTTTCAAATATTTTCGTAAAACATGAATTTACCATCAGATAGAGTTTTTCTAGTTAATAATTAATAATATAAAACGTAAATTGTTATAAATAAGCGGCTTGTAGCACATACTTATTTATTGATTTTATACGGGGAAAATTTATTGAAAGCAAAAACAGAAATAATATATTTAGGGTTTGAATAATTTTATTTTATAGTAACTGTATAATCTGAATATAAATATATTAGAGATTTTTATCTATGCATTAGAGGTTCTACAAAAACTGCTTCCAAATTATACATTTTTTTATGAATGCAAACTTTTGAAACGTTAGCACTGATTATCTATACTATCAGATTATTTCGATTAACCTAAATATCTCGTATCCAACATATATATCGATATTACGACATAATAATTGAAAAAATTAAAAAAACATCCGAGGAAAGAAATTGTTCTATTGGATATTAAAAAACGATAAAAAAATATGGCTAATAATAATATGATTTTTACAAATTTTGAGATTTCATTTTAGCACTGAAAATATAAAAAAGATACTAAGAACAGTTAAAGTTTGGTAACAACAACGAATCGTATATATGTTTATAAAGGCCTTATTCGATTATGTTTACTAATGTTAAAGTATTAATTATACAAGTAGCATTTAAAACTACGAATGAATGTAGTCAAAAATTAACTCCGTGAACTGAGCGAAATCGCCAACTCGTGAATCTTATATTTTCCTTATGTATATATGCGTAGACAAATGACTATGTGTGCACTTACTCGTGTAAATACTATATAAGCCAGTTTAGATCTGAAAAGACACTTTTTTGGAAAAATCCATTTCCTAATCAATAATTTATCCAATATATTAATTTTTAAAACTTGAAATATTTCTATATGGAAGAATAAAAATATGATATTAATAATATTATTACTACAATATTAATAAAAGTTCATAGAAAAATCTAAATTTGTTGAAAGATCGTATATTGTGGATGTAGACGTTTAACACTTAAAGCTTGTATTTATGCTAAAAAATTTTCTGTTCATATAATATCACTTGTCAATAAGATTTATACAAATATTGATTTCTAATATTTACCATAAAATAATATAAGTTTCGCTCATATTAGGTAAATTCATAATTTTTAATTGTTTACATTGCGTCGGCCTGCAAGTTTCTGCCCGACACTACTGTAAGTTCTTACTACACAAGCGATCACACGTATTAAGGAGCATACAAACACCTTACAAGCGACTTACGAACTTCCCAAGGTCCATCGAATCTAGGCTTTACTCTATGAATAAAAGCGCGCCAATGTCGTCTTTTATTTTCAAAACATACATATCAAATTTATATAGAACCATTACCCCATGAAAAATTGTAATCGCAAAGAATTGAAAATTTTACAAATTTTTTACAATAAGCTGTAATGTACAAATGTAAAAATCATAACTTCATTTTTTTACTGTCTTATTCTTTTTCTCCTACTCACTCTCCCTCTCGCTATATCATTTTACTCTCACTTATTAGGCCACTGGCAAATTATTAAAATTTCCTCATACATCTTGTTCTAGGATTTCATTAGTAACAAATTAATCGTGAAAGGATTTATAAATATGTTCATAAAATCTCAAAGCATTAATTTCCGTAATAATTTCTTATGCTAAGTAAAAAAATTTTGTATTTAGCTAGAAAACATAGGTTTTATAAGAAAGATGTTCTATTCGAAATTGATTTGCATGATTTTTGTGCTTTACAAATAAATTGTGCGAATATGCAACGATTATATACATAAAAATGTTTAATAACTAAGAGAAGAACAGTAAAATTCAATTCTTAATATTTTTTTATAAATCAATTATCAATATATTTTTAAAAATACAAAATAAAATTACAAAAGAAAAATTTTTTTATTTGCTATCAGTAATTTTATAAGCTATGGATTGAGTAATATCACATAAAAACAGAATGTAATGGTAACTGATTTCAATGTTTTAAATGTCAGCTTTACTAATTCAAATTTGAGTGCATTACTTTTATATTTAATTATTTGGTTACTTTGTGAAATTTATTTATTCACTTTTATAGATTTCTAGTAGGAAAAAAGTAAAAAATTATGACCGAGATAAGTTCGTATTCCAGTTGAAAATCATTATTAAACGTCAATCTAATTCATCTTTTTAATTTAAATATTGAAACTATTAAGAAAAAAGTATAATTAACAATTAAAAAATATATATATTAGGTAGTTACCTCCGAAGAAATTTCCGAGTCAAACACTGCAAGCGAACAAGTACACATGTATTAACACTATTGCATACGTACAAATGTGCAGTTGAACGTAAGACGTCAGAATCAGTGAAAATCATAGATTTACGATTTTGTCGAGTCGAAAACGCAACTCCACGACATTGCGACGCGGCAACACCGCATTATATTTACAATACATGCGGAAACTTCAACTCATTCTTTTTTAACATGATTTCTGACAATTTAATACCATTTCAGAAAGGATTCATTGATAAAGCTCACATTTTTTATTAATTAAATTATTTAATAAATAATTTATTTTCCTTAATAATCTTAAAATTATTTTTTATTGCTAAGTCCTCTTTAATTTTTATAATTATGTAGAAATTTATGATTCATCAATAATTAAATTTCAGAAATAAATTGCTGAATTAAGAATATATTAAATCAATCAATGAATGATATGTAAGAGTATAAATTCAATTCATAATATTTATTGCTTGGCAAGTCTGTATGTCTATTTGTATTCAACTATTTCAAAAAAAGTCTTTTATATTACCATACATTTTTTTAACATTATTTTCTAATTTAACTGGTTCAGATCTAGGGAACATAGTAGACCTCTTTGTTCACAATTGCCAGTTGTGTAATAACTCCTGATTGGAAACAATTAACTCTTAAAATCTTTTTGTGAAACATTAAGATAATAATATACTTTTTAGGTATTTCAAAACTTTTTAAGAGAAATTTCAGAATAAAAAGGTTTTTAGAAAAATTATTAAGTGTATCATGTGTTCACAAATTGATATATCTAAAAATTTCATACTATAATTATTATATTCATGGCCTTTAGAATTTCATTAAATATGTTTGTTAAAAAAATTTTTTACAATTAATAATTGAAATATTGTAAGTTATCATTTTTCATTTAATATATGGATATTTAGTTATACGAATAATAAAAAATGTAAGTAAAAATATTCGGCAACATTTGGTATATCTCAAAAAAACTTCAAATGTAATATTACACGTATAAAATGATTACGATACAAAAAGAAAGTAGTGATTATTAATGAAATTAATAATTAAAATAGTATTGAAATAAAACTTTATTATTTCATTTGTAATTATTTTTTAATTTATAGATCATCAGAACTTGTGTACCTATAAATTTTATTTTATAGTTGGCCTAGTTTTGTTAATTTCCTCATGTAAAAACATACATTAACTATAAAATAACGTGTCTAAAGTTTCGACCGGTTGGTTTTCAACAAAAAATAAAGTTTTTTAAAATGAATATTTTTCTACAAAATAAATTGGGAACGTTTAATCATTTTATAAAATAATTTATTATTAAAAAAATAACATTTCCACCCTTAAAAACCACACCTACAGGAGATTGAACAATTAAAATATTCATAAGTCCAAAATTATTAAAATTCAACATAATTTTATTTTCGATAAATTACAAGTACCTACAAAATTAGATGTAAAACAATTTTTATATTAAAAATTAATCCGAAACATTATTTGTAACAACATTATTTCGTTGCAACTCCAACATTGCAGACTTTAGACTCCTAAATTTTTTATGAATTTTCAGCCAACATTATATCCTGTGTATCATTCCTGTCTTTCGTGATTACTCGATATGCAGATAAGATCATTGTTTATATATTTGGTACAGAATTCGTAACAAAGCATATGCTGACCAAACGTATTGCATTGCATTGTGTACGTCATGTCAATATTTGAATTAATTCTTGTCCGGTCATGTAACCGGAAAAGAGGGCATGCCTCTAGTTTTCTGACAACTGGGTCAATTGAAGTGTGTGTACTGCAATGCGGCGTCGTGACCTTTGTTTTCTCGTCTTCCAACGCCCTTTTACATCATTAAGAGAATTTCACCTGATGAGGTCTGCTAAATGCAAGGCAATGACTTACTCTAAAAACGGTACAACTTGCAATTTTTCAAGGATTACATTTAACGTTGAATAAGTAAAAATCTAAAATTAGGAGGATAAATAATTTATTACAACAGAGTATATATAAATTTATTTTTAAGCTTAATTCTTTTAATATTACATTTATAAGAAAAAAATAATTTTCTTTTTCGATATTTTAATCTTCTGAATAATCTTGTGTTATTAATATTTACTCAAAATTAAGTAATAAAGAACATAAACATTTTTCACTTATTTAAACAATTAATGGAAATCATAAATCGATAAATGTACATGCAGATCATCTTTAAAATTCGATTTTGGAAAAGCTTCAATTATTTTTATACATTTAAAATAAAAAAAAAGAGATCCACAATTTAATAACAAATCATAGAAAAAATACATATAACGACGTATAATATTTAATTTAAATATTAATAATTAAAAATTATTGAATGTGTAGCATTAAAAGTTCTTAATTCGTGGCTATAACCAAAAAAAAGTAAACAGTAAAATATTAGATACAAAAAAGATCAAAATAATAATATTTGCAATGCAGGATTAAATAATAATATCATTATTCTTTGGCTTAAATATAATATCATCAGTATTAGCTTAAATAAATAATGTTCCAAGTCAAATTATACAATAATTTGTACCAGATGTAAATGGTAAAAAATAAATTTAATTATGACACAATGAATGTCTATAAATTGATAAGACTATGTCGGAATTAATTAACTTAAGGCAATAATTATCATTTATAAACTTGTAAATTTAGTTGTATTATATAGAATAATAAAATTATACTCAAGAAATCACATGCAAATTATCATTCTGCTTTCTAAATGACCAGATTAGACAAATTAAATAAATTATAGGGAGATTTAATTGTAAGCCTTTTCATTTTCTGATGTTATAAAATTTGATTCAATATTTATAACTGTAGATTAACAAAAAAGAACTATACTATCTCTTATTTATAAACTTCAAAAACATCATGTATTAAAATATATTAGTTTATTATTTACCTCAGAGTATATTATGAAGTTAGTTAAATGAATGGCAACATATATTAATTGTATTCATAGAAGAAAATTAGTATGACATAATTTATTAACATTCAAGGTTCAAGATGAAGTAACATAAGACAACACCATAATTTTATTTAGGAATGCAGGTAATAGATTATAACATTTTTACATAATAATGAATAAGAGTTCCTTTTAATTATTTAACTATAGTATTGGTATACACCAGGTGATCTATTTAAAGGTTGACATTTAAGAATTCGCAATTAAAAATATAGAATTTTAGATAATAACAAAAATAGAAATAAAATTCAAGGTAGTCATAAAATTGATAACTTTACAATCTTTAATGAGACCTTTAGAAGATAATACTTGTAAAACAATAATGTTATCGTTAGATTTTCAAAATATTATGAATTAATGTAAATTGTTTTTTAAATATGGTACTTGAAATATTATTTTAATATTGTTACCAGATAAAATTATTTAATTGAATGACAAAACAATTATACCGATATAAATTTTGCTTATAGTTTAGAGATTATAAATACTGAAAAATATTTATATTAGTATATTTTTAAGAAATTGTTCAGGTTCTTGAAAATCCAAAAAAAATGTTTCCTGATTAATATAGATATATATTATTTTACATTAACAAAGTTATTTTCAATATATTAATACAGAGGATTTACTGTCAGTCGATATTTCATAAGTTTATACTTCTTTATATCATTCAGACGTTGATAGACTATTTAATAAATTAAACTTTCTCTTAAATATGTTTATAATCTGCAGATTTTACATTAAATATTATTAACGTTGTATAAAAAGATTGTCAAATATGCTGTTATCGTTACTTTAGGTTTCGTGTCATGCACAGCAACGAATCCGATATGGTTCATCAAAACGAGACTGCAGCTAAATCATTACACAAATCAAACCAGTGCTATCGAATGTATACGAAGGGTGTATCAGCAGTCGGTAAGTTAGGCAATTATTAATTAAATTATTATATTCCATTAATGACATAAATATAAGAGAGCGTATTATAACACAAAATGAAAAAAAACAAAAAAACAGAAAATGTTATAATCTTTTGAATTATCTGATGTTATGAAATTATCATTTTGTATTTCAATGGCTCCAGCATTAGGTTGCGTATTTTCATTTGAAATGATATCTAAAATAATATTGCTTTTATTAAATTAAACGTAAAATATTAATGGATTATGATAACAAAGTTTTAAAGAGTTATCGAGTTTATTATTTTTAAACAAAAAAATTCAAATAAAAAAATATATAGTAAGTTTTTTATCCATGTTAACGTTATATTTTTATTGGCAAACATTGCAAGCAGGTTCTAAATAAAGAAATATAATTTGTAAATAGTAAATTGAGACCTAAAATAACAAAGAAAACACTGCTTAGTAAACAAGTATATTTATGCGAAACTGCATACTTTTGTGTAGTTCATGTTTATTAAAATTTGTAAAATACTATTTGATTTCGGAAAGATATAATATTTTTTCATTACATACTTAATATTTTTGTTAAAAGTGTACATTTTTTATATAAAATTAATTTACTCAAATCTTTTTACAATGTGTTTAAATATACTATACAATTCAAAATAGTACAACTATCTTCCGAAATGATTTATTTAAAAAATTCTTTTTTAAAGATCTTAAATAGATAGTGGTTATTTTTATCGGCTAATGAAAACGGGATATTTAATCATTACAGAACAGGCATAACAATCTCAAAACTTGCTATTGAAAATGACGAATTAAATTTATCTTTATTAAAAGTTTGAAGCAATTTATCGTATAAGTAGAAAATACCGTATCGCAATGTAAAATATATTTTCATTATTGATTGAAGATTTAAAAAAGACATTCTATTCTTAAAATCCTTAATATCGATTGTAATTTTTTAAAAATGTATACGTATTAATTTAAGTAAAATAACGTTTTAATTCATCTGATAACTCAAATTAAAGTTAACGTTCTACACCCAAAAATATTTATATAGTCGAAGTATTAAGTTAAAACTTTGTTGATAAATTTCATTTATATTCTCTTATTAATTATATAGAATTTCCTCGCAATATAGAATATATTGATGATCAAATCAGTAATTTTGAATAAAAAGAATTTTGTTATACCTATTGTTCAATCATTAATTATACAAGCGAAATTATTTTAAATAAAGTTTTCAATTCAGAAGCAAATATATCCATATGAAAATAATTGTTATAAATTTATTATGTTTATGTTTCGTGTTACAAATATTGTAATACTAACAGATATAATAATAACAATTTAGTTTTTGCTCATTTAAAATTATTATGTAACATACTGTCTGAGTTGGTACGATTATTGTTCTAATTTTATGGGAAATAAAAAGAATCACTAATAGCAGATGAAAAACTTTTCAGGGAATTATGGGATTTTACAAGGGCATCGTCGCATCGTACTTCGGTATCAGCGAGACAGTCGTGTACTTCGTCATCTACGAAGCTATAAAAACTTGGCTGATTTCACATCAATCGCCAATGCCATCACCCGACGACAATTCCAAAACATCACGCAACTTCTTGGAGTTCATGGCCGCTGGCGCTATTTCCAAAACCGTGGCTTCCTGTATCGCCTATCCACATGGTAATTTTTTTTCACACTAATTCAATTGAAGTATTCCAGGAATACATTTTTTAAAAAGTTTCTCGAGAGTTAATGGGTATATATAATATATAATACCTATTACAACAATGATTTTATTTTAACATTTGACTTGCAAAGATTTCCAGGTCAACTAAAACTTAAATTTTCATATACATCAAATTTCATTACTAATATAGGTAAAAAAATGGACTTTCATGCACTCATTTTCTAAAAATTATTATTGCATACTTTTTTAATAAATATTTCATAAATATTTCATGTTATGCTTGTATAGGAATAATCGAAGACTTGAATGAAGTTATACTCAATGCAACAGCTCTCAAATACTATGTTAAGAGAGGCCGGAAAAAATGCCTTGACATTTTTCCGGTTTCTCAATCTATCCTTACTCCCGCCATTTATGTATCGTCGGAAGTACCGTAGAATGATTGCCTTAAGAAAGACGGTTTGTCATTCGGATGTTGGCCTACGTTGTTAGTTTTTTTCGTCTTAAAAATGAGGAATTGGTTACATGTACCCTTACGACGAAATCTCAGTCCTCGT
Organism: Wiebesia pumilae; assembly: GCA_018907045.1. NCBI lineage: Eukaryota > Metazoa > Arthropoda > Insecta > Hymenoptera > Agaonidae > Wiebesia > Wiebesia pumilae. Next base: position 3,963,285 of record JACCHZ010000105.1, on the reverse strand, counting down.
TCTAAGCGCCCTTCTCAAATTGAAACTAATGTACACCGGCATTTTATACACTATATAATATCTTATATTAACGTAAAACAATAATTTATAATTGATCTGGACTAGTTCGCGTAACTGAAAAAGTATCCCATTTTATTATCTGAAATTTAAAGAAATAGTAAATGTTGTAAAGAAGAAAAATGATATGTACTAATGATATATAATGAATAAAATAAAAATGATATATACTAATATAAATATGATCTCGGATATTCTTGTATTTTTATGATATTTATTTCTAAAAAAAGGATTTATTAAGTACTTGGTTTAAACTAAAATGTACAACAAAATAGATCATAACGTATTTCAATTCGAAGATAATTCTTATAGTTATGTTTAGATTCCACTTTCTATTACTTTCGAACTTCTAATACTTTTTTATATCTCCGTACTATTAATTAGCATATCCATTCATACCTCTTTGAGCTTATTTTTGTATCTTGTAGCTCTTTTCTCTTTCTTACACGTTTGTATAGCCATTTGCAAAATGCTATACATGTCTATGCTTGCAAAGTGCAATAAATACAATAAAAATTACAAGCTAAAAAATACTCTTGGTTTTATAATATAAGTATATATACTGGTATCAAATTTTTATATCGAAATTGTTTCTAAAATGGAATTAGGAATAGAATTTGATTATATTATTAGAAATGTTTGACGCTATGGTTCATCAAGAGAAAATTTTCAGGAAATATAAATAAAAAATTAATATCCATACATAATAATAATAATAACCACAACATTTATTGTATAACGTAATATTTAAAATCTAATTTCTTTTTTTAGAAACTCGTTAATTTCTCATGAACACTTCAGTTAACTTGATTAAAAGAAAGCCACAATTTGCGTTAGTATCTCGTTTAGCGAAGCCAATTTTTAGCAGCGGACTCTTAAATTTGGTCCACTTCTGTAACCTTCCCCTTTGATAGTCGTCCAAAGTTCTTGTCGAGTTTACAAAAGCGTACATGTTATATAAGGTTCTAAGTGAACTCGTTAAAAAAGACGCGTACGCAAACGTAGAACACTTGACTGATAGATTTAAATCTAGCAGGTTCTAATCACATAAATAACAATACTCTTTTACTTTACTTCTATAAAATATTTACTGCTTTTTTTTAATGTGGAAGTTTAACAGTATTAAAAAATTATCTACTATAAATAATATTATATCACGCGTGAATATTTTCTTAATGCAAGTTTAAAATAGTACTTAAAAATTAATTATTATATTATAGTTAGTAAAAAAAATTCGTTTTTATTTTAATTATTCTACGTCAGTTTTTTATCGTAAATTTTAACGTGATCGTGCAATGAATTATTTATTATTGTTACGTAAATAAAACTTAATTGTTTATTATGGATAGAAAGAATAAATTAACAATTACTATCGTTATATCTTGTTATCTTCATAATTTTACTATTTTGTTATATTTGAATATTTTTTACTTTCTTATTTCATTCATTTTGAATATAAATAAAAAATTATTATTCACTTATTATTTACTTTCTTTTAGATTTTTGATTGATAACATACAATTTTTATATTTTAATCTATGAAGTTAAGACTATACTTACGTCGAAGATATAAATTACTAGAGAAAGAAACAGTAACATTTAGGTTATGATTGAATTAAAGAATAATTAGAAAATTATTGATAACTTTACCAATAAATTAACAAGAACAAAACTAATTTAAGAATAGGAAAAAATGAATGAACGAAATTGTAGAATTAAGGTTGAATTGACTAATAATTTATACCGATTATCAACACGTTATGTACTCAGAAATCATACTTAAAATAATGATTCTAGCATTACGTAAAAATCAAATTTTAGCTCATTGAATTATTTTATAAATTAGGGATCATTTTTTATAAAATAAATTTTCATGTATAACATTTTTAATCTTCATTTTTTAAAGTGTAAGCAATTTTTGTAATTATAAGTAAAATATTATTTGACCTCTAACCATTTTATATATTTTTTATTTATTTGAGATTATATCCCGAGTATTTTTGTATATTTTAAGTACATTGAATCTTTGACACTTAAAATAAATTGGAATGGTATCATCTTCTTTCTGATCTTACGGAAATTGATGAAATGGAATATTTAGTTAAAATAGTCTGCCTTTTAATGATTTTGAAAAAATCTTTTCTACATAACAAATAACATCAGTTATAACCGAGAGATGGTAATACAGAAAAAAATAACGACGCCCGGTGGTGAACACAAATATTTTTCATGATAAAAACAAATTGTAAATCTTATTTGTTCTAGACTGCAAAGCCTATCAAAGGTGTGAATGAATTCAATTGTTAGTTAATTATTTTATTTCGTTTATAAAAAACATATATTGTTTATATTGTCTTAATTGAATTTATGATTCTTTTTTTATTAATTCTGGAATAACAATTATATTAATTTTAATTTAAAAAGCTCATACCACTTTTATATTTTTTATATCTTTTTTATTTAAAACGAAACATCTTTGATGATTAAACGTAAAATAATAAAAAAAGTATATGTATATATGTTATATTTTTACTTTGTAAGGTTCTATTAATTGATCAATGTATGTGAGAGTAAAAGGTATTATTTTTTAATTTAAATACAATTAATAAAATTAATATTTAATTATGAATAAGAATGAATTTGTAAAATAGGTATTATAATATGTTATACTAAGTATAAATAGGTGAAACAGTACGTGGTAATTGACATAAAATAAATTAAGCTTGCAATCGTCCTATACCGACTGTTTTATTTTTCCATGTAGAAGTGGTGCGAACACGGCTACGGGAGGAAGGTTCCAAATACCAGGGCTTCTGGCAGACAACGAATACAATAATAGCAGAGGAAGGTACGCGAGGTCTCTATCGCGGCCTTGCCACTCAGTTGATCCGACAAATACCGAATACCGCCATAATGATGGCCACATACGAGGCTGTTGTTTACTTCCTGACGAGTCAGTATGAACCTGTTTCAACGAATAACAACAATGTTAACAATGCGGTTCAAAGCACAACACAGTTCTATTCCGAAACAAAAGCCAAACGTCAGCTTGTCTAGAATTTGTTAAAGGCCCCGGAACAATAAGCAAGGTGGCCACGTTTAAATCGAAGATGTTATATTGAATCGCGAACGAAATGTCGCGTTAGTAGAAACGCGGTTAGTCAGTGGGAGTTTGAATTTGTCGCTCCCACCAACCCCCGATAGATGGAGAAACGTAACAAATAACTGCGGTTGCTCTGACAGACAGACTAGCTTTTTTCCTCTTTACCGACAATTACATAGGTTCACGCATTTTTTAATGCTATTGTTTGAATAGTAACTCAGCAATAACTCAATATTCAATTCGAATATCATACCTCTATTGAAAAAGAATCTTACCAGGCTTCTTTTACGAAATAACCCATGGTACTTTATCAACTCTAGCATTATCAGAACAGTTGAAAGCATCTGCCTGGAAGTCTCTGATACCCATTTTCATCTACTAGTATATAAAATGTGTGAGCTAAAAACTCTTAAAAAATATACATTGAATTCTTTTATTGATGTAAGAATTAGTTTACAATTGATTATTAGGTACATTACTAGTAATGCAATAATTTACCATTATTGAATCCAATGGTGATCACAATTTCTCCTCCTATTCTTAATGCGTCAATTAAGTGAATTTCGCTTAAACTTAAGAAATCTCTTGATTCACTTGGAGCCAAAGGTTCTGATCTTTTCGAGTGGCGTCTTCTTTCTATGCTACAGGAATTGATGGAACAGAATATTTAGTTAAAATAGTCTGTGTCTATTGATGATTTTGAAAAAATCTTTTCTACATAACAAATAGCATCAGATATAACCAAGAGATGGTAGTACAAAAAACAATGACGACGCTCGATGATTAGCACATATATTTTTCTTGATAAAAACAAATTATAAAACTTATTTGTTCTGGACTGCAAAGTCTATCAACGGTGTGCTCGTGATTGTCTTGAAGCTTGCAATAAATATTTATGTAAAGAATTATGTACTTTCAGAAACATGCGTATTTGATTGAAGTTAACTATCTATATTACTCTATGTACTTATCAATGAAGAGGTGAAGCTAATCTGCGTGGCGGAGTTCCCAAAGATTTCGCGCAGTGCGTGAATGTTTGTCAAACATTGAATATTATTCAGACTTATTAAACAATTTTTAATGTTATTGAACTAATTAAAGTTTAATACATTTATTTTTAAAATTATTTATTTATCAGTTTGAAAACTATAAGTGTTTTTGATATATAGATACATAGATGTTTACGTTGTTGATATTTCTATTCGCCTTAAGCATAATTTTTGCACTTGATAAATACAACTGTCTCAGCGACGTTATTATTGTTTGTTTGTTTTATTGATTATAATTATCTTGTTTTTTTTTATTCAAGAGAGGCCCGTTATAATATGTAAATATGTGATAATTATTAATCGTTCAAGAATCTATGAGTAGATTCTTAATCTTTATTTTTTTCGAAAACGTAATGAACATTTACATGTATTATTCTATTTGAATCAAAGTAAAATGCAGAAAATACTTAAGTATTAATTATACGATTTAGAAAACCCCGTCATTACTTCTATCTTTTTTATTCTATTTTCTTTTTAATTAATTTATTCTTTTATTGCTTGATCACATTGATCGAAGCAAGAAGATGCGGGAATGCATACTTCTGTGATTTTAGCTTAGATAGAGACATTATGTAAGGAAATCTATTACATTGTTAAGAATTTAGATACGTATACAAATATTTTTCTTGTTTGCAGCTAAAACGCATATTTCAAAAATGTATATATAAAAATCAATATACGTAGGCAGAATGAGCAAAAAATTATACGAAAGAGCAATGATGTTCACGAAAGACTGAATTTAATTTTAACACACTTATGCCGTACCTATGTACGTCTAGTGAACGAACAGAAGAGAAGAAAAATACGCCTGATATATGATTGATGAAAAGAACTATTTATATTTGCGTTGGTATTTTTAAATGATCTTACTTTTTGACAATATATAATTCATTCAACTGTCTTTAAAATATGAATCTTATGTTTCACAAGATTAAGATAATACATTTTCGAAATCAAACATTCATTCATCAATTAAATAGGTTTCATAGGTATTATAATACTTTTCTTGGTTTTCTTGTAGACAGCAGAGAAAACAATAACATTGATGCATCAAGTACAGTATCTTGATACTGATCGTAAAATTTGTAACGAAGTAAGTTAATTTCAGAAGTTTTTCGATTGCAGAAAAGATAATTATAACGATTAAAATATGATTGTGGTTCCAGACGCCAACGATAATATCAAATATTATAGAAGTTTTGAACAATCAATAATATAAACAGTTAATTTGCAGTGTCTCTTAGGCAGAATTCAGCTTTGGCTTAGTATATAATTAAGAAAAAAGAACTAATATTTCCATTTGCGTCGAGAAATAATGTTCCTAAATGTATTAAAGTCTATGTAAACTCGTATACATTAATTTTCCCTGTTGTAAAATTTTAAGATATTAAATATGCATTGACAAAACCTTTAATTTTAAATTTTATTTAATATAACCTAAAATTATTAATTTCAAAGCAAATAGTTAATCGTAATATATTAATATATTAAATAAATAAAATAAATAAAATATACTACTTCTTTCAGAGCATTAGTTGCTTTAAACAAGAATTTTTTTAATTTATCATACAAAAATTGGTTTTAAATTTGCATATCAAAAACATTTTATATAAAAATAATTTTATATAAAATCTTTAATTACAGGCATAACAATAGAATTGTTAACTATAAGATGTAGTACGTAAAGTCTTTTAAATAAATAAAAAATTAAGTATTTATTTTAATTATACTTTGATCAATGCTTAGTTTAATTTTAAAAAGTATATTGTTTTCAGTAAGTAGTATTGGTACGCAATAGGATTTCTAATTTTTAAAGTATATGCCTGTGAAACTTGATTACGATGGCTACATGAGATTCATTGTATTAAAACGGAAACAAAAAACATACTCGGTTATTATATGAAAGCAAATATAACGAAAGTCCAGCGAGAAACCAAATAGTCAATATAAGAACTTAGAAGAACGGCGATTGGGACTCAAGAAGAGCCAAAGTTAAAATATCGAATAAATTTCGTACTTGGTAATTATAAGTAACAAAGGATGACAGACTGCGTGTTACATAATAATCGACGGTCACGCAACGAATATAAAACAACTCTCTCACAAATTTTGATTAAATAAGTTCTAAATCGTAATCAAACATTTCGTGATTTATTCTCACTTTTACTCGAAATAAATCTGTTATTTTTATAAATAGACGTTAGCGTGAAATTATAAAATAGTCTTATTGTATTAATTATAAAAAATTAATTGTAAAAAATTTAATTTTGTTATAAATGTATCATACAATATTGATAATATATTATTGAACGCTTGTACATATAAAACATATTATATGATACTTTATCATAAAATGTAGATATTGCATTCAGTAATGAGAAGCAAGAATGATGTTTTCGGTGTGCATAATATTTTATAAATTCAAGTAAATGGATTTATACATATAGTAATCAAATAACTGAGACGTTTAATTGGAGATGAATATTAATCTCTCATAATCATATATTACGTATTCTTTTAATAATAGAATTTTAACTAATAGTATTTGATATAATTTTGTAATCGTGTAACATTAAAAATTCTAATATAATTACTTCTTTTGTAATACTATAGTACAGAAATAAAAACAACAAATTTTTTTAATTTTCATTTTAAATGTAACATTTTATTTAAAATTGAATTATGTTAATCATCAAATATCCTATTCCATTCAACAGAGATTTCGCATTAGATATTAAAGTTTATTGTTTTCTTTATTGCGATCTAGATTAAAATTATCGCGTAAAACTTATTATCATAAAACTTTTATAAATAAAAATATCTTAAGTTAAACTATGTTTATAATCTATAATATATTTATAAATGAATTTTTCAATTGATATTATAATATACAATATTTACTGCTATAAGTATTATTGATGTCTAAATAATTGTTATGGAGTAATATGTATAATATAGCATTCCATTCGTTAGACATACATTAGATCACACAGGATCAGTTAATACATCTTAAATTAATTACATAGTTTCTATATATTTGATGGAATTAACTACTTAATCAAATATTTTTGTATTTTTCTATTTTATATCTTTTATTCATATTTTTCAAATCTTCTTTCAAACATAAATTCATAAAGCATATATTTTTAACCTAAAGATATTTAAACAATTTTTAGATAAAAATAATTTTAACAAACATCGTCGCACATTATGAAAATTTAATTTTTAAATTTAATTTTTTTGTATTTTGATTAAAATTTAAATCGCGCAATTATACGTAAAAAGTGGAATTAATAATAAGAGTTTTGCGAAAATATCGATATTAAGGAAGCATTTTTATTCATCATATGAGACACGAATATAAAAGTAGGTCTGTACTTAGACAATGCAGGTTCGAACTGTTTTTCGATCTCCATACGCCCGCATCTTTTCTGGTGTGTCAACTCTACAGATAAAAAGCCTTCGTATAAAATAAGAAATAATATAAGATAGTTGTGTGCTATCATTAACTTTGCAATATTTACTCGACTTGCGTTAATTAATTAATTAACTATTGAACTATCGTCGAGCTTGAAAATGAGTATAATCATCCTATCTTTAATATTAATTACTTTCATGCATTTAATAGTATTTTTTATCGTAAGTAGTAGTTGTAATTTTGATGATAAAATTTATCAAATATAAAGAAAAAATTTATATATATTTATATATATATATATTTTTGCCTTATATCTCAATAAGAAAGTACGGTAGTATTATTTTATAATGTATGTTATTACTTCTTTCGCTTTTAGGAAAATTAAGCAGAATTAATATATAACCAATTTTGTTATATATTACTGTTATATGGTAATATAATAATATCAAGTAATGATGTTGAAACGATGGATACAATGCTTTCGCGATTTATTACCAATTTTGAAATTAAAATATTAGTACAATACCTATTTCTAATAATTGTAAGTAAAAATATTGTCTAATTATAGAGTATTATAATATCACGAGCGTCTCTCTCTCTCTCTCTCTCTCCCTCTCTCTCTCTCTCTCTCTCTCTCTCCATGTTACTTAGTTTGATTTTACATTGACGGCAAAGGTAAAATACCGCAAAAAAAGAATAGTTTTTCCGAATCAGTAACGAATTCAATAACGGAAGTAACGTATACACACAAAATCATAAAAATAATAACCGAATTATTACTTCGAAATAAAGATTGTACTGTATTATAGATTAAAAAAAGATTTTAGCAAAGTGTAATAAAATTATATTTTATTAATGGGTGTCTCTTATGGTAACTAAACTAACGTCTAAATAAAAGTGAATCCACAAGCAATATCGGGCGTGTTTTCTCACACTTAAATGTACATAGACTATCTCAGACTACCAATCAGCCCTAAAATGCATTTTATATGACACCTGATATGAAAACGTTATAATAGCACAAATTTTTGATGGACAGACCGATTAAAAACTAAAATCTAAAAATGCAGTTTTGAAAAAAACAAAAAAATAAATTTGAATTGCTAATTAATTATAAATATATAAAATATTTTTTTATTTTCACTGTCATATCTATCTAATTCATAGTCACTTCTAAAATATTAAATTTTGTCAAGTGCGAATTTTTTTCCTCTATGTTATCGATATATCTGTAGACATTTGGGACACTACTTGAAGTTTGTTTGAAAATGGTTAATTCTGCTTTCTTTTCTTCAGTAAATGTACTGACACTTGAATGTACGACTGTTTTTAGGAGTCTGAAATTTTTATCGTTAGAGTTATAACGAAATTTGAAAATTTTCAAAATCGATTATTTCTTTAAAAAACCGTAAATAGTTATCACTTATAACACAAAACGATAAAAAAGGATTTTAAATTAATTCCTCCCTCAAAAACCACCCTTACGAGGGTGTGAAAATTTCGAAAAATCGTTGCTACGATAATTTTATCATTTTAAAAAATTTTATTGACCAGAATAATAGTTTATATAGAAAACAACTCTCAAAAAGAAATTGAAAAAAGAAATCGGTGCGGAACATGACTTTTCGTACGTTTTCAGCACATACGTAATTACGCGTATAAACAAACGATAAACTATTGTACAAAAAACGTTATAAAACGAATAATTTTATTGTTGACAACAATTTTTTCACAGAATACTAGAAACAATATGTTAGAGAAGATATTCTGTAAAATTGGTAACAAAATTCTGAAAATAGCAATAAAAGCCGGACTTGGAATCCACATGCACTTATATGGATACACACATACGGGCCACAAAATATTGTTAATAACAGATTTCCCTAAGACATTAAAAAGAATTTTATTCGCGAACATCGTTTAGTTCTACATTCTAAAGACATACGAAAACATTTTTTTTATCGATATCGGTCTGGAACGAGGTGTTAGCTGCACTTTATGCACTCGCAGTCTTATATACGTGAGTATATTGAGCACTACGTAGATTTTTAATAACAAGTTCCCCTAAGATATACAAAAGAATTTAGTTTTTGCAATTGTTTGAATTATAGTTATAGATGTTTTCTAATATAATCATATAATATTGGCCCGTATTCAATGTAAGAATTATAAATAAATTTATAAATTATTCGAATTTATAAAGTTTTCGAATAATGCGGATACGCATAATTGAAGCGAAAGTATTTATGGAAACATCGAATGAGTTAGAAAATTGATGAAATCGAGGAATACTTAATGCTTCTATATAGAATGTATATTAGAATTAAAAAAATTTATTTTTACTATAAAGTTTCTTAATTCTATGATTCAAGCGCTTATTAATTATATTATAATGTGCCAATCGTCTCGAGCTACTGATTAGATGGAAATGTTTATTTTGAAAAAATAAAAAGCGACATTGCCGCTTTGCAAAGTGACAGAGTTTTGTTAGTGATTCGTCCAAATGCTATAATCGATGAGCCTCGTCGATTTCGGCCGTCGCTTCGAAACTTGCATGTGTCAGATTTTACGTGCAAACAACTGACACATCTACTTGACCACTGTTGCGTCAAACTTCTTTCAACTCACTGATGTATCCGTACTCTCATGTTTAAAAATATAAAGATGTATTTTTTTTAGTTTTTCTTTAGTTTTCGTTGTTTCTTATAATTGAATATATCTTAAAATGATAATGTAAAAGAGTTATGCGTAAGATTTCTTATATTTAATGTCAAATTTTATAATATACAAATCTTAATGAATAATTTACCTACCTTTTTACTAATATTCAATTGTCTTATAAATATCTAAAAATACTAATATTTCATCTGGAAAATTATTATATTTTAAAACATATCTTTTCGGAAATACTCAGAAATTGTAATGCACAATCTTTTATTGTACGAAATTATAAATGCAATTTAGACATTTTTTTTGTACATTCTATTGCACATTACGCATAAAAATCAAATACACTTGCAAATAAAAACAACAGTCGAATTTGGTGATGTTTATAGACATAACTTTTAGGAAATCACGTCATCCGAGACCACTCGAATTAAAATAAAAAAATTTAATATTTGTGTTTAATCTGTACATATGAAAACTTCATTTCGAATTTTTTAATTATTTAAATTTATTTTTATATTGTAAAAACTTTCAATATCTAGATTAAAAAGATCAATTATAGCTATCAATGTGTAACTTAAGTTTAATGAATTAAGTGTAAGATACAAAAAAAAAGTTTAACACATTTTTATCAATTTTATAAAAATAGAATACACTATAGCTTCTGTAACATAAAAGTCAATATATTAAAAAAAATAGAAATTTAAAAAATTCTTAAATTATAAAGAAGTAGAAAATTTACATATCCGCTCCTATCAATCCATCTAACACACTTTAATTGTTAGCTAAATACATACCTCAACATTTTATTGTTAAATATTATGATTCGTATAAATTACAATATGTGTAGAAATGTTTCAGAAGTTGAAAAAATAAAATTTTTAAACATGAGATTTTTCTTTAAAAAATCTTTAAAATTATATAATTATGATCTGAAAATAATAAAAAAATTTATAATTTTAGAAATCCTTCATTCTCCAAACGATTGTTTATAATAATCATTTAACACTTCTAGATAAAAAAATGTTATATAAACAAAAACTTTATATATGGTGCTTTACTGTTTGTACAAAATTACGACATATAAATACGCGTATTAGATTCTCCGCCAACAATTCAAATTAATTATTAATGTATTATAGCTATTATACTGTAATACTTATTATTTATAAATTTTGTGGCTGTTAATAATTTATATATTATGTACCGGTATTTATTTATTATATAAGAAATACAAGTTCGTAATAGCATATCATTACAAGATTTGCAAGTGGCCTAATTTAAGAAAGATAAACTATAACAATATATATATATATACAGGATAATAAGTTAGAGAAAAAAGATAAAAATTATTAAGAAATGATTATTACAATTACGTATAAACTTCTATAAAAAGATATAAGCAAAACTATTCAAATTAAATTCTTTAAGTCTTACAAAAAATGAAAGAATAAATTATTGTAATCCTTTCCGTATCAAAAATTTAAAATTATATTAGATCACGGGGTAGTGGAAACGAAGTGAAATAGAGATGCTTATTTAAGAAAAAGCGACGTTGCCGCGTCGCAAGTTCTAGACTTGCAACTTAAGCTTTTATCAATATTCGATGGTTTAAAATTATATATTAAAAGTATTTACTATCAAATATTATAAAGTACTTTCTAAACTCTAAAGTTTTCTATAATACGAAAATTGAGATAAAATTTTTTATACCTCATTAGTGTACATTTCCTTAAATAGATGTATTGCAATTTCACGACATATCCTTAAAAAAGAAATAAAATTTTAAAGCTGTAGAAATTTGAAATGAATGTGTGTTTTTTATAAAAAACATAAATTTGTATAGGCTTGTCAACGCTTGATTAAATAACAACATTTTTTAGACATTATCAAGTTTTTTTCATTTTATTTCAAGTTTCCATTCGAAAGTTATTTTTTTAAAAATAAAGAAAAAGAATTTTGAAACGAATATGTATAAACTTTTTCTATTTCTAAATAAAAAATTTTGAAAAAATATATTTAGACTCAATCTTATCATCGCCACTTTAAATTTAAAAAGTCCAATAAAAAATTTTCCTAAGGGTAATTTTACTTTTTCGCAATCGCATTTGCATCTATAAAGTGTAAATCTTTAAAATTTCGACTTTCTCATTATCTCAAGTTCTGAATACATAAAAAGTTACTTTCTATGTATTTATTTTTTATTTCTATAAAGTTAATGATTTCCAAAATCTAATGCTTTAAGGGAAAATAAAAACATGAAAAACAATTTAATATTTAATTTAATTTATATTAAATACTAAATATTTAATTTTCGCTTAAGACTACGTAGTATAATTAAAATGTAATCATTTGTTTAAAACTTTGCTTATCAAATTAAGTTTTTTTAAAATTATCTTAAAGTTCATATTTATCTTTCCTGATTTAACTATTTAACAAGGTAATATACCTTGTTATTATAGGTAGTTACGATAAAAAAATTAAATATTTTTTAACCTTTTTTATATTGAATTTATATGAAAGTTATTTATATCAACGTACTACTACTATAATGTTCCAGAAAAAGTACTGTTTTTTTATTTTACAATATTCAAATAATTAATAATAGTATCAGTACTTAAATATCGTAAAACTAACTTAAGAAATTTTACATCTAAAATCAATTTTCAAACATCATAATTCCATTAATGTGCAAACACTTCTTATTATTTCATTCAATTTATATGTTGTATTTATTTCTAAAAAAATTTTAAACAGAAAATATTCACATAATGAAGAATTATTTATGTTAAAAAATAAAAATTGTTTACCCTTTTATGCCTTTGAACTTAGAGATAAGCGCTTAAATTCATTTTATAAAAAAACTATAGTTAAACTAGTCATAAGTCTTATTAATTGAAATTGTAAAAATATTAGTGAAAGATATATCTTTTGCAAGTAAACAAAAATTCAATATTGTATTATAAAAATTATTGTAAAAGTTTAACAACTTATGAAAGTATTTTATTATACTAGCACCATTTTGACAGAATTCTAATTATTTTATTTTTTAGAAAGAATTTAATACATAGTCACATATACTCAATATTAACATATAAATAAAACGCATTTAAATAATTACGTACAATATTATTCTTTTGAAATTTCCAATTAAAGAAATTCACGACGTTAACAAAACATTAAAATATTATTATTAGCCTATCACGTGTACATGCTTTCAAAATATAGATTTATATATATATATTAATTTATATAAATTAATATATATATATTTGTAGTATATAATATATAGTATATAGTATATAGTAATATATAATGTAGATAAAAGTAAAATATCAAACAAATTAGACATACATTAAATCATTTATTAATTACAATTTATATCCTCTTGAAAATTAAATTTATAATAGACTTATAATAGAAATTCTGAATTATTTATATTAATTCTATATTAAGAAACACATATAGTGCAAATATAAAAATGTCAACAATAATTTTTATCAAAATAAATAAAATTAAAATATAATCAATTAAAAATTGTTCTACTAAAAAATGCTATACAAAAATTATCTGAAAATTTATGAGGCAGTAGGTTTTTAAAGAAAAAATTAATTTTTTATTAATTTTAATATAACTATATTTTAGAAAAAATTTTATAGAAAAAAATTTAAGATATTTTTATGTGTTATATTTTACTTATTTGATTAATTTATATACTAATCAAATATTTGCGTTCTTCCTACTAAACAGATCTGAAAAAATTATCTTAATTATATTAAAAAAAAATTTTTTTTACAATAAATTATATTAAAAATAAAAAGATAAATAATTTTTGAATGTATAAAAAATAATATCTAATGAAAAAATACAACTTATCTCAACTTGGACAAAAAATTTATCTGTATACATATATATATTATATCACTTCTTCATAAAAACATTAATACTACTCAATTATTGATTCATACTTTAAGTATCAATCTAATAAAAAATGAAAATTATAACATCAAACTTTTAATTTAAGTCATAATATAAATAAAAAATATACATATACAAGAATGGATTAATTTTAGTGACATTAACATTACATTTTAATAATTCACTTTTCGCTCACTGTTGATTACATCATCAACTTGAAATTAATAGTTAAATAGTAATGGCAAAAGGTTATCAGCGAACGAGTTATAAATATGGCTCATCTTTAAATCAACGCATTTGGTCCTTTTTTATTTAATAATTGAATAAAATGAAACTATAACGTTTCCGTAATCTATCTTATTTTAAATAAACATTCGGTGTGCTTTATTTTCACTATCATACATAATAAAAATCGCAATTTTTTCTAACGCAATTCAAAATTGAATCTAAATAAATTTTCTTAATTATCCGATCTTTTATAACCTAATATGAAATATGTTAAACAATAAATTAATAACCATTCTACTCTTCGATTAATTACACATGAAGAACTAAAGTTAAAAGTTTCTTTACTGTGTTAACTGCATCTTAATGTTATACAAAAACGCTTAATTAATTACAAATCTGGTTACTTTAATTCACTGAAATTGATTATAATATCTACTATAATAATAAAAACTTACGTATTAAATATGATTTTTAAAAAGAGAAGAGATCAGGATAAAAATATAGTTTTAAAAACTACTACATAATTGATGAAGAGGTTCGTGCAATTTTTCTAAAATTGTAATTCTAAATGATAATTCAAGAAAATAAACAAGTAGATCAATATTTTCAATAATAAATTAACTGCTAAAAACTTTAATAAAACATATATATATATATATATATATATATATATATATATATATATATATATATATATTGCTTGTAATAAATATTACTGAATGCTGTTTTTGTTATTGAATATTCTTTTACAATATTCGACTAAAAATATTCACATACAATCAACAAACGTTAGTAATATAAAATGCGTGTAAAAACATACAAATAAGATATATATGAGTTCACTTATTTCAAGTACCTTTTCTGTAGATCTTCAAAGCATATATTTCAATACAGAGCTAAATTAATTTTTATTGTATATTTTTCATTTCATAATATAATACAAATAAATGGTAGATTAAGTAGCAGAAAAATAATTTATAAATGATTATAATAATGTAAAACAGAAACTTTATAGGTAAATAAAACTGTAATATTTTACAATTTAATAAATTATTATTAAAAAATTCCTAAAATTGCTTGAGTATAAATACAATACCCAATTATAAAAGATAGAGAAATGAATAGGTCTTTAAAATATACAAGAAAATAGTTTTTTATCAAAATTTATATAAGGATCAATTTTCATCGAATAATTGTTACATAGTTTCAAAATCGCTGCTTAAAAAATTTTTCTAATGTTTTATTAGACCTTTATGAAACAACTGATAATCAATAAAATTTTGATTTAGTATGTATGTATTCGTATTTATATTAACTATAAAATATTATATAATAGTATCAAAAAGGTTCTAAATTTGATTAAAATCTACAAATTAGCTTAAACGATTTTATTTTTGGTTACTCTGTATGAATAAAACATTTCTTCTCAATCCTGTTGACTTGAAAAAAAACTATGATGATATATCGATTAAATGTGAATCAGACCTACGTTTTTTATTTAGTTCAATGACGACAGAATAATTAATCAGTGAAAAGTATTTTCCAAAATTTTTGTTTGTTGGTAAATTAAAATTAATGGTATATTAATTTTTTTGCTTATTTTTTTAATATAATACAATATTCTAAAGAATTTCATGAAACTGTGTGTACTCTCCATTTTATTTATAGAATATTTATATTTCAAAAATAATAACATAAGAAATATGTTTTCGTACAATAAATAATTACAATATAATGAAGACGTATATATAAAATGGTATATCATAATTCTACAATTCGATAGTATCATTTAATATGTCATGCTCGGATATATTAATTAAAAGTCTTATTAGACAAATTCATAGTATACTTTTAATTGACATCTTGAAAAAATTAATAATATATTATATATTATTTAATGAAAGAACATAATTAATAAAAATTGTAGTAACAAAAAAATAAATTTTTAAGTTACTTTTAAATTGCATATTATAACATATATTAAATTCATGCTAAACTTGGCAATGAATTACAAAATTTTCAAAATATAACGTAATAAAAATTTTTATAATAATTTTTTTCTTTCAACTACATTATTTTACATTATTCGACATTATTAAAAATTTAAGTTTAATATAACTCTGTCTTTCTGGTACTTATAAAACATAACTATTAGTAGAAATTTAAATTACTGCGTGGAAACCCGAAGTTCAAGGGCATACAATCAAAGTACCTCATCAGAATGCCATTCAAGGAAAAAACCTCAAAAGCTATGAAAGTGACCGCTTTAACTACTCCACGCTTGAATTTCGCTATGAAGATTCATCTTCGTTTCTCTAATTTGAGGAGCCACATATTCTAATCAAACAATTTAGATTTTAATATAAACTTTTGTTGTTACTCTTGTCTAAATTACTTTTAATAATATAAATCCTTGTAATATTTAAAAAATATTATTATACTTTACTTTTTCCTTATTTTATATAAGAAATAATGAAATTGAAACTTGTCTTAATACTATCTAAAATAATATGAGGTTTGCAGCAAAAAAATACACAATGTGCATCATTACAAGAAACGTTCAAAGGTATTATATGGTTGAATAATACATTACCGATAGACAATAATATCCAATTAATAAAGTTGATTGCCTACCTATTTTTATGAATTTTTTTATATACATTCATAGATAATATTGTAACATTAATAGTTAATTAAAATGTTACTATCTCTTCCAATTTATCTAAGATTTGATGTTAAAAAATTGTAATGTTGATTCTTAAATGAAAAAGTTTGAAAATAATACTCATAAAGACTGTACTTAAATACGATTAATATAATTTTATTAATTTATTATAATTTTATTAATTTTATTAATTTTATAATTTTATTAATTTATTAAATACTTAATAATAAGTAATATGCTTTTTACGCCTTATAGAATCCTAATTTTTTTATAATAAAATGATGATGAAATTGATATCTAAATTTTTTATTTATTTTATGTATAATTAAATAATGTTATCAAAAACGAACATAAATTATCAAGACATATTTTAATTAATCAAGTAATATTAATATTTTTATGTGATACATAATTCAATATTTGAAACATAATATGTAAAAAATCTTTATAAATATATGAAAGTAAGTATATAAAGTATATGAAAAATTAGTTTAACTTAATTTGAAAAGCAACCATATGTATGCATATGCACGTGTACGTATGCAAAACAAACGAAATCCATTTTCAATTTTGGTTAATTTTAACCATATTTTGATTAATTTTACTAATAATAATAGTGATTCATTTTATTATTTGTTACGAGACTATTACGTAGTATTAATTCTAATTGTTCAGATAAATATCATTATTTATAAAATTATCCTTGCTGAATTATTTACTTACTGCGATCAGGAAGAATGGATTTGCAGGATCATCTTTAAAAGGATGAATGCATTGCCGCGCGGAAAAAGGATGGGACAAATGGTGAAGAAGGGTAAAAAGTATGTTGTTTGATCTCGACGACGCTAAACGTAATGTGACCGAGGGTACGGCGAAAGAGGGAAAGAAAGAAAGATTTGGTTTTTTGTCAAAGACGGCCTTCGACTAAGGGATGAAGATGTGGATTGTTATCAAAGTATGCGGATTTTTATGGGTCCTCGCTTCTTCCTTTCTCCAAGTTTCGAAAGAATTCTCTTCCCTTACGGGCCCGATACTCCTTTTTTTTAAATCTTGCCCAGAGTCAGGGTGCATAAACATACGAAGCTTGCTTCGTTCTTCTATGTATTTTAATTTTAATCTTGTTGTAAACAACTTTTATTTTTTAAACTATTATTAATTTTCATTACAAAGAATTCTTACGCGCGCGCACACACACACACACACACACACACACACACACAAATGTTTAATGAGAATTTGTTAATTACAATTTTTTTTCGAAAAAATTTTCAATCTTACAGAAAAGTTTATTATTCTTATATTGTTAAAGTATCTCAATATCATCCAAATTTCTTGTCATAAAAAAAATATATTTTTATATATTTACCTTATAATAACTTACAAAAATTTCTTTGTATTTGAATAATATGGTAATTAAAATAAACAAAAATTCGTTGCGAAATGTTTTCAAAAATATCAGTTTATAAGGCTAATAAAATCAGTTAGTAATTCTAAAGTATTATTATATATATAGAGAAAATTTACGAAATTTGATCAAGCTCTCATAAAAGTTTTATATATCTTAAGTGATCTTTTCTAAGGTGAAGGGATGAATAACTCAGCAAGTAGTTAAAATATATAAAAAATATATTATTAAATTGTGTGATACTGATATAAAGTCCAATTGATTGTATTGGAAATTTAAGATCTTACTTTGACTTAAGCTTTGTTTCTGAATATTGTAAAAGTTTTCAATATTTTTACAAAAAAATTACTAAAAAAGTATAAAATAATTAATTTGAATGAATTAGGCGATTTTATTCTGAAACCATACGTTAGATAAGATACCAATAAACAAAAATTTATTCAATAATTATTCGTAACTTAGTTTACATAATTTATGGCAAATAATACTAATACTAATATTATCCGTAAAAATCGCTTGTATGTATCATGTTTAGTATAAAGAATAACAAATTTGTACAATTTATATGGATAACAATCAGAAAATCTGAATTTTTTTAAGAAGTTACATCTATACTCTATCACTTGGTAGAGTGCGTATAGAAAATCTAGAATTTTTCATCTCTGAATACGAAAAATTCTTCCTCGTTGTTACAAAAAAGTATGTTCTTTTTCTATCAGAGTATAGGTAAAGATAAATGTGAAAGAAACGGATGGGCAAGAGGGAGGCGTACTTTCCTTTAATCCTCAAGTTTTCCTGACGGCCCTTGGATATTGCGACATCATGAGGAAATTTAAAGAAAAATTAATCCATCATAAACAAATACGTGTTTGAAGCCTGCTTCTTTAGAGACTTGAGTTGTTTTTTAATTTTTTGAGTAATACACTATGAATTTTTCTCTAATTCCTTCGCGATATCTTAGTCGTATTATATTTAACACGTGTTATAAGAGCGACATACATTAAAGAAAGTTGCACCTCTGCCATTGAGTAAGAATAATGAATTAAAAAATTAACATAAAAAAACTGTGATAGAAATATTTTTTTCAGTTTAATCAATTATTAATTTAATTTTATTGTTTATGAAATTATAAATGAAGCAATAACTAAAAATAACTGCAAGTATTTAGATTAATAAATGATTTATTGAAATCATGTAAAACGAAAATCCATTCATTTTAAAAATTTTACTCGAAAAATGAAATTAAAATATTATACAAATTTCTTATTAGTAAATATTAAAATTTACTTTATCACGTATAAACTAAAGTGAGATTTAAATGTAAATGAAGCTCATTAAATATATTCATAAATATATTCATTCATCCAATCGAATGCTTAATACTGTTTGCAGTATATTTGATTTATGGCTCTAATATCTCCATATGATCAATAGCATGTGTCATTAGAAGTTTATATTTCACAAGGAATATAATTCCAAAATGTTGTTTATCTAGATCGTTTATGTATGTAGTTAATTATAATAATTTATTCAAAATAAAATGTACGTATTAAGTAAAAAGTAGAAATATAAATAGAATGAAAAAGATAAAAAATAAAAATTGGGAAAATTTTAATAGAAATATTTTGTTTATCTATTGTGTTGTAAGATATATAGATTTATTAGGTGAATTAATATAATCTTAGAAATTATTTCGGAATTTGAATGAAGAGTTCAGTAAAAAAAACTTTTGTGCGTCATAAAACTAAGTAAAAAAACTATAATTTTATTCGTAATACGTTAAAAATTATCTCAAGCTACATTCTACTGACATGAAAAAGACGCGTGCGCGCGCGTATGGCTATGGCTGTATTGTTGTTTTAAGTACATAGAAATATTTGAGAAAACATTTGATTTTACGTACATGGCAGTTAATCCGTATGTAAATTAATTTGAGGGTTTTATAAATAGTATTTTTTTTTTATTTCTTAAAAAGAAGTGCAACAAAATTTTTGGTACTTCCATAAATACGTATTCTGATATCGATTTGCTGTATTCATACGTAAAATAAAAG
The DNA here is from genome assembly GCA_018907045.1 of Wiebesia pumilae. NCBI lineage: Eukaryota > Metazoa > Arthropoda > Insecta > Hymenoptera > Agaonidae > Wiebesia > Wiebesia pumilae. Next base: position 3,942,722 of record JACCHZ010000105.1, on the reverse strand, counting down.
TTTTATCGTATTAATTAAAGTTATAAATTTTGGTCGTTTATATGATCGCATATTAAAGGTCGTAATAAATAATACATTATTATAAATTTTTAATTATATTTATAAATTTAATACTACGTTAAAATATAAAATGCATTATGTTTAAAATTTATAATTTAATTACATAAGTAACAGTAATATTAATATTTTAAATAATAACATTTACAAATTTTGGTCATTAATATTAACTCTGATCACAATTTTGTACCTTACTAAAAATATTATTAATAAAAATATTATTGAATATTTGTTAATTTTTAAATATATTTGAGGATATAGCGCACTTTATATATATATATATATATATATATATATATATACAATTAACAAAAATAAAATGTGTATTACAGGCATACAGAAAAAATAATAATAAATTTACATTATAATGAACAGTAAAATCTTAATATTTTGAATTATTATCCAATATTGTACTGATTTGATTGAAAGCTTAATTTAGAATTTATATCATGGTAAAAAATATTTTTTTAATTTTCTTTTTATATAATTATATAATATTTGTGAAACACTCAATTATAAAAAATTTATCAAAATTATAATCTGTCTGCTATGATTTATCTGCAAACTGATATTTTAGCAAATTTACGTTTGCTAAAATGGATATTTTAGATATATGAAAAGATAGAGTAAACTTTACTATTGTTGATTTATTACGACGAAAAACCTGGTTATTATTAAATTTTTGTTAGCCTGAAAAACATATTGCGCATTTAAATGTTATTCCCATACAAAAATATGAAGTTGCTAAAAAAGTTAATTACCAGAATTAAATACTTTAGAAATTATGAGAAATAATTTAATTGTTTTGGTCATTGGCTTTTGCAGTAGTATAAAAAGAAAAATACTTTAAAATACAGTTCAGTATTCATACAACATATTGCCATTTTGCGCTTAGACGAATTAAGTTTTTATTAAGAATCATATTTTCAAAACGTATCATGCATTCATCTAAGGTTTACCTCCATTATCAAATGATTACAGTTTTACAGTAGATAATTAAAAGTACAGTTAATACACATATTCAAAACAGCTTCATAGAATACAAATTCTATAATACATAGTTATTTATATATACACTATAAACGTGAAAACAATTTTAGAGAATATGTTATTGAATGATAAATATGACACACGACTTCTACATTGAGTGGAAAAACATCAATAGACCGCATTGTTATTTAAAAAATGTGCAGCCATGCATTAAGCGTGAGGTTATTGAGAAAACTTCAGTTTGAAGTAATTATGTCAAGAGATTCATCAGATATTTACATACTTGCAACGAAAATAGACTATAATTTTAATCTAAAAAAACGTTTAGATTTTTTTCTGAATTTAATTAATTATCAATAAAGCTTGTAATAAATATCCAAAAGATCTTAAAGAATCCTAAGCAAACTAAATGTATGATTAATATCTGCCCATTTAGCGAATATTGTATAGATTTTCACCTTATTAAATAAAAATGTATACTCATTATTTTCTCTTGACTAAACAGTAATTACATTACAAATATACAAATAATTCAAATTGAAGGTAATATTATTTTTACGATAAAATTAGTTGAAATTTTTAAATTGGTTTGAGATTGTTAAAAATAAACGAAATATTGTTTTTATATAGGATTATTATAATGTAAAGTGAAAATTTTATTTAACATGAAAATGAAAGATATTTAAAAGGATATTGGTTCATTAATGGAGGCAAAATGAGTGTTTTGTCGTTTATTTTATTCATCAAATTGATAAAATGCATTTCACTGCTGCTTCTATCACTCTAATCTCAAAATAAAAATAAAGGATCATTTGATAACATTGACCATTAACTAACATCAGCATTCATTAGAAAATTATAAAAATAAACGAGAAAAATCGATTCTTCAACGTAGCGAGTTATCAGTAATGCGATAAACGTTGAAGTACCGTAATTTACCTAGTACCGCATCCCCTCCACCCCTCCCACCGCCCACCCGTAAACTCGCTCGTCGCCCAGAGAGTAGAGAGTTACTTTTAGGCAGTCAACGAAAGCCCGCGTGCGAAGGTTTCTCGGAAAGACGAATTTCGCGGCGATAACTCGGATGTTCTAAAGTGCGCGATACTCGCAGGACGCGTGCGCGCTATCGACCTACAACTCTCTCTCCCGCCCGACAAGGAACAGAAGGGAGCGAACGGTGAAAAAATAACAACACGCCAGTGTAGAAGCGCCGGCGAGCCGCAAGGTGAGCTAGAGTCAAGCTTCACTCTTTCTCTTTCTTTTTCTTTTTCTCTTTCACAGCGAACGTCGTCGTCATTTCCCTCTTGTGGTGCGTACGAGACTCGAACGCGACTGGCGAGCGGCGTCAACAATAACGAACAGTAGAGCAGTGAGCGTCGAGTTGACTACACGAGCTACTTTTCCGTGACCACCACCGCCTAAGCTGCTGCTTTGTCTCTGCTACGTAACGTCGTGCTATATAACGACTGTTCACGTGGTGCACTCGGACGAAATCAGGCACAAGGGAAGCCGGCATATCCTCCTTTTGTTTACTCGCTTGATTCCGGTCGAAAGAGGGTAGGGGTGCGATCGGGAAGGGGACGCGAGAGCGTGGGACTATGCCCGAGATAAGAGAGTGGATCGCGCCAAACCATTCGAATAGCCGCGCGTAGAACACGAGGTCGGAGCTAGAGGATGGCCAAGTCACTGGAGGGCAATAACGGATTCTTGAGGTCGCAGATCATTAGCGAGCAAAGGGAGCCGTCGATGATCGACGGGACCGACGTTCCCATCACCGTTGCGCCAACTTCGTTACAGGTACGACTTTACTGGTGCTTCTTCTACTTAAACACGCACCCTCAAGATAGAGATCCTTGTCCTTATTCGAACTGCGTTCCCATTTACATTCTTAGACACTCCACTTACATTCTTATCTACTGTAATTGACATGTGCTCCCTATTTTCGATTATCTTCGTTGGTTTTCATTTCGTCTTTATCTCGCCTAGATCGTCCCTGACAATTTCACTTAAAATCACATAATATTTTTATCGTCTTTCTTTTAATTACAACGACCATCTAAATTCCCCATTGCTTATTTAATGCTTCTTTGATGACAATTAGGCCCATAAATGGAGACAACTTTGCATTAATTGTGTTTCATTTATTTTTATTTTACTTCTATTCCATGTTCTGTAATGTCTTACTATTATATGCGAATAATCAATTTTACAAAAAGCTTATACCCATACAAATAAGCAACCTCGGGGTGTTTTCCATTCCGATTTTGACTAATATGAAGAGTACTGTCGGTTATTATTTAAAATATTCAGTTCTTTCATAAAAATTAATAACTTACAAACTTATTGCACATTAATTGATTCGTCGATCTTAAATACATTTACAAATGTAGTAATTAAATTTATGCAATTTTAACAATTCTGTAACATTAAATCGTAAGATTGTTCTTTTTGTATAATTAAATAACCGGCAAATAATAACGATGAGTTTAAGATTTAGAGTACCTTTTACAACGATAATAAATATAAACAAAAATGTAGATATTAAGAATATATTTTCTTTAGATTTATCGTGTACAAATATATTTATTATGTATTATTAGTACATATACTAATTTTACACAATATTTATTTGGATGACCAAATTTTTATACAAATTATAATCTTGTATTATAGGGAGTATTAAATTAGATACTTTAAAATTATATACATATTCCTTTTTAATATCTTAAATTACACATTAGCTTCAATTAAATTAAGCTCTTTAGCACTACTAATTTTTATTATATTTGTTCAAAATGTAACATTTACATCTTAATTAAATATGAACCAAGAATATAGGCGTACAAAATCTAACTAGAACTTACATATATTTAAATATTATAATTTTGATTGTTGATAATCTTAATATATTTTTTAAGTTTCATGGAGAACGTAATATGGTACAAGGTTTTCAAAAATATGCAATTAAAGACATTTTAATTTAAGTTTTTTAATGAGATAATAATATCAGTGTTAGTGCTAAATTAGATATTAAAATATTTTATAAGTATTAACCTTATGTTATATTGATATCTATATTTTACAATTTTTAAACAATAATATCAATGGAGCTTATATCAGAATATAATATAACTAAAATTATAACATTTAATCTATAATTATGTTAATTTTGTCTTCCATGTAAATTAATTCATGTTTATTATACATTTAGAAAAATCTTAATTTTCGATAAAAATATTCATAAATTTAATATTTCTAATTATTTTACTATTTAACTTAAATTTATTGTTTTACTAAATGAAAATTTAAGTGACTTTCATTTTTCTTATATAATAGTTCTTTCTTATATAATTTCTTATAAATAGTAATTATAACTATATTATAAACTATATTATATAATAATAACTATATAAATAGTAATTCTTATTTTTTCTAAAAGTTTAGTATATATTTTTGTAAATATTTTCTCCAATTCGTTATGTACTTCATTTTCAGTTACTTTTATTTTTAAGTATTTTCTTTCAGTTTCCGTTTGGAGTTCATATATATGAGTTCTTATTATAATTTGGTAGCCAATTTTCTCATTCTTTATTTAATAATTTATCATATATTAAAATTTTATTAAAGTTTAAATAACTTAGTCTTAAATTTTTTTTAAATTTCCTTTATTAACAGTTTTTTTATAATTTATTCAAATTAACAAATTTTATTGTAAAATATTCTTTGTTTACAATTTATAGATAGTTAAGTGTTTTTAAGATTGCGAAAGCTTGATGAGAATTAATATTACATCTTTTGATATTTCACAAAGTAATTTTTTACCATTGGACAGGATTACGCCTTGAACCGATTATTTTTTTATATGTGCGTCTGTAAATACACATTCATAGTCTGAATATATTCTTATGTATTTTTTATCTAAGTTATGTCAGTTTTTAATTTTGATTTTTTATATAATAAATTTTTTTTAATCCCAATATAATTTAATTAATTTCATATCATTATTCTACTTAGTCTTTTTTATTCTTAAATTTAGAAATATTACTTTAATAATTAATGTTTCACTATGTAATTTTTTTCTTAATGTACAAAAATACTGTATATGATAGATATTTATTAATATTCTATTTGTTTTTCTGTTTCAATTACATGAAACTTTTAGAATATTATAATTCTAATTCTGTTGATTGTTTATTCTTATTAAGAATAATCATTTATACTCTTAAAGAATTTTAATACTTTTTTTTAAATTTCTAATTTTATTACTTTATCTATTTTAAAATGTTTATTAATATTACAGCTTTTACAAATAGTTTAAAATTGTAATATATCATTTTTACAATTAGTATTTATGGTGACAAAATGATAATCGAATCTTATAATTATTTTATAATAGCATACTCTTAACTCACATTGGGATAAATTTTTCATCGATAAAATTTTTTAAAAAATAAGAGATGCTTCTTAATGACTTTATATATTTTTTAAACCTTCAGAACTGTTTTCTGCATATTAAGTCACATGCTGTTTCCAAACATGGACTCATAGCAATTACATCATTAAATCTTGGTTTGATTAAAAAATAATTAATCAATCTTTTGTCGTATGGTGCTCTTTAAATATATTTTAAAATTTTACTATAAAATTGTTTAATGTATACAGTATCTAAATTTTTCACTAACAGATATTTGTGAAATTTTTTCTAACAAGTGCATTATTAACAGCGTTAATCTGTAATTGTTTTTGTGGAATTTTGTTTCATTATTTATTCGTTTTTGTGTATATTGTTTCCTTTGTTTTATATACAAGCAACAATAATTTGTTACTTTAGTAATGTTTTACTGTATGTCTGCAAAAATTTCTAATTTTAAAGATTTTGTATACGTATATAATAGATATTTATAGTAGTATTTTCAGTAAAATGTTTTATAAATTTGTAGTATTAACGAAAACAAGAGCTTATATTTTTGTTTTATTCAGAACAATTTTGAATTTTGTTTAGATATATTTGTTATTTAATTATTTTCTACTATTTTGTTCTTCTTATTCAAAGTATTATTAAATATTATGATGTCAAAGTATTCAAAGAATTATTAAATATTAATGTCGTTGGTATTGCAATGAATTTATTCTTGATATCGAAACTATTCAATTGTATTTCAATTCGTTTTCTAATATTTTAGCAATGTGTATTTTTATAATTAATTCCATATAATTTATTTACATATTATTATTAAAATTTCAGTTTCAATATTACCATCGCAGATAGTTTTTCTCTATACAAAACGTATTTGATTTTAAAAATTTTTCAAAGACAAATTATTTAAGAAAGACAATATATATGTAATTATTACATAATAATTATTATCTACATTCTCTATCATAGTACGATACACATCGCATTTTTATTTATGCCGTGTAATATTTTAACTATCGAAGTATTAAAACTGTTAGTAGTAGTTAATATAATTTGTTTATTTATATATTATAAATACATAGTATTTCATTATCAAGTATTACGAGCAATGCTATTGTTCCATTATAACTATTGATTAATTTACTTTAAATAATTATTGTAATTGTATTTTAATAACTAATAATCTACTTGTTTTGCTGACTTGTGAAAATTGATTCGTGACTGTACTCTTTTTCTTTATCTTTTAATGTAATCTAATTTTCAATAATTAATTTACCATTTGTACTTAGAAGTATTACATTTTACAAAAAATTAGATATTGAAAGCTTTCTCTATTTAGAGAAAAACAATCAATCTGTAAGTAGTTCAAACCTTTTTTGGCATTTTATCATTAATAGCTGAATTTATAAAAAGATGTCCGAAATTTCACATATGCCAATGTACTTATTTAAATATAATAGAGTTTAATAAATTATGGAAAAGTGACATTTAATGTTTATGGTACCGAACAGATTCTCAATTATCAGGAGTAACATTGAATTAAAATAGTTAAATAATGTCATTTGATCATTAAAAATCTGTTTGATATTTTATACTTACGTATTTATAAATGCTTGAATTTCTTCTAAGATTTATTTTCCTACTTGTTTATTCGATCGGTGCTAGCTTACAGATTATTAAATACCGTTGTTTAGGAAACAATATATTGAAAATATATTTTATGACTTAATATATATTTAATACATTTGCTTTTATTCCAAATAAAATTTAACTTGCATTAGAACATATTTAGATTCCTTTATTATGTTGTTAATTAAAAATAATAATAACATTATTATTTTTAATTAACCACTTAACTTATAATTTATTTAAACTTTTAAATATTCTCTATAAAAATTATATAATTAGCGAATAATTATTGCATATTAATTCACTACTTATTTGTTTCCTAAAGTTCTTTATCATTACATATTTATAGTAATTTGGATCTAATGTGTTAAATGAATTAATATTTAATTAATACTACCTTTACTCAGAATTGTTAAACGATCCATGTAAAATGTAGTTGTAAGCTAAATTTACAAAAGACACCTTTAATATAAAGTAAAATATTGTAAAGTATAAGAATAATAGTCAACAAGTTAAGTAAAAATCCTTGGAAATCTGAGGTGATGTAAAACAAGGTAATCCGTTTTCATTACCAATAATCAATTTGGTTCTTATATATTTTACTTCATCTTAAATTAAATAAAAATATATTTCTTTAAATAGCACATCATTTACATTTAAATTGCATTATTAACAATCATATGACTTTAGTTTAATAAAAAGTATTAGAAAATCGTGTTTGAAAGTACAGAAATTTTAATAAAAACAAGAAAAAAACATTAAAAATGCGATTAAATCATGAAAATGACTATGTAACAGTTTTTAATAAAACTTGAGTAAAATTCTAAAATTTTAGGCATTTAGGAAGATATTATTATCAATGATTGAGTCAAATTTTTTTTTATACATTGCTTAATTAACTTTGTTACATCCACCCAAATATACTAGAATCTGTGGTCAATTTCTCTTCATGACAAAACTTCACAGATATTTATATCAGTCATATTACATTCTCGTAGACATGTATTTACATTTAATTTATTCTTTAATTTATCCTTCATAACGTATAATATTAGATAACGTTCACATTTATTATATTTAAAACACAAGGTGTTTATTTTCAGTCTTATTTATGTCTACATTGTTAAACCCAATAATTGTGGGCAGCTAAGACTGAATTTTTTCTTAAGTCTTTTTCATTGACTTTCACTTTCTTCAGAACTATTTATTACCAAGTATACCAAGAACTAATATCTTGCTTGTAACCATAATGTGATCTTGTATTTTTTTGTATTTTTTTTAAATAAATTTTTACTGTTAGTCTTCATTGTATTTGAAAAAATTATACCAACAATAATTTTCAACTAATAAATAATATAGCTCTTTAAAAAGATTAATTAATTATAAATTTGACTGTAATACTAGAAAAACTTGGTTATTGTAACAATTTGACAGCCAAATAAAAAATTTTTCCATGCCTTGTAATATTTCACCATCAATTTTAATTTTATTAAGTTCTTTAGAAATATCCAACAAAGTTCTTTACAGTTTGAACAAATTATTTGACTTTATTTGATTCAAACTAAAATGCATTTTATGTAGAATGAACCATTATTTTGATGAATTTTATAGCATAGTATCATGCTTAACTTGTAATATGAAATCCATGCTACTACATCATCAATAAATCCCTATTTTTGTTCCTAACAGACAATAGGCTTTGTTTCAGAAGCAATTATCTTCGTCGCCAGAGAGTATGGATTTTCCTTTTTCCCAATTCTATTTAGAGCTTCAGTTAATTCTATTATTCTTATCAATGAAAAATCTAGTGATATTATATTATCCACTCATATATAATACTTCCAGCATTAATTCTTTTATAAATAGTCGAATATATTTTGTTTCTTTCCTTACATCTCTTGAAACTTTCGACTCTTATGTCAGCTCTCATAGTTTCTGCCTTAAGCCTAAGTACTCTACCCTCATTAGAGTTCCTGAAACAATTATTATTAACAATTGGTATTATTTTCATTGCACTTGTAATCCTTATTACGATAAGCCCTATCATTTTTTTCTAGACCTTTTTATTGGTTAAAAACTCCATTTTGTTCTTTCATGGACGTTAAATAAACGAGTTGTAATTGGATTATATGTATACATCAATATGTTACATTTAAAATTCTGATTTCTATCTCTGGCTCTTATTTCTATAAAAACATGGCATTGATGCAAATGTTTTCTACTTGCTATCTTACTATGAATTTATGAATTCATCCTATGAAAAATAATTATGAAACATTTGTATTTACTTTTTATTTTTTTGGTATTTATTATTAAATAATATTAATCTTTATATACGGTCATATCCTATATTTTTACGACCTGGAAATGGGCTTTGCTGCAACTCTAGATATTAAATAAATTTTAATCACGATAATATATATATAAATTGGTTAAAGTATATATTTACTTTATTTACATGAAAGATTAGACATTAAGTCTGAATCTGCCGTAATTGTTTAATTGTGTCTTCCATTGAAGGTGACTTACTGCAATTGTATTAAAGGTAGAATAAATAAAAGAAATGGAAAGATTCAAAGAAAAATTGCTTCGAAATAATTATTATATTTTGTATATAAAATGTTTATTTATTGACTTGAGTTACGAACGGATTACTGGATCACTCTTTGAAAGACAAAACACAAGTCTCCATAAAGGCACCCCTTTTATACAATTTTTAAAGTACAGGCGGTATAAGAGATTTTTAAGCGTTTTCTCGGAAAATTCTATACATTCTGATTTCAGTTTCTTAATTTTATTAAAGAAATGTCGATTCTTCATTAATAATCAATTAGTTATCTACTTATAAAGACGTCTAATTCTATGGTTTATATGCACTACACTATTTGTTATAATTAATTACTATTATAATTATATTTATTATTATCATATTTATAAATATTGTTATTATTAATTTTATTATTATTAATGTTACTATTAATTTTAAAATGTAGTGAAAGCTCCAACAAATGTTTAAATAAAATATTAATAATAAATAGATATTGGTTTAATATTAATATTAATAAATACATTGTAATTTTTACGGGATCCGTAATATTATGCAAGATACTATTGTTTGTATTATTATTAACCTTTTTTTGTTTCTAACCATTTTTATTTAATATTCGTTAAACGTTAATTTAAACAGAGGTGTATCTTTGTTATCTTAGTTTGTATAATTGTCTCTGAGATTAAAAATATTAGAAGCTTGTTTATTTTTTGTGTAATTTGAATGTTTTAAATATACTTTTTTATTAAATTATAATGAATATTGCCTTTATTGTTGAAGCGTGTAAGTGAATGTGTAAGTATTTGTGTGCAAGTGCATAAATAGAATTGTTCAGCAGGCAGGCGACATACGTGCATTTAATAAACATGTTCTTTTTAAGCGGTAACAATCTTTCCCTTTTGTCCTTCGACTTTAGGATTTGAAAACTAAGAACATTTTCTTGAATAAGAGTTAGAAAGAAATGAGAAAAATTTTGAAGTTTTATTTCAGAATTTTAGTTTAGCGTGGCAGTTCCATAACAATACCTTGTTATATTCTATTGAGCAAAATGATGTTAAACATCATTAATTAATGTTATTTCTTTCTTGCTAAAGCTTAACGCAGATTATGTCAATTTACGATACGTCTTAAATTTTTATTATTAAGGTATGTAAATGCTTTGATTTCGATTTAATAATAAAGAGATGAAATTAAATAACAGAAGAAATTACAAACAATTTCAGAAAATTCATATGTTTTTCTATTAATAAAATTTCTTAAAACCACAATTTTATTCACGTGATTTCCTTAGAATTTTCAAAAGTAGCTAACACTTAAGCTCTTATAGAATATGAAAATGAAATTTCAAGATTTATTCACAATCATTTGAAAATAAAAAAATATTCGTGATAAAATAAGACAACCAAAATAGAAAGTGTAGGAAAGTGTACAAATATAAAATAGAGGAATTTTGTATTTTATTAAAAATTGTCATTATAATAGGAAGATATAATAAAAAATAATAATAAAAAAATCTTTAAGAGTAGAATTTGAACTTTTAAGTTCCTAATATCAGTTAAACAATAATAACCGACAAGCTAAACAAGTTGTAAATATATATCATTTTTTATTTTAAAAATAAATATATATAATTTTACTGTTCACATCAATGATTAAAATGTACAAAAAAATTATCTATTTTTATCTTTGTTATTTTTTTCAAATAAATAAAATGTTTATATGATAGACACAATAAGATAATATTTATATTTATTCATAAGGAAGTGAGGAATATTTGTCACAAGAGAAACATAATATTGTGTGTTGGAATTTCTCAAAACCTATCATTATTACAATGCAAATAGTTAATTGTTAGCGAAAACGATAAATTATAGTTTTTTCCAAATTAACGTCTTGAATATGCAACAAATGATCGTTCTATTTTTGTATCGCATAAAACTTAAAATATAATTACTATGATTGAATAACATTAAATTTAATATGCTAGTTTTGTATAAAAAAAATATACATATATATAATTTTTAATTGTATTTATATTAAATAGTGGTAACAATTATTTACTATATTTAAAATGTATGGGTATTTAATTGCCTTTAAAAAATGGATTAACAGATTTTAATACAATTAATACATTTTTAACTGTGCTAAACCTCGAATAAGTTTAAGTTTGTGAAATTAAAAATTACACTAAAAAATTAAATTAAATTAAACTCGTCAAAATAAAAATAAGCTGAACGCCTTAGTTCCGAGACGTAGACTCACGAGACGTCTCAGTGCAGAATAATATGTATGTGCTGTAGATATAGCTATAGGTATTTGTAATAATGTCTTATCAAGTATTATGTAGATCGTGAAGCTTTTAGGCATAACGATAGAGTTTAATTGTTTTAATGATTGCGCGCAGGCCAATGAAACTACCTAATACAATCACATTTTTAGAACAAATGCTCACATATACCAAGAAGTTGACTTATCAATAAAATCAGCTAATAAGTAACGAGAAAGTAAACATAAATTTAAAAGATCAAATGAGATATTGTAGACTGATAGTAAATCGAGATTTCTATTACCTTGTGGAATAATACCCAAAACTGTATTCTAGCTGAATTAAATAAATCAATATGGATTTTTAAGTAACTATTGAAATCAACATTCTCTATTGAAAATCTATCGATTTTTTGTTTAATCTAATATTAATAAATATAAATATTACTAAGTATTAATTTATCATTTTACAATTAAGAGTTTATGATATTTGCAGCTATTAGAGAGAAATCGTATTTTCTCTTCAAATAGGTGCATTTCCCAAAGAATACTTTCTCAAATTTCCATGTCTTTCTATAGATACTTATATAAAATATAAGATGTTTATGTGAAACTGAAAATATTTTTAGTTTATTAATCTAGATCAAAAAACCAGTGATCAAAAAACATTTCCTGTTCCGGAGTATTATTTGCCCGAAATGCTTCTCGATATAATGCTTCGACATAATATTACTGACATTTTGAACAAAAATTAAAAAATTTTTTCACTGTTATTCTTTGATATATTTAAGAAAAATTTATTATGTGAATAAAAAAATTTTAAATCTTACGCAGAAATAATTAGATTAATTTGTAAGTTGATATAAACGTGTTACCACTATGGTTTTCTCGTAAAATTTGAAAAAGGTACGGAATACAAAGAAGTATATTCATTTATTTACAATATTTAATTTAATAATCTAAATAATCGCTAATTATCTTACCAGCTTGGCTCACAGGTAAATTACGGGCACAGTGGCTCAACCACCATCAACGTTGTAAGATCCAGTACCAGAAGATCTATAGGCATCTTTGGCAGGACGACTTCAATAACGGGACGTGGCCGAAGTCCGGTGAATAGATATCAACTTATCAGCATCCTTGCCATTTTACTATTGGCTATGTGCGTCTTTACCCTACTTTTCACCTTCAATACATCCCGAGAATGCGTTCAAGAGTCATGTGAGTTACTTGATCATTCAGTTTTCATGAGAAATTCTCTTTATATAAATTATATTTTTTCTGAAAATATAAATCTTAGTAATATTATTTTTCAATTGGTATCCATAATTGAAACACTAAGAGTAATAAAAATTCATGTGCTCTTTCTGGTTATGTATTATGACAAAAATACGTATTATAAAAAAATACAAGTTATTTTGATGGAAACAACTTTTATAAACATGATGCATAAACATAAATTTTTATTTGTAAGTAACGATACAATATTGTAATATATTAAATTAAACTTCAGAACATTTTATAACTATAACAAGGATTACTTTAATAAAATCTTTAATGAAATTCAGAATAAAGCTTAAAATATATATTTTGTAAGAAATAAATCACGAAAAAAAAAATGACGAAAACTTATATATTATACTTAATATATTATATAGTTTTGCTAATTTGTATGTATAAAAAATATATTTCAATAAAATAATTTTAATAAAAATTGTATAAATTTATTACTTTGTATTCATAACAATGTTAATCACTTATGTGATTTATATTTTAATTTTAATAAAGTTCATTTGGTTAAACAGTTTAACGAATATTAAAATTAATTCTTTTACATTTGCATTCTTAATAAATTATTTTCACCATCTTAAAATGATTATTGTTACTTCTGGTATAATAGTGTGTATGTACTGAAAATTTTTCTGAAATGATTTTCAAAGTCAATAAGTTAAAAAAAATGAGTATGTAAATATAATATATCAAAAAAACTTTCTTCAAAATATGAATCATAATTTATTAGTATTCTATATACAGCACTCAGATATTACAATCAAATTTCACTATTTATTAATTCGATAACAAAATATTTATTTAAAATATTTTAACGAACACAAAAGTAAATTATAAATATCTGGTTTACCATAAAATGCAAAATATTGAAGTAAAATATAAAATCTTAAACATTGTGAATTTAATTAATAAAAAACTTTAATTCGTGTTATTTAATATTAAATAAATAAACTCTAACTATTTTGTGTAACTATTTTTGGTTTGCCAATTTATTTTTTGTTTCTTTTATTCTTCGGATTCTTTAGGTATGGAAAAATGTATTGCAAAAATTGTGGGTCCAAATATCTTGACTGTATATATATATAGACATAGGGATCTGCAATTATAAATATTAAATAAAATATATAATCATCTGAAAGTATGTATAAAAATGTTTACATACCTCAGAATAAATGATATTGCTCTATGTTGTAGATTTAGAAACAAAAAATTAATTCTTAACATCAATATTATACAAATAATATTTGAAAAACCATTATCATGTTGTATTTCTAAGCGAATAACTTTACGTAATTAAATAACATATGAGCATATTTTATTGATAATGGATACTGAAACGAGACTATAGCTCTGGCAATTTAGGGTGCGCCCCAAAATATACGCTTAGGGCACCCTTAAAGACAAGGGTATCATAAGAAAGGGAATAAGGGAATAATGACAATAATATTGTCAGGTTCTATCTATCTACAAAGAAATCTACAAAGACACGTGTGAAAACTTGGAGGAAAGTGTAGTCGGAAATTTATTGTGAGAAACAATGACAATAAATTAAACAAAGAAAAGAAACGCCCACACATGTTCCGTCGGCTCTTGAAAATACCCGCACCCAATTGCCGGCAGTACCATTGCGCTCGGAAAATATGTTGTATCGACTTTGTAGGTGAACTTACCACGAAGCGAAATTAGCTTTATTCCCTCGGTTTTTCCTTTGTTTATTTTGCTTTTCCTTGACATACACTTAGCTGATGGATGTAAAGACAATACCTCCGATCATGTTCCTCCCTCTCTCTTGTCAGTATCGAATTTCGGTGTATGTGATTTAAGGTGGCACACGCTCTTTTCCGGGCCTCGCATTTACGTATCGTAAGCTTTCGTTACAGATCATATATTAATGATAAATTCATTTGGAATATCTCTCAAAATAACGTTGTGTGATGAATCTTTGAAGTAGAAAACCTTGAAAAGGCCCAAATATGTTCCGTAAACCAACATGTCGAAGAGAAAATAATCTTTTCATTTTTAAAAAAGTCTTTAAATTAATCTATAAACTTTCTAATATCTTTTCTTTTTATATCCTACTTTCTTCTTTTATTTGTACAAATGCTCTTGTTTTTTACAAAATATACATCTTGGCTGAAAATTGGATAAATATTGCCTTGTTTAATAAAAAAATCTTTTAATTAACTATACTTTCCAATACAAAAATTTATAATAAATCTTTGGATAAATTCAAATTTAGAGTAAATATATGTTATTCGCATTTGAATCTATAATAATTTAACGACTGTACAAATTAAAATTACTTAAAATAACAGATACGTCATTATTTATAATATATATATATATTGCTTTGAAGTGTCTATCTTATTGGATTTTATTGAAAAACATGTAATAATATCAGTAGTAGTATTACAATTCTAAATGTGACATGGACCCCTTAAATTTGTATAGATGTCTGTTAATAATCGAATTTGATAATAAGAATAAATTACTAAGAATAATCTTTTTAAGATCAATAAGAAACAAATTCTGTAGATGTTCTTGATAATTAGAAAACATAAGTCTTATACAACATGGCCTATATGCATATTATAAAATAATTTTATTTTGAAAAGTTTTAAAAATAGTTGTAATATAATTTTAAGATTGACATTTACAGTAAAATAATTTAGTTTGCTTTAGGTGTTACTTTATTGTAACTTTTTTTCTACAATATGAAGAATTTTTTGTAAAAAAAACTACATTTTTCTAATATAGATGAAAGAAAGAAGATATTCGAAAAAGTTTTCTTTTTTAACTTTCAAACAATAAAGTGATTTTTTCTTTTAATTATACTTTAATAACAGTGCAAATATCTCACTTTTAGTTTAAAAAACATTAATAGAAAATACAAATAGATTTAAAATGATGATTTCATAATTTACAATATATAAGCTTATTAAACAAATGTTTTGCAATGTAAATATAGCATAAAGTCTCTGTAACTTACAATATTTATTTGTTTGTATGAGAAATAATAATTCTCAATAATAAATTTTATCGTTTTGAATATAAATTCAAATTAAATATACCCCTTACAATCAAAGGCTTTACCCAATACTAATAATAATAAATAATAATAACTGCTGAATTTCTTGTTATTTATATAATAATATGTAAACGCAACATATAACATATAACAGACTAGTAATTACTGAAGCCTACATCACTGCACTTTAAGAAGTAATTATGTGTAAAAAACCGTGATGGAAGATTCCAGGCTTATAAATTGAAATTTTGATTGGTTTTAAAAATTAATTTAATTGCAGTGTGGTTGGAACAGCTACAAGGACTTCTCATCCGGAAAAAT
The DNA here is from genome assembly GCA_018907045.1 of Wiebesia pumilae. Classification (NCBI taxonomy): domain Eukaryota; kingdom Metazoa; phylum Arthropoda; class Insecta; order Hymenoptera; family Agaonidae; genus Wiebesia; species Wiebesia pumilae. The sequence goes on along the minus strand of JACCHZ010000105.1, from coordinate 3,926,177 downwards.
AATCTAATCAAGCATACCACTCATCCACATTGCCTCAAACTGTTCTGAGATTCGTGCTTGCTCTAAGTGTACCCTCAGCACTGAAAAAATTTTCATTTCTGTCAACCGTGATCGAAAAACCCTCGTTATACTCACGAAGCAAAATTCAAGGAGACGTCATACGATGGATATCCGTATTACTAAATTTATTGCCTATCACAAAGCGTCACCTCGTAGCGGCATTATTAGAAAACGTCGAAGCTCGAGATTGGTAGAATGCAAAATTAACGAAGTTCCCAGGGCCAGAAACGTGTATTGCATAATAATAGGGGCAGGCATGTGTGCGCGAATGAAACTGACCCGTGAGCTCAAGAAAATGAGGGGAAATTTCATGTTAATCAGTGCCGCTCAAAGACAGATGCACTGGCCAGGCGACGCAGAACAACTCAAGCCAACTCTTGATCGTTTCACGTCATTTCTTACATTTGTTGCTACTCTCATATCCTCAAATGCTATGGCTAAATCGAAGACGATGGCTTTTCGAATGCACGATATGATTTCAAACTACGCACTGCTACTCAAATATTCAAGGATACATCATTATCATAGTAAAAAATATTCTACTTTCCCAGAACTTGCATTAGATTATATCTGCTCGATTTCATTTTAGTGCTATTATGCTAATTTTCATATTAGTATTAACCCGATCTTAAGATTTAAAAATTGCACACGTGATATTCTTTAGTATTGTGTTGCAATAACAGAGAAATAGTTATCACCATTGATAAAAAATTCGTTTACGTATAATTGCCGATCATGATTTTATTTATTAATAGACCTTTATATCTTTTAAACAAAAAACTGAATACCCAGCAACGTTACTTTAGTACTTCGGGTAGTAGTATATATCACCTAAGAATTACTTTCATTCATCTTTCATTTTACTTTCTACTATTTCTATCATCAAAATAATCGATGATATTATTTGCACTTAATATATCTTATAAATTATACTTACTTAAACTATATATTTTTTAATTATTGATTATTTAAGCTTTTTTCAAAATATAATGCACTATCGTAAAATATACAAGAATGAATTAAAAATATAAGCTGATTGTGTAGCAAAAAAGCTTAAAAAGTTATTTTAAAAAATTACAGGATGAATAAAAGATTTAAATTATGTTTTTTAACTTTTCTTTATCAAGTGGATTAAGTAATCATTTTAACTTTTCTTTATCAAATGAATTAAGTACACTGGTAAGGTTTCAGCATTTAATATGAATCACAAATGCATCGAATAAACGAAACATCGGTGAAAGTTGAATCTGCCAAAAAAGTCGAAACACTACTGTGCGTGAAACTTTGATTTTATTATAAGCAAACAAAACTTAAAACAGTCGAGGCAATCCAGTTTTTGTATGAATATAAGCAGACCAGTTAAATTGAAATAATTCTAAATATTCTGGTTTATTATTCAATAATATAATTGAATGAAAATTGAAGGAGCTCTTCAAATATTGCATTAAAATGAGAAAATGGCTTTGAGATATAAATGGTACTCTTATTATTAAATTAAGGTTTTTACGAAAAATTCCACCATTAAGTGATAAACAAACGTAAGTTCAACAGCAAATTATCAGTCGAACAATTAATAATTTATGGTAAATACGTTTAATTAATTTAAAAATTAAAATTTTTTTTGTTTAACACAATGGTTGCTTATATAAAAAGAAAGAATTTCAAGATTTTACGATTATTTTCTATTTGTTTAAACGCCTTATTTGTTATAGTTTTCGCCTACCGTATACGTATAAACTTTCAGACAAAACATTTCTCAATACCATATGTGAAAAATTTCAATTAAATTGTAAATTAATATTTCATTGAAAACAAAAGATCTTTACTTGTGTGAGAACATTAAATAAGCACTTTGTAAAATAGTGTCAGCAATCCACATCAACAATAAACCTGCTGCATAAGGAACTCGACAAATCATTAAAAATATAATTAATACAAATACTATGATTTTATCTTTTATCTGATCAGAAAATTTAATTATTTTTAACTCTTAATCAAATTTCAGATAAGAAAGATCTACTTTTTATTACACAATTCAAAGTTTAGAATTCGAATACAGTCCGACATAGTGCCGAGTATCATCGCCAATTTAATAGAATTTTTTCTGATTTCAAGAAAAAAAAAACTATTAATAATTTATCATATTTTATTTCATTTACTTACGAAATAATAAACAATAGACACATTTATATATCTTTTTTACGATTTCGTAAGTTTAAAAAAAACAATCAATTTAATAATGATAATAGTTGAATATTGTATAAAACAGTGACCACCTTTTTGGGGGGTTGGAACTTTTTTGCAAACTTTTAACCAAAAATATTTTTGCTTTATAGAGTGTGTGTTACGAGTTTTGTTTGTTCACATGGAAAGAAGATTCTCTCCTGTATTGGATTAAACGAAAACAAATACACTTGACATTCAAGCGACTGACTACTGCCAATTCTTAATTTTTTATATGCTTTAATACATAAAACTAAATACTAAATATATGAAAATTCAAGGGTGTAAAACTTAACTCTTGTTTGAACTCCTTCAAAATATCAATTATCTGCATTAAAATTCAGTCTTTTGAATAATTTGATTATTTAATGGTTTGATACAATTATTTATTATGTATAAGACTAGTATAGATTTACAGCAGAAAAATTAATTCATCTTATTTTCTGTTTTTAGATATCATTATTCTTACTTCCGATGTTTATTTTTATTATGTATGTGTTGTTACTGTCTACTTTTAAACTCAGAAAACAAGCTTTTTAATCTTACAACTGCATACGGCAATGATCGATTTAAGTACAATTTGTTTTTAAATTAAATACAAATTTGTAAATTGTGATGTTGAAAAAGAACGGCGTAAATTGTAATAATTACTTTACTGGTATTTTGTTTCTTCTGAATATAAATCATGATGTAATTGTAGTATACTTAAATAAGAAATAAGAATTTACCTTTTAATGGACTAAATAAAACTTTAATAATATAAATGTTGATATAGAATATAATCATAAAAAAAGTAATTAGTAAAATAAACATTACTGCTGTTTATTTATTAAAGTTAAACAGTTTATGAAACAGATAATGAAAATGAATTTGTGTTACTAATATAGCTGAAAATGATAATATAGTATTAATTATACTAGTTTCACAAATTTTATTTTCTAAAATACTTATTACAGTAATTCATTATTGGTTACTTACTAAAAGGTGAATGCCGATTCTAACTGATATTTCTATGTTAAAAAGACAACACACACGAACTAACAACATAAAATAAAGAGTTAATAAAATAAAATAAAATAGAAAATGATATTTTTCAAATTCTATGTCAAAACGATAAGTACTATAAGCACTAGATTAGTTAATAATTCGTAAATTTGTTAAAATGAATTATTTGTATTTGCAAAAGCTCTAACACTACGTATATTTCGTACAATATTTGTACTTCTAATAAATCCTGCACTATACCAATCGAGTATTGCATGTTTGCAACCGCGGGATGGAATGTTCAAACTTGACATTGCATTTATAAAAGGATCATCCAAAATTTCAATTCTTGAGCTGCGGTTCAATTCCTTGTTTCGGAAATAGCACGTGTTGAGGTTAAATGCAACGATAATGTGTAATAATTGCATTTACTTCAAAGCAATACTTAGACGCGTTCTTCTTCCGATCGAAAGACACCGTTGTTACTTAGCTCCAGCAGGAAGCTTTGATCCGTGAAATCCTATGTAAGTATTCATGATAAAACTATTCACTGGGAGGTGTCGATTCATCGAAATATTACCGAAATACTCTCCTTTACCTCGTTCGTTGCTGATTGGCGCTGTTCACTATTCAAGTGTGATCGCGAAATCCCTTTTCAATAATCGGCTGCAACCTTATTATGTCTTTACAATTTCTAAATAGATTTCTTGATAATTTTATAAATTGTGTAAGTAAGCCATAATAAGTAACTATATAGTCAACTTAAAATTTAAAACTAAACATCTTAAATAGCAGAAAGCCACATTTTAAATTTAAAGATTTAAGAATATATATAGAAATATATAGCTAATATGTATAAGTAATAAAAGGACAAGGTTTATAAATATTTCATATTCTGAATAAGATCGGCTTATTTTGTATTATAATGTAAAGTTTGCAATAGGAAGCTTAAACCAGTAAAATTGAAGTACCAATCTCACAAATTCAGAAATCGTTATCAATTGGTCAATTATAAATGTTAACAATCCAACACATAATTTTGTATTACTCCACGTCTTAATTTGTGCTTATAATCAAACTTTTTTTCTTGTTTTTTTTTTTTTTTTTCAATTCAAAGATATAAAAAAGCATATAATCCTATTACTCGAGTATGTATAGTTTAAAGGAAGTAATTACAAACCTTGCAGCTTTACGAGTATTTCTTTTTCTCAAGAACAAAAGCTTGTACTTAATTTTCTAAATAGCACATAAAAACTACTTCAACAATGGTTAAAATTTATATAAATTTCTTTCAATCCTAACCTAAAACATTTTACTTTTTATATACCGACGGAGTTTTTTCAACTGAGAATTTGCATTTAATTTTTATTTTACTTTCATCATTTTATTAAATATGTATTTTATATAATAATAAAATAAAATATTTTAACACATATCTTAATTAAACAAATTCCTCGTATGATCATACACTTTTTAATACAAACATATAAATAATATACCCAAATTTGTGTTTTATACTTACTTTAAACGATAATATTGCAAAAATATCATAAAATTTTTATAAATTCATTAGTATTAAAATCTTATATTTAAAAAGAATCTTAAGGATATAAAAAAACTTTTTACTATTTATTGAAATCAATGTTAATAGCAAATTTATAAATAGTAGCAATAAACGAGAAATAAAATATCCTTTGAAGAATCTTATATTAATGATATCTACAGTATAAACCAAACTTAAAGAAAAAGTATTAAATATTTTTCATAAAACAATCAAATTTGATTTCACTGCTCATGATTTTAAATACTAAAACGTTGTCAAGAATCTCTATTGTCTAAAAAGTACTTGAAAGCTTAATCGGTTTTGGTGTATCAACATATTGATTGGTGTAAAAACGTCATTTTTGTTAAAGTATCTTTTTCAATACGTTCAATCATAGCGCATCTTTTAGCGATGAAGTTATAATTAATAAACCAGAATCATCGATTAATTAAATCTTTCATCTGAACCAAATTATATAAATGTAGTTAGATATTTTTAAGGTTTAATAATAAATTACTTACAGTTTTGAAATTTTATATATTTAAAGAATTCAAACGTAGAACAATTTTCTTACGAGTTGACAAAACTATTTTTAATACATATTCTTTTTTGTCACGTGATATTTATAATAATTATTTGTTAACCAAGCTACAGTTACAACATTTGACAATTTTTTAATACTTAAAAACAGCTAATCAAGTAATTTTAGGTAAAAATAAAATGAAATTGTCTAGCGTCATAATAATCATGTTGAAAACTCTTGTCAAATCATATATATGTTAAGGGCGTGGACAAGAATTTAATTAATGCTGTTAAAAGCACCCTTTCATAAATGCTCTACGTACATGGAAAATTCAACGAGAATAATACTTTTGCTTATAATGTAGGGTAAAGTGATTATCTTACATATTTCATTATTTTTAGCAATACAGTATTAATAAATTATATTACTATAATATTTAGTATCTTTCTTCAACAATACATGAAATTACTGCGGAAGCCTCAACACACAAATTCATATTAATTAGAGATTTGTTATCAAAAAAAGACTATAAATTCCATATAATATTTTATATTACAAAAAAACTTTTATTTTAATAACTTTTCTATTTCAAAGATTAGAATAATTTATAAATATTCGAAAATAACAAGAAGTTATTAATAAAATAATCTAAAAAATTCTAAACTGCATATTTAATTTTAGTAATTATTTTATAAAATTTAATAAGACGCTACAAATTCATAAGACACAAACATTGATATATAAATTCTTTATAATTTTAATAATATGTTATTTTTTATAAATTAGCTTAATTAGTCCCTTATTATCTATACTGATATCATCCATACAATTAAACATGACTAAAAAGAAATTCCTTGATGTATCGCTTGATTGCATATTTTTTATACATATTTAACTGTTTAATTTAGTTATATACAATAGTATATGCAAACGTATATAAGTTTTGGAACATTCTTTGTAAGATAATAATGTTGAAGTCCTTTTCAATGGCAAAAAAGGGACATTTTCAATTTTTCTCAATTTACTTCTTATTAATGTGTATAACGTATATTAAATATTACTAATAAACCTTAATAAATTATGAAGAACACAATATAGTTTTATTGATCCTTATTTATTTACTTAAATATTTTATAATTAGTACCAATCTATACTTTCTTAAAATTTACGTTGATTTAAAAAATGTTAAGACAATAATTTAAAGCGTCTGTAATCACTTAGAATTTTTAAATTTTATATGTTAATAAATAAACAAATTAGTATTTATAATAATAAAATATTGAATACTCTATTATATTGAATACTTAACTCACTACTTTTTAAATCAGGAGCTCTATTAAAGTTAAAATACAAATTTTAATTATTAATTCATTTGGTAATAATTATGTAAACAGCAATTTATAATTATCCTTTTTCTTATAATTATTAGTCTGCTAGGGACCTCTGCAAAAAGTAAAATGTAGTAACACTATCAACAATTAATGAAAACTCTCAAAGATTATATTTTGTATTTTATAAGAATCAAGAATCACATGTTGAAATTTACTAGTGATGTAAAAAAAGATTTTACGTATAAAACTCATTGATTGGAAATAATACAACGTAAAACCGTGATGTTTGTAGTGCGATGGTGATGTTGAGTTGTTGACGGTAGACGCAAATGTAGCTAGAAAAGAATCATAAATTTTGTTGTTATTTGAAATTATAATTTATTATTATTGTTATATATATATATATATATATATATATATACCATTGTTAGTTGAAAAAATCAAATAGACATGTTTCTATATCAATATTTTAGTAATCATAATTTGTTAAACTATTGCATAAAATTGATGCCATTTGTACTATACATGTGGAATAATACAACTACTATTTAACAATATACCAATATTTCGTTGTTAAAGATTTCAGAAAGTTTATAAGTTTATTACTTCGAAAATACGTCCCTTTAACGTGCTATCTATTTTGAATGTAAAAGCCATTAACTGAGTAGAATACCTATCATTTAGTGGATAATTTAAGATTCATTCAAGCAAAATTTCCAACTCTACTTGAAAGTTTCACCTCTGACAAATTAACAGGATTATTTGAGAAAACTAAAACTACCAGAAATATTTGTTAATATATAAATATAGTTTATGAATGTGATTAAGTCTTTTAATGTTATTGGAGATTAACTAAAAAATCAAAAAATTCTTTTAATAAAATATTGTTTAAATTTGAAATGTTCTTTTTAATTTTAAAAAATATTCACTAATAATTAAATTTTGAATTTGAATGAAAGCTACTAAACTTAAGAATAATACATTAATATTTCAATTCAATCATATTAAGTAATTACATACCACATCTTAAAGTTATTCTATAAAAGTACACAAGTACAAAGTTACCACAAGTACACAATATCGATTTCTTACATGTACTTAAAATAAATTATGCAATTAAAATCAGCATTGCGTAAATTGATATAGATTGCTAAAGAATTATTTTTAATTTCTATAATAAATATTATGAAACAATGAAAACAGATTTTGGAAGACATTAATATTATACTTAAGTTTAATTTTTGTACTTAAGTCTAAATAAAACAATCTGATTCATAGTATATAAGCAAAATTATTAAAAAAATAATTCAAAATATGATTATCCTAAAAAATTATGATTCACATAAGTATTTCTGCTTTTCTTTAATTGTAACCTAAGTACAAATTATACTATTTAACCATTTAAAAAATATATACATATTTTTTTTAAATGGTTAAATAGTATAATTTATATATATATGCATAATTGCGTTATGTTTATAAATACAGATAAGAACATTCATGTTTTTAGTCGATAAAAAGAATTTATTGGAATACTAACTTTATTTTCTTAATTAACGATACCATATATCTATATTTATTTCTTTAAACTAAGTATATCAAAAATTGTAATCTTCTCTCTTATATTACAGATCCAAACATGTGTTTGACGGAGGAATGTGTCAGAACAGGTAAGAAATATTTATGACATTCTAAAATAATACATATATAAGTAAAATACAAAAGACTAAAAACTAACAGTATTATGTCTGTTTATTAATTGTATTTCAGTTTCAATTTACTTTTAATTTTAAAAAACGTAAAATTTCTTTTGTAAGTTTCAATCATTATTTAAAAACTCAAATTAGCCGAGTTTATAATAAAATTATATGCAGTTATCCACCATATTTATCATAATAAAAATTCTGATTAAATTATAGATTTGAAAAAATTTATAATTTTTATCTTATATTATTGTTCATTAATTTGAGTTCAATTATAATAAGATTATATTTAGGTTTAAATTTACTTACGAAACACTAGATTTTTATAATATGCATTCCTTAATTATAATTACAACTTAAAATAAATTTTTTAATAATAATTTTTTAATTTTTTAACAAGCTTAAAATAAATTTATAAACTCAAATGTAAATATTATTTTATAAAAAATAAACTATGGTTATTAAAAGTATATATTATGTTTCAAACCAACTGCTTTATTAACATCAGGTATCAGTAACTTCAAAATAGTTTTAATTTAAGAAAAATATTCACAGAATTAAATTTTATTTAAAGTAAAATATTAAATTCTTGTATAATGAAAAAAAAATAAGGAATTTTATTGTAAAATTTGCTTATTACAAAGAGATTTAAATATTAAATAAACGGCAAAAATTCTTTTATAAAAACTTTATTTGATATTATTTCATTTCTACATAAACCAGCTGCCGATTTACTATTTTATTTATTTAACAATGAATGTTTAAACATAGATTTTATTTTTTCTCAGTAATATATATATATATAGAGAGAGAGAGAGAGAGAGAGAGAAAGAGAGAAGAAGTAAAGATTTATTGCAATAATCGATAAAAAAATATTTGTAAAATATTTTCACTGTAAGAAATGTTTCTAAAACAATTTTCTTCTGTATGTTATAAATAAAACTATTAAAAATACTGCTTTGAAAAGGGTATTTTGTGTTTTTACTTAATAAAGCGGCGAGTCTATTGTCAGCAATGGATAGATCGGCTGCCCCCTGCACGGATTTCTTTCAGTATGCCTGTGGCGCATGGAATCGTCTTCACGTCATACCCGAAGATCGTAGTTCCGTTTCAACTTTCGAGGTCCTTGCCGATCAACTGCAGGTGATCCTCAAAGGACTGCTGGAGGAGCCACCTGATCACAAAGACAGCAATGCCACTCTCAAGGCCAAACTATTCTACAAGTCATGCATGGACATCCGTGGGTACAATGAAAACATGGAAAATTATGATGATTCCCTTCTGCAGTATATCGCAAACATTCATTTACTCCCCGTATTTATTAAATAACTCTTAGTTTCTATTACTTTTGAGAATTCGAACGGCGTAAAAAATTTTCAAATTAATCCATTAAATGCGTATTTAATCGTAAATACAAATTCATATGGAAATTTACCTAACAAATGTAAGCACTAACGATCTTTCCTAATTATTATTTATGCTTCTACGTACCTAATTTAAAATTTTGATAAGAAAATTTGAATTCATTGCTATATTTAAAAACTTGTTAATTCGTAAAACTCTTCGAAAACAATGTTCTATTTTTACGGGAATACACAACTAATTGCAATAAAATAAGAGTTAGTACAAACGAACGAGGACTTATGTATATTTTTCAAGATAGTTATATTTATATTTACTACCTTAATGAATAATGAACCATAATTAGAGTACAATTTTTGTAAGTCACATATTCATAGAAAGTTTTTAGTTTAATAGCTTAACCGCTCAGATTCCGCAAAACTTACTTTAAATTCTTTTTAAATGTCATTTTCTATTGTTACTTTAAAATTCTAAAAGTTACATTAATCAAATACCTTCTCATCTTAAGTTCTACTTAAGTTCTACTTAAGTTCTACTTACTATCTTAGTTTCGATTTGTAATTTTTAGTATTTTCAACAACATTTGAAGACATTTTTGATTATATATGTTTATTTATTACCTTATTAGTTAATTAGTTTACACGTTGAGATTTACTATTCTTACTCTTATGAATTAACATTCTTACAAATGTCATATTAACTTACCTTTGTTTACTCTATCTCTTCAAAATGTTTTGATCATTTTTTTTTCAAATCTATCATTTTTGCGTTTTTCTAACCCCATTTACATTATTTATAAATATTTTCTATGTTGCAGACTTATTGGTTTTTTCCCAATTTTCCTCTTCTATCTTCTTACACATCAGATCTTATATTATCATCTTTATTATATACCTTTTCTTTAAATTTAAATCTTCTTCCTTTTCAGGCAAATTATCAATTTTATTTTTTATTTTTTATTTTATCATCTCATTCTTCGACCCGCCATCTCTTTATCTCTTTTTCTAAGCTTATAACATCGTTTACTTAATACTACTAAATTCTTAATATCTTTTTTATTTCTTTCTTTTTACATTTCCTTCTTTTTTCATTAAACTTTTATTGGATGTTTTTATTCTTGATTCTCATAAAGAGATCCTTGTGAGTATTTTCCTTTCGTTACTTATATTTTTTTGCCTCAATTTCAACTACGCATTTTAAATATATTCTTGCTCAGGTAGAATTTTTATTTTCTTTATAATTTAAATTTAATAGTGTTCAGTCTATTATTGACTTGCTGTTTATCTACACATATACATGTTTGAATAACATCTATGGATATAAATGGCATGAAGCAGTATATAGAAAAGTATTATTTATATTACTTCTTTTTCCACCTTGTTTATCAACTTATCCTTGTACTCTTTTACCCTCACCATACACCTTCATCGCTAAACTAATAATTTAAATTCTTATATTCTTTAATATTCATTTCTTCTTTTTCCTCATTTCTTTTCGGTTACCCTCCGTTTCTTATTCATACTTTTTGACATTTACTTGTATTGCTTCAGACTTAGTTTCTTAATTTTGCGATTACTTAATTTTTTTTTTACCTTACTTCGTTCAATCTTTATGATTATCCAACAACTATTTTCTAACTAATCATACTTTTATCTTTAATTTGTTTTTAACTGAATTAGATCATGAATATTTAAACTTATGATAATTTTTATCCTTTTATTAACCGTAGATTCTAGTTATTGATGAAAAGGACGCTGTACGGTCAGAGTAATATTTTAAATGAGTTTTATGCGTTAAAATTCTGAAACTATGCAATATTTAAAATTTTATTTTTCAAAGTTCTTCCATTAATATTAGCAATGCGTAAAATCTCATATATATTTTAACTACGTATTTGAATTCATTTAATTATTTGATTGTGAATTTATTGTGTAATGGATGAATAATAAAATAAAGTGGTTACATTATAAAGTGGTTATTAAAGGGAATTAAAAATTGATATTTAAATTTAAACGATTTTTTATTAATCTTGATAAGAAATTTATTTTTTTCTATATTATTACATATATAATATTATCATATTTAATAATAATAATATAATATTGAAAAAATATGTATGTATAAAAAATTTATTGATAGTTTAAAGCAATATTCAAAATATTGGTATTGTAGATAATTCGTTATAAAAATATTTATTGTTTAGTATTTAGAATAATTAGAGCAATATTACTGTTTCGTTTATTAGAATGTGGATTCTGCGAATGCAACATTATTTTACTTAAAAAGGTTGTTATGGATGAAAGTAGATGCAATCATAATAATATTCAAAAAAGCGACTCTTAATATAAATTGTGCTCTGAAATGAAGAATTACTTAATGAAATTGATTTAAATTCCATAAAAGGTGAAGACTTTTCTTCTTTTCAAACATCGTATTAAAATTACGAAGTATTTAAGTCCTATTTCTCTGATATTATGCCTAATTATAAGGTATTTGATAAAACTTACTTTTCTGGTGTTCTTTGTTTGATCAATAATACAAAGGAAACCTTGTTGCACATAAAATTTAATATCCGGATACTATAAATGTTGTGTAAAATTAGTTCACGTAAATTGTGGGTTTCTTCTTAAATAATGAATTCAAGTGAAAAGTCTCATAAGCAGAAATGAAAGAACTTGGGTTTTCCCTCAAATGAGTAAAATAAGCGATAGCTTATGATGACCTATTAGATTCATAAGGTATACTCCTAAGGTAGAAACATATTCATGGATATATAGGTTGAAAACGATGAAAAACATCCCAAAGTCACGTACGCGTAATAAAGGTAAATATCTTCAGCATTAAAGCAACGAATTGTGAAAAAAAAATAAGGGAGGGGAAGGGTATCGATCGATATTTATGATAAGTAAATTATGATGAGAGTGAGGTGAAGGATGGTGGGTCACTATTAACCTGAGCTGGTCACGACGATATTTGGCGTGCAGCGAAAATCCGGGAGATCGGAGACGGGCCACTGCGCGAGACGCTGCGCTCGCTGGGCGGTTGGCCAGCGGTCGAAGGCATCCAGTGGCAGGGCCCGAGGTATCCATTGGAGGAGCTCCTGGGCATGCTGAGAGGCGAGTACAACGAGGGGGTGCTGCTTGAGCAGTGGGTCGGTCCCGACGACAAGAACTCCTCCACAAACATCCTCCAGGTGCGCCGGCAAAGTAAGACCTTAGCCGTCGACTAGGGCTTTTCTTCGTACGTAACTCCTCGCCTTCCATGTTTTCCTTTAATCGTGCTTAGAGCCTACATTCTCAAAATAGTCAACCGCTCCGAAAACGCATATTTCTCAGTCATGAATTGTAGCCTTCGGTTCATCCTATCCTCGCTCCACTCATTTTCAATTATCTCTTTATATGCATTCGCCATATCGTTCTGTACTTTACGTCACATATCCTACATAGGTATATATCGACAATAATTCTTATCAAATGAAATTACAACTTGAATAGAACAATAGTGCCTCTGATTTGTGGTATTGATTTTTGGTTATTAAAACGTATCAGTCGTGTAAAATAAAATCGATCCTTTAGATCAAATTACCAAATAATACAAGGAATAGAATCTATTGGTAGCATTTTTGTTCTTGAGATTCAAGATGCATTTGTCGCCTGAATTAACATATATATTGAAGAATAAAGAATAAAGCAAAAAAAATTTTTAAATTTACTCGTTTAAGAAAGTATTTTGATAAAATTACGAAAAACTGAAATGTATATATTCTTTAAAAAAAACATTACATACTGAAATTTTATTATTATTACATAAATTATCATTATTACATTTATTATTATTACATAAATATTATTATTACATAATTATCCTTAAACTTTTTCCAATGCATTTCGTTTTCAATAATTCAATAAGAGTATACTATTTTTAAAATACACAATTAAAAATATAAATATAAAAATACAAATTTTCAAGTTATAAAATCTACAGTCATGTTCGAAAAAAAGTTCTTTAATTTAAAATAAAACGTTGAATTAAAGTTCGAAATTCAAATCGAAATTATCTAACTAATGCCTATTATAACTATTCTTATGTACAAAGAATAATATGAAGATAAATAGCAATTTGTTTTTATCTGAAGTATACATTAATTGAAACATTCAAATTATTTGGTGCTGTCGCTTAAAAATGTGTATAATTTAATTACTAACCAATATAAAATATTATTATTATTAAAGTTACTTATAAAAATGTGTATTTTTTAAAAATAATGTAAATCAGATTGAAAAAGTTTTTTCAAAATATGGACGCTTATTTGCAATACCCATTGCTAATCAAAGAATTCTATTTTTCATGTGCTATTATGTGTAATACTTTCTTCTTACCTAATTAGACAATTATTAGAAATAAATCAATAAAAATTGATATACGAATCTTAAGAAAATTCGATTAATTTTCTATTTAAGTAAATATCATATTTTCTTCTTTATTTTTATTGTTGTTATTTAGAATGTTAACTAGATTCTTAAAATTCCACGACATAATTATAATAAATATAAATTATTGTAAACTTTCTTTATTCGAAAATTACAATTCGTATATTAAATCAATATTTATTATAATAAATCAATATATTAAATCATATTTTAATAATTATTGCATGTATTAAAATATTCCTTCGAGTTCATTTTGATGAAAATATGCTACGTTAAAGCTGCTGGTCTTCCATTAAAGCGTCAGATTTCGCTTTCAATGAAAATATGTATTATTAGAGCTTAAAATCAATAAAATGACAGCGCAGATAATATTTTTAATGTGAAAGAAAATTAAATAAAAAATCTTATTTCAACTTATCTTTTATATTACGCTTTAGCTTGACCAGATGCAACTGGCATTACCCAGTCGTGATTACTATCTGAAGAAGAGCAGTGACGTTCAGCTTGTTGCTTATCATCGCTATATGACCAACGTAGCCATACTTTTGGGTGCCGATCCAAAAAATGCATCAGAAGAATTTGATAAAGTGATTGAGTTAGAAAAGGAACTGGCTAATGTAGGATATTTTAAATAATATTTAATAATGTATCTATATTAATTAACTCTTGCGGTTAGACGATTAATTAAAATGCATATTAAATTCTTTGTCTCTATACTTAATTTATATTATATTTTGAGAAGATTACTACTTTTTAACCATATATTTTGTTGTTAACAACTATATGGTTTTAATTATTACACAATGCATTAACTTCCATAGAATGAAAAAGTTAAGTACACAAATTAATATGGCAATATAAGAATTATTAAAAATGTTTTAAATAGTAATTTAATTTTAAAGCACATCATAAAATTTAAACACTCCGGAAAGATATCTAAAAATTTATAATATTTCTGTCAATATCCATTTCTAAAAAATTATTTGAAATTAAATCTTTTTTTTAACACTTTTTCTTCTTAAACTAAACTCTGCCACGAATAACTTATCACTGTTGCTTATAATAATTAAAACATCACATTTAAATTAATTTTAACTCTTTTTATAATGATTCTTACGATACTTAAACATAATCTTTACGTAAATAAAAGGAGTACAATAAAAGGATAAAATTAAAAAAAGCAATTGTTTTAAATGAATTTTAATCGACTTGTTTCAATATTCTAAACTTATTTAAAGTTTTTCTTTAATATTAAATAAGTAATGAAACTTGGCTCAGCCTTAATATATAATATTAAATATTTAAAGAAAATTATATTTTCATATCCTTAAGAAACTCTTAGACTTAAAACAAGTGAAGTTTGCAAAAGTTAATTGTCAATATATTTAAATAGTAAAATATGTTCCATCAGTTTCTACTACAGCTCACATAAATTTTGCATCATTCATTCATATAATACATTTATTAACTCTGATTTTATCTACTTTAAGTACACAGAAGCATGCACATTTATGAATACATGAAATTGAAATATTTCGAATACTCTAATTATTTATTTACACTTGCACTTGTTGTACTTGCGTAGGGTGAATAATCTAATAATAAAAAAAAATGTTTGAAGAGGTTGTAAACTAGTTTGTCACTGAGTTTCGTACTATTACGCTTGCAATTGAAATAAAAAAATTTTAATTAAAAATATTTGCTTGTAATTGAATAGATAACGTATATTTTCTACAAAGTGAAAAACATTTCCATACAAGATAAACTATACGACGTTTCAAACTAACATTACAAAGACTTAATAAATATTTTTTTATATATTTTTTTTATTACTATTCTTATTACTATTTTAAAAAGAAACAGGTCTTTTTCCTATATTGTTCGAATCTGAAATATAATTTAATATGTAGAATTTAATATATTCGCTAAAATTCAAAATAGAAGACTGAAAGAAAAGATATAAAAACATTTTTTTTTAATAAAACCACTGGGAGCAATCAATATAAGCTATTAATATATAAAAAAAACGTATAACTTTTTTTGTATTACAAAAAAAATAAATGTGTAAACGACTATAGGCATCCCTACCGGAAGCAGACCGACATGACACCTCAGCCATCTACAGGAAATTGACGTTGCGCGAGCTACAACATGATGTGCCGCAGCTTCGGTGGCGAAAATATCTGGAGAAGTTTCTTGTTTCCCCGATTACAGACGAGGAGCCACTTGTCGCTTACGCAATGCCATACTTTATCCAGATGGGTCAAATCATCCAAAAAACACCAAAAAGGTAACGTCCAATACGACTGTCCGAGATCAACATCACATTGTTATTATATTTGTGAGACTTTCAGTTGTTAGATGTTGAAAGTAGTTTCAATGTAAGTTTCAGTTTTTTTCTTTTGTATTTTTAATTTTGTAAAGGAAGTTTGAGTGATACTTTTACTCATACTTTTAATTTACATCTTACTAAATATTTAAGCAATTTCGTTAAGTTAAGAATTTTAAGAAATACATTTTTTAATATAGTACATATAAATAAATATAAATAATGTAATAAATGTAAATAAATATATACAATGATTGAAATTTCATTATGTTAAGTAGTTACCTAATATAATGGAAAATAATGAATGTAAATTAAATAAGGAATGTAATCGGTACCCTGATATTTTTAGAAACATCATGAAACACTAAATTAAATTATTTGAATCGTTAATAACTATAATTATAATAAAAAACTAATATTTCGAAAATAAATTAAATTGAAAGAGTATATTGAGTTTATGATTGAGATATTAATATTTTCAGTTAATTAAATCGAAGTCTGCATACTTCGTTCCTTTCTTTGGTCTCGATTACCTAGAAATTATTGATTACCAGCGTTTGGCATAATCAGTTTTCAAACTCTAATTGCAAAAGATTGATTAATTGAGCAGAAGTGCTTTAGATATTGCTAAATACATTTAGTAAATAGATGCCAATTTTCCAAAAAGTCTAATAAAACCATGATAATTTAATAATGCGTGTATTAGCTAACTATGTAAAAATTACACAATGTCCCACAGTGCAAACAATTCTCATTTGCAAATGTTATTAATTTTTTTATCCCAAAATTATTTTGAATCAACCCTTCGCTTCTGTATAAGTAAATTTTTCGAATTCAAGTGAATTTTCATTTTCAAGTTAAGTCGGTAAAATCTGCAATAGCATACTTCTCTAATCTGAAATTCTTTATATATTCCTAAGCATTCGGTAATATTTGTAAAACTAAATTAGAGATATCGCTGAAATTTGTACATTAAATTAATTAAAAAAAATTTTAAATAAGTGCTTATAAAATCAATTTATTCTAGCTTCATTCCAATTAGAGTATCAATTTATACTTGAAATCTCTAGCTATAAACGTCAATCTCGTTGTAATTCGAATTCGATTCATTTATGGAGTGAATATCGTATAATATATCTTTAATACAAAGTCGGAGTATTTAAATTATAAAACAAATTGTTCAGTATGTATCGTGTTGTTTTAGAGCATTAAATAAGCATTTACAATTTCACTTTGCGGTACGTACAATATTGGAATTTTATAACGAATTATAATTATTATACAATAAAATATACAAAAATTTTATCCTCTAATAGAATACACTAGAAAATCCAATATAATGGTTCGATAAAGAAAATATTATGAAATTTGTATGCAAGAGTTCGGAGTGTTTCACAAAATAAAATTATTGCATACACATTTCGTCCGGGATCAGCCAACTGAACTCGTCAGTAAGGCCTATTTAGACTGATCCTACCTTATACAATTGAGAGAGGATTTGAAAGACATGATCTATACGCTTATACCAATCGCTATTCCTGTTGTTTACGCACTACAGCATAGAGACTTAGCCACTTAGAGGATCTCTGCGTTATTCTCTCTCTCTCTCTCTGTCTTCCTCTCCTTATGTATACCGGCCCTGTTCGTGCATATATGCATAGGCGCACACATGCACACCCGAAATCCATATTTTATTATTCACCAAATAATAAAAATTATATGTAGTGAAACAAAAAGAAGAAAGTAGTTTTAAAATACTCAACACAATTTAGTAATTGGCTTTTCTTAATAAATAAATAAGACACGTCTATGAGCTATTCATAGCGTGCGTTTATTTTTCCTTCGTATAGGACGCTGCATAATTACCTATTCTGGCGCCTGGTGATGTCAATAATGCCACATATGATAGACGACTACCAGCAGAAGCGCATCGAATTCCGCAAAATCCTGCTTGGCATCCTTAGCGAGAGGGTGCGTTGGTCCCGATGCGTAGAATGGACGAACAAGAAACTCGGCATGGCTGTCGGTGCTCTATTTATACGAGAGAATTTCAATCACGAAAGCAAGGTACATCTACTAGCCGAACGATTATGCCCCATAAAATTCATCCCAAAGCTAGTTTTAGTTATTTATAGTCTTCTGCAAACATTTACGAGCCCTGGATTTATTATTTAACGAACGACGGATAAGACATTCATTACTTACATTACATTTCAATTCATGCTTTACTCCCTGAGAATTAATAGATAGATCATTAATATTAGATTTTTAAATAGACCTCGTGTATACGTGTGTCTTAAAAATATCTATGACCTTACAAGAAAATGTATAAAATTTTCAGCAAAAATCTAGTATATTAAAAGAAAATTATTTTATTATTATTATTATTATTATTATTATTATTATTATTATTATTATCGTCATAAATATATACAAGATAGAAAAATAAAAACATATAAGAAAAAAAAAATATATAAGAAAGCTTCAAACATATTATTTTTGCACATTTACACAATATTCATGTACAAAATAATTAGAGATTAAAAATTTGTTGCATTTATAATTGAAGGACTTGTTTTTAAATTGTTAATTTACATAAATTGTATTAACGAATATTGAAATTTAAAAAATTTCTGGTACGAACTTCAACCACGTAGTCTCTTCGACTTTGATAGATTTATATAAAATTTTCGTGAATAATCCTAAAGACACTGAATTTTCAAAAAGGATTTTCGAGTTGTAAAAGATATTTTTTTTAGGAAACCGCTCTAGAAATGATTCATACGCTACGCGAAGCCTTTAATGAACTATTGGCAGAAAATTACTGGATGGATGATGAAACGAGGACTGTAGCCAAGAATAAAGCCGACTCAATGAACGAACGCATCGGATATCCCGAATTTCTTAAAAACCCAGTCGAATTATCCAAGGAATATGTAATGGTACGTAATATGTAAAGGATAATACGAGTTTAATTACGATTTTTAAGTTTACCAACAGTGTTTTACAATATTTTTTAAAAGAGATTCGCTTCTCTTTGAATGTATATTACGATTCCTTTCGCGTTCAATGTTCAAGATTCGTAGATTTCTTTATCATGTGGAAAAGCATAATTTTTTATTTAAAAATATAACATATTTCCAAATATTTACGTACTTTTCCCCAGCTTAATATCACTGAAGATCGATTTCTCCAGAACATATTTGCTGTTCAAAAATATGACGCATATCATAACTTGCAAAAATTGCGACAACCAGTGGACAAAGACAAGTGGTCAACAGAACCTGCAGTTGTCAACGCTTTCTACAATCCAAATAAAAATGATATAGGTACAAAAAATCACATATTTTCATATAAGAAATTTTTTCTGTACGCTTTACCTTTAACAAAATGGCATTGAATTTACAGAATTTAATGATTTCAACAAAATGGCTACAAATATATGTAAACTAATTTTCATATTTCTCTACGTACGTCTTGCAGTTTACTTGTTTCTTTATATTTTAAACGTTCTATCAAAACTATAGCTATCAGTCGATAGAAGTACAAAATTCTTCACTATATATTATGTTCTTCAGACATTTTTATAAATTTATATAAGTAAATATAAATACTTTATTGTTGATTGCGAATATTCTTTAACAAATAATACGATACTACGTCTTTAATGATTTATTATTTAATATATTGCACAATTCTTTTACTTGAATTTAGAAATTTCTTCCCATATATATATATATATACTTTGTAAATATATATATATATATATATATATATATATATATATATATATGCGACCATAAAGTGTTATATATAAGAACGTTATAAAGATTTATTGATTTCATTAAGCTGAATTCTCAGAATAGCAGATTTATGAGTTATATAGACATAAGTTTAGAACAATTTCATTTACTTCTATGAATTCTATTACTTTTATTATTTTTATTTTGCAGCGGATGGAACTATTACGAGATTCATGCTTTCTTCGAGATTTTCTTCTCCGTTGTGAAATAAATAAAAGAATGAAAAGCGTTCCTATTAATTTCTTTTATTTATAAAATAATTTACGTTCACATCCTGTTTTTCGTTAGGAAGAATAATTTTTAAATGACCTTAGATATTATATTTAAAATTTAATGTTATATTTTGTCAGTTAAACAATTATTTTGACCTAAATTTTTACATGAAACATTCGCTGGCATTTTCGTTCAATTAACTAATTTCATTTTTATTGATAATAACATCATATTCTATGGAATTTAAAAGGCGCGATATCACTGATTTTCTAGTTTCCTTACGGAAAAAACTCTATTGAAAATAATTATGAGTAGTTAGCGTAAATTCGCGATGGAAAGTTTAAGCACTTTCGAGTAAGATTTGTAACAAATTTTGAATAAATTTCAAGGTTTTTCTTTTATAATAAGAATATTATTGAAGAGTCCAAAAAATTATACGTTAAAAATTAAATACGTAAAGACTGTTGTAAAATTTTTTTATCATTAAGAATTTAACATTATTTTAGATGTATGAAGTCGAACAAAATTACACTTGTGATAGTTATAGAAATTGTACTTTATACTAAAAGAAAGTGCGTGTGCAGAAATATATATTGATTATAATGTCTAAATACTAACGATACTATGAATATTAGGAATCTGAAGTTTGCATCATTCGAATTACAATGAAATTTAAACACCTTCGAAATCGATTTTTATTTTTTGAAAAAACTATAAATAATTATCAATCATAATGTTAAAATAATAGGTTTAACCTTAATTTCACCTTCAGAAACAATCCTCGTAAGGGTGTGAAAATTTCGAAAATTCACAACAGAGTCAATTTTATTATTACACTAAATATTATCGATCAAGATAATTATATATAAGAAACTACTCCCAATAAAAGACTTGTGTACAAAATCGCGGTGGACCATTTCTTTTCATGTGTTTTTGAGTTTAATAGTTTGCATAAATTTTTTTGCAGAATACGAGGACAAATATAAATAAGTAATATCGGGAATTATCATTGTCCATCACCGAATGAACAAGCACTCATTTGCATACACGCATACGGGCCGCATAATATTGTTAATTACAAATTAGCCTAAGACATTTCACTGAATTTGTTCTCGAACATCGTGTATGTTAAGATTATTAATACACACAATAAAGTTTTAATATCAATATCGCATCGGAAATTGGTGTTTTGGATATTTAAATGTACACGCAGTCTTAAAATTTGTAATAACAAATTTCCCTAAGACATTTCAATAAAATTTTTTTAACATTGTGTAATTCAAGAACAATAATACTTATGAAATGTTTTCTCTATCAAGACTGCGCCGGAAATTGATGTTTCTTATGATTAAATACACTCGAATGCATTCTAATGCACATGAACATAGGATCCGCTGTTAGAGCGGATACGTTAAGATTATTAAGATTTTTACGTTTGAGATCATAAATTTAAAAATCGGTAGATACACATGAGCACGTGTATATATAATGAAACGTTTTAGGATAGAAAAGAATAAGTCGTATTTACAATATTGCAAATTCAATATTTAACTTTGTTACCTATAATGTATTTAATAATTAATTCTTTGCAAGCGTTAAAATTTTTATTACGGAAATTCTCTTATATAGTTCTGTGATTACGCCTGAGAACGGTTTAAATGTTATAAACAAATTTATAAGAGAAGAACTGAAATATTAAGAATAGATGAAAGTGAGAGAAGAATATTGTTAGAAAAAGCGAATGAGATAGAAATATGGAGAAATTGAGGAATAGAATATTTATGTGCATTTATATATAAACTAAAGAAGATTGTAAAAAATTACATTTTTCAGTAATATCCTTAGTTCTTCTATGATTCAAGTGCTTGTTAATTATATTATAATGTGCCAATCGTCTCGAGCTACGGATTAGATGGAAATGTTTATTTTGAAAAAATAAAAAGCGACATTACCGCTTTACAAAGTGACGGAGTTTTGTTAGTGTTTATGAAAAGAATTTTCATAAGAATTCTTTTATTTTAAATTTGAATTATTTGAATTAAGTTTATTTTAGAAGATTAATTATTGTAATTTATTAATAATAGTTTAGAAGTAAATAAACTGAGTAAGAACGCTAAGATAGAGAGATGGAGAAATGAATGAAAGACAATGCATCATAATGCGCGCGTGTGTGTGTATTATGCGTCTGCATCTACGCACATTGAAAGTAATCATAAAGTATGTAGTAATATATATTACGAGGTAATATACACCTGGTGCCTTCAAAAGCATACAAATATTAGGATGGATTTACTTCGTCGAATCCGATCGTCATTTATTAAGCTACACATGTTGGCAATATGTGTGAATACATGTGACACACTCAGTGATGCAGTGTTCGACTTGGAAATTTCATTCGGGCTCACCGACTGAATACACAAGTTTTACACTCAATTTTATTATGTACAGACCTTAATAAATTATTTATTTATCTCGTCACTATTACTCAAATGCTTTACATGTATCTAAGAATGGAAATTGATATCGTTTTAAATAAAGTTATTAAATTTTAAAACAAAGTTTTTCGGAAAGTAGCTGTGAGTTGTAATGCGCGATCTTTTATTATACGAAATTACAGATGCATCTTAAACACTTCTTTTTGCACATTCTGTTACACATTACACATAAAAATTATTCAAATTGCAAATAAAAACAACAGCCGAATTCGCTGGTGTTTATAGACATAGATTTTAAAGAATCTCTACGTCCGTGAATGTAAGTTCCTGACTACTCCAATGTAAATAAAAAAATTTAATATTTGTGTTTAATCTGTAAATATCAAACCTAGCATGTAAATTTTTTAATTATTAATTAAATATATTTTTATGTTGTAAATATTTCAATTTCTAGATTAGGAAGATCTATTCGATTGAGGTTTTATAAATAGTTGTCAAGAATGAAATCTGTTATTTATGTAAAGCCAATGTCTCTTAATTGAACTTCTACATACATATTTAACTTATACCGATTATATTCTTTTACAATTTTCTTATTAGAAATCTATGAAAAAAGATTAAATTTAATAAAATAATAGACTAATTAAATGCACAGTAATACAATCAAATTTGAAACAGTAATACTGTTATATATATATTATTAAACGCAGTTATCATTATATTCAGTTTCTTACGACTTATGCTACATATTCCCGCGCCTTATAAAATTACTAAATAACTGCAAATTATAAAAGAATTTTTGGCAATTATGTTTTAGTCATTTTAAAAATACATTAAAACGGGATTTATAAAAAACAGTAAACATCGAATTTGAGTATTTTTTTAATTTCTTACTCATTGGAACTTTTTCGTTCGTATAATAATTGGAAATATAAGACAATTTATTTATAAAGCACAAAAATTATACTAATCAATTTAATATATAACATTTTTCTTATAAATATGTTTTCTAGTTAAATTAAAGTTTTCATTCATTGCAGAATATTATGACTCATAACAATTCCAATATAAATAGAAATTTTTTGCGAGGGAATTTGAAATACATATGTTGAAAACTTATGCACTGCTATGTACGATATTCATAAACTGTTCAATATGCATTCCACAACTTTATATTAATAATTTCCGTTGCTTGTACACAAACATACAAATAAATTATTTTTCAACAACAGAAAATCATATTTCGTTATTGTAAATGAATTATTTAAACAAGGGTGTATACTTATACGTATATTATTATATGGCATACGTATAATTGTTTTAAAAAATTCCAAATAATAAAAGTTAAGAATTGTATCTTTACAATTAATTCGTTATTAATCTAATTATAGTTCTTATACTACAACAGTTATAATTCATAAATTTTCTGGATGTTAATAACTTTATTTATGTATATTTATAATAAACATTATCTACTGGTATTTATTTGTTATGTGTCAAACCCAAATACGTTTATTAGTAAATTTTTACATGCATCGCGAGTGACTTAACAAAAGGGAGAAAGAGGGGAACAATATAGAAACAGGTAAAGCGAGCAAGAGAAAAAAAAAATGGTAAAACATTAAATTATGATTCTTACATTTACCTATTACTTTGTATTGGGAAGTATTCGTAAAATTTCAAATTCTCTGAATTTCAAAACGTAAGAAAGTATAGATAACTATACTCCTATCATTATCTTAAATCTACGATTACGCTTTTTTATGAGGTAGTGGACTTGAAGTAAATTAGAGATGTTTGTTAGAAAAAAAGTAACATTGCCAAGTCTGCAAAGTCAAGGATCCACGGATCGACTCATCAAAATCTGCGAGCGCCGCGAATTCGTAGCTCATGTAAGACTTTTCTATGTGTACGTTATATGTGTGAATGCTTGTGTAATTTCGCTTGAGTCAGTTCGACCCGAAGCTAAAACGACAAACTTTTTCATTTATTGTAAAAATAATTCTGAAGTAACTTAAACGTAAACAAATGCTTCAATTCAAGAGCACATCAAGTTCCGAACTCAAATAATATTCAGTTAAATGCCTTGGGGCAATACGTGTATTGCATGTGTATTCCAATGCACGTAACGTCGATCTCCTTCGCGATATTGATATAAAAACCTTTTCGTATGCATTAATAATCTTAAAATACACGATGTTCGAGAAGAAATTCAGTGAAATGTCTTAGGCTAATTTGTAATTAACAATATTATACGGCCCGTATGCGTGTATGCAAATGAGTGCTTGTTCATTCGGTGATGGACAGTGATAATTCCCGATATTACTTATTTATATTTGTCCTCGTATTCTGCAAAAAAATTTATGCGAACTATTAAACTCAAAAACACATGAAAAGAAATGTTCCACCGCGATTTTGTACACAAGTCTTTTTTTTGGGAGTAGTTTCTTATATATAATTATCTTGATCGATAATATTTAGTGTAATAAGAAAATTGACTCTGTTGTGAATTTTCGAAATTTTCACACCCTCAAGAGGGTGGTTTTTGAGGGTCAAATAAAGGTTAAGCCTATTATTTTAACATTTTGGGTCTTGATTTATAATTATTATATAATTAGCAAAAAGAAATTGATTTTGAAAAATGTTCGAACTTCGTTGCAACTCGAACGATGCAGACTTCAGACTTCTTGAATATTAACGTATTCATGAATTATTATTCATTTTTCATGCAATTAGGGATGCAATGGTATTTTCAAGAATATTTATAATACTATTGGAAAAATGATCACATTAAATAAAAATAAGCTCTAATTAAGCCAGTTTAAGATAAATGGATGCTTTTAGAATGATTGGATCGTTCGGATTTTTTAAATTTAAATCATAGATAAATAGGTAAAAATTGCAAGATCACCCACTTGCTGAAATAAAAGTCCTGTGCATGATTGCGAAGTCGGTTCGAGGAAAGACACTAAATTAAAGTTACCTCCACAAGTTACTTAAATTAAAAAGACATCAAAATAAGAATGATTCGGATAAATAAAAACCTTTTCACGTGAGTAAATGGAACACACGTTAGTTAGATAATAGATATTTCTGCGTATAAGGTTAGAAGTGGTGGAGCTCCGCGAAGCGGTAATAAAGGAAGCCTTGTTAAATGTCGACAGTGTTTCCGGCTGGGATTCTGCAGCCGTTGTTCTACTCGCAACACTTCCCGAAGTCACTGAATTACGGCGGCATCGGCGTTGTCATTGGCCACGAGATCACCCATGGTTTTGACGACAAAGGTCGGCAGTTCGACAAGGACGGCAATATGATGCAGTGGTGGAACAACTCGACGGTGCGGGCGTTCCGCGAACGCGCCCAATGCATCGTCGACCAGTATTCCAAATACAAAGTGCAAGAGGTCGACCTTTACGTTAACGGCAGAATGACCCAGGGAGAGAACATCGCTGACAACGGCGGCCTCAAGCAGTCCTTTCGGGTCGGTTTCTCTCGCCTATCCTCGACCCGCAAAGCCTCATTCTCGCACCAAAATTTCCCGATAAAGTTATCTCTGACAATTCACGGCAATTTTCAAAGCCCTTAGCTTTACTTTTGCAGCTATATTTATGACAATACTTAAACAATCACTCTTCATTTCTATTTTATGATTTAGTAAAAATAGTCATTCAAAGAAAATAATGTTAGCCTTCTTATTATCATTTGAATCACCAAAGAATATTTTACAGAAATACTTTACACTTCCCTCTCAAATGAAATAAGCTTAATTTTTTTTTAATATTATTACCGATTGTAATAATAAAATAAAATGGCCATATTGAGTTATTGAAGTTATTAAATTAAATTTAAAAGATTTAAGAATCGAGTCGTCCTTGTGCAATCAAATAATTAACAAATATAGAAGAAATTGCAAAAGAAAGTTTTTACTTATAAAATATGTTCACAAATAACGAGCAGATTTTTATACTTGTGCAAAATCGTTGATTAAAAATGTCAATTAAAAAACGCAACTTTTGATGAATTTTTAATTCAATTGAAAAAATTCATTATTAGTGTTAAAAATAAACGGGAAACTGACGTTGAATAAATAATCTTTTAAACTCAAATCATGGATTTGATTTATTTGTAGTTTTTTAAAACTTTTATTTATTAGTACGTTTTTGTTAATTATATTTACAAAAGATATTACTCAAACTGTTCGATATTTACGATTGCCATGGAACAAAAATGAAATCTCTTCTGTATACATTAAAATCAATGATGTTTCACTTAATTTTCGACATATCCATAGGATATGTCGAAAAATAAAATGTAACGTCATACAAAAATATCATTCGTAATTTTATATTGAATCAACTACAAGACTCGCTTCAATGATTGTCCAATATTTAAAACTAAGCAAACGAAAGAAATGTGTTTAAATATTAAATGATAATAATTTCATAATAGAATTAAATTATTTTAAAATCAAATTATTAAATTTCTTTAACAAATTTTTTGTATCTTTATTAATTATAATTAATTTGCTCATCAAAATGCATATCCTATACGTTAAATTCAACAATAAAAACGTAATAAAAGAACAATAAAAAAGTATCGATAAACATTTTAGACATGCTATGATTTTTAACAATATTGTACACTCGAAGTACTCATGCAAATACTCGTGTGTGAATTCAGGCCTACAAAAAATGGGTGGCAAATCACGGCGAGGAACCACTCTTACCGGGTGTTAATCTAACGCACGATCAGCTGTTCTTCCTCAATTATGCGCAAATCTGGTGTGGCTCGATGCGTCCCGAGGACGCTCTGACGAAGATCCGCAGCAGCGTGCATTCACCGGGTCCAGTTCGGGTAGTCGGGCCACTCTCTAACAGCGAAGACTTCTCCAGGGCCTACAACTGTCCCAAGGGCTCGCCCATGAACCCGACGCATAAGTGCAACGTCTGGTCAGTCACCTTCCCTACTTTATCTCGTTTCATTCTAGATACTTTCACGATATTTTCATCTCGAATTTAAATTACTATAAACATAATTAATTTCTAATCCCTTAGCTCCAAGAACGTGGAGTAATGCGATTCGTGGAATTTAGTAGCACAACAGATGAATAACTATTGGATTTAAATAATTATTAAATACTTATTACATAAAAGGTCATGTATGCAATTTCACCTTATATTTCATATCAAATTGTGATATGGATCATCGAGAAATCTTCAAGGATACTGATCAGTGTTAAATTAATGTTTCATAAAAACAGATTATACGTAGATCAAGACACTAAATATTTTTCTCCATATTATGTAAGGTTTCTGAGTCGATGGTCGAAAAATACTTTAAAAATTATGTACGTTTTTAAATTAATGTAATAATAAATTGTAATAAAATTTCGTAAAATATTTTAGTGAATGATCAATCATTGTTCAAATAATTTTATGCATTTCATAAGTAATTAAATTGAAATAAGCTACTTAAATATTAACTTTCATCTTAAATTTTATAAAAGATAAAACATTAATTATCAGGCATCGCACCAAAAGAACTATAAATCATGGATTTTTCAATTATTGTTGGTTAGAGGTGAATAATAATTTATAAGCTTATAACGCTAAATTGTTTTACTATAATTACTACTAGTACAGAAAATTTATACTCGAAAGATGTGCAATACTCATCGTGCTGATCTTTCGATCGGACCTATTATTGACAAATGGTCAAAATTAACGGTCATCTATTTATATTGAATTTAAAATTACTAAACCACTGAATTTCGATAATTCATTGGTATGAAATTGTTAATGTAATTTTTAAGAATGGAGGGAGAATTTTTAGTATAATATTCAAAAATTTAATAAAATTAATAAAATTTTAAAACATTTCTTATCCCGCTTATGAAAGCCTAAATATAAAAGAAGTTTTAATAGAACGATTGACGCAAAATGTTACAGGTAGTGGAAGAAGGACTATATACTTCATATTGATCAAAAGAAGCCCGAATGCAAAGAATGAGAAAAAGGATAATTATAAAATTAGAGGGCCGAAAACAGATGAAGAGTTCTTAAAAAAAATATCACCGATGAATTGTCGCCCATTTTGCGGGGAGCTGAAAAAGTTCCAGACGGATCTTTCGCTTAAATGTTCGCTGTATTTTGTTGTAAGGAAATTCAAAACAAAGAAATAAATAAGCTAACAAACTATTAATTTCGATCACGCTACAAATAGAGACCAGTTCAAATGGTCAGGATGATCAGGATACAGGATCAGGAGGCGAGAAACTAAGATTGCCAGAATGCTCGGCTCTCCGAGCAGCTGTAATAAAGACATAAATAAGGAATAGAAAATTAAGTGTGATACATAATAAATGAAGAGACCGATGTTATGCGTTTGTTGAGAGATTTACTCTATTATTGGAACATATCATCCATACATTAGCATGGTCCATGCCGATCTTGCTTGTTTTTATGTAAAAAAAGGTGGAAATAAAAGTACTATACAACAGACAGATGGCTCTCTTCCCACTTGTCCCTTTCGATCTCCTTCCTTCCTTCCTTCTCTTTACACTCTCCCGTCTACAATTACTTAAATCTTGTGCACGCACGAGTCGATTGCTTCGGTTACCGGCATGAGTCATTCAGTCAAATGACTTTATAACATACGGATTAATAATAATTTATCATACTCGATTTTTTATCGTACATCGCGACTCGCGATTGAGGCACTCGACTCGAGCGACCCGCATATAAACATTAGCTCATCCAAAGGTCTGAACTCGCCTACTTTCCATCATTTCTCCTCTTTCTACTTCTCGGCCTACTCGTGGTTTTTTCTTTTTTTTTGTACATATTGCACGTTTCAACGGGAGACAACTAATCAATCGGTAATATACAATAATACAATCATGTTATAATTGGTAATAATAGTAATAGTCAATAATAATAATTAATAATTAATAAGCAATAACAATTATTAATTTATAGTAACTAATCGTGTCGATTAAAAGAAGGAAGAAGAAACAGAAGGGGTGAATCGAACGAACGGATCAAAAAACACACGTAATCTCAGGTGCTTATTATACTCGCGATGAATTCCAATATCCTTCTTCTTCTTCTTTTTCTTCATTTTCGACTTCTACACGACTACTTCATCTTTGCTTTCAACATTGTTTTATTTACAGCCACGTGCAAAAAAGAGGGAAAGGAGAACTTCTTTCTATAAGCAAAGAAAAAAAAGGATTTTCTTTATTTATATATATATATTTCTTTGTTAATTTTGTAATTTAATGTCACTGAAAATATTTCGAATACTTTAGGCTTTTTATCGAAAGTATTCTAGTGACGGAAGTCAAGAAAATTTATGATCTCTCTTTTGCATAAAGCTAGAGGCTCACTCATACATATATATGTAATGTATATATTTATTTACTTACATAATTATTTAACTCCTCTCCCTCTCCTTCTCTTTCTTTTACATTCATTCGCTCACTCCTTTTTTCCAAACTATCGCTATTTACATGGTTTGACGTCCTTCTCTTACGTTCAAATTACTTTGACGATTTCGCTAGTTTATTTCGTTTTGTTATTTGTATATATTTCGACTTGGTTTTTACTTTATTATTTTTCTTTATTAATATTATGTACATACAACCTGAACACTGGCAAAATCGACAACGTCCATAAAGATTTCATTAAGTAGCTCCTCGATGTCCAATATTATCTTTTTCCATTTTTCTAAAATAAATATCTATCAACTTTAAAAATTTACAGTTTTCTTTATAATTGCAGTAATTTTTCTCAGTTATCAAAATAATAATACTTTTCTTTTCAAGATTCTACCGTTCAACAATTGAAATATTTTTGGACCTCATCGAGTTTGTTTACAAGTGCTTGTGTAGACTGGCAAACGTTAAACGGATATTTTTTTCTTTTTCCGGCTGTTTAGCACTCCTATTTCGTATATTATTTATTTTTTAGTTTTCGGAAATTCATCTTGCTTCTGACGCTATAGTACTCGCCTGATCGTCGCGAGCGAGATTTTGTACTCACCAAAGAAGTTACTTATACGAGTTACAGGAACGCGTTATTTAATATAATATTTATTTAATTTTCAATAAACAAAGAAAGACAAGAAAGCTGTCCGCGGTGACTTGACGAGTGAAACACATGCGCATCATGTAGTGTACATATATCAGTGGGGGGAGGAAAAAAACGGTACGCGTCACACGCTCGGTCGTCAGTCTATATTTGCGTAATTCAAACTTAGTTGGTTATCTTCCATTTATTTTTTTTTTCATTTGCCGCACATTGCCCGTTAATGCTTCGCTAATTGTCTTTTTTTCTCATAATTGTTAAATTTTGTAATGTAACAATTACGTATAAAGTTGTACTTTATTATAAAGTGAGACATAAAAAATAAAAAATAAAAAGTTCCCTTTAATACTTTGCAATGCTCTTTAATAAGAAGAATAATGTAAGAAGTCTTCTTTCCTCTTTCTTTCAATTCCAATTAAAAAATATGTGCAGAACATACACGAATAAGACAATTAAAGAAGCTACTAAATATAATATAGTTCGCTCTTTGTAAAACAATGAATTTATCATGACATGAACTTGTACAATCGCTATATATTTTTCTTTGAAATTGCTCAGTATTTTTTACAAACTCACTAAAAATATTTAAATACACTCTTGCTTCATAATATCTCACTTTCTTCTGTCCTCTCTCTCTCTCTCTCCATAAGAAATCAACACCTATCGTTTCATACGTAAGACCTTCTCTAAACGTTATATTTACTGTGTATACTATTCATTTTATTAATCGTTAGAATATAATATTATTGATGTATCGTTTTCCTTTTATACTTGTTTACAAACTCGCTGACGATTATACTTATATTTTCTTTCTTATTCTCTCTAAAGTATATAATAAATCCTGCATGTAGAACAACGTATAATTTATAAATGCCAATGCGATAGATGAAGACTTTATTCATAACCATTAGAGTCTGTCTTATCATTTGATTCACTGTTTACAATGACATAAATACGTTGTGCAGCTTTTTTGTCTCAATTACTATTTCATTCAACTTTCTTTTATCGTTCTTCAATCTTTCGTTTGACGTTCACTCCATCGCTCTTCCTCTATTAAGCAAAATTTGTTACTTCATCATTTGTACATTAATTAAAAACGTATAGGCATGTGTGTCTGTATGTTTGAGGCAAAAACTTTTTAATAAAGAATAGGTCTACGTGACACCAAAATGTATTTACACTTCCTACTACACGAAACATAACTCGTACCGTTTTTTTGTGTCAATGTTTTTATTTACTTACATAAAAATTTTTATGAAAACGTACGATTCATCATTAAGAAATTAATCGTTTCAAATAAAGTGTTTTTTTTTTAATAAATTAATGATTGTAAAAAAACTTAAAACTGTATTTATTAAAGCAAATTCAGAAAGAGGTTTATTATTAAAGAAACTTCATTAAACATATGCAAGTGGATCCTTATAGAAGTTACTTCTATACTTGAACAAATTAGAAGAGTTTTTAAATAATAAAATACTTGTTATTAATAAATAATTTTTACAGTCTATTTTTTAATGCATAAAAGGTAAACAGGATCTCAAAAGTGATAATAACTACAATATAATCGAGGATATGCCAAGTTTAACAAGTTAACGCATATGTAAAAAAATATCGTCCGAATAAGAAATAGTTACCAATTATCTAGCGGGAGTAAATTTTCCGCAAATATTTTTTATCTCAATTTTTCCGTCATCGCAAATTTCCCTAATTTCTATTTTTTTTTTTACTCTCGATTAAAACGTACAACAATAAAATTCAGTCTAATTTATTCCAAAGCACCAATCGTAAATCCCGGCAATTTATACTCTTTTGTCACATTTTAACTTTCTCCATGAAAACAATAACGGACTTACAAAACGCAGTACCGTTTTAAAAAGAAATACACTTGCCTATACTTTTTAACAGACTCCCCACGTTATGCTATTATACTTTTACGTCGCTTGCGCACATTCATTTGATTTTTCTTTAATATCAAAAGAAGAAATGAAAAATCGAAATTTCGAGGCCAGTCATGTTCTTGCTTCAATTTCGAATCCATATTTTATATATATTTTTTTATACGTTTCAAACCTTAAATCTTAATAAGGGTAAATATACAGATGCTACGATTTTGGAGAAGCACGCCACAAAATGATCTTGAACTTACATTCTCGCAGGAATATTTTGTAATTAATTATTAATATTTTTATAATAATGATGATATATTAATGATAACAATAATATTAATAATAATCATAATATATGCGCATGTACACGGTGAAGCATGTGTTTTTTTTCAATTATGCAACTTGTTTATGTGTTACGTGTAACTGTGGATCGTGTCTTAGGCAAAAAATTATCTCTATTGGCGAGTAAAGCACTCTTTATTCTACATATCATCAATATTCAACGAATTCCTACAATTCTTGACGAGTCGACGAACTTGTTTTTTCTGCTTTGCCTAAACCGTCCTCACTTTTCGTTTTCTTCGTCTTGGTCTCCTATTCGTGACAAGTTTATGAATTGAAAAATGAAATAAAAACAGTAAGAAAGAATTTATAACGGATAATACTTGGTCATTTTCGCATAGCATACTTGCCTATGCTTGTATAGATTTGAGAAAACACCGATACAAAACGATAAGGCACCTTGCCATAAAACGAAGCTTGAATCACTACGAGATAATAAATGACGGAAGGTGATATTAAGACTGCACTTCTATTCAAGTATTTCCGTCGCAAGATATGATTTTTACACTCAAATGATATTCTATGTATACTACTCTTTAGAAAAAAAGGAAAATAGTACAGACGAACAGGAAACCTCCAGGCTTGGCAGTATCTTGAAACAATAGCGTGTTTGTTTTTTTATTTTCTGCCTCTTGCCTCGCTGCCACTCTAATATTTTCTTAATATATTGATATCTTTTAGTTCTTGCAAGCTAGATTTTTTACTTCCTTGTTTATACTGCATCTTTTTCTTAATTGTTTTGGTGCGAAAGAATTTAAAAGCGTCAGATTCAAAAATATAAGAGTCAACGAAACAAATCGACGTCGAAATCTTTTTGTAATGAATTTGGCAGTGTTCGTAAATGTAATTGCATTCATTTCTTATATTTCCTTTCAAATTGATTATTTCCTAGTCTGTCTGTCTCTCTCTCTCTATATATATATATATTCAACTTCCTTCTATATGTCTTTCTCTTCTACTCGGTGACAAAGAAGAAGCTCATTTGCTGACGAACAGTTGAACCTTATTTCGTTGTTTCTTATATTTTCATATTATGACGCTTCATTTTTCGTAGTATCAACAACGACAGTCTTTTGCGAGAAAAAAGAGATGATCCGTAACAATATGGAGAAAAATTACTGAAAAATGTTAACGAGCTCATTGAAGAAAGGATGGTAAACGCCCTAAATACGAGCTTATAATAAAGAACAACAATGGAAAATGGAAACAAAGGCTTAGTCAAGACGTTGACCGTCTTTGTTCAATTTACATTCATATATTTTCTCCTAAGCAACTTTTCTCCCGACAAAAAGTCGCGAGCAACACAAACGGTACCCAAAAATCTTTTCAATACGATAATCAGTGTCTTTCGACGCCACAAACCAATAAATTTACTTTA
Source organism: Wiebesia pumilae (assembly GCA_018907045.1). Classification (NCBI taxonomy): domain Eukaryota; kingdom Metazoa; phylum Arthropoda; class Insecta; order Hymenoptera; family Agaonidae; genus Wiebesia; species Wiebesia pumilae. Next base: position 3,891,545 of record JACCHZ010000105.1, on the reverse strand, counting down.
TTATTTTAATTTGGCTATCACATTTTAGCAGAATATGAAAATTCAATGTCTCTACCGTATTGCATGACGATTTTGCTCGTAGTTTTCTGTTATAGTCACGTCAAAAGGAAAAAATAAAATGTAAGTTAAAATGATAAAGGTTTTCATTGATGTTAATGCAAAAATGAGAAGACAACTTGATTATAGTTCACAACACTAAACGTAAGTTATACGAATTATGATAGTGAGGCATGTTTTACAATTTTCTAAATTAAAAATCAAGGTACCATAGGCTATATCTTGATTATGAAAAGCCTAGAGAAGAAAACGTGAAATCTCAGAAAACGCAATATTCACGTGTAAGAATTAAAGAACTTGCGCCAACATTAATTATATCTTAATCAAAATTTTATAAGATTAATAATGTTTATTTTTGTTAAGTTGTTCTTAATATTGCGAATATGTGTATCATCGCTCTGATAATGAGAGCTGTGTTGATAACAAGAAAATATAATTAATCGCTTCTTACTTCGTAACGAATTTAAGAGTGTAACGCATATTTGCAAAAACTGACTAATCATTTTTCGTACACTTATCAGTGTTATAAGTATAAATTTATATCGCAATAATCAGTAAGAAGCTTAAAAATTATTAATTTCTTTTGAGTCCTACTAAAGAATTGTCTAAAGGTCTACAGTTAAATGTATTTCTATTTATTCCAAAATTGAATAAAAAAAATCAAGTGGAAAAATAATATGATGACGTTACTATTTACGAGACTTACGTGTAGTTTTGTCTTAATATTATAAATTCTTTATATAAATGTATGTGTACTTATGTAGTATGATGTCACTTTATGTATTAATTAGGAGCTATTATATAGAAGAGCAAAAAGCTACAATAGGCAATGTTACGTTATATCGCGAGAGATATCATGTTCTTATGTGAATTATCGTTTATTACAACTCGCTCTACTTTTGCACTTATTTACTATATACTCGTTTTTTCTTACAATTTCATTAATTAACGTATCTATTTATTCATTCAATTATTTTTGTCAAAAAGATGGCTTTCGACCGAGCTTAATTAGTGACGTGCACAAAAAACTTCCTTATATGACAGACAGAACAATGAAAAAAATTGGAAAAGAACAACGAGGTTCCGCCCTCGCGCGCGCGGAATGGCAGGTACGCACGTGTTACGCGAAATTTATTTACATAGAAACGTTTATGCATGAGGTATGTTGTGTACTTATGATGTATACGCGAAACGACGACGAAAACGAAGACGACGATGACAGCGGCGGTAAAGAATCGATGACACTTTTATTTTATCTTATTTTCCTTTAATACGTATGATACTCAATGTTTTCCTCCATTAATAATTTGCATCTCGTCTTTTTACAGTTAAGCGCAACTCTTGTAAGGGAGACCGATATGCGTTCGTTGTGTCGAGAGTTTTAAACTTATAAAGTTTATATGCTCAGATGAAAATTAACGTTATAAAGACTTTCGAAGAATTAAAAAAAAATTTCACTTCAAACTTTGTCGCATTAAATTTTTTCACTATTTTCTTTATGTTTTCTATTAAACGATAATGTGAAATTTCTACTGATCAAATTAAACATAATAAAACGTTAGACACACAAATAAGAAAAAGTTACGTTAAAAAAATTGCAAATATAAAAGACGATTAAAATTTTAAGTTTTCAAATATTTTAAATTTAATATTAACATAATATTAACATTACTAAAACTAATTACTACAGTAAAAAAGCAGATAGCAGCTAACACTTTTTATCAATTGAAAACAGTAACTAAAAAATCTTTTTAATAATAAAAATATACTTTCTTTAATTGTTTCTAAACTTTAATGTATTTGTGTGTAAGCATGTATTTGATAATTTAAGTGTTGGCGTGAAACAATAATTTTTGACTAATTTAAATTTTATAATTTATGTTTCACTGCATTTTCCAAGTAAATTACGTTAAGAAAAGCAAAGTTTCATTGTTAGTAAAAATGTAAAAGTGAAATAAAAACTTGCCGGAATAACATTGAAGAATAATACAAAATATATTATTAACAATTTACAATTGAAAACGATTTTACTCCTTTGTTAAAACTGAATTGTTTCTTAAATATAATAATAACGTCATGATTGTGATGATGATGATGATGATAATGATAATGATGATGATTACAATAAGTTATTTAGCAAATACTGTAAACTTCGTGTGAGCATATGATGATTCGCTCGACAATACGAACGCAATGTTAAGATCAAGCTCGTTGTAGCAATGTTTTCGCACGTATACAGATTTATATTTTGTTCGGTAATATTTGTTGTCTTTGCCATACTCATTTTCCATTATCCATGTATTTCAAATCGATCGCAAATAGACGTCCTTTTTAAAACGATGCTTTTACATTCTAAAATTTTCTCTACCTCTCTCTTCGCGTTGAAATTAATATATATATTCCTTCATGCGTATAACGCTCTATAAATAAAAAAAAGCATCGCATTCTCTTTCTCTCTTTTCTTTCGTTACAACATTGAAATATACGGTAAATTGTATTTTTGTTTTGTATTCTTTGTTTGTTTATTATCTTACGCTTTCTCTACCTGGTGTGGCAGTGTCTGCCTTGTGGCGTTACGTAGTTTAGTATACATTTTTATGTATTATTTAATTTCTTGTTTTAGAAAAACCCTTGGTTACGATCCTAAATAAAGTTCACTGATATTCGGCTTTAAGGTCAAATAAATTTTATGTATGATAATAAGATATCTGGTAAGAAACGGGAGGGGAAAAATATAGCAAATATCTTCAGAATATGGAAATATAGCAAGTATCTCAAAGCATAATATAAAGTTAATGCCATATAGCTTACTAATGAAAGAAAACAAATTTTCAATTCATTTGATGTGTATAAATCTAAAGATTTATTTAAATGAATACGAACAATATATCAAAAAAGAGAAAGCATAAAATCAGAATGATGAACTTATAAGACAAAGACCAAAAAGACCAAATGTTAAAATGGAGTCAAGAAAATTTTTTAAATCGATAATACCACTCTTTATCGAATTAAGAAATGAGAACCCATTTACACTACGTGTTAGCTCAGATAATCAAGTTCTTCAATACTTTCCTAATAGAGAATTGTATATTTACGGCGTTTCTCACTTCTGATCTGCTTTAGTAATTGGTGATAATTCTCATTAATACCAACAGATACAATGAAGAAAATACAATAAAGAACGCTTCTTGAAAAGCAAAAAAACCATCTCGAAGTACTACAAAAATACATCTTACTGCATTATATCAATAGACTGACAATCGGTTCAAGCATTTAAAATCATTAATAAATCACTTCAAAACAAATGATCTAATAGCTATAAAATGATAGACAAGAGAGTTGAAAAAGGCATTAACCATATTAATAGCTAATAATACTCAACTAATTAAAACTGTAGAGTAGCAGATTAATACTAATGCCGAACAATTGTACGATAATTGAATTAGACGAAACCAAGTAACAAAGAAGCTGTAACAAACGAAATTGTAAATAAATAATCTAAATAAAAAATATGTATATCACCGAAACTGTAAAATGTATTAACGAAATTGTGACCGAAATTAGTTAAAGCTGATGAGTAGCAAATAACTAAAATTTAGTGCCCGAATAAGATATAGATACCGGATAAGAAATATAGAGATTAGAACCAAGTTTACCCAAAAAAATGTTTTTCAAAAAGACCGAGCAGCGGTACATCCACCGCAATCCTACGATTTACAGGTTTTTTATTTATATTTGAAACGACAACTTTTTTATAATTTACGACTTGTTATTTATCTCCGTGTCTGTCTAGCAGTTTCAATTACTTCGCGCCTAATAAAGTAGGTATTTTTTGTATTATTTTATATTTGCGATGTACTATTTAAATATATATATATATATATATATATATATATATACATACATACATACATACATACATACATACACATAAACATTTATAATTTTTTTGTTTCAATTTGTATCGAACATGATCGCACGAGAAAATTCTGAACGCCGAATGGCGACAGTAGCAAAATCCCCATGTAAAATGACATACCGCACTTTTATGTTACATTAAAACATAACACGTAACTATATAACGTTTATAAGAAAAGATGTCTTACAGTTTCTATCTCTCCAACGGTGTCCTTTAATTTTTATACAATACGCTTGAATGTAAATGTTTTATATATGTTTACATATGTACGTGTCAAAACGTGTATTCATTTTTCAAAAGTTTCTAATTGGTTTGTTATTTTATTTTCCATAAAGTCGATTCTTTCTTCGCGGACTTACTCTTAAATTTCCCTTTCTCGCACTAAGCAAATGTAATTTATTCATGAAAATTTCAAGACTGGCATCTAAAAAGATTTATTTGAACTCAGAGACTCTTGCCACAAGAATCCAAGCATATATATACTTTCTGCAATCAAAACACGCTCACGCAGTCTTATTTTAAATATACGATTTCTTTTGTTCGAAATATTGCGCTTCTAGTCCCTTGCGTTAAAAATAAGAACAATTTTTTTAATTTTCTATCTTAAGAAAGACGATTCAAAACTGAAATATCGAGGTGAAAATTTATAATTTGTTAACTTTCAAAGAGACACGTAGAACACGAAAAATTACACAATGGCATAATGAGTGTACGACCGCATATACTCAATTAGTAACGGTAAGAAATCGTATTTACTATTTCATATAATCGTAAGATCATTTTAACAGCATAGAATTACTGAATTACAACATCGAAAAACTTACATAATTTGCGCGCACGTTCGAATTACTTTTTTCGAAATTTATTCGTGTGCTCTATAAGCGTGATTTGGTGTTTGTGTGGATGTGTACGTGTAAAGAATGTATGTCGCGCGTTCATATTATTTGCATTATTTATGATGCACTGTCACGATTTCATTTTGCGCCCAACATTTCCCGAGTTCCAATACGAATTCATTACCATCCGTTGATTAAATTATTCTATCGTTGTCGTTTTTTCACGATGTTCAATTTATATAGTTTTTATTTCGTAAAATACGCCAGCATATTGCGTCGACCCAAATTTGTCATCTTTCACCTCTATTTAATAATACGAAAAATACATACACTCGAATCTCATTCTCGACATTTTCCATTCGCAACAGATCGCATTTAAATTACGTTAACATTCTTCCATTCCTTGAACAATTATATTCCTACTATACTTTTCACAATCGTTTGCCATTTTTCGATTATGTTCACGCTCTCTTGCTCTCGTTTGCTCATCTACTGATTTTTCTACCTTACTATTTTCGTCTTTCTCTCTCCCCCATCTCAATAATAATAAATGTTATCTTATGAACTTCATCTCAGATTTTTATAATATTTTACGCTTTTGTTGATTTTATTACAAAATTAAAACGGACGGTTAAATTTCATGTTTTTTTTTCGTTTTGTCGGTGAGCCGATGTCCGCTGCTGAAGGCACAGGGCTTTGCACTTGAACTCGGTCACCTATTCTAAGCTGACTGACTATAACTTACATTATTCTCTCTCTTTTTTCCAGATCAGCAGATGCATTTCTTAAATTATCTCTAGCAAATTTCATCATTTGTTCTAAGACGATTTGTTTTGGCTCTTTTGAGAAACATTGGGTTACCGATCTCTCAGAAGCACCTTCTCACTCTCATTCTCACTACTCTCTCTCTCTCGCATATAAACAACATACACACTAGCAATATATTATTATGCTATGTAAGTGATATAAACTATATCATATTCATTATGCATATATCGTACTACCGCGCTCACATTTCGTGACTTACGCAACTGCTCAACAGTGCCAAGTGCTCGTAGTCTCCAACATCTTACACGCTTCCTCACTCTCATTCGTACGCGGATTCTCTTCTCCCACTTTCTCCCATACGCTCTTTTTCTCTCGATTATTCTAATCTCATGCTTTCTCACTCTTATCCGCACTACGTATGCTTTACACCTATACATTACATTTATGTATTGATATCAGGGCTATCCTTTAGGATAATTTTTTTGCAAATGTATAATATAGTTCTATGTATATATACATATACGTATACATATACATTTACACACACGTACATATGCATATATGTAGACGCACGCACGCAACAAACAAATTTTTATGCATTATATAATTTTTCATAATATATAAGTGTAGGTAGTTCCTTATATAGTCTCTGTACTGTCTCTACGTATCACAGCCTGGGTGTCTTCGCCACTGCCTTTTCACGATCTTCCGCAAATAAGCATTTAAACCACTTCTTCTCTTAACAATACACTTTCCTCCGGTCAACAGTTTCATTGCATTTTTTCTCACCGGTCCGATCTCGAGGTCACACTGATACGTCACGAGCGCCTCAAGGGATCTCGTATGTTTAAGCAACAGAAGGAAAATGAAGGGATCCGAGTGAACTCGCCCTCTAAGTCGCCAAGGAGGCGAAAAGTCGAAGGGGTAGGATATAAGGTAGAAGATGGGCATAAGAAAAGCGAGAGGGCCGGGAATCGGCGACGGTTGGGACAAATTAACATTCGTCCTTCGCTTCGATTGTCGTCCGTTGTTGGCCACTTAACGACTTAGACGAGTAGAATGATCACGAGGCAGTAGCATGGTGGTGCACTAGTACAAAAGTCACGCGCAACGACGACGATGCCGATGTGGATAAGGGCTGACCCGCTGGTTTTTTCCCGCAAGTGTTCTCGGGCGCTGGATGACTAGGATGCCACATCCCAGATCTCCGCGAGAAACGGCGGCAGCTTCTTGTTTTTCAATTTGAGGTTCGAGCAGGTCTCACTGTTTTGGTTGCCGAGGGTACGGAGCTCGGTGAGAACGGAAAGAAGCTTGGCGAACATCGCGCTCGCCTTCGGCTTTCGCCTACTCTCCACATATGCCTTCAGGGCATCCAAGTATATCTCCTGGATCTTCTCGACCTTCCAGCCCTCCGACACGTTCGGCCTCTCTGTGAATTCACAACAATTACTATCTTGCCTTGCAGTGCAGTGCTATCGGACCTCTGCACTGCTTTCCTGACTTAAAAATCTGAGGGAAATGATAAGGTAAGGGAGAATAGTTTGAGAAGACTGCAGCTTTGAAACTAGACACGCATGTATCATATAATGTGAGTGAATAGCTTAGGAAATAAAAAATTTGTTCAATGTAGGAAAATTAATGGAATGGTGTGGAAACTGACAGTTAATACTGACGTTCTATTAGATTTTTATTATACTAAAATACTAAAATAACTTACTTTATTAAAAAAAATTTATGTCTTAATGAAAACATGTATTTATTATTGGATAATGAACAATGATTCGTCAGGGTATGTTCAATCGCGTTGGTAAAAACAATGCAATGGCCAATGAATGTAATGTAAAACCAGTATTTTCTGGACCATAACATAACTTGTCTAATGAGATCATTGTAGAGATTTGCTGAAAATGTAGGTAAAATCAAAGTACTGATATTTATTATTTCTCTAACATATAATAAATTACTAGAATTTTCATTTCAGCTACATATATTTATATTTCATTCGCGATTATTACAATTATTTATTATCTTATACTATGATCTAGAAAATTTAATTAATTTCATTTATAATTTCGAAGCTTTATAAAATCTAATTAATTTTTTATGCATTTTAAATAATATCCAAATACGACGTACATTAATTTATTTATTACCGTGATTTTAAATTTTATAAATTCAACATTATTTTAAACTGAATATGTATGTTTATAATATATACATTTTATAAAATATTAAGTTTAATAAAAGTTTGCTAACGAATAGAATAATTCCCCCATGAGATCTGCCATTTTACAGAGCGGTTTTCTATATCATGTATCAAGGTATGTATATATACTTATACTTAAGATTTACGATGAAATTTATATTTAAAATGATTTTATACGTAGATTTTTTTACATTTGTTTATTAAGTGCATGTTAAAAATATATTCCTTTATTAAATTAACAATAAATTTATCTTTGCTATGACTTTCCTGTCAATATTATATACAAAGAGAAAATAAATAATTTTATAAATAAGTCTGGAATATTACCATGTTCAATAAATTGTTAGTTAGAATTGCTATTAATTAAATACCCTTAATGGCATAAAAATTTTAAATACAACAGACTGTAATTTCATACAATCTTCTAGATTTCAAGTAAACAAACATAAATTAATTGTACTATTTTGCAAGCATGAGCTTACTAATCTTATTAATGTTATAAATATTAACGAAATAGTCCATTCATTATTACATTTATATATATATATATATACACATTCTTTTATTAATAATACTAACTTTAATTCACAGACAATTTTCTTTTAAATATATATACATTTGTGCATATTGTAAACCATTTCTAACGTACTCTCGAATGCATCTCAAAGGCATTGTAAATGAAAAATCAGCGATAAAAAGTAAAGGTATAAAGTAAAGGTGTAAGTTAAGACAAAACTGATCATTAAATCATTTTTTGCATAACCTAAAGCTGAAACATTGGTATGAATAAATGTACAGGTATTTGACGTTCTAGAAATTCTTGTAAGATCTATATCAACTGTAATATATGTTCATTTTGGATTGATTCTTGCGAATTAGGTATGTATATAAGCTCTTGTATGAAAATTTCAAAAATATGTGATCGATCACTCAAGTAAACAATTTGGGGTGAACTCAAAATCATACGAATGAAACATTAAATAATTACACAGAATAACATTTTAAAGTTGAAATGATCGATGTGCACTCTTAGTACGTTCTGGGAGAGGATAAAAGGAGAAAAAACACGACATCTGTGACCCACCTGAAAATATGACAATCGCCGTGAGAAGGGCGTACTCAGCGTTATTGACCTTCATAGAATACATAAGTCGGCCGAAGTGCAGCAGGTCGTCGATAATATTTCCGATACCAGCGAGGGTGTAGCTATCGCGTGAGTACGGCTGGTTGTTGGCGAAGATGATGCTGTCCGTTTGGAAGTCGTACTTGCGCGCCATCCGCAGGATCATCACCTCGCTCGAGCAGGCCTTCAACAGGACGATCTTGTCCTCGTGCCGAAGCTTATCGAAACCTGGTAACCTTTTGGCGAACTCGACGATCAACTGGACGGTGAGTATCGTTATTTCGGTTATGTGCCTGAACCTCACGTCGCTTGGATCCTCGTTCTCTGTCGATTGATTCTACAAAAATAATGCACGTCATTCAGAAATTCCGAATCGCCCAAAACCAGTTTCTGTCTCACTCACGCTCTTCTCTAACGTATGGCATATTATCAATGATTTGGATTGCGCGCAACTCGGATGAGCAGGCCAATGAAAAAAAATGTGACAAAACTCTTAGGTCTGGTTACAAATTCGTATTTATGAAAAATAAAGAAATGGTTTTAATGATACAAAAACTCCAAAATTTTCCATTATTTCTTGATTTTTCGATTCCTACTATATAGAGTATTATATTTTGAAATAAGAAATAATTTAATTACCAAACATCGACTACTCATAGGATATATATGTTGATAAGAGTCCTAGTAGAACAGCAGTATTAGGAGGTCGAATACATAAATATTCAATTATTCAAACTATTTTCTAAAGAGTTCAAAATTATAAATACTAATGTGAATTCTCTAAAATAGATTATAACGTTAAGCCATTATCAGAATTACGATCTCATAAACAAAAGTCTTGATCGAGTTCTTTGTTTGTTTCGCTTAGACACAAACTTTGGAATTCATGCACCCTAGATTCGATCCGATTATAAGAACCAGTGGTTTGTAAATACAGGAGAAAAGCAGAAAGATAAACGTAAAACAGAAAATGGAAAAGTTTCAAAGGATAATTATTAAAGGGAGTACTGAACAATAAGCAGCATGCTTGGTAGTTCTCACCGTGATCCTTTTGACGTCCTCCTCGTTGGGTTGCTCGTACTCGTCTTGGAAGTAGACGAGCCTGTTGATAAGTTCCTCCTGCTCGGGACTCACGTAGTTGATGCCGTTATGAGAGCTTATGGAAGCGACGACGCTGCTACTGCCGGACATCGAGTAGGACTCAGCCTCCGCAGGCTCCATCTTCACACCCATCTGCTCGGCCGTACCGATGCCACCCGGTGAGCCGTTCATCGTCGTGCTGTTCGGCTTGTCTTTCTCCTGCGGAGAGAATTTCATCTTTTGTACCTCTACCTCTCACGTACTGCATTTCAGTTGTCATGAATACCAGAGTGCTTCAGCAAATAAATCGTCAAGACACCGATCAAATTTCCCTCGAAAATTAAAGAATCTTTTTTCAATTTCTTTAATTTTTCTCTACTATTACACTCGAAATTATTAACGCTTCAGAGATAGTTCATTTAAGTGAAACCTAAATTAAATTTTCCTACTTTGTTCTTGCTTGGTCGAGTAATTATAATTGCTAAAATATTTGTCGTTAAACATAAACAAAGAACCTACTCAAAATTAAAGTTAGCAATTTCTTAACTACGACTTTTCTTTTTCGCTACATTCGTCAATCGCAGATAATTGAAATTCATGCGAGGTCGTTTAAATAAAGTCATATTTTTTAAAAAATATAAAGACTAGATAATAAATATTTAATTCATTATTCATTTTTATATCTGATTTTATTAGGGTTTGATTCTTAGTAACATACGATGATGATTGCGGCAAATTTACGATTGTGAATTGCTTCGACTATTTTTTTGCTCGTTATTTATATCTGGTTTATTTTTAATTTATTTACTGATAGGCTTTGCTGACAATTAATAATTTTAATAATCATTGAAAAAGAAATTAGTTTGGATATTACCGAACGATTGCAATTATTTTTCAGTGTGACGTATATTAACCATAATGTTCAATTTCATTTTCTGCAGTGAGAGTCATAAAGTAATAATTGATAATAATTAATAATTGATAAAGAATAAGAAGAGTAACATTTTTTTATATTATTAAAATTTGTATCCTTAATAAGCATAAATAACTTTCTTAACTCAAGCGGAGTGACAATCATCGTAAAAAGAATAAATTATTATGATAGTTTTAATATGTAAAATAATACGATAATTGAAATGCAATAGATAGTATATAGTTACAAGATGTATATGAAATATATATGGACAAATATATGTAGACATTTATCTTAACTTACAGAGTAAATCTTTACTTATGTTATCTTTAAATTATAATGAACCTTTTGGCTTAATAAGATATAATTAAATAAAATATATTTCTGAGTTCATTTAGACAATCAATTCGAAGTTTATTAATGATTTTCATTATTAAATGTTCTTCTACACATTTTCACTGCAAATACAGATTATTTCTTAAAAGTTATTTTTTAAAGCTATGCTTTTGATTCAAAGGAAATTAAAAAACAAAACTGATTCTAGTGAGAAGAATAATTAATGCCTCTGTAAAATGAGGAAGATAGGTGGGTTAATTGTGTGAGCTAACCAAGTGGGATAAAGACGATGAAAACGTAGGTGATCCATGCGAGCACGACGTAACGCGAAACGTCTCGATTGACGCGAAACGCAAGAAGATTAAAATTTTGCAGAAGCACTCGAGCCGTAGGGCGTTTAAAGAACGAATTAATATCGTAAGGCCAAAGAGAGAAAAGATGCGAAAGATAAGAAGAGGCGCGTGTGCGACGGATACGTGCTTACCCGTACCTTTTGAGCCTTCTTTTCCTTGCGCTTGACGGCACACTGGAACTCCGGGACAACGCACTCAGGTCGCATGCCGACGTGGAGACACTTCTTGAGCCTACACTCCTGACACTTGCGCCTCATATACATGTCGATCTCACAGTTGTTACCGTACTTGCACTGGTATACGGCGTTCTTGGTGATGCTGCGCCGAAAGAAGCCCTTGCAGCCCTCGCACGTGAGGGCATTGTAGTGGTAACCGGAGGCCCGGTCGCCACACACGAGGCACAGTTCCTCCTGCTGACGCGGCGTTGGGCCCTTCTTCTTCTTGGCATCGCAGCTATCGGCGCTGTAGCCATTTAGCGAACTCGGCGGCGACAAGTCATCCCTTCCTGCAAAACGTAAGAATCCAAAATCATTTTCCGTTTCACCATTCTTACTGCAGAGTCAATCCCTACGGATCCACGGTAGACCGAACCTGGATCGAGCTCGATCCTCCCTTATCATTATAAATGAACTCGAGGAAGTTATGATCGTGCACTGTTCGTGAAAATATCGAATTCGCCGACGACTAGAAGTACACGAGGTTGAGTTTCCTATGCTCGGGAATAAAAGAGTTAATAATCGAAAAAGTAGACTCGCCCTTATCGCAGACCGTGTTACAGCGCGACGAGTGAGACGCGAGCCTCACGGTGAAAGCATACTCGAGCCCACCGCAATACATTTTCTCTCTTCTTTTTCCGCTCGCTCGGACCGCGAGGCCATTACTTTAGGTGTTTCCTTGACGCTACTGGATCGTCGAGGCCGAACACAATGCCTCTTCGCTCGCGTACTTCTTTTTACGCACTCGGCGACTCATTTCTAATTTGGATATTTTTTTATTGAGCCATCCATTTACCGTTAATCACCAAAGGAAGACATCGGCCCCAGCGCATTTCTTTTAGTGTGATCGGACATGCGGGCCGGGTACTACTCATTCACGAACTAGGAGAGCACATCGCGACAACTGAGTCACAAGATTTATCATTCGCAATAATTATCCAATCATTTGAACGTCCATCGCGACGCATTAATTAATTAATAAACGTGCGTGCAACATAATATTAGTCAAGTAGAGTGCGAATCATTGAAATGATTCACAAGCGGATCATAATACGTTATTATCCAATTTTATACGCGAGTCGCCCGGCAATATTTTTATTAAATTTTATTTTTGCAATTTGATAATATTCTAGCGTATGCGTGTGGAAAATGTAAAGGTATTGATTGTAAAGCCCAAGCAAACTGGACATACTTCGAATCCGTTTCTTTGTTACGAAACATAGCTTTTTTACACTCCTATAATACGTAACGAATTCAAAGCAATGACCGTAAAAAATCGCGCGAGAAAAAACGACTAACGTGACCAAATATTCAAGAGATCCATCGCGGTGAAAAGCGGATGTGGCATTACACAAGACAAAACGAGAGAGAATTATGGGGAGCCAATTGCGCATTGTTGCGATCGCCGGGAATAATTAATCACGAGCATTCGGTGATGAAGGCGTGCGTGTCAAGATCGGATGCTAATTTTCCAGATACCCACACCGACGTCTCTAAATAAGCACCAGAGATGGCGGAGGACTTGAGCGTCTCATTACTATTTTTCGATTGCATTGCATCCCGACACTGAAAGTAGTCGTACCCGCTCGTCGTATCTGTCCTTTTTATTTCATCTTCGATCTCGTAACCAAACGCCCGGTTTGTTCAGTACCACATAACACGACCCTTTGTAATGTTTGAAGGATTACACGCTATGATGGTTATGATTTTTGAAGCGAAAGACCAATTTGTCTGAACGTTTTCCTTACGAGTCACGGGTTCCAATATGTATTGCTCATTGTTAAAATAGAAACGATAATGATTAACAAAGGCACTCTCCATCCCCTCCCCTCACAAACAACCGTCATCCTTTTACATTATTTCATGATCCTTTTACATTGGGTCTTTTATAAAAATTCTTTATCAACTCTTTATCATTACTGAAGTTCGAGAAAGAAAAGTTTTTTTTTTAATTCACCGTGTTTAATTCATCTACGATTCAGTACACGATCCGCCATTTTGAGTACACTTAATAAATGTGAATTCGGTATAACTGAGTAATTATTCAAACGTCGTTCGTAAAGGTGACGCTTAATTCTTTCGCTTGATCTGCAACTTATGAGCTCACGTATAATTCTACAATATTGAAAAAACATTGTTTCACTGTAAGTGATAAATTGTAATTGTTGGAATACATCAGTACTATTAATGTCAGACACGAAAGCACTGTTTACGTCTTCAATCGAAAACAATAAATGTTATTGACCCAAGATCTGCAGATTTTTTAACGAAACGGATAAGGAAATAATAGTAATGACGACTATAAGACACGGCAGGAAACATAATGGGCATTTAACTTTGGATAATGTAACAATTATCTAACAAAGAAAATAATTATAAATAATATCCGTGAGTAAAAGAAAAAAAATGAACCAAAGATCGTTCACCGCGAAACATCTCATGAATATTGCAGCTGCTGCGAGAAGGATGTTAAATTACAGTGCGATAATTAATTGGGGTTATGTATGTTGTCTATGAAATTTTAATACTTTTGAATTATTCGAGAGCAATGCCATTTTAAGGTTAACAATTGCAAAGCCGCTGGAAGTGGTTGCTGCCTTCCTTAGAAAGGGAACTTGTACAGTTGATCATCGAAGAAAGCTTTTGGAGGATCTGGTTCTAGGAGCCCGATTCGGCGCTGCCCGCATCTGCCGCGCCCGGATGAAAATGCACATGCAATTACGTAAGAAGGTGACTGGGTCTCTCAACCTTTTTTCTCGCTCTTTCGCTCGCTACTCTGAATCGGTACCGGTCAGTATCTCGGTGTTCAGCGCGGCGTTGGTTCGCTGAACCAACATTTTTGCGGCGGCGAGTATGTACGACCACTTGCTTACAGGCCGCGCAAAGTCTCCTCAGGACGAAGGGGGTAGGACGGTGTCCCCGGACATCCCGAGAGAGAACCGGATCGCGCTCTCCTGCAAGTCCGTGGCGGGAGGAAGCTGCTATCGAGGAGTGGAGCGGTAGGTACGTAGCACTGGGTATGTAGAATATAATCCTCTTTTTCTTCAAGGGAGGCGTCGGGGGGAGGAGACAGGCAGGTTTTCATGCGATGCGATCGCGGCGCTCTCGGGCGATTTTACAGCGCCGCGGCGGCGTCGGCAGGAGCACCGAGCGTCCTTGACTCTGGAGAACGAGTCGGCCGTCTATATATTTTCACGTGTGTGTACCTACTTGTAGGAGGCGTGTAACTATATATAGCGCGATTCCGCGCGCCTGCGCGAGCACTCGCTCTATTCCACTCTGCCTCTCGCTTTTTCACCATCGTTCGCGACTCGCCAGTCGCCGAGTTCTCTTCTACCTCCCGCTCCGCCGACTCTACCACTTCCTCCTCCTCAACCTCGTTCTCCTCCCCCTACACCCTCTCGCCTAAACTCGACTGCTGCTCGTCCTCCGCCGCGATACCCTCGCCCATTCTCATTTAGCTTCCCTTTCCAACGTTCACGCTGCTCCTTTTTCTACTTCCCTGCATTGGTATGCCGTGAAACGTCGACTTGTTTGGCGCTTTCGATCCGCTTGCGCCGAGTTTATATACTACTGCCGCGCATCGAAAGTGAAACGCTCGACTGAGATTCAGATTTTTTAAATGCAAATGTGAATTAAAGGCCTGGCAATATCGCTTGATATCGATATCGACTGATTTTTTCACTTGGGCGCGAATTTACGCGAATTGCAGCGATTTTCAGCGAATTAACATCTACTTTTTCGAGCTGAATTTTATTGAGAATATAAAACATCCTCCTTCTTTCCAATAACCGGCCAATCCCTTGATCGCGTCGCTGTACGTGTTTATTCCACGCTTCCAGCTGATACACAATTAAAATGTGTACTCGAACAAACGGAATGAGAAATCGTAGGATAAAAATTTGCGAGAAAGCATATCCCGCACTTCGCTTCATGTTTCTGCGCTCAAGTCGCAGCGATGCTTCACAATCCAACGCGAAGGCATATAATTTGCGACATTTTCAAAAATAAACGCTCGTGCACGGTTGCATTTTCGAGCGTCGCAATTTCTATTGGACTTCCTAGATTCTATTTCATCGACACACGAAGCGAAACGAAAACTGCTTGCTTCCGTCGTAAGATTCGAAGTCGCCAACGCCGTCGACCATGAATCCACCTGAGTATTTGCCAAGTTCAGACCGAACAGGGCCAACAATCGTGAAAGCGGCATTAATCCCCCTCCACCGTCCGCGCTTCGACCGCTCACTCACTCTCTCTATTTCTCACTTCGAGCGTACGCGGTCCATCCCCGCAACGGCCCCGTAAAACGACGCCATATCCGCGAACCGACGGCCCCGTGACGTCAGCCGTTGCAGAGCCACTGGCCGCCGTTCGATACTCGCGACGTTTCCCTTGGCGTAGGGAACGCGGGCACACGTGTAAAAGGCAGCCATCGTTTTTCTAGGTCGCGCATCAATTCGAACTTGATCGCGAAGCTTAACGAGCCGAACGAAGGGTGCACGGACTCGATGGACTCGATGAGGACGTTTGCCCAAGCTATTTTTAATCCGTCTATCTCGACTGGGAGAGTCGCACTACGATAATTTACGCGGTCGGGAATTTCGCTTTACTTCGATGGATTGTTTAATTTTTCTTTATTTGACTCGCTTTCTTTTGCGCAAAACCACAGGAGCACCTTACGTTGCGTTAAGAAACGGTACAACCGAATAATTTCATTTGTTGATGCTTTTCTGGTTACATGGAAAATACATTTTTCTTTCAATGACTTGTATACAACGACGCTCGGTCTTTCTTGAGAGTTTGATATTTTCATGATAACGCTCTACATCCTCGTATTCATTAAAAATTTATGTCAGAATAATGATAAACTAGCCATTTCAAAGTTTCAGCGGTTAGATTCGAAAATATTTTACTTTAATCTACGAGGCATTTTCCGTTACGCCATTAAGGTCACGAAATAAACGCTACTTATAAATATTTTATTATCAAGCACGTGTTATTCCTTGACTATTACTCAAATATAGTGTGCAATCTAAGCAGGCATTATGACTATGATGTCAATCGATTTTATTTTCGTCACGAAACACTGTATAATGAAAATATTATACACGATACTTACATTACTTTACATTATTTTTCGTACAAATATGAATTATATTCTATAATACAAGCTTAAAAGAACAGTAAAAACAGAATTAACATTTTCTAAAGTGTAAAAAATAATATTATTTAAAATTATTTAAAATTAAAAATGTATCTTCATCGACACTAAACATATTTAAACTATTCACAGATAAATTTTATAAAATTTAAACAAAGTTAATTACGTTTTCCTCAAAACATTTTTTCAAATTATGTACACAAAACAATTGAAATTCAAATGATTACTGCTTATTTTTTTACTTTTTTCATTTAATTTTTCTCTTTATTGAAAATCCTTGTTACGCTATCGGTTACTTTCCTTATTTAATGCCGAATTCGTGTGATTTTTGCTACGTACAGTTGAACGATATTAAAAACTTGTAAAATATATATCATTTTTCGATTTCAATGAAGGATCCAAAATTATACTCAAAAAGTCTCTACACTTTACTGATGGAAATAATACTAAAAATTAATATTGTCTTAAAATATTTCTTCATTTTTAAAGGATCTCGTTTTACATCATTTACAAACTGAGTAACAGGAAATATTAATGAAGCTAAGTTTTCGTACTTCGTTAAAGATGATACTTTCAAGTTTTTTAATTGCATAGATCAATACATATCGACGATAAAAAATTGTCGATACGACATGGCTATATATATAACTTCTAACACGCGTTATCTTGAGTGCCGATGTTAACAACAATATGGCAATATCTAGTGATTCTGTAAAGCAAAACTTATTAAAACTCTTAAAATAAATCTAACTTTTTTAACCTAAAAAGGCATTTATTATCCAGAAAAAAGATTATTTCGTATAAACAAATGCTGAATTTAAAAATATTATAAGATTTGATGAACTTTCATCGAAGTAAAAATTATTTAGACAATAATTTGGAGAACGCTTTGAAACTGAAAGAGACGTTTAGTATTTTAAAAATTCGTGTAACTTGCGCGTTATCAAAATAAAATTAAATTTTAAACGAGAAATAAAAATCAATAGGCACGTTTCTAAAAAGGAAAAAAATATATTAAATTTAACAATTATGAAGCGACTTAAAAGTCATTACTTGAACTTCCGTAATTATTCGTTAAGGAATAATTTTATTCGTAGGAAATGAAGTTGAAATCCTGACTAATTTTAATCTGAACAACTCAGTATTGGAATATATAAATAAGATTTTTACACGATCAGTTACAGTAGAGATAAAAGCGGTCGATCAAGTAAAAAGAGATAAAATAAAATCTAAGGTACGTCGGTCTGGCCTGAAAACACGAGAAAGAAGAAAAAAGCTCGATAAAGATACTACGAGCATCAATTTTCCAATAGCTAGGGTGAGCACGCAAGCGTACAATGCGATATACGAGCATCTGTATCCATTCCTTTAAGTGTGTAAGTCGAGGACTTTCCGCTTAGCGAGCTAAGCGTAGGCTCTGGCGAGTCCTTACGTCTCTTTCCCTCCCGGCCCTCTCTTTCGCTCGCACGCTCGCTCTCTAATTCTCTCTCTCTCTTGGGTTGCACAAAAAACCACACGCACCGCGGCATTGAAGTCACTGTTTATGCTCTGCATATCACTGCGCGTGTTTCTACAAGCAGATTTCTGCATGATTCGCGTGAATGCGGTGAACGAAGAACTCGTTATCTAGTGAAATCAAGCAATTCTTTAATCTAGTAAATCTGGCAAGTTCGACATTGATAGACAAAGAAAGATTACCGTCGCCTTTTTTTAATTCTACATATATAACTGAAAATGATAAATACCGAATCCACGAATGCTTTTGTCAATGGAGAATATTCACGAATAACAGAAATTAGTCTTTTTTCCCATTGTTCTATTTTATTCGTTTCTTTTATTTTATTGTATCATTACAACCTTTTCATTCGCTTACGCCCATTTAAAATCAATTATCCCCAAATGGGCAAATTTTTCAAATTCAAAAATTACCTAATATATGCCATAAGTATTCATTTCTTTTAATCCTAAAATCACTTAATCAGTTTAGTAACATTGTTTATGAGGTTTTGCAAGTTTAATATACGCTAGTAAAATACAAAAGTCGATTTACTTTAAGAACAGTAATATATTTTCTAAAAATAATTTATAATTTTTTTATTCATAATGTATATTTCATTCAAAAATTATTTTTAATCACATATTTCAATACAGGATTATATAAAAGTTCATTTTTTAAAAGTAAATATATGCTTATTTGTAGCATATTTCTTATGCTAGCTGATTTCATTCGTTTATTTGAAATTCTATGATTTCTCAATATTACACCCCCAATAAATTTGATTAACTAGATATACAACTTGTAATTAAATAAAATCTTATACATAATAGAACTAGTTATATATTCATAATTATGTAAATTCAAATTTAAACAAAGGTAAAAGATTTTAATTATTTATTTTAGAACGGATCAAAATTAGCACGAAATTAATTTATTCGACAGTATTTAAAAAAAATCAAATATTATTAATTGAATATGATTCTAAAGACTTAAGCTAAATTCGAAATGAAGTTGAAATGTATAAATATACTTCACGTATAAATAAATTATAAGAAATAAGATATAATAAGATATCTTATAATGTATAAGAAATAATAAATAATAAAATACATGTAGCCAAACTAATAATTAATATTAACTTTAATAAAAGATCGTCTGCTTCGTCAAATTTCTTCTTAACTTTAAAAGACACGGGTATTTAACAGGTTACTGTTCTGTAAATAAATCATTAATTCTAAAAAAAAAAAGAAATCGTGCGCAAAGAATTTGAGAAAGATGAGATCGGTTGATGGTGTTTGCGGTTAATTTACGTGATCGAGACACACTTCCCTTATACCGAAGTATCTTAGATTTCAGAGTCTAAACAAAGCCATTATGTACAAAGCAAACCTACATGCGTTAAAATGAATCTACAACGACAACGACTTTTAATAATTAGGTAAAAGCAACGGTTCAAAAAGAGAAAAAATCAGGATTTGAAAAATCCTAGAAGAGAATAAATACATTAAGTGTGTAATATCCGAATAAGTAAGAACTCAAGTATCGTACATCAAAACATCTTACTTAAATGTAAAATTAGTTAACTTCTTACTTAATCATGAATCTCTAAATATGAAATAAATAAGAAAAGCACAGATACGTACACGGTACGCTATTCCACTACAGCTATCGATCATTTGAAAAGTTCTTCGTTGCCGACGAAAGGAGAAAAGATACCCCAAGAAAAGCAGACTCCTAGACTCAAGATAACTCAGCTCAACAACTCCGAAGTCTATTGTCACTTATTTTAGCTTGCGCACAATGTGCGTTTTGTAATAATTTCTTGTTGCAGAATAAGATATCGCCTTTACAATAATAAAGCAGTCTCCGTCTACATCTTTACGCACACAGCATCTGTCACGCAAACTTTACTGGCGAATAATTCATTTAGATTTTACGGTTAATCTGTAAGTGATCAACTGCGCATTTCTATTTTTCTTCCCTACCCAGGTAATTGTGACCACCTGGAACAACACGAGAACAAAATTTGCTACGACGCACGTGGTCTGTTTGCTATACGAAAACTGCCCCGGATTGCTACAAATAAGGGAAACATTTTAGTGGAACAGAGGAAAAAGTAACTCCCGTGTTTTACAAAGCAATTCATAATGTCGATAAAAATTCTTTCAAAATGGAAGAGCGATGCCTGCAACACTATAAGCCTCCTCCAAATCAGATAAAAATAGCGAAATGCATCGCGAATAGGACACGGTAGCCTAATTTTTTATACTGCTTTCTCTACGGAATAGAAGCGAGTGTGTCTCGTCCCGTGCCATGATTAAGTGAAATATTCTGCTTTTAAATGCACGTAGATCCGCGCGATTTTTTAGACAGGTAGTAGCGAAAGTGCGAAGTAAAACACTTTTGATTTATCCTAATAGAAATTTAGCCTCCGCTATTTTTATATTAACAAAATTATATATTACAGTAGCAACATGTTTTTGCAGACATTAAGGATAATTGTAACGTAACAATTTACTTTACTGTTTTAAAGATAATGTTTCGCTCATTAAGGAATCGGATAATAGAAGTGTATAAAAAAACGCGGAAATCACCAAAATATTGTACTTGTATTCATCATTTTGCAAAATGTGTATGCATTAGTTACGTGCAATAAATCATGCAATACCTACCAACTTCAGAAGAAGTTCAATCATTCTTATTTTGACATATTTAAAATTTTTAGCATCTTCTACTTCTAAATATATTAACATGTCATCACCCAGCTATATATATATATATATATATATATATATATATATATATATATAATGTAGCTGGGTTGAACATTTTAACTTGGTTTACGAATCGAGAACAAAACGAGACTATAGAGATTTTATGAATATGATGAATAATTGCGCTTTGGCGCGTTGGGACTCTTACACGGTTACGATAATTGACAAGGGTAACACTTGGAATGATTTTCTTTTCCGATTAAAACCACTTGGGCAACTCGTTACACTGGAGGTGTCCTTTCACGATACTAATATAATTTTGCCACAAAAGTTATTGCATGCTTAAAAACACGTAAAAGGCTCATAGCTGTAAGAGTTATGTGATGAAAAAAAGTGAAACATTCGAACTTCGAAGCGCGCGCAATATACGGTCTTAAGGATAGTGCAATAAAAAACTATTATTTCTAATTATATAAGTGTCAGCAGGTGAAAGCACATTTCGTACTTATGCGTATACTTGTGAAGCTAGTATGCAATCCAATTCAGATGAATTGGAATGCAAATCGTGTATTTGTTTTCGTGTTTTCAACTTGAGGCATATTAAGAAAACAATGACACGCACGAGAGTTAGTTGCAACACTAGCCTGTAAGAAGCGATTTTATTCTTTGTTGCATTGATACAATTTTATTTTTCGTATATTTTGTCGCATTAAAGAATTCGTATTAATTAATATATATCAGTCGTTGGCATGTTATGTCTCTTTTACTTTCAACAACGATGTCATGCAAGTACTTGTGCACAAGAAATACATAGGTATGCGTAAATTTGAACGGTAACGTTCGAAAATCCAAATCCTCCAATTTATACGTTCATGAAATGTAACGCATCTAAGATTTGGCTTAACTGTGATTAAATCAACACACTGAGGCGTTTTAAGAAGGACATATTTGAATTAAGTACGAAATGAACGTAAGAAACGATTGGACTGTGCCCGATTCAAGAGGACTGCGAATGATTGCGATGCACCATCCAGCAAGTGACTCTGGTAGACGCTCTCTAACAAAAATCGTAAATGATGGAGCGTATATAAAAAAAAGTCTCGTAACGGTTTCGACTGGGAACGTCCACCTCGCCTTTGGCATCGTGCGAAATTCGCAAGTCTAGTTGAAGGCCTTCACCACGGACACAGTACAGACCACGATCGCATCAGCTTTCTTTCCTCGTATTTGAGCATTCGCGAAACCGAGACCAATGAGACTCGCGCTTTAACGAAGCTTCGTAAAGTGCAAGTAAAGGAGAAATAAAGAAGGCCGACGGGACTTAATGGATATGGTAGGCAACCGGGCTTGCCTACCATATCGAGAAAAGTGAGCGCGGCGCGTCATCGTCGCGGGATCTCGTTTTTCCGACTCGACCGCAACACAATGCCCAGCGCCTCCTCACGGGGAAATCTCCATAAGCAGAGCTAGGAGAGGCTCTCCGTTGCCCTCTCACTCGCTTGTTGCACAAGAAAACAACAGGTAGCCAGGCCCTGGCCTTGGCCACAGGCGCATTCAGCAGCGTATTCAGACCTGCACTGCGGACTGCACACACGGGGAGGAGGAGAGTGTGGCTATCGGAGAAACTCGCCTTCTTCTTGGGCTGGGGGAAGGAGACACGGGCAACTCCGAGCTTGACGCTCCAGTTCGTTCTGCCTCGATTTAACTTTGATTTTACTTTGATTTTGCATTCCTCTCTTTTCCTCGTTCTCTTGGTAATCGCCCCACTCTGCCCCTGCCGCTCTTGGCTGCCACCTTGCGCTCCGTTGTTTTTATATCTGCGCTCGTTTGTCCTAAGCGCTAAATTGCCGAATGAATATTTATGAACGACGGATTTTAAAGAGACAAAGTGAAGCTACCATGCACTGTTATTTATATTTTAAGAGGGCAGAAAATTTTCGCTTATAATTTCTTCTTTTTAACTGCTTGAAATTACTGCTTATTTCATTAATTCTCAATGTTATGTCTGAAATACATTTCCTCGATTTCCACATCTATCTACGAGCAGAAGCGGTTTTACAGCAAATTTATATTTTCCATCGCACAAGTTGATAATCTATTATTTCCTCCTCTTCGATTCCTTGTCGTTAGGTCGTATTTCAAAGAAGAGTCAGTTATCGAGAAAAATCATCAAAGACCTACTCGCGGATCGAACTTCGAGTCTCAAATGATTCGAAATACTTTTTGAAGCTTACGCATCGACAAAAACCGAAATTGAATCGTTATACCAGCAATCGCTCGAGTAAGATCCAGACCAGGTAAATCTTTCAAACATTAAACATGAATTAGATAATCTTTATAAATTCTAAAAAATATAAAAAATATATTAATTAGTGATCGTGTAGGACATTAAATTCAACATTATGGTCTTTTCAACATCTTGCTCTTAAACAATATTTTACCATAGACCTAATTAATAATGAAAAGCTATGTTTTATCATTGATTAATCGCTTGCACGTATGTCCTGTTAGGATTTATAACTAAATATAAGAAAGTATAAACGCAATCACTAAGGACGTCTCGCAGATTTATAATTAACCGGTCATCCACGGTTGATAAACAATACCGAATACTATTCAGCCTGAGATATCAACCTCAATCATGCCAATATAACAAACTTTATTATAATTATTTTTCTGATTTACCTTTTTCTTTTATTAAATTTTGCAATACATTGAAATTTCAATTACTTTTACTTTAAAATAGATTACATTGGTCATTAATATTTACGTACCTAGCCGTTGGGAGATTTCAGTGTGATAAAGTGGTTTGTTTCTATAATATTTATTTTTTATTACTATTATTATATTAGTATTATTTAGTTTCTATATTCTATAATGTCATATAGCAATTCAACAATGTTAAAGGTTTCAAGAGGTATATATTAATAAACAAAGAACATACAACACAACGAGCATGACGACTAAATTTTTGGAAATAATTGATATTCTTTCGAAACGTCCGTATTTTTGCAACCAATACACTTATAAACTAACAAGTGACAACTTATTTCGAAAAATTATTCTTTCGTCTATTGTGCTTCGCAATCAACGAGACTTTACGTATTCCACTCTTGTAAATGCCGAAAATTTTATTCACGACCTTCAAATCTACGACGCATAACTTTTACCTTTTTTTTTTCAGTTTCTCTTCATAACTACAGCGGTAAACGTTTTGAATTCCTTCTAATGAAAATGTATATTTCTATGAAGAGCTCATTCATCACGCTAAAGAAAAAGTTTCTATTCGTCTGACTTACTTTTTTTATTAACATAACTGACTGACCTATCAAGCGCAAAATCAGTGACTGAATGAATATTCAAATGTCATTTAGGTTTATCAAAGGCTTCTTTAAGTAATGTTAAAAATCAACAAGCAATAAAACATTTATTAATTCCTTTATCGTCGTATCCTATAGTAAAACAAAACAGTTTTATACGAATATAAATTTTTAAAATTGTAACTATTCCGATGGTTAATCTCAAGAAACAATTGTAGTACCTTTAACAATTACAAAATTTAAATAAATAGTTTTTAGAATAAAAACAGAGAAGAGCCATTAGAATTTAAATTTTTAGAATTTATTTTACTCGTACAATTGAGAGCTTGATAGCAAAAAATTAAGCGTCTTTACGATTCGAGACCCACAATTTATCAAATCATACGCCCAATAATATAAAATCAGTTTATGCAATCTATATTGCATTAACCATTATAGGGGTAACCGATAAGTGAATGACGTAAAAACGTAACAAGGTAAGTAAGTAATAGGCAGAAGACATCAGTGAAAAAGAATTGGGTCGATTACTTTTGAAACAGCTACGCATAAATACATGGTGAAAATCAAAACTCCTCAATGTGTCTTCGCTATCACCTCGCGCTCGATCGACCAAAATAAATCCTGTAATCGACTTGTTCAATTAAATGTGAGAATTCTTTCAGATGAAATAATTGTGAAAAAATGTCGTTGACGTTTAGTTTCGTTAATTTCAGAAGGCGTCTCACTTTTAATCCGAATGTACGCACGGTATGTGAAGAGAAACCTTACTAAAGCCAGTAATAAAGACAATAATATAGATGATGTATAACTATAGTAACAGTTTTAAAAACAATCCTACTTTCTTTCAATTAATAATTTAATCGTGAAATAAGACGCACTTGGATCAATTACAGTTTAAACGTGGTATAAACTGTCGAGACAATTAATTGAAAAAGTGATACTTAAAAAAAGAAAAACACGATTGTAATGTTCTATTAACTACTTTCTCTAAATAAACTGTTTCATATTTAATTACTTCCACGGTAAAGGAAAAAATATGCTCGAATAAAATTAATTTCGAAACATCGATTAACAATCATAAATTTGTTTAATTCAAATATAGGAAATATTTTATTTTCCCTATGGCCTTACTATTTCTATAACTAGCTACACAATAGGCAAAACTATTTGTTGTGCTTAATAAGAAATTTCAAATGCAGAGAGAGAAAAAATAATATGAAATTGTACGACATTCGGCGTACAAATTCCGATGAAACTTATAATTTTGTTCACGTGTCAGTAAAAAGATCTTCACGTATCAAATGTCGAGAAAATTTAAAAGTCCAATTTTCGCGATGAACGAAGAATACAATTGGCAAGTCCCATGATTCAAGTTCGAAGAATTCAAACAGTTGGAGCTGTACAAGAAGGACTCGTCGAGAAAAGTTCCCAGTTCTGTCGATGATAAGTTGGTGACCAACGGGCCAAGTTCCCTTGCCTCTTGCTCATGGTGTTTATTCGTTGGCATTTATATAGCTGCCGTAGCATGCATCAGTGGACACAACACGATCATCGCCCAAATAGTGTTAGAAGAGAACAAGAGCGAGTGAGCCAAGAAATCATCAGGGCGAATCTTATTCCGTACCACGTGCGTACTCCCGATATTAGAACAACCTCGCGCGTGTGAGAAAAGAAGCAAAGATGACGATGACCTACTTATGCATGCCTCGCTCAATTCCTAGATTTATGCTCTCCTATCCGCCGCTGTTGCTGATTTTCTCAATGAAGATCGATGTAAAAGTTCTCTTTCTACCTTACCACTTCTTCACGACTGAAAGCAAGCCAAGATAAGTGTTATTTGATGATTCGATGGTGTCGCATCGGTCGTGTATAAATACGAGAAATCCAACGTCAATGGTTAATGACCACCGGGTTGAAGAATAGTTGACTTCTTAGATAGTTAATCATTTTAAATTAATATTTGTAGAATGCATTCTCAATTTTTACTTTCAGCGATGGCTCATAATACAACGATACATCCTCAGCTACAACCTTTTCGGCTTCATTCGTCTTAGAAAGTGCAATTGCACGACTACACCAATACTTTGCACAATTACCTATGTGTAAGAAACCTACGTATGAATAGTACCCATTCGAATTTCAATGAGAACCCATAACTAATAAAACAGAAAAAATAATAAAATAAGATAAATGGAATTTTGCAGGGACTGTATATATATATATATAATACAGATAAGAATCATTTTAAAAAATCAATACGAATTTTGTCTCTTTTTAGTTTAATCTGGCTCTTGGTAGAGATCACTCCCTGATTATAGTTTTGAACCCCACACTTAACATCTTTATATACATTGCAAGCGTTGTTTTTGTTTCGAAAAATTGCTTGAAACTTTCCATTCGAGCAATGTAGATTGCGATACTGTGAACGCATTCAACGAAAGATTAATATACGAGTTTAAATTTTCAATAATATCGGAAGAAAAGTGTTTCTTAAAATGTAGAGTACATTTGACCGAAAATTATATATGTTGACTTAAGATTTTCATGAAATAAGCCCGATTAAAAAGGCGCACATAAATTTTTAACTTTTTAATGTATGAATGTCTAATCTGCTAAATCAATAAACAAAACGTGTTTATTTTACACAAGCCTATATGTTCTTATAGTCCTCCTACTCAACGTTTATTCAAATAACGATCCAATTTTTTCAAAAAAAGGCATGTTAAATTTATAACTGTACAAATAAAAAGATGTAGGTATCATCTGTTCATAAATTTCAAGGGTAAATGTTTTTCTCACACAAGTAGAGCTATCTATCGTTCGAGCGTACGGTTATATGAATTTCCGTACTCAGCTTTTATCAGTGTCTGTTCACAATCATATGTTTAATGTAACGCCATTTTTTTGCTTTGTTGACCAACAATTTAATATAAAAATAGATGCTTAGCAACATTTACTTGTTGGGCAAACTGTATTATCACGAATCGTAGAGTCGATTTCGGTAAAGTCAATGAAACAATGATTTGATTTAAGCCTTTTCCTCTGTTTACAAATTATCAATGTGTCATCTG
The DNA here is from genome assembly GCA_018907045.1 of Wiebesia pumilae. NCBI lineage: Eukaryota > Metazoa > Arthropoda > Insecta > Hymenoptera > Agaonidae > Wiebesia > Wiebesia pumilae. The sequence continues at coordinate 3,863,975 of JACCHZ010000105.1, read as the reverse complement.
AATTAGTTTTGTAATATTATTCCATGCTTTAGTCGTCAATAATAGAAGATGAAGCATCTCTTCCGTTAGCAATTGATTTCAGTGCACAGGGTCTGAGCTATATTATTATAACGGTGTTCTAATAGCTATACTTTAATATAATAAGCAATATTATGATTTTCCGATTCAATTCTTAGACAAATTAATATTTTTATGTATGGTACATATACTTTGAATATCCTGTACATCATACAATCATCTGCTGCAAAGGTATTTTCCTTTTCAGTTTAAATTTTACATAAAAACTAAAAAAATATAGTAAATGACACGAAGCTTAAGAATTTAAATAAATTCCAGAAGGAGAATTTTCAAATATGTTTAACGTTCATATAGACCTTTTCAACAAATGTTAATGCGAGTAATCAATAGTCATTACACCGACAAAATTGCATAATCATTAAAGGTTGCTAAATTCTTTTATATTTCGTAAATTTAATAAACCATTTTAAAACATCCAAATAGGATATAGAGCGTATATGTGTGCCGTATTTTTTGTATTTGTTATAAGACAGGAATAAACTGAAGAGTATAATTACAACTATTTTCAGAATTCGTTTCGAAGTGAACATTTGTAATTATTTTAAATGGAAGATACAGCGCTGAACAATACAAGAGCATTTAATCACAAGAATAAAGTGTGCGAGTCTTAACTTTTTTATTACGTAATACGTAAGAGGATGAATGGCTAATTAGAAGCGATAAACATTCGTCGACAGCTCTGATATGCTCTTAAAATAAAAAAAGTAGGATGAAAAGAAGGAATATATGCAAACAGACGATATAAGGAATGAAACGTTTCCCGTAGTAGGTAAACATGTATACACCTGCACGCCAGGACTTTGAGAAGGCTATTCCGATCATTGAACCTCCGCGCGCCTGTACGCGCGCGCGTGTGAGTGTCGTGTGTTATTGCGTGTCAGTGCACCTGCCGTAAGTTGAAACTGTCACCGACTCGTCACTTCGACCGATTCCCCTCCAACCCCTGCCGGGCCTGTTTACAGGCGTCGGACGAGTACCACGCCGTCGTCGTCCCTGCGAGTGAGAGTGACCCACTGACCCCGCTCTCTGCGGTTCACCACGACATCGTTGCCGTCGCCATTGCCGATGGTAATGCTGTCGAAATCGTTGAACCAGCCGAGTAGGTGAGAGCGAACCGAGATTCTCCTGCCGCGCTCACACATTAGGCCAAGGTGAATCCGGTTGGCGCTACCGCTACCGACGAATTTTCTTTTGACAGAGAGAGAGAGAGAGAGAGAGAGAGAGAGAGAGAGAGAGAGAGAGAGAGTTGAGCCCAGTTTGGACGACTTATCGAAAATTTCGCTTAACGGATTTTTCGGGGATCTGCGTCGAAGTAGGCAGGTAAGCAGCACTGCTTATTGTGCAGCGCCAGGACTTAAGATTCCTCATAATTCAACGTATATTTTATATGCGTCAGAATTTTATATTTCACCGGAGTTTTTATTCCTGTTTCCTAGCTTTTTCTCGTACATTTCTCGTCCATTAATTATGCTTGTCTTGTGCTATAATATTTAATGTGTGAAAAAATACAAAAAATTGCCTACAAATTATTGTTAAAGTAGTAATGTTAAGTGTACGATACTGAAAAATCATATAAACCGTAATGAAATTTATAATTGTCACACTTGTTTAAAAAATTTAAGAATATTAGATTCATACCTAGAAAAATATCTTAAACAGAAAGAAAATATGTAAATTGAATTAATTTTTATATATCTTTGATATTATCTGAAATTTCTAACATACTTATCATAGTTTAATTCTCTAAAATGATTAGACATATGCTAAGCTAGTGGAAGATTAAGCAATGTCAAATACAAACGTCAACCTAAAAGTTTATCTTGCTTAACTTTATCTGAAACACATTATTTATTTTGAATATTTCGTCTAAGTTTTCTAAACGTGTGTAGAAAAAATGTTCTCATTTTTTTAAAAGTAAAGTTCGTAGCCAGTTAATATTTAATAAAAATCTTAAGTATAATTATAATCATATTTCTCATTAAAATAATTAATTCTGTGAAATATTTTATTTCATAATTTTCAATAGAATTGTTTTAACAAAATGACTTATAGTATTGTAGAACATGATCGATTATTTTGGTTGATTAATTAATATTCAGTGATCCAACTACAAAAATTACGAGTCCATATGATCAAAGATATTCATAATTATTACGAAAAGTAAAAATATGACAATTTGTGACTTTACTTATTTCATTCGTTAATAAATAAGAATATTGATATTTTTTAGTACGATCAAGAATCTTTGAATAAAAAATAATTTTGCCAGATTTTCACAACCTTTATCAATACAAACACTTATATTTAGTATGTAAAAATCCTCGCTAAAAAAGCTACAAAGACTGATCATATTTTATTGACTACTTAGATGAATTAGCACAGCATTTTCAAAAAATTATGCAACCATGATTTAAATAAGGAAGAAATTCATAAAATACGCGAAAGGTTAAAGCTGTAAGAGCTGGCAATTTTTCAAAATCAATTACAAAGATAATATCTAACTAAAATAATTTGATTTAAAATATCATTTAAAAGGAAAGAATATTACTCTTCGATATAATAATAAACATTACCATTTTTATACGAATATCTAAAAATTTTGCTACGTTCTTTAATTAATAAAAACAATTACGTACTGACTTTCTCGTGCAAAAGTATCGTAAAAATAAATATTGATGTAACTTTAAATGCTATGTAACTTTACTGCGCTTTTATCGTTATTAAATATTTAGATCCGAAGACGAAAATATTGACATTATTGTCAAATCTATATATAAAATATTATAATCTTAAAATCAATAAAATCCTCGTCTTGAGTAGGAATAGTAAGGAATAGATCCATGATTAATCGAGTGGTTATTAATAAATTCAGTAATTTAATAGCATTTGAATTGAATTCGGTGCAAAAGAACGATCCTTGTCACGCATACGCATTCCGAGATATTATCGGTAAATGAGGAAAAGTAAACGGCAATCCTTATTTGACTAGAAAAAGGAAAAACTTGAAAGTGAAATGCAGACGCAGATAAAGACCGTCGATTCCTTAAGTGGCCTCTGCATCGATTTTTATGACAGCTCGATACGAAGCAGCACGTGATCCTCCTTTTTCGGGCATTTCGTCTCAGCGAACGTACAAAGCAGAACCAGTTTTTAATCAAAATGCACACACGGCGGAGCTGCGATAAGGAACTCCAGTTGTAGCCGAAATAATAAAAGTTGAGAGAGAGAGAGAGAGAGAGAGAGAGAGAGAGAGTGAGAGAGAGAGAGAGTGAGAGATGGAAGGAAAAAAAACGGGGACGGAAGGCGAGCAACACTTGCACAATGGTGCACAGCGGCCATTAGGGGAATAGTGGAGAAAACGCGCGTGCGCGTTTCGTCGAAGCTGCAGAGCCGAGCCGAGACCTTGAACGGAGCGCTCGGACGTCGCGAGGAGGGCAGTCCCCGAGAGATCGAAACTCGCGCAGCAGTGGACGTCGGCGACGGTTCAATCAACTTCTGTTAACGGGTCGCGCGCTGCGCATACTCCTGCCCCGCTGACGCATCCGTCTGCCACTCCTTTCTCTCTCTCTCTCTCTCTCTCTCTCAACGACGTGATCGCGCAACGCGAAAATGCTATTTTTCTCATTTATAAACCTGGTCTATTTTTAATATTGGCGAGTCGTGTCGGTCAAAGGTTCGCAAGCCGTGAGGTTATTGATTCTTTCTGGGTTTTAGCAGGCACATTTTTGTAATCTTCACCGTTCCTATTTTCTTCTTCCTCTAAACTTTCATTTGCCTCTAGACGAATGCTTTTTATCGACATGCTTATAGGATGTGTATAAAACGTGTTAATCAGTGCTCGCGCCAAAATTTCATTCATAAATTTAACTTCTTCGCATGACATTCGACCTTCGATTATCTTTACCATTGTTTATTTAAAAATTAATTTATCTGCTCCTTTACATTTGATTGGCGTTCCTTGATGCAGCTACAAATTTTACAGTATTTATACAATTAAAGTAGGAAAACGACATTTGATGAACAACATTTCTTAGACAAAGTACATATCGATATTACTATTCAAATATGCAAATATTACAATTTTACTCGCTCTTTTACCTTTCGATCGAGCCTCTATTTTATTAAGAATAAAAATATATACCGAGGCACCAATGTACTTCCTAAAGTTTCATTTCTAGTTGACCAAAAAGTAGAGTCTCCTTTTCAACAAAGATGTTAACACATTCGTCGAAATTTACATCACCACCGAATAAAACAAGCCGAAATTTATATTTGCCAAATAGAGAAAAATCCGAAAATAAGTCCTTCTAAGATCATCCGTCGTGAGCAATATTCAAGTAGAAATAAGAAAAGAAGACGATCCAACCTTGAAAACACCATACTTATAAATTATCTTTCTCCGTAACTTCTCTTTCTTTATATCCTGTTAGCTTACGTTTCGACATCTGCAAGATTTCACTTCTGAAAGAAAGTCATTTATTACTGACTGATCGGTAAATTCTTTTGCACGGATTACTTTTCTTTTCGCAATATTGTCAGCACAAGTGTTAAGGTCACTATGTGAACTTATTGAGTAGTTTATTCACAGAGTAGCCAGTAATGAAAGAGAAAATAATATATAAGATTGGTTAACTCTAAAAATCTCAATGTCTCATTAAAATACGGTAAAAGCTGCTCAAATAGAATAAGTTGCGAAATATGCTGGAGAGAGAAATATAATACATGATATTATACGTTGGATGCAGACAATACTTAAGGTTAATGAGACAAAAATCACTGCACTTCCTTATCGAGGGCGACCACAAATTAAGACTCAACAACATTTAAAAAGAAAAGAAAGAAAAAGATGCCGCGATGTCGCAAAAGTTGGAGAGGGCATCTGCTCGTGGCCTTCCCAGTGTGCATCCAGTGGATTTTTATTATTATATTTATTAAGCACACGCGTCCGTGGGTACGCATGGACTCCGATTTTCGGATTCGTGTTACATATATGCATTGCCGCCACGTATATATTTATAGCTAGGAAAGGGAAGTGGAGGAAAGACGCAGTACGCGGTGTCGTGAGCAGGCAACGAGTTAAAAACACTCCGTCGCTGCAGCGCTGAAGCCAACCAAAAATAGAACGGGGTGACTGGGTCGTCGACGCTCGTTGCTGCTGCTGCTGCTGCCGTCGTTTTCATGCCGCTCATCGCTGCCGTCTTACCATCGAGACAGGAAGGAAAAATTAAAGATCTGCAGGGAAAGTAGATACTGTTTCGCTGGATCGAGGATGCGGGCCATGATTCTCATACTTCCCTGTGCCGCCATGGCGCGTTTACGTAAGCCGGCGACCTTATCCTTTACCGTTGCGCCATGCATTCTTTGTTAAGAAGACAATTAATCGATCACGACTTACGTAGTCCGATAAAATTAGCTACACGGCATGTTTGATTACAATTTTTTTTCTTTTCAAGATCAGCGCGTGGGAAGAATTTTAATTATTCTTAAAAAATAAATTTAAAATAAATTGAAAAATTTAACAGCGATGAGAAATTGCGCCTCTGGTTAAGTTAATGCAATATTCATGGGATTATATCTGTAATATGATTAATTAACTAAAGACGCTTGCATCGCAATTTCAACTGTTGGCTTGTGTAACTCCATCTAATCTTCCGAAGCAACAAAACTTGAATTATAACTGTTGAAGCTTCAAGTTGAAGAAATTTAATTAAGAGCCCCGCGTCATCTAAATTATGCATTTTTTAATATTAAAAGGAATAACTTTTGATGGCTCATTCTATAGAGATAGCGTTTGTGTTTATGTATTTATGAAAATTGCGATACTTGCTTGCGCTTGCACACACGTACAGAGCAACAATAAAGTACCGCTGACCTTATATTTTTGTTTTACGTTAATCAGTGATAATACATATTAACAGAATTTTATATTTTAAAATAAAGTACACTAACTTATATTATTACTTATATTATTTGATACTAAGATCACATTGCGATATCTCTTTCTCTCGTTGTAATAAGGTTAATGTTGATTTGCGTCAATATTGCTTCAACTGATTATTCGATTTAAAATTATTCAAAAACCTACCCGAAGAAATTATATTGTCATTTGCAGGGGTCTTGTTGTTAACCTTTATATATATATATATATATATAACTAAACTTAAAAACACTTATTTACATTATGAAATTAGATAAACTTGATGTCCAGCTAATAACGTATATTAAACTATTGCCTGAGTTCGACTATGCAATAACGAAATTTTTATATTAAACCTGACTTAAGAAAGTAATATGTTTACAGAAATAGAAAAATTATACAAAGATGATGCTACGAGTATGCTTCCAGAGATATGATGGTGTGGTGCTATCTTCGCACAGCATTATCATTTCCTATCCACAATCTGACGTCAATAAAAGTCAATCGCCACATCATTCATCAGAAATCAAAGTACACCTAGCGCTTAACATAACAATCCATAGCTTATTTTTGAGACGTGGTATACGCGAACGTGGCCTTGAAGAATACCGTGCTTGTTGGCGCAAAAAACGCAACCGAGTTGTGATATAATAACCTTTGGATAATAAATTCAGAATGGCAAAGCGTAATGTTGCTTTGTCGGACCCCTACTCTGTCATTGATAGTTCGCTTACACAACAATAAATTTGAAATATCTATTTTAATAGTGAAACGGAGATACGTCCAGATTTACAAAAAATTATCAGTTGCTGTAATTTAAAAAGAATTAAGTAATTTTCGCTAATTGGCTCACGATATCTTTTATTCAATATTCAAACCAGGAAATATTTCTTTTTCTGTACCTGTAGTCATAAGCGACATTTCGAATAAAATTAGCTGGTTCGAACTTAAAGGTTGTCGAAACTTCAAATGTAATTGTTTGAAATATATCAATATTTAAGCAATATGTAAGCTTTTTTCCCTCAAATTTTTGATATTTCTTATAATATTTCATTATTTGCATTTTCAAGTTTTCACGCAGTTTATAGCGTATATAATCAAGCATTCGTAATGTCAACAAATTCAATACTAAGTTTGAAAATCCAAACCAAGTTTATTTTTTCGCTTCTCTCTCTCTCTCTCTCTCCCTCTCTCTCCCTCTCTCGGGTATATTCGGGAAAATTAAAAGTGAATATTTTTCAAATTACGACATTGAATAGTTACATGTATTCTTGTAGAATAATTTGAATACGAAACATTTTTTAATGATTATAAATTTTCATTGTCTGCTTTGGCTTGAAACATTGCATGTGCAATGATTCGACGTGCGTGCTATGTATGTTCAAGAGTTGATAAACGTTAAAACGTATTATATAATAAACATTCACGATATTTAGTTAACACGGGGATGAAAAATTCCAAAACGGTGCGTCAGACAACGAGAACTACTAAGAGAATGAAAAAATTGATTTGTGCATGTTACTGCAATTTTTTCAATATCTTATTATTTCATGTACACATTCGTTTTTTCACAAACTGACCAATTTTTATAGAAAAAAATATTATTTCAAAAATATTACTTGCTACATTCTTAAATAATTATATAATTGTAAAATTTCCAAAAAAAGGAATGTACTTTTTTAAACTAAAATACAGAATAACATTGCAATTTCGATATTAAATAATGCGCAAGTTCCATTTTATTATTTTATTACTATGAAACATGTATGAAATTCTAATAGCAGATTTCTACTTTGGACTAAGATAAAGTTATCGAAGTTTCGAGTGACTTAACAGCATTTGTCACTTTGTCGGTATACTGATTTTAAGTTTGTAACAATATAATATTGTCTAACATCTAAATAACGTTTGCATTTTTAAAATAAACCCATGGCAAGAATGATTTTGTTGGAAAATGTCTATTAAAAATATGCTTATTATTGGGTTTCTATACAAATGGCATTAATAATATGATCAGTTTCTTGAGTAAAACGATTAAGATTTGTATTAAAGTTTTAACGGCTCATCCGCTATAAAGAAATCATTAGCACAAGAAGTTTCATGTAACTCCTAATAAGAGGAATACAGAGGAAACGACAAAGCGTCTAAATTTCACCTTCGCTCGTTGAGACTAAAAAAAGCGAGATACAGTACATATAAAGCAAAAGACGCGGAGTTAAAGAAAAGCAAGTTCCGCTCATTCCTTGGAAATATCGATTAGATAAGCGGGAGACTTGGCTCGCTGACACTATTGTGTGTTATATACCCGCGGCGGAGACTTGCAGCGATCGTGAATGAGGCAACTACGGAACTGCGACGCTTTCGCGAGTGTTCGTGCAGCGAAAAAAATGCACACGTCAGCAGCAGTGGCAGCAGCAGTGGCAGCAGCGGCGGCAGCAGCAGCAGCAGCAGCAGCAGCAACTATCCTCACATATGTACAAGTATAAAAACCCACACAATTGTGAGCGTTGGATCGAGTTCCTTTTATTATTCTAGGCTCAAGTGACGGCGGCTCGACTTTTATTCTGTTTCTCTGTTCCGCGACGATTTCCTCTTTCGCACAGTGGAGCGAGGATATTTCGACGAGACGACGTAATCCTAGAAGATGAGTCAAATGCGCGTTGAGGGACCGGTCGCTTTGAGTTTCTCAATGCCGTGAACTTGAGTGAGATACGGAATTTATCGTCGAAACGATTTCGGCGGATGTAGTTACTTATTTTTTCTACTCCGTCTTTTAGCTGCGCAGCAGCTAGATTATCGCTCTTACATTCTTCGCGCACAACTTTTTTCCGGACCTCATAACACAGACAAATATAACGAATTTCGCCATGTATTCATTTGGGCGCACTATTTTATAAGCAACAAAAAGCGCTCGTTTGGCAATTGACGAAAGAATTTCCGACTCGCGGCACACGCACTCGTGCAAATCCCAGCGGATGATGTAAGTTGCGACGAGCCCAGGTCGAGAAGCCCCTCGACCAGCACTCTATCCCGCGGACAAAGGTCGCCGTGGCTTCGTGTTGGGCGCGTGCGTTCAAGGCCGCGGCCACTGGTGACGTGCGACTCCGGACGGACCTAAGCGACGATAAGCCAACGATCAGCCGACGATCAGCCGACGATCAGCCGACGACCAGACAACGATCGAGCTCGAACGTTGGCTGGATGCACCGACCCACGAGGTGATCACGGCCGATTGAAAGAATAAACAAAGAAACGGAGAAACGAGATTTCTTCGATCACGACAACAGTTTGCTCTCATTCTTTAATTCTTCTTCGTTCTCCTTAATAATAATCGGCACGCAAATTTCCAGCTTGAGTTTTCGCGATAAAAGAAGTACGAAATAAAGAAGTTATCATTCTCTTGGTAATAGAACCGTTGGCCTTTGATAAAATGCCAATAATCATTGTCGGAATTCACTGTAGGCCAGCGTTGAGCGCTGCTATGCACTGGTGCGGCGGCTGGTAAATCGTATTTACTTTCGCGCGACGACAGTTCAAAAACTCATTGAGGAAGTCTCGCCTCGCGACAATCGGTGTAGGACTGCGAAAGCAGCTGATCGATCGATCGCATCGGATTGCGTCGCCGTTTCGCAACGAACTTCATTCGCACGGGCTCCCGCGGATTGCGTTGGCGCATACAAAAATTAAATCTAAGCGCACTGAATTTTAATACTCGACGCCGACTCGGTAAGAATGGCGCGCGCCTTTGGCATCGGCCGTGGGACGTTTGCTATCTCACGGCTCGTTGAGAAAGTGAGCGTAGGTGCATGTACAGATGGCGACCTTCATAGGTGTACGATCCTGGACTGGGGATGAGGCGGGGCCGACTCGGGAGGAGAGCAGTCTCGGACTCGTGTGCGCGAGTCGTGACGACGAGGCGAAAGCCGAAGCCGCCGACGCCGTTGCTATTGCAGTCGAGTCGTACCGATGCGCCTGTCACGTGACATCACGCCGCGCTTCGAACTTCGCGCGAACGTAAGTGAATGCCCTACCTTCGTGCAGTTTCATGCATAGAGAATCATCGATTCCTAGTTCATTCGAAAAATATCGGGACTGTTCACTCCCTCGATGAGCCACTGATTCGCAAGACGCAGCACTTGTCCTTACTACTTTATTTTTTCATTCCTTGCGAATTATCCCTATACATTCTCTAAAATTGAATTTCATTCAATTCGTATTCGTTACGTTTTATGAAACTTGAGATTCTTTTTCGATACATTCGTCCGCTTGGATACATTTCGATACATTTTATATCATGCATCGAGTGAAATACACATTTGCTATGTAAATATACATTCGTAATAATGGACATTGAAATTTTGTACATTACTTTCTAGGCCATATGACTTTCCATATTAAGACGTCATATTAGCTTCGAAAATTGTATGCGAATGTATATTCTATATGTTGTCAGACCGTAAATTTTAATCCCTGAAGTTCGTAAAAATTAAAATATAATGAAATATTACAAGAGAAACCTTAATAGTTATACCTACTAATACGTTGTAATATCCATAAGCAATCGTTTTATTAATATTATATATTAATGTAAACTTACCTTTCGCATTTTTCTAAATGCACGCTTAAAACGACGCAATAAAAAAAATATGTAATAACAATTTGAATTTTCAGGCTATATATTTAATCAAATATTTCAATAATATCAATTTTACTTGAGAATGTCGTGTTATAATAATATTTTTAATTTACCTCTAAAATTATTCACTTTTTATTTCATATTAATTTATACAAATTTATACAAATACAAAAACTTATATTATGTTTAAAATTTTTTATGAAATTCATTTTTGCGTTATTGCTAATCCTTAGCCATTAGATTCGTTTACTAATACAATTCTCAAAGCGTGATCAACCGTAGCTTCGATGCGTAACCACATTACTCCTCGCTTCGATTGCTTCGAAATGCACGCATGAAACGTCATGTGGAATTTTTTTCTGTTTTTTATTTTCCTGTCACGTGTACTAAATTCATAAAACGCACGCATAAATATATGTTCATATTGCCGAGATGATAGAGGTTAGGTCGCCGTCGTCATACCGAGGGATCTTTAAAAATGGCTGATTGTGCCTTCCTTGAGTTTCCCTCTCATTCTCTCACACACTCTACTAATATTCTCCCTCGTTTATACATTTGCTGTTTGTTACACACACGCCTACTCACAGCTGACTTTTTGTCGAGCTCATCTCGTAGATCGTTCGGATGAACCGACGCGTTTCTTTCGCAAGATATAAACATATGCACGTTAAAAAAATATAATCTATTAGTACATACCACAAATTGAAAGATACATTTGTGAAAATGAATTGCTGCAAAAATGGATGCAACGTGGCAAGCTATTTGTAACTATTGAATTATCATTATTGCTTTTTAAGTTTTATTCCTAAAGCTTGTATTTAAAGGCTAACGTAACAAGAGGATCGGAAGCATTAATCGCTTAGATTGTTTTCTTGAATACATACATACATACATACATACACACACACACACATACATACATACATACATACATACATATTCAGGGATATGTTAAATTTAAGGTTATTATAATAGGAAGACAACTCGACGAATTCAAATAAAAATTAAGAAGAAATATTTTTTCGAATAATGATTTATCAATTTCCCATTACTTCCGCATTTATTTCATTGAAAAATTATATTAACCGTTTTCAAGAATGTTAAAGAATAATTTCGAAAAAGAAAAACGTGGGGAATAATTTAAAAATAACCTAATGAATTTCAATCGTGTAGATATCTGAATTAAATAGGAGTAATTCGAAACACGTCAAATAGTAGAAATGATATATTTACTTTCATTTAATAACCTGAACAATCCACTAATAATAGTACACAATATTTTTCAGTTATTATTTCATACCTTTCCAATAAATCAATAAAGATTCTTTCAATCACACCAGTAATAACGCCTATTATCTTTTCTGCTAATTAAATTATTTTCCCTTCTTTCGAGCATGTTTTTCTGATTTCAACTATCCGCTTTTGAGTATGCCATACAGATAATAAGTTTGTATTTTTAATGCAATCTTCACAACAATGAAAATATTTATATTTAATATAAATAATCATAAACCTGATTTAAAAGCACTCACCTTTAACCTTCATTACTTAATAATTAATATCGCGCCTTTACAGATATTATTTTATCCGCCAAATTTTTCCACGTGATTGTATGGAATATCCACAGAGCTGAACAACTTCGAATTCTCATCATTTATCATTAAATCATAAGCTAAGTTCAATACAGTAACTCAAATGCAGTTTCCAGGATAATGACTATACCTAACCTGGTCACTTAACTATACCAAAAATCAAGAAACTTCGTGCTTTTAAGAAAAGTAGTGCTTATAAAAATTACAGAACTTTTTTCTTCAGTTTCTTTTAAGATGCTAATAGACGTACATGTTATAAATTATTGTAAATTGACATAAAATTCTATGAATGTTTGCTAAATGCTGACTTGAAATTACAACTATTTTATTCATTATAATCGAATTTTTCGAATATTCTTCACCTACATTTTATGAAATCAAGTATACAAATGTAGTCACGTATCGTGTTTATTATTAATGAAAAAGCAATACCTATCGATAATGTTTCAAATTAACTGGTTACATATCTCCAATGTAAAAAAATATTAGGTATGCTAGCTGAAATTCTGGTTTTTCTCAAGGTTTTTCTCATGATCTTTTTCAAGATACATTTTAAGGATTTTCTTTACATTTCTTTATAATTTTAAGTTCTATTAAATGAGTATTTACATATTTCATGAAAAACTGTATATTTCCAGATCCAAGAATTTAATATTGTTTTACACCATGTGTGATAAAAATATACCTATTGAATACACATTGAAATGTCAATGGATAAACGCGGGTATAAGAGTTTTTACGTGGTTTGTCAAAAATTGCTAATACAACAATACTCAAAGTGTGTTATTGTAATATTGATGAGACGAATTTTATAAGACTTGTAAAGTAATTGTGCATAAAATTGTAAATAAAATATAAAGGAAATAAGAGAAAAGTGCTGCAAGGATTAGGTTCGACATAATTTTATCGACAGACTCAGATGTTTTACCGGTGAAAAAGTACATCGCAAAGCAAATAGTTGAAGAAAGCAAGAGGTCGAGCTTCCGACAAACCGAGAGCACACAACACCAGTGTACATTCTTGCGGGGGGATACTTATGATAAGATCGAGATCAAGCGGATCGTACCTTCGATGAGGGTGGGACAGGGCGAGGAAGATTCGTGTCTTGCGGACATCACCAGGTTGGTCGTGGTCGTGCTGGCCGGCACCAAAGTCGTGTGATGGCCTGCCCTTGAGTGCAGGTCCAAGTCCCAGAGCTGTGCGTCCTCCGCTGTCCTCGTAGCGCCGGCGCTCTCGGGAGTCGCGGGTTGATACTGAGTCGGGGGCGGCGGCGACAGGACCACGCTGCTCGATACCTCGGAGCTGGACTCCTGGAGGGCACCGACGGCCCCGGATAATGGTCGACCGCCCCAGCGCCTCTTAACTCCGGCCACAGGCACTCGGGGCTGCATCGTCTGCAGCATCACCGCGGCCGCGGACCCGACGAGATGCAGACCGCCGCCGCCGTCGCCCCTGCCGGGCCGACCCACCGCCACCCGGCCCCCGCCCTTCGCCAGGTCCACAGCTGATATAACTTCCACCCTGGCGCGGTGGACCTCCACGTCAAAATTCTCTTTGGCGAAAAGAAGGGCTCTTCTTAGCTCTGTCTTTGAAGCACTAGCAATCGCGAACACTCGGAGATCTTCCACCGATGCTCGCAACGCCGGTTGTTCGTCACGGCAAAACTTATGCACTTGGATCAAGCGAGGCTGTGTTTATTTTTACACGCGCGCGCGCACGCCTTATCTGCCGTGGCTTCGTTCAACGCCTTTGCGGTTGGCCTTGACTGGCAACCGCTCTCTTCCTCCTCTTTCCTTGACCTTGATAAGCTACTGCTATTGCCACCGCCACCACTGCTCTCTTCCAATTTGATAGAGTTCGCGTTCTCTTTTGCTTGCGATCTCTTCGCGGCTATTTGCGCGTGGTAGAAACTGTTGGTCGGGCTCTGCTAAGGACGCCGAGGATGAACTCCGTTGAAAAACCGACACCGTGAGAGTGGGCGCTAGTCTAGTGAGTCCTATGACGCTAGTCGACCATCCACGCACAGTCAGTGCTCTCGGATCTGGTAGTGGCATCGGGGAGAAACGGGGTCATGATCGCGTAAAAGGGAACGCACGTCCGTGACTATATATTTGTATGGATGCGCGACCAGGCGCGCATACGCCCTCTCTCGCTCTCTCACTCTATCTAGCTATACTATTCTTGTATACACTGGCAAGGCACACATGTACACGATTATCTAGAGAGAGATCTCACAACATAATTTGCATCGGAGGTAAGGTGGATGCTGTTTTCATTCGATCGATCTAAATCCAAACAGAAGACACCTGCGCTGATTCGGGTTAGACTATCACTTCTGCTCCGATTTTCTTCTCCAGCCGAGTGCTCCCCTTTCGTCGATTGATCATTATATTCACAGAAGCATTGTTTTTCTCGTTCGTTTTCTTTTGCTAGGGCCTGGGACAACAAGTCGAGCGCGGCACTGGCACTGATGCACACCGAGGACTGCGACGAGACGATTAGTAGCGACGCGCGTTGTTATTATCGTTGGGCAGTAACGATTTCATGCGCGACGAGCTGCCGGTCGCGTGTGCGCCGCGGAAATGCCTTGCGAGGAAAATCGCAGCGTCGAAGCGCGGAAACGACATGATATTACCGAGACCCACGGGAACGACGACGCGTTCCTCCTACGAGAGGCGATCGTAGCACTGGACACTGGGAAATGGAAAGACTTTTCTCCCTTGCGTTAGCTCTGGACTGACAGCTGAGAAGCGTCACGAAAGCGAGAGAAATACAAAGAGAGTGGAAATACAGATTCAAATGAAAAACACTCCTTACGCGAGCGCGGCTCGTCACTGACTGAATGCGACACACTGCTTCGCTATTCGTGCGCTCGCTCGCTCACTCTCTCTCTCTCTCTCACTCACTCACTCACTCTCTCTCGCTCACTCTCTCTCTCTCTCTCTCTCTCTCGCTCTCTCTTTCTCTATGCACTTCGGCGCGCAGGCTCGAAGTGCCTTGGTGAGAACGAACGAACGAGAGAGAGAGAGAGAGAGAGAGAGTGACAGGGCGAGAGAGATGGGAAGAGACAGGAACGCGGTCTCCACCACTATTCCGCGTGCGCAACAAGAGGGGGAAATACCGCCACCGCCACCTCGCGCATACGCGCTTATTATACAGAGCCGCAGAGCCAGCAGGTTACTAACTCAGCAGAGATAGATGGAGAGATGCGCTTTGCGTGTACGCGTTGAAGCGGTTAGAGCAAGGAGTGAGTCCGTAGGAGAGAGTAAAGACGGAACGAAAGAGAAGAGTTCTGCAACGGTAGAGGCGTTTGATAATGCAACTGCCTAAATCCTTCATTTTTCGCTTCCTTCCCTTGAATTTGCTAGGGAAGCAGCGCATCCAGCCAGTTCACGCGACGCACAGTTCAGCTGCTGCACAGTTCGAGTGCGTCCGGGTTGGCGATTAAACGGAAAGCCCTGATGATGCTCAGGGGACGAAAGATTGACGCCATGGAAAAATACAGATGCACTCGGACAAAAGCGCAAAAACCGAGGTAGCGAGGCACAGGCGAATGCGAGAGAAAGGGAAATAAATGCATTCGAGTTTCGCTGGGCTGCGCGAGCGAGCCGAGAGAGCAAAGTGTAGATGCATGTAAGTATGGCTTGTGTCGGTGGCGCACAAGCACAAACTCCTGCGGGAGATTCAAGAATGCCGGGAGCAAGTTTAAGGTGGTTTTATCGCGAGAGCCGCCGCGCTCGCGAGTTAATGACACAGAGACCTGGCAAGAATATACCACGCCGTCGAGTTCTAGCATCCGCGAGATCAGTGGATGCTCGTACAAAACAACGGACGTAACGTACGGTCGCGAATATCTTTTACAGCTTGGACTGAAATTTATTCCCGATGGGCTACTATTCGAATAAAATCTAGAGCCGATCCATTGGAAAAGCAATCGTGCGTGGCAATCCGCTCATCGTAAATGCGGATCGAATATTATTTTTTGTCAAATTCCACAAGGGCATTTAAAAGAAAGCGACCAAAAATGATAGTGTTGTTTTTACGCGTTACAGGCGCAAATTAAAAACCGAAAGCCTTACGCGTAATAATTGTGTTCGCGAGCCGATTGGCGCCTCTCGTGCTCTGCTTTTCTCTGGTGTTCGATCCTTCTCCTCTTGTATTTGCGATCGATCGATATTTTAGAAATTTCTATGGGGAAGCTGATTCGTGATAAAACCACCTCGAGAACCTCTAAAGATGCAGTACCACCAGTGTGACCGATCCTGTTTCTCCTTCTCAATTCTCCCTCCCTTACCTTTACATACCTCGTTCTTTAGTTTTTTTTCTATTGAATTCTCCTTCTCGTTTCCTTTTGCCTTCTTCTCCTTCCTTCGCTTACTGTTCCTTTTTCGCAATCTTGCTCTTTCTCTTTAACTGGTCCCTTGCACCGAGTTCACTTGGTGCACGGCATGTTTTTGTTTTCGCTATTATTTTGCTCACATCGTATTACGCACAGGGCCATAAAAGTGGAACATTCTTGATACGTTTATGAACTAAAACTTCGGTATGACTTTGGTACTGCTCGAATAGTACTTTGTTTTTCAGCGCTCGAGGGACATGAGGCCATTTACTTTTTTCTCTTTTTCGTCGCCAATTCACCAATGAGATTTCACCGAAACAAACTGGTTTTATGTATAGACGAGATTCAGTTCAAAGGATGAACGAGTGTCTTTTTACTTATCAACGCGATATATTAATTGTTTTTTTTTTCTTTTTCTTTGCTTCAATATTAAACACGACGAGGGAATCTACTTGTATAATGGACACTTTGCGCTTGCCCTCCTCCACGCTTCTAATCGACAAAGCACTGCTTTACGATTTGTATTTTGAACAAATATAATGAGACTCGATCGATTAATTTACAACCACTGACGATGATATATTATATATTTCACGTTTCTTATTAATGAATAATATAAGGTATAAATATTTGAAATAATTACTGAAAGTCGAAGCTCAACTGACAAAGGCTTACCACAATATTCGTCGTAAAAAAAGGTTAAATATCTTTCTGTGATAACTTGTTCAAATTTGAAGTTTACTTTGCAACTGGAATGATGCGCTTATGCAATAAAAGTGTCTTTGGTATTTATGTGTTCCGTGAAACTCGATTGCCTTTCAATTTCACCAAAGACGTTTTTTAAAGAAAAGAAATTTTGCTCTTCGATTTCGTTATAAATACTTTTTCTACGTAGGTTTAAACATAGACTTTCTTAGAGGCTTGACTTATATCGTGGTTCAATTTTGTCTTTTTTCTGGATAAGAATATCCGATACTTTCTCTTTATTCTCCAGGCAGCGCTTGTTAAAATTAAAATTAACATCGTTCGTACAAGTTTCGTACTTTCGGTAGATCGAATCAAACGCAAACTCCTAACTCTTAATTAAAAGATCGCTTCGTTCGTGATTTCACTTCTCACGCAAAATGACGCCTCATCATTGATCCAACTCGTTAACAGACGATCGCGGATTTCCATCGCGATTTCCATCCCCAAAATGGTCCTGGGAATTTCGCTATGAAGGCTCGTTTCATCGACTTGCAGAAGTTGTTGCATCTCGTCGGAGACATGCCTAGAATACAAATGAACTCGCGGAAAGAAATGGAGGAAAAAGCCATCGGTATCGTAATTACGGCCATTGAATACGAAGGAAAAACATCGGGTCGCATCATTTCAGACCGACCTATTGGCAATGGGCATTCCTTCGTGCTCCCATCCAACGCAGGAAAAAAGTCGACGCGTAATACGAGCACACATGGCCTACTACACCCTCGCCTCGTTAACAATTTCAAAGAACCATAGAGGGTAATTTTTCACGCACCTGATTCCCCCTGAGAGAGGCTCCGCTCCGCCAGGGATTTCCATGCAATCAGGTGAGCGACGCTCCACCGACGCTGCCGCGTGCATTTAAAAATCAGGTTTGCGTGAAGTGCAACGGCGCGAGAGAGGGCAAGTGGAGAACGCCAGCACTCGCTGGGAGGGATATCGCATAGGGAAGGGCGACCATGGTGGGGATTCCTGAGCCCTGAAACCATGACGTCATCCACCTATTACGCCGACGGACGTTGGAAGGCATAGGTAGTCAAAGATGGTCGAGAAAATGGAGGGTGATGGAGGGAGATGGAGCGAGAGAGAAGAGCAAGGCGTTCGTTATGTCGACAACTTTACACACCCATCTTCAGCTCGTTGTACTTAGGGGGTGGTGAGCGTGTCCGGACGACGGCTAGGTCGAGTTGTGGCCTCTCGCGCGTACGCCAACGCTCCTGATTCGGGTCACGGCCAGGAAAATCAGGCCAGCTCTGCTCCAGTGCTCCGGCATTTTGTTTCAAGCTTCGGATGCTCCCTCTCGCTCTCTCTATCACTCACTCACTCTCTCTCTCTCTCTCTCTCTCTCTATCTATCTATCTATCTATCTATCTATCTGTCTGTCTCTTCTCTTCGTTGCTTCCGTAATCCGATTCGCTTGATAGCTCCAGCACCACATTTATGGCCCGCCCTCTCGCAGTTTCTGGCATTTCGTTCTGGAATAAAATCATTCGCTGATTTGAGGTACGCAATCTCATCATTATCCCCAAATCCACTCGGATGCCCGATTTATCGCGACACCGATGTTCTTCTCCACGTATAATTAATTACAGCTGTAAATTGTTACACGTAATCGAACTTTCTTCAGACCCCACAAAGCAAAATGTGTGCCAATCCAGTCGTTTCATCACATTTGTATTTAATAATCGTGTCACTTTTATAACTGCAAAAATTACTTATTTTTAGAATGTCCAAGGGGAAATATATTATAACACTTTGAAGCTAAAATATCACGCTCTTTACGAATATTACGAATTATGTTGTACAAAAAGCATGTTGGATATTTCATTTGCTTCGACAAGATTGAAACCCTAATCAAAAATATTGGAACTGCAAGAAATTTAAATTGCCGTCGGAAGTGCCGATAAAAGACCAAAACCCATCGCCAGAAAAGCCCATTGGTCGCTCCATTTGACGCTCGGATTGATATTAAAATATTTACAACTATCGAAAATGCATTAAAAATTCTTGAAATTCGTTCGCATTTCTTTATCATCAAATATTCCGCGTACAATGATTTTGGATTTTATTTTAATGTCTGATGCGTAAATGACGGAAGATCTTTGGTACTAGATTACCTAAAATGGGCAGGATTCATAGAGCTAATTGCATTAATTTAAAACATCGATTTACATGAGTTAACGCGTTCTCGGCAAAATCACGTTTTGAAAATTATTTTATGAAATGTCACACGCTCCTTCTTCGGTATTTAGATAAAAATACTGCACATTTCAACGATTTTATTAAAAATGTTCGTTATAGAATTTTTACACGACTTTCCTTTGGGTAGCATGCATATGCTTCCAAACGACGCGAGTCATTTTGTTTTCGGTTAGCAGATTTGACGTTTTTGCATACGGCACACTCGCAGTAAACAGATAGGAAAATTGCCTCTGTTACAGCACCTTCACCTTAACAGATTTCCAATCTTCTTATCTTTATTTGAGTTTAACCAGTCTCTCAATTGCAATCCGCATAAAATTAATTATACTATTTTCTTTCGTTTTCAGAAATTTATTGAGAATATTTTTTTCAAGAACAGGACCAACATTACTAAGCTTTAACGCAATTTTTTTAAGACCGATCATAAGTATTTGCTATGTTCCATGTACAAAAAAACGTAAAAAATTATAGCTTTCAATCGTTATTCATTAAATTTATAAGTTAAAATTTTATTTTAATTTTAATGCTTTATATGATCAAATAAGTTTTTCATGTTACTATAATATTACTCAATTAGTTTATTATTATTGATTAAACGTTGAATCAATTGCCGAATAGACTATGCTATACAAAATTTTTAACTTAGACATTTTAAAGAAATTAAAAATATAAAATAAAAAAAATTAATTATGTTGTACAGATACACACACATTAATTTACGTAATTAAATGTCTAAAGTGCAACGAAATTTAGTATTCCTTCCATACGATTTTCAAAATCTTTATTAGAAATAATTACGAGATTTCGACTTTTATTAAATAGTTTTTCTGCATTTTAGGTCAACTTATTTTTATCTTCTATTAAACATCTTTTCACTATGCCACACGATGAGTATTAAGTGAAATCATTACAAGATAAACTTAATTAATGCTGTATTTTTGCTAGAATGGCGAATAAAAACAAAGTTAGTTACACGTCAAATTCTTCAAATGAAACATTTGTTGGTTTTGGACAAGTTGCGAATGAATGATTTCTTTTGACTCAATTTCTTTTTTGTTTATTACCGTGAAGTAAGTATACTTTGCCTTCTAGGTTTTCCTATTAGTTATTTTCGACACGTTATATAGACTTTTAGCAATATACGAGTTCTTTCAACCGTACCTTTTTTGTAACCAGTTGCTTGCTTTTAAACTTGATGGAATTAAGGAAAAAAATAATCTCAAATACAACTAATTGTAAAAGGAAACTAGTAATTTTTGCGATACCGGTTTTAAGAACTCTTAAAAAATTTATTTTTCTTTTTAAATAAGAAGAACAACAAATTATTAATATTATTACATGAAATTTTTAGGAGATATAAATTTGAGTTATCTTAAAAATATAAAATATCATTTTATAAATACGTAAGTTTGGAATTAAATGAAAAGAAATCCAAGGTATTACAAGATTGAAAGTAAAATTACTTAATGCGCGATAAGGACTATATGATGATACTATTATATTATATAATTATATAATATATTATATTATATAAATATATATTATTATATGATTACATTACACATTCGTTCATATGACTTATCATAAATTCAATTTAAATTCATTAATAGTGGAAAAGAATGTCTGTTCAAGAAATACGTAGAGCGAGCGAGCAGCAAATAATGATAGTAAAATAGATTGTATTCATATTCATAGGTAATTCGCGTACATTTAATAAAGAATAAATAACTTGCTGAGATTGCGAAAAACAATCAGATGACACTTTATAACTTGGAGAATTAGACTTGAGTGTAAGAAAGTATGCATAAATTTATATCAACACATTTTATATTTGTTCACCGAATAAATTTGATATGAACAACGATGGGCGTCAAATTAATGATATCGATAAGCTTGGAAAATAAAATCAGCACTTAATAAGACTTAGTGATTAAGATATGTGATCAGGCATTGTCGAAAAAATAAAAAATAAAATTTTTGTTAAGAGTAAATGTGACACTCGCAGCCATACCGACTAGAAAATAAAATCACGCGCGATTACCTTATATATGCTCAAACACTTTATGAAATAACTCTGTCCGAATAAAGGAATTATTGTAAAAAATATAGTCAAGTTCGAGGCGCGCACTGCTTTGCACTCAACAAAAGTACTTCGCACACATACGCAGAGGCATCCTGGGAACGAGGAGTCGCTAATTAGCTGAATCGCCATTATGATAATAGGAGTAAAAAAAGAAAAATATCAGTCGACACTTAATGAATATTCTCGACCGAAGGAAGGAAAGAAGCAAGGGAAAAAGGGAAGAGTCGAGGAGGAAAAGAGAAAATGGGAAAAAAGCAAGATAGAGATACAAAACCGGCGTCACCATCAAGCTATTGTGTTCCTTGGACGGGTTCGGCGTAGAGGTGATTTGCGTTAGGAGTGAAAAGGAGCCGGGATAGTGAGAGGGAGATAACGAGGAGCAGCCGTAGAGAAAAGGTGGGAGAGAGACCGGACATGATTACAGAGTCGCGTGAAGCTTCGCTGAACATCGCGAGGCCTTCGCCACGCATCAAGGACTTCCCGAGCTATCCCCGTCCCCGTCCCCGTCCCCGTCACGCCGTCGACCCCACGAGGCTGACTCGCACTCGCGGGACAAGCGACGGCGCTGCGCACGCTCGAACACGAGCAAAAAATGAAATTTCCAGTTCCTATGAGCGAACGCACCTCTTCTTCGCTTACATTGTCCCGATTACCGCTACAACACGGACACCACCTTTGAGACATCCCGCCGACCTTCAATCTCACTCGCTCGCGTCTTCGTCACTAATCTTTATCGGCGGGCGTCTTCCCTTACCTGGACTACATTTACCCCCTTAACCGTCCACTCACTTTTCATCATCCGACAAAGGGCAACTCGATAGAACAGGGACAAACCCCAATCTGGTCAAATTATTTGGAATTTGTGCTTGCGCTAACGTGTCACTTTCAGCCAAACTTTTTCCAAATTCAAAACTACCAAAGTACGTTTGCACTCCTATGACGTATGTGTGAAACTCATTCGACTATGGTTGAATCTAATCGGATCTTATTCAATTAAACTAATATGACGATGATTTTTTGTGCTTTGTTTTTTCTTTTCATTTTTTATTCTTCCTCATGATACTAAGGACTAAGGTACTTCTCATGTTTTGCTAAAATAAAAATGTTAACTTTAACAACGTGTATGAGGTTCTTATACAGTATTCATGAGATATACTGCAATAACCGTAAAATGGAAAATATCAACGTAAACATAAATTATTCGGTTAAACTTCATTTATTCCGTTTTAACAAAAAATATACTTGTCATATTTCGCTGATTTTAAACGATGTTCCCTCGGGTAGTTCAACAATTGTTAGCTTAATAGCAATATTTTATAAAAGGCATTCAAAATTACGATTTCGGACGCTAAAAATAAAGTTGCATCTGATCTAAAGTGCGTAGAGAAAATCGAGCATGATCTTTCTTATTTATCTAAATACTCACGATAACATGGAGAATGTTAAAATACTCTGCAATAAAAATTAAACTTACCTGAAACAGAATGAGAAAAGTTAATTAGTATGAAATGTATTAATATTTATATATTTATTTCTTTTTCAATATATAAAATTATCTTAGATAAAAATAGGAGAATAATCAGAGAAACATACATATAGCTTGGTATTTTTTTAATATATCGGTCAACGATTCTGCTTTTGAATGTCCAAGAAAAAGGTTACATTCAAAAGTTCGTATGTTTAATGTATATTAATGAAAAACTTAAAAGCTCAAATTTTAAGTAAAATTAAATCTAATAAGAAATAATGAAATTTCGTAATTTATAAATCGTGATATTCAAGTCACAGATTAACGGAAAGAATAAATTCTGAACATTATTTAATTGGCGTGAATCCAGTTGCTCGAGGTTAAAATACTATCGTTTTAGTCAACTTAAGCGCTCAAAAGGATCGAACTTATATATATACTTCTTTAAAGGGTGAATTATATCGCATAATACGTAAGCGTGAACGGTTCATCGATACATTCCTCCTGCCCTTGTTTCCGGACATCTTCTACCTTCTTCTACGTAGCTTCCTCCTCTTCTCTTAAACACATCTTAGCCACATTAAACATCTCTTTCGGTCTCTTTTTTTTCTTTCTTACTCTGGCTTACTCTTCTCTATGCGTGCTATACATATTCGAGAGCCCGGCTCTGTATCTCTATTCACCATCAGGAGTGAGCAGACATCATCTCTCCGTTCTTCGGTTCGTTTACAATTTCTCAACTATACATTCACGTACTAACCTCGTATACATTAATTCCCTTCCCCTTCTCACGTTCTCTATGTCGGTTTCGCGTCCATGTTAATTTTAAAATGGGAAAAGAGAGGAGGAGAAAAATGCCACGAGCAGCATTTTAATTCCTCGCTTCTTTGTCAGTTCTTATTAGTAAGTGGACTCTTCGCCGTACTATAAGATAAGAAAAAAAGGCCTAAGCGCGCGGCCCAGAAAATTTAAATCACGAATGCAGTTATACATACGTTATACATACGAGACTTCTTGGGTTTCTCGAGAGCCTCCCAGATAAGGTAAGCAGGTAAAAGCTTCACGATGTCTCGACTGTGTATACAAAATACGCAACACGCAAAACGGATCGTCCTGTAAGTACCTAAAATTAAACGGGAATGATAATACAGGCCGTTTTTTGTGTTTTCAATTTTCCTTATGAAAATATTTTAGTTGTGCAGATAAATTAATAGATATATTAATAGATAATAAAAAAGGTAAAGCAAGAAATAGGTAGAAAAATAGACAATGAGACAGAGAGATGGAGAGAGAGAGAGAGAGAGAGAGAGAGAGAGAAAGCGAAAGATGCAAGTAATAAATTGGAGGAGTCAAGTCAAATTGCGGATCGAAAACAGAAAAGTAATAAGCAATGCTGTGTAACGGTAGTCCAAACGAACAATTTTCTAGCAACTGTTGTAATTCTAATATATTGCTGTTTTTTCTTAAATAGATGAAAAATTTACTAAAAAACACGCGAATCAATATTTAAAAAAAAATTAATTGATTTCTTCTTAACGTAACGTTCTTGAAAGAATAATTTTGCTCTTCTATTCAACCTATTTTAAGTTACCTTTTTAGTTAACTAATAAATCTATATATTTACTACTGTGCAAATATTTGCACTTGTATTTTAACTTCAACTACACCTACATTCTTCTTTCAGAGTTTCGAATATTCAAGCGAAAACAAAATTTTCATGCAAAATTATCGATAATAAATTAAAGTTCAATAAAAAAAATCCTATAAATTAGCGCTCTTATTGTAATGTTAAGCTCTTTGAAATATATTTTAAAATAAAGTTTTAAAAGAAGACACTTTTATGAAATTAATAAATATAAGTATTCCAAAATTCTTATTACAGTTGAATAAATATTTAATATATTCAACATTTAAAATAAGAATTTGCAATAAAGGCATGCGGGTGCCCGCTTATTTGGAAACTAATCTTATTGCTATTTTTATACCTAATCTAATCTACAGCAGTCGTAACTTCTTTGATAGCAATTCTACCTCATTTAATATGCAGAAACTTTTTTATTTTTATTACCTGCATAAAGAATTTGTTTTGTAACTTATAAAGAAGGATTCCGAGTTTACTGTTATAACATAACTTCTTGTTCATATCTAATTATTATATCTACAACTCTGTTTTACATGCACATCATTGTGATCAAAATGTATATTATTTCGATAGAAATGAAAACCTGTAATAACTATTATTATTCGGCAACTTAATTGCTTATAAAGCAATTTGCATACGAAGATTAAAGTATAATTTCTTTGATCTAATTTAAAATATTTTGCGAATTAAATTTTATAAAAAATAACGTGAAACAGACACAAATATTCAAGAAACATTTACAACGATATTTTAACCGCAAATCAGAAATAATACTGAAAACAATTAATATTCTAATATTGTGCACCTTTTAGACTACAGCTTTATTTGTTCTTTTATGTGAAAACTATGAGTGCTTGTATAACAGATTTTTTTGTTCTAATAATATTTACGGCTCTTAAATCATAATTTGTGATTTATTCTCTAGTTTCTAGAGAATACTTTTAAACCGTCACTAGATGATACAAACTAAATACTATATTTCCTCTCTTTCATTGGTAAGTCGTACGTCTATTAGCTTTTTAATATTTTATATTCAACTTCCATAAAACTGTAATAAATAATGTACATAAAATTGTAATTGAAATAAGCATAATTACCTAAGAATTTAAATAAAAGCAAAGAGAATGGATTCGTCACAAATGCTATTATAAGATGCACAATTAAGCATGTAGAATAATTTTGCCTTCATAGTGTACCAGAGGAAGAAAGTAAATAAGTCGTAAATGAACAACCTCTCGACCCAAGCTTTCAAACCACCTGTTACACATTACGCATACAGAACAACGGTTCGAAAAACATCGTCAGAATTGTGAATAGTTTTATCACGCCCATTGCCGGTCGACCGGCGAATCTTTCTTTTGAGAGGATTAACGCCCTAACCATATTCAGGCTAGCATTACTGAAAAAGCAGAAATTCAAAAAACAGAAGAAAACGGACAATTGGCACAGAGAGAGAGAGAGAGAGAGAGAGAGAGAGAGAGAAGCATATGGCGGCTCGGAAGCCGCGTCATTCCCAAATTAGCTTCGTACTTGTGAGATTCTCACGTGAGTCGGGGAAGTTGAGTGCGCATGCGTATTCGGGGACTTCCGCAAGAAAGAAACAGCAAGCGTGTCTGTCTCTCTTTCTCGCATTTTCTTTATGTAGATATCTTTGCCCCCTATTCATAGTCGCGTGTGTCGCTGCTGTCTTCTCTTTTCTTCTACGCATTTTTACTTATCTTTTTTGCCTGTTCATACTCGTCTCGTCGTTTTCTTTAGGGGAGTCGTGCGCTCGTCTCTGTTATTTTCGTCGACACTCGTTGCTGGCATAATTGTCCCGGTTCTTTATGGCTTTTAATGGTAGAGACGTGCGTCTTGTTTTCTTCTCCTCTTTTTCTAGAACGTAATGATTTTCTTTTTTACTTGAACACAGCCGGTAAGTGCGCAGAATTTGCCCTCAAAGTTATCCGACGATAAGCCAGATTTCGTTATTTAATTTCAGAATTCGTGATACCTAAAGGACATATAATTACTGCGATTTAGGATTTTCGATAAACTCCAGTCGGGTCAAGGATTTCTACCATTGCGATAATATCTATGGGCAATTCGTAAAGATTCTTGTAATCAGTTGCGCATGCGTATATCATAGCCGAATACTTAAAATTTAGCGGACTCGTAAAAGCACGTTTTCTATCTTTTCGGAAGATTTAACGTTTCATAACCAAGCGTCTTTTCCTTCAAAAAACCTCAAACTTTTTTGTACCGAGAGATGAATGGTCTCCTGAAAATGCAATGTTTGCCGAGTACTTTTCGTCGGTGTCCAGGACCGAATCTCGTCCTCGACCTGCACCAAAATTTTCAGCGAAAACGAATATTCCCTTTAGTTTCCTTCTGAAAATCAAACAAAGAAGCGTCATGACCTCTTTACAACAAAATCTGCATTGAGCAAGACAAAAAGCGAGACAACGCCATTGACATTGGGTTCGCTGAGAACTTATTTCTACTTATTCATTTGGTTTATTATATTAAATTTGCTTAATTTTTAAAAAAGGAATAGTCATTAGTAAATTACAACTAAGTAGGTATAAGCAAATAAGTATAAGAAATTTTTAGAAGTTAGGCTGAAAATGAGAAAAAGAGAACAGCGAAACAGTCAGCCTGAGCTTCCGGTCAATTATAACTCTAGATTATACTTCGACTGCGTAATAGCATGGCGTTATTTCGTGCTCGCACAAGAACCTTAGATGAAAGAGGGAAGGGCGCTCTTCAAAATATTTATTTTTGAGACCGAAGGAGTGTCGGAGGACGCGCCTTACCTCAAAACAGCCAATTTCGCTGCTAAGCGGAAAGGCGCATTGAAGGAGACGAACGAGTCAAGAAGCGGTTCGTCTCGGGACTGCGTTCTGCCAAACAGTCTTCTGTTATTCCCCGCTCATTCTTCCCGGTTTTTTTCTTTAATCTCTCACAATTGCGTGTCCCGCACATGCAAATTCCCTGTGGCGAATTCTCACGCGCTCGCGCTTCTTCTATATTTTACGGCAAACGTAACACGATCAACATAACAAAGTACTCTTTGGCCCTTACTTTAGCGGCGACTCGCTGGGAACGCGGGCCCAATCGGTGAAACCTAACAAAACTAGGTTTCCACCGCGCGTAGCCAGGCGAGTTTCGTCAATTTTGTCCACCCCCCTCCTTCGTAGCAAGCTTTGTTCTTGGTCGCTATTATGTCTCTCATTGCAGGATGCATTATTTCGATGCAAAAATCGAAATTCGAGCTGCTTCAAGTCGGACAATCGTGAGGGAATGATGGCCATAGGCTAACCAGAGATCTTGCGAGTCTTCCCATGTTCCGTGTTAGCGCAGAACGAAAACGGAATAAGACTCGGAAGAGTTTGCAACGTATTGTTATGTCAGACTTTCAAACGCTTCACCAAAAAAAGGCTTTTGATGAATTTCTTAGCGAGAACCACTATAAACCACTACAACCACCATTACAAATGCAGGTAATTCTGACTCCTTGGTCCACGAAGAGTTTTAAAATAATGACGCGTCTCCCTTTACCGTACTGGATTATTCTATTGAAATATCCAATCGAAGTTTGAGCTTTACTCGTTTCCAGCCATCGTAAACAAATTCGAGCAACTACACCAAATACTGCATTCATTATACAAAAGGTAGACTCATCAAAGTCTAAATGTCAAAAGAAAATAATTCGATGTATTTAAAAAATTTATCATTACATCTCCTCAATTTCAAGCAACAATAAACAAATACCCTCTTGGTTTAATGTCGAGCCTCTATTATTGATTTGAAATCGTGGGCACGAATTGGAAGGTAAGACACGAGTCCAAGGCAATGCACTAATTATTTTCAAATTAAGATTACGATACTACAAGTGCGTTTGAATAATTTCTCGAGAAACGTTCTGCTTGAAACGTGATGCGCGCAAACCCAACGCTCTTTTAAAGGCATATTCTCGTGACAGTCAGACACGTGCGAGCACGGATCCAGAAACGATGCGAAAGCGTTCAGTGAAAGGGTGCTGCAGACATAAATATATGGACGTTGGAAATAGCGAGGGAGGGGATAACCTAATCTGTTGAGGAATTTAGGCATTGGGCATGCGCACGTCTATACGTATACATATATATACGTATCGAGAGCAGGTAGATGGACCCAATTCGTTCGACCGCCTTCTCGGGAGGTTCTTGACTCGACAATTGCATGAGATTGTTTGGGATTTTTCCTGGGCCGCCTTTTCAGGATGTACTTTTCAAAATCCGTTCATCGAGGCAGCGAAAAGCTTCGATCCTCTGACTCTCTCCGCGTTCCGTTTTACAGCGCACACATTGTTTCTTGGAGGGAGAAAGGCAGATAAACACGAGCGAGGAATTCATTTACCTGAGCGTCGATGAGGTAATCCCTCTTGGGTTGTATTGAAAGCTATGACGAGGGAAAGGTGAAGGGTGACTGACCTAACGGTACGGTTCAGGGTTGTAGTGGAAATCTCGTGGACAGCTGCGTGTTATTCTACGTTAAAGATAGGAAACGCAGGGAGGTCTCCAAGAAAATTCGTGTCTTTTAGTATCAGCGGCTCTTTTAGACACTTTTTTAATTTCCACTTGTTAAGACTCACTTGTCCGTTTCTTTCATTCAAACAGAACTTTATTATTTATCCAATTTTCGAGAAAAAATAGTAATATCAGTCGCTGTGGGTATTTTCTGTGTGATATCGTTGAATCCAGATACTTGAACATCAAAATTTGAGCTGCATACAAAAGGATTTTCTTCGTTGCAAATTAAATGTTAATGTCGGTCAGCGGCTTTTTGTAGTGTAGCTTTTTGAATTTCTTCAATGTAATTATCTATTCTTTTGTTGAAATTAACTATTTTACGTCAATATTCGGGCACGTTATCGAATACTTAATTATCATTTACGATTTAGAAAATTGTGAATATTATTATATTAACGCCAAATTACTATTATAAATGTCGAATATAATGAATGTAAATGAATGGCCATAAGTTTATTAAAAATAATATTACATATTTTAAGGTTAACATTTTGATATTTTATTAATTGGGAAGATTGATAAACTACTTGCTGAAAATAATGAAAGACTATTTTGGATTGGTCAACGGTATTAAAGATTATTTATAAGAGAACATTACCAAGCTCAGACGAGTGGAACGCGAAGAGGAAGTTGACCTGTTGCTCGTAAAAGCACCGTAAATTCGGTAGCTCCAAGAGCAGTCCCATTCGTACGGCCTTGGAATGAAAACGATACGAAATGCGGAAGCACCTGCTGAGAATTGAGAAATAGAGAGAGAGAGAGAGAGAGAGAGAGAGAGAGAAAGCGGGTCGAACTTATTCCCCCACGACGATCTGGTTTCGAGCAACTTGATTTATTTCGCGTACTCGCTTGTAAAGTTGCACTTCATTTCTGCTTCTTTTTCTTCGACTTTGGCCAATTTTTCCCCTTTTCATCTCAACTCTAATTCACGCTCGATGTCCTGTTCTCTTTCACGTAGCTTTTAATTTTTTAGCTTTTAATCTTCGAATATTCATCAGATATTTTCAAGCGGTAGCAAAATAGCAAGTTGAAAATATTACTAGCTCTTGCGATAGCCAGCTGTCTGCACGAAATGAAGGTTTCTCGCCCTTATGCCTTCACTCAACAATAGCCTTCACTGAACAAAATTTCTCATTCTAATTTTCTCATCCAAGATATAAGTTTAACAATCCATTCGAGGAAACTTGCCTTGCCGTCTTTCGTCGTTCGTTCGCTTCCGCCTTAGTCGCATACCGCGCTCTGAACGGCATTACACGAATACAAAAATACTTCAGAAAATAAGCGAATCAAAGGACGTAACTCGAGTGAGTAAGAACGTTAATCGGGAAAAGGGAGTACAAGTGCAAAAGGATGTAGTTCCCCCAGGAAGCTTGTCGAAAAATGTGTAGCATTCCTCTGAAAATATTGGAAAAGGGAAAATGGCGCGCATCCGAAAGCTCGGATCGCACACGTGGGCTCAACGATTGTGCTCCAAGAGAGCGTCACGTCATCGGTCTGAGGCTCGGAAGACGCAGTTCCCGGTATCGGCATGTGCGGGAGCCGTAGTTCTTGGTGCGCGAGAAAAAGGCAGGGGAGGAGGAGCCGATCGGCGGCGTTCAGGGTCTTGGGCGTGGATCGTGCAACCTCGTCGCTGCTGCAGCTCGTGTCGTAACTCCGCGCGCGTTTTTCCTTGCTTACTACTCGGGTGTCAGCTTATCTCTTTCGGCGATCCCCGCGCCTCTTCCGACGGCTTCCTCGTGGCGAATGAACGTCGCGTTTCATCGGCCTGAGCACCGGTAAAACAACGATCGAGCGCTACGCGATCTTCGCCTGTGGTAATTTCGGACGAAACCAGGAGTAAAGTTGCGGATTAAAGTTATATCTGCAACTGCACTCGCGATGACGCAAGTCGTGAGTCATGGCTAGCAGAGTTAGCTTACTGTGCTAACTGCGCCTTCTTTCTCTGGCGATCGCGATCTCGCGTGATTGTGTGCGTTTATTTTGAGATTATTACCGAAGCTGTTGTGCTGCTTAATGAGCATGCCAGCCATTTGTTTCAAATGAGCACGTGCCTCTGACAGACATTTTTAATCTGGCAGAGTATTTGCATTCATAATTTTAGTCTTAACTTTATCTGGATAATGGTTGCGAGTCCGATCGTCTACCACTACTCCCGGATATTTTGTTTTGTTTTAAGAACTTTGTGCGCTTATTGAAAGGCGAATAATGAAGAGCTTCGGACGAAACGAATACAACTTTATTTCTATGAAAAACAACTGCATATGTGGAAGTGTTCATTCTTATATGTAAAGCCAACTGATTTTTGCAATTTTATAGGAATTTTCAACAGCAAATTAAATATCATTTGAAATAATTTGAAAACACTTTGAGCATGTTAATATTTTTGATATTTATGTGCAAAGAGACTCATACCTGATTTCTGATCTCATGCAGGCTTTTCGACGATTCAAGAGTTTGCCAATTTTTGAGAAGCATGAGCGGTCGGTCCGGAAGCAATCGAGCGGACGAAACACGCGCAACAATGACATTGACATTCATTTACTTAAGAGTATATGTTCAATTAAAATATTTTGTGCTCATTCTCGCACTTATTGTTGTAACCATTTTACGTAACGTTGCGTATATTGCAAGTTACATGAGTATGCTATATTAATTTCGTAATCAAACGCTTAAAAAGTTTCTATTGCGATGTGTTTAATTGAACAAGACTATTAGCTGTGAATAATCCATTACTCGGATTCACAAATACTAAGGTAAAAATCTCTTTCTCTAGATCAATTAGAAAATTATTTTTCTGAGTTTGAATCCAAAGGATTACAAAAATCATACGTTAAAATTTCAGTAATTTACTGCCTTTACATATTTTATTACATTTTCTATGCATACGTGTCTCACGGGGAAAACCATTTCTTATATTGTACAATAAAATCATGGTTTTTCAATAACAGTAAATAAAATGTTACAAATTTTTCTAAAAAAATATTTTCGATGAACCTCTTTCAAGTTTTGCCCTACATATAAGTTAAAATTATTTTTCATTTATTTTACTATTTGTTTACGTTTCAAGGTAATAAACACGACAAAAAATGAAGCATCGCTCGTTATCATTAAATCATTTTACTTAGCAATAATGCTAAATAACTTCTTCATTGCAATCTAGTAATCTGAACATTCAAATCATTATTTTAATTTGTACAGTTGAGAAATTATAACGGAAGAAAAGATGAATTATGTAGATGTATTAAGTGCTTTTTTTTTCATAAGTTTTATAATATACTTTCTTGCATAAATAATAAGTAACAAATTAAGCTATTGTAATTTTAGTGGTTCGTGATCTTAACATGTCACGAAAACATTCAATAAATCGCATAGTTCTAATTACACTGATTTTTTTAATCATATATTTTACGTTAACGATATTCTATAATTTAATGCTTTTAAAGTCTCTGATCTAAAAATACAATATGACTTTTCGATAGTCAATCATACATATACATATTTGGTATCACAATCTGAGTTGAAACTCATTTTAATTAAATGCACACACACAGACACACACACACATACACACACACACACACACACACACACACAGAGTTAATTATTTGCCAAAACGTATTTTTATATGCAAGTCCATATTTATTTAAAATTCTAATATCATATTTAAACAACATTTGTTTGATTTCTAATTAATTTAAATTACCTAAAGCTTTCTTAACAGTTGTAACATTTTTTATCTTCTTTATCGTTTTACTTTTTAATAAATTACAAATTATATTTACAATTTTTATATAAAAAATAGAGCTCTTGTATTATTCCAAACTTATTTTACGTGTACAAAATTGAGCATAAATTTTCTTTGTATTAAAGCAGTTTTGAATAAAAGAAGAGTAAAGTAATGATATAAATCAGAAAATGGTAGGAAATTAAAAACAATGGTGTGGATTAGATTGTAATAAAATTAATGGAATACGTTATAATACGATATGAAAAATTAATTTTCATAGTTAGTACTTTATTTTGTGACAATTTCGAGAAGTTGAATAAAAGTTTAATAGTGATTTAGTGGAAAATCACGGAAATTATAATTAATGTTTTGCACATAAGCGTAAATAGAGCACGAGCAATTAACCAGTTAATAAATTTTTTATAATACAAATAAATAAAAAGTAAAGAACGCATTTGTTGCAAAGTTCAAAATTTTGGCATTAAGCGAGCATAAGCTTCTTTTCAGGAAAAGCAGTGGTGTCAGCGACGAAATCCAGCCAAAAAAGAAGACCTTCAGTCATGCGCAGAATATTAACGAATATAGTACGGAGAGCGCGAGGAGGAAAAGTGTGACGAAAGTCGTCGCTCAGGAGGCGCTCAGCAAACGGCTGCGGGCGCGCGATGGTAAACAATTGGGTGTGCTAAACGAGGAGAGAGTGAGCGACGTGGCGGGGAGGGGTGGAGTACATGTGCTCGTGCAAACGGTGCAAGCGAGACCCAGTGAACGCGACACTGACCTGCGCAACGCGCTCGTAATCCGGCTGGACGCGAGCGGGCGTCGCTCATCGGGTCAGGGCTGAGCGTCTCATCTGCGGCGTGGACGCGCCGCGCCGACACCTGCACTCCTGGTGGAGAGAGGGAGGTGGAAATGTCCGTGGGCGGCACCCACGCGGTTGCCGCGCGCGAACTCCGACGGTGGGGGAGGCGTCGCTCGCCGCAAAAAATCAAGGACCATGTGACCTCATCCAGTGGACTGCTCGCCTTCGCGCGAATACACGTGCACTTTTCCGCCGGCTTCCTCGGATTGCCGACAGGCTGCTATAAGCTGAGAGGATGGGGTTTGGCGGGGCGGTAAGCTCGGATTTTCGAGGTATCGCGGGCGCCTTCTCTACCTACCGATAGCTCTACACGTACATCTGCGCGAGCGAAGAACTCCGCGGACCTCGACTGATTTTGAACGCTGATTCTCAACGAGCTTCTGTAAGATCCTGGCTCCTCCAACACTTTCGTACGGTGTTAGATATTGCCAGTTCAATATTGCCTTGGGCCAAAAGATGCGTGCATTACTCGTAAACGCTCTTAACAATTCAATATATTACTTTTCCTTTTTACATTAAGAATTATCTCGAGACGTAAATAAGAGTCAGATAAACGATTGATATTGCATGCACGCGTAAAATATCGAGCAAAGAATAATATTCTGTCGATCGAGATACTTGTGCAACGTAAGCGATTATCTTAAGAAAAGAAAGAGAAAAAAAGAGAAAACAGTTAGTTCGATCGCGTGTCTCATGAGTTGTTTCTCAAGTGCTCGTAAATATTTTTATTGGCATAATTAAAATGCAAGCTTTTTGCCGTTTCATGAAAATATTATTTTCGCAAATCGCACGCTTCACTGACTCCGCCACTGACAATAGCGGACGCAACGGCGTTAGTCCCCACCGTGGTCGATTTGTCGTTTATTTATAACGAGCGCACAACGCTTACGTAAGCCCGTAGCACGGTACTATAAAAAAATAAATAATAAAAAAACACTGATAAATAAATCCCACCGCATTTCGACGTTGCACCTGTCGTGTATTTAAAGTATACATTTATCGTAACTTTATTATTTCGATCGCTTACGCTAACAAGATTCATACAATTATGCTCGTTGCCGATCAATGTATAATGTATGCAACGCCCGATAATAGTTCGTCGCGCTAAATATCGTCGAGCTTCGTACAACTTGTAGGCCTACAATTTAACGTTTGCTTCGAATGCACACGATTGCACGTCGTAGCAAAAGCAAACCGTGATTGTTGCTAAGAAGACGAATAGGCTTGACCTTAGAAATTAATAACACAGCTGTACTGGCATATCTCGCCACGTTCGCCCCATATTACATAATTAAGCAATTATCTCAGGGCTACGATGTCCGTTTCTTCCGTTCATTACGCGATTTCTTTATAGTCCCCTTCCACGCGCCCCGACCCGATGCAAAGCTAATATTCCCATATCGTGCTTGGGATGCATACGCATTTTCTGGTAGCTCGGCATTTGCGGGTCAATCTTTATTTAAATTTTAAATCGCGTTGACTGATGTCGATCTCCATCCATTAATCTGCTTCTTGATGAGTTAGCTCCACTGAATTCTAATATACTGAAAACAGATTGTATCGTTTAGACTTTTCGCTGCAATGATATTTCGTATTCCAACGCAACGGCATTCACGAGCTCAGGTTCATATCTTGATTAAATTTTACGTATAAGTAAGCGTTTTATATTATAATAATGATAAGAATTACGGCCACATATTATATCGCGTTTGTTTCTCCTTGAGAAACACCTAGACTGCACCTTGTCCAACGTGTACGCGTATAAGAGAAATGACATATGCCATTGGTTTTGCGTGTCGTTGTTCATCATGTCGATAATATAGAAACCTATGCTTTATTCGATACGTTTAGGTCTGTTTCAAAGGCAGTTACAAAGATGGTAAACCTCAATTATTACTACAGAATAAAATCAAAACTGCTGCGTATTAAAAAGAATTTTATAAGCGAGATTATTAATGGTGCTTGATGTTACTTACACTGAAACATATCGAAAAAGAAAAAAATGCATTTCTAAGCATGTAAAACAAGGGTAAAATTTGAAATATTGGTAAATAAAGTTTGGTCAAATTAAAAAGTATTTCTTCATATACGTCACGTAATATCGTTTCGTGACGTCTAAAAAAAACCTCCATTATACTCATAATCACGAAATATCGTTTATCGAAAATTCTATTCTCCAGATGACCTGTTAACTATACCGCAATAGTTTTCAAATAAAAACGAAGCGAACGATTATAAAGACAAATGGAGGCAAAAACAAATGGAATTCAATAAGTCAATCCAAACATTTGCTTAGTACCTCGGATACGTATGCCTGATTATAGAATTCTCGTTAGAAACATATCTTGGAATTTTCTCATTTGAACAGGCAGTATTATTCCGAAGTTGCTAGCTGAACTGGGAAATTCAGTGACGAAGGATAAAAGTCATAATCGGGGATGCCGATTGGATGAGCGCATGAGTGCTGATGAGGAGGCGTGGGGTGGGAACGAGGGCGGTTGGGAGCCCACGGTCAATGATCAATCATCCGACGGCTCCGAGAGGGAAAAGGAGCCACAAGAGTGGGAGCAACCCCTGAAGGTTCTAACGTAACGCGCGTTCTTCGGAAACGGTTCGAGGTCGCCAGAATTAGGCCAAGCCCGAGTCTCCGGTCGTCGGTGCAGCGCGTGTCGCGCCCTCGTCCCCCTTTCCAGGACCTTAAATTCTGGCTGGGTGCTCGCAACGCATCGCGTAGACGAAGATATCCCTATCCCGCTTCGTTTTCCTTTGGCCCTCTACCCCTCGAAGCTGAAATCCCTTTATTTTGAAAGCCAAGATCTCGTATCGAGAATTCGAAGAAGAGACTCGGTCCTTCCGACCGGAGAATGAGTTCCTTTGTTTATGTTGACTCAGTCGACATATCGAGATAAAATCAAATTTGTTTTTTCCGATAAATTTGTTCGAACTATAATCGAGAAGAAATTATGTCACGCCAAGTACACTA
Organism: Wiebesia pumilae; assembly: GCA_018907045.1. NCBI lineage: Eukaryota > Metazoa > Arthropoda > Insecta > Hymenoptera > Agaonidae > Wiebesia > Wiebesia pumilae. The sequence continues at coordinate 3,827,152 of JACCHZ010000105.1, read as the reverse complement.
GATAAACGTTTTTTTCAGTCTTCTTCGCCACTACTTCCTTTTTACTTCTTTTTGAAGCGCATTTTAATCATCGGTTAATCATAGTATTATCAGTTTGTGAGCTCAAAACGAAAACTTTCTAAGTTTACTAAGATAGCAGATATGGACACTACGCAATATATTAGCGTTCGATAATTGCTGATCCATTTATTGTACATGTGAAAAGCTATTACGCTTGTGTTTATTAAATAGGAAACGGAAAAAATCGATGAAACAATAATGTAAAAGCTATAATATCCAAATAATAGTCGTCCATAATATACAGTCATTGATGTCAGTTAATCTAGCCGGGACTGCTGTTCGATTGGACGATATAACAGCCTGTTTTTCTATGCTGGTCTTATTCAAGGCTCGTGTCCTATGTATTAACTTTTAAAACTCCATACAATATATTTCGCGATTAAAATAACAAATGAAATTTTTCATAGCGCTCGGTTGTAAGATTTGAGATGAATCGCCTGCAATGGCGAAAGGGAAAGCGTCGCGCGCCCTCCCCAGTTACAGCGAATCAAGGCATAAGAAAAAGAAATGGCACGATACACTTTTATTATTGTTTAACGTCCGGGTGCGAATTGGTGTTAGCAGCCGAGGAGCCTTGTTAACGAAGGTGCAATTACTCGAGTAGCCAGGCAGACCGTCGCTCGGGACTGTGCGCATTGCACTTCTCTCTTTTCTCTTCGTGCGAATGGGAGACGCCGGGTTTATCGGCTCAGCATCAAGCTCGCAACAAGCTCAAGCTCTATTCTCCGGACAATGTAATGCAATATATACGTTATGTACGACGATGTGCGTATTTGGTGGCTATAAAGATCTTTATGCGAGCGATTGGAGCATTGCAAAATCGAGGGAGCAGTGGACACATCGATCCTATATTCGATGTATTTGATTACAATGGGAGGGTAATTCGTTTAAATTAATTGGCCATGGGACATTGAAAAAAAAACTTTATTACGGTGGGAGTTATGATATGGCATCGCTTTAGTTAAAAACGAATTCCATTTACAAGTAATGCAACATTTTGCGAAATCTTCGGCTTCAAAATACAATTGCACATTTCATAAATGCTAAACACGCTTAACATTGATCTTAATAAGTGTATTTGGGGATGGATCATTGCTAATGGATAAGAGTATAATTGACTGGATCGCATCGCTTATGAAACATGCTTTAATAATGGAACAGTCTGTACGTGGGGTACACTAGGTGACGGACAATCTGTGCGATTCTTAAAAAGGCGATCTCGTAGCTTGTCTTGCCTATACGTGTTACGCCAATGAAGCATTCCACCTTAATATCGTGATGTAATACGATCTCGTAATGCGCCTCTCGTTTATGGCTAAGATGCAACAGCTTAACCTGATAAATTTTTCATAAGGCAAACCGTAAAATCTTGAACTCTCGATCGGTAGTGTCATCGCGCAGGACGGAGAGGTGCGAACAATCCGAAAACTGGAAAGGAGTCAGTGCGGGTGCACGCATGCAAGGTCAGAGCCGAGGAGCCAGGTTCTTCGTTGTTACGTTTGTGACCCAGTCACCGGGACATACGCGGCTGGAGTCGTTTCGTTCGTCGGGTAGTCTCACTCCCCCTTCACCCTCAGCTGCCAGAGCAACGTCTGACCCGATTCCCGGCCACCTCTTCCCTTCCCCGCACCGCTGCCATAACGTTCGCTCATTCTCTCACACTCTCTCTTTCTTTCTCTTTCCGTTCCCGGGATACAGGCTGTAACTGGGTCACAGGCAGATATCGACGTCTTACCCGCGCTGCCACCCCTGCACCGCTGCAGGGACGACCAGCCCTTCCCCCACTCCGCCCGTACCGTCCGCCACAGTCCATTGTCTCTTTTCTTTCTCTTCGTGCGCCCCTCACCTCTGACGAACTCGCGCTCATCGAACTTACCAAAGGATTTCCTGTCTTTTTTCCCGCGAAACGAAAATCTGTTGAGCTGAGCTTTTCTTTTGCGTTGCCGGTTGCACGGTTTTCACGGGCGATTGGTTCAATGAGTCGAATCGTCGTGTTATACGCGGCTCAACTACAACAACGAGTGCTACACGCACACCCAAACGAATGATTTCGTGAAAATTCTTTTCACAAGAGAAGCAAGATTGCCGTGAACAATTCTGCGAAACTGCGTTTCTCGATTTTATCTAGTTTCAATAAGGCTTATAGAAGATTGGAAACACGAGCTCGTAATTTCCGATTTCATTATCAACGACGACTCTATTTCACTACCTAGAGCAATAATTTTTTTCATTTTTTTTTCTTTTCCTTGTTACAAATTTATTTTATTTCATGCTTTTAACAGTTATTTATATTTATTTACGAAACATCAAAAAATATTAATTTTTATATAATTCGCTTAGATCACGATAATTTATTTATAAGTCGATATACTCACATTGACAATACACGCAGCATACAGATCATACCTGTTAATTATAAATATTTTGATACACTACCTAAATTCATTTATACACGATTCTTATATTAGAACAGACACACATACCGTAGAATTTTTCAGTTTCTCCTTATCATCTTATCTATCAATCCACAAGCAGCTATGAATGATCTGACAGACTGATATAAATATTTAATTTTTACAATACAATTTTATAGATTTGTATTTACATTTATATATTAAAAAGATAATTTTTCTAATTTCTTTAATGCTACTGTTGGTTTACACTATTTACGGTCATAGAAATATATAAATGTATGTATTAAAATAAAAGCTATTATTTTATTAAAAATTAAAATTTATTCTAACTCTTTTCTTAAATATTTTCTCCAGATATATAAAAAGCACGTAATTTCTGTAACATGGAGTTTTAGCATTCAAAATATAAATTCAACAGCATTCAGGATTATTTATTGATAAGCAGACATAATTCATTACTTTTAAAATTACGAATGAAGTTTTTCAATATACGACCAGGAATGGATAAATTAGCTTGAGTTTCTTACTCCCTAGCACTTACTCCCTAGTATATCATAACATCTTATGATATACTCTTATTTAAAAACTGTATGGTACAGTTCTGACACGATTTATTCCCTTTACAGAACATTTCTCGAATGCATTTTAATATAATTGTAGTATTACAAATTTACATTTATACGCAGTACAACAGTATTTTGAATCAATGCTATGCGCTCTTTAAAATATTCACGCAAAATGATTTCTTACGGATTTAATAATAGATTTTATACATTACTTTTAATAATAATTGTTTTTGATAGAAAATAAAACAGCGAAACCTAAAACAATGATAATTAGTCTCGAAAGTAAAAGCACTTTTTATTATGCTGTTTCGTTCGCTGAAGCAACCACTGCCCTGCGTTTATAAAATACCCTCTCATTCTTATACTTGTTGACCACGTCGTAGACTTCATCTCTTTCCGATCCTTGTTCTTTTAAATTCACAAACAGTTCTATTATATCATAATATACATATATAGTTAGAAATAGCAAATCGACCTCGAAGAAAGACACAGATAGAGAGAGAGAGAGAGAGAGAGAGAGAGAGCGAGGGAGAGAGAGAGAAGGAATGGAAGAGACTGCGGATGGCGAGTGAGCCACTGAGCGACGACGCAGTTAACCCAAATAAGTAAGTCGCAGTGTCAGAAAGAAGTATTGTACGAGAAACGGAGGGAAAGAGAGAGATGAGAAAATGAAAAAGCGCAACCACGTGCGTGCACGAAAGGACTTTCGAGAACATAAGAGCTCGCACGATTATCGATTCCCTCGAGGTTTGTTCGACTCTCTTCCTTTTTTGTCGTGTAACAGTCCAATGTCACACCGCAAACAGATTCTACGTCGCGACAAACCTCTTCCTCCTTAAAGGAGGAGGTTTTTTGATTAATGTACGAAATAGTAATTTTTATTAAATTTGTTCAGTAGGTAAGTACATAATTTTATTAACTAATTAATTTCTTAACTACTAAATTACTAAAATTAATTTATTAACTAATCTTGCCTTCCATTTAATTTGAGATTAAAGTCAATGATAAAGAGTAATCTTTTTAATTAACATAAATTTTTAACAAGAATATAAATTATTTTTTAATAGTTGTAATGGCATGATTAGTTTATTCAATGTTAAAATTTAACAAGCTTATAGGTTAATAATAATTACAATGCAGTTAGAGTATCAAAAAAGCGTTTTAAACAAAATGAAAAGTTCAAATGGTCATTGTTTCATAAAAGTGAATATTTATTAAAAACGTTGTAAAAATTTCGTGCGATTAAAGTACCATCGCATTTACCTTCAAAAAGCGCTGAAAAATAAGGTATTGTTAAAGATGAATTTTTGAGCAATAACTTTTTAATTTTATGTATGAGTAATGCAATAATGCCAAACTGTTTTAAGTACGGGAGGAGTTGCAGAAAAGAAATGTATGAAAACAGTTTATAAACATTAAAAGTAACTGAATCAATAGTTAAAGATTATGTTTTTTCACAATTGAAACAGCAATTTCCGTTGAAAATACGTTCACGATAATTAATCGATCGGCGCACTAAAAGTCCATTGCCAGATCGAGTGCAACGAGTTAGTCGCACTAGTTTTCGACGTGTTCATTAGAAGATTATCGATTCGAATGATTGGACTAGAGTCAATACAACTTCGACCCCCGCCCCCCGCCCATGAGAGCAACAATGAACTCGGGCGGCCATTACCATGCGCTCGGTCGTGCAATCGAAAGTTAAAGGCGTTGGCCGTGCGCCCGGAAAATCCAACGCATTTTCCAAGAAGATGGATGCCGAAAGAGCGACGGAGGCTCGCGTAATTATGTCTTTTTAGCGAGGGATGTCCTTGTGTAGCGTACGTTACGCAACTCGCGCCTGAGGGAACTCGAGTACGTGACGCGATAAGTCTATTGCCCATATACAAAGCGGCCCGATTCTCCGTGCGCGAGCAGCGCTAGGAGTTAACGAGACTCGCATGCTCGAGTGCAATCAGTGCCAGGTGGAAGAAGGGGCGAGAGAGAAGGTTGAGGTCTGGGCACGCGAGTTCGAGGTCGGCTCCCTCGCTTTCCCACACTCCGAGAGAATAGCGCTATCTTCTGACGCCTCCTTCTCAGTCATTTCTCTAGGCTCTGTGTGCTTAAGTAGGCCCCGATCTTTTGCCATTCGCTGCTCGATTTCCGGTCGACTGTGCACTATTGTCTTTTTGCGACAGCTTCTGCTGATTAAATTAGACTTCGCAATGATATATAGGAAATTTTCCTCGCAGTGGAAAAATGCTTGAAAAAAATCACACATATTTTCGTTTCCTCTGTTTTCCCCTTTGCTACGCCATATTAAATAATTCTTGTGAAATTTATTTACGAACTATATTGCATGTTTTGATCGGAGATTCATACAAACATATTTGCGATGACTTTGTCGTGTAAAATGAATATTGCATTGCTATGTTATTAATAACTAAGTTCACGTATTAAAATGTGATTGGAAAGGTATTTCCAGGAATATTTTATTTGCAAAAAACGTATACTCAATAAAACAATGAACGCCGGTATCAGATAATAGGGAAAACATGGGAATTTTATTCGATAGTATCGTACACCCAAGGCATCTTTCAATTGTTCGCGTGGTCGAACTAGAGCTCAAGAAAGACGGAATCCAGTACCGAAAAAGATTCTGCATGCGATTTTAGATATAACCCTATATTTCCAACCATTGCATTTGTTGAATAAAGACTAAAATAGGAAAGATTCCTGTCTATTTTCACACGTAATAATACGTACTTTCGATACTTAAGTTCTACTTTTTCGATGATTTGCTTTGAGTGAAAAGAAAAGTTTCCGATAATGTTGAAATCGAATGATATACTATTGAAGAATATTCATTCATTGCATAGTCACAACACGAAATACACAATTTATATTATTAAAAAAGTTATATTATTAAAAAAAAACCAATTTAATTTAAGTATTCAAATACTTGCATTTGCATCGAAATAATATAAGTTATCAGCTGAAGCATCTTAATGCGTATAAACTATATACCGAGTGCTGATTTAAATTTTAGTATAATTTTAAATGTAATCGTTAATTTAGTATTACGATAGAGTACGAATATAGCACTGATGGGTATGAGTAATGTGTTAATTCTTGAAAAATATAAAATTGTATTTTTCATAAATTATTCCTTGACGACGATAGTACGTAAAAGATTAGTAAAAGATTTTAATTATTCAGCAAAAGTGATTACACTCTAATGGTTATTTTGAAGTAGCATTTACAGGTTTGCCATTTGCTTTTATTATTGCTAATCACAAGTGATTTACATTTTAGTAAAACAGTTAACAAGGATTTTATTGCGCCAAAAGGCTCTTACACGCGCTCTTCAGGCTTTTCTATTTTAATCGCGAATGTTCCCAAAGGATAAATCTCAAGAAACTATATTTTTACACAAATGATTTTCCTGGTACGTCTCAATTATTGGATGCGTTTCACTTTAAAGTATGAGGGCTGTAAACTTTTTGTTTCAACTCTTCCGACGTATAAATTAATTTTCTGAAAAACACGAAATGCGTAGCTGAGCGAGTGCATTGAATTATCGTAAAGTCGTCCCGAACAAGCGCTTCTTCGAAGCGAACGTTATTTTATATGAGAGTAACCCGAGGGAACGTCGCGCCTATCGCGAGGTAAACAGCAACAACAACAACGGGTGTATTCGAGCAATTGTGAGCGAATGCGCGCGTCTATTACGCGGGAATGTCCGCGTCGTTCGAAAGGAGCGCAGAGCCGTAAAAAATATTTTTAGTCGAAAGGCGAAAGTAGGCGAGGTGGATGTCGAGCGTGGGAGAACGAAATAGCCGGAGCGGCTCGTGCTCTCCGTCCTTCATTCGCGACGATTTCCATTGGGTTGAGGCGGATCAAGCGGACGACATCCTCTGGCTTCTTTGCTCCATTTTTTTTTCGGTTGTTCTGCGACACTTTCTAACCCGCTACCTTAGAGTCGCCACGTGTAAGGCAGCGGCGTTGAATACATTTGAGAAACGTCATCGATATTGACATCCGCAAAAGCTATCCGATGAAGCATCGAGGGATGCATAAAAATAAGATGATTATGAAAATGATTCTTCAAAGTGCATAAAACTCCAATAAACCAATAGTTGGATCACGTTTCTCTATATTATTCATCGCCCGTCTTAGTGATTTTTTTCAATAATACTTTCCTTTAAAGCTGAATCTAATTCGAGCGTTGGCACAGTATTGCGGGTCTCCAAGATCTTCGTGATAAAACGTTCACCGGGAGAACAAAAATCTACTACCAACACTTGCTAATAGCGGAACCTGCACACGAGGACGCCAGTCTCGTTTAATTGTAACAGATAATCCCACGGTGCTTCGAGAGAGGCGAATAGATAAAAGAAGCTCCTGCCGAATCGATCGATCGGAGGTCGCGGGTCAAACGGGTATGGCGCCGACCGTTGGTCGTTTCTCGCAAGTTGGCCATGAGCAAAAATCGACGGCTTCCTGGCCCGAGCAGCCGGGTGCGTACGCAGGTTTGCTTCGCGAGCTACTTAATGGCACAATCGTCAAAGTCAGTGACTCGGCGGGCCAAACAGCCAACAAGCCGCGTACCGTCTTGCTTGCGCGCGTCCGAGGAGCAACAGGTATACGAGGAGGACAACGCTCTCTGCCAAGGATAGCCACTCGGCAGCCTCATCCCCTTCCCGCCCCGGGGAGCCGCCGAGAAGCCGAGAATTCACGACGCATCCGCTTCGTTTCGACCTTCCAGGAGGCGTGACGCATGCGCCTCCTCGCGCGTGCGACGATGTTCGGCTCGCGTTGAAGAGCGGTCTGGCGCCACCTGTTGAGAGACCGACCAAGCAGGGCTACCGACAAAGGGAACATCGACGAGAGCAAGGTACCGACGACCAACGACCAGAGATGGCGGTGCTTTGCGCCCGCTGTTCCCTTCGGTGCCTTTTGTTGCTCCTTCTCTTATTTTCTTGTTTTGGCCACTATTGTCGAGAAATCTTCGTTTTACGAGGAGGTCGATTCCTAGGCACAACCTTGCCAGATCTTATTTCATGTAAGTTACAGTTTCAAATGAGAGCTTTCAATATGTTCAAATCCGTGCTCAACAGCCTTTCTACACTATTGAAATTTTATTCAAATCCGACCTAATAATAGGGCTTTTAAATGATTTTTTAAGTTGCCATAAAATAAATATGACAAACGGATGATAAAAAATCATCCATTTCATTAGCATTGATTTAATGTACATCGAGTAAATTTTCAAGCAATAAACCAAATGAGCATTTTGGTAAATCACAGACCAATAAGTACCAGCGCTAACCTATTATAACATATCCTTCTAGATTAATGGAGATTCAATAATCGATAAATTTCAAACAATTTTTTTCTATTTTGACGATATTATTAAATGGTGGTCTTTTCATTTTAGGACTGACAAAATATCAGAACCCAAAAGTACATCAATTATTCATTATTAATGATTTTGCGCGCTCAGTACTGGAAAATATGAGCTATAGCTGTTTTTAATTATGTATTATTATACATAATAAGACTTGAACTAATTTCGAAGATAAAACAAAAAATCAATTTTGCATATTCGAAAATAACGCGAAAATTATACTTTTTCAATTCTGATCGATCGTAGATGATTTTTCATCAATTGCCAATCGACTATTGATTCATGAATGTGATAACTTGTATAGCCATTTATAATCGATGAGTGAAGTTTCATTATCAGTTTTTATACCTACTTAGTAATTCTACAAAAAGTAATACGGTCTTTAATACATCATCTTCTTCGATGCATATTTTCGCAAATAAACTTATTTTCTATTTACCGTTTATTTACTAACATTTTTCATTTACATAAAAAGTACCGAGTTTGCATTTAATTTTTTATTTATATAAATTTTTATTAAAAAAAATATGTGTTTATTACATTCACTCAAGAATAATTTTTTTCCCTTATAAATTTTTAACGGCAACTTATTTTGCTTCGATACACGGTTGAAAATCGGAGAATTTGTTAATATCGTACATGTTACATTATTATTTAAACTATAATTTACCACAGGTAAAATCGTGATGTTTACGTTTACGTTTACGTTTACGTTCCGCTATAGATAAATACGAACCTATAGTTTTCTAAGGTCATGCGTATATCTTTTATAAAAAATTGATAAAAACTGAGTCACAGAAATACATTAAAAATTTCTTTGAGTTTATAAAAATTTGTTTCAACAATACAAATTATCAATGAAATGTACAGAAGAGGTATATATAAAAGGTTCGTAGTATTAACGTTCGGTAAGTGTCTAATCAGGTTTTGTAAGGATCAACTTGTCGAGCTTGAAGTAAGTTCTGTAGGCGAGAATTCGAAGCTCAACTCTGATCTAATGTTTATTTCTGAGTGTTCCTCAACTTCCTTTTCATTTCTTTGTCGGAATGGTACAGCTTAAAGGCTCGCGATCGTAGTCCTGACAGAATCTGTCGATGTTACCGATACAAATTCAAGTTTAGCTCCTTAAACTTATTTCGCGTTTTGATAGCGACGCTATCGGTGTTTCTCATTCCGCACATATTCAATTCAAGCAATCCGGAAGACGAATGTCGGCTGCTACTGATCCGGTTTTAATTCCCCGCGAAACTTTTGAGGAGCATTACACGGGCTCTTTACAACCTTTTGACGTCGTCCCTCATCTTCTGCCCATCTCTTCTCATTGCTCCCCGGGGCTATCGTTAAGAAAGTGCGATTGTACAACGACGATTAGCAAAATTCAAATTTCAGCGCGAGTAGTCGAGGTTTGGTATGCGGGAAAACTGAAAGTGTGTACATAGACATACTATGCGGCGTTAGAGGCGGAAGACCTTCCAACAAATTTAGGTCAGACGGGCGTTCGTGGGACGCGGTGATAATGTACTGATATACCGAGCAAAGTTGTATAGAAAAATTTGCTAATTTCACCTTGGTAACATGCTCATTAACTTATTATTAATCTACTTATTAATCTACTACTACATTTATGGCTGAACTCATTAGATATAGTATAAAAAGACGTGCCTATTTCATTACAATTAACTTCCTCGATACCTCAAAATTACGATTGGAAACGGTATCTTATTTTTGGGTATTTTCGTATCTCTACGATAAAATTTCCAAGTTACAAAAGTGCTGGAGCATACAAGTTTCAACGTTGTTACTATTTAACACATCAATCTTTATATAAGTAGAAACTCGAGTAAATGAAATTTTAAGAAACATCCGGGCTATATCTATTGACACTACAGACTTTAATGGCCTTACGAAACACGACCCGTATTGGATTTAACAACTTTTTGTCAAGGTTGTTCGAGATCTTATTCCGATTTAATTTTTTAATATAAATGTACTTTATATACTTAAGGATAGGCCTATCAAAAATTCCTACATTTTACATTTTATATTATAACACACGTGCATATAATAACAGTTAAGGAGTATTTAGAATAAGATTTTGCAATAGTTAATTAGAAATTATTATTTAAATTAAAATTAAATTTTGATATTAATTTTAAATTGATTATTTATAAAAACTCTTTTTTTAATTTAAGTTAAATATAACATACGATCTTAGGCTTTGAAATTTCATGTATGGCTAAGTGTTCTTGCAGGAAACAAATTTTTTTAAATAAATCGACAACTACAATATTTAATTTTTTATGATTCTCTCAAAGCTTCTAAGACAATTGTATAAAAATTGCTCTATCTCTTTTTTTCTTTATGTATATATAAAATGTACTTTGTATTCTCCGAACACGGCTATGCACTGTATACATGCTGTATACATATACACATGCATATACAGTTGTAGAGATTAATAAATAATTATGATATTTTTAATTCTTATTTCCATAATAGTTATGTAATTAACACAAAAAGTTATTTATTTAGTTTATTTATCAATAATGAGTTTAAAAGAGATTACTAAAGTAAGCTTAATAGCATAATTTATCCATTTGATAATAAAATATATACTCCAAATAATGAATGTACTTTCATTTTAATTTTTAATTAAAAAAAAAAAAAAAAAAAAAAAAAAAAAAAAAAAAAAAAAAAAAAAAACCGGAGGTAAAAAATAAATGAGTTATATTATCCCTGATTATTTTATAAATAAAATAATTTACACATTCTTACGGAAATTATATGTCTATAAAATTTTATTAGACATCTATCACATATAAATCTTATGTAAAATAAAATAATAATACTATTTTCGTAGCGTTTATTACGTCGAGAAACAGTTTTTTTAATAATAAATAATTGCTAAGATGAATAAATATGTTATGAAAAATAGGTATACACATAATTGTAATAAGGTTGTAAATATAGCTTAAGTTAATAGAATTGTATTGGACAAGTAAAGCTCTAGGCAAGCATACGAACAACTACAGCTTAAGGCAGTAATCCAATTAGTGATATAATATGAACCAGCATCTAACAGACATGCTTGTCCCGTGACGTTGCGCGGAACCTACGTTACGTAGTTTATAGTTTTTATTTTGTTTAAAAAACATAGGCTGCCAGCGCATTAGCTTGCTGGTTCAATACACACTTGACGATAGTATGTTGAAATATTATTGTTTTTTGCAATTAGGAGATATCGCAAAAGGAGGTTCCTCCACCGTATGGAGGTAAAGAATGATTATAGATCTTGTCTTTGTCGTGCGAATGAGATCCTAGGAGGCAGGTTTGCTTAAACAATCCTCGAGGTTTTTACTACGATTGTCATAACCTTACATTTCGATGTGGGTCATTAATAGGAGCAAGACGGGGGTCGGACTCCTGGTCTTGGTAAGCATTAAAAGCAATAGGTCGATAGTCGCGAAATTTCACGTTTCCCGTGGTATATAGCCCCATGCTGCGCAAGGAAGAGGCGTCCGATTACAAAGCAACGACCTACATCGGCCCCTCCGTCCTCAGCGCACGAGGGCCGCATGTTTCTCGTGGACTCCGCACAGCGGTAAGAACGTGAAAGCGCATTACCGAAGCGTTATGACTCGCATACAACAGCTGCAGCTCGTGCGGCTCCGTAAATGCGTCGTGCATTCGACCGGACACTTATGAAAGGCTCGCAATGAACGCCGGCAGCGGACACTACTTATACACTTTTGCTATTTTATCCAACTCGACGTGTTTCATTTTCGCGAGTTGAAATACGCGCTTCGCCGACAGATGCACTTTGCTGTCTTTTATCTTTGATCTGTCACAGTGCGTGCGACTCGACTTAATGAGAGGGTGATAAACTTCTTGAAAACTTTTTGTGCTACGAGCTGTTTGACTCGTGTAATTCATTCTTGCGCCATTTTAGGCGTTATTTATTCTTTAGGCTTTGTGCACAATTCCATTTGCTGGCAGACACTTAAGTATTATTACTAACTAAACATTTGACTCAATACTTTTACTGCTTTCTTTCGCTACATACTTTGTTCAAGCAACAAAGCTTTTGTTACGAACAATCGTTACGAGCTTTAATAAATTCTAAAAGACGTTTCATGTCACTATTGCGAAATATTTTATACGTATAAAAAAAATGGAATATCCATAATTTGGATAAGTTATTACCTCTGGATTCAGGTTTCAATAATAATGAACGATAAGCAATTAATATCGTTAACTCAAGCGTTCGCATAAGTAATAGTACAACGCGTTCACAAGATTAGAAAGCGAATCTATAACATGAGTTCCTATTACCATGCGCAAATGTATCTAATATTTTTCTAAATGATAAATTAAACGCATCATTGACTGCATTAGAGAATATACGAAAATACGTATTAGTTTTCCAATATTTTCATAGAGTGTTAATGATTTGACAGTTGATTTGAAATAAACTTCAGCTGCGACAAGATCTCTATCGTTCTGGGGATAGACAGTATTGTTATTATTATCAAAATATAAATACTATATCGAACGCCTATAGATATTACAATGGTTAATACAAAGCTAGTTCTCTTACACCTCGACTTGTACACTTTCAAGCGCACTTTTGCGCAATGTACGTAGACCTGGAACATTCCCGGCAATCACGTCATACTACATGTATAATTAGAGTGCTTACATCGACCTTAACCTACACATTATACCATTTTCTATAATAGGCACGGAGAAGAGTATGAGTCGTTGGCTAAATGATCTTCGTTCGCTTGCCATAAAATGATGAGAAATACACGGTCTTTGTTTTCTACGCTTTGTGTTCTTATTCATTTGTACTCAGTCCTGGAACCCGGCATTCTTCAAACATACGTGATACTTCCGTACTTCATCCACTTCACCCACGTCAGAAAGTAAAAAATTTCATTGGATTATTTGTCCCGAGTGTGACCAACACGGGAAAAAGCACCAAAGTGGAACATGAACAGAAACCGGTTTGAGCGCAGTGGTGACCCATCGCTCGCAAACGCTCTTCGTGTAAAGCGACCGAAAGACAGAGGTAACGGAGAAAGAAAAAGGAGGCGGGTGCAACATTGGCTTACAAAACGATCGTCTTAAATGCGCGATTAACATACTTGAAAAAGAGAGCCGACGCTACAGTGCACGCGTAATTACCTATAAAGGTCGATGCGTCCCGGTTACTGTTACGCAAAAAAACGCTCGCGTCGAATTGCTCCATTCACGATGCAAATTTATCATGGAAAATGCCCCTATAGAACTTGCTCTTCGTGGATAATAAGGCGTAGGTCAGTGAGGAAGAAGAAGGACCGAAGAGAAACAAATAAGTCCGTCTCTGGATGTCTACCACATTGATAACTGCACATAAGTCAGATAAGGCGTATACAGCTCGCGCGCGTTTCCCTTCCATCGCTACTCGGTCACGTTCTGCACTATCGAGATCGCAACTTCGTTCTGGTTCGCTCTTACACCCTTTCTAGCGTCACTTACGTACCGGTACACGTTTATAATGCTCGACTGATGCTTCAAATTTGTGAGACTTTGGTAGCATGTATTGTTCACGTATTTTTTCCCTATCCGCCGTTCACTTTTTACCCAATTTTATCCAATTTTTACCCTTTTCATGAAAATACAGTTACTCGAACCACATTCCATCACTACGTGTATAAGACATTCTTTTTTTTGTGCACTAAAGAGTTACGCAACAAATAGGTAATTGCATTGCAATACGTATCTATGGGTATTTGTAACGATCGGACTACCCTACTTATATTATAGAGTATTTTGACTTCGTCAATCTTACCCAACTGTTGAGAAAGTCTGGTTTCCTGTAATTATGATAAATCCACGTTGATATAAATCTTAGGCAAAAATTAGAATACATGTTTTATAAATAGAATACACGACTGTATAAAAGTTCGATAACTTTTCAACTTCTTTTACATATATGCTTTGCGTAATTTAATACATAATACGTAGTTTAATGCAAACGCAAATGCTGTTTGTTTTAAAACTTTTTAAAAAGAGCCTATAAATCCTTCGAAAAGGGAGTATAAAGAATTTTAAGATGGTTGTTAAGGAAATAATTTTAATAAAATAATAAATATGTAACCTGACAAATATTAATTCGGGTTACATATTTTTCCTGCTCTTATATAATTAGTTCATTATTTGAATGTATTTATATAATGATTTAAATTAAAAATACACAATACAGTAATTGAGTATAACATTCAAATAAAATTAATAAAAAATTAAGTAATTTATAAAGATCAATATAATACGCAATACAAGATGCAATAGAAAAACTATAGCTATACTTATTCATTATAAAAGAAATTATTATGTAATTTGCAATTGACATTTAAGAGAAATAAAAATTATTTAAAATCTCTGGAAGAAAAATTAACAAGAATAATAATTCATTTTTCTAAGTAACTTTTAAATTAGCTAAGAATATGTATCTACGAATTTTTAAATTTTTCTATGAAAAACTAAAATTGTAATTACATTTAAGCTGCTATAAAGAACATTCTTATTCCTTAAAAAGTAATTTTAAGTTATTCCTTTGCAATTACGTATATTTTAAAATGAAAGAGCAGTAAGACAACTGTAGACCGTAAGAGATGAAAAATCATGCAAATTCTTGTTTCTATCGTGAAAAGAATTTTTCGATGCGTTAAAATCAAAACTTCGGTATACACGATTAAGGTAGAAATGTCAAGGCGCTCATCATGTGGGTTGGTCGCAACTAATAACTTGTGCATACTTGCATACACAGAGAGTTGAATTGAACAAAGGTAACACGGCAGAATAAGAATGAGGCACCTAACTCACGTACGTCTATGAGGGTAAAGGACACACGTATATGAGCTTGAATCACTCGCACTCCTCGCTTTTCCGTCCTCCCATCAGTGGCAGATTAGCGACAAATTACGCAGTCCCGCATGAGCCTAGGCAAACCTAATGTATACTCACCTATCGCATATCGAAACTTACGTACCATATTCTATGCATACGTAACAAACGGAACGTATGCGGGGAGACATAGATTAGCATTTATTGTCAGAAAGTAATGTCGTTTCTACTCTAAAAAGTGGCAATGTTTATTGACCCGAATGTCACGGGAGAAAATGCGCGCTATGTTTTCTTTTTCACATCCTAATTCATTTCTGCTGATTTTGATCGATTTATTTTCCAAAAATAAATTTGATTAATGCAAGATTAATGCATACATAATAAACAGCAAATTTATCTTAAAATATCCTTTAAATATCTAAACAGTTTTTCTGCTCATAGCTATCGATTTTACGGTATAATGTTGAAGACTATTTTACGTACAAAATAATATGACTTCTTTTTATTCGTTACATTTAGAAGCTTTAGAACCCAACCATACTGCGAATACATCATATCTTCGACTCACATGTAAGAATAAATAAGTTGAGTAGTGTGTATTCTTTGAAGACTATTCTTTTAGACTAGCGTTGCTTAAAGATGTTAAATAATTTTATCTCTATTTGTATGAAGAAATTAGGATTTACTAAATAAATATGAAATTTTGATATTACATTATTTAATAACCATTGGTTTTCATATTTTCTTTAATTATACAACTTTTGTAATTAAATAAGTATGTCTTATCACGAAATTATATCAATATAAATCTAATTATTAAATGTGCAATATTCTCGCTTTTAACACAGTTTAACAAAAAACAGAAAAATATTTTATTCTTAAAAATTTTAAATAATACACTTAACATGAATATCTTAATCTAGTAATTATATAATAAAAACAGGGATCTGCTAAACTACGTTTTTATTGTAATTTCATTTTATTATTGGTAAATTTTGTAAAAGGATGACCTATTTCATGAAAATATAAATTTGAAAAATAATTTAGTTGCTAATTAAAATTGCTTTTGTTAGGATTGATGTTGAATTGGTAGTAAAATAATTTATTAAATGTATTAAATATAGAACAATAAGTAATTAACCAAACAATATATATTTAAATATGCTCAGTACGTAGAGTACAAATAAAATATAATATCTGTTAATATCAGAAAACAAATCTTTTTTTTAATAACAATAATCGTTAGCATTTTTATATTTATTTGAAAAAAAATGGAAGTAATATGTTAGAGAAAAAAATCTTTAGCTTTTTTGCTAATTGTTAGCATTTTTAGAAGAGTTGTCTACAACTTTGACTACATTCTAAGGTTCATAGCTTCATTGCGTACACGTAAATGTACAAAGAGTCTAGTTTTAATTTAAGGATAATATTTAATTTATTTTTAATAATTTATTGACTGGGCCAATCAGAATTTCATGAGATTTCTTAGAACGCTTATCTTACATTTCTGTAAAACTTTTAAAGCTTTAATCTGTTTTCTATTCTAGGCTTAGTAATGTGATATACATTGGATAATTTTGTTATAAAAATATAAGGAATTTTAGTTTTATTTATCAAGAAATAGAGTTCTTACTTCAGTTGTTACTGCAGTTCTTACTGCTCTCATTTTTACTGCAGTTGTATTATACAGATAATTATTTATAAAGACGTACGACAACCTGTTTCACTCTTTTCTTTAGTTATCACATTGACCTTCAATTCCGTTTATGCGATATACATAATAAGTCTCACTATAAAACAGTTTCGACTTCGGTATTTGATAATATTATATTGGAAGCTTACTTCTTTATTTAGACACAGTATGTATCCGAAGCATATCGCTTAAAATTTTATTAGATTTTTCTTCGAAATCAGTGATAATATTTTATCTACGTTGTGATTTTTATCTTTTTTTGAAACACTTTAATGCTTTTGATGAAATTAGTTAGATTCTTATTATACTTTATGATTCAAATTAATTAGCTTCCACTTCATAAATTTTAACTAATTGATTATTTTTGTAAAAAATATACTTTTATATAAATAACAGAGTTATTAAAAAATTGCTTCTTAGCCTCCTCTACAATATTTTTATCTAAGCTATTTTTACCTATTGTGAATTAAATTCCTCAGAATATATTTAAGAAATGGTCGATAAATTGCTTGCTATTCATATTATTCATTAATTTCATGAATCGTTGTTATTTTTTAAGTAATTTATTAATTTAATTAAGTAATAGTAATTCCTTTCACATTGGTTTTATAATATTATACGTACATATAAATAAGTATTAAAATTCAAATTATTTGTTTTAACATTAAGTACCTTCTAACATTTTCATAATTTTATATTAAATTTAAGCTCTTGTCCCAAATTATATTATTATGATTTCTTAATGTTACATTATTTAAATAACTGAAATATTCTATATTCCATCTTTAAGAAATGACATCAGTTATATAGCAAACAAAATGTTAAAAAAAGAAACTTATTAATGTATATTGCCTCTAATTATACACAACTAATTTTTCAGTTTCTAAATTTTGGAGACTGCTATTTCTATTATGTATAAGTTTCTAAGTAATATTATGACTGAACAACATTGTAATATCATTATTTTTCTAAATTCAAATTATTTAAAGTATAGTATAAAATGTAAGCTATAGAATTATACATAAGTAAGGATACATAAGTAATTATACATAATGTTTTTACAATCATGAACAATGAATTATTAAAATAACTATTTTCTCAGTGATATGCAATTACTTTTCTATTATTAATTGTTAATCATTTAATATTAAAATTTTCAGAATTAAATCGATAATTTCTAGTTATGAAACATGTCGTTGTAGACTAATTTATTAACAAAAATACATCACTTTGTAGCATGATGTTGAATCACTTACGTTATAAATTTCAGTAAATCCTAACATTGCGATAATTCATCTAATGATAATGACGCAAAATAAAAAGGGATGTCTGTACGCTCGCACAGACGCGCCTGTATACAGAAAGAGAAAGAGAGAGAGAGAGAGAGAGAGAGAGAATAACTTTACCAATTTCATTTTATAATAAAATATACAAATAACTAGTTTAAAGAATCGAACAGATAAAAGTTTTGTGTGTGTGTGTGTGTGTGTGTGTTACACAGACTATAATTACTTTGACGACAGAGCTCCTAATAATTTTTCTTGGATTGACATAATGAATTGAAATATTTTGTTGCTAGTTTTAAATAATGCTTTTAAAATTCAATTTAACAATTATACTACTTGATTATAAGTCTTTCATGAATTATATTTTATAATAGATGGCGAACAAATAATGATTAATCTTTTAATTAATTATTTTTAATTAATTAATGATTAAAAACAAAATATTTTGAAAAATTAAGGATAGAAAGATCATGTATTTATTAAAAATAAAAAAAGAATATTTTTTGTTCATAAAATAAATGATGTAAGATTAGAGCTTAACATAAGTGTGTAACACCTACTTTTAATGATTCAACTAAATCTTTGCTTGAAACTATTCATATTTGTTTATTCAAAATTTCATATTCCAAAAATTCACGAATAAGATCTGTTGTACTGCTTAATTTTTCAATAGTGTTTCTTCACTACCCAAATATATAAATATTTAATCTGTTTATTTAATATTTTATTGAGAAAGGTGCACGATTATTCTCTCAAAATAAAAAAAACTTCCCTCCCTCCTAAAAAACTAGAAAGTTTACATTATAATATAAATATCTTTTAAAACGGAATCCTTGAAATTCATTATTATTAATTCATCTTTCATTAATTATATTCATAATTAATTCAACTCAAAATTAATTCATCTTTATTAGCAGGCTAGACGTTAAGGGTGTTCTAATTCGTGGATGATGAAACTTGGTTCAGCAGTGAAATCAAATTATGATATAGTGATTTTTAAAGTCTTTTAATACTAGAGTGATCGTTTTGGAAAATTAATTGACACATCCCCTTAAGTGGAAAATAGGGAAGGAGGTGAAAGAGAGAGAGGAATACGTGTGAAACGACGAACGTGCGCGAGCGAAAATAAGACATTTCAAGTTTGCTTCTACGACGATCGGTACTTCCGCGTGTGCGAGAACAAGTCTCGTTACCCGCTGCAGTTGCATGTGTGAATGCTTACGCAGGTTTTCCTTCTATAATCGAGATTATTTGCTGCATCGGCAAGATTCCGTACTCACTCGAGTGAATTTTTTCCGCCTTTATTTGTATACGAGCTGTAGAAACGCGCATCGAACTTCTAAGCTTGTATTGAAAAAGAAGATAGCAAGATAGAGAACATATTACTTGCTAAAGTCTTCTGTTAAATACACAGAGGTTTTAATATTTACCCTATTTTAATAAAATATAATTATTTGTACGTAATTTAATAAAATGTATTTAAGACACATTAATTACATAAAAGTCTTAATAGTAGGATATTTCTTATGAAAAAAATGTCAAGAATACATTTGATTATTTTTAGGGAAATCTTAAATTTAATTTAATAAAATCTGAAGAGTTTATCGTTAAGATAAAGTTCTCAGACCTTCATAATTATAGACATTTATCTATAATATCACTATATATTTGCATCGTTTATATTTATTTAATAATTGTAAAATTATAGTACTTATTATAATTTTTCTTACAAAAATTCTTTGACTTAAAATTTTCGCGTTAATAAAATACTTTTAATTTAAATATATTTTGCACTTTTGCTTGTAATTTTTAATTTATTATTAAGAAATTGCTCATACACGTAAAAACATTTAATATCTTTAGAAATATACTTTCTAAATCTGTAGAAATGAAAAGTGACAATTATATGTGATAACAATGTGTCAGTTTTTAATGAGACTGTTAATTTTTTTCTATTCAAGTGAATCATCGTTTATTTCATAACGAATAAGGCAAATAAAAATCATTTATTTACAAATGAATAATGAAAATGAATAATTTGTTAATGATAAAAGTTTGCTCTATAATGTTAGAAAATATATTTAATTTTTAGTGGACGTACAAAAAGAACTATAGATGTAACCAGTAAAAATATTTACTTTTAAGTAATATGAAACATCAGTATATTAGCATTGTATGGTAGAATTAAAAAAAAATTTAAAGAAAGTAAGCCGAGAGAAATGTTAATTGTTTGAAAATAGATGAGCAGTTTTTAATAGGCTATATTTTTCATGTAATTCCGTTTGTGCGTGAGCGCAAAGGCACGAAAATACAGCATGCGGAAAGTGGCAGATAGTAAATCGAAAGGCGACAGCAAAATTACGTGTTCCTTAGGCGAAGGAAGTGGATAAGAGCGGCTGTTCCTACGAGAGCAAACCTCGCGCCTGAAAATCAACTGCTTAACGTATCCGCATTTACCGCGTAGGCGTTCGCCCGTACGAAAGCAAAAGAGTTACAATTAGAGTTAGAAGAGAGTAAGCGCAGGACAAGATCAAATAGCGCACCTTGCGCTCCTCGACGTAACTGATCGTGCAGTTCAGTGTGTCAGTAGTGCGAGCAAGAGCGTAAGAAAGAGAGAGAGAGAGAGAGAGGCGAATCAGACATCCTATACGTTCAGCGCATTGCGACGTTCTGCTCTCTTTTTCGCGCAATTAGAACAATGGATGAATCTTACTATCGAGCACGTATCTTTACAGTTTGTCTGTATCACGCGTAATGCTAATAATAGAGTGAGAGAGAGAGAGAGAGAGAGAGAGAGAGATTGGTATCGCGAAAATTGTGTAGGAGCAAAGATTATGTAGCACGTGCACTTGCAGAGATGAGTGGACGCATTGAAATAAGTGTGCGTGTGTGTTGATTTGCATTAGCTATCGATGGCCGCGAAGCGACTAGATCACGGTCTTTAGACCATTGTTAGCTTAGTACATTCGCTTTGTGGTGGTACGCTTTGTAGCGTGCGCGTTGATGGAGAATGTTCGCCGGGATGTCCGGTGGGGATTTAATGGTCCGCACGCTATGCGAAAGTCATGTATTCACAGTTAACAAATGTGTTAACGGCCGACTCATATAAGATTCGCTCTAGCGACATTAGTTTGCAGCAAGCGAATACATAAATCAAAAGGAAATTCGCGAATCGTGTCGCATTTTGAAGGCATCGACGTGTCTCTTTAAATGAGAGTTGTGCTTTAATTTTTCTTGTGTTATACTGCTTTTATTGAAACTGTATCGGTTAAAAAAGGAATCGGATAATCAGACCACGAGTAACTATACCCAACGATAATGAACGAATCACGTTTTCTTTGTAAACGGTTGCTTTAACATTTTACATAGGAAAATAAAAAGCGAACGTATTGAACATTAGATAAAGATGTTAATTAATCTTTCATTCCAAGACAATGTTTCTACCGCTAAATTGCCAAAATCTGTTTAACTCCTTAATCAAGTTCATAGATATTGGTTCGTGTCTATAGCTTTCCATCGGTGTCTTTATTTAAGATCTTTATTAAATTCTCGACTCAGCGTGTATGTTAAAGTGAAACGATAAAAGAGATATTTACTGGGAAAATTAATATTTGTGAAATTTAACGAATCAATTTATTATATTAAATTTTCCTTGGATTAATTCCATCGTGTAGGACTTAACTTTTATGTCCTAGCTATCTAAAATAAAGAGACATTCAAGCTTATTCATAAAAATGAATATACATTTCTTTTAAATAGGATCGAGGAGAAAGAACGGTTTACACACAAGCAACATACCTTTAATACATTTCACCTTAAAATATGCAAAATTTGTCGCTTGTCAGTTATAGTTACAACAGCTGACTGCAAGTATATCAATGCATCTTTTCGTGTGTATTTTATTTACTCTCGAAGTATTATTGAATAAAGTTTTTCTCGATAGGCAGCGATTGACGTAAATAACCTTGATATCGATCGAGAAACGTAAGAAGATGCAACGACCTCGAAATCGTTGGCGCGAGCTTAAGGATAATAACGAAGAGAAGTAAAGGAGCGCGACAAAGCTGAAAAAAGTCTTTGGGATTACGTATAAAAGAGAAAAAATAAAACAAAAAAACAGGGAAAAATGTAGAAAAGAATATAGCATTAAACGACCTGCCATAAGGACATACATCGTTCATACGCGTGCATCTCCTTGGCGCACAAGCACAGCCTAATACGTCTTTAATCGCAATTTATAAATCATATTAGTATGGGAAGGAGCGAGGCGATGCGTTCGAGATGAAAACTGCCCATCCGGCTGGCGTTATAAAACGAGACGCCGCTCCTAGGGAGATTATAAAAGAACGAGGTTGAGGCGGCCCTGGAAACTCAGCGTTTGCGTACTCGACAAAAAAATGTGGTGCGCGTTCAATTTTTACGACCAACAATTAACATCGTCCGTGTGATTTTTCAGCTATGCTCAGGGAAGTTGTGCAGGAGGTTGGCTCGTTAGCCAACGAGCGCGACCCTTCTCTCTTTCTCTTTCTCTTTATTTTAGTGCTTTCAATTCAACGAGCACTAGTTAAGTAACGGGAACAAGTTAAGACTCATCCCTAAAATAGACAAACCGAAAGTTCTGGTCTTTGCTCCCGCCACAAGAGTCCAAATCTCTCATTTAAAAAATCAAATCCAAAGCTACTTGTTAATAAACGATCATTTTTGAATAATATTACGTTGGTAAAACTGAAACAATTGATTAGCTGCTGCTTGACATTCCCGGTGTGTAGTCAACCTAACAAACTCCTCTTTTACTTATATCACTTTTCGAAATATTGAATCCGAAAGTGTGCTGCTTATGTCAGTGGTACCAATTTTTCGCCATGTTACCGCAAGACACTCCAATAAGAAGAGAAATTGACCGTAAAGAAATTAAGCGCACCCAATAATTCGCTGGTAAGAATCGAAATTTCATAAGAGCAGATTGAAGGTTTCCTCAAGACAAATTGATTTCAAAAAAAGAAAACAATCAACGTAAGTTGATGATTAAGGCCCTGATAGATCTACATTATTGATCTACACTTGAAGATTGCTTACATATTAGCCCATGAATAATCTAACAACTGCATTTTGCATACATGGGCCTAGCGTAAGCATATTGACAACGAAGAGTCTACGAAGCAGCCAAGAATTAATATAAATAACTAATTTATATTCATTAGATGTTACTCCTCTAAAGAAATATCGTAGGTGCAGCTTCAGCGTCTTGAATAAAGCGCTCGAGTAAAATATAGAAGCGGCTAGTGCTAAGTACTTCGAGATGATTTTCGCTGGAGTTTCGGTGCTTATTAAACTCGGTACAATTGAGTAGCAGCACGGAAAAGTCCCTCGGTTTTCTGTTAGTATTCGTTATGTGTACTAACATTCTTTTCGCAAGACCCGATGCATGAAATATTAACAGACTTAAATTGCACTTGCGCGTACTTAATTCCGTTCCCATGCTATTTTCTGCCGTCATTATCGACTTTCCGCACTGTGATTATGAGGATGGAAACCTGGGAAAACGCGTTGTCCCCCTTTTCACGCGTCTTTGGGCTTTACCAACAGTTTCCTGCTCCAGTTATGTGCTCGACGCGAGGACGGCAATATTTGATCTCACGTCCGTTCTGCAAATGTGCACGCCTGCGACGATTCGATGCACGCGGTGCGCATTCCTTATTCGTAAAGTCGTCGAAAATCCTGAAGTAGATCCAATAGCGTCGACAGGTGAGATTATATAGCGCCACGCCAAGGATGGACGGCTTTTTCATCTATGTACGACCGTGATGCTTGATTGAATGGCTTTCGTCATTCATTCTTGGTCATGTGCGCGATGGTTATAGCCGAAATTGTTGCGCACGTCAACATTTAGCGACCCTTGATACGTTTTACCTTATGAATGCAAGGAAGACAAGATAAAAGAGCGCGAAATACGTTCTTCGATGCCAAATCGTACGATGTCTGACATTTACAAAATACTGACTTCTGAAAGCAAGTATCGCGGACTTATGTATATGAAAATCTCCTTTTCATTGGTATTGTTTAAGAGTTACGTTTATTATCTGGTACAGACGTACAATTTCAATATCTTAGCGTATAGCTTTGTTATTCTTTGATGTTTCCTGCCTTTCCGCCAAAAACTTACCGTAAACATACTTTTTACGTTTTTTTTTTTAAAGTCAAGCATTCGGTTTATATTAGAATTTTAATCTTTTTATAAATGAAAATATGCGTGCTAGAAGAAGAAGATAGAAAGCACAATCTGTCTTATGAACTGATCTGTTTTAGGTGGCCAATGGAAAAAAAAGTTAAAAAATACTTTTTAAGCCAACAAAGAGAACGGCTTCCGCTTTTCGTTGAACATTCGGCTAAGTTTAAGAACACGAAAACAAATTTTACTTTTACTCGTATTTGGTATATAAATCCTTTTCAAGTTAGCTAATTTGACAGCAGTATAACACCATATCTTCCGTGGGTCAACAATTACTGTATAACAAGAATTTCCAAGTAATATCCATATTGAACGTGTATTCAAATATTATTGAGCTGAAAAGTTTTACAGATGTTTGATTTACATAAAATTATTATTGTATACAATTATCATAATATTTTATGTATTTTTCAACTCTCATTTTTTCACAAGAAGTATATGATTCAATTTGTAAACACATTTAGAATAGCTATAGACTTAATTTTACCGTATTATACCTTGTATTTCATTTAATTATTACTGTTAATTAAATACTAAGTAATAAAATATATTCATAAAATAGTTCGTAATTTATTAGAATTTGAACTGGAATAAAATTACTTGAATACGTAGTATTACTAAAATTAAGTAGTAAGCAATTGCGTACATTTTTATACGTAACAAAGCTGCTTTAGAACGGCAAAAAATTTCATTCCTACATTATTATAAAGAATGTATTAAATCCTTGAATTATTTAAAAAAGAATAAATTTCATTTTGATTCAGGTACATTTTCAAGTAAAACTTAATATTAATAAGAATAAAATTAAATAATAGATATAAAGAATAAAATTGTCAAAAGAAAATACAGCCTACTTTTCAAATCAACAAATGCAAAGCTTAAGATACCAAGATGAATTTACAGTAGAATGATAAGAGCTCAAAGGGAACTCGTTGATTCTTGTAAACGAATACCAGTGTCAATGGTCTCGGCAACCGCGGATACAGACAGTACTTGAATAAGCTACGGTCAGTTTATATTTCATGATATATGAAATTTATTTATATCACAGTAGTATATTTATATCACATAAAAATATATTTCGAAAATATACTTCGAAAATGTGAGGCTCTTCCTGTGAGTTGCGACCATCACCAGGAATGACAGACAAAAAATGTAGAGAAAAAGGAGGCTTACCAATTTTACCGTTGGGACTGTAAGGATCGTAACTGCCCGAACTCATTGGACTCGCGTATCCATTATTGTTAGGTGGTTGCGTGCCGATGATGCTCTGCTGTTGCTGTTGCTGTTGCTGTTGCTGTTGCTGCTGCTGCTGCTGGCCTTGAGTAATCGACTTCGAGTGAGCGATCGGAGGTTGCTGCTGATGCACGGCCTGTTGAGTAAGCTGCTGAGGCGCTCCCACGTAGACGTGCTGCTGTGGCAAGGGACCCTTGGGTGACTCCGGGGCCAGCCAGTCGTCGGTCCTCGGGCGTTTGTTGCTGCTAGCAATGCCGACGAAGAGGCCGACACCGCCGTTGCCCGTCGGTCGTGATGAGGAACCCGTGTCCAAGGACGCTCCTGACTGTTGGACATCCGGAGCCTCGGCCTTCACCAGGCCCAGGACCGGCTGGAGTTCCGGCTGCTGGGCCTCCATACCGACAACCACCTGGTGCTGGTGATGATGATGCTGAAGCTGCTGCTGTTGCTGCTGATGGTGGTGATGGTGGTGGTGGTGGTGGTGGTGGTGGTGCTGCTGCTGCTGCTGTTGCAGCGGCTGATGGTGGTGATGATTGTGGAGCTGCTGTTGCTGATGGTGGTGCGGATGGTGCGTCGCTACGTTACTTCCTGGGTGACCTGCCGCTGCGGCGACTAACCGGGATGCGGGGGCCAGCACGAGCGCTCCCGCCCCCACGACGGTCGACGCCTCATCGTAGCGCACCGCGACGTTGCCGCTTACTAAGCTGGCCACCGTGATGCGCGAGCTTCAACCGCTCGCAGTCGAACCGCCGCTTGAAGACACCCGGAGAAAGTGCACCACGTCCACTGCTCCTAGAACTTCTTCCGTGGTCGTCCTGCGACGGATTCACTCTTACTATCTGAAACAAAAGAACGCGGGTCTTTAGTAGTTTCTCATTCATACGATTCATAAACCTAATTGGGCTTCCTCCCTTTCCCCTCACTACTCGCTCGATCAGATTAGATTCAAACTTCGTACTTCTGATCGCTAATTATATATTATGGCTCATTCATGGCGCTCGAACAATTAAGTTGAACTTGCTTATGTTTATAAAAATGACATGTACTTGGGATAAATTACAATATGCCCAGAAGGCGTATCCGTTACAAGAAATCCCTGTTTTTATAGAGCCAAATTTAAGAATAATGAAACATGTTGTTAATAATGAAACTTCTATTGTTAGATTTTTTATTAAATTTTCATTTCATAATTTTCATTTTTGAGTAGTTTCTAATTATTATTTAAAAACATTGCATAACTGATGTATTTTGATACGTAGATTTTTACAACTTTGAAACCATTTATTTTATTCTAGGAATAACTAATAGGTAATTTTTTAATTCGTAAGGATAAATAGTAATAAACATCTAAAAATTATATTAGAATCTTAAATCTAAATTTTCTGTATAAATGTACAGATCTTTTGATTACTAAGCGAAATACATATATTTTATACGTTTCATACGATTATGTTTTTGATATCTATAAAATATTTTCTATATTTCATATACTGTTTTTTTGGAGCCTTTTTACGACGTTTTAAATTCGCCATTCGCTCACATAAACTTTGATATTTGACTAATGCTTATATAATATTATTTTTTTAAATGTAGGAAAGAAATTAAAAATACATTTTTAATTTTTATTGCAAGTGTTTGAAATTAAAACCTCAAACCATAACGATTGAGCGAAATTCTTTCGAATGCGAATTTTTTACATAGAGTAGTAGTTTTTATCACTTTTATTCAGGATCAATTTTTTGTATGGTTTACGTAATTTACCCCCAAATTAGCAATGCATTAAAAAATAAGATAAATCTTTTTCTCGAAATGTACAGTAATTGCGAGTATTAATCGTAAAGTTTTTTGTTTGATTTAATGAGTTTCATTTTCAAATATTTATGAATGCAGATTTTGATAAAAGAAAGTTAACGTTAGGTAAGTTTAAAGTTGAAGGCTAGTGTTGAAGATTAGCGTTGACGATCCACAGTTAAGCGAAAGAAACTTGTCTTTTTCGAAATGTATATTTTATGTTTATTTAAAAAAATTAAAAAATATAATTATAAATTATTATACAATATAAAGCGGTCACTGTGTATTTCAGAACTGCTTTCCAGCTAATTTAACTTGCTTAGTGAAAATTAATTTGAGGCAGATCAAACGTATCTAGCAAAGACAATATTATTGATACAAGAAGTCCAATAGTGCTTAATACTTCTTAATACAGAAATCCGTAAAAAATTATATTTTTTCAGTTTCCCTTTCACTTTCAATTTTCATCGCGACGTGAAAGAAACTATTTTCATCATAAGCAACCTCGATGTGCCAGGAGTGAAGAACGCCGAAAATAGGCGAATACGCCTATAGTCTATAGAACGCCGAATAGTCTTGCTTCCTCAGGCGGTCAACTCTTGATGTCCATTTGATAAGAGAAGTTGTAAGTCTATCGACGGTAAAATAGATTCTGAGGCTCCCGGAAAGGGATGCGCACTGATGACTTGTGGTACAATTTCTCCAGGGACAATTGACTCCGATGGACACGGATTCCGATCACGGGCTTGACGTGTCTGGTTCCACCGCTCGCGTTACGTTACGCGAGACTCACGAGGGATAAAAGGAAAGCCAGGTTCGCAATACGGCTGACCAGACCGCAGCAACTATATCTGCATAGCTTGTTTATATCTTACTGTGCTTGCACGCCTCTCTTTATTCTCTTGCGAGAGCACGAATTTCGCAAATTTGTACGGTACCGAAAGGAAGCAGATTCAAACGTCCTTCATCAACCATTCGCAATGCTTTATAATATATTATTTGCTGATAATGTTGTAATTCGATGATCTTCATCGACATCAGTAAACGCCCTTCGTACTCAACATACCGATCGACGTTATTTCGAGTCTTTCTTCTTTTCAGGAAATTCTAACATGTTCTATTGCAAGCTGTAAGAACTTGGAGATTGATTGCTACATTACAAAGTTATCATATATTTTATATACATTATAAAAATCAGTCTGAACTTTGCAACGTTGTTGTCGCAACAAAAATTGCGCCCTTATAAGCCTCTCTTATTAAGGGGAAGAAATTTTCAAAAATTCATAAAAGAGTAAATATTAATATTGCACAAAATTCTTTTTTAGAAAATCGTTAAATTATATTGAAAGACGCTCAAACAAATTTTTCGAAAAAAAGTCGACGCGGAACTTTGCCTTTAGTGCATTTATATATCATGCATATTCACCACTATGCACATATCCACATACAGGCGTGTATAATATTTAATAAAAACTTTTACAAAGACATTTTACAAAATCCGTTTTCAGATTCCGATGTATCATTATGTACCAAATAAATCCATAAATTTTTATTTAGAAATTCGAAGATGAACTCGAGTTTTAATGCATTTATGTACATATGTAGTCTTATATATAATGGGTATTGGACATGTATGTTTGTTAATAACAACTCTCACAAAAATATTGCACAAAATGTCTTTTCACATTCCGACGTCTTTTTACACAACAAACAGACACACAAAGTTTCATTTCGAAAATCGGAGTGAAACTATATGCTTGTTGCACTTGAATGCTTATGCACACTTATGCATTTGTGCATACTGGGGCCGTATATATATTGTTTTAGGCGTGCGTGTGCATAGACGGACAAACGTTTACGTATATTTTAATAATCGCGTAATCAGGTTAATTTTTTCTCCAAATTCACTAGGGTTCACCATTTCAATTTGTGATAGGATCAAACTTTTTCTGTTTCTCTACTATGACGACGTGACATTAATACTGTGTTGATAACAGCCATTTAAATGTAAGCCTACATACATTTGTATATAAATAATAATATTAAATATTTTAGTTCAGCACGAAAATAAATCTAAAATCATTCGTTACTTTTAATACTAATGTTATTATTTTTATTAAATGTTCAATATTAGTAATATTAATAAAATATAGGTTTCTAAAAACATATGTATGATAATGCACTATTATGACCAAACTTAAATATTTTTTTTAGTTTGTTATTTTATATTATTTATATCTTCTAATAAAATAATTGGATAGTATAGGTAATTAATCTTTAGCATCTTTAATGTGGAATATTAGTTCAACAATATATATTTAATGAAACATCTATTTGTACTTTTTTAATATAGTAATGAAGATTTTGCACAAAACTGAATAAATTAGATGTATATATATATATAATATAAAATAAAGTTGAAAATTAATTATACAACTAATGGATATAGAATAAATATTTTTTTGTTTATGCTTATGCGGATCTTTTAGAAAAAAACACAATTCTATTAATATAGAATATAATTAATTAATATATTTATCTTAATTAATATAATTAAGAATACTAGATAAGTGTATGGAAATTTTTATTTTACCAAGAGGAATTAAAAGAAATTCTTATATATAGTATTTAGTTTGCTTTATCATTCGTAAACTTAAAATTAATTTTTTGTAGAAAAAATTTTACGCATTTAATTTTCGATCGAACCTATTTCAAATGGCTAGTATACGCATTCGCACATGTGTAGCACGCACAACAAATCTCACAAGCGACAGTCGAGCTCCGCAAGACTCATGGGCTTGAAAATTTTTACGAATCGATATGTTGATCCTCTATTTTGCGGTGCGGCAACGTCGCTTGTTTTTCTAAACAAACGTCTCAAATTCATAACATATCTACTACACCACGAATACGTTTAATCATAGTATTAAAATGCTGATATAAATACTCTCTAATATTCAATGAGTCAAAAAACTAAGTTTACGAATTTTTTGTTAAATATTGTACAAATGTAGAATTTTAATCATACATTTTTTTTCATTTCTCTCTCTCTCTCTCTCTCTCTCTCTCTCAATCAATCAAAAACATGTTTGTTTAATATAAATGATAATTAGGATGAATTTTTTATTTTTTTAATAATAATTTAGTAATTAGTTTAGTGACATGAGAAATAATTATTGAAAAAATTGAATGAAAAAATAATATGAACTAATATTCTGCGTTTTTATTGAATCAATACATGTTTTATGAAATATAAAATTTTTAAAAGCGCTTGGGAATAGTTTTAACTATATGTTAATATAAATAAAACTAAGTTAATTATATTTAAAAAGTGCATTTAGGACACATTTATATATTAACGAATAAAACATTCAATGAAAAAAACATTTCTTAGTTCTCTTATTATAAACTGCAAAAATATAAATTCGAATTTGTGAAATGTTTTTGTAAAAGTTTTTATTAAATATTATACTCGTGGGTATGTTGGTGTAGACATAGTGGTGACTATGCATGATATATAAATTTATAATGTTTATAATATTTGCTCTAAAGTCAAAGTTCCGTGTCGACTTTTTTTCGAAGAATTTTTTTGAGCGTCTTTCAATATATGTAACGATTTTCTAAAAAAAAATGTTGTACAATATTAATATTTACTCTTATGAATTTTTGAAAATTTCTTCCCCTTAATAAGAGAGGCTTATAAGGGTAGAATTTTGGGAAAACTTGTTATTTCGTCGTTTTGTGTAATAATTAATACTTTTTGATGATTTTTTAAAGAAATTATTCAATTTTAAAATTTTTCAATTTTCGTTGCGACAACAACGTTGCAAACTTCAGACTACTTTATAAAATTAGATTCTCTTGCCTATTAACGAACATAACCTTAACCTGTGATGCAGACAAGAGTCAAATGAGTAAGAGAGTGTACTAATAAAAAGTAAGTAATTTTTTTCAGTTAAGAAATTGTTATTAACAAAAATACTCTAAATAAATATAAGGATAACCGTAGATTTCATAATTCAAATAAGAGCGAAATTCTTTCGCTTTTATTTGTAGAATAGTTAAATAGATTTGCACAATGAGGTAATGTCAAATAGAAACATCGTTATCGTTAAAATTTGGAATCGCCTTTGTAAGAAGCATATTCATGGATGATAATTTTTAGAATTAAAATTTCAACTTATAGCGAGAGTCCGTCCTCGAACTGCCTTCAACGCAGTTATTTGTTCTATTTGTTCTTGTAAGTTGCCTTCGTACGTAATCAGCTCGAATTGGATCCGAGAAAAAGCAACGTGGCAGAGTCGAGAAGAAAATCGCAACACAAGCAGAGTTTCTCTGTACAATGTATATCTAAACACACAAAGTTTATTTCTTCAGTTTTTCAGTTCGTGACTCATTAAAAAGTAAGAGTACGCAGAGCTCAGTGGTGCTATTCGCAATTGCGTGACTTAATTTTGCTCAAGCCGAACTGCAGAGATGGCTTAGTTAACCAGAGCTACGAATAGCGACTCAGGAACTGTCGAATTGCGCCAAACCGTTGCGACAATCGATTTCACTCGAGTACGAAGACTGTGAGGCGAGAATGACAGACGAGAATGATGTCGAAATGTATACACTGCTTCATGTATTTAATGTTCCTTTGCACACATAATTTTCGACTTACGAGTGATAGGTGCGCACGTGCGACAGTGCAAAAAAAAGTAAACATGTTACGTCTTGACCCCATAACAGTATGTCGTAAGCCCATTCTCTCTCTCTCTCTTTCTCTCTCTCTCTCTCTCTCTCTTTCAAACTCAACTTTTGCGTCATCGCTACTCAATTTATCGCTTGGGCTGTTAGTCCACAAAGTGGTATAAAACAGCAATAAATTATTTATCGAATAGAGTAAACAGGATAATAAAAAATTTTTTTATTAATTAATTTATTAAAATAGTGGCACTTGTAAAGGGGTAATTAGACATAAAATGTCGTTGTTCGTGGTTACCTCTATTTATTTGACGGTCACTGTTAAACAAGTTACACTGATGATAAACCAAAGAGATTTCTTACCTATTATGTTCCGTAATGACTAATTTTGTAATATATTTAACCTTGGTCTCTTCTAACATTTTATGTTTTCTTTATTAAAACTCGAGAATTTTAAAACTTTAACTTTTTGAAATATAGTTTAGCATTAAAATTTATTTAATATTTTTGAGGAATTAAAAAAAATCACTTTCGTTTTATTGATAATATAACGATTACAATTCTTCAATTAATTTTATTAACATTGAGAACTCATTAAAAAATTCTCCGTATAATTATTACCTAAATATCATTTGAATGAAATGGAACGAAACTCATCTAATATGGTTAAAAATAAGGATTTTTAACATATTTAGCAGCTATACTATAAATTGTATAAGCTTACACAAACGACACGACTTATAAATTTCAGGAAGAATCAAAATAAACATTATTACAAAGCAAAATGATAAAAAATATTATTCTTATTAATCATTTTGTAATCTTCTTTGTTTGGTGCTTCTCCAGCTATAAAAAGAAGAAGCATTTGACGTACGTTCAATCCACATGTGTGTGCGAGTACTGGAGAGAAAGCGAAGAAAAAAGCGCACTAAAGAAAGAGAGTTTAAGCTGCTAACCTCCAACGATGCAGAGTAACCCTGACCCACCCCACAGAGCTGTACATACTTTCATTATGTTTCACTTGTTAACTCTCTTGATGCTTCTTTTTCTTTTTCTTTTAGATATTTCCTCGTTGCTCGCCTATGCGAGTTCTACGTACGCACACTCGAATATTGCCTCGATCAAAAATCAATGTGTAATTCCGTTACGGTTGATAAGATGGAATATAATTTAGTCATTGAAAATTCTATATTTCAGTTTGAAACAACTATTTAGTATATACATATATATGTATATATATATATATATATATATATATATTATACTATATATATTTTTTTTAATTAATTTTTAAATTAACAAATTTTCTATCATTTCCGTTTGTATATTAGTTGAAAAAAATAATAGTGAATAATTTCTATATTGTATATATAACATATACAGTTATATATTATTAAGTTAAAAGTGTGAAACACTGTTTCACGAACCATTTCATAAATATTAAGAGGAAATCTTTCTTGAAAATAAAAGTAAGAGAGCTCTTGGCCAGATGTCTCGCCTCTGGGTTAGGATATTCATACGTTTTTCCAAAGCGACAAACGTTGTGCACGTTTACTATTTATAATAAGTCTTCTATTATCCCTCGAAGCTTTTATGATAAAGTTGGTCTACTATTACCGTGTCACTGAGTTTGGTAGACCAATCTGAAACGAAATGCAATTAAAGTACAAAAAATGAAAAACTGTTCTAAAAAAACACATGAAAAAATTTCTGCAATAAATGTATATTTAATTTCTTTACACATACATCATGAATGAAAGAATAATTTATAGGTATTTTTTAATAATGTTACAGTATTAGTAACAATACAATAATCAGAGATTCAATTAAATCTTGCACATAATACAATATGATATCAAGACTATAGTCAAGACGATAATAACTCTTTACATTCTTTATAAATAAAATGTATGTATTTAATTATGCAAGTAAATTAATGCTATAACAATAAAAAAATTTTTAAATATGGTAAAAAATTTTCAAAATACGTTGTTTTATAATTTAAGATACTGTTAAAATAATAATTTTAACGAGTTATTTTATAAAACGTAACCATTGTTATAAGTAAAAGTTCAGAATTTTTATAATAGATGGTGTATAAATTTTTGCGGAATTAAAAGAAATTGGACAAGCTAGATTAAATTTTCGCAATTTCATACCAATGTTATAATTATCTATAGGTCGCCGATACAAGCATAACAAATTTATGATTTTACTGTAATCTAAGTAGAAACATTGTAAGTATCAGAAAATAAATTTTATAGTTCTATAAAAATTTTCTTTTATTTAAAATAACATAACTGATGTTTATATAACATTAAAAAATTATTTTCATAACTTTTTTCGAACTGTTAATAATAGAGTAATAATAAATTAATAGTTAATAATAGAACCGATAAAATATTGTTTATATATTTTTATTAACAATTACTTATGAGTTAATAGGAGTATTATGTAAGAAATACAAAGATTTACAAAAAACAATTAATAATCAACCATGTGTTGCGAACAGACTAAAATAAATACTAAAAAAATAATAAATTCATAAATAATTGGAAAAGCATTTTAAGATTACTTAAAAAATAATGCGTAGTTTACGACATACGTAAAATATTTAATTTGCTGGATTTGTATTTCAAGCTTTTTAGTCAAACTAATGAAAATGACCAAGCTGATCATCTTAGACAATGAAAAATGCCTTAAGCGTAAAAGCGTGAAGTAACCGATCGATCGATTAGTCAAAATAAATATATTGTGAAATCTATAATTAAATTTTTAATTTTCTAAATTGATTGGCAGATGTTGCGTTTCATTCTTTATCTTCGGTATGAAGAATCCTTTGTGATTTCCGACACCGACGAGAGCACGATTACGTTGACGATGTATCGATATTCTAGCGAAATGTATCAGCGTGCATCCGTAAATAATCAAAATTACGGATCCGTTTTTTCATCTATTGTATCGCAGAAGAGTGAAAAAGTGGATAGAGCGATTGGCGGTAGTTGCGGCAGTGGCGGCGGGAAAGAGGAGGTGTGCGTGTGGATAGTCGCTGAAGCAAAGGGCCCGTGGATTTATGAAATAGTACAAGGCTAGACAAATTAAAGTAGCCATTACATTACTTACAACGATATTTAACTTATTAAAAAACCGAATAATTGATGTTAGAGATTTGTAAATTAAATATATTGCACCAACGCCTATTAAGTGAATTCATATTTCATTAGTAAAATAAGCTAAAATAGAACTTTCACACTTCTTCCTTAAAGAACTTTCAAACTCAGGTTGTTAAATAGAAATAACATTTTACAATATATTAATAAGT
Organism: Wiebesia pumilae; assembly: GCA_018907045.1. Lineage (NCBI taxonomy): Eukaryota > Metazoa > Arthropoda > Insecta > Hymenoptera > Agaonidae > Wiebesia > Wiebesia pumilae. Next base: position 3,791,592 of record JACCHZ010000105.1, on the reverse strand, counting down.
TTTTTTATGCTTTCGGAATTATTTATCGTACTAAGCTTTAAATCTTAGTTTGAAAACGCGTTATACTTTTCTTGTAGTCTTACATTACTAATATTTTAAACTTGGTTAGATGACTTAATGAAGATTAATGTTTCCTATGCTATTTAAAGAGTTATTTCTAATGTCTCAAAAAATCAGAACTACGATAATTATAGATGATAAGTACTTTAAGATTATTATTTAAATTTTTTTGTGGACAGATTCCAAAGCTAAAGTGCGAAATTTAAGTTTCATACTTAACGACAGAAGAAATGACAGCCTCTCCCACAACACATTACCTTTGGAATAATGAGCAATGAAAGATTTCATTTGGTGCAATTTGATTAATCAATGTTTCGAATACAATTCTATCGAGACAGCGGCCGGAAACAATTGCCGATACAAAAGCCCGTACATAATCAGGAGTAGCATCAATGTCTCAGAAACCAGAACTCGAGCATCTATCTACTTGTTTGTCCAAAAGTAATGTGCGTATACATACACAGCGAGTGTTCACCACTCTAAGTTAAGCAACAGTAAGAATGGTTCTAGTTCTCTAATGGCTCAGCCGTTAGAATTTGAAAAATCACGGGGGAGGCATCGATCAAAGAGCCGTCATGTCTATGATGCATCAGTCATCCTTATCGAAGTCAGGGTTCACGTCAAGGCAAGATCCTATCGGAAACACGAAGGCAACGATCACCGATCCGTCGAGGAGTCATGCTCTTGTATTTAGTTACGAGCGTATGTACGCAGTGATGCAGCGTTGCGAGCTCTCGAAGTAGACTAGGTGTTTTGCGCAGAAGATCGTACGCTGGTTGGCAGCAGTGGGAGAGTTTTCAAGTTTGCGAGCTTGCACCACCACCTTTCACCACTGCAAAATCGATTTGTTGGTCTAGTTACAGCTACGCGTACCGAAAGTAACGGTGGTAAAAGAAAAGACGATAGGAGAGATAATTTCTCGCGCGTAGGAGGGATTTCAACACAGGCTTCTCCATTGCAAATAGAAGTTGTCCCTGCAGCTGGCAGCACCGGCGTAGTCTAGATCAACGGGAGAGAAGTCACGAGTGAGTTAGTTGCTTCAAGTAGCGAACCGCGCGATTTGTCGGACCTTTTCTACGCCGTTGCGCTCACGGATGACACGCCGTTTCACGAACTCTGAAGCAGGGGCAGGCATTGACCTAGATATAACGCCAATCGAGCACTTCTCCTATTTCCTCTGCTCATCTTCTTCATCCTCTCTATTTCTTTCCGGATCATCCATAAAAGCGTGCATCATGAAGGTGTACAGAAGAGGCCAATCAATTATTAACTAAAACTGGGAGTTTTAGTTATCTATTTTGGTTGTTAATTATCCACACAGGCATTGGATGTCTAGATAGATGGCGTTCCTTTCTTTGCAAAAGTTATGAAGAAATATACGAACGATAGGGTATAAAGAAAGTAAGACTTGTGGAATTTTAATTGATTTTGAGCAGCTACTTGTAATCCCCATACTTATTGTGCGCGATATCTATTTTATCAAATACCCCATTACCTCAAAAATTTACCTGCCAAACATTAAGCGTCTGTATAAATGTTATCGACCCTTTATACCGTACATCCCACATTTCTCTCTCTCTCTCTCTCTCTCTCTCTCTCTCTCACTCACTCTCACTCACTCTCACTCACTCTCATCCTTTTCATTCAATCTCTTTCTCTGAATTCTTCTAGCATCGTCATCGTAACCTATTTTAATTGCTTTGACCATCCATTGGGAATTAGGCTTCATTTATTCTTCTGACAATTTTTACCTCCCTTCTTCTGTTTCTAGACGAGTCGTCGCCTCACACGTCCAAATATGAGTACGACTGCAAACGAAACAAGCAGGGTATAAAGACGCGCTGAACGCAAAGAACGACGATAGAAGGCTGAGCAAGAAAGGAACGACCGATGGAAAGAGCTAATATATTTTGCTTCTCATGTGGGTTCAATCAGTTTTCGGATGAGAGCCAGACCAGCCCGAGAGGGAGCCTCCCGCGATGGGAAATTCATCCCACGGGATAACGATCATTTTCTCTCTTTCTCTCGATCCTCTTCGTGTATCGTCCCGCCCTTTCCGTTCAGCAATTTAGTTTGCCTCTTCCTCTCTCAGCGTTCTCTTCTCTTTCTCTTTCGAAAGAGTGAATTTGCGCGGTGCGCCGGCCACGAACCGTATTGATCGACCCTGGATCCAGTTTCTTTATCTCAGCACACGCGCGTGTTCTCGTGGCCGAGACTTTGTTGACATCGTCTCGTAAAGTAGTTTCGCAGCGTCATTTGCAAATAGCCGTAGCACAGACGAAATAAAAAATTCAAAGAGTTGTCGTATAGCCGAATAATTTTAAAAACTCGTTTCTTTCAGATCAACTCCACTTGTACGCGACTTTTATGTACTCGGGCACTAGGAAGTCAGCCTTAATATATTATATTCGTCTATATTTAAAGTCAAATATATTTAGAGAATTTCTATAGTTTGCAGTCTCTTCTGCGAACCTTACAGATATGATGCGTTTGTAATAATTAACAATTCTTTATAAAATATCTTGTCAGCTTGAAAGAGTAACAGTACTTTTACAGTCATTCGAGAAACGACGTAAATTTGGCGAGTGATGCTATTTTTAAAAGTTTTGTACTTATAAATAAGAAGAAATAATTATTTTCTATTTAAGTAGGTAGAATAAATTTCATTTGGAAAATGATGTTGTCTTCAAATATTATAAAATGAATGTTGAATGATAACCAGCACTTGCGAGTATAGTGATCTTCGTAAAATATCACTTGGCGTACATCAACTTTCTACAGTTATTTTTAATCTTGTTTCAAAATAGTTTTCTAATTAAAGCTTATTTATGTCGTTTACTCGACGATAAGTAAACCAATATCTTGGGAGCGCCACCAATTATTTTTATCGACAAGAAATGTAAAGAACTGTCTGTGCACATGCGCAGGCTAAATCAAGTTTCTGGAATATAGCGAATAAATAAAATTTTCGTCGAAAAACCTCTAGGTTCAATCTGTACGCTTAAAACTGCAGCTTCGCCCTGCCAACGAAATTCAAGTGCCGCATAAAAGTTACGAGCATGTTTTGGCAGCGACTTCCAGGCTCCGAGATCCGAGCTCTTGTCAGAGTAGAACGCAGTGCCAAATGGTCCTGAATGTCCTCCCTCGACGACGGAAAAAATATAAAGGTGCGCACGAAACTTGGGGTTGCATCTGAAGCGACGATCAATCGCGGGCCCTTCACGACTGCCTTCGTGCATAACGCATCCTGACACTGCACTTGCGTCCCGCAACTGGAGCAATTTGCGTCACCTCTGGAGCGGGGGTGAACGGAGACGGCGCTTGGGCTGCAAGACCTGGCCTCATGCATTGACCCTGCCGACCCAGTTCATAGAACAAGGCTATCGACGACCTGTGCACCTCCGCAAACCTGTTAACGCTCGCGCAGGCGTATCTTACTTTCGTGGTCGGTGGCGCCGCGCCACTTGGATTCGGCCGACAGCTCTCGAGTATTATAACCTTACGGCATTTCATTGATCCGCGGGCCCGCGCACAAGCGCCGCTTACCTCGGCATTCTTATGCAAGAGCATATCGACTCCGCGAGCGTTAATTATGTACTGCTGTATATGGAAATAATCTATGGCGTGCGCTCACGAGCGCTTAGTCGCTCTCGAGCCCTCGTGAATTATTAAGACTCGCATATCTCTCTCTCTCTCTCTCTCTCTCTCTCTCTCTCTCTCTCTCGTTACATATAGGGCTGGCGAAGACACATCGATTATAATAGGTATATTATGATCGTGTGTGCGTCTGCAAACTGAAAATACCGCCGTCGTCGTTATTAGGATCGCGTATCCGTAGGGCCGATAGATCTGTTGGAGAAAAAAATTAATTGAATATGGAAATGCTATGGAAATTTTGCATTTACTTGCTGGAAAGCGATTCTTAAAAGAGTCTGCTTAGAAAAGTCATTATCTCGTGGGATTGGCATCGTTTAAACTGAAGCTTCGCTTTTTGCCTTTTTACTGCCCCATCAGTCAAGCACTTAAAAGTTATTAAGGGTTTACGCGGCGATGATCTACTGAACGCGAATCATATTCAAACGTCCAACGATTATGCTTATTGAGATGGACTGTGACAGAATCTGTCATAGTTCAATATCATACAGCAGTGAGATTAAAGCTGAGGAGTACAGTAAAATGGATATTTTTAGCGACACTCTACGTTTAGTAACGCATTTGTGAATTCCAAAATATAGGGTATCATTGAATTATTGCAAGAGATAATTTAGTAAATGACTAAATATTTTTAAATACCTTTTTAATATTTGCTGGAAGAAAACCAAATTTTAACTATTTGAGGTGTACGATTCACTACGTTTATTATATCAAGTGCAAGCGCATTTTTCTGCAATTTATCAATAATTATATGGTCGAATTGTAAATATTGTGCATTTAAAGTTTGTGCGAATATAATTTTTTTACTAATCCATTCAATAAAAGCCATTGTGAACATTTAATGTATGATTTAAATAAATTGAAGACAGAAGAAGTTTAAAGAATATATAAAAAAAGGAACAAAATAAAAATACCAGGTATAAAACCAAAATTTTAATTTAATGTTTACAAATTTCTTCAAAAGTATAGGTAGATAATAGATTAAAATTACTGTACATTTTAATTCTTAAACAATAACTTAATCATTGAACAATAACGATACTAGCTAATGCTTTTTTACTGACGACTCTAAGGTCTTAAACGTTGGAGTCGCAACGAAATATGAAAATTTTCAAAATCGATTTTTTTTTCGAAAAAACTATAGAGTTATCACTTATAACACAAAACGATAAAATAGAAGATTTAAAATTAATTCCACCGTCAAAAACCACCCTTTTAAGGGGATGAAAATTTCGAAAAATCGTAACTACGATAATTTCATTATTTTTAAAAATATTATTCATGAGAATAATAGTTTATATAAAAGCAACTACAAATAAAAATTGAAAAAGTAATCGGTGCGGAACATGACTTTTCGTACGTTTTCAGCACATACGTAATTACGTGTATGAGCAAACGGTAAACTATTGTACAAAAAACGTTATAAAACGAATAAATTAAATATTATTAAATTAAATAATATTAAATCAGTTATACACCGTTGATGAGTATCGTATATAGTAAATCTATATGCATTTAACGTATATTTTCAAACGCATTTGCATTGTAGAACCAATGATATTATCTGAATAAATCTTTGCTATTTAGATAAATTGATTTATTAATACGACAGTTTTATAATTGTAAGCGTACAATATCAATAATTTATGTCGTTGACGATTGATGTCAGCGGACAATTCAGTACATGTACTCGCACTTGCCGCAATTTTGTACAAACAGTAAAGCAACATATATAAAGTCTTTGTTTATATAAAATTTTTTTATCTAGAAGTGTTAAGTGATTATTATAAATAATCGTTTGTAGAATGAAGGATTTCTAAAATTATTAATTTTTTTATTTTTTATCCCATAATTATAGTTCTTTTATCAGTTGTTTAAAAATGAAATTACGTTTTTATTATTTTCATATCATAATTATATAATTTTTTAGATTTTTGAAAGAAAAATCCCATGTTTAAAGAATTTATTTTTTCAATGTTCGAAACATTCAGATATTTATTTGTTTAACAATGTATAACAGAATGTTTCTTATGGAAATTTTCTATATATATATATATATATATATACTGTAATTTGTACAAATCATAATATTTAGCAATAAATATTGAGGCATGCATTTAGTTAACAATTAAAGTGTTATGTTTATATAATCTTAGTTTAGCATAAGGAATAAAGTTGTTAAAAATAACGTTGTGCCCGATACGAAAATTTTCTTAGTTATTTTCGTACTTATGGTTCTTTTAATATATTGAATTTTATGTTACAGAAGCTATAGTGTATTCTGTTTTTATGAAATTGGTGGAAATGTGTTATAACTTTTTTATTCGCTATATCTTATTCCTATTCAGTAAACTTAAGTTATATATTGATGGCTAAATTTGATCTTTTTAATCTAGATTTTGAAACATTTTACAACATAAAAATAAATTCAAATAATTAAAAACTTCGATATGAAGTTTTCATATTTACTGATGAAACGCAAATATTAAATTTTTTTCTTTTAAATTGAGTGGTTCAGGATGTAGTGATTCCTTAAAAGCTGTGTTTTAAAAAACCACTAAATTCGATTGTTGTTTTTGCATTTGCAAATTTAATAATTTTTATGTAAAATGTGTAGTAGAAAAGGCAATGAAAGTGGTTAAGTTGCGTCTGTAATTTTGTGCAATAAAAGATCGTGCATTACAATTTCCAGATATTTCCTAAATAATTTGTTTTAAAATATAATAATTTTTCTACCTAAAATCAACTAGCGCTTTAAAACATTGTATAAAATGTATAAAACAATTGAATATTGATAATAAGTTGAGTAAATCATTTATTAAGATCCGTATATTATAAAATTTTAGTTTAAAACTTGTGTATGTCAGTCGGCGAGCCGAGTGAAATGCTTCAGTCACAATGTTACAAGAGAATAAATACACACGTATTCACACATCTCTACCCACACATAAACGTTATATGACGATCGGATTCAAAGCTCGACTCCAGAATTTTGACGATTCGTCTCCGTAACTCCGACACTTAGTCTTTTGTTTTTCTAAACAAAATTCCAAATGCATAGTGCAACCCGAAATCGAAAACAAACGATACCTACAAACCTACCAAAAAATAACTACATATTTTTTTATTTCAATTTTCAATTTTCGAAGTGTAGACACATAACACATACATAACAAATGCATATTACAATAGTTTTTCTTTCATTAGCTTCTCTACCCCTCTATTTTATTATGCTTATTAAATTTGTTTATTATTATCCATAAATTATTAAAAATAATCCAGCAGTGTAAGCAATAATGAAAAATAATTCAGTTATTAAATAAAAAGAATAAATTATCAATATATCTAAAACGTAAAATTGAATGTATTTAACGAAATAAAATAAAAAATTTTATACCATAACTTGTTGATTTTCAAACGCGTTATCGTCATTTTTAATATATAACAACTTCATTTAATGCGGTTTGTCCTTCTTTCTTTCACTTTCGCCAGCTAAATTTATGATTTGTATCATTATTAACTTACAATTACAACTAAGATTATTGTAACAAGCATCTTTTGAAATATTTAATATATCAAAGTTACTGAAGTTTTAGTTAATTCTATTTTATTTCGTTTACATTCAGAAAAGCAAAAATTTTTTCATTTCATGCAAACACATGGTAAAATATAAGAAACGTTATTCACAACCATTTAATATTATCATTATAGGATATGAACAATTAGGATATAACAAAAACGAAAAAAAATTAATCTGTATATTATTAAAAATGAGAGATTGATACATCAGTAAGTGAGGTGGAAAGAAGTTATGCATAAAAAATCATTCAAGTGTTAAGTTCACACGTATTTACACATTTGCTTGACCCAGCAAAAGTTTCGAAACGACGACCGATATAGACGAGGCACATCGATTCTAGTATTTAGATGAATCGCTAACGAAACACCGTAACCTGGCAAAGCGGCAACGTCGCGTTTTTTTCAAAACAAACATCTAATGAGAAACATTATCATGTTCACACAAGCTAAATTCCATGCATTTGAATCATAGAAGAATTAAGAAACATTATAGTAAAAATCAATTTTTTTAATTCTAATATACATTCTATGTAGAAACATTATGTATTCCTCGATTTCATCAATTTTCTAATTTGATTTCGGGCCAATATTATATGATTATATTAGAAAACATCTATATCTACAATTCCAACAAATTCAAAAACTAAATTCTTTTGTACATCTTAGGGGAACTTGTTATTAAAAATCTACGTAGTGCCCAATATACTCACGTATATAAGACTGCGAGTGCATTAAAGTGCAGATAACACCTCGTTCCAGACCGATATCGATAAAAAAAATGTTTTCGTATGTCTTTAGAATGTAGAACTAAACGATGTTCGCGAATAAAATTCTTTTGAATGTCTTAGGGAAATCTGTTATTAACAATATTTTGTGGCCCGTATGTGTGTATCCATATAAGCGCATGTGGATTCCAAGTCCGGCTTTTATTGCTATTTTCAGAATTTTGTTACCAATTTTACAGAATATCTTCTCTAACATATTGTTTCTCTTATTATGCGAAAAAATTGTTGCCAACGAGAAAATTATTCGTTTTATAACGTTTTTTGTACAATAGTTTACCGTTTGCTCATACGCGTAATTACGTATGTGCTGAAAACGTACGAAAAGTCATGTTCCGCACCGATTTCTTTTTCAATTTTTATTTGTAGTTGCTTTTATATAAACTATTATTCTCATGAATAATATTGTTAAAAATAATGAAATTATCGTAGTTACGATTTTTCGAAATTTTCATCCCCTTAAAAGGGTGGTTTTTGACGGTGGAATTAATTTAAAATCTTCTATTTTATCGTTTTGTGTCATAAGTGATAACTCTTTATAGTTTTTTCGAAAGAAAAATCGATTTTGAAAATTTTCATATTTCGTTGCGACTCCAACGTTGCAGACTTCAGACTCCTTTTTACTGTACATATAATATAAAAATTTATTATTTTATTTGTTCGTTAAACTATAATCTGTATTTATAAGTTATTACTTATAATCCTTAAGCCGACGGTTGATAATTACGGAGTAAAATCAAATGCTTCTAAATACACAAACGCAAATAAAATACTGTACTTTTTTTTGTAATTCTATTATTGAAAATTAGTCATGACGAAGTTACTCTGTCTACCTAAAACTGGTTCAAAGCATATTGACTTCAAAGCATATTCAAATATATCGACTTGTAAATTTATGTACCAAATTATTTTACCATTTTTATAAAACAACTTTGAATAGAAAATGTTCATTTGAATTATTCAAAACAAAAATATAGAAACAAATAAAAACTTACGATTCATTAGGATACTACCTAAATAAATATGCAAGATACGAGCAATGTGCATAAAGTCAATGATGATTTATTTAGGTGTTAGTGATAAACGTTTGTTTAACTTCAATATAGCGCCTGAGTACCGGTGTTATGTAGCATATGTGTATATTAACGTGATATCCATGTGTAGAGTTTTCTTTGTTTTAATAACAAAGCAATTTATAAAACTTTTGTTTAGGATAGTGGTATTTATGCAAATGCATCATTTGAATGTGAATTTATACGAAATTCGATTTTACTTCATTGAATAATTTCAATTATGTGTTTCTGTAATCACTGAATAACATTATTTTATAAATATATATTATTGTTAAAGAGAAGAATAAATTCTTAATACTATTAAATGTATCTTAAAAATTTTTAGCTCATTTTTAACACACGTACAGAAAATTCTACAAACCAATGTATAAAAAGGTTTTTTTATAAAGGTTTTTTCCATTTTTAAAATTTATTAATTTATTATCAATTTATTTCAATATACTATTTTACCCTGATGTACACGTATGTGCTTAGTTAACTAAATTATTCTAACTGTATTTTCAAATATACATATTCAAGCGCGAAAGTTGTAATAATGTAGTAGACATTCGTGCAATATTATATCGAGATGTAAAAATCGTATTAAGTATTTAACAGTAGCGTATTATTTCGTTTTTCTTTATACCTGGTGCAATATACAGAAATTCTCGGTTCGAATAAATCACAAATGAACAGCTTTAGAAGTATAGTTTGAAAACAAGCTTTCGTTATAAGCTTACTCTTTAAAGCTATTACAATCGGTCAAATTCAAATTCAAGGTAGAAACAATTGCAGTAAAATGCATTTGCATTACATCTAAAATTAATAATAAAATACTTATTTAATTAAATACGAACTTTAGGTGAATAGGATAAAAGTAATTGTACAATCATGTCCTTTCAAGACGAGTCTGGACATTCTATACTTACAGCTGAAAGCTCTTATTCTAGAAATAAAACCAGCTTGTCCAATATCCGACTCATCGAATACATTTTTGTCCTCGTGAAAGCAAATTTATTCATTTTACTTAGTTCAGATGCTTCAACAAATGCAACGATAGAAGCGTAAAAAGTATTTAGCGATATCAATCGCAAGTATATGATATTTATGGGTTTCCGAGCAGAATTGAGAGCGATTGAACACTCAAAAGTTCGAAAGCTGATTGTTCTGATCTAAAGAGGAAAGCGTGCGGGTTGCATCGTGCGATCAACAACTGCTAGTCATGATGATAATAATAAAGCCAGAGTCTCTGCGATCATTGGACTAGACGCCGAGCGTGGGATCGACCACCGCTGCAGCGTCGACCGCGAATAGTTGGCCGCACTCCCGCCCCTGTCGCGCGACCCTGGCTGCCACTAGTGCACGCACGACGAACTAAAAATAAGCGACGGGCGACCGATGCAAAAGTCGCGTGTGCAAGAACGATACCAAGCGCGACCCCTGCAGGGGCCCAATTTTTCGAATCACTCGCGAAAAGCTCTACACTTGTTGAATCGAAGGGCGAGTCTACAAATCGTCGAGAAACCACCTACGTGGGACACGTAGGTACAATAGTATTTACTTAATGAGAGATACAATAGGGTGCACACGGCATTATACAGCATCATACGCTGCACGAGTGTTTGAATATGAGTACATCCAAGAAATTACTGATAAATGCTATATTGTTACACTTCAATCACCCTGATTCGTTTCCCGGACTCGATCACTTTTCTTTACACAAACTATGTATATCAAAATGCCCTACCTTTATTAATGTTTTTAAGAAATAAAGGGGCAGCACTAGCAATAGTAGCTAGCAATTGATGAAAGCTCATCCTATCCATCAAACCTTACGCTGGTGTATGCATACGCGTATATAAAAGTTCCATCGAATTATAAAATAATTAAAGTAGATTACGATTTACTTAAACAATCAAGAAGAATGCTCTGTCTACTATGTGCCTGAAGTTTCAACCGATTAGGTCTCAACAAAAATTGAAGTTTTTTAAAAATGAATATTTTTCTACAAAATGAATTGGTAACGTTTAATCGTTTTATAAAATCAACAATTTAAAAAATCATAATTCAAAAATTATTAGTATTCAACACAATTTTATTTTCGATAAATTTAAAGTATCTACAAAATGAGATGTAAAATAATTTTCATATTAAAAATCCATCCGGAACATTGTTTTTAACAAGATGATTCCGAACGCCACGATACGAGTCTGTAAGCGCACCAATTCTTGTGCGCTGTATATCTACACATATATATAATATATATCATTATTTCTCGTTACGACATATCGTGACTCATACAAAGTACGATATATACATCAATTTTCACATCAAAAATACATCAACAACAATGTCTTATAAACTGCTAAACAAAATCAAATGCGAATCGATGACTTAACACAGAGTTTACTAAAATGTATATAACAATTATCATTCCCGATATAAAGCCAAGTAAAACCGCTATAATCTTAATTTTTAAATCTATCCGTAACATTGTTGTACAACTTGTTAAACAAAACCGCGTGCTATGCCTATGCTTCCCTGTTTATCCAACTTACAACTCAATACATTCGCAGTTTTGGGATTCCACAATTTATGCATACGACTCTTATACGCAAGTGTATATGGAGAGCCGTATATTTCTTTATAACAACTCACACAGAAACATTGCACAAAATTTTAATATGTGTCTCACAGATAATTGTGTCTCTTTATATATGAAACATACAAGCAAAGTTTCATTTCGCAAATCGGCGCGGAAGTCGGTGCTCGTTGCACTTGAATGCTTATGCACTCATATACATACGTTCAAATGGGGGCCGAATATATATCGTTTAGGCGTGTGTGTGCCTAGACGTACAAACGTTATGTAACATTAATATAAGAATAATCTGGTTAACATGTTCTCCAAATTCGCTTGGGTTCCTCAGACGAGTGTGCAATCGATCAAACTTTTTAGCCCTTCTACTTTGACGGTGTGACATTAATACTGTTTCGTTAACAACCATCTGAATGTAAGGCGACGTACACTAGAATATAAATAATAATGTTAAATATTATAATTTAGCTAAAAAATTAGTTTAAAATCATTCCTTACTTTAAATTCTAATGTTATTATTTATATTTAAACATTCAATATTATTAATATTAATTAAATTAGGCTTCTATAAACACATGAAGGGTGATACGGTATTACGATAAAACATTTTTAGTTTTCATTTGAAACGACTAATATATTATAATACAATACTTGTCTAATATAGATAATTAAATACCAGCGTTTTTAATTTGGAATATTTTTTCAGCGAAATATATTTCATAAAACTTCGTACTTTACATTATTTAATATAGTAATGAAAATGTTCCACGATAATTGAATAAATTTGGTGTATATATATCAAATATAAAATACGGTTAAAAAATATAATTACACAACTAATGAGTATAGAATACTAAAGTTTTATTAAAGAGGAATTGAAAAACATTTTAAAATATAGTTATAGGTTTGCTATATTATTTGAAAACATAACATTAATTTTTTGTAGAAATACAATTTGCTGTTTAATTGTAAATTATAAGAAAAATCTTATGCATTTAATTTTCGACCGATCCTGTCTCAAATGACTAGCATACAAATATTCACACATGGATTTCACACATACAGGCCTTACTAGCGACAGTCGATCTCCATAAGATTCGTGGATCCGTAAGACTCGGAAAATTTTTACGAGTCGATAAGAGATACTCTATTTTGCGCCGCGAGAACGTCGCTTATTTTCTAAACAAACGTCTCTATTTCTATTCGTGTCCACTACCCACGAAAAAGTTTAATCATAGTATAATATATAAATACTCTCTAAATCTACAATATCAAAATACTAAAAATTTTACGAATTTGTTATTAAATATTGTACAAATGTAAGAATTTTAATGGCATTTTTCTCATTTCTCTCTCTCTCTCTCTCTCTCTCTCTCTCTCTCTCTCTCTATAATATTTTTGTTATAATAATATATATATAATATCAAAATAACAAAAAATATATATATATATATATATCTCGTTCTGTCTCTCATTAAGCGACTGACAAATTATCTAAAGATTAACTCATATGCTATTTTATTTGTCATATAAGAAATAAATATCAATACATAATATTGTAATTATAAAAAATATTTAAAGTATACATAAAGTGAATTATTAACCGACATAAAGTTTATAAATTAGACTGTTTCATTACAAGAGTTATAATTTCATTAGAAAGAAATTAATTATAAAGGTACGAGTCTAAACATTTATGTTGATAATATATTTAAAACAATTATGTACAGTTTGCATGTGTATACATGCTTGTTTGATTAAATTATTAATAATCACGAAAAATTAGTTTTTTCTTGAAAAACCAATTTCTTTTATGTTTTCTTGTGCATTAATATAATAAATCATTAATATAAAACAGTTATTAAAAGCAATAGGGTATACGGCGTTAAAAGAGCGAATGAGAATGAGAGAAACGAACAATTGTATGTCTTATAAGTATAAAAAATATTCGTTGATTCAAATCGATGGATAATTTTCTATTACTAACCGCTTTTTTTATTACAGCGTTTAGTGAAATGCTGTAATGAAATTAATCCAAAGGGATGATGCAGTAAAAATTATTGTGAATAAATTAAATTAGATAAAGAAATTATTTAAGTCAATTTTACAAAGTTATTGCAATTAAGGAAACAAGTGATCGAAAATTCCTTCGACAGTTAAGAAAATTTGAAGAGATGTTTTGTACACATAAACTTGGAGATGAACAAATTCGTATATCCGAGCGAGAATAGACGAATTTATAGTTAAAAAGATCTAGCAATATTGTAAAAATTTCTGTATTATGGCAAATAGAAGCTTAATAATTATTTCTTATTTTACAATAAGTAATAATGTAACAATGATAACAAAATTCCAACTTATCTTTTTCCTCCCAATACTTTCTGCTTATCTCGCGGACGATCGTGTTCTCTATCTCTCTCTCTCTCTCTCTCTCTCTCTCTCTCTCTCTCTCTCCCACTCGCTTTCATCAAAACACTGTCAAAAAATATAAGGATTTCTGCTATGTATATGTGTTTGTCAAATATCAATCAAACGTAACAAATGTAGTACGTAATAAAAACTGAAAATATAAAAACATAATATAGATAAATTAAATTCTTAATACCAATGAAGTTAATAATTAAAAGGCTACATTGATAAATAAATTACAATTTCAAAAAAAACTATTGCAATATAGTTGCCACAATACCGTAACAGAAACTAATTCTGAAGATGCCATACTTAAATATTAAAATCATAATACCTTTATAACAATTATGTGCATGATACACACACACAATTTTTTCTTTATTTAACAACGAATTTGACAATGTTTCGCAACGTTTTTAATATTGAAATTATAGTGGTTTTTCTTGACTTTATGTCGGGAATGATAATCTGAAAAAACATTTTGTTGAATCCCAATACTGTAATTGTTATATACATTTTAGTAAACTCCGTGTGAAGTCATCGATTCGCATATGATTTTGTTTAGCAATAAGACATTGTTTATAAGACATTATTGTTTATGGATTTTTGACGTCAAAATTGGTGTATATATCGTACTTTGTATGAGGCACTATATGTTGTAAGGAGGAATGGTAATATATATTAATTTAATAACTAATACGTTATAGATATATTGTTACGCGCACAAGAATTGGTGCGCTTATAGACTCGTATCATGGCGTTCGGAATAATGTTGTTAAAAACATTGTTTCGAATCGATTTTTAATATGAAAATTTGTTTACTTATAGTTTTTTGGGTACTTAAAATTTATCGAAAATAAAATTGTGTTGAATTCTAATAATTTTGGACCTATGATTTTTTAAATTGTTCAACCTCTTGTAGGTGTGGTTTTTAAGGGTGAAAATGTTATTTTTTAATAATAAGTTAATTTTATAAAATGATTAAGCGTTCCCAATTGTAGAAAATATTCATTTTTTGTTGAGACCGGTTGTTCAACTTAACCGGTTGAATCTTCAGACACGTGGTTTGATGCCTCTAGAATCGTCTTCCACCATTTTATATCTTTTCCCTTGCCCTTGTAACTTTGAACTATTAAATTCTTGCATCATATCGTGAATCAAGATGTTGATCTTGTACCCCTGCATTATAGAATCTTGAAGTCATTAGACTAGCTGCCTGCTTTTTGCAATATTCTATTGAACTGTTAAATAACTGTTTGTTAATTTTCACGAAGAATCATTAAGTTTTACATTTATACATTATCAAATTGGTCAAATTGAACAAAAATGTTATAGTAGTATTTAAAATTACAATTTCAATTATATAAATTATAAATATTGAACGAATTCTCGTATAAAACAATGTAAAAATCTAAAATATTTTTTGCGATAGTGTACATAAATATATAATGGAAATTCCAAACTCAAAATTTGTGTTTGACAATTGTAGTAATTTTCAAACATAATTGAGAGTCTAGTTATCACCTCTTAAAAATACAAAAATCTTTGCGTTTACACATTGATATAATATAATAAGCGCTTTTTTGCAGACTGTTTGTCGTGGTATAATGTGATTTAAAAACTTTGCTTAATAATAAACATTTCAATTGAAACAGAAAATGTAATATAGTAATGTGTAGTATAAATAGTAGAAGTCTTTTATTTGTGCATAAAAATTAATAATAATAATTAATTCTCTTTGTGAGCATACGAAACTGCTACGCCCAACTTTTAAAAGAGTGTGCATGTTTAGTCGGTGAGATATATAAATTTGAAATTGATAAAAAACAACTCATACCGAAGAATTCATTTTTTTCAAGGTTAATACGTACGTGCGCACATACCTCGTGATAAGCGGGAGTATATATTTTAGAGTCAAACATACCGCGATGTCATTGCCGATGTACGATTTGTGTTTTTCTGTTTCATTCTCTTTCGGTAAAACAAACTCTGTCAAAATAAAAAATTCAAACGTATTATCAATTCAAATATAAAATAAGACTGAAACAAGCAAACGCAAGGTCAAGTGTGCATATTTCAAAACTCACTAGAGATAATACCCGATTAAAAACATTGAATTAATACATCTCGGTGTACACGCCAAATTATTCTATACGAACTTTGCCTTTAGGTTATGCAGCATAAATAAGTATTTGAAGCTATGGTAAATACGCTATTGCGTAAGTAAGCTAATGCGTAAACATATGCATAGCTGGAGAGTTAATCAAATTATTTTTATCGACTCTTAATCAATGCAAGTTAAGGTTATCGTACGCTTCATGAGATCGTAAATAAATCTACAAGAAGATTATAAAAGATTTAAATTTGATTTTTTGATTTCGTCTGAAGACTGAATGCAAACCATTGCATTAAAATAATTTTTGTTTCTGATTTCGTAAAATTTTATACTATAACAAATTCTATTTTCATTATTTTTTATCAAAATACAATAAAATTAATCAGTCTTTTACGTACACAACAAATTTATAGCTCTCATTAACATTATATTATCAGCATAATTAAATTTTTGAATAAATTTATTATGTCATTTAAATTTGAAAAGTGAAAACATTAACATTTTCTTCTTAAAAAGGAAAAAAATTTGTTTATGTTGTTATGCCTTAACAGCATTCATTTAAAATCTTAACAATTACTAACACACGCGCGCGCGCGCGCGCTGTCCCATGCCTTATTATCAACAAGTTTTTATGCAATTTAAAAAGAACTTATAGTAAGAAATATTTTACTTCAAGGGGAATAAAAGGTGAAGATCGCTCTGAAACATATTTTTCTAAAGTACTGTTATTTCTCAAGAGCGAGATAGTCACGGCTTACGAATGGATGTAGTTGAGATGTATAACTGGAGATTTTAGAAGATGTTTTGTATAGTTAATTCTCTTTTGTTTCCTACATACGCTCTTTGAATGACTTTTCTTTACCTTACTTAATGCCACGCACGTGCTTTTCATCCCCGTTCTGATGAAACGTTCGACTCTTTTTATTCATTAACGAATGCACTACTGTAAAAAAAACGACACTTGTGTGTACTTAATTCATATGCGAACATAAAAGACCTCATCATCGAAAGCAGTTTAAGGAAAACATATTGCTAAGATTAGGCAAATAAAAAATTACGGCAAGTATAGGTATATTCTAAAATTATCTTTCTTATTATTACAAATTCTTTTTCTTATATGAATACATATATTTTGTAAAGTGTAATTTTATTTCACATCAATATAAAAATAAAATTGAGAAAACTTCTTTGTGATTTGAAAATTAGATGGAAATGCGATTCAAATTGATTCTTTTGATTATTAATATATTTGATTCAAATGAATATAAAATTAAATTAAAATTTAATTTAAATAGTACTTTATATTCAATGTTTAAATAATGATATTCTAATAAAGCTTTTCAAAAACAAATAATCTAGAAGTTTTCATTAATTTAATAATGTTTCATTCAATTCACAATTATTTACGTTTTGTGTAGTTCTTTTTATAATTTCAAGATTTTTATATAAAATAAAAAGTTTATCTAATAAGAAAAGTATTATATGAAAAATGTTTCAACAACGCAACATAAACTTGAGGTAATTCTTATTAGAATCTTTAAGCTTGAACTAATTTCGAATCTCGAATTTCAATTTTATAATTGAATTACTTATAATTGTATTTTAATTCTAAATTCGTATATCTTTATTAAAGCACTAAAATACAAACGCACATTCTATCAACTTTAATTTATTGGTTAAGCTCACTTGGTAAAGTTTTACTTTTATAAATAAATAAATTAAATACTACTAATAACTGGCGCCGCGACGTTACAGATCAATAACTCCTTAAATAAAAGTAATAATTTAGTTTAATTTAAACTTTTCTTGTTTAGAATAAAATTTATAATAATTAGTCTTCATACATTAATTATCTTATTTTACATAAGAATAGACAATTTATAAATTTAATTAAGATAATTGTTTAATGCATATAGAAAACTTTTTAAATATGTACTTTACAAGGTAGCTTAGAAATCTATGTATTTCAAGTTATAGTTTGGAAAAAATATTTAATATTTTACTATTTATATGCTCATATTAGTTTTTTTTTTATATTTTAAGCTAATTGTAAAATTTGTGCATATTTTGACAGAATTATGAAATTAATATACATATAAATTGTAATCATTCGTATAATATGCATTGCTCAATGTTTTTAGACCATTCAAATACTAAAGAAAATGTCAAACGGTATTAATTGTATGAATTTATGGTAAGCTACATTATTAAAAATAAAATGTATGAATGAAATTTTAAATATGTTGAAGCGGTTCACATCGGTAGTCAACGCTGGTATTCAAGAGGTTAACATAATCAATAACGTGAGACGTGATAATCGGATTCAATGCTTTTTCTAACATTTTACATTATTCAGTGGTTTGTCTATTAAAATAAATATAATTTGTACATATAACTTCAAAATCTTTATTGTAAAAGGAAAACCTTATATCAATGTTAGATTATTTGAAATTGTGAATAACGTTGAAAAGTATAAGAATTTTATAAGTGATTTTTGTTTTTTAATAAAAAATTAATTATTATTATTATTATTATAATACATTTATTATTAATAAGTCTTTGGATAATTTTTTACTAAGGCAGACTTTAACTTTAAAATGTTAAAGTAGGAATTCCAAAAAATCTTTAAGTAAATATAGATTAAGAATCTAAGGTCCGTTAAAAGTTTATGTGAAATATTGGAAGAAGTTATTAAATGAAATGATAATGCCCGTAATTAATAAACACAATTAAGCAAAGTATTTTACTAGGAAATTCGTTTTTAAAAATAAGATTGCATCTTGAATCAATTGGCAGTATGTTTACAAGTAAATGTACTGACAATTCATCCTGTACCAAAATGAAAAATACGTTGTGGAATGTTTTCAGGTTTTAGTCACTTGGACTGATAATAATTAAGTTGAAATAATTCTAGCACGAACTTCTACGTACAAGAACAAGCAGAGCTTTAGTAATTATTGAAAACTTCAGTTGATCGTCGGCAGTGGAACTAAATATCAAGAGAGACAAAGTATCTGTCAATAACAGTGAAAAGAGAGTTAACCTTATGCTTGGAAAGCTTCACGATATACATGATATTCAAAGAGCCCTTTATTTTCAATCTGAAAGCCCATAGTTACAATACCGCGGAGTACAGATCTACGGGGGACGGGCGGGAGGGGGAGGGTATCGAAAGAAGCGATTCCTCATTCCGCGTTGAAAAGTAAAAAGTGAGCTGGTAATACAGACTGCCTTGAATAATAGAGACTGTGGTCTATTTATGCACACAAATCAATACTACCTTCTCGCGTATCGCGACTCTAATAGCCAAGGGTTGGCTTGGCACGCGGTTCGCGCCCACCTAACTCGACTGCTTTATTCGCTTGCTTTCCTACTACGGCTTTGAGCCCCACGCTATTAAGCTCGGGTGAGGTTACTTATACGTGTACAAGACCGGACGAACCTTTCGTGCCCGCCACTCGTCGTTTCTCTCGCTTTCTCTTTCACTCACTTCTTTGCTCTTTATCTCCTATCCTCTATCTCTCTATCACCGTCTGAAATAAACAAAAATTATCTTGTATTCCAATCACTTTCCTTATTCGAAACAACTATCCACAAAATGACTACCTAGTTGTACAAAGTTTCTTTTCTTTTTTTCATTTAATTAAATCTAAGCATTTTTTTATTAAACTTTTTCGAATGGGAAACTTAAATCTTCTTAAGATATTATGCTTCTTTAACCTTGAAGCTACTTTTATACAATACTTTTCGTTTTTAGAAACTCATTTATTATTTATTGCAATGCACGCATTTGCTTCTTATTATTCGTTACAATTTTTAATCATTTTTTAATCAATCTCTCTTTAATGATTAATTGTGTTCTAAAGTTTTGATTTATAGAAATATCTCTTTAAAAAAAATAACTTGCTTTTTCAGTCGTCTCCTATCAAGTAAACTTTATGCCTCGCGTGACCATTTTAAAATTATAAATTGTAACAGATAACAGAAATCTAAAAGATATTTTCCTGAATCTTTGTTCTGTACATTAAATAAAACAAATTAATAGCGTTAAGTTGTTGGTTTCATTTTCATAGAGCTAAAAAATTTGTAGTAATTAAATAGTTAAATTTTACTTTTCTCATTTAAGCTTTTTATTTCTTTGGTTATATTAAACCTTGATTATATAGATAAAACTCTTAAAATTTTTTTTTACTTACCATATTATTTTAGAAGTGCGTAGGCAAGTGTTTTAACAACTACGAAAGCAAGAACAATAAGTTTTATTGAATTCAAAATGATGACAAATGTTAAAGTATTTAGAAGTTTGGCCTAATAAATATATTATTTATATTTTTACGTTTATACTCAATATTATCATCTATTTAGATTCATGAATAATTTTAAATTTTACATTTTGTTATTAAAAACTAAAGTGTTAAATTCATTGAAATATTTAGTAATTATATTTTAAATGTAATAGAACATTATTATATAAGTTAGATCGTATATAAATAATTATGAAAATAACTATATTTTCTTGAATTTATAAATAGATGAAAGCAAAATTTATCCCCTGCTTTCCATTCTTGAGTATTTGAAAGCAATCTAAAGTCTCCATTATGTTTATTATCACGGTTTAGAACGCAGAAGAGTTACATACGTAGTACAGTTGTCCTCTGCAATTTTATTAAATACTATCAAATACAATGGTGTCGCCTAGTAGCCAATATATATTACATATTATAAGATCATTTAACTAACGAGGCATATAATATTTTTATATTAAAAATCATGTTAGTATATATGATATTGTGAAGATATGTGGATATTTTTATTATTTTCACTAATTATTTCGATTTTTAGTTTAAGAGCTAAAACTCATTAGTAAGTAATAAATAATATATTTATAAATTATAAAATAAAAATTTTATTCAAGTTGAAAGTTTTTCAATAAAGTAAAAAGCAAATTAATCATTACTATTATTCTATCTACATCCAATGTAATCGTTACACCGATCGTCAGTTTCTTCTTTGGTTGATTGAAGTGAGAGTTGAGTGGAGAGAATAAAAGTAAATTATTCATTGCAATATTTCAAAGAATAAGAAATTATATGAATTCAGGTTACCTAATATTATAAAGTAATTCAATGAACTCTTTTTTAAGTATCGACAAATAAATAATAAACGTATATGTAAGTGTTTATAAGACTGCCAGATTTCATAAAATTTTACATGCATAGTTTGACATTCATGAAATCAATAATTATTTTGAGACATCTATATCAAATGAACAATTGAATAAATAGTAAAGAAATGTTGAAATTTTCTTTATTTTTATTCATTTTAACGATACTGTAAAACATTAAAATAGTAGATAGTATTAGGTTTAGTTATGGTCGGTGAAGCAGCTACTGAAATAAAGGAAGAAACAAGTTTTGTACGTATTAGCTGAACGTTAGGAGGATGAAGAGACGTCGAGGAGTCGAGGAATTCATCAAGGAAGATACCGCAGGGATAATGAATAGATAGATAGCTAGATAGCTAGAGAGAGAGAGAGAGAGAGAGAGAGAGAGAGAGAGAGTGAGAGAGAGAGTGAGAGAGAGAAGGAGATAAGTCAGTGGTCAAGAAGAAATAAATGCATAAATCGAGGGAAAATCAGAGTGCAGCGAAAATACGAAAAATGTGGATATGAGAAAGTCACGATTGGTCATATAGAGGAAGCACTTAATTAAAAATGAATCGTGAATTACGAGAATAAAGCCGTGAAAAAACCGAAATAATGGGTTTAGACTTAAGAAAAGTGTGAAATGATGTAAATTGTTGCATTTTTGTCACTGGCTTGCAATCGTAACAATAAACGATTCATACAAAAATGTATAAGTGAGCAGTGGAGTGCGCGCGAGGAAAAACGAAGAAGAAGAAGAAGAAGAAGAAGAAGAAGAAGAAGAAGAAGAAGGAAAAGTATAGCATTTATTTTGCGTGTGTGGGGCAGGTCGGGGCCACGCGTCGATAAATCACCGCCACCTCTGGCAATTACGCGAGGTTTGAGCGCGCAAAGAGCGCGCGAAAATAGACGTGTACTGCACGCGCTCCGGGATAAATAAACCTGCGGTCTTCTTCCTTCGCTTTTTCTTCTTCTTCTGTCTCCTCGGCCTCTTCCCAAGAAAGACAAAGAAGACGATAACGGCGACAAATAGGATCAGAGTGGAAAAAATGAGGACTCGCGGATGGGAGACCGGGGCGACGGCTCGTCGTCGTAAATTGACGACGTAAATGCCCTCGTCGGCAAAACGAGCCCCATCCCCGATTCTCTTTTCCCTGGCCACCTCCCCCATAATAAACGTCGGATTTTTCCGCGCTCCACGCTGGTTTAAGAGCGACGCGAGTGTCTCGCTTGGACCGAGGCGGCTTGTAAGGCGCCCACAGCGTATGCGCTATTCCCCTCTTCCTCGGGATCGGGATCTTCTAAAGAGGCACGCACCAAGTCGGGTCCCAAGAAGTGGAAATGAAGATGCGCGCATGCCTCTGCGCAATGTGCGGCGACTTTTAATGGAAAGTCGAGAGCGCGTCGCTAGCGGTAAAAGCGCGAGCCGCGGATGAGAGGAGTGCCTGATTGGCAGTGGCATATGAGAAAGTAGAAGGTAGTTTACGGGCAGAATATGCAGATTGTGAAGTTATCTATCAGAGAGGAAGATTGGCGAGAGAGGACGGAGGGGGGAGGAAGAAAGAATGCGCATAACTGTTTTTGGAACGGTGGTAGTGCTCGTCCTCTTTTTTTTTTTCTCACGTCCCACGTCTCGCTTTTATGATTTTCGGGTTACTTCTACTACGCTAAATCATATTCGCGTACTCGCGCCCTAAATAATCAGGGATTTGGTCGGAGCCTTGACGGAACAACTTGCTTATCTCACGAAACGTCATTTCGTTAAATTTTCTTTATTCCATTTATTCACTCAGCACTTTTTCAAGCTTTCAATTGCTATAGTCGAAAGATTTCTTACAATTATTGCAATTAGGCCAAGCCATTCAAAGAACTTATGGAACAACATTTCTAAAACACGTATTTTATTTCAATTTAACAATTTTTTCAAAACTTATAACATTTGCACGAAAACAAAGTTATATTTCTAAAATTAGAAACTTACTCAAAATACTTCACGGACCAAACGTGCAATAATTTTTAATATTAATTAAATTTATATGTATTTTGGTAATAACAGTTAATTTTTCCATTTGGAAAACAATAAACGATTAAAGAACAAAAACGTAATTTTGAATTATAATGAAATAATCAACATTCTAAGTAAGTTGATTTTTTTATAATAATTAAGAAATAATAATGAAAGTTCTGGATCGACGTCCAAAACGTTAATAGTCATGTAATGTTAAAGCTTGTAAATTCTGTGAAATTTCAGAATAAATTTCACGTTAAACTATATAAAGGTTCATATTTTCAAAAAAAAAATTTTTTCAATTAATTACTGATCCAATATTATATAAGAATATTATTGATTTTTGATCATTTTCTTTCTGATTACTTTTTAAAACCTTGGATTTTAAATAATCTCAAAATTGTCTATTAGTTTATTACCCGCTGCAAGAAATATAATGTTTATCGTTTTAGAACAGCAAAAATCGTGCATGCTAAAAATACTTTTATCTTCCTTTCAACTTTTGTTATTTGTTATCCGACGTTAAAGCAAACACCGGTTAATCCACATGTGCAAGAGGAAAGGGCGACATGCAAATAAGCCCCACGGGGAGTGAATCAGAAGAAGAAAAGCACACAGAAAAAATTTTTACTTAGAAGAGTGCATGCGGGTTAGGATGAGGTGGTGTGCGAGTAACGTGAGACGCAGTCGAGACAGTTCGAGACAACTCCTCAGCTGAGGCATCACGTGCCGCCATTTCAGCACGTATCTTTTCGAAATTTCAAATCTCAAGTCCATGTGCGAAATAACTCTGGTACGCAGTTCAGCTATATTTTTTTTCTCTTTTTCTGCCGTATGCAATTGGTAATACGTGAGATCCACTGGTCTAATATGAAATTCTAATGCGTTCATTTACATAGAGTTTATTTCATTCAAATGTTTTCACAACGAAAAAGTTCATATTTTCAGTATTTGAGGAATTTTTTGAATACATACTTTTACATTTCTTTTGTAAAAGTATTAGACGATGCCTTTCTAGAAACGAAATTGTTCAATAATAATTATGCTTTTCCTTTCAATTAAATGTGAACGTATGAGAAATACTTTCACTTTTATAAGTATGATCTCATACCAAAAAATTATTGAATTTTTCTGTTGAAATTTATCTTTTTAGAGAACGAGAATACGGCAAATAAACATAATAATAATTATATTTGCATAACGCCATTTCTTACTTTGTTGAAAATATATTTATTGAACAAACATGCTTTATTTGTAAGCGTAAGAAGCCCAACGCAAACAATTTTGTGTACTTTTGACCTTATGAACAAACTTTGCATCGTTCTTTCCAAATAAACGAATAATATTAACGTTTTGAACTTCACAAGCCAAGAATAATTGAAAATTTTTTTCTTTATGCTGATATAATACTTTGCTATTTTTGCTTTATTTATTCGCTTCTTTTTGCACTAAATGGCACTAACAACTATTACGATAATATCTCAATGAATCCGTTACTGAATTAATTCTAAATGACCAATGCAATTAACAAAATAAAAGGACTTATGCAAACGATAATTTTGAATATTTAATAATATTGTTATTAAAATTAGCAAAAAGCAAGGTGATAGTTTAAAACGTAAAATTGTTTCTTCTGAAATTGGGTTGGTGAAAAATCGATATTATCTCGATGCAGAAAATTTTCAATTTGGCGACGTTTAGGCAAAAGACAGCAAAGGATAAAAAGAGAAAGAAAGAAAGAGGAGTGCGCGATGTACCTTAACGAATGATCGACTGCACTCTAGACAATCGAGAATAGAAATATATATGCAGCTAACCGCGCTTCTGTTTTTTTTTTCAGAGCGCAAAGTATCTCTCCTCCCTCTCTCTTGTAAAAAAAAACCACTAGACTATAATTTCGCTGTTTTCTCGCTTTCTCCCTCCCCCCCCCCTTCTCGCTATATTACCATCATCCACCGATCCGTTCGCTAAAAGAGCTCTTTGCTCATCGATTCGCCTCGCTACAACTCGAACTATTCGTAATTGACAATTTCGATGTAGGCCGACGTCGACTGATAGATGCTTTTGAGCAATGGCAGCTTGGTTATGCAGTGAAGAGGAAAAGGAAGAGAGGCATCTGTTTGTAAAAGAAATGCTCGCTTTAGCGAAAACCACGACTATAATCGACAGCTCGAACGAGAGTAACAAGGAGTTAAGAGGAAAAATGTGGCGGAATGAAAGGTAGTGGCTCACCTCCAAGTCGGCCGTATCTTCAGGATAACCTCGAATCGTTCTCTCGGACTGATAGCCTAATGACTGCGATAGTTGACATTCACAAATTCAGCTTACTCCTTTTTCGCTTTTACTCCTCCTTATTCCATTCGTGATTATATGCTGCGCCGAGTCGATAAACAAATTAAACTTTTGTGACTTTACATTGTTTTTTTTACCTTAAATATCATAAATATATCTGCTCTTCTTGTATTACAGGTACATTCTTTCCTGGTTTCAAATATTTATCTCAAGAGGCTTGTGCTGAGGTTTATATTAGGGTTTCCTTTGAACTGTGTTTTGTGGGTTTGCGCTTACAACATCTACTTCTTTATTTTTGTCACATTTTTCTTATTCTTATTTTCTTTTCTTTCCCTTGGATTTATTAACAATACAGTGTAGGAAGGGCGTAGGCACTATTGCGCTGCGATTGAATTTGTAAGTTTGAAGGTACTTGTAGGTTCGAGGTATTTCGTCCAAGGTAAAAGTATGCCCTATGTTACAGGGTAATATATTATCAGGGCAGAGGGCTTTGCTCTATATCTTGCAATGCTTCTTCCGTACTTTCTTTTTACTTCTTTTTCCTTTCGTTATTTATTCGAGGCCCTTTACATTAGGGACCTTACAAGAATGGTCAGAAATGCTTATCACCTGATCGTGTCTCCCCGCTTAGGCACATCGCACCGAGATTGAGTGTACGCCTTTACGTAGTATTTGACATTCAGCATCTGCAATGCACAAAAACACATAATTTTTAATATTCTTCGGTTGTTATTATTCATGTTCGAAGACATCATTTATAAAACCTAGATTTAGATCAACAACAAACCATGTTCGTGAAAACTACTAAAAATAGCTTGCTACTGGTCTAAAATTATATCTGCAGGTTAAAAATAGTCAATTTTACATTAGCGGCCTTCAACCGCTTAACTACAATTGTTCATCTTTAATATCTTTAACTTCTTAAAGGAAGAATACGAACACAAATTATGAACTATTGAAATCTGAGTATAGTTTAGTTAACTAACATCGCACAAGAAAATGATTATTTTTTATAGTTATTACTTGCAGTTTTATAAAAGAATGTTTAAAATTGCGATAGAATTATTATTAAATTAAATAATTTTTACATTTAGTAATTGAGTAAATTTAACGATTTAAAGAAAAAATAATTTTATATTATATCTATAAATCATGTTTGAAATACCGATATATTCACCATAGATATATACAATGGTACTCACTTTGTTAAGATAGAAAATTATTTTGTATTTTAAATAATTGTTTTATAGAAATTAGCCACCATTAATAATTCAGATTTCTTATGTTATTAAATCACTGAAAATTTGAATTTTTGTGGTACGCAACATTTAAAATAGTGCTTTAAAATGAATAATATTTTACAATGAAATATCAACTTTCTTCTTTATTTTTATTAAAATTAGTATAATTACAGCTTCAAAGGACAGTTCAATGATGAGCAATATAAATGATATTTTTAATCAGATTCCGATATTTGACCAATTCTACATCGTTGAATGCTCTTCATAATTTGAATGACACGTAAAAATATTTTCCTATTCTTTCTCTCAAACTACTTATTGGTTTATTGCGCATTCTCTTTAACATAACGAGAATGACTAAATATAATAATAAATTTTTATATTATATATACAGTAAAAAGGAGTTTGAAGTCTGCAACGTTGGAGTCGCAACGAAATATGAAAATTTTCAAAATCGATTTTTCTTTCGAAAAAACTATAAAGAGTTATCACTTATGACACAAAACGATAAAATAGAAGATTTAAAATTAATTCCACCGTCAAAAACCACCCTTTTAAGGGGATGAAAATTTCGAAAAATCGTAACTACGATAATTTCATTATTTTTAAAAATATTATTCATGAGAATAATAGTTTATATAAAAGCAACTACAAATAAAAATTGAAAAAGAAATCGGTGCGGAACATGACTTTTCGTACGTTTTCAGCACATACGTAATTACGTGTATGAGCAAACGGTAAACTATTGTACAAAAAACGTTATAAAACGAATAAATTAAATATTATTAAATTAAATAATATTAAATCAGTTATACACCGTTGATGAGTATCGTATATAGTAAATCTATATGCATTTAACGTATATTTTCAAACGCCTTTGCATTGTAGAACCAATGATATTATCTGAATAAATCTTTGCTATTTAGATAAATTGATTTGTTAATACGACAGTTTTATAATTGTAAGCGTAAAATATCAATAATTTATGTCGTTGACGAGGCTCTGGCTTTATTATTATCATCATGACTAGCAGTTGTTGATCGCACGATGCAACCCGCACGCTTTCCTCTTTAGATCAGAACAATCAGCTTTCGAACTTTCGAGTGATCATCGCTGATGATCACTCAATCACTTCGAGTGATGATCGCTCTCAATTCTGCTCGGAAACCCATAAATATTATTCATTTGCGATTGATATCGTTAAATACATTTTACGCTTCTATGTTTCCAAGTCAAACACTGCATGCGAACAAGTACACATGTTTAATACTATTGCATACGTACAAATGTGCAGTTGAACGTAAGACATCCGAATCAGTGAAGATCATAGATTTACGATTTTGTCAAGTCGAAAACCCAACTTCACGACTTTGCGTCGCGGCAACACCGCATTATGTTTACAATATACGCGTTTCTAATTCTCTTAGAGTCTACTATCCTACGAAAAATGTGAAAGATTAGAACAAAGAATGCAAATATATAAACTATTTACCATCCCCTCTAGTATTCTGACTCATTTAGTTAAAAAACATAATCAATAATCAATAATAAAAAGTTGTCGAATGTCCCGGTAACGTGTATTAATTAACAATAGTCTGACGCGACACAGGTTATGCCTATACCGTATTTACGTACGCGCTAATTTCAACGGTTATTTAAACAATGACGAGATCTCCTGATTTTGTTGTTATTCGGAGTATTAGTTAATTTTGATATGATCAACGATATTGATTAATAAAAAGTTGTTGAATGCCTCGGGAACATATGTTAATTAACAATTAAGTGTTACAACGCATATGCCTATCGATAGCGTATTGTACGTGTTTATTTGCGGATATTTTTGGCAATATTGTTAATTTTTATTTGAAATTTTTTTTGATATTCCTATCTTTGGTTCTTGGACATTAGAATTATGCTATTTTTTGTTAAAATAGTATTAATTTTTGTATTTATAGTCTATTGTAGGAGGTGGTCTTCTGCGAGTACTCTTACTCGACGTAACTTCTATTTGTTTATAGTATATTTCTATGTGCAATATAAATTTCTTTTATTTTTTTGTGATTGATAATGATTGTTATTTATGATAGTTAGTGAAAATTTGAAATTTTTCATCCCCTTATAAGGGTTGTTTTTCTGGGTGTTTTTAGGGTTATATCGTTTTTTGTTAATATTGTATCATAGTTATATGGTTTACGTAGTTTTTTTGAAGAAATTTCAAATTTTGAAAAATTTCACTTTTTGTTGGAGTTCCAACGTTGGAAACTTCAGACTCATAAAAAATTTTATTAAAATCGAGAATAATACAAATTTTTGACAGTAATAAAGATTTCTTTAGGTATTTATACCATGTACATTATCGTCACATTATGATTATTTTTACATTATGATTGAGTACGTTTATCGTATAGTATAGCATGCATTGTAATTTATAAATAACATGATCTGTGGGGATATAATGAAATGGTCTAGACGTTAATTTTTTTCCTGCATCGAAGCTCTTACTTTGCTAATTAAAGAAAAATATGAAAGAAGTCCTATAAATTAGAATATCTTTTGAATCAACTGCTCGATACTTCTCAAGGTTGATAAATAACTTTGTAAAACATTTTTATCATCAAATTTTCTAAAATCCAAAGAATTATAAAAAAGGCTTTATTATTATCGGATATTTTTCGTGAGTATCTCAACTCAAATTTCCGAATAAATACCTTAATGTATATTAAAATACCTTCATGTATTTGAATTGTAAAATACCTTCCTAAAAATGGCAAATATTTTTTCTATTATCTTTTTGTTTCTTTTAAACGGAAGCATTTGAAAGTTGAATTGCACCGAACTCCAACGCAAGAAATCACTATAATTGCGTTTGTGAGAGTACGACAGTACATGACAGAATTGGGACTTTCAAACAAGGATTAGGAAAAAAATCTTTTAAAAAAGTGCTTCATATATTAAAAATTTATTAACGTCATATGGGGAGCGCCAAGGCAGCATTATTTTTTCCAAGTATATCATTCTTGGAAAAAGACTTGACACAATTTAGCCACCTATCACCAATACTCGAGTCGTGCCATTACATACTTGAACAAATTTCTGTAGGAGTCCGAAAATACATGTCCGCGTCTTCTTTTATTCCAGAAAAATCGTATACCTGGCCTCGCCAACATTGGCCAAAAAGAATTCCAGAAATAAAACCGAGAAATAAAAGCGAGACAATCACTTTTCATTGGAAAGTGATTGAAGGAAAAGCGTAGGAATAAAAATGAGTGCATAAAAGAGTTTTACTCCGGCTTTCAGGTATGCGCGCTCGAATCGCAGGGCTTAATTCGTGTCAGGAGGGGCAGCCAGGCCAGACGATGCACACGCACGAGTCCTTCCACGCAGCCCCACGCGAAGTATAACTATGCCGGACTCCCCCTCTTGCGTTCTCGCACGCGTTTACATTCTGACGGTGTAGGGCTTCCCAGCATTCCGCCGATACACACGAGGGAAACCCGACCTACGTCAACGCCAAACTCTCGCTCATTCAGACGGCGAATGTTGAGTGCGTCCGCGACGACGACGGCAAAAGCCTTGACGCGCTCGCAATTAAAAATAATGAGCAGCCGCAAGGGAAGGGGATTCTTCGGTGGTTGGTGTTGGTCACCTCCTAATTATTGATTTATGTTCGCACGGTTTCAATCACTCTTTCACGCGACTTTCACGACTCTCGTTGATCGTGAGGCTGAACTTCAGAAGGCCGCGATTTGCAGACTTTCGAGGAACAGACGACGTTCTTTCCTTTTGCTCTTTCGATAACAAATGAACGGTAATAAGCTCAATTGTGCCTAGAGCTGCTGTTTCTTACAACCGTCAATACGACCGTCGTTATAACGAGCCCGAGCGGTAATTTTAAAACAGCGTCAAAGACTTGAGAGGCTCGTGGGCGTATTTGCTTAAGGGCATCGCCTCTATACGAAAGTCTTTGCTGCTATCAAATACATTGTTGACTTTCCGATCCTAGATTCGAACTCCGACGTCGTTAAAACGAGACCTGACTATTTGACATCTCGTCTCTGTCGAGAGGTGCGACACCTCGGTGATTTCGCTGTTGACAAACACTGTCGCTCTCGACAACATGGAAGCACCTGGTAGTGCTACACTGAAACCGGCCATATGCAAGGACGGAGAGCAGATTGACTTCGAATGCGAAAAAATGCGTTCCATATGCCACGGTGGATACCTGCGCATTAAGAGCGAATAATCGCTGGCGGACGGAGGAGGGGCTAAGCACCGGACTTGAACTCGGACTCTTCGTGTTATCCAGCGCACCTTTTTTTGTGGTTCTGAGGGCTTCTATGGCGACTATCGATTTCCCGCGCATGTGTCACTTAGAAACATATGCGCGGGATTGACCGCTACTTCGCGACGCATGGTATTCTTTGTGCGACCGGACCACGTCTACTCGTTTACACCGAGGACGCATTCACGAAAGGAAGAGAGAAAGAGAAGCGAAAGTATACTGTATGCTCGCACTTCCAGGCAGTTATTCCGACATATTCACGCGCTCGAAAATGTTAGAGCAACACTTCTAAGTAAGACTTGCAAAGTCTTACTTAATCGATTAAAGGAGCCAACTATCGTGCTACATAAAGATTCTTTTGCGGAAACGGCTGAGAACGCCTTCATAAACGCCACTGGATCAATGTTCGCCAATGCGTCGTCAATTCTAAGATACAAGAAAAGTGATTTAATAATGAACGAACCGTGAGTTTCGTGTTTCGAAACTACAATCATTGCCGTACGCTTCACTCCCAAAGTATTGTTGATTCTTGTTGCTCTAAGTTTTAGTTCATCGCATTGAGAACGTTAATGGAAATTACAAACTCGCAAAATACCGAATGTAATCAATAACGTTGAATGCAAAATTTTTCAATTTTTTTTCAAATTCTTACTTATTATTCTTAATATCTACTAATAAAAGACAAAATAATATTTGATGTGCAACATTACATGATAACATTATAAAGAATAAATATTTTGTTGAAGAATGTTTACAAGAAACGACTACAGCTTTACATCTAAAGAATTTCGCAAATAAATCATTGAATGTGTATTTTAAATATATTTAACAACTACATTTGTCATTCATGTCCTTTTTAACGGTTTTTAAATAATTTCAAAAAATCATTTATTTTGAATGAATTTATCATTTATTATAAATCGGATTTTTATTATTAAAATTCAAGTAAAATTGCTTGATTCGCTTTCATTTATTAGTATTTCACCATTTTTAACCGTTTTCACAAAAATCACTATAATTTTGTTTTTATTACGTTAACGAATAATTCGTAAATTTATCATTTTATCATAATAATTTAAGCTAATGTAGAAGACTACACCGAAGCTAATAACATATATTAGCTTGTTCCATTTGAGATAAGGCCGCGGTGGACATGACTTTGTTCAAGTTTTTTATCCAAATGTTCTAATAACAAAAACAACAATTTTTATCATTTTATATCAAATGACTAGGATAAACGAAAGTTATATTCGCTTCGTATCGCGTTTAGGCATAATGCTTCTGCCGAAAATTAACATTGAAACCCAGAAGTTTTAATACGCGCGTAAACATTTATAGGTTAACAAAAAGCAGGCATCATTATTATTAATGTATAAATAGAGACTTATGCTAATTTTACTCTTAACTTTACTCAGCAAGTATTTGTAACTTTTTGTAAAGTATGATAATTCTAATATTTCGATTAATATACCTAATTAATACCTAATAAAATTTTGAATTGTTTACAGAATTATCGTTAAAATAACGTAGCAAACAATATGTGAATTAATTCTACGGCCTTGTTTTAAAATAAAGCTAGTTATTATCGTTTACAGGTTTATCTTAAAAAATTCTGTCTTTCTGAACAGACTAGAATCAGCATGTGCTTATGTTATTTAAAGAAACGGTGTTCATAACATATCAGTATTTTGTACAAATATAGGTGCATTAAACATAAGGTAATACTCAAAAATAATATCCCTTGCAATATTAATTGTCACAGATGGTGTAAAGCTGACCTCAGAGTTATATAGCAACAAAGTCAAATCATAAAATGACGCCGCTCGGTATTCGATGCTGAGTAATAATTTCAGCTGAATCTTCTACTACCAGAATTTAAAAAACAATTGCATTAAAAAGGAGAAAAAACGTATGAAAAGACTGGCAAGAACAAACGTTTCCTATGAAACAGATCCGTAAAATAGAAGAAAAGAGCAACGCAGGGGCGGAACACGAAAAGCGCGAGAATGTAGGAGTATATATTTACGGAAACTAATGCCAGAAGTGGGCGACTGAGGCGCGGGGGAAGACGTTTAAATCTCAGAGTATCTTAATTCCATACCACTGCCTAAACTGGAACTATTTATTAAATAGTGACCTTGCCCGCTACATTATTCACCCACGGATATTCCCCTGAGTACATAGAAAGTCTGTGTGCGTGAATTGTGCGGATCTTCGGCGTGCCGAACGCATACTCGTTGCACGGGATTTTCATGCCGTGATAATGACCGACAAAGCTAAACGAAGCAAAGGATCCGAGTAGAATAGAAGGAGGATGTCATGGCGCCTTCTCAGTTTGATGACACGTCCGTTTGACGCGACGAGTCTCGTCGTGCCTCCGACCGACTTTCGGCTTTCGGCTACAGCTCTTCGTTTACTGTTATCTTGCCTCTTTTTTTCAATTTTCTTTCACCCTTCTACACAGTCTCGCATCCAACGGTAGTGGCCTTGAATTTGAGGCAGTGATTCCACACGTGGTTCTTTTGTTTTTATTCTCTGGGTGATTTCGGACAAGTTTACAAGTTGCATGGCTCTAGACTTCGTATATGATAAACGCGCGAAGTCGGTTGCTTTTATACGATTAATTCGGATTATTGTCCGAAATGAATAATCGATTGATATTTTAGCGCTAGTTTTCCGATACGACCACCGTAAGCAAATTAATAATGCAGCTATACTAGTAACTGGAACGAACTCGTCCTAAAAACGATTATGGATTAGAATAAATATTCTTTAGCGTAAAATGCAATAAAAGAAGCTAATTTGTAATTTTTATTTTCATTGACGTAGTCTTCAAGTATATTCTTTTTTATTTCAGTTTTCTATAAGTATTTAAAGTGAAAAACATAAAAAAAATATTAATATGTAATGATTAATGATACGTAGCAGATTCAGTTATACACAAAAGACAGCAATTAAGCATTTAAAAAAATTAAGTCTTTTTATAGAGCCCCTTTCAAACTTACAATTTATAAAAACTTAAATGTATACACTTATATTGACAATACACTCTTAAACTAACGAATGTACGACTCTCAGAATGCTTATAACATTAAATGTTTATTGCTATTTATTACCATTAATAAATGCTCGAACAATTAACCTTAATTGTCAAAGTTAAAAAATTATATGTTCTATGAGAACCATTTCATATTCTGTATTAAAAACAAAACGCGAATTATTATTATCCGGTGATAATAAAACGTTAAAATTTTATTGAGCATTAGCCATTACATGTTAGATAAATTCAAAGTCTTTGTGAAATTTTATTCAGTATTGAAAAAAATTTTATTCAGAGATGAAAAAAAATATACTAAATATTGTTTAAATGATCATACAATTTAAATAATTAAAATAAATATAAAATATATTTCAAGTATTTGCAACACAGTATTCTATTTATATAAAATTTGTTGTAAAAGATATTACATTTTATTAATTATTGATAAAATATAGACTGTACGTTGTTTTCGGAAAAAAATGTTAACATATACTGGATTACTTTTCTCTTATATTCCGTATATAAATTTCGTTTTATATTCTTTTACGTAATTGTTTATAATGCACAGAATTTTATTAATTTTAATAAATACACCGTTCGATTGAATCTATAAATAAGGAATGCATAAGATCTACAAAGGGCAACACATTAATTAGTTCAATCTCGAGGGCAAGCAGTTTATAGAAGGCGTGAAATAAACCATTATCAGCAGACTTTACAATCAATAAAATGAAACAACTTAAAAAAAATAAACTGACTTACACCAATGAAGACGCATGATGATGTACAGTGGTATATCCGTCGAATGACCCCAGCTACGATGAATACTTTCGCGATTACTAACTCAACGTATCCCACAAAACATGTCGTCAATTTAGACGACTGAAAATGTTGATGTCCTAGTGATGGCTATTTTAATATGGGAATTTTAATATGTATTAAAGCAAATCAAATACAAAATCAAATTATGTAAACGTTTGAAACTGTCAATAATCAAATGTTTGCTCTTTTAATAATCAGAGTAACATTTTCACGTTCATTAATAAATAAAACGAGAAAAATGTACCGGATACTATCCCAATTTAATTCATTAATATTAATTATGTTAAAAAACGTATTTAAAATTATATCAATCAGCTAAATTAACTGTATCGACAATATAAGATTTAAAAATTAAACGATAATGCTGGTTGAAAAATAACGAGTTGACGGGTTCATGATATTAAACTGTCGTTCATTAGGGTATTATTTATAAATGTTATTTAGAGTCCAACGAAAACCATTTTATTTCTCATATTCCCAACATCATGCTATAATTCAACACACAAATACATACCGTGCTTTTATTTAAGACGACGTAGTTGGCAATTTTAACGTAATCTCTTTTCTCTAAAATAGACATTAAGATTTGTCAGCTAATACAAGTACGTGTTGAGAATCTATAGTAAAAAAAATGCTCCATCAATATATCAACAAATTATCCGTATTTATTATTCTAACTTAAATTAAAGATATTCTAATTTGCGTTAGATGGATAGATTAATTTTACATAATTGCTAGCTACCTATTTTTCTACTTAATTACTACAATAATTTTACATTTTTATATTGATATTATCTAAGCAAGTTTTATTCAGTAATATCAGTAAAGTATGTTTAATCTATTTAAATTCAAAACTGAAAATAAACGTAAGTTTTATAATTAATCATTTAACATTAAAAACGTTACTAAAGGAATGCTTATAATATTATAACCCAATAATTATACAAAAGCAATTTATTTATAATTTGAAGTTATAATAATATTGCAGGTCAATCAGTGAGCTAAATAAAATGAACTAATAGCGAATTTAAAGATCGGTAAAAAATAAAAATGGTAATACCACTAGCATAGAAAAAATTTTGTTTCGGTATCAAGCGGATCATTTGGTAAGATAATGAGGCCAGGCTGTTTTTTCGTCAAATATCTTCCATTAACTACTACCTGTACTCAAGAAAAAGATCTCCAAAAGATAAAAAAAAGAAAGGAGAAAATGAAAAAAGGGATCAAAATCCAATGCTAATAATGGTTATCCCGTAAGGAGCGTGAGGCCGCGGGAGGAGGTAGTGACTCGGTAATTTTCGTGAAATCGCGGAGTAAAATGTCTCCGGAGAATCGAGAGACGTGGCGGTGCGTCGTGTACGCAGCGGTAGTCCACTCGGTGTCAGTGGGTTGGTGGTATTCATCGGGAGCCGGTGCACACGTGACAGGACGATACAAGAGCAGTTACAGCTTATATCGCTAGGCCCAGCCTCTGCTCTCGATGATCGCACGATCACACATTCGATCTCGCCGATTGGCTCACCGACACATCCTTGGAGACGCGCTTCATTTCGGTCCCCGATTCTTAGATTCCATCCGTGTTTCATTCTTACGGCTACCGGGAGGAATCGTAGTATTGATGGCAGATGTGATGGAGAGAGGAGCTTTTCACTAAGGAGAAAATCTGCGATTCGTAAAACCTGGTCATTTCTCGATGATTTCCTTAACGGTTTTCAGGTGATAACCACCATGCTACGCGTTTTTAAATTAAGCTCATTTTCATAAAGGCAGTAAATTCAATCAGTTATTTGATCGTTGAGATTAACGGAACGAATTATCTATTTCCGTCCCAGTGTCTTATACGAGCTCAGATTTACAAATGTGCTTATCAAATTGAACTGCGATAAATACTTCGCAAAAGCTGCTCGATCATCTAAGAGATAACGCCATCAGTCCATCCAAATATTTTCACACGTGGAGAAAAGTTTGGGTGACGTACACTTTCACGTTCTCTTCCTTTTTGACATTATGAGCGGATCAGAATAACCACGGGATTTGGAACTTAATGTTTAGAAATCCTATTAGAATAGATCATCAGGCATAAGCAGCTAAAATTTAGGACGAAACGAAGAAAAATAATTCGTGAATTTCAATTTGCATCGATGGCACAGTCGCATCTGAATCAGCATTCCCACGCACAAACTTGACGGTAATACAATATATTAAAAGATGAACAAGATATGATTTTTTAATAATTACTCGTTTCTTTCTACTGCAGGTCTTGCAAGGTGTACGTAGATGAAGAAGGTAAGCAATAATAGTCGAAGAGAATGAGGAAGGCCACGTCAAGAATATCCGATTCATCTGATAAATCGCGTACGCACCAAAGCAATAACGCGCTCCGCGCGTTAATGACAATGAGGTCGGAGCGATGCGAGACAAACCACTCCCCGATTACATTAGTGATTCTTAAGGCATCCTAGAATAAAAATGCATTCTCAGCTATTGTGTCCCCCGCTCATCGCCCCTGGATCTTCTGTCCATGCCAAGTAGACACGCACTTCCAACACCCATCTCTCCCTCGCCCCAACCTCTTACTTTTAACTTCGACTATTCGTTTCTCTCTCCTCTGCTCATTTGATCCCTCATAAGCTTTGCCTTTTTTCCTTTCATCTATTATACGTCGAGCTCTCGGCTCGCTCCCTAACTAACCTCTCCCTGTCAGCATTCTTTCCTTCTTCTGTTCCGGTGTTTTCATTTTCCCCATTAAATGCAACACTTACTTCGGCGCCTGTGCCTATGTCAATACTCTTCCAGTGGAATCTCCTGTAGTTTCGAAAGGCTGATGTGCACCCCGTAGAGTGTAAATGTAAATGTAAATGTAAATGTAAATGTAAATGTAGATGTAGATGTAGATGTAGATGTAGATGGACATGTAAATCGTAGAGGGGACTAGAGCGAAATGAGAGCCCGCCTCGCATCCGTATCGCGTATCGGTATCGGGCATTCCTCATCTCAGAACCAATGGGCCACGGTGTTAAAATATCTGGCGAAAGAGTGTCATTGCAGCTGTCGCGTGCGCATGCACCGAACGAGGAAAAATAGTCAGTTAGCGTTATTGCAGAGAGTCCGTGGCTACGTATACGCGGCCGATCGGCCGCGCTAAGTGACTTCGAACTAATTGGCATCGCAAGTTCAGCTAATGAAAGGCTTGTCATGGGGCGAAAGTGCCGTTTTTATAAGCGAAATAGTCACGGTGCCGGGGCCCTAGGTCACCTTCACCTCCGAAAGCAGTACCCCCGCGCTCAACGGCCTGGTCAGGAAAAAACGGTGCTCTCCCGATTTTTCAATTTCCGAACGCAGTCCGGGCGACCGACGCTTTCAGGACGGACAGTAGACGAAGCCGTCGAGGAAAATCGCGTTGCAGCGGCATCAGTCAAGAGCCGCTCGCGGCTAGAGGCAGTTATAGCAGTTATAGCTCCGAGTGAAAACGTCGACCCCCGGCGGGCGACGACTGGCTTCCCAGCGCACACCCGCGCACACACGCGCACACACGCGCACACACAGGCGTGTCCTCGGCACGAACTCTCGGAGACGCTCCACCTCCGCCCAAGTACATTCAGGCTAAAAATGATACGCGACCCGGCTGACGTCAGGCTGCCGGCCAGTCGGAGCTAGTGCACTCTTCCTCTTCCGTCTCGCTCGCTCGTTCGGCGCTGCGTTTGATGCGTCCGATGCGTCAGATGCAGAGGCTCGCACGAGGCCGTCGTCTGTAGGTGTGCGGGCGCATTAAGCGCCGAGTCACCGCTGCTCTTCCACTGCCTGTCTGCTTCGTTCGGAACCTCGGGGCTCCTCCTCGTCGCTCTTGGTTTCGGGATCGCGCGCTGCCTCCGTCCTGCTCTGCTTCGCGAGTATTTTATTACACGCTATGCGCTCAGCTTGCTTCTTCGAATAATGGCGCTCCGTAAAGTTATAATATTTACGAGAGGGGAGTGCGATGTTTTACGTGACCGAGTTTCATTACGCTTAATTGCTCCTTTTTCCTTCTCTATTTTTTACTTTGCCTTATTTTCGTGCTCCTCGGTTCGAATTCACTCGGCTTCATCGCTCGGAAAGCGCCTAACAAGAAAATGGAGAATATCGATTTATAATCTGAACTATTTTCTTACGCTCGATATTATTTAGCTTTGACACCGCGACTTTATTCATCGGAAAATATTAATTTGGCTTCGCAATCGTTACTTGCGGATAAATGTAAGAAAACGAGTATAAAACGTGAAAAGTGTGCGAAACGAACGTTTAATGAGGTTCTTATGGTAAACGCTAATTGGTCTCGGAACGGCTTGTGCTTTTAAATGCCACTCGATAACTCCTATCTTTATGAGAAAACGTTGCTCTGCATTTCAAATACTCGAGCGGATTGAAAAGCAATTGTCCCGCATTTGTTTACTTCAAACTCTTGTGCTTTTATCTCAAGTCTCAAAAGCTTCCAACTTCGCTTCGCCTACGCAACAAGTATTCGTGACTTATAATTTGCTACAAACTTTCAAGAATTCGATACGCACGTTGTGAAAACATTATGTGTTAGAGAAAACTACCACAATACGTTATGCTGTTCGATTAACGCAACAATTATCTAGTCGTAATGCATTTATATTTTGTGACTTACTAATTGCACTTTAACAACAACTATGAAGCGCACAATTTTTATTGCGTCTTTATCGCCACCGAATAAATTTAATTTAACTTTCAGTAAGTAAAACACAAATTTCTATCGGCCGCGCGTTTACCTGAATTCTACCTCTATTCTATTAATTGAACATTCTTTCATATTGACATTGATTTGCTTAATTATAAAATAGTACTCGGAACAATTATAAATTAAAGAAAAGAAACTACGGTAATTATTAAGTGCATGTATTCCCTATATCAAAATTGAAGCCAACCCCATTTATTTCCGCTGACTCGTGTGCACTTGTTTGATATGGTGTGCATACGACTGCGTATAACAACGAAATACTGTCTAAGATCACTTTCTTTGGTCAATTTCATTTCATCAACGGACTATTACTGCTTCATGGTCGATTAAAAGTAATTGGATATAATGGAGAATTTTAAGCGCACCTAATCAAATATCTACTTCAAAATATATCAACACAAACATAACCAACAGAAAAGCGTGCCTCGTTAAATTACAAATCTTTTGTTCAACTGCTATTTCTATATAAAATCTAGAATTTATTTAATGTTATATTAACTTTACTCTGATATATAATTATTTTTTAATTCTTTGGGTAACAACAAAATTATATTATTCTTTTCTAGAGGTAAACACGAAACCTTTTCATAAATATCCTTCGTTAAACTTTATTAAAAAAATTATTACAGATGATATATACTTATTGTAGATGAGAATAATTTTCCGATTTACAATCATTTGTCAACTGCATTGAGTTTAACTGTTTCTCGTGAACTTTTTGTTTGATCTGAAGTTACAAAATATAACGATTTTCATTATTTTTTAATATGCTACTCTTACAAAAACGACAATGTCAATATTGATTTTTAATATCTTCACAGACAATTCCTTGATACTAACCATTCGTATGTAACAACGAATATATACAATTATAAACAAATTCGCTTAATTAAACTGCTGTTAATACACAAAATTGTGAAAATAACGTATAGTACATTATTAAATATTGATTAACTATCAAATTCGATGCAGCATAAATGCACAAACTTATGAAGATATTTGTTACGATTGTTACGAAAGATATCCGACTTCTTACACTAAGTCAATATAATTATTGTTTCCATTCAATAAAGCTTCAGAGATTACGTTAAATAAATATTGTTTACTAATTTTCAATCAATTAGTTCTTTGAAAAATCAATAAAACATTAAGAAAGAAAATTTTTTTTTTAAATGCACCAAAAATGATGATTTCTAATATTAAGAAATACATTTTTAAAAGTTGTTCAATACATTTGGAAAAATATCAAGTGAAACAAAACGCAAACTATTTTAAGTATATAAAGGCTTGAAGAATATTTATACGAAGTATAAGAAACGTTTGAATTAATACGTATTAACTGTAAGTAATTGAAAAATGTTTAATGTAATCAATAAAAATGTGATACATCTATACTTAAGTGGGCGTATTAAAATAAAATCTAAGTCTAAAATTACAATCTCTTACTATTTATATAAGTATGCATTTTTAACGACATCAATGTTACTTACGTAATTGGAAATAAGTACTATTTCTGTAATAATGCTAAAAAAATTTTATAAAAATATCAAATAGTACTGTAAAGCAAGTATAACTCGTACATTCTTCAGTAATTAATCTCAGTAATTAATGGTAGTTTAATATTCAAAAGAGGTTTAATTCAATATGATTTTTCACCCCTTAAAAAGAAAATGTTTAAACTTGATAATTATCGAGCACTATCAAAGAACTGTTACATTGGTACGCATTCTCTTTTAATCGTATTCCGAATACACTTTCTCTCTGTTTTCATTTAGTTCATCAGTGAATCGTTCGATCATCTTCAAGTTTCTCTTCTCCTTCAAACTCTTAAGTCTGGCTTTAAACAGTTAAAGTAGTTTGCTGTATTTGGGGTACATTTAAAAAATGACCAAGTGCTGATTTCGATTTTATCTGAATACAGCTCTGGCAAATAGTGCGAGTACTGATGTTATTTATACGAACATGTGTTTAAAAGCTATTCAATCTTCTATTCAAAACTGCAATACTATTATGGAAGATAATTGAATTTCAGCATTGGATTAAATCGAGCTTTTATAAAGATCGATTAAAATTGGTAAAGCAGTCCAGTTATAATAATAAGAATTAAGGATTCCACGTTCCCAGATTAGATGTACAAGCAAATACTTATTATTTCATCGTTAATATAACTTGAAACTATTTGAGAATCGTTTGAGTCTGCAATAAGCAATCTCAATTCATTCAATTAAATGACAATAAAACTTAAGAATCACCCTTAAATTAAACAGGATATACAATAACTTGCATTAGGACACCTTTTTTATGTTTGATGCAGACTATTTAAGAACACGACTATGCCTCTAAATCACAGAACATAAAAGCAGTTGAGTAACATATAAAGATCTGTTCGAAATAGGATAGATTTATGAGAGTTTTAATTAGTTGTCACAGCAAAAGAAAATACAACCACAGAACTACGCACTCTGAATAAATAAAAAACATCGTTAAAACGTAGACAGATAATCTTTGAATGAATAGTAATTATGAATAAGCTTCTAATAATAAACGTACAGAGTACAAATATAAAATTAAATACGAATGTAGAAAACAGTTTTGTTTTCCCGTAAAAATGGAACAATTAGGCTGAGTAGGTCATTCGATTGATTCTTAAGAACTAAGGGTGGTGGGGAAAAGTGAGAGAGAGAGAGAGAGAGAGAGAGAGAGAGAGAGAGAGAGAGAGAGAGAGAGAATTGGAGAGAGTTCTGCCCGCTTTACGCTGTATCAGATCCTTAAAAGGTCATCGAGTTCCTTGAGAATGCGCGAGGGTATCCATTTCGTTGCGTACACCTACATCGGTACGGGCTGCGGACGCCCGCAACTATCGTTGTGCGTACGCCAGCGCGCACAGCCAAGGGCATCGGAATTTCCGAGGAGCGGCGCCATGGCAGCTAGAACGAAAGAATAAGTGACGGCGGTGATGGCAGCGAGGATCGTGCCAGAAATACTGGTCACTTACCGATATTACGGTTGCGTAAGCGTGTAGTTGTCGCCATGTACCACGGATAAATAGCTATTGACTTTTATTCCAAGCGAACTTCGAATGAATGGACGGCAGCTACCCACGCGCACCGGTACCAAACAGCGTGCTTTCCTTTCCGCCATTTTTCTGGCGAATCTTAGCGCACAATTGCGCTTTACTGTCAATGGTCCTGTCTATTGTTTTGTTCGTTGTTCGTTTCGTTTGGCTAAGAAACGTGAGCCAATGGCAATTTTCTCCAAAATGACTGACTTTCGTTGGAGGACACTTAATGTACGCACTTTCGATTGCCACGAAAAAGAAAGCTCTCCAATTATTTACCAAAAGCAATTACAGGTTACGGGTTACACATAAAAAAATTATTCGAAAAAGAAGATACGTGAATAAGATTCGATCGAATGCATAGCTCCAGTCTGCATTATTATACTCTTATACTTTTGAACTTTTCGAAAGAAAAAAAGTTTCTGATTTTAGAATGAATTGTTAGTTTACAATTTTTTTTACCAAATGGAAATTTGAAATTAGCTAGTTATTCGTTTGTCTCAATTCATATTTAATTGTTTATTATGTGTTTAAATGATCATTTACATATAATTATTTGCTCTTTATGCCTAAAAGACTTATTAACTTTTTCAACTGCAATTTCGTTTTGACTCTATAAATATTTGCGCATGGTAATATTAAAGATTTTTTCTTTTTCTTTTTCTTTTTCTTCTTCTTCATTTTCTTTTTCGACATAATATAAGCATGTATATAATTATATCTATCTACTGCATATTGATATTGAATAAAAGCACGTTAAATTAGATGAAAGTAATAAAACGTGTTATAACATAAAAGGATATAAAAAAGAAAGGAGGGGAGGATGTAATTTACTAAAAAAAACTTAAAAGAAAAATTTAACTGACAAAGAGATTACTAGGAACTTAACCGGAACTGTTAAGTTTCAAGAATAAGATGATTGCGCAATGTCGTTTGCGACCTCAGAAAAATTGTCATTTTATATGACTTGGTAGTGCAACGATATTAATTATAATTTTATTTATTAATTATAACGATATTATTATAATTAATGATTTTTTTGTTGTCCTACCAATTGATCACCTACTAAATTACACGTTACGTCGAACGCTTTGCACTTAATGGAAATGTCGATTACGTGTCTACTAGAGCTGTTTTCACTAAATTTAAATACGTTTACTATTGTACAATGTCGAGGTCATTCTCACTTTTCAACACTCTTTGTATAAACAAATATTGAATTTCAATAAAACCGGTTCATAATTCTGTTGTTGACCCTCGTTGCAGTTGATCAATCACGCGATTTGTTGAAAATGGATGAGTCTTTTTAAAAGATAAAACGGCAGAGGAAAATTAAGTTAAGCTGGATAAATGGATAAATTTTTTGGAAAAAATTCACTTCATCGACTAGAATATTTTATAATCGATGACAAAGGGAACAGTATTATACTAGAATGTTTAGAATTAAGAAAGGTTACAGTGGAGTGAGTTCAGTATTTGATTACGTTTGATCAAAAGCGTAAACCATTATATTAAGAGCATTTGTTATAATATTTAAATGTAATTCAGAAACATTATAGCTTTATTTTATAATGCTTGATAAAATTAGGATTCATAATTACAAGTGTGAAAGAACTAAAATAAAAGAATCAGGCTGCACTAGGTGAAATTGCTAATAAAAAGACAAACTACTATATTCAGCAGAAATACGGCATACTATATATTGAAATATTACTTGCTTAATATTTACTGACTTTCTGACGACGGTAAAGCAATATAATATAATAATTAACCAATGTATTGTATGGTTTCGTTGTTTCTTTTAAATGGGAAACCGTCATGAAATTAAACTCTTTTCAATGGAAATTTTTTTTAAGACAACGCATCAATTCACTCTTTTCGTACTTATTGCACCTACTTAATACATTTAACAACCTAGAGAATTCCTTTACGAAATGAAAGATTGATAAGAAAAGATTATGTCAAATAATGACATCTCGTAAAAGCAATTGAAAATTTTAACAGCTCTGATATCTTATGGTGAATGGAGGAGTAGATTGACCAAGCCTGAAGATTTTTTAACTGAATGTATAGACTTGAAAGAGAATC
Organism: Wiebesia pumilae; assembly: GCA_018907045.1. NCBI lineage: Eukaryota > Metazoa > Arthropoda > Insecta > Hymenoptera > Agaonidae > Wiebesia > Wiebesia pumilae. Next base: position 3,746,629 of record JACCHZ010000105.1, on the reverse strand, counting down.
GACAAGTGAAAAATATTTCTTCTGAAACGTTAAGTACTTCTTATTGAACAGTCGAATATTGAATTATCAAACGATTCTCGTACACTACGGTACGGTACCTCCAAAGGATCCTACCACGTATCACAATGTAAGTTAACTAATATTTTGACGAGGTACTGAAAACTATTTTCGATGTTACTATTTATAATGTAGGTTAATCTGTCATGTTAATAAACCTGAAATAAACATTTTAAATAATTCTTATCTTTCGTGTAAATAATAAGTTTGATTAATCATAATAAATATTTACTTTGTTTTTTAATGCGTCAAAAGTGCATATTAAACTCATTTATCGAAAAACATAATAAAGAATTAAAATTTAATTAAATAAAAAAATAGAAATTAAAATGAAATATTTTCTGACGCATTAGTACAGTTTATAGTAAGCTGGAATCTAATTTCTTAAAATATAATTGTTAATTGAAATGTGTCATTTTAAAGAATAAAATTATTGTACATTAAAAAGAATTTAACATATCGCTGTACCAATTCTAATTAGAGACGCTTTTTTACAATCTATCGTTCACTGCGTTTATCATGTATATTTTCGCAGTTCGACGTGCTCACCCGTATCAACAGACAAAAAGTAATCGTGTGCCTTAATATAATGCGATACGCTGCAGTGATAAGAAAAATTGCGTTTGCTATAATATTTTGTCAACTAGATAAGTTGTAAGCTAAAACAGCCGGTGCTCCCTCGATAACGAATTTTATCCATAATAAAAAATGTCAACAATATATTTCGTCTTAATATTATATTGTCTTTTACTTTTAAAATTAATAAAATAAATGTATAACAAGTAATTTTCATAATCACAGTCTATTATTAATAAATATAAAAAAGAAATTATATTTTGAAACAGTGAATCCATTATACTTAAAAACAAAGAGGTACATACTTCATTATGTACATACAAAATTCAATAAAAAATCAAGGTATGATTACGAAAATAAATGGTTTTCTGTAATAGAAAAAAGTAATAGGAAGTAATTATTGCAAAAGATTATCGCACAGTAACATGGTTGACATATACTGACACTGACTTTACATTTTATAGAAGCATTGTACATTTTTATTAACGAAAGGAAATCAGGTTTATAAATGCCGAAATGATTTCAGGCGAAAGTGATAATTTTCAATTACAACGTAATACGATATTTTCATTCGCAGTTGAACATTAATGCAAGGTCGTCGAATGAAATCTTAATATTTTAATTAATACCGATTAAAAAAGCTTAATGACTAGATAGGCTGACAGTAACTTAACGGTAAGAAAACTGAATAATATGTAGCCTTCTTATCGTATCATAGATTATTTGAATCGCACATTTAAATCTTAACAATCCGGCATGAATAAAACAAATTTCTCATTTAGATATTATTAACTAAACATAAAGAACTTATTAAAAGTAAAAATGAATTTTAATGTTTCCCATAAAGCATGTTCAATGTTGATTTAATTCAATATTTATGTGCAAGGCGGAGACAGAATCAAAGAAACAATGAATGCATAATAAAGTTGAAAAATAAACTACAGTTTTTCTTATACGCGTAATAAACTTTTAGAAAATAGCAAGTAAATCTAATCACTTTATTATTATAGAGACCCAAAATACATGTGTAAGCTGAGAGTAATAATGACAGATGGCGTGGATAGTTAATAATCGTTTTTATTTTTAACATAAATTAACGGACGAAGGAAAAAAGAAATGATAAAGTTTTAAAAGCGATTAGAAAAAATGTCGAGAAAGAAAGGACGATTGGCGAGCGTTAACGATTTAAAAGTGTAATGCACACAACTACACAGTCAAAACGGTCATTCAAATCGACGTGACTGCTGTGACCAAACACCAGCTAGCCAGAACCTACTAACCAGCCAGAAAACGTCGAGCCGGGCGGAGGGATAACATTCGGGTGCAATGGGCGCCTAAAATTCATGCGCACATCGGCCCTAGCAAAGTACGCACGTGGTCCAAATTCACAAGTACTTTGAACCAAGTATTGGCGCAAGGAGAAAACAACAAAAAAGAAAAATCAACTTGCAAATTTCTATATTTGTTGGTTCGCAATGATGAGGAAAAATAATAACCAAGTTTTTGACAATCAACTGAAAGCGAGACGAGCAGCATTTTCAACATTAAAAATCAGCGCACAACCTGCATTCGTGAAATGTAAATCGAGCAAGTTTCTTTTGGTATACTTCGTTTTTAGGTTTTATATAACCTCTTAGTTGCAGGCGTGCAATGCTATCGATAAGGAAGAAAGTCATGTTGCGGATGTGAACGAGCATCGTTTGAATGTGAGGTTCGAGGTACCTTTTTTAAATGTACTTGTTTTTGGATCTGGTAAGAGATTCGCACAATAACCGATAGCAGTGAGAGTAAAGGAATATATAAGCGTCTGCAAGAGAATCGCAATCAGCTTATTGATAAGTGGACTACTGCATTCGCCTGAACGAAGGATCGATAAAAACTTTACATTTTCTGAACATACATAGATAATAATATTTGAAACAATATTTTATAATAATGCCTAAAAAGATGTATTATCAACGAAAATGTATAACGTCTGCTATCTCACAAATTAAATCTTTAAGGTCTTTTTCCTTCGTTTCTAAGGTTAATGAGTGCATTCATCGTTTGTATTGATCGGAGTGTGTTCTATTTGCAAGATAAAAAATATCATCGATAACTGTAAATCCAAGGTTTGTCGAGAGTTGGAATACGTAAATCTTCGAAATCGAAATAGAATCTTAGATTTTAGTTTAGCTTTCCTTTGACACGATGCGTAAATACATAATACGTGTGACAAAAGAGAGAAAGAGGTAGTACAGGAAAGAAGGAGGGGGACAATTGTTCTCATCTGCAAAACTTGGATCGGGGTTCAAAGGATCATCGGTCATCGCTTTGTCTTTCGTTAAAACTCCTGCACTCTCCAGATATATATTATTCATAAAACATATGCGACTGATTATGCAAATAAAATGTGACATTTAAGCGTCGCTATGTATATTCACATTTAATTCTAATAAAAGGGTAGCTGAGATGCTTTGGATAGATTACGTAATTATCGCTAAAAACACAAGCCTTATGGGATATAATATCAATATTAAAGTATCAATATTATTTAAATACATTTTTAGGTATGACTGACACTGACCTCGATTTGAAAATTATGTATGTATATGTGCAACGAAAGACTTTTAAGAAACAAACTGATCTTTCTTTACGCAATATCGCTTTTTTCTGCTCCTACTGAATACATAGCCACTTACTACCAAATCTTTGTAAAATTCTATAATTTAAAAAAGAATATTTTGAAAATAAATTTTCGTGCCATTTTATCGATACAAGCTTAAAAAATATATAAAATTATGCAGTTGCTTTACTCCACAAAACTCGTAAAGAAAATCTCCACTATTAGTGTAGCAAACAACAGGGAATCAAGTTTTTACTATAATTGTATTATATAGAATTTTGAATTCATCAATAATAAAAGAATCCATTAATATGTAATAATTAATATCTCTAATTGACTTAAAATGCAATTAAAATTGATAGAAATGAATTTTTTGCAATTGATATGGGTTTATAATTTTTTCATTAATGTTTGAATGCAAATATTCATAAACACGTATAGACTCTATTAAATTTAGTTTTATTATACTTTGATTATTTTTAAAACAAAAGACATTAATTATATTTAATATCAAAGAAACATATAATTACGAAAATTCCCAAATACTTTACTTTATTTAAAAACGTATTCGTGAGTAAGAATTAAAGGAAACAGAATTAGTAACGAGAACATGGTCATTTACTTTTACATGATTTTGTGACCATTTACAAATCGTATGAATTATTGATAAAGAAGAATTTTAGTTTCCTAATATAACGTCAACATAATTTTTATCTACTTGCATATTTATTTAATAAAAAGTTGTTATAAATGGTAATAAACTTAAATCCAAAATCTTATTCGAATGAACCCTTATTCAGACATATGAATTTAGAAAAAAAATCTAAATTCGTTATAATTTATTTTAAGGAAATGTTCTAATTTAGTCGACAAATTGTTCAAAGAATTGTGAACCATTCTCATGAAATGATTAAAAGAAAACGGCGTCAGAAGTAGAAATTTGAATAATTGAGAAACAATTTTATATTTGGTATGCTTTCGTATTGTTGAATACGTACGCTTTTCTGACACTTCTGTCATATTCTCATGTATATATAAATTATAAATCATACGAAGGATATATTCTTTTATATTTTCGAGAATTTAAGGCTGTTATCGCTATTTTTTGGATGCATCGAAAGTTTATTGACGGTTTTTATGAGTGAATTTTTCGTATATGAATGAACGCAAAAGAACTGCTAAATCATTAGGAAATCTTGCGCCAAATGCTGAAGAATAATCGAATTGGAATAACGTAACATGCAATTTTCGTTGTTCGAATAAATAGAGTCATTCAAATGCACATTATTTAATACAGGAAATTGAACTATCGCGCGAAAGAAAAAAATCAAGTTATTACGTTTGAATAGTTAGTTATCGAAAGAAGCAGAGACGCATTATTTTCGTTGGTATACGATAAATGTTATCTTTCAATAGCGACGTAATAAATCTGTGAAAAAACTCGATCGTGATCGAAATAGCGCTCAGTCAATGAATCAAGAGGGAAAATAAAAGCGAAGGAAAAAAAAGAAGCGACACCCTAGAAAAATCTGGCTCGCCAAAACAGTGGTTGTAATGCGCAAGCGAGACAACGACATTGGAGGCCACACAAGTGTGCATCGATAATGCAGCAGTTGCAGCAACAACAGCGGCAGTAGGCGCTTATCAGTAACGAAGCAACGACTTTACCGGAATCTTGCGTGAGAATGAACGAGCGAGTGCGCGCCGTACTTCACCGTCAAATCGTTATCTGTCGAATTTCAAGGAGAACGACAACTACGAGGACTACGATGCGTGGAATAAAGCATCCTTATCAGTAGACAAAATTAAATTTTACGACTCTTTTTACTTCGAGACAAATGAATGCAGTTAGCGGAGCGCGCGAATAATAATGTTCGCATAGCGCGAAAAGCAACTTATGATAGATATTTGTAATCATTTGATATCGCGCACGTACGTGTCTCATAAATATGCTAAATTACCTTAAAAGTTATGCACCAACACTAAACTTGGAAACTGTTTGCATGTCAATTATTACTTATATTCTTTCAACTGTCTCCGATTGGATGCTTTCGAGTAAAAAGTCATTGTAGGAAATTTAGAGTTTAAGTTTTGTAGCATACTTTTTGATAGCCTACAATCAAACAACCAAGTAACGCTCTTTTGTCATGAATAGCTTGTTTATGAATTTGTAACAGTTGTGATAACAAAGGCTTAAAAGAAAACGATAGTATTATTATAAGTTGTAGCTTACGCAGTAGAAACCTTTAAAAAGTTTTGCGGACTATATTATGCTGCTTTATCAATTATACTTACCTTTAAACAGCACGTTTTTCAGAGACAACTCTATCCATATAATTGTTTGCGTTAACAATTCAGCGATTAATCACCATAATATATTATTAACTAACTTTTGTCTTTTTTCAATAAAATAATCGGATTACATTACTGTGTTGCAGTCGTTGTGCTCTAGTTTCTTGATTTATCCTCTCAAGTCACATAAGTCGACGTTTTTCGCACAAATTCAAGATTCATTTTAAATTATATCGATTTATTCTTCAGTTCTTGACTTGCATGATTCATTTCCATTTTAATCCAACTGAATGCACAAACGCAGATAGATACAATTATGTAATTACTTTGGAAATACACATGCCAAGCATTTGTTCTGTTAGAGATTAATGATTAAATATTCTCGGTAAGGTATTACTTTCATTCTATTCTTACGAAAAATAGAGAGTACAGAAAATAATTATTCTTAGTGAAATTATTTCTTTTCTTTTGTATTTCGATATTTTTGCAATGGAAAAATTTTCTAGGATTATTTAATGTATAAAAAAATTCGTTGAAAAATTAACTATAGTTCCGAAAAAAAATACTGATTTATCCGTGTTTTGTAGATACATCGAATGTATTTTATGAACCAGGCAGTATTAATAAAACGCATTATTAATTTTCGCGTCGTATAGTTTCTTTGTATAAATGCCTCTAGAGTCATTAATAAATAATTTAAATTATTTATACATTCAACTTCAAAAATAGACTTAGACTTTACTAAATAAAAAATTATCTCTTTTATTTTCAATTTAGAAAACGTTTCGATTTGAAAACACAGAAATATAAAAGCACGTTGTATTATCCAGTAAATATCACATTTAGATATCAGGCTTTTATGAGAATTATTTTTTTAATATAAAGCATTATTACTTTTACTATTCAAATATAATTAAATATCCCTTTAATAATAAAAGAAGCTTTTGTGAAAAGGTTAAAGGGTTTAAGTCCAATTTAATGAAATTGATTTTTACAAAAAATTTACCTAATGACCTACTGATTAATAGGCAAAAATATTAATCAATGATTGAAAATATAAAATCAATATAAATTCACCATATAACTGTCATCCTAATTTATTCTTATTATTATCATCAAGATGCTCTAAGTAGAACTATTAAGATATTTATAATTTTTATTGTGCATACTTTTGTGTTCATCAAACCTATGCAGTAATGTAATTGCTCTAGGCCATCCTCGATAGTCATAAATTCCCTAAAAGTACACAGGAAGCGTTTAAAAATATAATTCTCCTGAATATTGCCAAAATTACGGGATTTGCTTTTTTAAAAGGCATATTTATATCCTCGATCATTCTTTTGCAAAGAAACACGTGCCAAATAGCTGGAAAGAAAAATGTTGAGACGGAATTGGGAAAGCTTCTACAAGCGTTATGCACGATAAATTGATGTGACTGTGTTCATGTCTCATATTCTTCGTGCATTCGACCGTTCGTTCGTCGGATCCCTCGAGTGCAATCGATAAGCCAAAACAAAGACGGAAAGAGAAAAAAGAAATTAAGTAGAGTGAGAGAGGGAGCGGAAAGAAAGATAGAGAGGGAGCCAAGGTCTGTTATTTCTGAGAAATCCGTGGGTGAAATAAAGAGAAAGAGAAGAAAGACAAAAACAACAAACAAGAGAGCGAAAGAAGTACACGTATATATTTGCTCAGGAGTCTTTTGCTCTCGGCGATCGCTGTCCTCGATTTTTCTTTAGACCCCCTCCCTTTCTTTACCAACGATCTGTCACCACTGGTCTTTTCATCGCTACCTCTCACTAGCTTTTAAATTCTTACGAGCACATTTTCTTTTTTAGTCGACTGTTACTTGAATGCGTCGTCGTCGTCGTCGGCGTCGAGGACACTGTTAAAAGTGCAGTACCACTTCATCGATTCGAGTGCATCTAGGACGTTCAAAGCCAAAAATATATAACTTTGAAGATTACTTTGCCTTTCGATGTCTTGCTTAGCCCCGTTTCACAATTTTACACATTTATTTGCATTGATTGATATCATTGCTTTTATATTTTTTTTTCACTCTCGCCTTAACTCACTCATTCGCATTTTAACATATTTTCTAATAGTTTTTTAATAGGCGGTGACAACTGATATTGCTAGCATACTCAGAAAACGGTATCGCGTTATTTACTGTTAATTAAGCTTTGTACTTAAATTAAAATAGCCATTTTTACGCTTTAAGAGGTACACAGTATTGAGTAATGTACTACTTTAAATAATTATTAATTAAATCTGATATGCACATGAACAGATATACAATGTGTGTTAGATTCTACTTAACCTACTTGATTAAAATTTAATAGTAACTAAAGAGTTTTTCAGCGAGAGTTATTATTAATTAACATCCATATCGGAAACGGTTACTATGCCTCTTTAGTAAAGGCATCCGTTATTATAATTCGAAGAATTTGTTAAATAAAAGTATAAAATCTGCATAAAATAGTATTAATTACTTCTGATTCGATTTACCATTATACAATATATTTGTATGAATTAAGTATGAACATAAATGAATTCTTAATAAAATAAAACAACCATTGATTTAATAACAGCTATGTAACTGTTAATAATTTCTTGGTATGAAAAAATGATAATACTCTTATTATGTTATTAAATAGTGATTATAATAATTATAAGTTACTTTGAAAATAATTTATTGAATATATTTGTTATACATGATTTATGAAATCTTCACACGACCAAATCTTGCACTGAACTTGTACAGTATTAAAATTTTATTATACCAATATTATAAAGATATTTATAAAGCAATGTTTTAAAAGTTTAATTTAAACATACTAAAATAATCTGAGTTACATAGTAGAAACGAATGTGGAATTTGAAAGCATATGTAAAGAAACAAGGGAAAGCTGATTATTTTCCAGGTTATGTGTTATTTTCTGTTTATTTAGTATGCTTATAAGACCTTCACTTATCGTCCTATTGAAATGTAAAGTCATGTATTAAAATGGATTTTCCAATGCAAATAATAAGATATTTTACGCAAAAAAGAAAAAATGAAGATAAGACATAATTATTTTTTAAAATATAAATATCTGTACAAGATTTAAAATTACACATGACTTTTCCTTTGATTATTAACATGTAGAGTGCCGTACAAATCTTCAATTATAGCATCGACCGCGCAATCGACACAAAATGTTCACAAAATGTTTCTATTTTAATAAATTTTTTCTCACTGCTCATTATTCTAATAAAATACACGTGTAGTCGTTATTTTAAAATCAAAGAAATTTGAAGTAAATTTAAGTACTGAAAATAATATAGAAGCTAAATTTATTCAATATGAACGAGAACATTAAAAAATATAAAAATGAAATGATTTATATAAATTTAATTTGAAATAGATCCGATCGTGTAGAAAATAATTTGTTTGTAATAAGTAGTAAGATCTTTAAAAACAAAATCTGGATTGTTTTACAAATGAAATCAAAAGTGTAAACATAGTTAATTGGGTTTTTGAGGTTAGTTTGAGATAAGGTCAGACTAAACGAAGATTAATCGTTCGATAACAACCCTTTGCTAGTATACGAGGGTTGAAGCGCGTTTAGATCTCGCTATTTTAGCAGCCTCAAGGAATAAAAAAACAGTCTTTCGAAAAAATGTCCGCGACTCACTGGAAATGAAAAAACTGCGAGATCTCGGACGGTTCCGTGCATTTTTTGCAAACAATGCAAAACCATTGTTTTCCGATCGAGGCGATCACCTCGCGAAAGAGGACAACAATTCTGCTGTAGTTCGCGATTAATGTTTGTATTGTATAAATCCGCAAAATAAAACACGAACGATTCAGGACCTTCGATTTCTCTCAAAGGCTTCCGTAACGTCGCGCGGTGATCGAAGGGAACATAAAACGAAGTATCATAATACAACCGAATATTCCAAGTCAACGTTAAAGCTATTTTAAAGTCATTCGCACGCACTCGACAGGAAAAATCTCGCGCGAATAGAAAAGTCAAATATCACAGCGTAATCACCCTCGGCTATGACGTTGCTCGTCCGAAAAAACGAGAACGTACGGAAAGAAGAGTGCGTCCGTCGAGGGTAGCGTTAACAAAGATAAAAAAAGCCCCGCTGAGGGTTGAAACGTACATATACAAGTAGGTATGCATATTTATACATAGGTTTATTTGCTTAATGAAAGGAATATTGACATTGCCCTAAGCACCGGGGCTGACGATACTTTCGCTTATGTCGACTTTATCAGGCTTCTTCATAATAATTCGTAAATAGTGCGCCGGAAGTAGGGTCTACACGTTATGTACATTTTCACAATCGTCGCGTCACAAGCAAAAGGGGGAGAAAAGGCCATCTAATGCACTTGGTTGACAGATGAACCAATAAAGAACGTTTCTGAGGCGCACTTTCGAGAAGCGGTAACGACATTCTTAATAACTTCATTCTGCTTGTAATTTTGTAACGAAAACTAAAAAATAGCTGGTCGCCATCGGTCCAATCGGCGTTCAGGGTAACGATATCTAGGGGGTCCACCTCAACGAGCACACGATCGCAATTCGTACAGCTGATCGTTAACCAATTGGGGCGAATGGAAAGCAGATACTCACAAAATGCGCCTCGCTCCGTGGTGTAGAATGCACCAGGATGCAGCGGTAACAACTTCGACTTCGGTGTCACACACTATACACTACGGGGACGGCGTCAACACGTGCACGATACACTCGACTTTTCCCGGAGCGTAGGGCACTCGCCCTCGCAAGCACGACCAAAACAAGAAAAATAAACTAACAACGTACGCGTGGAGAAAATTCCAGGCGCAAAAGGCGGGACAGGGGGCTCGATCTCTCGCTTTCCTCAATCAGTAAACATCGCGCACTGTCGTCGGCGATGTCTAGCCGATGGCGACTGCGACTACGTGTGGCGTGCCTTTCCTAACTCGTGCACTGTGTCTCTCTCGCTGTCTACCTCTCGTTTCTGGACGTCGACGAGGCTACGAAGGCGATGAAGACGACACGACGACCAGAAGTTGTTTACCCTGCGGCACTTTCTTACTTTCTTTCTCCGCCACTTTTTTCTCTTGCGCGCGCACGCAAGGCGCGCTGAGATCGCTTGGATGTACACAAGCAATGCTCCCCTTGTACTTTAATTACTTCCCTTGTAGCGCGAATCACAAGCGCTGCACGACGAGCAGACGGCGACTTTACTCTCGTCTCTCTCCTCGTCGCGTGGAGCACCCGAGGAGGTTTGCGTTTAGATTCCCCGCTCGCGGGGCTCGCGAGGCATCACAGGGGTGCTCCTCGCGGTCGATCGAACGCCGACGACTTCCTTTCTTCCTCTTCTCCTCGTCCTCTAGTGCTACACCACACTACACACGCGCGCGAGCGTTGTAGTTCACGATTTCACGTTTAACAAAATATGTTTGAAAGCTTTATAAAACGACGCACTGTGCGAGTGCACGCGCGCGCGCTCCCTATGTTTATAAAGTGTGACACGCGGGTCAGAGAGCGAGGGAACGGGACGACAGCGTAACGCTTCCTTCCTCCACCGCTTCGTTTGGTTTTTCCCCTTTTTTCTTTTTATCCGACACACATCCAACCTCCACTTTCCACTTTGAGTGCAAACGCGCAACTGTGCCGTCGAAAGGCGAATGCTGCGCCGGCGGCTGTTTCTGCGAGCAGCCGCCGGGTGGCGCCAGCGTCGACCCATGCTCCCTCTCACGGGCCACGGGCGTGTGTAGGTTAGAGAGCAGCGAACGCACGACGCAAGATAAATACGAGGATTACAAGAGAAAAAAATGCTGGCAATTGGCTAATAGAGGCAAAAGCCCTTGACTTGCATATGCCTAGGCTTCCGCGATCGCTAAGCTTTACATTACAAATTTCGCTCTGTATTATCTCTCTCAATTAATTGCTCCATCTCTCGCGCCTCGAACTTACGTTGTGCGTCAATGTGTCATAGTTTTTCCTATATTCTCTTTCACTAATGGTCTTTTCGTTTTGTACTTTTCTCATTTTTGTCTTTCTCCCAATAGAAGTATGAAATATGAAGAGAGAGAGAGAGAGAGAGAGAGAAATGCGAAGGAAAGGCGCTGAAGTAAAACGAGAGTGCTTTAGTTTACTCGAATTTTGTCCTTTTCCCTCTTCTTTCTCGCTCTTTTTAATATAATTTTCATGTTAATGAATTTTAATTGTTACATGTATACTGACTCGTGCGCGCATACGATTGACATACGAAAATTTAGCTCATTGTTGGTAATTATATTGGCGCTCAACGACTCAAGGTTAAATTAAGGAAACGTATTATTACTGGTTTTTCTCGCTGCCAACTTTTTTATTTATTTGGGCTACCTTCTATCGGGCTTACTGAATGATATCCATTCTATTCAACTAAACAAAAAATAAATGTTACATTCTTATCCATACTTAAATACTTTACTGACAGTACAATTTTTTATTGTCATTCTATTTAAAACTTACTCTTATTCTCACAATTCAGCATAATCAATATTACAAATTATTTTAATTTATTCGTAATTCACTACAATATTGATTTAATTTACAAATTAGGCAGACTTTCCGCTATAATTTAATAAAACATTCGTCCACCTACTTTTATACATTTAATTCTAAAGGTTGAAACATTTTTTTTTAATTAAGCATGTAGTTTTCATTTCTTTTAGATATTAACCAATAACAATTATTGTTCCATTACGTAAAACAAATATTTTTATTTAGAATATTTGAATATTCAAATATTCGTTTTTAATTGATTTTCGTGTTATATTAAAAAACTAAGAATAATTTTAAATATGTACATGGTTTTAATGCAATTATTACGAACTCGTTAAACATTCTGAGCATATTTTTATCTATGCATTGATGTAATCCATATTTCATTCTGTAAGTGAATGTAAATATAGATAATAGTCTCTAATTAATTTGCATGCATAATTCTTGTGACACATGCCTATATGCCTAAGACCTTTGAAGAAAGTTTAATAAAAATATAGAATATAGGTACAGCAAATTTTTATTCATCGCCTGAAATTATACACCAGTCACGTTTCTAAAGCGTAAAACTTTTATATTTTTAATTCAAGATTAAAAATATTAAAAAATAAATTTCAAATTTAATTCAAGTTGCTGAGTCTCATATTTCTCTTCTTTGTAGTCGCATTTATATTCAGAGTATCCCAAATCTTTACAAATCCGATACTTAAAAACTATTTAAAATAGAATCTATACTTTGTATGTAACTTTACGCTTGAAAATACATCAAATAGTAACTGAACCTATAAGATATAAATTCATTTACATTTTATGTTAACTTTGAATTAAATCTATATTTTCATCAGATTATAAATATTTTGCAAAACATTTTTTTATCGGAAATTAAAATTTACATATTATTTAAATTCCACAATTTCTAATTCATCTATAAAAAGTGATTTTTGTCAGGCCTTGTGTAGCTAATTTTGTAAGGTAATTAAAATTTTACTTATTTTGATGTAAATAAATGTCTATTTTGACTTTGCTATTTAAGAACGTAGTAATAGGACTCATAGATGATATCATTATATAGTGTAACATCGGTGTTTCTTATTTTAAGAATGTGAGATATGCTTAAATCTTACGTGATCGTAATCTTTATATAAACGTACGTATAAAGTAAATATTACAAATAATAATATTCAATTGAATAATACATTACATTTATATTATTTATAAAATTTATTTATTAATCTAAACTTCATTTGACATTAAGATTTTTAAGTTCCAACAACTTCTTCAACAATTTTCAATAATTTTTTATAAAGTTTGCTTGATATATTTTCCTTTAGAGTATAAGTATTGTTTTTAAACTTGTTCGTTGATTGGCGGATAAATTAGAAACACTTATTCAAATATAAAACCAAAATAAAGAAAACGTATTATTACAATTATTTAGGATATCTGCAATTAAAAGTGAATTCCAAATAAACTAATTTTATTAATCCGAATAATAGTTATACTATTAAAAAATTTCTCTAAACTTATTGCAATTTTTTTAATAAATTGAAGTTAATATATAGTGTAACAATAATCTTATAGCTATAGAAAACGTCTCTCTTTCTATTAACAGTTCGATTTTACTGTATTGTAAAACTTTGTAAATGCAATGAACAATTTCTGTGTAATTAAATTTATGTAATTGGCTTTATTCGCCATAATAAATGTAAAATAATAAGTTTAACGTAAATTTCACACTTTTAGAGATCATATTTTTTGTAATGCTTCATAGTTTTCATAAAATTGTTAGTAAATACAGTACTAAGTAATCAAATGTCATATATTATACTTGTAAGACTTTCTTCATTACATAAGTACATTATGATTTATTATTAATGCTTGTTACAAAAAATAAATCTCAACATGAAAATAGTATTCCATGGCATAATTTTGTAAACAGTAACTGAAATATCACATAAGAACTAACGTGTTATAGTATTATACATGTATGATTCTTTCATAGCTTCAATAACATTTTTGCACACTTCTTACTGGAATAAATTATGTTTAATAAACAGTCTAAAATTAAACTATAATTAACTTAATCCTTTTTTTAATTAAACTAATTGTTGAAAAAATTGTAAAGTATTGAGTTATTTATAAATTATATAAATTTAAGTTTTTTTTTTTCATAAAAATTATGCTTGGAAACTGAATTTCAGAAATGATATGTTTCATTAAGATAAATGAAAAATATTATTTTTTATAAAATTACTTTAATGCTCGAATAATATTGGATGAAGAAACGATATTCTAATTTTCACTTTGTGAATCCAATACCGAATTCATATCTACAAATACGTATTTTGCCTAAAATGATTGTGTACTTAAATTATATTAGAACCATTGTTGGTATCAAATATATTTTGTTCTAATATATTATTTCTTTCTTTACGAAATATTAATTTTGCAATGTTAATTATTTATTTGTATTAAAAAATACGTAATATCGACCTTTCAGTTTAATTTTAAATTGATAGGATTTATTTTTTGTTCAAATTTTATTACATCCTTTTGATTAAAAAATCTTATAAATTTTGCCATAGCTAAGTAAAATATAAAAGAATTTTTTTACAGATATTTTTACATCATTTTTGAAAATGTAATTATATATTGTCTTTTAGATACTTATAGTTTAAAAGAATAGATTTTAATACATTCTATTATTTCAGTATTTTTATTAAACATAAAGTTCTCTCAAATATAGTTGTAGCAAATGACAAAACTTACTTTTAGATTTAATGTAACAATCGAAATAAATTTACGAATATATATCCAATATAATAAAACTGCAAAGTATATACATATGCTATATCGTAAGTAATTGTTAACTGATTCACAAATTTTACGATTTAAAGAATCTTTTAAATTAAATTAATAAGGCATATAAAGATTCATTTACAAATTAGTGTAAATTAGCTGTCAATAATTTTTTAAGAGTAGTAGGAAAATTTTTATTTTAAATTGATTTTATTTATGTTATTAAAAATGAAAATTTTTTTTAATTTAAAAGAAAGATTTCAATCTTCAACTAATAGTTTTGCATTAATATAAAGTACAAATAATGACGATATTCAAAGTTTTAAATATTTGAGAAAGATTTATAGAAAAAATCAAAATTGTTTAATAATTTTTTTGGTAAATATAATTGAAAAAATATGAATGAAAAGAGCACGGTAAAATAAAAATTTTATGTATTTTTCTTGGAATAGGATTTTAGTTTTAAGCTGTAATATTTACAACGTTTTTATTGGTCATTTTTTGATATATTCATGTCTAATTATACTTTATATAATTTCAGATAAAAATTTTTATATTTTACCAAAAAATGAAAATATTTTATATTCATTTATATAATCATTTTTTATCATTTAGCGATATATAAGAATAAATATAACGATATAAGGAAAAAACAAATTTTCTTTAACTTTGTATATTAAAGTATATGAAATTTATCAATGCATTTATGTTGAAATTAGTTAAAAGAATTCTTATAAATAATTATTTAATCGTTATCTATTGTTTCCCAAATATTTTAAAATTTAATTTCTTTTAAATATTTTTTACTGTTTGAATATAACTTAAATACTATTGTTTTACTACGTATTTGAATTCTTTGAAATTGTAATATATCTTTATAAATTAAAGTTTCTCATTCTTTGAATAGTTTTTCCTTAAATAAATGATGTGTGTGTGTGTGAATGTTCATGTGAGCGCACGCCCGTGATGTGCAAGAAAATAATTTGCAAATATGTTTAAATATTTAAAATTTTAGTTCTTTTATCTTAATTATTAAAAATCAATATCTTTAAATTGATTGTAACAAAAATTTATAATAATATATCAACGGAATGTGTAAGAAATATTTTTAGATGCAGTATACTATAATAAAAGAATACTTCTTGAAATGATGAGAATGCGCGCGCGCGCGCACACACATAAACACAAGTTTTTCTGTTTGTTTACTATTGAATACGTTCTGTAATAATTTTTTACGCCTATTTCTTAATAATACGATTAATAATACTTAATAGTTAATAATACTTGAAATACTCTGCTTCGAGAACTTCCATTATGTTTTAAACATCAGCTTATGATGGAATAAAATTCATCGTAAGTGCGATACTTATTAACAATTAGTAAATTTGCACATATCAGTAAAAATATGTTAAGTAGTTTTAAAGAACCATGTGTAACAAACACTCATGTTATTTTTTTTAGAAGCAGCACAATTATATTTACTTTTATGACTATTTGCACAGTTTTACACGATATTTGAAATATATTATAGGCTTTTGACCAAATACTATATTTTTATTAATAATAAAAATTTTATTAAAAAATGAATAACAATTTGATAAATTAATATACCATTTCTATAGTAAATGTATTATTTGGTCGAACAATAGAGTAAGTGTAATTCCTCTAAATGGTTTGTATCTGCTAAAAAAACATTAAATAACTTAAAATTAATATGAAATAAGTTTATTATCCGAATGAATCATAATTATACGTTTTGGTAGGGATTAATAATAAAAGTCAAGAGGCGATTTGAAGCAAACTGAAAGCTACCTATAAATATAATACCGAAACGATAGGGTTAAAAGCATGTTTTGAAAGAGGAATAAAGTCATGGTGTTTGCCTGGGGGTGGTAAAGCGGATTCACTTTTTGTCGAGTTAATGTACGAAATAAGTTCTCGAAAGAAAAATTCAAGGATAACAATTTAATGTGAAATACGATGGCAAAGCGAGTACGACTAAAGCCTCTCTGTACAAAAGTTTAAGTTTCGAAAGGACTACGTGTTTTCAAAGTAACGCGGTGCACGCCACGACGCACGACCTAAAATGGAAAGCCTTATTGGGCGAGCATGAACGGAAGACGCAAAACATGCGCGCGCTTTTTCCGAAATAGATGGAGTTGTCGAGCAGGTGATAGCGAGTAGTGATATACATGGATAGAGTGATAGAGAGAGATTAACGCGTTGAAACATTAACGCTGTCGCTCTTTCCATTCAATGGTGCAATATCTTTCTCTCTTTAGCCCTTTGGTGAATAGCCGGCGTGGACGTTATCTTTCAAAACGAGTCACGAGAATAAGAGAGAGTGAGAGAAACTATGTGAGAGAAGGGACAAAGAGAGAATAGCTGCGTCTTTAATCAATAAAACTCATTCTGTATCGCTGATCCTGCTACTTGCACCGAGAGATGCGCGTGTCTATGTGCGCACTCGATAATTTCTGTTTTTCGTTACTTCGGCGATGGATTTCATCAAATTACCGGTCAATGGGACACCGCTTCCGCATAAATTATTTCGAGCCCTTACCTTTTAAAAATTTGTTGAGATTGGTACCTTATATTACAGACAGGAGCCTTGCTTAATATCCAAGCAAGTCTGTTTCCTTACTCTAACTCTGCGTTTTCTCGGTGTAAGTTTAATAGTCTACGACCAAATTCTTCAAGAGCTCATCGAAATTAAATATTAAAATTGAAGAATCTTTCGTATAACTTATTTTAACGTCTTTTGTTGGTAAAGGGTATTTTCAAAAATTTGGTATGAATCATGAAAGGTATCCTATTTTTCAACGTTGTTTTTTAGGTCAATGGCCTTATAGCTTTCAAACCTTTTCTTATTATTTTTATGAAATTTCATGAACCAAGGTCATTGATATCCATTCGTTTCTTTGTATATGAGAAAAAAAAACGAAAAATCTTTACATTTTAGAGAAACATTATCGAGTTAAATATCAAGAAAAAATCATTCTGTTCTAAAGGGCTCTTATGTAAAAATATGGTATTTGATCGTAACACTAATTATAATTCAGCACGTATCTATTGAAATACACTTATAATCGCTTTGGATGGCTTAATTCATAAACCTGCGAAATTAAATTAAATTGCAACAACTGATTTATATTATGAGATATATTTCACTTTAACAAATTTATTGTTAAATTCTTAACTTACTTACACGAAGAAATAATGCTAAAGAAGTAGTCAGAGTTAATTCTTAAAATATTTTACAAATATGTCGGTGATTTATGTAAAATATTTAAATTCATTATCCTTTTCTATTAAATTATTAAAAATTATACATTTGAAATTTAAAAATAAAATTTTATATTCAAAGTAACTATTAAATGTTGTAAAAAGAATATTGGCGATTCCCAATATATAATTCAAAATTATTTCTAAACATTAAAAATGTTTATATTTAGTGTTATAAACACGCAACAAATTCCACATACTTAATCAATATTAAGCGTGTGTTTTAATATCTACTAAAAATCAATTCAAATAATGTAAATACAAACATGCATTTTTGAAAATTTTTATAAAGTATTTTTATTGAATAAGTTGTATTCAATTTTAAGTATATTTATATAAAATTATAATTAATTTATTGCAATTATTCTATAAATTTATTTAAAACCTAATATTTACTGGACAATTTGGAAAAATTTTATAAGCAAAAGCAAAAGAAAGTTAATTATGTTATATAAAATTCATCTAGGTTTTTTGTAAAAGAATTATTACGCTAATATTGATACTAAATGTAATACTATATTACAAAACAACCCCAACGAATGACGTAGTAGATGCAATATCGTAAAATACGCAAATAGTAATTATCATGAACACATATAAAGACTACTTATAAAATAGTATTATATATATATACCTGATACAAATGAATTTATGTAGTAAAATTTATTTAAATACAGCTAAATTATAAGTAAGTAGTATCATCTGCAACGCTTAAATAATTTTCAAATCCACGTATAAGCAAATTTTCGAAAGTTGTTCTCCCCTCAAGGTCAACTAGTTTCTTACTCCGCCAAAAGGGTATTTTCTGAACTAATAACTCAATGTCTCTCTCTGCGTATGTATTTTAATTTCGAGCGCGAAAATGAATAAATTGACAGCTGCATTGCTTAAACAGGAAATATTTATATTTTTGTGAGGCAAAAAGCTTAGGGTACAAATTGCTTTGTACTTGTCTCTAAAGTAGTGAAAGGGTTAGTATTCGAGTTACATAGCGAATGTCCGTTTTGAACGAATAATTTCTTATCCTCTACCCTCGAGGGCTTCCTATATGTTTTACTTTCAACTCTCATCTAACCATAGTCTTAAACCGAAGCTGAGGTATCGATACCTCGGCACCACTATAGTTCCTTAAAAAAGTCTATGACTTTTATAATCTCTGTCGACTTTTATTAAAATTTTCACTTTGAACATTTCTAAATTTATACACTTATATATAATTTATTACTTTTTCAGTTACATATTTTTTAAATATGAAGGAAAAACCATACCTAATGCGAATGGTTACCTAATAATTATGTTACTACAATAAAAGTTGTTGCGATGCATAAGTTCATTCATTTTATTCTTAGAGCAGTTGATATTTAAATTAGTAATTTAAGTAGATAAAAAATCTTATTGTCTTTTCAATACATACAAAGTGTCAACAAATATTATTTGAATTCGATAAACGTCCCCTTTGAATATTTTTTAGTTCCATGCATTCTTTAAAATACCTTGAAAGTCTTTCTACTTATTTTAACGACACTCATGGTTGTTTATGGATACGATATCGAGAACTCATACGCTAGCCAACATTGTACATTATTTACGATAAAACTGCCATGCTCTTGAAGATTGAATTCGCAAATTTAATAAGACTTTTGTTCTTGTATTTTATAGTCCGATCATATTAATTTCTTTTTTATTTGCAAAATTTTCTTCAAGGAAGTTTAATATTTGACGTAAGATCATTTAAGATGAACTTTACCATAATTGATTATAGCCGTAGCTTTATTTTGATGTCGAAAACTGTCTTAATGTCTTTCATTTTCCGAATTTTGAACTATTAATATGAAATATTACGTAAATGAGTAGCTAGATCGGTTTCAGTTAACATTTTAGATAACAAATAGCATTTTTTCAGCGAGTGTATTTAAATGTAAATACTATTTAAATTTCGGTTAAGATATTTTTGTTATATAAGTTATTTATGAAAGCTGGAAATAATACTCTTTCATTACGGAATATCCGTAAAAATACAGCTAAAATTATAATTATTTATTTTCAAACTGCAGATGTGTATCAAATTGGATTTTGTTGGTATTACATGCATACATATTTTTTGCGCAAGAATTAAATTCTATAATATGTATGATGTATTCAGATGATAGTAACAAGTCGCCTTGTAAATGAACAGAATGCGCCCTCGGCTTAGCAGCGAAAAAGATTTAGATTGTAGCTCGAGGCATACGTGGATATTCCACAAGTCATTAACAGAATATATGTGCGAAAAGCATGCTCGTGCATATTTTAAGAATAAAATTTGATGAATTTGAAAATATGAAATTGATAACGATGTTACTTTACGTAGCAGAACTGTTCGAAAAATTTTTCATAAAAAAACTACATTAAAATTTGTATATAAATATATAAAATGCGTAGTAAAAATGTGAAATATAAAAAATCACATTATCATTACGTTTTATCTCAATTCTTTTCCTAGATATTCTTTTATACTGTAATCTATAATATCAGGGGACATATAATAATAAGCGAACTCTACACTTTGAAAAATTTTTTGTATTCTGTATGTCCTGTTTTGAAATATTTTCAACATTTAGTGTATTTATTTAAGGTTAATTTTTTAATTGCCTAGAAATATATGCTTTGGTAACTATATTGTATATACTTTGGAAAGTTTTGCATTTTCAAATAATCATTTTAATATTATAGAAAACGTAATATGTATAAGCATTTGTGTAAATTAGCTACTTACACAAACTAATCAATTCACTATTATTCTCAATATGTAAATATAAAAATGCTAAAATAATGCAGACTGAATCACTTCTTGCAAATTTAAACCGACAAACGCAAAATTTGGTTCGCTGCCTCATTCTACGTACAATCTCGCCGCATTTCGTTTAATTTGAGACATTATTTTTTTAATATTCAAAGTTCATTTACGTATATCTAAAAAAATTTATGTAGAGCAGTTAGTAGATGTGAAAAATTTATTCTACTGGCGGCCTTAAATAAATAATTTTTGTTAGTAACATATTTAAATAAAGGTATTATATTACTCAATATATTAGCTGTTAAGGAGAATGTGGTACTGCGATAATTGCATTACATTAGTTTTGGTACCTGTAAGTAATATTTCTTTGTGCAGGTATTTATTAGGTACCAGTTCACGTTCATTATTATAGCAGGATAAAAGTTGCGAAACATGCATATCTTCATAGAAGAGTGAATCGCCATTTAGTGAGTCCTGCTCGTTACTTTCATTAACAGGCATATAATTTTGAAGCGAGTACGATAGAGCGTGGATACGATCGATAGGTTACGCGCTAGAAGCACCTATAGTAGCAAGCCTCAGAGGAGTAGATTAGCCGATTGTAAATCACAACATCCAGTCTTTTACACTCGAAGTTCATTAATGAGCTTCAGGAAGTGGTGAACATCACCGCACTCCGTCTCATTGCGAACTTCATCGATTAATCACAATGAGCCGTCGTCCTTCCTCCCACCCTCCTGTATTTTCACAGGGTATTGATCCTCCCTCCCTCGTAGCTTTGGAGTCCGACTCGCTCTTCTCGTCGAATCAAGCACGTTTACTGACCTACATATATGAGGCAGCTTTACATACACACGCCCAGAGTATTGCGCCAGAGAGGAATGCTCGGATTTGCCATGCGGTGACACTAAATCGAAGCCGAACTTTTCAATTCAGCCATGAAGAACGTTCGACCAGGATCGATCACCTTTTAAATGCATTCGATTTTTCGGAGGCTTATACCAAGTTGCGCTTGTTGATCACAAGCTTGGTGATCACCAAGTTGATCACCTTTCAAAGACTTTCAGATTATACTTTTAAGGAGTATTTTAACGATGTTAAATGATGACTTCGCATTCATTGGCTCAATTGTGCGTAGAGAATAGCTTTATCCATTATTTTGAACAATAGCTTATAGAATATAAAATGGCTTCTAATCAAATATTTGTTAAACCTAATACCGTACGTCTATAGACAGGGCAATATTCTAGGGCAGTTTGTTAAGTTTATCGTTGAAATCAATAACAAGTTTCGAAACAATACATTCAACTCTCTATTTACAGTTTGAAATCAAATTAAAAATAAATTTTAAATTCAACTTCTTATATTTTAAAGATATACTATCACAAATTAACAATACCTGAAGGTGATTTATATTTATTTCTTTGACATCAAAATTTACTTGAAATACATACAGCAAGAATTGGTTTTTGAAAGTTTTTTTTTATTTAAGTCCTAGGACTTAAAACTGACCAAAATCTTGAACCTTGATCATTTCTATTAAAATAAAATTTTATATTTTCAGAATAATCAATATTATAAAAATCATGAAGTTGATAAGTGTTTCTTGTAATATACAATTTTTTCCAAATTATGAGCATCGGCTTCCTATTTACAAATGTACAGATGCCATAATTTATGAACATTCATATAATTTTTAAACATGAAAATAATTTTCCAATAATGTCAGGGTAAAATGAACGCGAATTATATTACAATGGGTGTAAAAATAATTCAATTTTTATGAGTTTTAAAAGACTACTAATCCTAGCAGAAAATTTTCGTACTTAATAGTAAATTTTATATTACCACGTGATACATTTTTTTGCAATAATCTTTGCATAAATGGAATAAAAATGTGTATTATGAACTTATACTTACAATTATTATAAATTATATTTTAAAAACATGTTAAACCTAAATTATATTATTGTAGACTGATTGACTATTCCGCAATCAAATCCATAAAAATATTTAAAATATTTTCATATAAACAAGTGAGATATTCTGCATAAAGCGAGTATATTTTACATTGTTGCATGGTATTACACCATATGTATATGAAAATTATACAATATTTTGCGCTTATTATTTGCATGCTAAAATTTAATATTAATTTGACGATCGTTTTTATATAAAAATTTTAACTTTATAATAAATGTAAAAAATTAATTATACTTATTTATTATTCAATATTATTCAATATTATTTGAATAATATTTTCAAATCCATCAATGATAAGTAACTAATGGTGGTTTCAAATCATAAAAAAATTAAATTCTAACATTTTACGTAACTAATATGTATGTAAATTTAATATTTATATGAAAGTGTTTATAAATTTTATAAATTATAATCTTGTTATATTTAACAAGTGGAAATAAGCATTTCAATATATTAAATGCTTTTTTAAAATCTAAAAATTCAAATTAGTTGGAGATGGACTTTTTGGACTTAAAAGATATTTCATTTCCATATAAAAATATAAATTTGAAGATGTTTGATACAATCGAATTTTGTACGATATGTACAATATGTATTCTGTATCATTTTATATATTAGAATTTAAAATTATTAGATTGAAAATTATTTTTAAGAGAAACATATCAAGGTATCTATTAAAGTTCTGCACATGGCAAATACTAATACAGATTTCAACCATACAGATATGGATATTACACAAAAGTATATCACATATCTAAACTAACATAATTTTTAATTGCAGCATATGAAGAAGATGCATTAGCCTTATTTATTAAATATTTCTTATGGTAAAATAAGTATGATGATTGTTATTTAGAAGCAATGATGCATTTATGTTAATTATTCTATATATTTCATTGATACAGGAAATGTTAGGTACTAAACAGATGCCTACCTTATCTTTTCTAATTATCCGTTCGTAATTTTTTATTTAATTAAAGAGCAGTGAATATTTAATAATAAAAAACAACTAAAGAATAAATAATAAATATAATAAATAATATATAAAATAATTATATATTGTAAATATATATACATTATATATATAAAAAATATATAATGTAAATATATATAAATAAAAAACATAAAAGAAATAATAATAAATAAAATATAAAAAAAATAAAAAAATAAATAAATAAATAAAAGAAACTATAAAAGAAAATATAAAAAAAAAATTTGTTTTCCAATTATGGCATTAAACTCATTCATTGATTATATTTTTCGATTCATAATTTTAAATTCATTAAAAATTTTCAATTTATCTAGATATTTTAGTACGATATTTGATTAAATTAGATTAATGGATATAAATTAGTTTTCTTTAGAGCATATATTGATTTTAAAGAATTCTGTATACCGGCTGCACGAAAAGTGATTAATTCTTTTCATAAATAAAAAATATCGATTGAAAAACCATCTACTTTTCAAATATTTTACACTAAATTGTACGAAATAAAAATGAATGGATTATATGAATTAAATTAATCAGTATAGTAAATCAATATGAATTATTAAGAAATTTGTTTATCATGTATACATTGGTTCATTTATTATTAAAATTATGATTTTATTTTGAAAATTGAAACTTTTGAACCGAATGTAATTAACGAATACCACGAAATTCTAGCGTAACAATGTATATAAATGTATGTACGTAATGATTTAATATAAGAATCATTATATTAAATCAATGTTTATCGCATTCATTAATAATCTAATAATTATGAGCAATGCGTAAACAATGAATTAACTTTTTCATGCTCTTATAATGTGTTTGTAATGAATAAAAGATGAAAATATATTCACTTAAGAGACTCGTATGAGGCGAAAATGCGTACTATAAAAATTAGAAAATAGTGATGATTACAAAAAATATCAGAATCAGATAATTGTGACGTAGGCAAGGGAAACGTTAGAGAAGCGATGGACTCTCGCATTCCTCGGATTATCTGTGGTAAGAGGCATATAGGACGAGCGGATGGAGAACACGAAAGTGTCGATTTAAAGAGTAGATAGATAAAGAGAATGAAGAAGAGAAGGAGGAGAAAGAAGGATTTAAAAGCTCCGAAAGGAGGGGGTGTGAGGGTAAAAGAAAATATAGGGAGACTGAAAGTGCGGAGTGGGAGACTAAAATAGAGAAGGCAACGCAGCGAAAGAAAGTTGGAGGAATTGAGAGAGAGAGAGAGAGAGAGAAAGAGGACGATAGCGAGCGTGAGTTCGTGTAAAAAACAAAAGTGCATCTCAGCAAGCAAGATGGCCGTCACTGCTTCACTGGCTCTCAAGGTTATTGCTGTCTCTTTCCTCATTTTTCTTCTCAATCTTCTTATCCTCGTGTTCACCTTCTTTTGCCTCTCGATTTCATACATATACGCCGATGAGAGGTACAGTCAAGAAAGGAAATGTACGAGAATGCGAAAAAGTAAGCATTCTCCTCCTGGCGTCATTTATGATATCGGTATTCTCAGCTTACCTTTATTTTCTTAATTATCTTAATTTTTACTTTGCGCAGTCACATTTACGGTTTACGTTAATTAACTGAGTCACATTCATGCCGTTGAAAGTTTTCTGCTGTCATCTGCGAAAATAAAAATATTTGGTTTTGAGTGGCCATTAAAACAATCTTCGTGCTAGTTAAATTTATACATTGTATATTTATAAAATAAGTCACTATCTGTTCCAAAATAATTATAAAAGTTTATCTTACATTTTTGGTGTAGTTTCTATTATGAAGTCGTTTTTCGTTAAAACAAGCTCTGGCAAACGTCGGAAAAGACTAAAAACAAATTAAATTATAGTGAAGTAGCAAATGATTTGGAAGGTATAATGCCGATAAAACAGTTTTATATCATCGTTCTACTGCAAACTTTATATTATTCGTATTTGATTGTAAAATTATGTGATTTCACTACTAATAGTCACAAGTACGCAGATGTTAAATATTGTCTTTGGTATCTGCAAGACTTAATTTATTAAATGAATAAAGGATAGATATAATAAATTGCTTTCTACACTGTTACTTCTTTCTGATCTTCCTTTGGACATTTTCATATAATAAACATTTTTAATTCATAACCCTCAAAATTAATAATTATCAAAAAAACTTGAATTTAATTATATGAAATATTTGTATTATTGAAGTGCGAACAAAAAGTTGTCAGAAGTGGGATTCGAACCCACGCCCACAGAAGTGGACTGCGACCTGAACGCAGCGCCTTAGACCACTCGGCCATCCTGACAATCGTTGTAAGTTTTCATGAGATTTTATACATATATTAGTCGAAAGAATTTAATTTTACTCATTTATTTAACTTTACTGATATACAACTAATTCCACACCATGAGTTTAGTTATACTTTTTTCTTCTTCTCTTTTCATTCTAACAGTCTGTCTCGTTCTGACGGGTCGTAGCAAAGTTAAATTTATTCGCGCTTCGAATATCGTTCAAAGCCGCGAACTCAAACAAATTTACTTCGTGAAACATGCAGATATATATTATTTATTCAATATTAAATTATTGCAATTTTCAGAATTTTCAATAAAAAATTTTATGAACCAATTTTTAGAGCAAAATTTTATTACAATAATTACATTTAAAAAAATTCGAAAATTTAGTAATATTACACCATTAATATCGATGATCATTTCAATAATACATCATTTGATTTGTAGCGTTCTTCTGCAATGTTTAACAAAAAATTATTCTTAAATAAATAATAATATGCCATGTTTCATTTGATAATTATCTAAACATAATTATAAAAAACTTTAAAATTATACATCAAATGAAGGATTTAGCGCTGTTTTGTCTTTCGATTTTTTTCATTACATATATTTTATTTATATTTATAATTCTATTAACAAGAAATTTTTAATCGTATACAAATTTTACTAGTATTAAAATCATGTAGGTGTTATAATATACTACAATTATAACGTAGATATTTGTGCTAATTAAATAGTCTTCAGATAGTCATCGTATGCACATATTTTTATTAAACAAATAGCGATCTTATTTTTTCGTTTTTAAGAAAATCTACATACAGGCAATGGTTTCTGTTTTACCGACATTCGTAATAAAAAGAATAAATCTAAAAATCTATAAAATAATGATTTGCATTTTTTTTAATATTTAGTAATATTTTAGAATTAAAAATTTATTACAATATAAATTATAAAATGATTGAATATTATCAACAAGATGTACAATTTCCATAAAGCAATCTTATTAGCCCTTCATATGAGACATCATCAACGTCAATTGTAGACGCTCATAATATATAACTTTTTAATTCATATACTGAAACCCTGTTTCAGTTAAGTTTATACGTCAATGGAAACATCCTTTTGTTCAATATTTTATATATTGCGTAATATGTTTTGGATTCAAAATAGAGACTTACTTTATTTTTAAATAAAATTATTAGACCAATTCTGAGTATAGGTTAAAGAAATAGAATGAGTGCAAGTGCTAAGCGTATTTCTAAATTTTACACGTAATAATAACATTACTATGATTGAAATCAAATTTAAATAATCAAATAAGACCATCGAGGTTAAATCTTGATATTTTTAAAAATTTTACCTCGCATATAATAAATTTATTGTACTTTATGTATTATACAGGAGAGATGATTTAGTAAGAAAAGAACGTGTCTGAAGTTTCAACCGGTTGAGTCTCAACAAAAATTGAAGCTTTTAGAAATGAATATATTTTTTAAAATCAATTAAAAACGCCTAATTATTTAATAAAATTAACTAATTATGTAAGAAAAACCATTTCCACCCTTAAGAACTCCCCTTACAGCGGGTTAAAAAAAAATTTCAAGTCCGAAATTATTAGGATTCCATAAAATTTGATTTCCGATTAATATTAAGTACCTACAAAATTATACATAAAATAATTTTCATATTAAAAATCGATTCGAAACATTGTTTTTAACAACATTATTCCGAACGCCTCGATACGAGTCTATAAGCGCATCAATTCTTGTGCACGTTACAGTATATCAACAGCATATTAATTATTAAACTATTAGATATCACCATTTCTACTTACAACATATCGTGACTAATATAAAGTGCAAAATATATACAATTTTCATAACAAAAATCGATAAACAACAATGTCTTACACACTGTTAAATAAAATCATATGCGATCCAATGACCTTACACGGAGTTTACTTAAACGTTTATAATAAAGATAGTTTCGGGATTCTACAGAATGTTATTTCAGATTATCGTTCCAGATATAAATTCACGTAAAACTACAATAATCTGAATATTAAAATTTATCTAGAACATTGTCAAAATCGTTGTTAAATAAAGAAAAAATTGTATTTTTAGGCGCGTATACTGTCGGTTATTGTTAATAACAAACATAGTTAGGGAATTCACAAAATTTTATTCTGTAATATCGTTCCCTATATAAAATAAAGTTAAACCTATATTTTCCAATATAAAATTCGATACTTTTCTGCTATCAAAATGCGAAAATTTAATTTCTATATGAAGAAAATATTACAGTAAACCTGATTAGTAAATAACTTGGTGTAATGGACTAAGTGATTGCTAACAATCACTCTATCACTAGAATAAGTACTATAATTAATTTAAATTATTTTATTAAATGATATTACGATGTAGTCGATTATTAAGTGTTCTTTGTAATTAAAAGTACATTTCTTTGGTTACATTTCGTAGAATATATGGTGTTCAATGTTATTTATTAAATAATATAACGCTATTAATTAAAAAACAGAGTTTTTTATGCTATTAATTATAAATATTGAGTATCTCGTGTAGAGATCATTTAAAGGCTCAAATTCTAGTGCGAAATAAATATGAATAGATGATAATTTCTTATAAATACCAGGACATGTCACAAAATTTATGCATAAAAATTCACTGATTGTAATAATTAGAGAATGTAACATATTTATGTTATTAATCTAAATCTACACCTTTTATATTAATGTATGTCGCATTAAATTAAACTTTGTTATTTCATTATATTATATTATATACATATTATATTGTATTGTATTGTATCCATAAAAATGACCGGTTTCTGATATATTTAAATATATAATAATTTTTATTTTTAAATTTATTATTGATCTGAAGATATTTTGAACATTTAATGTTAAACAATAAAATAAGACAATTAATTAATATTAATTGTCAATTACATCTTTTAATCTATAATTGAACAGATTTTAGTCTTCAAGAAAAGTAGATGATATTTGTTGATAAAAATATTGAAAGACGACAAGTAATCAATCGATTCTAAAGTTGTATTTGTGGTTTATTTAATTTTTATAATAATTTAAATTATACCTAACTATCACATTAATTCTCTGTAAAAATGTTATATACTAGAGTTTCTAAATTCTTGATTATATTAATCAACGTAAAATTAGTGCGATGACTTTAATTTTCTTTCAAAATGATTAACTACGTAACTCGTTATCTAATTTCAATACAGAATTTCTATGATAAAGCATAAAAAAAAATTATAACCGAAAACTTGATAAAATTAAGGTCATAATAATCGGTGTCAGCATCTGTCAACTTTGTAAACTCTATTGATGAAAAATAGCTGTTATCGTCAGCTAGAACAACAAGTCCGACGTAGGTAATTAGGTTTTTAATAAAATCACATTAAATTCGCAAATTTTTTTTTAGCGAATAAAAAATTCTAAAACTCTAATTTTCTAATTTTCTATCCATAGGAATTTCAAATTTTTGCCGACAGTCTAAGGGGTGATAATATTCACGATTTTTTGAAGAAGTTTAACCCGTATTGATTTAAATTGAATGCAAATTGTTTATCAGCAGTATCTCTTTAAATCGATAAACCTTTTTGAAAAATCGACTCGACTTTGAAAAACTTCAAGTTCTTTTTCATCTAAGTTTGATCATATATGTAATAGTCTGTCGAAAAATAACTGTTTTCAAAATAATTTTTTCCAACATTCACCAATTGATTTGTTGCAAGTTTGTTTCTCATTTATTTGGAGTATTGTACCGCAAAACCGAAGTTATGGAATTTGATGGGACAAATTTCAGTGATTATTTTAGGGAAGGGGGAAATAGTGACGTATGATTAGTTTTTAACTTTTTTAAAAGTATTGTTATCTTTACGAAAATAAAATAGAATGACGTATCGAAAATGCTTCTTAGTGCCTGTTATTTTTAATGCTTAACAAGATACAAATGCACAACAAATAGCACGTTTTTTCTCAAATACTCGTTGAAATTCGTCCTATCAGACGTCAAATCCTTATACGTATGAAATATAAAATACATCATTATTGCTATGCAATTCCATCCAATATCATAAGCAGGACAAACTTTTGCATCAACCAAATACTCCGTACTCTCTTCTAGTTGCTTCCCGTTGAGTACATTCGCATCGGGTTTTACCGTCTCTAATTCTCCCTCTTTCTCTCTCTCTCTCCCTTTCTCTTGTTCGCATGCAGCAAACCTGGTGCATTGAGCATCGCTGGCGTCTCAAGGCCGTAGCGTTCGAGGACTAAGGACACGAGCAAAGCCGCTCTCGAGCCTCCCCACCATCTCGTAGTTTTCTTCTATCTACTATCTACTTTCGTCTCTTCTCTCTCTCTCTCTCTCTCTCTCTCTCTATTTATCTAGCTATCTCTCTATCGTCGTAGTTGCTCTATCGCGTGAATGCGTACAGTCGATAATTTTGCACAGCCGCTGCTTATGCGCAGTTATGGGGAGTGATTTTTTCACAGACTTGCACTTTCACACCCCTCTTGCATTGACCCACTCTATAATATACATATGCACATTTATTTCCTTCCGTTTTCTTCTGCTCGCGCGTAACGCACTGCTTTTTCAATGCACGCGCGCCTTTGAACTAAAGAAAGGATGCGCATCGATGCTCGAGAAGAAGATGAAGGCAAAGCGTTTGGGTGCAACTAATGCTCTCGTACGTTTTATGCTTTTTCTACCGGTTTGCTCAAACACTTATATTTACGAGTCGCGGGCTGAGTTGACATTTTCGAGAATTTACGCATTGCTGTGAAACTGCAACTGTATGAGTTTCGCAAAGGAAACCATTTGTATAAATTGGATTTTTATCTTCTTGTAAACGCCTCAGTAGTGGAAATTTTTCAGCCGAGTAAAGCTCGGTTCTCTCCCAATTTATTACAATTATTAAAGACTGCGTAATGTATTTATTAGATTAAAAACAATAATAATCACAAACACTACTGTTGTGGTTCGCATAACTAAATTGCATCTTGATTATTAACTATCGCGAGCTTCATTTTATACTTTGCAACAAGGCTGTATTTTAGATTTTTTTATAACTTATAAACCGAAAGGCACTTATAAACACCTATTAAATACTTATAAATGTGCTTTAAATTATCATTGTCACCTGAATACCAACTGTAAAATTAGCTTTGCATGTAAAAATCAAAATTTAAGTCATATTATCCAAGGTATCTCAAACCTACGTTTCCTTGAAGTAATAAGGAATTTTGAAGAAAGTTATTTTAATACGAAATCGAAAGCTGTAAATTAATAAAATTACACGAATTGAATTATTTTATTATTTGATTATCTGTAATAAGAGTGAAATAAGAATATATTTTACGAATAATTATAATTACTAATAACAGAATTCTTAAAGAATTAAAAGAAAATTCTGTTTACAAGTGATGAAAAATCTTAAAATGATACGTACACATTATTAAATATATTACATATATTTGTATTAAACAGTTGTTAAATTCAATATATAATAAAGAAGTTTTCATGAAAAAGTTTACGTATACGTTTTCATTAAGAAATATTTAACCAAAATAAAGTTTCTTTCCTTATTGCCTGAACTACATTTTTAAATCTGGATTGTGTATTTGGTTTGAATTGTTTATTAGGCTTTATTAGTTACAATTACTAATTAATTGTAACAACGTCAATATTTGAAAAGTGGTTTCTAATTAGTAGAGCTTGGGCTGATTTTTGTTTTTTAAATGATTTAATAATTTAATCATGTGATTAAAATAACACATCAATAGATATTCGAAACATATTCAGGCTAGGAATATAAGAATATAGTTTATGCATTTACAGTAGCAATAGTAGTTCATACAAAATTTATAAACTTTATGAATTATAGACAACTATGACAGTTAAGTAACTTAATTTTATGTAACAATGGAATTGTTTTATATTTTTACGCACAACGCAGTAAATTAATTTTATAATCTGACCACGTGTGAATGAATGTATTTATACACGTATAAAAGCAGTTAGACATTTCGTTATTTTTCCTTTTCTTGAAACGTAGTATGTCGATTTAATAATGCAGTATGTTCATATTTATTATATAGTATATTTGCGTATACGTTCATGTACCGCTACTATGTAGAAGCTAATTTCATCTATCGTAGAGGACTAAGAAGGATATTAAAATATTCAACTACTTGAAAGCAAAATAAAAATAAAACATTTCTAGCCAAATATTTAGGAGTCGGAGAACTTTTTTGGCAATGGAATTAACATTATTGCATTTTTAATTTAATTCACCGAAAATGTGACAGTTAGTAGTTGCATCATAGTTAATATTTTTTATCTTTGTCAGATAACGATTGATCTTCTGCTAAGACAAGGCGCATATCTTTTAATTTTCTTCAACATAACACAGATTTTCTCATTCGTTCATTTATTTATATACAATACTGTCATCCTAAAAGTCATCATCGGAAGATGTTTTTCGCTATTTGCCCATAATTTCAGGTAGTCACAGTATATCTATGATGAATTAAAATGTAAGAATATTAAAGAACCCTAATCCGCTAGGCGCTAAACTTATGGAATTTTGTTTTCAATATTCGTTCAAGCAGTCTTTGTCCTAATTTAACGAATGGAATAGTAGCTTCGTTTTGTACGTACATAAAGCGAGCACGTGTACCTAAGCACTGCATCAATTCCTATGTGACCGAGCGCGAGCGAAACGATGTTTCGTTTTTCTCACGGAATCACGCGAATACGAAGGGAGGGGCAAGAAGCAAGAGGCAAAAACGTAATTCACGGGCTCTCATAAAAGTCGGAGTTCAATGTCAGGCCCAGCGTTATATCTCAGAACCGCCACTTCCTACCTTTTTTAGTTATTCGACGGTGGTTGCCCCTTCCCACCTTACGCCTCTGCCGCCCAACGTACCTCACCCGCCCCCGGCGGGATTGGGCAGGTGGACAATGAAGCCTTCGACAGGTTGGCCCGTTGCTGCCGATCAAGGTCAAGTACAGTACTAAGCGCAGTTTTGGTCGGCGCGTGCGCGAGACCCTGGACGAAATCCTACATCAAGTTCGAATCGCAGTCATGGGGCCTCCCTCCCTTCTTTTCTCTTCTGCTTTTTGCCACGTGTGTGCAAGCCGGGGGCGCAGCGACGGTCGCCTGGATGCGAGCTGCTATTTTTCGCAAAACATCTGCGGAGCCTATATATGCCAAGAGTCCATTCCTCTCTCTCTCTCCCTGCCGTACGAGTTGTTGCTGTTGTATAGCCCAGTTTGTCCTGCCGTTCTCCTCGTCGCTCAACACGCGCGTGCATATCTCTTTTCGACTTCAAGGTCGCGAACTAATTTTAAGGAGGCCGGGAGGAGCCTCGCTCGCAATATTCCCTGAGCGCTGCAAAAATGGCCCAAATTACTGCTTACCGAGTGGCTACTTATTTGCTTGCAGTTATATCGAAATTGCAAAGGAATTTATTGCCTCGACATTAAATCGACACTTTTCATTATATTATTATTATGCTGTTTCCACTTTTAGCTACACGAGCGAATAATTCCAAACTCCCAATTGCAAAAAGTTACTGGTCGCTTTAAAAATTTAAATATTCCGAGCGGTGCTCGAATTTTATTCATTAATAGATAATAGAAATTCATTTTTATTGATTATTCAAAAAATTAGTTGACCTTTTATTGGTGAAACGTTCGAGTCTGGCCGTCTATAAACGGACATTATGAGAGCAATGTAACTTAAAGTTGTTATCTTTAAAAACTTCCAACTCTCTCCTAGGATGAATGAATTTCTTTTATTCTGCGGATGAATAAATAGTCGTTGTTACCAATACCTACATACCAATGCCTATTCTCTGTTTTCTACGGTGTATTTATCTAGTCTGGGTAGAACTAGTTGTCAGTGATGAACTGTCCAGATCTTCTACCATTTATATAATACGTTACAACTAAAACTGGTTTGAAAGCTAATGTACGAGGCAAAGCCTCTCGATAATTCGCGACGAACTTAATTCGAATGCACATTTATGAAATACAACCGTAAGAGTTTATTACTGCCTCCAACGATTGCGCGCGTAGCTTACTATGAATTTCCAAGCACTGGTTACAATTGCATTCAGTAACAGGGTCACTGGATGTATCAAGGCCATTGAGCACGAATTTTGGCTTTGATGAGCTTCGAGACTTTGTTAACGCTGGTCTGCTTTCACGAATGTGGGAGAGGCAGGAGCGCGAAACAAGGATAAGGCTCTAGTGATGGCAGTCACGGCAACGGTGCCGATTTCTTGATGCGTGCATAGCCGCGTAAAACAATGGAGCCAAGTTCGGCTCATTGAGGCACTCTCAGGAAAAGTCCGAGGGCGCGCGGACAATCGTCAAAGTTCGCAAACCTAGAGTCAGAAGAAGCGCGTTAGATAAAGGGGCCACGCATGCGCCGGATCCGATGCACACGTGGCATCTACCGGCTCGGCAACCTCTCACTCTCCACTCCTCTTAGTGGCAGCGTTTGTGCATTTCTGCGAGCCACGGGAGTAGCAGAGTGGAAAGCCTTCTTGGCTTTTACGTAACGCGCGGACGAGCGAATGCACGCGGTAGAATATGTGCAATCGCGATTCAAGGCCGCGCGATCATGACTGGTTTAATGGCTCGTCTTGGGAGCAGTGGTTATAGCCGCAGACTGGCGAGTGCATATATAGTAGCGTGTGCGCGCGCTGTAGCTTTCTGCGATTATAATCCTGTTGGCTGCAAGAGAGAAAGAGGGGAGAGGTGGAAAAGATCTCTACTGTTGCTGCTATCACTCGAGTCCCCGGACTGGACGATTTCATTCCGCGCGTGAATCAACGAGGCGAACGCTTGTGCTCGGTGGTGCGCCTTTGTCTTGTCACGGTACATTTCCGAGTCATCGGTGACCTAGAGACATCGATCCGCTCACTGCTGAGTCGGCTTTTTGCGCGACGTGTAATATTTTTATAGAGCTTACGAAGTCAAACCCAAAGCATTTCCGAGTCAAATTTTACTTCGATTGCCAAGCGTCACTTTGACATACTCGTGATCACACGGTGACGAACGTCATATTTATCTGCGAGAATTAGTCTGTTAGGATCGTTGATAATGTTATCTTTTAATACGTTGTTATACTTTAACGTTATATTAAATACATTTGTCAAAAGCATATATTTCATTAGGATTTAACGCTTCAAGATTATTAATAAGTCTCTTCATTCATAAGCAAACGAATTAACTGATTGAAGTGTAAGGGATGAAACGTGTATATACATATATATTATAACATTAGATCAAAGTTAACTTTCTGTTTATATTACTCTGGCCCTCTCTTAATTTTCGTTAAATTTAATTTTATAATATATGAACCAAATAATTTTGTTGTTTTCAAATTACTTTCCACTAATTAAAGACATTGTACTAAATAATGTTAAAAAATATTGTTAAACCGTTTATTAAAATACATATTAAGAGAAACTATTTTTTTTATATAATTAAAACAAGTGATAATTTTTTCTAGAGAAAAAGTTTGCATTTGAGATGCCTGTTATACTAGTTATTAGATTTTAATTGAATATTAAGTCATTCTAAGACCATTTCGTAATAAATAAAACTGTAAAATATGTAATATATAATATCCAGCTTTAATATATATGATATAGCTATAAATTAATCTTAATTTACTAAAAACACAAAAGCAATATTATCCTGAATTAGCACAAAGAATACACATATTTTATTAACTTAAATCATAACTGGGTTACATTTTATTTAAATATTTATTATGTTGGAGTATCTAAAATAAATTTAAATATATAAGTTTACAAAAATTATAGCTTTGTACGCATATATATTGAACAACTAATTAATTAAACGTTTGTTTCACATATCTAATCTATAAATACTTTTCCGTTTGTCTAAATTATATCTTTACAAATTATTAGGATACTACAGATTTCAACAATTTGAAATTTGAACAATAGTAATTATTATAAAAGTATTTCGCAATTCTATTACTAGAATAAGTTATTTTTTTATTATTTAAGTAGTAAAAGCAATATATATATATATATATATAGTTTTTCTTGTATATGAATGCTAAAATGTTTCAATATTTGTTTAAACTTGATGATTATATGAGAAATGTATTTTATAAGTAAACTTAATAAACATTAAAATAAAACCAAATAAGATTTTTGAAGTATTATTGGTATGCTAATGTTTGAGTAGATAATTATTAAAGCAAAACTTTTTCTTATTTTCTAATTTAAGATTATCACATTGATGTGATAATTTTAATCTATTGACAACTAATGTTTTTCAATTGCATTAAGAAGTTGCGGTTTGTTTTATGAGATAGTATTGTATACTTATATACAATTGTACTATTCTTTTTGATTTTATTTATATAGTTACTGTATAATTATTCTGGCAGAATTTTTATAAAACGTTTATTAAAATTAAATTATCAATTTAACTTTTTCGATGGTGAAATACGTTTGAAAATTATAGTACTAGAATGAATAGTAAATATTAGTTATAATAATAACTACAAATTGTTTTAACATTATTATAATGAATAATTAAATCAAGATTAGAATGTATAAGGTTAAAGTCAAGAACAAGGAATAACAAGAACATATTAATCTATACTTTTTATTTTAATGGTGAGTTTTTTCTTTTATTCTTTTATTCTGTTAAGAACATTGTTATATAATATAACAATCTAATTTTAAATAAACAAACTTAGATCTAAATAAATTTAAAAAATTACACATGTTGATAATTCTTTAAATTCTGCATATGTGCAAAATGAAAATGTGCCTCAACATTTCAATAACTATTCGAAGTTCTAGCCAAACGCTTATCAGCAGTCCTGCATTTCTTTTTATATTTTCATTTGGTTAGACGTGTGCGCCACTTATTGCAAAGAAAATTTCGTATTAAAAAGCTTACTAATTTTAAAATTAGGAAAACTAAAGTAGTGTTACTAAGTTTGTATTCATGTATATTTTACTAAGTATAACGAAGATTAGTAGCATCGATCTTTAAAGCAAGGCCTTTAAAAATAATTATTTTAAATAATTCGAATGGTTGTCATCTACGAGTACCAAATGGTCAAAATATTATTAATGTCCCCGATGTACTTTGGAATCTCTTGAGCGGAATTAAAGGCTTAGGTTTTATGCAAACTTCTAAAATAGATTCGGTTAGTATTTTAATTAGTGCCCCCCAGTTACGCAAGCAGACACAGAATACACCAGGAGGCCTTTTGTTGGACAATTAATCCAGGAGTTCAGTGCTTACGTGAATGTTATGCGACCTTAACTATGACTTCGATTCTGTTTTATATCCCGGTAGAACATAGAATCCCGCTGGTATTGATCAAGGAGTGACTCGGCGGGTGTTCTCGAAGCCGCTGCTCTTGTTCCCAGTTCTTTACTTTTCTTCTTTTACCTCATCGTACAGAATCTACCCACGAACGCCCCTTCTGCTATTGGGGAAAGAGTGTGTCAAACGATTTCCATGCAGAGTAACCCGTCGCGACTCGTTCGATTCTCAACTGTAATGTTTGCCACCGCGAATAGAATGTGCATCCTCGCGGGTTACGCGGAGTGCATTGAAATCAATTTTTGTCGTCCGTATTGTGTCCGCGTGCCAGTGCTTCTAAAGACGCTAGTAAAGCGAGAATGAGAGAGAAAGAGAAAATGTTATGGCTTTTCTTATTTAGGACTTAGTAATTACCCACTTAGTAATTAAATTGGAAGCGAGGAACCAACTCAAGATGAAGGGCGTTATATATTTATACGGCGATTTTTATAATAATGGCATTTTCTCTAGGTCTGTGTCCCTCGCTCTGGATATCGGACTTGGAGACGTCACGCGACTAGTACTTCAGGAG
Organism: Wiebesia pumilae; assembly: GCA_018907045.1. NCBI lineage: Eukaryota > Metazoa > Arthropoda > Insecta > Hymenoptera > Agaonidae > Wiebesia > Wiebesia pumilae. The sequence continues at coordinate 3,708,516 of JACCHZ010000105.1, read as the reverse complement.
CTGCAAAACATTGTGGCCTTGCCGACTTCATCCGTGTATTATGCATGTAATTTTATACAACATTTGTCATCTTCGAATACCTTATTAACTTGACTGTACTTTTCGTAAATCTTTTCTTCCCGTCCAAGCCTCCCCCCCCCTTTTTATATGGATGTTTCTGTTTCGAGTGAAGCTTTATAACAACCATCGTGCGAAAATATTTTAAATTTCCCGTTAATAAATATTTAACTTCTTCGCCTTTTACATATTTATTCCTCTTTAACTACATTATTAACATTTACTATTGACTAAGGCTGTAACTCATATGGCCAAAAAAGTTGTATGTTTTATGTAAATGTGAAATCTTGAACTTTTCATTGATCCTGATATATTTCAAAGTTAAGATTAAAATTTATTCGAACCGACATAAATTGCATAAAATTGGACAGCTTAGTGAAAACTTTGTTATTTAAATGTTTATGAATTTATCAACTGCGTATGACTTATTTAAGCTTAATTATGAATTTCAAACTGCAGATTGATTAGTAAAATTTAAATGAGAGAAAATGAATTGCTTCAAGTTATTGCATTACTGCGTAATTCTGATTTCATATATAAAGACTTTGTGTCCCTACGAGAGTTTTTTTGCATCTGAATCAAACATTATTTAATCCACTAAATATATTTATTTTTTAGAATAACATTAATGTTCATTTTTCAGTCATACGAATAAAAATAAAAATTACATTATGATTTTTACCACTTGGAAAAGTATTGAAGGGTTTAGGAGTTTAGAATTCCTAAATAAAATTGAACAATTAATTACACAATCAAATAAACGTAATATTTCGAACAATCATAAATTGCGTATATAATGCTTACATTATTATATATGTTTTTGAAATTATTTCTCATCATTCGTTATGAATTAATAGCTGCAGTATTTATTCTTGCCTATACGATTGATCAATAAAAGTCATGCATTACACACAATATTTTAAGAACAAGAACCTTTGTATAAGCGAGGATTCAAAGAAACGACAGAGATGTTTTCAATCAAACACTCTGGAAAGTTTCATTATTTCATTCAAGATGAGGATTCAATAGCTTTATACTATTATTAATAAATTGATCTGAGTCAGACTTGATTGAATTATATTTTCAATACGAATGATCGAAGCAAAAATGAGAAACTTGGCTAGTCGGAAGAAAATTCAAGTAATCTTTCGAATGACCAGTGATCACGGTCATCTTACTGGGTCGTTCAATTTCCAAACTATTTCATGCTGCATTGGAGCATTATTTTATAGTACCTTTATACCTTCACGATTGCCACTCGTACGATTACGTGTGCCGTTGTCCGCAATTACGCGAATCTCGGAGCCTTTGAATTATACGCTTAATCTGATATTCCATACGCATTTAAAGACTCTTAAACTCAACTTCCGGTTTCCTCCCTACTTTTGACCACGGGTGTGGCCAACCCCGAGAGACCAAACTGAATGATCGTGTTGTGCTCGGCGATTTTGATACTTGGAGCCGTTGCACCGTTCCTCGTTGGAAGCGGCTCCAAGTCCCACGAGTCAGCTGATCCGATTCGAATCGAGGTTAAGCATCGCAAGTATGTTTTATTTAGCGAAACACCTCCGCAATAACCTCCACTGAAAAACAATGAAAACAAGCGCTGTGATAATACGTTTCTCGTGGATTGCCCTTGAGTTTGGGCGCGTCAACGTAGATGCTCGTTTGGCAAAAGCTTTTAAATGGAATGGATGAGCGCACGATGGTGGATGATAAAAACAAAATAGTATTAACGAAGTTCGCGCGCGTGCGAGTCGATGAGCCGAGGATATTCCCCGAGTAAGAATATTATAATTACCTTTCATTCCTGCGAGATGTTCGAGCATGTACACTCGCTTTTTATGATAAGTGGAAATAAAGATCTTTCATTTTTGTGATCAACAACTTTTCGAGATAATAACGCTTTTTTTGGGCCCCAAGTACACATCATCGGTATTCTGTACATTAATTAATACTATATTAGTAAAAATTGATTTAATTTTCCAATTTTTCTATTATTTTTTTGCTTAATAAGTCTTGAACATACTATTGTTACAAGCAATCCATTTCATTTTTATAATTACTAATATTTGGAGAAAATAAAATATCGGTTTCGCTTGCTTTTCCTAACCATGCTTCCACGAAATTCTAAAACACTTGACAGATATCGATCTTGTGTTATAAACATTAATTAGATAACTGAAATTTTCACTGCGTTTTGATTGATTATGTTCATAAAAGGTCACATACCATCATAATATTTCATAAAAATTTCAATTTTTCTATTCATTACAGTCGGCTATTCTCAAAGACATTTCAGTCTTAATATTACGAGAATGTGAAAAAATATCAATTTTAATTTTTTTATATTTCCTTCAGTATTGAACAAACAAATTCATTTTATTGATTTTCACAAAAACTATTAAATAATATTAATAACAGTTTGAAAAATTTCAGTCACCATTAAAATATTTATAAATATTATATTTCGTATATTATATTTGCTTTAAGTGTTAAATATAAATCTGAGTTTTGAAAATCGATACATTGTCCGTATTTGTTCTTTTAAATAATACGAGTGTAAAAAGAGGGAAAAAACATTAAACAGGAACATATCTATAAGTTTAAGTTGTGTCTCTAGCTGACATAACGTTTGATTTATGACATTTTGGTTAAAATTTAAAAAGCGTACTCTCATTTAGCAAGAATTGCCTTTTATAATCGAGTTTCAAAAAATTTTAAATATCTTATAAATCGAGAAAATGAAAGTGAAACAGAGAGCTTGATAATAATACGTTTATATTTTTTTTAATTTATATTTTTAAAAACGTTATTTTATTGCAATCAAATTTTTTGGAAATTCGAATTCAGTACAATAGAATAATCTTGCTTTAGCTTCTTTCAACAATTTATAATTGTTTAGAAATATATAAAATACTTTTCCTAAGTTCACATACTTATACAATAATTCCACACTAGAGAAATCCGTAATATTTTTTACATGTATTAAATAAAAGATTTATAATATCTTTGGATAATTTATGTCTTGTCTAGAAAAAATTGTATGATTTAAAAATTACATAACATAACTAAGTTTGATAAAGTTAATAGATAATTATTTAAAATAAATGATAATGTTTCTATCTAATGATGCCATACTTTTTAATAATAGTAGAATGAACTGTATTAAATAGAATTTTTTCACTTTAGAGCGGATATTAATTATGATTATATTCTACATTCTGCATCTCTGTCATTATAATTACAAAAACGGTGGAAAAATTTACATCAATTATTATTCAAATATCGTAAATTATTAAAATCTTATAATCCTAATGTTTTTAAGATTGTCACAATTTTAATTAATAAATAAGTAACTTACTATACTTCGATCTTATTTCTTTCAATAGGAAATACGTTTTACGTGTGAAAAGGAATCTTATTTCAGACTCTTAATATCACGTTAATGTTTAACTTCTTTATTTTATTCTCACATTCAATACGTATTTAAGCAAATAAATGACATGCTAGTATATACATATATAGTCTTTTATCTCTGGTAAATATTATAAAGGCACTGAAAAGTCCTTAATGATTGAAAATAACAAATTAACGGAGAAAAAGTTTTACGAATTGCAGACTTTGAAGTTGTAAAGGTCTTCAGAGTCCGTTCAGAGTCGGTTCAAAAAAACCAACTGTTGACCGAGAGCATATTTAGCATTGCGATTTCATTATCACTATATATTATAGTGGATCTGGGTTGGTAAGTTTTTAAAAAGGATATCAACTGATAGTTTTCTTATTGTGAGAACCTTTTACAGGATAATTGCTATTCAATGCATTCTGCGTGAATCAGTTTTTGACCACTTCAGGAATCTTACATTGGACCTAATGTGTAACTTCCTCTTAACGCCATATACGTATTTTACGGTTGCCCTTAAGTTTATTTATAACATATTGCTCAATTCGAATGACTCATGAAGGTATACTAATGAAACATTAGTCTCTTTAAGGAAAAATAAGAGTATTAACAAGATGTTCACTGCAGATTCTTGGCTGCCTTTCCAATCGAAGAATTTTAAGTCATTTCAGCCTTCATTACTGTTCTCGTTACCTTAGTAATATATAGCTTTCAAATCTCTATTGCATCTTTTCAAAAAACAGCATTAACATCAACTATTATGTAGTTACTTATACTATCCTTTTATACAATTTTCAGCTAAAATAATGAATAATTTTTGAGATAAAAGATGTCTTGATCTTAAAAATAACTCTAAGAGAAAAGCTTCTAAAACGACGGCTTAAATAGTTTTAACTCTAAGATTTTAATAATTGCCTGGTTTAAAGTAGCCAGAATCCACAACCTCGTTAGGTACTCTAACACATCATGCAGTATATTGAAAGCATTATCATAAAAAATGGTAAAATTAATTTACAGTCAACATATTTCATGAATTTAGAAAGAATTTGAAAAGAAAAAGAGTATGAAGGAAACTTTATCGAGTATTTTGCCGATTATCAGCAAAATATAGCGGACGATAAATTTAATTAACATTTCATTTAAAAGAAGGGGGACGAGAGAAATACCTACAAAAGTTGAGAAAGCACTGAGCTGTTTGTTATATGATGTAACGTGTATGTGCCCTTGAGTGCTGCAACATGAGACCGCTAACAGAGCCATCATACATCGCAAAAAAGTATTATATGATTTGTACACAATCCATATACACAAAGTAAATGCAAAAAAAAATGTAAATGAACTTAAAGAGTTAGTAAATGGATGATAGTGATGAAAGAATCGATGAATGTTGCACGTACAGTTTTGGTTTGGTAAAGTCACTGCCATCTGTGGGTCTTCCAATCTGAGCGCGCACAAGTTCGTCCAAATGAATTGGATGCGGTTGGTGCACGTCTCGAGGTCAAGCTCGCCTCGTTTCTCTCTCTCTCTCTCTCTCTCTCTCTCTCTCTATATATATATATATATATATATATATATATATATATATATATATATATATATATTCGCCCCCCTCTAATTTTTTGGTTACTGAGAAAGAGGGATGGATTGATAGATAGTTAGAGAGAGAGAGAGAGAGAGAGAGAGAGAGAGAGAGAGACAATAGTAGGAAAACTGTAGAATAATTGAACACTATCGGAAAAAGAAAATGTAGGTCAGTTAGGGTGACATTAATTCCCTCTATAGATTATTACATAAATTATTAATTACATTATGAGTTTTAATGTAATCATTCTATTCTTCTAAAAAATGTCGTTACATATTAGTGTGTAAGCTATATAAAAAGCTTTGAGTGAACTTACAAATTCGATTTCAGATAGACTTATAAATCTATTCATCATTCATTTACAATATATTTCTAAGCATAAAATAAAGTGTTTCAAATAAAAGTATAATAAAAGGCACGCAAATTCTAGAGCTACCGTATTTATCGTTCATATCAGTATGATTTATGTGAAACTTTTATTCAATAGTTCTTTATAATACAATAATATATCATTTTATATGTTATTTTAAGAAGTATATGAATATTATTACTGCAAACGTTGCTGCAATTTATTCAAACAAAAATTATCATCAATTATTTTACATCGAAGAATGTGTACAAATGTGTTATTGATATTTTTATTTAGTTTAGTACAATTGTAGATTATAATGTTCACTAAAAAATTTTAGGTCACATAATCAAGGCTAGTATTATATATGCTGATCTTTGAAAATTTATTTTGAAATAAACAAATATTTTTAAAAATGATTAAAGCTTAAAATATCAATGACTGGAGATAGTATTATGTTTGGTTCTAAAAAGCCAATAAAGCTAAATACGCCCGTAATTGCGTACGCACATCGACTTTCATTGATTAAATACAAGTTATGAAATACGCTTTTCAAACAGAACTTTTTATGTTTAATAAATAAATCTGAAAATTATTTTATTATATGTATTTTATTATATATTATTTTGTACTCATTATATTTAAGTAGTAATTGTTAAAATTTTATTTTAAAATATATAATATAAAAATGTAAATTAGAAAAACTATAATTCTTCTCATAGTGCAAAGATAACATCAAGTATTAATTCATCTTATACATTTATATTTCAAGTATTATAACAATTAACACGTAAAAAATTATTAATATTATTTTACTATACAAATTTACACTTACACTATGAATAAAGTTATTTGTGAATAAACCGACACATTACTTTCACGAATCAAATTATTCAATCTAAGATACTGATTATTATCACAAATAACTCCGCAAAAAAGCATGTAAGATTTTAGCTATACTAAAAACTTTTTATTCATAATAATGAAAACAATAATAAAGATAGATCTTTAATATCGAAAATTTTTATCACAATATATTAATTTGAAGCTATTGAATACTTTGTAAATTATTTGAATCAAGCCATTGATTAGATTCATGCATAGAATCAGATAATTAGTTATATTAAACAGAAATACAGTTACAAACTATACAAATTATTTAAATACTTATTTTTAATCTAGTTTCCTGGTAGAAATTTAATGTCTGGGGAAGAATAGATACGTAATAAATAAAATTCATACCCAGTTACGATATGTTAACTGTTTGACTTTATTATTACAAAAGTTTATAATATGTCAACAATAAATTTATTAATACATTTGAAATTAATATATTTCATAACAAATATTTATTGTTATTTAAAAGCAGAACGTACTAATAAAGTAAATAATTAGACTGTCAATATCTCAGAAATCTTTTCTATTTTCAAAATGTACATTAAAACCGTATACTATTACAATTACTTTCATTTAATATTTTTAACCATCCATGTTTGTATCTTATAGTATACAAATTTAATTGTTAAAGTGATTGGAAGTTTTAAAAAGCAAGTAAATAATATAATAGGATAAAAATAAATAAACTTTATAAATAAATTAAAAACTTAAATATAATCTTACTTAACATACTTAATATTTGAACCTGTATATGTACGTAGACATGCAGTAAGAAAAGATTATTGAATATTAGTAACTTCAAAATATATTTCTAATATATTATTTAGAAGATGTTTTTCCTTGTCACGAAGTAGCTTGTTTTATTGCGGAAAATATGTTGAGAATATCAAAATATTTATTTAGAAATAATTAATGTTAACGAAACAATAAAGTTTTAATATTATTTAATGTTTATAAAATCAAGATATATTTTTTAACTAATTAAATTGATTAATTTTGGATCATAGTTTGGATACATTTATGAAGTCGCTTATTATAATTTTTTGTGCAAAACTTTAATGATATTTTTATCATCACATTTCACTATCTTGATTTGCATATTTATATTTACATAAACTTTTTTATGTATAAAATTTATGTATAAAATGAGTTTATGAATATTATATATCAGGTTTGCTGCCAAGGGAAACTTAATATTAAAAGATATTGCTGTATAAGCTTTGGAATGATGAATGACTAAAATTCTTTTGTAGAAGATAAGGTAATAAAAAATATCGTGTCTAAGTAATAGCATGATATAAAAACATTTATAATGTAAATGTTTTAAATCTTATAAAATTAGTAACGTTCAATTTCATACCACATTATTTTAGTTGGAAGATAAAAATTTCTTTTATGAGAAAGAGCTTTAAATTCTTCATAATGTGATAAAAGAACAGTATATTTAAATGATTTTTATTAATTAATTTTATTAATTAATTTTATTAATATTCTAATTTTAATAACTCTAATTCTAATCTAATAAAATAAAATAATAAATATCCTAATTTTAATTTTAATTAAAAAAATTCTAATAATATTAATCTAACTTTTCTGAACATTGTTTCAGTTTTCTCGAATATATTATTTACAATTGCAATTTAAGGGAAATAAATTATAATTTCAATTAATACTATTCGAGTTGCATCATATAAAGATAAAATTGTACTTTTCCTAAAATCAATACACAAAGTTCAATACACTCCTGGGCGCGCAATACCATCACATGCAGTCGCATTGGAGAAAAATATTATCACATATGTGAAACGCGATTAATATTTAGCGACTATGGTACAGTGTTGATGGGGTGAGATATCTCTGTATCCATGACAACAGACGCGCAGGAACAGTATCGACATCAAGACGATTAGAAGAAATGAAAAAACTTTTAAAAGACAATGCGGAATACATTCTTTGAATTAATTTTTTCATGTCATGTAAATTGTCTTCCTTTTATTTGACGATTCATCGCTTGTCGTTTTATTTCCACTGATATATATTATATCGAGCTTGCATTTGATTAAGAAAACGCTTTAAAACACTCTTGTTGAACCTCGAATTTCGCGTTTATCTAATGTCTCCGTTACTGCTGATCCATAAATCATCCACTACTTAAGAGGATACTTTGGAATATTTTTTTACGAGTTTTAAAAGCCTCATATAATGGAGAAATAGACAGTTACAAATCGAATAAGATGTTTTACAACATTTTCCGAAAGCAAGTTTGTTAGGTCACAAAATGTTTACTTATGCCGACGAAAGTTATTTAAACGAATGACTCGAGACAATACTTGAGGCTGAGTCGCGCGAAAATTTTAATTACTAAAATAAAGGTGAACATTGTCAGAAAAAGTAGCAATGTTTCCAATAGGTAATGCCAGCCGTTCGGACTCGACTACGCATCTTTGCACGTTTTTTAACTTGTCATTCACAGTTTTCCTTTGACAGGAAGGTCTGAAATTTTCTACGATGGTGTAAATGTACGTAAATGTTGCTTGTGGATCGGGAGTTGCTGTTGCAGATAACTTTTTCTCCGTAGAGACGCTGACGCTACCCGAAAACGATCACTACGATGAAAATTATCATTGCAGGTCGTTGCGCCTAAGAAGCAGAGGTTTTAGAGCAACCTCCGGCAGTGCAGTAATCTTTAGCAATTCTCCGTTATGAACATATTCTGTATGCCTAATCGTTATGTTGCTTTTAAGTAAGCACAAGTACTACGGCGCAGTCTCGAGACTTTGACATTGTAACGTTCCACGCGACGCTGCAGCGGTTCTCAACTTTCTTTACCTTAATATCGAATTTTTTCTTCGATCGAGAACCCTCCAAGATATTGCATAAAAGGTTTTATTTAATATTTAATCTTCATCGATGCAGCTTGCGTCATCTCACCAAATGTATTTCTAATATTTGCTCGACATTACCTTGCTTCTTTAGTTTTCTTTTCCCAATAGAATTTATCGTTCTAAATATTAGTCTAAGATCCCTTTTTGGGAATTTTAAAGTTAAACGCTGATTCGCACTGCTATTATTGTACTTGTAGTACAAAATTCTATAGTAACTTATAATCTTTTTTGGAGCTATTATCGCGAGGTACTAAGTCCCATTTTTACCTTTGAAGTGTTTTGCCGACTAAATAATAGATGTCGTGAGACGATATTAAGGACCCTGTAATCGATTTAATTGTAAAAAAATGCCGACTTTGCGCTCATAAAATGAAATAAATTCAATAATCCTTTTTGTGGGACTAAAATTAATTTAAAACAATTAAACAATTCAGATTCAATTTTCTTAACTAAAATTATATATCAATTTATGCAAAATTCTAATTATTATTTCAGTATTATTGACTACCAAAAATTCTAATAAATACGCTTACGCGAGCTTTAAAAAGTTTTGAAAAAAAGTGTATAAAATTTGTTAAGTCTTACATAATCATCTTGGATAATCTTATAGATATTTCTTTCACTAAATTTAAATAGTTAAATTTTTGTGAAATCTAAATCTTTTTTAATCAAAGACATCACATATACTACCCTATACTACTAGAAAATAATAATTAATATTGTTTTTTGTTGATGTTGTTACAGTTGTTTCTGATATTATTTATCCAATATTGAGAAATAAATGTTCTTTGCTACATGTTTTTAGCAACAAAAATGTTTTTTTGATTTAACATTAGCTGTGTATATGGTACGAAATATATGATGTTCTTTAATTTAACGATAATGAACATTTTTTACTAATATTGAACGCGTATTTATTCTTTATCATAAATTCATTTGTATTAAACTGATATGTACTTTGTCTATTTACCAACAGTTTTCGAGCACTAGTGCGATAAATCGTTAATAAAAGAGAAAAATTATAAAACAACTATCTGGGTACAATATAACCGTCCTTATTAGATTAATGATTACATCTAAACCACATGGTATTTTTTTAGTTTAATAAAGATTTTCTGATGTATTACAAATTCCAACTTTATCTAAACAAAATTTTACAGCTCACTATGCTAAAATTAAGCGGCTAAAAACAATTTCTAGCATACATATAAATTATTATCAAAATTACTTTTCATTTCGTTTTATAGTTTTGAATGCTCATTGTTCTATCGTTCTTAATACCATGTTTTAGTAATATCAAAAACTTATAATACTATATATAATAATAATTTTTAATGCCCAAACAATTCATACAATTGTTTTATTTTATAAGACTGACGTGACGTTTAAGAATAATTTCAATTTCTGTACAGAATATGAGGATCGTATAAAATAATATTAAACATTATTACAAAGGAAGCACAAAGTGTATTTATACGTTAATATAGAAAATTTATCTGTAAGTAAAACTTTTTTACTGTCAACGTTTTAAGATTAGTGATCTGACGAAATGTTTAGACAATATCTGTGAGTAGTTAAACTACAAATTTACTAAATATATATATTACATTGATGTTAAAACTCTTGAAAATAATAAACAAAAAAAAAAACGTTCATATCAATGATATCTTAACTGTATATATATTTATTTAATTAGCATTTCGTAAAGTATATCAAGTTTTAAATTAAAAAAAATATGTTCATGATATACAATATTAAAACTGATTTTATAATTCCAAAAAGCAAGTTACGAATTAAAAACTAAAACTTTGTTTGCAATTATCAAATTTTATCAAGAGGACACGATTTTCATAAAATTTCTATAAAAATAAAATCTTTTAAAATAATAGAGGCATTAAAGTAAAACCTTCGTTATAAAATTAGGCGTTCGTAAAAATACTTACCTTACACAAAATAACAAAAAAATATATATATTAATAAGAATTACAAAGATTTCAATTGAATAAGCTTGAAAAAAGACATTCATAATTATTAAATTCTTAATAATTTTGCACTTGCGTTTATAGGGAAAAATTTTGAAGAATTTTAAATTCTGATAAAAAATGCTCAATTATTATTAATATTATTAATATGATTAGTAATAATAAAATGTTGTTGTTATTATCATTATTATTATTAAGGTTAATAGCAAATAGCAAAGAAGTGCTAATACAATGTGTAGAAAGCATTATAATCTAAGTTTCTCGGTAAAGCTGCTCTTATCTTCTTAACCAGACGTGAAAATAAGATTACGTGCAATTTGAATTTAATAATTTGCGCGATCGATAAAATTAAAAGAATTTGAGGAGGAGTGAATAAAGCGAAAGTGATAACTGTTAAAAAATCGACGCGCATTGTTTCGAAAAACCGAGTAGACCGAGCAGTGTTCCGTGTAGGTGTGTAACGGTCATAGCTACTCTCCCATCCGGGGATCGAGCTTTTCTTGGCTGGCTGAGGTCAGCGTCACCGAGTACGCGCCGACGTCGCGACGCCGCTTGTCTGCTGGCTGATCGAAACTCTACGTTGATAGGTGCCCAAGCCCAAGGATAAAAATGAAGACTGAGAGAGAAAATAGAAAGTCAAAGAGAGAAGGAATAAAGCTCGAGCCACCGAGCGAGATAGGAGGAGGAGGGCGTGTACGTCTGCGACCTTGGAACGACCCCGTCCAAGGTCGGATGTTTCCTTCGTCACACACCCGTTCTTCCGCACCTCCTACTCAGCCTCCCGCCTCGCGCTCTTTCTCTGTCGTCACTCAGTGCGCGCGCTATAGCACAATTATGTGTTAACTTAGCCGCGCGCGAGTCTCACTTTTTTTGCATATATCTCTCTTTCTATGCCCGAGCCTCGGTCTCTCTTACTCAGTCTATTTCTTTTTCTCTCCTCCTCGATTGAGCACGAGCCGCCGGATCAATGCCAAGGTCAATGTCACGACTCGTGAAATTTTGCCGGCTTCGTCATTAATTTTATCAGGACTATGTGCGTGTTCATTACGTGTGCGCGCATGTAGTCGCTCATGAAGCAAATAGAGAAATATGACGAGGAGAAAAACGAGAAAACGATACGAAGAAAGAGAAATGTCGCCCGGATGAGAGCAGATATAAAAAGAGCACTTTCGTCATTACGACACCACCTCACTGATTGCGCGATTGCGCGTAGCTGGGAGTAATGCGATAAGTGTCGTCTGCGACGTTTAATTTCCGTACACCAAAAACGTGGGCAGATACGCAGCCAGTGAATCAACAAGGTGGGACAGATTCTACGAGTATGGTGACACGACGGGTAACCCTCTTGCTTCTAGCTCCGCGCCCGCGCACGAGGAAAACAATAAGACGGCGCGAGCTGAGCGATAACGCGATAAGATGTCGAGTCTATAGTGCACAACATCCGAGCTGCGTCGTGCGCTATTTCGACGTTTCCCTCTCACTCCCCCCCCCACTTCTCACGACCGCCACACGACTATCGGATTTTGAGCTTTCGCTCATCGTCCGCTCAACAATTTCGTCGGAATTTTCCTCTTCGAGATTTCTCTAAGTAGTCCACTTCTCCACAGTGCTCATTCATCCGGCGATATGACCACCTCGTGTTGGTAATCAATGATTTTTCTTCAATCGCCGAAATCGTCCGAAAGGATAATATGCGGATTTCTACAAGCTTCATTCATGCGCGTATATGCACGTGGGTATTCAAATTCTCTTTAGAAACCCTCTTTACAATTCTGGACTCGCGATTCAATTATTAACTTCGGATTCGCAATATTAATACATCTTCTTAAATGTAGTACTCTCTAATACATAATATCTGTGAGCTATAACCATTTCATTCATAACCACTTTACTTTTGCGATGTAATATCATGATACATATTTAATAATAAACATTCCATTGTTATTATTAAATTTTAAAGTTCTTTAAAATAATATTATTATGTTAACTCTTGCGTTAAAAATGTAGATTAGAAGTTAAATTTGAAAGAATAAATTTAGTAAAAAAGTAAACTTTTTTAAAGTTTAAATATTTGGTAATACAGCCAAGGCTGAGAGTTATCTTAACAATTTCTGTTCTCATTACGCATGAATGCGATGTAAGCGTATATCTGCGTTTCAATTCCTTGTATTTCAACGGATAAAATATCTATTACTATTATATGTTTATCTGTTTCTATTTTTCCCGTTTACCAACACATGTATGTTAGGTTAATTGTTTTCCGTGACAAATTTTTTCTATTTAATGGAGTTCCGTGAGGTACCGTAAAATTACTTCATTCCTAATAATGTATAACATATTTTTGTAAAAATGTTAACCTCAAAAAAAGTGCAGTAATATTAATTAAATATTAATTAAATAATTAGAAGTAAAATATTTTTAAATGTTTATTTAATTTTCAGATCTCACTGGCATCTATTATCGTAATTAATATTCCTATTTAAATATATTCTTACAATTTCATCAGAAGATAAAATACGAGTAAAAGTACCATTTTTTAAATTTTCGAATTGTGAATGAAAAAATGTTACAAGATATCGTTGATAATTCAATAAGAATGAAAAATTTTTTTTAAAAAAGCTTCTCTCATCTAATTTTATGTTACTTATCTTTATTGAAGATATTTACAAAAAAATTACGCAAAATGTTTACAAACGAATTATGTATCGAATAATCTTACAGAATATTCGCTATTTAATACATTTTCCGTGCAGAAACCTCCAAATTTAACTGTATCATTGCTGCAATGAAATCCACATTATCTTGTATCAATTTCATATCTGCTCATATAAAATCAGTACCTCATAAGAAATTTGATTAAAAGCTTTAAAAAGTAGCGCGAATAAAAATAAAAATAAAATATTACATCAAAAAGATGGTATGTAACCAGAGATTTCTTGAAATGGTGGGGTCAAAAGTATATATTTAAATGCCAACGAATGGATTTGCTGTGAAGTTTCATTATCAGAAATTTTACTGTGAATATGTTGACTTGTCGAAATCTTCTTTACCTCTCCCCTCTAACTTCAATGCAATGCAATGTAATACATATTGCGACTAATTCTTTGAGTCGATAATAACAACGAATAATGCACATGATTTATCCTTGTAAATCCAATTAGCGTAAAAGCAAGTACGTCGTGGGTTTTCGACACACAGTTATACTTTCCATTTCTAGCAAAACTAATGCAAAAGGTATTTTTACAAAGCGGTTAGATCCACCTAATGTTTCGCTACAATACAGTGATGGACATACGCGAATCGCGATGCTTTTCAATATGTGAACGAGAAAAGGAGTAGAAAGAACTGGATAGAGTAGCAAAAGAGGAAATAATAGTGAGAAGAGAGAGAGAGAGAGAGAGAGAGAGAGAGAGAGAAAGAGAGAATGTAAATGCCTGTAAATTCCATCGTTACAACGAAATATGAGTGAGCTATTGATCAATGGATGGGCGGACGCCGAAGTCTTCATATCTTTATCTTGCACTTTATCGTTGTACATCTCGCTCTTCTCGCTGTTATTTGCACGCTCTCTTGCTTGCTTTTACTCGCAGTCTTTCATGCCGTGAACACACGTACACTCATTCTGTATATTATCCGTTGCGAGGCAGACAGCCTACAGACTTGCCGATCGATTGAGATTTTCTTTCATTCTCACTGCTAGAGCTTTTCTCCTTTTCTCCCTTTATCGCTCGCGCGTATTCTTACTCTGTCCCTCTTTAAGTCTTTTTGCGCATCTCTCGATCCTTCTTTTTCTTTCTCACTTTTCATTCGATTGGCTACCTTTTTCCCTAGCTAACTTTTTCACGGATTTCTCTCTTTTTTGTTCATCTTCACTCTTTTGTAGGAGAGGTCCTCAGTCGGCTGTCGATGTCAGTCTCGGTAAATCGTCTTTCTCTCTCTTTCCTTCTCTTTCATCGCGTATATTTATAGCATATTTTAAAGAGAAGAAATATTTTCTCTTTCAAACTTGCAAAAAACTGACGAATAAAAAGTAAAAGTTAAAATAAAACTTTTTTGCGATTCAGATCTACTAAATGGTGTACGATGTTATTAATGTGTAGGATGTTTCATATATCGATGCGATTCCATATAAACATACAAATTGTAATATTCTATTTGCTTGGATCTTATTGAAAGTACGTTGAGAAAATGAACATTCGTCCAGAAGTATATACAGATTTTTGAAATCATTGGAGCAAATCGAAATTTTTTCATTATGAAGAAATAATGACAGGAATCATGAGCCCATATTAATACTAATGCATACGATATATATCGAAATGGTGTTTCCAAATATTGACAAAGCAACCGTTAAAAAAGCAACGATATATATATGAGAAAGACGAGAAGGCACGGAGAAAGGAAAGTATCGTTTGATACACTAACATACATTGCTGCTGGACTCGAGTGCTGGCCTCGATTCCTTGATGCTCCACGCGCATTCTACCTCGGACACTACGCAGTTTTTCCGGTTGAATTTTGGCAACTAATTTCGAATAACAGGAAATAGTGATGACGGACATAGTCCAGTCTATCCATCAACAAGGACATTGGCGTCGGAGACGAAAGTTATGGAAATGAGAAGCGAGTATCGCTCCGACGGTATGCGATCATTTTTACTGGTTCTCTTAGTGCTGGAGTCTAGATGACTGTACTTTGAGAAGCTGACTGCATCAATTCGTACAAATTCGTCTATTTTCTTCGAGATGTTTTGTTAAGCGAGGAAAATAAATATTTCCCTGCACTCATAAATGTAGAATAATTTGATCGTAACGTTGAAGGAAAAATATAAGAAAGACAGTTGTCGTGACATTAAAGTAAAAATTGTTGCGAAATGAATAGTTAAGTACGAATCATGGACGAGTAGATAATAAGAAATCAGAAATCAATATTGCTATATTAAAAGCGAAATTTTCTCTTTTCCGAAGTGAAAAGTTGGGAGGAGGAATTACAGTAACCACGGGGGTAACTAATGAAAGTACGATATGAATTTGCAGATGGGTGGAGGTGAGCAATCGGGAGCACTCCGAGACATGGTCAACGTCAGGTGCAAGCTGCGGGGGCGCCAAGAAATCCGATGTCGCTTTGCATGACGCATCTGCGAAAAAGCCGAGAGTCCGGAGAAAGTGGCTCGGTGGGAGCGGAGAGTCGGTGCTGCGCGTATGTACGCGCAAACGAATCAATCGAGGCGTTGGCGTCGGGTCGACCACGGCAGGTCGGTCAGAGGCCTCGGTCGGGTCGCGTCGGCGTTTAGCAGCTACCGTCGTCTGGGGTCACGGCCATGGATTTTGGGCGTTTTCTCGCGAATCGTGCGACCTTGGCCAAGCCACCGCCGTGTGCTAATAAAAGAACCACGCGTTCATTGGTGGCACGCAGACAATAATAAACAAGGAGAACCGAAAATTCCGCCAAGAAAGTCAGTGTGTGTTCGTGTGGACGAGAGGTCGATGCTCGCAGATGGTGCCAAAGATACTGGATTTGAATTCATTCTACGAACAACGCTTTTTTCTTAGATCGCTTACGCTCTCTTTTACGTGTGCACTTTGTATTAGCGAATTATAGTAAGGGATGATACCTTGATAGTCGCACTCAAAAGTTAAGATCCGAGCTTGCGACTTATGCTAATTGCTTAGCTTAAGTCAACGTTCGATTATTTTCATTATGAACCTTGAGAGCATTAGCGAGGTTGTTAAAGAAAATCGAAAGAAGTCGACCGATGACTCGGAGATTATAATCCAGAGGTATATATTTGAGGTTGTACGTAGTCGAAGGGTTATTTCACTGCCATCGCTCGTCTAATTGTTCCTATTCGCAGAATATTATTTTATTAGTGAGATGCAGGCTTTGCTATGAACTCGCACGTGTGCACACATTAAAAGCAAAGACCGAGCACACTTTGGGCAACAATAAGTTTTTCGACATAACGAATTTCCCGGTACGCAAAAAAACTTATGAATGTGAATGCGCCACCACAGGAAACGTAACAATGGCGCGCAATAATAGAGGAAATAAAAATGAAAGAAGTAGATAAAGCCACCGCGTAATAGTGGGTGACGTGGTAGGAAGAGGCCGATGAGGGAAGGAAAGAGAAGCGCTCGCGAGAATATAAAAAAGGCAACAAAGGCTCCAAGGTTGGCGACTCACTGGCACCGGACTACAACTGCCGCCGCCAACGAAACTCAACAAAACTCGGCACTCTAGAAGACAACCATCCGACCTGGTGTCTCGTCAACCGATAAAACGTCTCAGGCTTATTGATCGCGCGAGCACCGCGCCCTTGTTTATCCACCCCCATCGTAGAGATTTTCGCCAGGACCGCGCCGAGTGCGTTTTAAAGCATCGCTAAACAACCCGCGAGCGTCTCCTCCTCCTCCTCGTCGTCGTCTATCTCTCTTTTTGTTTTACGCGAGCATTACACTTTTGATTTCGATGAATCTCGAGTCCTCTCTATTGATCAATTTTGATTTCAGTGAAAATTCTCAAATAATTATCTTTTATAAAGACTCCCAATAGATTATTCACGCGACTGCACAGCTCGAGAAGTTAATCTTACTTTCACCGATCGGTATCATTCATTTCTACAGTCTTATAAGATTTTTACATACAAATTACAAACATTTCATTATTTCTCCTTCACTGCGATGTAACTTTACTCAAATTTTATATAAAAAATGTCCACTTACTTTGTAATGAGATTTCAAAATTAATGCTGATATTAAAACGTGAAAGAAGCCATGTTTCAATATTTAAATTATCATTAAAAGCAACATCCCATTGCGCAATAATTCGATTTCCAATCAAATAAATGGATATCCAATAAAACAATTAATAATACTCAGTCATTTTGGAATCGGTATTATTTAATTATTTTAATAATATTTGAATTTGTCAAATTATCATAAAAGGTCAAAACAAGTTTTATCTATTTTTTATTTTCGTCGGTATTTTTAATTGCTTATTCACGATATTTTATTATTTTAATACTTTTCCATACTTTTAAGCCGAATATTAACGTTATATTTATATTAAGCAATATTAAAAAAATACTCCAGTAAACGATACACTATTAATTTAATAAAAATAAACAAATTCAATAAATATGTTCAACTTATTCATTTCTTTTGATTGAAAAAACTATTCTTTGTTGCTATTGTCGCAAAATATCCCTTGTAAAATATTACTTCATGAATTCATTAGTTTGCATATTTTCGTCGAAAATAATAAATAAGTAACCTTAATAATCTATTTTATTTAATAATGCATTAGCATTATTGAGTAAATTATTGAGTAAATTATTGAGTAAATTATTGAGTAAATATTATATATACAATTGTTGTTAAACTTGAAAAAAGCTAGAACATTAATGCAACGCTAAACAGTGCTTTCTTATATCATGAATAACGTGAAATATTATTGTTTTGGAATTTAATTGAGGCCTTATGTTTGTAAATGAACGCCACAGCGTATTATTAGCTTAGCGCGTTATCCTTAGATACGAGAATTGCGTGTTTGGGTTTTTTTACATGGCGTTTCTGTTTTTTTCAAGAAGCCCAAAAATTCGAAAGGCTATAGAAGTTATTTGCACCGAGCGCACGTACGAGAGCGAACACGAACGCAATTTCTTTATGGATTCACGAAAGTAGTCGGCTATGATTCGTGAGGTTCGTTAAGCTTATCGATCCTTGTCCAATTGCGCGATTCGGTTGGTACTGTGCCGATCCCTCCAATTATAATATTACCTGTGGCAGATCGTAGGAAGCCTTTACGCCTTTATTTGCGCGTGCGATACGTTTATAATTAGAAAAAAATGCGAGCGAGGACGGCACTTATACAGTCGCGTTTCTACACTGTTTTCTTCCCCTTTTTTATCTGTAAGGTTGATTGCGTGCACCGTTTCAACCTTTGACATAACGAAGTAAGTTGTCCTAACTTTGCAAAACCATGAGACTATTCGCATTTGTGTGTATCACGTTTATCTTGTGTCCTCTTATGCTCTTGTTTAAATCGCTGCCGTTTCTATAAATATTGTTTAATTATTTGCAAAAAAGGCTGTGAAATATTTTTTACGCAGTATATATACATCAAATTCTGTAACTTACTGCAAATAACTCAGTTCATTATATCTTAATATTTTTGTACTGTTTCACAAGCTTTACATTCTTCGAACGTTCTTATTCCGAATCCATTAATAATACTTTTAATTACACCAGTTTATAAAATTACTATATAAATATTCTCTTGACTTGTTTTACATCGAGTTTCTACTATATTAGAATTGTACATTATGATCCAATGAAAATAAATTTAATATCTATAACTGTTTACATTCTAATAAACAACATTTGCTAAAGTAATTTTAGTTACTGCTTGAAACTAAAAATCAATGTAGTACATTTAACATACTTATGATTAATAAATTAAAATAGAATGATACGATAATTATATTATTTTAACTTAATCGGTACTCAAAATCAAATTTGTATTTTACATTATCAATAATCTAGCTAATCTGACATTTTCTGAATATGTCGATATAAAAGCCTATAATTTTTAATTAAGAAAATTTTTTAATATTTAATCAATGTAACCTCATTTTATTATAAAATAATGGTCGTTGTACACTATATTACTTACTTCGAAAAACAATTTTCTTTTTAAAGAAAACTCACTAATTTAGTGTTCTAATTGGAGATATTTAATTCATTTTAGCAACTTTAACAATGTAGATAAATGAAGAGAGTAAAATAAGGAACATATAATGATTAGAAATAAATGCAATTTATTTGAAGTTTGTAACGCAAATTTGACAAAGTTTTTTATTGGACTCTCTTTCTGACTCTCTCTCTCTCTCTCTCTCTCTCTCTCTCTATATATATATATATTCCCTTACCTCTTGCTCTATTTATATAATTTTTTTAAAGTTGATTTTAAATCAATTTTCTAGAGTACTCATTAAATCCGTGAATACTTGTATTAACAAAAAAGAAGATAAAGTACTATTATTAATATTACACAATATACTGTAAACAATTTTAACAGAAATTTAGAAATTTAATCAATAATATAGTTAATATTCTTAAAATAACGTTTTATGCTTATGAATGAATAATTTGGCTAATATGACTAATGCGTTTTTTAAAAAATTACATTGTGCACTACATTACATCGAAATTACATTATATCGAAGAAAAAAAGGTCAATTACTTGAAATTATAGTTTATTTGAAATAAAGAAACAAATCACAACCGTGAAATTTATTTTTATAATTATTACACTTACCAGATAACTATTATTTTATTCGCTTCAAGTATAAAACAGAATGTAGAAGAGATATTTATTTTAAGATTATGGGGTAGTACACAATTAAGAAGTATCATTTCGATGGAAATTTGAAGATAAATATGTGCGCGAATTTGTCACGTACGTTTATGAAACTTTTATAACAAATAAGAAATTTTGTTCCAATTGTTGTACTTTTATGTATATTTATAAGAGTAGCTTCGCTTGATTTAGTAGTAAAATAATTGTTTTACTTGAAAATGCAGATTTCATTTTATTTTATCATGATAGATATCTTATATAATGTAATTTTAATGATTTTATACTTACAGAAAATTTTTCTGTATTTAATATGAATAATTTTTACTAAAGTTTCTGATTCAATTTTAATTTGATATATTGAGTATTATTAAAAGTTAAAAAGAATTTGGTGTAGGAATTTTTAAATAAAGCGCTTTTAGTTAAGTGAAAAATATGCTTTAGTTAAGAATTCAATACGTGACAGATAGGTACTGTAATAAATTTTAAATTCAAGAAACGAATTATTTTAAGATTTTTTTATAACAAATACATATTTTACCTCCTTTGCAAAATAAGATCAATGATTTTTTTCTTTGTAACATTTTCAAATCAATATATTTCATATCGAGTTCAGTTTTATTTTTCATTTATTACGTATAAATCTTACTTTAATATTATGATGAGAATTAATCTCTAACTAACTCACAATCTTTAAGAAATGAAATGTACTTATGATATAGTACTAAATTTGGCAAAAATTTCAAGCCTTTACAAATTGTATTCATATTCATAACATAGAACAATTATTTGTGGAGGGAGAAAAACTTATTGGCTAGCTAACAAAACTAATTCGGCATGATTACACATTAATTTATGCAAATTTGATTTTTATCATTATTCATATATGAATAAAAAATGTTTTAAATAATATCATTTGAATTTCATTTATCCAAGCAGCAACAGACGTGAAATAAAGTTTATTTGTAAGTTGATTGTATTAAAAACTAAAAATATACACAAAGTCTGAATTTAAGGTGACACTTAATTTTTTCCTCAATAAGTAGTTTTGAACGATTTAACACGCAATTGTCAAGCACTTTAAGCAGACGAGCGTATTTTTTAAAAAAATTAGGCTATTATCTCTCTTAAGTAAACGTGTTGCTTTTTATAATTACACGTAACTCCACAATACCTTAAAAGAAATAAAAATATATTTTCTCCTTTTGTTTATTTATAAAGCTTTACATTTTTCAAAAAGTCATATTTACCACCCTCGATCACACACGATAACATGAATATTGATTTCTCTATATAATTTATGAATTAACCAAAGTCTAAGTAATAAATTTAATTATGAATTGTATTTATATACTGATTAATTATCATAGATATAAAGTAATTATTACTAATAATTGCAGGGGCTATAAAATTTTTAATCATATGGTCACTTTAAAACTCAAATATTATAGTAGCTACATAAATAATTACTATGTGAAATACATAAGTAATCTCTATCGATTCTGCACAATTCATTACTTGAATTTCTTTATTAAATCAGAAGTTCAGTACAGAGAAATTTAATAAAAGAAATTTTATACTATTTATTTTTAACTGAAAATTTTTTTAATGATAAATTATACTTACTCACATTTAAGGCAATATTGAAGAAGAATAAGTAAATCCTAAATCGTTCGATTCTCTATTTACAGATGATATTTTAGTGATATTCTTTTGTTATTATTTGTTATTAAATTATAATTATTTTTCAAATAAATTTAGTGAATTTATAAATATTATTTATGAATTAGAGAATTGCATTTTAACAAACGTGAGTTGAATTCAAATGAGCATTTACAACAATTATTTTTTGTTTCGACGCTTCTTTTCTATTATTTAACGTGATTTTCTATTAAATAAATTATAAAAATAATACATAAATCTTTTGAAATTAATTTAAAATTATCGAAATATTTTTAAAACATTGATGCTTATTTGTAAGATTTAGCACCAACAAATAATGTGATATTAGATACGTCAATTTTTCTGGTGTGCGATAACAGAAGTATTGGTTTGATGCAAAAGTTTGTCTCTCATTTATTTGGAGTATTGTACCGCAAAGCCGAAGTTATGGGGTCTGATGGGACAAATTTCAGTGAGTATTTGGGGGTAGGAGGAAATAGTGATGTATGGTTAGTTTTTAACTTTTTTAAAAGTATTGTTAGCTTTTAGAAAATAAAAGAGCATGATGTATCGAAGATGCTTCTTAGTGCCTAAAAAATAATGAAAGATTTTTTATTATCTTTTCAATTACTTAGTGAACATTGCTTTAGCGACGATTTTTTAGCATTTACTGAAATAAGAATATTAAGTGCATAACAAGTCAAGGAAATTTATAATTATAAATGATATCGAAAGAAATGTCCTAATTAAGGTCAGACATAGGAATACTCATCGTAAAAGCCACGCATGCTTGGTGCTGTTACATTACATAGCGATCATGTTGATAACAATCAAGAGTCACGTCTCCATTTTTGGCCATTTCGCATGCACAACCTTCTCTCCCTCTATCTCTCTATCTACAGAAATAATAATGATTGAGACACGTAGACATGTAACGCATTTTTTTGCCGCTGTTTTTTGTTTACCTAATTATTTTTATTGTATAATTGCCTGATTGAAAGAGAAGAAAGTATAAGTGTACTTTATTACAAAGAAGGCTTGAAGTAGTATATATTATTAACTCATACTTCATGAGGTTGAGTTGAAAATGATATTTTGTAATTACGATGTAATTACGAAATTTTGTTATGAATGAATCTAGTCCAATACCAGTAGCTCAGTTGTAGCCAATGTAATTGTTACTCTTCTTTTTTCGAGAATTTCATTATGAATCTATTACACTAGATGCATATTAAAACGTGCATTAAAAGTGTTAGCCTCGTGATAGCTATAATTTTTAAACATTAGGGTCTTTCTGGGTCTCGATAGAAGTGGAACATTCGAATATTTTATAATAAGAGAAATTATGATCATTCCGAAAAAGTCATTTCCCGGTTTTAATAAGAGAATATTGCTTAATTAATGCCTTGGCGTGAAAGAGGCTCTTTTTTCTTTTTTTACAAAATGCAATGGAGAATTTAATGGATAAAAGCGCAAGGCAACGTATTCGTGGCATCGCAAAATCTCCATCATCCTCGTGCCCATTTTTTACTCCCTTCTTGTACATGTGAAAGGCAAAATTCAAAGGAAAGAGGCTCCCCGCCCTCGCACGTTGCACATAAGCACGCCGCAAGAAATGTCAGAGGTCGGCTAGTGCGTTCTTAATGAGACTCTCGTTACCTGCCCATGCAGAAGCGGAATGCGCATGCGCCTGAGTCGCTCTCGTGGAACGGTTCGATCTTTCTTTTTATGTTTGAGCAAAGAGAAAATGGAGCCCACGGACGCGAGCTAGAAGAAAAACGAGGCTAAAAGAATAGCCGCCGGCAAACGCTCGAAATGCTTTTTTGTAATCTTGCATGAATTCAAATAACTTAGTGCTTTTTTTAAATAGAAAATTTTCAATAGAGTAGCCTCACGTTATTCATTCTCACGATGCCTTTGATTAATGCCCCGAGTGTCGGGCTAATCACTGCGGGTCACATGCGTATCATGACTTAAATTAATTAATTAAATTTAGTGCTTTTCTCTCCAGTTACATGTCATCCGTGTGAAGCAGGAATGCTTCGCTCATTATCTTCTTTTATACACACGCGAAAACATCACACATTTCTATCTATAATAGATTATTAGTATATAATTTCTCAATGTATTTTTCTATATCAATGGTAAAAATGTAATTTGTTCTTTCATATATATTTTAAAAATGAACAATATAATTGATCATGCCTTTAAAAGAACTTTTTATACTCATTTGACTTTACTATTTCTTTTTTGAATACCGTCTTTTTTTGTTATACATTATGATATATTATATATATACATGTATTTTTGATGCATTTATACATGCTCTAAAGGAAACTAAAAATAAAAATTATATTACCCGATTTATGTTCTTCTAGATTGCTAAGAAGTTTAATTCTTACATAAAATTTTTCTTGATAAAAAAAATTCTTCAACATTAACTCTGCAAAATTATAAAAAATGATTTTTGCTTAAAAATTTTTTGGTTTTAAATGCTCGGTAGTTCTATTATAAATCATTTTCAATGGATAGTTGTTTAATTACATAAAATAATAATTAATAATAATTTTCTATTAAAAAATATAAAATAAAAATTTCCAATAATTTTTTTTAAATTGATAAAAAAAGTTATATTCTTTTTCATTGTACTTTAAAGTTTTTTATATGAAAAATATTTACGGGATTTCAAGTTTCATTTTAAGTCACATTTAGATTTATCGAAACTTATCAAATATATACGATAATGCAATAATATCAATTGTTAAAATTTGGTATTGTTTCAACAATGTTAAGTATGTAATTTTCTTTTTTAGAAAAATGAAAAAACTAATATTTAAATAAGAATTTTAATCATGTTTCATTTTAAGATTTCATTATAGAGTTAAAAATAATAAATTATTGTAGAAATTATCTAAATTGATAAAAACGAGTACAATATGGTTTTTCTATATATTATTAAAATTAATGAATGAAAATTAAAGGCCGTTAATACTTAATATAGATTTTTTAATCTATTTTATTGTCGGTATTAATTGTCATTAATTTCTAAATATTCAAATATTTAGAAATTAAATGAGAATAATTGTTCCTACTTGAAAAATAATGAAAGTTGGAAACAACAGATGTGGATCGTTAAATGTGTTTCTTTGTAAATAACTTTTTTTGTATATAAAACATATATATAAGATTAAAAGTCTTACAAAGTTGAGAGTAATTTAGAAATAAAGTACTTGGAAAGTGATTATAAAGGATTTTCAAGATTCAAAAGATAAGATTGTTTTTAGTTAACCTTTTGTAAGAAACGATATCGTTTCATAAAGATTCATGGTTAGCAAACTGATATAAGATTTACGTTAAATTACGTCCAACATTTACAATATCGAATTTTTTAAAAAATATGAATTTCGTGGTACGTAAATATTGAAGTTTCGTATAAGTTTTGTAATTTAACTTTGATCGAATACACAAATTAGAAAAAGTTACGAATTTTTCTATTAACCATTATTTTTCGCAATTACGTGTATATTTATAAAATTAATGACAGGTAAGTAATAAAGATTTAAAGAAAAGGTAGAAATAAAAGTTGATGTGATTCATCGATTTCGTCAATTTTGTAACATAAGTACTTTGGACAAATTGCATTGCATGTTGAAGAACACCAGTTGAAGAACAATAATCTATTAAAGTAATTAAAACAAATATTTTTCTAAATCATTATTGCTTCCAACTATTCAAAGTCGTTTTATTATGTACGTTGAAAAAATACCCATAACTAGAGACTATTATTAGTAATACTTATGTAGTAAAGAAACTTCATTTGCTAAGCAAAAACGGAAGTAACTAATGAATTTCGAGATGTTGTCAAACTAACGAATACATGTTTTTAGATTTTATATAGCAAAATATAAACTTATTAGACTGCCTTCATTTAGACGAAGGTTCATTGAATATATTAATTGTGATTTTCTTTCTTAATTTCAATCGTTGATGTTCAAACGCAAGCAAAGTAAACGCGTAGAAAATTCGAAAATACTTCGTTGTATTACGAATTGCATGTTTAATAGTCTGTGAAATTTGTGACGTTCAAGGTTATTATAGTATTGAGCTTAAAGTGCCGTACATCGCAAGATATTGAACGAGAAAACGAGGAGCCGATTCACCTGGGGATAAGCTCACACAAGAAGAATACGATGCAGCCAGGTTATCGAGACACCAAGCGCAATTAATTTTCTCGCGAAGGTCATTGTTCTGTTTTTGTCGCATCCCCTGTGACGGTCGGAATCGGTGGCGCTCCAATGCACGAATGTGCAGATGCGCAACGCGTCGCTTAGTTTAAGACTCCGTAATCACCAAGATCGATGCCCGCGAAAACTCGATCATTTCCCGTCCTCAGTTCTGCGCCCGTAATCTTGGTCGATGAAGCTGGTCGCACTTGTATTCGTTACTTTTTCAGTCATTAGCACTATTAATTTTGCCATCCGGAAGAAGATCGATTTTCAAAATGGCGAATGCTCAGACGTTCAATTCCTCGCAACTGCCGCGAGAAAGCGCAGAATTATTCCTGATCAATCAAATCGTATCCGATTCGAGACAGATGTTCAAATAAAAGACGAGGGGAAAAAATATTACGTTCTTTGCAATGAACTAGTCGACATCTAAACAGCACCGATGGAAAACGCAAGAACTGATTGAAAGACTCGGCTGCTATGAATGAATTATACATTATAAGAGAATAAGATGAAAATAAGTAAAGAATAATATAGAAAATAGCGTTTTTCAAGAGATTTCACAAAGATACTCGATCTCGTGGTTAACTGCACTTTCGAATGATCAAAAGCTGTTCGAAAGCGTTGTATCGGATGACGTCATCCGTTACCGATGTCCGAATTATATAAACTTTTATACTGCGAGCACGCGTATCTCATATAAGGAGGCATCTGCCGCTAGAGCGCATTTTATATTGCAGTAATTCGTTGTTTACACTCCCAAATCGCCAATTAAACTCTAATTTCTTTTAGTCAGAATATCATATTTTCGTATTTAAAGTATCGATTAGAGCCTTGTAATTCAGCGTTCATTCAACGACTTGCATGAGCATCAACCGGCAGGGAAATAGGCTACAGATGATAGCAAATTTAACAAATATCACGTCTTCGATCGAGTCTTATTAGTGAAAGGTGAGCCGAGGCGCCAAGAGTATCGTGCGCAACTGTATCCACTAAACTGAACTTAAACTAAGCGCTCAATGACCTTGGAGAGCTTCAATTTCTAGAGGACACGTGCATTCGATTATTTCTCGTAATTCTTAAGAGTAGATGCTTTGTGAACCCTCACTCATCGCCCATTGCACACGCCGAGGTTTCACACAGGTTCCTTCCTTTCTTATTTGCTATATTTAATCGGCGAACTTCTCCAGTTGTATCGTCCGTTATATCTCAGTTGCACCCGTCATCTTTCGAACATTATTTTTTTGTTTCCCACTGGAGTGGCCCATGTATCTTTCTAATCCTGCCGTCGAATTTACTTGCTTGGCCCGTTCGATGTATATGCTTAAGACAGGTAGTGACGCAGTCACCGAACGTTTCTCAGAGTATTAAAATCTTACAATTATCATTTACGTATAGTACGACGTCCTATCATCTTTTCCCGAGCCTTTCCTCCGGGCATTTATTTTTACACAGTTGTGAGGCTTAGGATATTTGTGGAATGCTATGCTTTACTTGATGTTAAATGCCATCTTTATGGATATATGGCAAACTCTAAAGCCATAAATGGTAAAACAGATTTTTATTATCAAGTGGTAAAGATTTTTTCAATCTTTAAAAATTCTTTACTAGATGGACCTACGATATAATCACAATCCCTTCAAAATAAAAATGCAAACAAATAAAAGAATTAAAACAAATTTTCCCATAAACACTACTCTTCAATATAAAATTAATTGAATAATTATAAGTATAAAAGCAAAAGAAAATTTTTGTAAAAAGACTGTTTCCGCCCGGGATCGAACCGGGGACCTTGTGCGTGTGAAGCACACGTGATAACCACTACACTACGGAAACACTAGCGATTAATTTGTTTATTATGTAACTTTACAATTTCAAGACGCATATAGTAATTTTTTTTAAAATTCATAATATAATAAATTTTGAGGTTATGGATACGGTACAAATTTTTTAAAAATTATTTTTAAATCTATCATTCCAAAACGAATAACCGTTTTTTAAAAAATATGACTTCTATCACTAATTAATTTAAATAATATATAAATAATTTTAATAAGAAGCCATTAAACTGAATAATTAAAATTGAAAGCAGTAATAAATATAAATACAAGAAAAATAAGCTCATTAAAATTCTTTAAACTTAAGTTTATTGAAAATTAATTTTTATAAACATAAATGTGAAATTATTAGAATGTATTTATACAAAAAATAATTTTGAAGGGTAAAACTATTTGGAATTTAAGAATAAAATATTCAATCATTTTTTATATTTGAAATGCATTCAATAATAAGTATTTATCTTATTTACCATATACTTACTATTCATTTCAGTATTTAATACGATATTAAATATCGCTGTACAAGCAATGAATAATAAACTGACTTATTAATCGTGTATTCTTATCTGATAAATTTCAGCAAAATTTTTTCAAAAAACAATAAGAAGTTATTGATTAATTCTATTGTAACTCAATATAAAAATTTATGATTTTTTGTTTTTGTTTTGATGTATAGTTTTGAATATCTCTTTTTAAAATAAAACTTTTAAAACAATTCTAATATTGCTCGAATAATGACAATTATTCGAATTTATGTACAAATAAATTTACAGAAATTTTAATAAAAAATTCTGTATACTTTTCTAAAAAAAATATTTACCAAAATTAAAAAGAGAAGTATACGACATGTACTTGCAAGGCAATAATTGTTCCTATTAATTTTTTGAAAATTTGTACGTGAATTTTGTTCTTAGAGTTTTAAAATTGTTAGAACACTATTATTTTTATATAATTATTTAGATTATTTGTTTACTTAACACTCAATAATACGAATAGATTTTTTGCGTATAAAAAAGTCAGGTCAATAATTGCTTACAGTCAAAATTTCTATTAAATCAGTCTTTATTTTCAGTTTTTACTTATTAAATATAATTGAGAAAATATATTGAAACGATTGAATTATTGAAATCATAACTATTTATTTGTGTATATCTTTATCAAATCATATTCAAAAATTAAAAATTAAAAAGCATACTTTCAAAAAGCAGTTAAAGACCTAAAACAAATTTTATAGTAAAGTATTAGATTGTTAAAATTATTACTTGACATACTTAAAAATACGCTTATACATCTTTATTAATCAAATTATTTTATTACAAATTTATAGTAAAAAATATAACAATTATATTAAGTTACAATATTAAAAATTCTTTTAATAAATATTTATGGAATCTTTCGTTTAACGATTAGCAAAATACTCAGATTACAATTAAAATTCTCTTTCACACTATTGATCAAGTTTTACTATACATTCAATGAAAATTCAACATTTAGTAAATTATTTATAATTAAAAAGATACTATATGACTTTTCCTTGTTTTTTTAAATTATTCAAACTTTTTCAGATGTACATATATTACAAAATGATTGTAAATATTTATAACAGTTGAAGTGATGCACTATTAAAATTTGAACTATTATAATTCTAGTATTATTAATTATATGAACAATATTAAAAATATTAACTTCATGAATTAGAAATTTTGGTATTAAATTTATTTTGTATTAAATTTCGTATTAATTATTGATATAATTATTGATATAATTAAAGTACATATGTAAAATTAATATTTCTTTTTTTCAAATGTTTATTACATCTGCATGCATATTAACAACACTCAATTGGATACTTTAATTGGAGCTAATTAGGATAAAGAATAATATAACAAGTAATATAAGACTCTGTTTTATATTTATAATTTTTGAATAATAAATTTATTTCTTGTACCAAAGTACTATTTGTCATTTTTTCCTTATCGTTTCTAATATTTTAATAATATTTGTATTAATCACAAACATTTTGTCTTCTTATTGTATTAATTCTGTAAATAAAAAACAATCCGCTATACATATGTTTAAATATTTGTTGTATCTACTTAATGAAAACAGTTTTAATAAAAATTGTTATTATAAACGATGCTATGAATTCTTTATAAAAACTTACGTGTAAAAAAATATTCTGTACTGATGATCTATATGAATTTTCGTACAATATAATATTCATCATTTTTTAAATGATGATGAATGAATTTAATTTTAGTGATATTATATAGCTTATATTCAGGTATAAATACGAAGCCCGCGCATTGTAATGAACTAATATGTGTAGAATTAAATAGTGACAATCACGATGAAAATAATAATGACAACAATATCAAAATAGGGATAAACTTTGTCATTATTATAATCATAATTATTTTATAATTATTTTTTATAACGATGACAATTGAATATAACAGACTAAGCTTACAATAATATCGCAATCTGACTTACGAAACGTATACTAGTGTTTCACAGCAACATTTTGTGTGAATGCCTGGAATATCGATGTTTTATTTAGTCATTTTGGTTTTGATTTGTATTATCGATTATATTAAAATCGGTTTTGCGCGAGCATCTCTTGTCCTTTATGGACGAATTCTTTGGCAAAAATATTCGTTATAATTGTTAAGTTATCATCAAAGTAGCAATAAAGCTATTATTATTATTTTATAAAAGAAATATTGATATAATCTACGATTAATAAAATTTAATGCTACTCTAATAAAGTTAACAAACAACAAAGACTCTTGCAAATATAAGAAAAATAATTAGTAGCTCTGATAGATTATTAATATTTCAGAAGAATAATTTTGTAATCTAGTATATTATTTTATAAAAAAGGGTTTGGCAGCAAATATATGTGTTTTACCGTTAATTATTAATCTTTTCTTAAATACTTTATAGATATTTGAAGCTACTAATAAAATAGTTTTTCTAACTTTTTACAAGTAAAGGAATAAAGATGGACGAAAGAGTCAACGCTTTGTTTTTAAGATAATTGGTTTTTGTATATAAATATATCTAATATTATTGTTTATCCAACTAAATATTGACTTCATTGTAAGGATCACTTATAGCACATTTTCTTGAATAATTATACCTATGGGTATCTTGGATCGGTGATGTATCTCGTAGGTGATTGATTTAGATTTTGTTGAGATTGGCTGCGCCGATAGTTGCCTTGGATTGGAGATTTTGGAAGTGATTGTTTTGGAGATTTGTGAAAAAATCCAAAACCCATGAAATTTCTAGGTGGCTGATCAACAGTAATTTGTGCTCCAGGATAATCAGGGGCCGGTGCTGGCGTCGTCTGGAACTGAGACAAGCTTTGAAGCATACCAACTGACCTTCTCCATTCTTCGTAACGTATTTGATTCTGATCCTCACTTTGTCGTTGTTTTCTCCTACTCTGAGAAGATCCACTTTCAGTCGAATTACTATCTTCACTAGTGCCAAGACCCAGATCTCGATCTTCCAAAGTAGTTAAACTAATACCAGGACTTGTATCTTTACCCTGATGATAGAAGAGCGTTGGATGTGGAATAACATACGGTTGGGGCAATTTGGAAATTTCCTTTCCATCATTCTTCTTATTGTCGTCAGTATCGTTAAAACTCGTGCAAGAACCAGGTCCAAATAAGGATAACAATACTGGTAAAAGGAACAAACCGTGAAGCGCACCAATAAAGATCACAAGGAACACCATTTTGAAGAACACAAGGAAAATGTAGGTGCCAGCAAGAAGAAGGGCCAATAAACCAAGAATAGTTGACAGGGCACCTTGAACTATGGGTAATCCAAGGCTGTAAAGACACTCTTTCACACGCTCTTCCGGTCGTCTCTTCTTCGAGCTCATGTAGGCGTAACAAATATGAGCAGTAAAGTCAACGCTAAATCCTATGCACATGATCAGATTTATCATTGAAATACTGTCGAGACTTACGTCCCAAAGTGACATGTAACCGGCTACACCACATTCTATCGAGACAATGCAAAATGCTACCCAGAAACAACAGAGTATATTTGGTATAAATATAAAGGAGATCAACATCATTATTAATGCACCAAAAATCATGCATTGGATGCTCGTAGGCCGAACGAGCTCAAATTGATCAAAGAAGACGAAATAAGGGTGAAATACACTGGCGTTGAGTGGTGAATCTGCACATATCTGCCGAAGCTCTCTGACCATGTCTTTTTCTTGATTCGTGCCACTAATGTTCACTGCTTGAATAAGAAAGCGACTAGCAATAATATGATCGCTTGCATCATCAAATTTTATATCCAAGGAGAATGTACTTGTCGGGAAGATCCAGACTTCCTTGAGTGTCTCGATGAAACTGGTCTCATTATTGATTGTCACATTCAGGTAATCTTCATTGCGGTTGATGTAGCTCAAAAAACCGCGCAACCAACTTTCAGTATAGATCGGAGCACTGATGTATTTCGACGCTTCCAAGGTTCTTGTAAGATTTTCCATCTGATCTTGTATTTCTGGATCGCTATAATCGTATTGACCACTTACAATTACCTAAAAAGAAGATATTTTTGTTGAAATTGGCACTTTTATCCTCATGAATTATTAAATAATGTACAGGTAACTTTACTAAATATACAGTAAAAGATTAAAATTAAATTAGCTTATGACATTTGTAACTATATCTGTTAGTTTTTTACAAAATCTGATAGGTAAAAGAATCTGAAAACATTAATATTTTTTATGTTTAGTTCTTCTTACAAAGGAAATTTAAACCAACTTTTCACACTGAAGCTAATGTCAATTTAGCAATTAAGCATGATGTTCCAACGTGTTTACGATTTGGTGGAATATAATATGAAGAAAACTATTTGCTTCATCTGGGCATATAAGAGTGCTATGGGATATACAATTTTTCACGATTATATCACGATTGCCGAAGATTCATTAATTTGAAAAAATTATTGAATCGTCGACAAATTTATAAGTAACAATCACGCTACCCAGTATTAATATCAGAACCGGGAGAATAATAAGCAAATTAATCACTATTTATTAATTATTGTTTTAATATAAAAATGAAACATAATTAGAAAAAATGATATGTTTAAAAGTGCTTAAATAAGCAATGCATAAGGTGCAGCTGTTTTAAAATTTAGTAGAAAGAAGCTAAAGATTCTTAAATAAAAATAATACTTAAATTCAAAGCTTTGATTATCATGCTTATAGAAATTTCTGAAAAACTCTCAGACCTTTATAAATATAAATATATAGAACTTATGTAAACGATCTTTGAAGCTCTATTACGAGAAATTTTTCAGTAAACGCTTTCTCGAAGATTAACATGTAATAAGAATGTAATAAAAAACATGTCGACAAATTCGACTATACGCACTTCGCTTTATAATAGAAAAGATAAATCTCTGAATGAGTATAATTTTGTGTTTCTATACTAGCACTAGAAAAGTTACTTATTAAATTTTATCTTAAAATATTTAAGTGAATCATGATATTTGAGTTATTTTGAATTTTTATAAAAAATTTTTATATATGTTTCAGATCTATTAAAAATATCCAAATGATAAAACTAACGAAGAACATCTAAGTCTAATAATAATATTGTATTTTTTTTAATATTTTCAAAATTTAAAAAAATACTAATCGCTTCTTTTTCGAAAAACAAAAATCCCTTAATTTGTATTAATTAATATGTATACAAAAAGAATTCGTTCAGTAAAATATTACTACGTAAATCATTTAAGATACAAAATAAGTAGCTTTACGTAACTGTTTGTTATACAATCGATAAATCTAAATTCAACTAAAGGCATTTTTCCAAAATACGGTGATGCATTATAACTATAGTAAATTCTGCGGTATAATCGATAAAAACTTAAGTTAAATTTCTATGCAAAAAGCAGAAGTTTATATTCAATAATATATAAAAAAATAAACTTTCCCACCCCTTTGAATAGCACAATTTTAGAAATTCTTATTTTTTCGAAAATAACAATTACACTTCCGGTTGTATAATGTATACAAAACTGGGCTATTATAAAAAGTATATCTGTTTGACTTAATAAGAATATCTGGTTTATACCGGTACAGTTTTCAAAACCTATAAATGCCGGAGAAAGTTGATTGCACGCGCTATGATGCCAAAGAAAGAACAGGGGAAGTTGACGTGAAGAGAGACAGAAAAGGATGTGTGACATAATTGCACGCGATTACGCGCTCGGACGACAGCTTGCATTGGCTATACATGTGCATGCTACACTCGCTAGAATTTATATAATATTTATTGATTGATAAAAATACTTTTCATACTTAATAGATTTAATATATTTATTATCTCGCGGATAGTGAGAGCTGAAAAGTAAGGCGAATAATCAAAAGAGAATAGCCGTTCGTTTGGTAAAACTCTTGTCTAACCTGAATTAACGAGAAAACTCTTGAGACTAGAACTCTCTAAAAGTTGAACTTCAATAAGCATAAGTATATTGTTAAGACAAGCTTGTGCTATTAATATTTATTCATTAAAATAACGTTAGCGTTTTTGTCTTTAATAATATTATTCTTGGCTTTAAAATAATTAAAGTATGGCAGACTGTTAAATATACAAAAGGATATTTAATTAAAATTATCGTAATATGAATTGAAATGTTTAAATCTCTTTATCTGCTTAAAACTTTACCATTTAAAGAAACGTATAATTAGTTATCTAATTTAAACATTCTTTGTTTATTTTTCATGAATGTATAGAATTGGTTGATATTAATTTTGTGATTATTTAAAGAAAATTGTTTCGAGTGAATCATCATATGAACTTTATAGACCAATATATAAAAATATACTATTAAAAGTTTAAAGCTTAACATAAAAAATAAAATAAAATCCATAAATCTTGTAGAAAATAACGACAGTTCTATTTTAGGTTCACATTTATATTAATTGATAAGTATTTGTATGAATTCGATGTAGCCGATAACTGACCTGGATTCTGTATGGAAACTCTCTAAAGTAGAAATCCTCTCGATCATAGAAGGTGATGGAGTAGGAGTCCTCCTTGGAAAGTCTGCGTCTATCCAAACCCTCCTTGATAGTGGTAAGACCATAAAGGGCTCCTGCGAGATATAAGCCGAATACCAAGATAACCAACACCCTGGCGAACGGTCGATTCAATGACCAAGCAAGATAGTCCCTAAACCAAGTCATGCAGCCATGCTCCGGATTGTCAATTGGATTATTTGGGTCGTCTTTGTCTACGCCTCCGGTACAAAGTAGTCGATACAACCATGATCGATCAGCTGCAATTAAATTACTAGCTATTTTATCTTATGATGTCGTTACTTATGTAAAAGCTTAAGACCTAATCTGTACGGACTTAGATATGGACCAAGATCATCCAATGATAATAAAATGAGCTGCAAACAAATCTGTGGGTAAATTAAAGTAAATTTCAGTAATTGTAATGTGATCATTTTCTGAATTGAAAATAATATTTAAATTTATTTTAAATTCTCGAAATTTTGAGATTTCTATTGTTGCTTAGATTTTCGATGTTTAATGTTTTTCTATTCAAAATATATTGAGCGCTTCCACCGACTTTTTACTTTACTTTAAATATAAGAACTTTAAGTACTTGAACATGAAAGCATAGATAATTATTTCAATAACTATTGTAGATAATAGTGATTTAAAATTTTTATAAATTGAAATAATATAAATATACTTTTTAAACTCAAATGGACAAAAAAATATTGCAAAGCCATTCTATTAATTAAATATTTGAGTGTCTTTACCTGTGATTTTTATATCCGAGTATTCTAATAATAGAAAAAAATTTTAATTCTTTCATAATTCTCGTTATATAATTATGTTCCTTTATAATATTGTAAATAGAAATAAAAAGCTTTACGAATATAAAATATGAACATACATTGTAGAATATGAAAATAGTCAAAGACACATTCTAAAAATTTTTTATCTGTAGTTTACTATCTTTAGTTTAAGTAAATTTTTTTCAATTTATTTCGTTAGGAAATTAATCAAGTTATGGTATTCACCATTTTCTCAAAAAAATATGAAGATTATTTAATTTTAAACTATTGCCATTATAATATTTATATAATTAATAATTATTATTATTATTATTTAAATAATTATTAAAATTAATTTTTCCTGCACGAAAAGAAAAAAAAGTCGCGTTACTTATATTCTCAAATATCTTATATTTTAATCAAATTTTTATCAAATAAATTATATCTGTTCACCAGTCGTCTGCGTAGTATTATTTACCATAATGTTATAAAACTATAACAAAATCATTGAAAATTACTAAATAGTTTTATAGATCGTTTAAAGCGTTTAGATTTACTTGTTAAATATATAACTACACTAAAAGTAGACTATAAGTTAATAAAAAAATTGCAGAACAACGACTTGAAGAATATTTAATTTTTGTACTTTTTGTAAGAGTATTCCTTAGATTGTATTACTTACATAGTTACTTATTCTTTATCTAAACTAATGTTTTCTATTTTATTATCCGTAAAATTTTTCATAATTAGTTAACTCGAAACACGTTTAGTATTAAATTAATAAGAGATACGAAATAAACTTAGTGTCTACGGAAAATATTTTTCATATTATTCCAGCAAGTAATAAATTTCTGTTTGAAGAGTAAACACGTAAACAAAGTTAAAAAATGGTTTCTCCACGTATCGATGTAATATATAAGGAATATTAATGATTTATCCCTACCTTGCTTAAGTGTACAAATATACAAGTGCATAATTTCACATATAATAATTACGATCGGCAGAACCTTGTTGATTTCATGTTTAGATGGCAAGGAAAAATCAAAGATTATCGTTTTCGCTATTATGACTCCTCTCTTAAATTCCGGTATTGACCTTTTTGAAATATTTGTTAGCTCTTATCGTTTATAAACGTATATATTACACCTGGTACTTAGATAATTACACGGGCTTGGCATAAGCAAGGGAAAATGACGTCTTTTCTGTAACCCTTCCAGTTCACGTAAAATGTTACTGCGGCTTCCTTAGTTGTTCACTTAATCCAGATCTTTATTATCGTAATTCATGAAATTTCAAAGACATAGAGAAAAATAATTTTTTGTTATCTGAATTTGTCAATATTTAAAAGTTGTATCTTAATAATTCAGTGTTGCGTTATTAGTTTTATAGTCTATTTAATAGAATTTCATCATTAATGTAACGAAGATAATATTCTTATATTAACTTGAAACTGTTTTTCCATAATTTAATAAAATAATATTGTAATTACATTGAATATTTTACGCACTACATATTATTTTTCTAACAGGCCAAGTAAATTAATATTATTATGTATTTAAATTTAATAAATCAAGTGCAAATATTTTCTATAATTTCATAATTATTGTTCATAAATTTCAAAATAGCTATTCAAGTCAAAATAGATAAGCTTCGCAGCATATATAAAAACTGATCAATTTAAAATTTGCAGAATTTATGTTTCACAATAACAAATAAGTGTGCAACATAGTAAATAAAAAAATGGATAAAAAAATAGTAATAGAAATTATAAATTTTAATTAAAAGGCATGCATTTTAATGTAGGTTTTCGTAAATAGTATTGATTACACATGCTTACACATAAATAGATTGTGTAATTAAAATGATTTTTCGTGTTTATAAACAAATGCTGTATGCATACATTGTTAAGTTTTTGACTATGTTTGCAGTAACATTAAAATCTTTTAATTTCAAAAGAAATTGTATTTAATAAGAAACAATGAAAATGAAATAAACTGAAAAATTTGACATTACTAGGAATAAATTTATCAATTGTTAACTTGTTAAACAATTTAAAGTTCCCTTATTATATATTTACAAATGTGAGATGTATATAGAGAAAAATAAATTTTACTTTAAAATATAGAAAAACAATCGTTATCATTTTCTTGGATGAAAAGTAAATAATTTATATATAAATTAACGAATAATTTTACTGCTATTATGAATGTATGAATAGAAAAGTTCGTATCTTACATCATATAAAACTTCATTTAAATATTGTTACAAAAAATCATTGTATCATTATGATATATTTATAATATCAATATTAATTGAGTGAGATATATTGCAATTGAAACCTTGAAATAAATATATAATATACAGTTTGCAAAGTCGTATATCTGTCAACTTTATTTCGATGTCTTTGTACCTTACGTTACCAGAATATATATTTTTGTTTGGGTCAATGTTAAACATGCTATGGTACTCAGTGTCGATCGATAGTGATTGTGTATAGGAATAGGTGAAAGCAAGAATAGCACAACAGGTAGACGATAAATTGCATAAGTATCGAAGTGATCTAACCAATCAACGAACTACAGAACGCGTCTTGCGTTATGTATTTAGGTTATATTAGCGTAATGAAAGTTAAATCGTGATTGTACGTTACTTTATGGTTTAAGTGACTATAGCTTTTTCGAACCTTTATTTGGAATACGAGGTAACTGTAATTTGTACAGAAATATGGTAAATGTACTGTGCAATTCCTTTTCTTTTTTCAGTTACGTACTGTCTACGGCATATTTCATTCGCAGAATATTAGTTTTGTACATGACAAAATGAAATAATTCACACATTTATTAATCTCATATATAGTTTTGTTAAATTATCAGTTATTTTTAGTATTAATTTGCATACGATTTACCGATTGACCAATAAATTCCCATGGTTGTTTATTTGGTATTAATTCTCAAATCAATGGATAAATTCATAAGGTAACGAATTGTTAGATTCAAGTAGATCAATTTTTAGGTTTAATTTTTATTTTAGATAAATCATGAATCTTAATTTTGAAAGTCTTTTGCAGCCGATTGAGTAAAGTGAGATAAATAATTAATACAAATATTTCAATTGACATTCAAAATATATTTGAATTCTTATAAATTACAAATTTATTATGAAAAAATAACATTTATTAAAATCTGTTAAATAAAACATATCCTCCAAATTGATTGTACAAATGATAGAAGGTAAAATGACAAATTCATACATATTCGTGAAAATAATTTGTATTATAGAAAAATATTCGCTTTTAAAATTCATTAAATTAAATAATTGATTGAAAAAGTTTAAATTAAAAATTCTTCATTTACAAAATTGTCACTTTCGACCTAATGATATTTATTCATTTGATAATAGAAAATTAAATATTAATCAGATTTACGAAAGATTGTCAGAAAATTGTAGGTATTAAGTTAAATCTTGGTATTGCTTAAATAAAGTGTCATGAAAACTTTATTCGAATAGAATATGAATTGTAATAATTCCCAATAATCTAGCATTTATGGGTTACCGCGATCTCATTTATTACGACAAAATTAAACATTATAGTATTATATATTATAGTCGTATGACGAGATAAAATTGAAAGTGTAACTTTAATGGTAGTTCTTACAATAGAAAAAAGGAAAGTCTCATCATATTATCAATCGAAAGTTGCTTGTTCGAATACATATGCACAGAGTTTCGATTGAATGAGTTGAAGAAGACGCAATTATGTCATGTAGATGTAGACTTGTAGCGTATGACAACGCAAGTGGCAGAGGATAAAAAGTACGTTGGATATATGACGTATGATGTAGGAGTACTCGGTGGTTGAGCCGTCGTTACGCTCACCAGACCCATGGATGAAAGCACGAAATCAACGCCATTTTTCGTTACGACCTCACTCACCTGATTTAGATAGAGGCTTCACGGGACAGCAGATGACACTGTGCAGGTTCTTTTGTTCGCAGTACCCGCTGATGGCTACGCAGCCGCTGAAGAAACTCAGGTGAAACAGAAACGTGAAAACCACTGCGAAACCTGCCGTAAATTATCATTTTGTTACTACCACGCACACACGCGCACGCACGTACACACACGAGATTAACTTCAAGTTGTTCGCATGACGGACAATACACTGCATTATTCTACAAGTTTTTTTATCATAAAACATTATTCAAAAGATATTGTTAGAGTAGCACGTATTAGAAAAAATTGCTACTCTTACTTCTTACGTACTATACATTAATTCTACAAAACTTTTTTATTAAATGAACATGTCTATAGACTTATACAATCATTTCATCACATTCATCATGTTTTTGATGCTAAAATGACTGATAAGTGTTAAACAAGATATACAGCAAAATCTAAAGTTTTATTTCCAATTTATTATATTCATTAGCTATACTATTAAAAATGTAACTCCATGACATTAAGCTATTATGCATTCAGTTATTAATTTTATGAAATTTTAAGTTAAATTGACAGAAATTACTTCAACTCTTTCTTGAATTATTACTGGGAATATAATCAAATAACATGTGTATAATGAGATTGTACGTCATTTGTATAAAAAAT
Organism: Wiebesia pumilae; assembly: GCA_018907045.1. Taxonomy (NCBI): domain Eukaryota; kingdom Metazoa; phylum Arthropoda; class Insecta; order Hymenoptera; family Agaonidae; genus Wiebesia; species Wiebesia pumilae. The sequence continues at coordinate 3,667,834 of JACCHZ010000105.1, read as the reverse complement.
ACGTGCATATTTATGCGCAAGTGTGCAACCACATCTAACGCTGAGATTTCTGCGGTCATGAGCCACACGAATGATTAATGATCAAGCTCACATTCGTTTAACATCAACTGAATCCCCCCCTTGGACATCGGAAGCGTTAAATGAATATGATAATTTTTTTATTCGTTATGAACTACCTCGCGAATTTATTGTATTTTTCTCATTACCGCCATTGAAACACTTAATAGAATTTGACGGTATCCCAGAACCGACAATTGAAAAAGCTTTTTTTTAATTGATAAAATGTTCCTTACCGTTAAAATGTAAAATAACAATTATTAAATACCTAAAATTTATTATAAAATTAAAGTTTTAAAATTGATAAGAATTAAAATTTTTACGTTGTTTTATTGCAAAAGAATATGTTGTATAATGACAAGCATAATTATTAAGGAACACTAGCGTTTTGGATATTTTCCAAAAAGTCCTTTCGAAAACTATAAAATATCACCGAACCACGCATCTATTCCAAATGTAGAATCTATTTAAGCTAGCGAAATAAGGCCAGCATACCTGAGTATATGCAGAATATTTGAACGGAAGGGAACGGTGAAACGATTCCGATGAAAAAAGAAACCATATCGGTCACTGATGTGATGGTAATAGAAACCGCAGCTTCGCTCAGCGTCTGGGCCATACGTTCTGGCACGCGATCCATTATGTTTGTTCTTCGCCAAGCTGCCAACACTACAAAGGTGTCATCGATGCCAATTCCTGTAGAGAAAAATAGTGTACAATTCATTATGAAATCTGCAATAAATAACCTATAGATGAATGTTATTATGCTTATAAATGTTCGATATTAATGCAAATTAGCGTATTAAAATAAGAAAAAATTTATCAACGTTGACCTTTTAGAAAAGAAATAAATTAAGAAAATCTTTATAATTTTGGTCTAAATAATATTCTTAAACTCGCAAAAAACTCTGACTCAAATATAAACTATTCGCGGAGAAAAACTTTCTATTTCAATAGAAAACTATTGCATGCACTTTTCTAAATAAAATTCAGGTTTTATCATTATATTTCATTATATCAAAACTTTCTTCATAAAATTAATTAATTTTCATATACGAATATGTTACTGTTAAAATAATACGACGTAAAAAACATATAGAGTATTTTTGTTTCTTTCCCAAAAAATATTGGAGCATTATCGACAGATTTAAATAATGATTAATAAACTTGATGTACTTATTAATTCTTCCATCGTCTATCGCTGTATGAAATTTATAATTATAAGTCTAAAAAAATATTTTTATTTTATGATTATCTATTAGAAGTTAATTATTGCAAAGTAGAAAGTATTGGAAAAACTTAAAATATTAATATTTTTAAATCATAGATTCTTATGATCAGCGAAAGATAGGTTGATATTTATAAAATAATCTTTAAACGCTGATTGTTATATGGAAAATAAATGTAAAATAACAGATTGTTAATTTGTTCTCTCAAAAAAATCATTTGTATACAACATATTACAACTACAATTCTTGAAATTCTGCATAGTCATTTAAATATTTCAGTAAATAAAAAGTAGTGAAAATTTTAACAACTAATCCTTCAATAATAAAAAACAAATAATAGAAACATAGGAAGCTATTCTTTTCTTAAATATCATATCTTAAATATCTATTCTTAGAAATTCTAAATTTAGAACATAATAAATAATATATATAATTTATGCGTACTGTCTTTTTGAAAACGATATATATTTTTAATAATTCAATTAATTCAAACCTTTTGCCATAAAAAATGAATAGTAGTAATTGATAATCCGTTTTTCAAAAATATTTAAATTTAAATTAATACTTTGAATGTCAACAGGAATTCGTTTAGCTGTTGATTTGTGAAATATGGCTGGTGGATAAAGTAACTATTTATATTAACTTTGAATTCTTACTTTTGATAAATAGCCTTAATTTTTGACTGTGACCCACATATAGTGAAAAATTTTTATTAATTAAATTTTTATTTTTCTCTTAACTATATAGAAAAAGTAGTCTTTTACAGTGTGCCACTTCATAAAAGGAAGCTAAATTAAATAATTCATGTAACTTACTGTAAAATATATATTGAATTATTATCAAGTATTAATCAGATAGAATAAAATGCATCTTGAAACCTTTGAATTCTATTCATGTCACCCAAGAAATAATGCAACACACCGGTGACCCAGGAGTGGATGAATTAAGATTCGCGAAATGTATCGAGCTGCGACACGAATTTCTGCAATATCCGTCCTGACGGGACGACCTTGTCAGTGTCCAATATTTCATGTTTAAATGTAATAATAACTCCCGGTCATCGAATCCTTTATATAAACATCCTAGCGCACGCACACAATTTACTTGCATTCGTTGCTGCAAAGTTAACTCAATCTCGTATGTGCTGCTATGTCACAAGACGCATTTATTATCACGTACAATTTGTCGTGAGGACCTTGAATCGTCCCTCCTGCGTGAATCACGTGCAAATTTTGCTTAATAATTCCGAATAATACGCTACTAATCGATTGACTCGCAAGCTGAAACGAATTTTAGTGAAATTTGAAATTTTCCGATAACGACGACTTTTCTCTGCTTCGTCATTAAAAAAATTACGAGGAGTACAAGTATCAGCTACTGCTTTTCTTCTTATGGCATGCATATTTATTAGGAGAATACGATTTTCAATTAATTTTATTATTTATGGAGTTGTAAAATATTTTACCATATATGCTTTTCAAAAAGAACATATTCTATTGTTAATGTACTTCTTTTATCTAATATATACATAAGTGCACATACATAAATAGTCGACGATTCGAAACAAGTTCTACTTTATTTTTTCTTCTTCCAATTATAATAGTGAAATAATTATCAACAATATGGTATAATGGAGTAATATTATTCTTCCATTACCCGATCGAAGTTCCAACAAATTGATAATTAATTTTAATACAAAGTTAAAAAATACGAAGATAAGCACAAAATGAAATCATTCGAACACCGCACATAGTAAAATTGAATACTCTCTTTAACGTATTTTGAGTATACGGATTTAATAAAATTATATATCAATAGATTTAGAATGTAATTTATGCAACGACTAATTATTAATGTTATAATCACCCAGCTAATTTGCAAGCGTTTAGTTATAAGTATTCATAAATGCCAACTACAAAACATAAAACTAGCCATTTCCTTGAAATTGATTTCTTTCTAAAATCTTTATTTTCCATTTAATGTAGAATTCGTGGAAAATAATGTTAACCACAAGGAGTATTTCGATATTTCTTATTTTTTATAGATTCCAGTCGACAGCTAATTTCTGGAATCTGTTCTACGTCGTTTTATTCTATTCTGGTAATTCCAATTTGTCTTATAATAAGAAAATGAATGAATTAACACGGCCAATACTTTAATTCATGTAACAGATAAATAAATTTATCTGTTAAGTGCTATACTTCTGTTGCAATTACATATATTCTATGACTTAAATTTTCACAGAGTCTTATCAATAAATGTTATTAATAAATATTTATCAATTTTCGATTTAGACTTTCAAAAATAATTATGAACATTTCAAATAATTTAAATGAATCATTTAAATTATTTACCAACCATTATTGACCACGAATCATTGATGTTTAAAATAATTAACATTTTTAAAGGCTAATTATTCGGAATAAAGTTTCTCGAATGAATCAGCATTTATAATTTTAAGACTGCGATAAAATTGAGGCTTGAGCACGATAAGGTTACATCAAGTTATTGCACGTTTGTGTACCATGAAATATTCGAGCGTTCACCCTCCTTCAAGATAAAAAAAACACCTATTTGTAGTTGCTCGACTCGTGTCGGTACAGATCTTGAGCTCAATTCTCGAGTCTGTATCATTTAGGGTGCATCTGCATATAGGCGAATGAATATCAGGCGTTCTTTAAAAGCCGTCCACGTGTGCGAGAATAAGAGGCTCGCAACCAATTTTCATGCACACCTCCCACAAGTGATCGGACAACCTTGAATTGCTACGAGCCATTTATGATTCGCGGAGCATCGCGGAGTTGTGCGAGGATGATCAGTGCAACGGCTCAAAACTGACCTTCTCTTTGCCTGCTACTAGCATTGCGAGACGCACCAACTAGAGAAAATCTATCGCGAAAGATAGATTACTGGATCTCTAAATCTTATTGACGAACGGAAGCGATGGCTTTCGATCGAGCTTCTCATCTCCTATACTCATACGACTCCTTTTATCAGTCGTTTTTTTATTCCAATAATTTCCGTTATTTGACGCTCGCTCAATCTACCGATCTATCTGTTTCTTCCAGAAAGCTAATATTTACTAGCTAACCGAGACCACGATTACAATATTAATTCAATACGGTGTTAATAATATATCGAACTGTAAATAAAATTGCTTTCAATTATTACATTACTTTCACCCTAATTACTCCGTTTCTTTTTGCTTTTTTTTTGCATTTTAAGACATTTCAACAATTTTTTCTAGTTATTACAATTTCATACTTGATAATATTACATTTTCTAAATTAATCATAAATTTTCCTACTGCTTGCTTATTATTCAATTGCTTATTTTCATCTCTATTATTGGACATTAGAAAAATAAGTTTTGAATTTGTTTTTAATTTTATCACTTTATCTATCTGTTATCTTTTAGAACATATTTCAAACGAGGTCTTTGATTTTCTTAATACAATAAAACGATAAATAAAACGAGCAATTTCTTTAAATAAGCAAAGTATAATTTGTATTATAATTTGAAATATTCGCTCAATATCGGTTTTATACAACTTTTTAATAAAAGAAATTCCATATAAAATGGAAATTAGAATTTTAAAATAAATTTTGTGATTTGCATTTTACATCTATCAATAATTGTAATAAATGTCAAACCTTTATAGCTTATTCTTTTTTTTAATTTTTGATTTTTGCGTCTAATAAAAAGATAAAACATACAAGGAATTTCAGAATAATCAAGATAAAAGGCATCAATGATTAAGTCTAAGCTCGTCAACACTGTTTTCCGCATTTTCTACGATAAGAAACTTCTTTACCGTATATGATATATGTGTTTTTATTTACATCATTGAATAGTATATTTTCTTTTCGTAGTTTGAAAAATATAAAATATACACAGGATCAGAAGCAGTACTAAAAAGCTCCACAAAGGTTGTCCAGTATATTAATGCTATTAATAGAAAATGGTGAATAAAAGAAATTGAATTTCTTTTTCCATTTTCCATGATTGTTATAATATTCTATAGAAAGCTTGTTAGAGGTCCTTGAAGGAAGAGAGTCGAGTATGTGTTGAACTTACCGATCATGAGGAAAGGCGCTGCGAGATTGATGCCAATGAAGTCGACACCTAGGTAACAACAGAGGCCGAAGGCGGACACCGTGGCCATGCCCGCGGACACGTTGCCAAGCAGTCCGAGCCAGGGTTTACTGCGCACCCAGTCCGTCATCATGCATGTGACGACCGAGAAGAGGGCCATCACGGTGAAGGTGCTTGCGAAGTACGGAATAACCGTTTGCGTGTTGGCCTCGAACTCGAGTTCTAGCGTCCTCGAGGCGAACCTGGCCGTGCTGATGTGCTTGAAGAGGCCGTTCTCTTCTGCCTTGCCCACGGCGTTGAGAAATGCCTCCTCCCATGCTGAGCCTCTGCAAACGTAGGAAAATGAGTTTTCTTACAGTCAATCTGTAAGATTTCCTTTCGATTTCCTTTCTTTCTTTCCATCTCGTTTTGAGGTACACATTTATGCTGAAGGCGCTTGTTTCATTCGATTTGGACAAGCAGATCTATGTGGCAAAAAAAGAAGGAAACAAGAACAGAGAAAAAGCTACTAATGCTATCTTCAAAACGCAAGCAACCAAATCCGCAGATTAAGATTTACTTTCATTACTAACGTTTAACTGTTCTCGCCAATTCATGGAACTAATTATGTAGATGATTTCCAAGATGTCAGTTACATAATTTTCATATTTCTGGGCATAGATTGTAAATAAACGTTAAATAATTTATAGTTGATTTACGGCGCTACTAATTAATTCTAGTCAAGTAAAGTTTTATAAATCGAACAATTAAATAAAACTTGAATAAGCATTTAAATATTTAACGAACTTCATTGATTTGTAAATTTTATCTGCGTTTAAAAAATATTTTTAAATATATATAATCAGTATGTAAGTTATTCACATAAAAGATGTAAATTATATTTTATTTAATTTGCTTAATTTTGATGTCACTGAATCTGCATATGTTTAAAAAGAATTATTTTTTCTATTCGCCCACGAAATTAAAATATATATTTTTATACATCTTCGAAAAAGTAATCATCTTTAATTTAGAATTATTAAATTTAAATGAAAAATAGCGTATTATGTAGAAATGATATCATTTTTATGGTCATGTAACAAAACTATTTAGTGAATAAATAATTTTAATTTTTTTATACTAAAGCTTAATATGAAATTGAGTGTGTTATCAGTGACATTGCAAGTCTCGAAATACAGATATTTCAAAGCGTGCACAGCGCGTTTCTTAACGAGTAAATTCATGCATGCATGCTGCAGATACGTGTTGCAGGATCGTCTAAAAAAGCATTCATATATATATTTTATTTATTTACATTTTTAATCCTTCTAATTCAATTATAAATACGTGAATATATTAAATTTTCGATGTTACTATGACGCGTGGAAGTTTCAATCCGTAACAGAAATATTTCATTGTAAGTGTAAAACCGCGTCTTACACTTTTAAAATCGTGTTTAAACTTTTATTTGTGAAACTCGTAAAGACGCATTTAAAGCACACAATATTTACACAATACAGTATTATATAATAAAATCTATTGTTTAATAAATTGTAGATTGTCAAAAATTGCAGTAGAAATTTTTCTTATACTTATTTACAGTCGTAAAGAACGTTGTATATTTAATTTCAATTATTTTAATTTTAACGAATAATATTTTATTTCTCTAATTTTTAAGTATTTCAATGCCTGAATGATTATAAAAAATGAAATTATAATCATGTTCGGAAAAATACAATTATATGTCAAAACATCACAGATTATGTCAATCATTATTAATTCACAGTTTTATAATTTTGTAAAATACATATGCAAATAATACTATTAGTATTATATAATTGTATATGCATACGTTTACCGGTTATGCTTTAGTGCATTTGAATCATATATTCAATGAAAATATTATATTGATTTAATTTAAAAATTTAAAAAGAAGAATACTAAAGGTGTATAAAAAAGGTAAAAAATGGACACGTTTAAATAAATATTAAATTCAAAAGATATATATTGAAAAAAATCAACTTTGTTTTTTAGCATTGAATGTTCATATACCATATTTTTATGCGATAAAATATTATAAGAAAGAAATATAATTTTTTGTTCAATAAATTAAAAACTCTACTAATTCAAAATGTGTATATAAAACAACAAATATGTATATAAAATATGTAATTTATTAATACTAACAAAGTAATGAATTTAATCTTGATTTTAGAAGCAATTGACAACTATTTATAATTACTTTAATAACTTATAAATTGTATATAAAATTTTCTCTGCGTTTATTTCGGTAAACTATTTTTAATGAATTAGTAAATTAAACATTGTTTAGACAAATTTTAATATAGTCTAATTATATAATAATTAGATTTTATTATTTATTAATATTATTATTATTATTATTATTATTATATTATTTTTTTATTATTTTATATATATATATATATTTATTTATTTATATATTATATATTATATATATATAATAATAATAATAAATTATTATTATAAATAAAAATAAAATAAAAAATAAAAAAAGACAAATTAATATAATCTAAAAAACTAATTAAAGTGCAGAAAGAGATGCAAGGTACAATGTAGGAGAATACTTTAATCAAATGTTAAAATTGCTTCAACGGCTTTCAACGATTATAAAGAATGAATTAGTGAAGCTGTATACGAAGAAAATAAAAATTTGACGAACATCGCATCTTGGCGTGGATCATCAACAGTGATGAAGTAGCCGAGCTGCAAAGATGGTACCGACACTATAGTGAGGTTCTCATTCAGCACGCTTCCTCCAAAATATACCGGAAAGAGATGTACATCCCAAGTTATGGGATTAAACATCACTGGAAACGTCAAATTTAGCGCTCCTTTTTCCACATCTCTGAAAATAAAAATAAAAATTTAATCGTATCCGTTCTTATAATATGTAATATAACAAGACCGAATACTAGATCTATATAAGCTTTTTTTATCATAAAGTGCCAATTCATTTTTTCCCCTTTCACTTTTCCTATTGCATAATGACTGCGAGATTTCATTTAGCAACTATCAAGCAAATTGTTTTCTTTATTCTCGTTTATTGTTGACTCCTGAAATAAATAAAATCTGCACATTTTGAAATGTTCTCGATACGTAAAATATAATGCCAAATCATTGATGAGCAGCAGAAATTTATTAGACCTTCATTTTTCTTGTATAAATATTTTAGAATCTTCAATAAAGAGAAAGTAAAAATCAAATCTATAACCTTCATGATAAATCACTAATACTGATAGATTGATCGATTAACATATTTACTTAAAATCAGTACGTACATGTGCTTTTCATGTATTTTTTATGAAATGAAAAGGAGAAGTACATACAAAAGACAAGCAAATCACTTTCACGTACATTGATAAGAATGCATACAAGTTCTAAATAATTAATAATGTAGAGCACGAGTGGCAATGGAATTGCTTTAATTGATCTCGTTAAGAAGCCCCATGCAAGAAAAGATCAATTAAGTGTATGTATACTAACTCGATAACATGATCAAGATTAAGAATGTCGTTGTTAAAGCATTGGCTCAACCAACGCGCGCAAATCTGTGAGTAGGTGAAATTGTGACCCTCGAATGTAGCGGTGGCGTTTTTTATGACTTCGTCGAGAAGCCTCAATTCCTCCCAAACCACGCGTCGTAGCATATTCTTGTCGCCATCTTTTGGGATGACAATTATATGACCAAAACGCCCTGAAAATATAAAGACAACCGAGTCACTTTAAGTACTTGTCAAACATTTGCAAAACGTTATTGATTATTTAGTATCATTAATTTTATTGATCGTGACAATTCATTTATACTAATTAATCGATGGTTATGGGAGAATCCATATTATATAATATCTTATATTGTATTTATTACAGAGTCTTAAATAAAGTCATAGGTATAAAAAATTTAAAAAAATTTTTTCTCAAAATATATACATTTCATATAAAGAATTTGACTATGTGTTTCTAGAATTAAAAAAATCTTTATATTTTAAATAATTTTGTAATTTTTATTTATAACTTTTAACATAAAAAAGTCTATTATTATTAAATTAATTTATTAATTGTGAATTATTTTAAGAATAAGTTTTTTATTTAATAATATTTAAAAACAAAGTTTTATATTAACAAGGTAATAGTTTTTTTTTAATTTATGTCAATTCTTTCTAAGACGTGACATTATAATAATACGTTGAAGAAATCATCTAACAAAATCAAATAATTTCATAAAATATACAGTTTTTAATGTTCTAATAAAATTATAAATTATTTACATTCTTTTAAAAGTTTTTATTAAACATATATCTGCATTACTTAATATAAAAACGTGTAAGTTTCACCGAAGAATAAAAAAATTCATATGTACTGTGTTATATAATTAAACATTTAAATAATATAGAAGACTAAAAAACATAAATAGAAAAAAATTATGAGTTGATTTAAGTTATTTTATAAATAAAATATGAATTTGAGCGCAATTCACCTAGAGTCAAATCGTCTGTAGACAGAATTTTTTAATTTATATAGCTACGAATAAAATCAAATGTTAATAATAATGAATTTTAATTTTAAAAAGTAAATTATAAACTATTCATAATATTAAATGTGGAAAGAAACTAGTACCTGGCCTAGTAATTCGTCCGACATTGAAGTAATGACTATAATTTACTTTAAAATACTGCTCAGCAATGGCCCTTTCCGTTTTTCCCGGGCCATTTATAGGAGAAAATAGGTATTCAGGATCAATTTCGTAGTTAATCTGTTGAAAGCCCGTGAAGCAAATAAATGCCAATAGAACAGGGACTATAACGAAGTATCCTGGGTGCCGTCCGACTATAAGACCAATCTTATGAAATGCTTTGTGTAGAAAATTATCAACGCAGGTCATTGAGAACATCATCTGAAAATAGTAAATTTTTCATTATTTCTTGTACCGATCTTTCAGAAATTCTTGACTCAGATTTATTTGTTATTTACAAATCCAATATTTGTCTGCGCACTAGTTTGCATTTTCAATCTGTTAAATATTATTTAATCTATGGTTAACATTCAATTTAACATTTTAACGCATAATAAATACTTGCATTATTCAATGTATGATAGAATATTACAAATATTATAATTTTTCATAATTTAATATATGCGTTTTTCATACTATTTTTTTATGAAATAGTTTTTACGAAATCCATCAGACACATAAAATTATATAAATTAAATAATTTCATCTTCGTATATATGATAGACAGACATTTTTTTAAATTACGATTAAGGTAGCGAAATATGTATGCAACTTTTTTGCGTACTAAGATATTTATTTTACGCAATAAAATTATAATGTGTGACTAATGATTTTCTTACAGAAGATTGAATTTTCACCGAATATAACGCAATAAACCTTTCGCGGAGTAAAAATGATTGGTTGTATTTTAATAAAATTACAATTATTCCAGGTCTTGAATATCGAACGTATTTCTTAAAAGTAATTTTTATGTTTGGGCTAAGAGTGAAATTATATTATTAATAGTCAGCACTCAGTAGTTCAAATTATACACTATTATACAACAAACAATTTCGTTTCAGGTACTGCATGTTATTTTTTTTATAAACAACTATAACTTTTTTAAAAACATAAAAGATCGGATTTTGTAATGTTAGTCTACATAAACAATAATCTATAAAAATATAACCAAAGAGGTTTTACAACTATTTTAATACTATTGATTGTTTTACATAAATTATAATAAATTATATATATGATTATAATAAAAACATATACAGAACATTACCAAAAATTAATAATCTCATCTGTAATTAAATAAAATTGATTCCTCCTGATTTTTATTTACTACTTAATTATACAAAATCGAATCAATGATAAACTTATTTGATTTAGATAATATTGTAATGGTAAAATTAATAATATTCAATAAAAAAATTTGTAATAACATTTTTTAATAAAACTACAAAAATGAAAATTATAAGCATGATAGAATTTATTGGAAAAATTGATTTCTATTTTTCATCATAAAATAATAGGATTGCAAATGAATAAACTCAAAAAGAACACTTAGCTAATTAGACTTTTAATAGCAATTTGTACAATAAATGAAAGTAGAAAAAAGAGAATCTATACTTATAAAAACCAATCATATTGGTAATACATGCTGAAACATAATTTTTGTGTATTCAATATCAAGTAAAGCATTTTCTATTCTTATTCAAATTTAGATTTTGTATAAAATTAAAAATTTAATGTGATATTGCAATAAAAAAATGCAGAATATCAAAATCAAAAGATTGTGAAATAAATCGTCTGTATTTACATTTTGTTGAACGACCAAGTTTGTAGTTTATTATTTACGATAATTTTAGAAATTATGTAATAATCAATTAAGAAAATAATATTTATAAATTTTCTACTTAGATTTATATTTTTTAATGAAATAAACAAATTATTCTATTATTTGCACTGTAAATAGAATTTAGCGGAACTAATAGGTCCAGCGGATCAATTAAGTTGACAAAACAATCTCAAAACTTATAGAAGTAATAATAAAATAATAATATTTTTCTATGAAAACTTTATAACTGTACACCTTTTACTATTAATTATCAAGCTAAAATAATATTTTTAGGATATTTAAAAAATACTTTTAATATATATATATATAAGAATAACGTTTCTTATAATTAATATAATTACTGTCAATATAAGAGAAATTGTGAGTATCAACTAAACTAAATTTATGATTATTTTACATAAATAAGATTTAGGAACTATTGGTAATTAATAATAGAAAAATAAATACGGTCTGAAGTGACAAAAAGTTTTTGCGTTCTAAAAAAAATTATTTTAAAAGCCTAAAATTTATGTAATACAATATTCAGAATGTATCTAACTATATATTTATTTTTAAATAAAATTAAAGAAAATTACACATTTGTGATTGTAAATATACTTTACTAGTCTTTACTAGTAAATTAAAAAATATTTCTAAGAAAAAAAATTAATAAATAATTAAAATAAAAAAGGCTTCAAATTTTAAAAAAGTTGAGAAGTAAATATAATTGCAACAAATCCGTAGTCATATTTCTTATCTACTAATCAGATTTTCTCATTTCGAGGAAATACGGTTCTTAATAATTTCATTACATGTTAATATTTTCTTTACAAGAGACTTTACTTTACAAGAGATATGGAAATAAATTAATTAATTCTATAATTTGATCATTATTAATTAGTTTAATAATTTTTTACGTTTCAATTTTGATTTATAGAAAAAATGTTATCATAAGAACCAGTGTCTTAATTATATTAGCAATATTGAATATGTTCCAAAGATTATAGTTATAAAGATATTATTCATTTATAAATTTTAGAAAAAGGGCATAGATTTTTATTAAATAGAAACAAAAGAAATATTTTCAAATTAAATGAAAAATTGTATTACAAGATTATGAGAAGAATAGATTTTATAAATTTACTCGAACAAATTACTTTTTTACTTTTTCTTTTTTAAATATTTTGAAAATGTATTCAATTTCATAAAAAGCTAAATTAATCATATTACTTTTAATTTCAAATCTATTGAAAAATTAGATTCATTTTCATATATTTATATACTACATAATATATTATAGATTATATAATATATAAAAATGTTCGATATTTAATATTAAATTGAACTTTTAATATTAAATATTAAAAGAATTAAAAATTTTTTAATTTTAATAAAATAATGAATTGAAGATTGCATCTCAAAAGTCAATATGATGCACGGAATTTTTTATGTACTGTATATTGAAATTAAAATTTATAGATTTAAAGTAAATATTGTAAACCATCGAATATGCATTAACACTAATTATTATAAACAGCATATAGTATAGATGTACATATACATAATAAAGTTTTAAATTGAATTTTTAATTCTTACTTAGTAGATATAAGTCAAATATATAAAAAGAACACAATGTTTTAAAATATCAAAAAATATTTAAAATATTTTTATAATTATTAATATTCATTCAAATTTCTATTTGATATTCTTATTTTTAAAGTATAATTATCTAAATTTAAATTATTACTTGTGTTATAAATTTTTAACAAAAAATGTGAATTTATATATATTTAAAGAGTAATACACACGTAAGTAGATGAAATTCGCATATTTGAAATACTTTTGAGATAAATTATTATTGATGCCTACAACATTAACAATATAAAATCAAATTATCATTAACAATAACACTAAAGAAAAATGATAAAAAATAATAACCTTATATACAGATTTAATATGAAATGAAAGTAATACTTTCAACAACAAAAATACAGATATTTTTTTATACTGGACGAAATAAAAATACCGATCTACTAACCTGAACATCCAACGTCAAGGGTTGCTTGTATATATATTGTAGCTATGAGTAAAGATCAGTCATTAGATTTTCGCTAGTTAAAACTATTAGTTATGTGTCACCGCTAGATTCTATACTTAACAATCTATACTAATCATTATTACAATATAAAAGTGTTAGTTACAACAAAAGAACCTATTAAATATAAAATTTTATAACTGAATATCATGTTACAATTTTCATCTGATATATTAAATATTAAAAATAGTCTTGTTAACTTTTCTAGTTAATTGAAGTTGCTAACAATACATTAGAAATGAAAAGTAAGATTAGAATATTAATTACCAGGAGGTAACGAATAAATCTATAAATCACATTTCCTATTCTAATTTTTTGGCACACTTTGGTATATGTGTACCCTCATATATCTTAAGAATGTTATCAATTTAAAATTTAAATACACATAAATGAAAAAAACTTTTAATATGCCAATATATTTATAAAGTTGGCCTAATCTCTCTCTCTCTCTCTCTCTCTCTCTCCCTCTCTCACTCTCTCTGTTTCTAATTATTTTCAATCTCGCTATACTATCATTATGTATATATATAAGAATATTTAAAAAAAACTGTGATAGATTTATGGTAACTAATTAAACGGAAGAAAAGATTAAGCAAATTTTATTAAGAATAAAATAAATATTCTTAGTATTAAGTTTTAAAGTAAAATTTATAAATAAACTTTATTTAAATAAAAATAACTAAATTATATTATGTATAAATAAAACTATTAAGATTTTTATAAATAAATTTTTATTTATTAAAAATAAAAAATAATTTAGTTCTTATTTATTTAATTTTTTTATTTTAGCTTTTTTTAAATATCAGTATTCAGATTTTAATCACAAGTACAATTGATCGAAGTGATTTGACTAGATTCAGTAGAATTCTATTAAGTAAAATCAACTTAAATTTTTGAGAAAATTGTTCTATTTTCACATTAATCGTTACATAACAAAAGCAGTTAATAATCTACACAAATTATATAATTAATATAATTAAAAATATCCCTTAAAAGTTGGACTTATTTTTTCAACAAAAATTTTAAATTATTAATTATATTAATAAAAACAGTAAAATCAAATTCAATAATAATAAAATGTTTACGAAAGAAAAGTTTTCTCAAGTGATTTAACCGACCTTCTTTAAGTTGGAAAATTAATGTTATTACTTAATAAGTATGACTGAAGTATTTAGACAAATTTCAGTTAACCATTACTTTAAATAAATTTGTAAAAATCTCTCTAAATTCATGAACTGTCGAGTACACAGTTTTACATGATCGAATAAAAACTATGATTATGCAACGTATTACATTCTTATGCATTGCAATTTTTGTTTTCTTGTAAAACTTCTAAATTGATAATATTCTTGTATAAAATATTAATAAGATATAAAAAATCAATATTTTCTGATTATAGTAATATTTTTTTACTCTAGTCATTACTAGTAAAAATAATAAATTATAGCGAATTTTATTATACTTTCATAAAATAAAGATTTCGTACTAGAAGATAATGAAAAAATGAAAACGGAAACAAAATCGGTAGATATATTTAAATATTGAAGAACTACTTGAAGAAGGATTCTTATGGGATTATTAAAAATTCTTAAGCAAATCATTAACATATTTGCAATACATTATTGCGCATAAGTGCTAATATTAAAGTTTTGTTTTCAGAAAAAATATAGATATAGATATAAATATAAATATAGATGTGCTAATGAAAGTTACAAAATATAATAAAATATTTATGAGTTGTGTAAATGAAAGATCTATGTATTTAACTCATTAAATTATGACATTAATACAAATTCATCGTGCCACAGCGTAAGTACGGTACACGTAGTTACAATGTTAGAAGGAACAAAAAATTTTTTTTTCTTGGCATAAGTTTGCTTTCGATTGGACGATCATTTGCTCTCGCATACATTGAATGTGAGCTATTTTACCTGATTGTGGAACGATGCCAACAAATCGCGTGATGAGAGCGTGTTACTTCAATCTATATGCTTGTTTTTTTCTCTTCGACTTCAATACTGTGACTTACGCATTGAAAGTAACACTTTAACGAGATCCACGACCACCCGTTGTGCTCATTCTACAACTTTTAGAGGCATATCGTTCTTATTAAAATTTATTCTTCGGAATCTTATATTTAAGTGAAAACTTTCTATTCGCATTTTCATGTTTTATGTATACTATGTGCATGCGTTGACATTAAGTAAAAATGGTTAAAGCATCTTTAATAACCAAACTTATAATAAACTTTAAGTATATTAGAGGAAAAATATAAATATTTGCTCAAATCGGAAAAAAAATTTTAGAAACTAATTTTTTTATTCCTTATATAACTTTTCATGCCTGGAAAAATCTCTTCTATAGGAATGTTATTTTATAGGATAATGTTATTTTAAAATATTAATTCTATTCGCATCATAATATGTAACGATGCAAACACTATTAACTATAGTTTAAAGTAGCGTAAAAAATAATATATTACTATTCTATTGATATATTATATTAATATATTACATTAATAATCTCTTCAATTATTTTCAAACTACAATAAATATTTCAAGAAATATATTAATTACTTTTACTACATTCAATGTAATATAAACCAATCAGTGACACTCACGTCTTTCATTTCAAACGTGTATTATTTTCAGAAGCTTATAACAACTTTACAGAAAGTGATAGAAATATACCAATAACATATTATAAATAAATAATAAGTAATTTGTAACTTTTTAGTCATAATTTAGCATGCTATAATTCCGGATGAAAGATTACACGTTTAAAAACATTTCAATGCACATAATCACTAGAATAAAAACTGAAAATGGATTATTAAAAATGTAATTGATATTTTTAATTATTTGAAATATAATTAGTTAAGGACAATTTGATTAAATTAAAATTTAAAGACATAAGTGTGAAGGCAGAAAATTAATTTTTGTATTATTTTATTTTACAAAGTAAACAAAATATGTTCAAATGATGCTAATTTAATTATGCAGAAAATAAACTTCATTTTCTTTACTACTCAATACTAAATTATTTACACCCGAGATTTTTATCTATGCATAGTTTTGTATAAGACACTATTTATTAAATAATTTTTGAAGATTGTATAGACACACATAATAGCCTTCATTACTTTCAATACCAATCACTTTAACGAAATAGATGACTAATAATAGGTAGGCTAATCAGGTGTTAAAAATAAATAATCAATATTATTTCATGTTTATATTCAATATTTATTCATTATCTCTAAACTTTTTAATTATCCATATTTTTTATAATTTTAAGCACAGTTTTTTTAAAGCTTTTAAAGTATTAGATTTTAGCGGAGTTGCAATATAACATAAAATGTTTTTTTTTGAAATATTTCTGAAGAGGAAAAAATATTCGAATTAGAATATATGTAAGAAATATTCAAAAGTTCCTTTTAATTGATATTCAAACTTATTTAGTTTATTAGATTTAATGTTTATAAATATTATAATCAAAATGTATAAATATAAATTATTATAATAAAAAATCTTATTTCATCAAACACTTGAAGTCTGTAAAGTTACAAAATTGAATTTTATTTTATTGAAGAAAAAATTTCATAATTTATCAATTTTAATGTATCGATTAAAATAATATTTCTTTTCACTATATATAATTAAGAATAACTTTTATAGCAATATTCAAACTAGTCGAAGTTTCGATTAAAATCATAAAGAAAAAATATACTATTTAATTTTTCATTAGAAATCATAATACACAATTAAAAATACAAGTTTTATATATTTTATGCATGTATAATTTTTTAAAATTAGATATATGAAAACCAGGAATTGATGTATTTCATTAATCTCTTGTTATTCTTTCAATGAAAAATACGTTCAATATTTTTAGAACTTTGAAGTAAAGACGGGTGGCTTATTTCTATGTAGTGTAATATAAATGAATGATATCATTTATACTTTAGATATATATTATGGAATTAATAATATTGAAAAATTAGATTTTTATATGACTGAAAACATCATTTAATAATAGAAGAATGAATAAATTCTTCAAATTTATTGTGTTTATTTTATCGAAAATGATAGTCATGAAATAAGAAGCGTTAACTTTTCTTGAAATTTATTTTCGATGATGTACCTGAAAATATTTAAAATAGTATTCAAGTGTTAATAAAAAAATGATTTTCTAATAACTTTGGTAGATTTTTTTTTGGTAGATTTTCATTCACTATTAAAAGAAAGTCAAGCTTACAAAGTTTCAGTTTCACGCTCAATATTAACCGGTCCTACAATCCTAAATGTCGAAATATTAGTTTTTAGTTTTCGGTGATTCGTTTTCTTAATAGAAACTTACACATAATAGTTCCGAATAAAAAGTAAAGGCTGATCGAGCGGGCAGAAACCATTTTCCGTAGTCATTGCTGGAGGCGCTTTTTCTCTCTAATCATTTCCATGAAATTCGTTAAACTATTTTCCTACATGGGGAAACTAGATCATTTATATAATCTTTTTACAATTGCATATTTTATACCTGAATAAGGACTGATACTGAACTAGAACTTGATCCATAACCTAACACCTTTATCAGGAGTAATTGACGACTTTGAATCAGTGTGCGATCAACAAAACAGTGAAATGATTTTATTCCATAGAGAGAGAGGGAGAGAGAGAGAGAGAGAGAGTGAGAGAGACAGAAAGAGCAGACAAAGATAAACTAAAAATGCAATAATTTATATATTAGATACTTTTACCATTGCACATGTAGCGGAGTAAGTTGTATTTCTTGGATTTTTTCGATTTTCGTTTATAGCAGCCTGAGCAAAAGCACAACTTATCAAACAATAATAGCTTTTATATTCAAGCGAAGCTCATAACGAGCTTTTTTGTCCAATTAATAACGTACTCATACATGTATACTTTAACGTATTGTGGAGTCTGGGGCCGATACATGTAGCACTCGTTTTTTAAAGTGGAAACTCCACTAATTGTGAATTGCCGTTTTATTGCTAATGATCATACGTTTCTGACGCTATTTTAATTCATAAATATATTCCACTATTTTACTTACATTTTACTTACATTTATACACAAATATACACTTATGCCTAGAATGATAATACATACATGCTCGGACGGAATTTAAAAATGATGTTTATCAATTGCTAAAATTCGTTTTTCATACATTTGCAACTTAGACAAGTTTCTCTAAGTAAAAGAACAAAGAATAGCAAATAAACTAATGATAAATTACTTTTTAATATGTAATATTCAAGAAATTACCGATCGTAAAATATAAAGGAAATTATAACAATTTGTCAAATATAGCGATAGGATATAAAGATTAAAGAATTTGTACGAAATATACTATAACTGTACTACAAGTGTACTACAAATGTACTACTTAAATAATCTTTTAATGTCTAATGCTTAATTATTTGACTGTATTTAGAAAAGTAATTATCTGTAGCATTATATTTACAAAATGTCTATTATTTCTATTTTAATTTCTAAGTATGGTTAATTACTCAAATAAGATCAAAATAGATTACTCTTCCAGAAGTGCCTGCATTGACTAATCAAAAAATAAATATCTAAGTGTAAAAATACTAAAAAACAAACATAATATCTAAAATGCTAAACTCTGACGAGAACGACAAATATAATAAATAAGAGAAATCCGCACTTGTGCTTATCTCGATTTATGAAACGATTTCTATTTTTACACTTTCGTGCAAAAATTCATAATTAACAATAATATTACGAAATTATTATTCAGTTAAAAAGTTATAAGCAGTCACCATTGCAATGATATCAATTATTTAACAACTCAAATAAAATAAACCGTACCTGATGATTGATTTAAAAATACAATATGTCTTGTAAAATTTATAATAAGATACCTGTTAGAATGATTTATAATTTTATTTTATCCTGTTAAAATGAATTTCTAATTAAAGATTGTCAAGAAATATTCTTTTAATCAAATCATACTTTAGTATTGAAAGTTACAGTACAGAAAGCATTTTTTCAGTTCTTCATAATTATATAAAGAAACGTTTCTCTTAATATTCTCATTTAAGGATCGATAACATTTCTAAAATATGTTACGTATATGAATGTAATAGTCAGTTAATAAAACACTTACTCTGTTAAGTAAAAATATATTTCAAATATTTGAATTCTCTTAGGCGAGTTATTGGTGACATAAAAAAACTGGTTCAGAATTACGATTATAAGTAACATGATATGCAATCGTAATAATTTTAATTATACGTTGAACATAAGTTTAACATGAACATTATTACAGATTTAGTCATTTTGTACTTGCGATCGTATTTCTTGGCGAACCAGAATGAAAGCAAACCGTTGACTCACTATAAACATTCGATATAAACTAAGGTCGTTACATAGTTTATGCCTCCAGTCACGCACTTCGATCCACTCTCATAACTAAATATTATTTTTATTTTTAAAATAAGTGCAAAAATACTTGCAAATTGAACAAAAATACTATTGCAACTATCGTAATATAAAAGGTTTACGGTATCCATAAAAGCAAACATTGAATTATTATTTATCCGTAAACTTTTTAATATATTTAATTGAGTTATTACTTATGTACTATTATGAATTATTAAAAGCTAAATTTTTAAATTGGTGTATTTATTAGTACGACAATGAGAATTAAATTAATCATAACCTGAAAATGCATGACCTTTTTTTTGGTTAAGTTAAGTATCGTGTTTTTCCTTTAGTTCTTTATATTTATAAGAATCAAAGATACTTCTATTTACGTGGCTAAAGCATTTGCAAGAAATTATTTAAAATATAATGACACAATAATATTTACAGAGATTTAAAATATCTTGGCCAAATATTAATTTTGATAGATACAAATTAAGAATTTTTAATTTTATTATATCCATTACGATATATATATATATAATGATAATTAATGTCAAGTACTGATGGTACTATAATAATATCTTAAAAAATGCTTTTAGAAAATATGTAATAGAATGATAAAATATATTTATACGATCATTAACACTTAAATAAGGTAGGTCATAAACTTTTCGTAATGATTATTGTTTATAAATTGCAATAATAATGGAAATAATCCTCTATATTGAGACTTATAAGCTGATATGTCATAAAAATATACCGATGCTGGATTATTTTTCATTTCGAGTTATGAATTTTTATTTTAGTATAATAAGTAGAAATTTTATACTTAAGAATATTTCTGAATAAAAAATTTGAAATAAATTAATTTTAATTTAAAATAATGGATTCAACATAGTCATTTTTTACAAAATTGTATATATTTTTTATAAAACTTTGAACATAATAATTGCATAGATCATTGATAATTAAACTATAATTAAACCTTTTTAAAATAGAAAATTGCGAAAAAATGTTTAATACTTGGACTTATGAATAAATGATTAGAAAATAATAAAAGATAAGAAGAAAAAGAAACAAAAGTATCCCACTCGAACACTAATTCTTCTGAACGATATTCCGTTATGCATTACATTAAATTGTTAATATTTACTACATTCAATAATTCATGCTGTTATCCTTACGCTACAATACATATTTTTTTACAATTTTCGAATAAAATTCAATATAAAATAATATGGGTTTTCATATGAAACTTAAAAGAACTATGAAATTTAAATCAATACTAAAAATTTTGTTGTATAAACATTCAGTATAAAATTGTTAAATAAATCATTCAATCATAGTTCACAAAGTTAGATATATGTATTGTACTTAATGTGCTGTAAGCACTTTAAAATAATGTATATTTTTAAAAAATGGCATGCTATGTTTCGAAAAGCATTTAGAATGCGAGCATTGAATTCCATGCCACACATGTGATCAACGTGCCATCCATCTGCAATCTTTATTTGCTCCACCAACACGTGACTGTATGATAATTGTATTCTGATGGCCGTTCATAATAACACGTCGCACCCTATAAGCTATGTTATGAAAGATTAAAGGTTGATATATTAAATTGCCAAGTAATTTATTTTCATAATTTATAATTGCCAAGTAATTTATAATATTGTGTTCTATGCTGATAATGCTTAATGCTTAAATTTCTGTAATAATTCACATGCCTTTTTATTTCAATATCTTTTCAAATATCTAGAAAACTTATACCTATAACTGAAAACCAAAAAATGGTAATGTCTCAGTAACATTTTTTTTCAGTTTAAGACAAAAATAAATAAATTCATAATTTTCTATATAATAACATTCAATTTAAAATACTAGTTTATTGACCAAGTATTTTATATGGATTTTATAATAATAGAAAAATATGATAGAATGACCATCTTGTGTTGACTAAATAAGAAACTTTCAAGGTAGCTACAATAAAAAAATACATTTACGTGTACGAAAATGGAATAACCAAATGACATTATGCGTTACCAATTCATTACTGAAATTACTAGTAGTAATCCTAATGATTAATAATAGTAGTTTTCCTGAATGATATTTTTTAACTTTGTCACATCTACGTCATATGCAAATTCATCATTCAAATTCAAGTATCCCTAAATTGGTCCATTGTAACGTTGTATTAAGCTATTCAAAATAATAAGTCTTATAATATTCAACAATATCACATAAAAAATTCACAATAATTATGAAATAAAAAAATTTTCTTTGAATTTGGCTAAATTAATAAAAATTTAATTTTTAAAATGATAATTTAAATTTGCGAGCTTACAATTTTTAAATCTTAATTACACGATTTTTCTTATACATATATTAATATTCATTATTTTGATTGGCTTACTTAAATTATAGAAAAATTTGTTATCTGACCATTTTTAAATATTACCATATATAAATCAGTTTTGAAAATAATCTACAATAACTCTATAACCAGAGCTAAAAAATGATAGAAAACTAAATATATTCATAGTTACAGTAAATATTAAGTATTAATAAAAAAATTAAAAATTCATAAAGCTAAACGTGTACATGGATCTACATTTAGAAAGATCGTAAGTAAATATTTATCAACTTTCTAGGTCATATTCTTTAAAACTTACAACTATTCTTTTAATTTATTTAGAAATCAAAATTTTATTTTATACTATTTATTATTTTATATATTATTTTTAGTTCTTTTTATGAATATAAAATAAAATTGTTAATTAAAAAATATAGTAATGCCAATCTATATATATATAATTGATTTAAAATTATTAATTAATTCTTATAAATACATTTGTTTATCATTGCAAAATTATTTAAATAACTTTTATTATTCGCAACTAAAGACTTAACTCTGATTGTATCGATCTGTACATCGATCAAAAGTACATAAAAAAGAATAACAGACAGGCACACCAATTAAAAAAAGAAATAATGAATTAAAAAATGTAAACAGTGAGAATTAGGAGACTGAAAATCATAAAGATATCAATGTTAGCTACGAAATCATTTGAGTTCGATATTTATTCATTACAATAATGAGCACTGAAAATGTTTTCTAAAATTATGTCTCTATATAAATATTATTTAAAAATTATACGTCTTGACAGTTTTAATTCTGTAACTAAGTTTCGTTTCGGAATTACAAATTAATAAGAATGTATAGTCTGTTGGATAAAATTTCATAACTTCCATGGACAAATTCAGATTATCAATTACAACAAGTTCAGAAAGCTATTTAGAAATTAGAAGTATCCAAAAACGTATAAATGTATTCAATTAAATTTATCGATAACTCATTAAATTAGATTCGATAACAAATTCTTTACAAAAATTTAATGATTCTTATCACTTATAATTTTTTCTTGAAATTTCACTATTCAATCTAAGAAATAATTAATCAGTTTGGCAAAGAAGTAGCATCTATATAAATTAATTTGTATTAGGCCTACAAATTGAATAGCTGAAAATTACGTATCTCTATTAATGAGATTCTTGTAAAGACCTCGAAACTAGTTTTATGGAATTTTCATGATGTTAATTATATAATTTTTAAGATTCTAAACTTGACTTATAATTGAGTTTCCACGTGTTTCAATTTGTTAAGCGCAAAAATGAGGTAATCTATATCATTAGCTATGAAAAAATTCTGTAACAACACTTATAAATTTTCTTTCTTTTTAAACATTTTCTTTACAATGTTCATGAACATCATTTGAACTTTTATAATTTCATTTATATCTAGTTGATTCCTTAAAATAAGAAGTTTTAAAAGTTAATATTTTGAAAGTACACCTTGAGCAATCATTTTAAATTTTTAAATATAATTGGTATTATATTCAAATTTACTTAATGTATACACTAATACAGTTTTAATTATTTTTATATGTTTATAGCAAGTCAAATAAAGTGTAAATTATTACATAATAAATTATTAATAAATTACCTAATAAATTATTCCATAAGTAAATAATCGTTATAATTAATGATTGAACATTATCAGGAATTAGTAATAAATTATAATAAAGCATAAATATATGAAACGTACCATCTGATATTGTTTACTATATAAAAACAAGCAGTTGTAATATAGTATATAAATTAATTTATAATTTTATAATTTTATATTGTAATATTATGTCTACGATGTAATAAATATGATTTTAATATTATATAATTGCGCTATAATTAAATGAGATGTATTCATTTATAATTTAAGATAGAATTTAAAAAATATCATTTCTTGTAAATATGATTTCAGTATTACGATTATATGATAAAACTGATTGATTGATAAAACTAAAATTTATTTTTGATTATAGAAATCATTAGACCGAATTCAAGTATACATTAGCTATTAATGCTACAGCACGAGATTTTTAAACTAATTGAATATTGAACCATTATCTATAAGGAAAAGCTTGATAATAACTTTTTATAGATAATAATTAATCACACTTTTTCATAAATATAAAGTAAGTTTAATGCAAAGTTTCATACATTCAATGTCATCATATTATTAAAATCAAATATTCTACAATATTTTATAATACTTTTTTGTTTTAATGATTTGCTGTGGGTTATCTATCTTACTTTTTCCTGAACCATAATTTGGTTTGTATGTTTCTTCTGGAAATTATATTTATTATTTACATTTTAGACAATTAAAACTATGCTAAATTTACTTAAATGATCTTAGGTACTTAAAAGTTGTACAATTTCTTCAGTCTTGTAAGCATTTTTGGATTTTATTTATTGTATTCTTGAACGGAAGCTTCTTTTGAATATTTTTATTCAATTACTTCACCTTTTTCACGATATTGTTTACATGCTGTATAATAATAATTGATCTTTTATAAATCAATTGTATATAATATTAATCTTTATAGTTATAGGAGGATTTAATTACATGGATAATTTCCTAACTGAAAATTTTAACTTACCATTCTATTAAAAAATCTAATCCACGAAAATACCATTTACGATCAAATTTAAAGTCCATAAAACTTCAAAACGACAATATAGTTCACATTGCCTGTATTTATATAAATGATTTGTGTGATATGTAGGGAAGCTACAAATACATCACTTTTTTACACCACTTCCTTAAAAACTTTAATCATGCATTATAATCTGAGATATATCTATGTTTTATATAACGATTAGTCCGAGTCAATTGAAATTACGTTTCTAATTCACTGCTTGACATCATTATTAGATATCTCAAATTGTGAAACTTAATAGAATGTTTTCAATTTTCTTCTTATTATAATTACTTCAATAGCATTAAGCTTAATATTAATATATGTACACTCTTCATTTTCTTCAAAATCGTTATAGAACAAATCTTCGGTAATTACAAAGGCCAAGTAAAATTTAAATAATACTTCAAAATCTAAAAATAAGTCTGTCACTAAAATAACGACAATTTGAATACCATAAAAAGACATGGCTTCGCCTTTACAATGTCTTGTTATAGTAAATTACATGTAAAAGTGAAATTCTTCAAGCATTGGTATAAAACTTTGTAACAGTTATTCGAATACTTCAGCTACATTTAAAATAATTATAAAAAACTTGATGTTAGAACATTCATATTTATATACACTTATTAATAGATTAGAATAGATTCTTATTTCTCAACAGAACAAAGTATTTTTAAAATATTTACTTTTAATGATTATTAAAATATTCCACTCGATATCTTATTTTTTATTTTACATTTAATTATTTACATTTATTTTACGTACTTACGTTTTTTATAATTATTTTATTTGTCATATAACAGTCATTCATGCGCTCAATTAAAAGAGATAAGAACACTTGTACTTATGTAATAGTACTATTACTAGTATTTTTTTCTGTCGTTAAAAGTGTTGTCAGATACCAGTGAATATGATAAAATACATTTAATTTTGCGGTGTTTCAAAATCTTTTTCAATGTAATAAACATTTTCTTGAGTATCATGATAAATGAGCATTATTACATACTTATTTTTTAAACTTTTAGAAGAATTATGAAATTCATTAGATATCAAGAAAAATATTTTGCGTCCTTCAAAGTCGGATATTCATAATCACTACTTTATTGTTTTAAAAATCGACTTTTAACATTTTTAATTGAGCTTGATTTAGAATGTTGTTTGCACTATGCTGTATCCAGTAAGTAGATACGCAAGATACTGTTATAAAT
Organism: Wiebesia pumilae; assembly: GCA_018907045.1. NCBI lineage: Eukaryota > Metazoa > Arthropoda > Insecta > Hymenoptera > Agaonidae > Wiebesia > Wiebesia pumilae. The sequence continues at coordinate 3,641,345 of JACCHZ010000105.1, read as the reverse complement.
TAATTCATCGAGAAAAACTAGACTTTTTGTCATAAAAGTACGACTGCATATAATTTTTCAACAGAAGTTTTTAAGAAATGGCGCTACTTCAATATTGCTTTGCTCTTGTATTTTACTATTTCATTATATCATTTTATAAATATAATATCTATAAGGTATTATCAGGTTTCACTTTAGTTATATGAATGCCAAAAGCATTTTGCAATTAGTTATTTATTCGATTTCAGCGAAATTGCAAAACCATTGTTGAAAGAGACCATTTACCATTATAATCTATAAAAATTGTTTATGTATGGATCTTCGAATAAATTAAAATTGGATAAACACTTATCTAGACATATTATCATATTTAAAATATCTGAATAACACTATTTTATTTCAAGTGATTGCATTCTTTTTTATTTTAAATATTTATTTAATATTACCCAATGTTATAGGTAATATATATTATAATAATGCTAGAAAATCTTAACTGAGTATATGAAAGCTCTAATTATTTTAAATATTGTTATCTGCAAAGATATTTTTAGATTATTTTATTAAAACAGTTAATTTTAAAATATCAATATATAATCCGTAAATATTTCTTAATATTGTAATAGAGTTGCTAAAACTAATACATCCATTTTTGATTAATGAAATTGAATTAATGTCGATATTAAGTTATAAAATGAATATAGAATGATATTAAAAATACCATAGAGATGCATATTAGATATTTAAGAAAAATTCAGTCTAAACAGAATTTGAGATAATTCATTCATCGAAAAAACTAGAGTCCATATAAATAGAAGAAATCTATAATTCTCTCTAATTATTAACTATATTACAGCAAAATTCTTTTTAATTTATTCAACTCTCTCATACTCTAATTTCGTATTAAAAAACATAAAATACCTAAAAGGTAAGTTTTCGACTTGATATTTTCATAGAAAAATTCCTCTTTATTAGTGTGTTTATAAAAAATATAATAAATCATAATTACTATTTGAATCTAATTTAGAATATATCTGATCTATAATATCTTCAATATAAATTTCTGTGTAATTCTAAAAAAATTTATTTTTTATTAATTGAGTGTATTTAATTTTATATTGCTTTTCATTTATTTTTATCCGAAAAACATTTATCATTAACTGTTAAAACTTTGTTTATGTTAAATTTTAAGTTTTCAATATATTTAAAAAAAAAATAAAATACAGATTTTTAAAGTTTCTATTACATCAATTCTGTGTTACAGCATACTTTAAAATTTCTAAAAAATAATACTCAACTTTTAACAACCCTTAAGAGAGTATAGATTATCGACAAAAAACTGTAATTATCATATAAATACAAAACTGTACGTAAACTATACGATGATTTTTTCGAGATTTAAGATATAGTTTACAGGAATAGTGCTTATCTTTAATTCCATTTATGAATGTAAATTGATCACTCTACCAATAACTACTAGGCTAATATAAATACCCACATACTGCAAGTATTTAAGATTAAAAGTAGATTCATTTTGAAGTAAAAGTCGAATGTACTTTTTACAAGAAACTGTTCATATTACGCAAAAAAATTATTACTTACTTTCAAATGCTTTTTCATTTAATATCTAAAAATTAAAAAGTACGTTTGTCCAGGTTCTTCGAATACATTTGTATAGAAAATTTATTTTTAAATGATAAAATCATATCTAGAAAATGAAATATCATATATGAAATTTAATTTCAAATTTTTAAAGTATCTACTACTCTATTTATTATTTCAATTATTTAATATTTTTCTAAAATTATAAAAAAAATAATTATTCGAAACAATACATTAAATCGAAAAACATTTAAAAATATTTGTAATTTTGTTACACTACAGATTTAATTATTAGTGCAATAAATTTGAATGTTCGTCAATGTAGTAGATCAAGCTTGTAATAAAACCTAATAAATACCAGCATCAATTTTAAAAGTTTTTAATTTAGAATAAAAATTTTTTGACAAAAAAATATTTTTTTACAAGCTACATAAGAAATAGTTGTTTAATTCCGAAATATATGGATTTTATTTTAATTTATTTTACAATAATCTTGTGATTGGAGAAGAAGTTTTTGCTATTTTTGAATAAAATTTTTTATATACTAATATAATAATGCTTTAGTTCTCGATAAAACATTTAATAATTATTTGAAAAATTAAAAGAATTTTTTATTTTATTAAAATACTTGAACATATCTTAGTAGTTTATTTAAAATGGTTAGAATAAAATAAAATGCAACTTAGATAAGAGACTATTTTATCCGTATATAATATATAGATATCTACGTGCACATAGGCATAAAAAAAATATGAAATAATTTTATAGGAGTGTAAATTCCTAATAAGAATTATTAGATATATTAGAAGCTAATACAAAGTGGAAAAAGAAAAATAGGATAAATATATGAAAGTAAATTTAAGAATTCTAATATTATTTATAATGAAAGCAACAATAATTTAAAAATACTAAACTCCATTCTTAGTATTCATCCATTCTTACATATATATGTTTCAGTTGTATAAAAATGTTAAAATATTGAACTGTAATTACCTATAAGGACGTTTTAATTCTTTTACTAATTTATTTAATGTGTTATTTTAAATTTATATGCAACCGTTTTATTAAAAAATAAGGAGATTATTCGATACACTATTTGTTCAGATTGGTTCAATGAAGATACAAAAAAAACTACAAAAAAAAAGATATTGAGTAAACAATCATTGGTAATAAATTACAAAAAAATTTCTTATAGAACATATTATTTCATATGCTACCATAAAACTTAGTACTTAAAATATTTAAAATTTTCAATATGCAAAACTGAAAAAATATGCAAGTATTTTCTACAGAATACTCAGAAATTATCTACCATCTACAATAGTATACATATATACTTATAAAATTTTCTAATATAATAATACGTAGCACTATATTACATGGATATCTAATAAAGGTTAATAATAAGGCTTCAGAAACAGAGTTTTTTAAATATACTCTAAGGTAAAGATAACAGCAAACTAAATCAATATTTGTTTTAAATAATATTGTCTTATACCTATCAAAATTTAAAAATATGGTCTATTAGGTACAGGAAAACATTTCTATTTTATGTATGTCATAACAAGCTAAGCAAGGATGAATTTTGACGAATAAAAGGCATGTAATTTTTCACGCATTCTTAGAACGTGAAAATTAGATTTCCAACTGCGTTTCGCATGCGTGAGAGGATCGTTCCACTTGAATTACGATCTCCTTCGAGATTCCGCTCCTTATCAAAGTTGCGTTTCTGAAAGTAGCTTACTGAAATAACCAATGCATATATTTCAAATGCTTAAATACTTTATTGTCCAGGAATGGCAAATTGATGGGTAATGCATAACCATTCGTCGATAAGAATGAATTCTACTTACACGCCGTCTCTACCTAGCGTCTTTTTCGTAAACTCGTCAATGCTCCTTGTTTGGTGGAAGCTGCGGCAACTGTTTCGCTGAATTTTCGAGTACCGGTTGTCCCACTAAAATTGTCCCACTTCCGCTACTGGATAGTGACTTCTTACAAATGTAGCACCAATGCAACCTCAACAAAATTGCAGAACTGCACATTCTATTTTTCACTCTCTATGTTGATGTGCACCGATAAATGTTCACAGCGAACATTTATCGTTATGAATTACTCGCGAAGCATTATGGGAAATTGTCCTCTCACGACCATTATTCCTCTTTCTGTTCCTTAAAAAGAAATATTGGTGTCGCTCATTGCTGTGTCGTTGACTTCGAGTCAGTCGAGTCTTTTGCTTTGCTTTCTTTCTTTTAGTCGCAGAGAGTAGAAAAAATGATTTAGCCTTCACGTCTCTGAATTTATAAAATGGTTAAAATATTTAATTTCTTCTGAGTAGAGAACTGAAACTTCATTGTATAAATTTTATTTCTTCGTTGTTACTTTCTTTATTAGAAAATATAAGTCTTAAAATGATCAATAATTCAAAGTATTACTTCATTATTTATGAACTTAAATCGTAAATTAATTCTTTTGCGTATGCACATACATTGTAATATCGCGATGAGTACTTAATTATAAAGACATTTATATTATATTATTTTAGTCTTTTATTTATAAAAGATGTTAGAGGGTCTGCTATATTATTTACTGAAATACTTACATTTTTTAATAAAATATTTCATTATTTTTTAAACAAGTATATTAACTATGAAGTGTACAGTCATAAAAAGAAGCAGTGAAACTCGGATTTATCTATAAAATCCTTTATAACTAAGTGAATACATTGTGAACTTATTATTATCAATACTCACATTAGAATAATTTATAACGTTGTGAAACGTTATTTTCAAAGTTTCACTTAGGCCTCTAAGATATATAAACTTGAAACTATTATTGTTTCAAAAGTTAAAATATTTTAAAGTGTTTAATATGTTAATTCGTAAAGAAGAATATTTGTATATTATTTAAAACTTTAAACTTATTTAAAAAATGATGAATAGTAAAGATTATTGTTAACACAACTTCTGAATGTCAAAATACTAAGGAATATTCTAAATATATCCAATCTCAATCTGTTTAGCATAATTTCAATTAAAATAAATTTAAAAAACCTATCTTATTCAGTCGAGTAATAGGATAATTTTAAATAATCATTTTTTTATTAAAAAGGATTTTTTACTAAAACAACAAATTAAATATTAATAAGGATGCCAAGAAAATTGCAAATTGAAAATAGAATTCATCCATTAGTCAATATTGTTTTATGTTAACGTTACTCTTTATCGAATAATTTAAAAATTGAAAGATTTTTTTGCTATTTATTCAACCATTTATAGTATTAACAGAAGTTAAAACTAATTGCACTAATAATATGAAATATGTAATGTGTGAGAATTTTGATTTTTTTAAATGCTATGGACTTGATGTAATATGCGAAATATCAGCTATTGATAGCTAAGTGAATATAAAACAGCTCAAATATCATAATTCAGTTTTAAAGTACCAAAGATCGGTAATTTAATGTCGATCTAGCCGAATGACTTATTGTTTTCAATTAATTGTCTTTCGTAAGCATCTTTCCCGTGCGGCAAGATGTTCAGCATTACCCTATAGTCGCCAGATCTGTTTAGGGATATATTCGAGTCAACCTGGTTTTAAACTCTTGCAAACAGAGATAGACCAATAATTCTGGCCATCCACTATTGTCGAAGAATTATTAAGAGGCGACTACTAAGAAGCATTATCGAAAATTTACTCTTATTTACGCGAACAATTGATACTTAAAAAAATATTTTATTTTTTCCAAAAATCCAAAAAATTGTAAGTCTAGTTCACAAATTATTGTGAAGCACGATATTTATCTGAAAACAATTATAAAAACCTTACAGAACTAATTATTATTTAAAAATAAAATAATTGAAGTTCTATCTTTGTAAAATAATACGTACGCTTGTAACGAATACACCAATAGATTTGCATTTATCTAAATTTTTGTTTTGATTTTTTTCGATGATAATCTTAAAATTAATTTTACATTTGAACTGTAATTTTATCAACAAAATCATAACACTTTTATAAAACTAAATACTAAATAAAATCTATAATGTACGGTAAAATAAACCTCTTTACGATAGATATGTTTTACTTCTGCACAAGACTTATTATGTTCTTCTTCATATAAATGGATTCGATGTTTCTTAAAAAATTAAGCGGATTTTTATCAAATTGTAGATCAATTATAAGTTATTTAAATCGATACATGCTTACACATAGCTATGCATAATGTAAGTATAAAAATATATTCTTTATTTCTCTTAAAAATGATATCCATGCACCTGAACACCTAAGGAAAAGTATAGATATTGGCATAAATATTGTTTTTGATATGTTACGTTCAACGAAATTGTCTATGAAACTGCAGGAAGAAAAGAATTAAAAAAAAAACAACTATGGTTGGAGGAGAAATTTGGCAAGAAATTTTGTTTAATTTATCGTCGTGAAGTAACGAGTATTTCAACATATTGTAATTTTTGAGAGGCAAGATGAGTTTGTTACGTGCTCTTTGAAAACATAAGCAATGCCTGATGTGTTACAGAGTTGAAAAAACGAACAAATTAAAAAATATTTACTGAATCGACATTTAACACCCGCATAAATTGTCGCATCGAGGTTTCGGCGATTAATACAGTGCAGTGATACTATAAAGTAGTTTTTAAATACGAATTTTAAAAATTATGTTTTATTTGACGTAAATAATTTATAATCAGTGAGAAGCGCACGACTTATACTCAGCTTATACTTATACTCAACTTTGTTGCTCGTCATCTCACAAGCTCGCAAATTTGCCGGTCTCGAATCCGAAGTATCCATTGATCGCAATAATTGCTGCATCGTCGCTCAATCAACGCTTTCGATTGCCTACCTGCGCGATCTCGTACCTATGAGACCATTGCACGTATCGTCATTGGGGTCTTATCCTCGTCATCGAAACTTTTCACTTAACCTTAATAACGTTTAATAGTGCTTTCGAACAATTCGATGATGCTATTCATTTTTTTGTATTAAGATCAATAAAAGTCTACGAAAACTCGCGATTTTTAACGTACCAAAAGTGAAGTACTTGAACCCATCAAAATATTAGGAATAGCAACGATCGACGTTTCATTTACGTATCTCGTGTATGTTGAGCGATTTATTGACGCCCCTGGCATAAGTAAGTACGTTGGAAACATGCACGTGTAAAGCAAAACAAAGAACAAGAATTTACATCACGCGCTTGTACCATTTGCGATCTGTTGCATTAGAGAATGTGAGTAACAGTCACTTGTTGAATGGACAATGATGAATTAAGCGCAATTTAATGAATTAGAAAAGCAAAAGCGAGCATAGCTAGGACGCGAACTCCTCGAGGAAGGAAAAGTACGGGCAAAAAGCAAACAACGTGTCTGGATTTGAAGCTCGCTCAAGACGAATATCCACTGCTCAGCATAATGGTACCAGAAGCTCTGAGACAATTACGACGCATCGGGCTGTTGATCTTTCCGGTGTAAAAGACAATTTTCTAATCTAATAACTGCGCTATGAGCAAGAAGCCTGAAACGCAATATTTTCTTAGGCGATGGTCTAAGTGCTCCCCCCCCCCTCTACCCTGTCTTAGAAACTTAATACGAAAAATATCTAAGTTACACTAGACATTTATTTTGTACATTAAATAACTTTCACTAAATTCGAGAAAAAAAGTTTAGAATACATTTTGGGAATATGCAAATTATTTTTAAATAGCTTATATAAAGGTCCAAGGCGAAACTGGCACTTACGATCAGAAAGCGCGAGTAAATATTAATCGATTATCTCGATTACCGGGGTTGGAAAGTTTTATATAATATTCTATAAAAAGAAGGAATATGACTAAAAGTTAACGTAATATAATATATCGTAAAAAATGAAATTCATTGCATTTAAAAAGTAACGCTTTTAAAAAGTATCAATCATCAAAACTATAACAATTTTTATATTTTCTCTATAAATTAATTCAAATATTTTTTATACCACATAATCAAGTTAAGTAAACACATTACCATAGGTATCAGATAAAAGAATAAACATTATCGGATAAGAAACAAAAGCTCTCCATGACAACTTATCTTTTATGTTTGTACCTAATTAATTAAATGGGAACAAGAATTTCTATTCTAGCGACACAATATCCAAAGCTAAGGTTTATAATACGTATATTAATACTGCATATTTAGGCAGCTATTAATAAAATCTATCAGTTTGTATTCTTGTAGTATTTTACCAAAAAAATTTCTTATATTTAATCCAGAAATTTAACATATAAATGTGATAATGAATATTCATTATTCTATAAATATTGATTCATTTTATCCAAGTATTTGTGCTAATAAAAACAAAGTATTTCTTAATTAAGTTCCAAACTATTTAAATATATTTTTACTTTAACATATATTTGGAAATTATTTATTTTCTCAACTGGAAATACTCATAATTTTCGAAATAATGAGTTAAATTAGTATATAAAATTTTCAACGAAAATTCATGATGATGTAACTACTATTATATCACAAGATCCAAGTGATTTAAAAAAATTTCTATAAATAAAAGTGAAAAGTAAAAGTGTTATTATACAAGATGAAATAAGTTAATATCATAATTAATTCTACAATTATATAGATGTGTAATTTAAACGCACTACTAAAAATCATTTTAATTATTTAAAAGTTTATGCTTCATTCTGAACAATTCTGATAATTTGATATTTTTCTATCAAATTTCTTTATGATTTAATATCAGAATCTAGGATTCGCGTGTTTATTAATTGCTTTTAAAATTTTAGATGCTTAATATACATTCGCAACGTAATTTTAAAAAGTACTGAAACACAAAATAAAATAATTTTTTATCGAATGAAACGCTGATACTTATTTTACAAATTAGTTCAGTGAAAAACTAAAATTAATCATGCACATAATTGATTGATGAAATTGATGAAAATATGGCTAATTATTCTTTTTACAATTTTTTTACTTACGGAAAATTGAGTCAACTTTAATATATATATATATGACTGAGGATGTATGGATGTATTATTAAAATAGTATAACGTTTCACTTTAATTGTGTTTGTAAAGAAATTTTTTCCTGTTAAATAAAAAATGTAAGTCTAACTAAAAACTTGTTACTATTACTGTTAATTTCATATTAAATCTCGTAATATTATAGTCTCCTTTATTTTCTACAGCGTTGCGGAAACTATATTGATAAGCTACCAAACATTATAATTTAAATATATTTCAGCCTATGTACAATACATGTACATATCGTATTACTGTAGATAAATTTTAGTATTCTCTTATCACCTTCACTTTTTTCCGCATTCAGAAAATTAATCTTTTGTCACATAAACGATAGAGTATTGGAGAAAATGTTTGTAATGAGCATAATTCACTTTACAAACAAAATTTGTTTCGTTTCAAAGAAAAAATTATTTTTTCTTAATTATTTGCACTGATTATGAGCACGTTCTTCTAGATGTGTATAGTTTTCAATGTAATTTATTTTTCAATAAAGTACATTTGTTTCAATAAAAGCGATAGTTTCTATATATAGGAATCAATAAATTTGTATATTGTGTCAAATGTTACACACTTATCGTAAATTTATAATCTCTATACGTAGTCATACTTATTCTGTGATTCAACCATTTTAATCATAATATAATTTGTATAAACTACTTCGTGATTACATTGAAAATCCCAATCTTCATAGTTCCTATTTTAGTTCTTTTTATATCAAATTAGCATTTGATACATTTTGTATAATCATTTTATCGTTATTTTTCTTTTATTTGAAATAACGATGACATTTCAATTGAATAATAACTTTAAACTTGAAAGATGCATACAACAACCTAATTCTTTACAAACCATCATAATAAATCAAATGAGTAGCCAAGCATCCTTGTATGTCAATATTTACATTATATCCATTTGACAACCTTGTATGCGAATATATCCATTCATAAGAATTTATTCGGGTTAAGCCAAAGCAAATAATATTGCAATAACGAAGAGGACAGATTGTAATTCAATAAGTTCAACAATGTCTACATTTTTATCGCTGAAAGCCGCTAGAATAAGTTTAAGCTTTGTGACTTGAATTTCTCGTTTCTGAAAAATTCGCCCCATGAGAACTTACTCCTGTTGAGGATCCTAAATCCTCCTAGCTCGTCCTAGCGCGAAAGGTAGGACCTTTCGTCCTACCTAGTCTTCGGAACGATACGAGTTATGTCCTCGATCGGGTGTAGAAGAATCGACGCGCTGTTTTCTAACGAGAAACGTCCAAGCGTTTATTCCGCGCCTCGAGTCGCGCAGCTCGTTTTCTTTATGCAACTGCACGACGACTTGCGTCATTTGTATTTAAATCGGAAAAATTGGATGCCACGGTAGCGCACGCAGAGAGAAAGCCGAAATGCAAACGAATGGGAGTGGAAGAAAGGACGAGTACTTAGGAGAATACGATGAATCAGAATAATATTAGGTTACGTCTGGACGTGTGCAATATTTCAAGTAATTAAGAGCTTTATGCGAGGAGGTGGTCGGCTATTGCATCGTCCAAGCATAAAAGAACGCGATAGCGGCTTACTACGCTTTTATTCAACGAATCTAGGTGCTTTGTTGGCTTACACAACCGATGCTCATAAATTTTCTTTTGTCGATCTGCGCCTAATAAATGATCTGGCTTTTTCTTGATACTCTGTTAGTGGCTCTAGCTAATTTGACGACGCTAAGTCAATTGCAATTGTTGTTTTATTACCGGCGCATTGATACGAAATTATTGAAAATGCGGAGTTGAAGGAACAGTGCATTTAAATAGCTAACATTTGTATATAAACATAAACGATTCTAAAGAAGATTTATCAATTATTCAAAGTTAATTCTAATTCTTCACTCGAAAAATTAAATTAAAGACAACGAAAGTAATCACCATTTCTGGTCAAAACAAATATTCGCTTGTCCCTCTTGTACTTAATATGCAGATTTTAAAACAATATTTGATTTTATTAAAAATTCTTTAGCGTAATAATTTTATAATATTTGCCTAAATTATTGAGTATGTTATACTATTAATTTACAAGAGTATCTTCTGTACATAAAGCTTATTGAATAAAGTGAGTATCAACTAACACAACATGCATTAAGTACATATTGTTAGTATTACAAATATTGCTTATTAATACATTCTATTTTTAAGTAAATTCATCATTATTTTATCTTTACTTTTATTTTCAAATGCGCATAATAAACAGAAAGATGTTTATATTATTTAGAAATGTACAGTTACGAAAATAAGGTGTAGAATTGATTTTGATAACATAATTCTCAAATGTTCGCTTTGATCTTAGTTGCAAAGTAAAGTAAGTTTGACATGTTTTTATTTCCAAATATAAATATCATAATCAACAATGGTGACAATATTAATTATATACTATATTTATCTAAAAAGAATATAATAAGAATTGTATTGTGAGAAAATATTGCCTTATTTTTATTTAAAAGCTCTAAAAATACTATACATAAAATGACTCACTATAGACTAATTTTCCTTAGTACGCAAAACCACATTATCTATTCTTCTATGATAAATATACATTTCGCTATTCTCTTCAATATTAAGTTCATTATTAACTTCCAACTCTTAGTCTCTATTAATGTTTGATTCTGCATTATCACCTCGTCATTACTTTATTGTTAATGATAAAAAGAATTATTTATCCAAAAATATTATACATCATAGTATTGTTATAAATACATTTTTTGTTTATATATAAAAATTTCTTAAAAATATTTTTTTTAATTTTTAATCATAATAATATAAAAAACATTGACTATCAGGTATAAACAAATTTTATTCATTGTCTTTTTAGTAAATGAAGATATACAGAAATGTGTTAAATCTTAATCAAGGGTCATGTGCTGTGAAATGTGCTGTGAAATCACACAGATGTCTTAACTGTTGCACTCGCCGTTTCCGTTCTAATCTTTCTTGCTGTTAAGCAGGAAGCTTTTCTTTTTGATAATAAGTTTTTTACTCAACATTTTTATGAATTCAACGTAATAGAAGTGAGTTTTATGAGTTAAATTAATTAAATATCGAAATGAAATTGACTATCAATAAATTTTTGAAAAATGTCAAAATAGTACAAAGAAATCTTCTGAATACATGATAATAAACCATAATAAAAAATATACACAAAAGAAATACTTGTACGCGACCAATATTTTTTGAAAGTACACTTAGAATGCAAAAATTATCGATCAATGTCTTTTTCGATTACTAATAAACTGTAAATTAACTAAACCATCTAAAAATTAATGTTAAATTTTGTATTTTATTAGAAAAATTCTTTTATTTAAAAAAATGAAAAAAATGCCAACCCTCAACGGTTGTTTAAAAAATTCTCTCGGTCCAGCATCTTGTTCAGTCGTTTCAATAAATACAATTTATTCCTACTCATATCTTGTTTATATTTAATTTCTTTTTTGATAGAATTCACGAGCATTACGAATATAAATTTGTTGATTCTTAAGAATATTTTGCAATATTTCACAGCAGTGGGAATTCGAGAATTGGATAATAAATCGTAGCGCACTATATTGAATAAAATCTCTTTGTTTGAAGCCCGAAAATTTTCCATCCTCAGGCAAATAATAATCAAAGTATTAGAGATGAGTATCTTCGTATCCTAACTCAAGATGTGACGGCTTTCCGTACGAATTGTCGCAAATGACGATGGTATTTACAGTTTTTCAAATAAAACAACACGCACAAATAAATACACTCTTGGACGAGTCAATCAAATATTTCTTTTCGAATGCTTGTATGTAAATACAATTTATTTAAGTTGTGTTATCAGAGATATCTAAAAACGCTAATGTTTTGACATTCGTAGTTACTTGAACGAATGTCTTTTACAAATGCTATGCCGTAAATGTTGTCATTATTGTTTATGAATTAGACAGATACAGAGCCGTCAATCAAACAAGATCAATTTACGAAATGAGAAAAGCAGTTGGGTAGAGTAAATTTGACTTCACGGCGTACTAGCAAATGAAGATAGTGAGACAAGTGATCCGGTGCTCGCTTCTGGACAATTTCTCCATTTCTTCTAGTATCCTCGACGCTTCCACGCCCTAACTCCCCTTTGCGTCAAAACCACGAGATTTCTTTTAATTTGAAATCGAAAATGCACGCCCAGCCGGTACCATATTTTGCTTCCTATGTAGTTAAAAATGTTTTTTTAGCGCGATTCACGATCACTGGCAATTGCATTCTCTGAAGTGCGCGACCATCTGATCCCCAAGTTTATAAAACGCGATGATCGAGCGATTAATACTCGTATCGCGGCGTGTTTGCATTTGGCCGTCGTGCAGCCACAGGATGGAATGCGCGATGAATACTTTAACTGCCTTATCGTGCACTCGAGGGACAATCAACATTTATGTCTGTCCTTGTTGCTCTAGAAATTGCAGGAAGGTTCAAGTGCTCTTTTGCGCCTCGGGATGTCTGTGATTAAATCGAAATTTTGTTTTCGGTAAAATAGCCTTGTAAATGCTCGTATATTGGATTACACCGGATTCTTCTACTAACACTTCTGCTAACGTCAAAAAGTAGGCGAAATATTCATTTTCCTCTTCCAATTGCCAAATATTCATTATGAAAATGCCTTCTATTCTAGTTAAATCTCTTGCAAAAGATCAGAGAAAAGAATTGTCTATTGATTCATTATTTATTTGCTCCTCACAGCTCAAGCCAACCGTAATTTGACATTGGGCATCATTGAAAGATTGAGAAACTCAAAGATTGTAAACTCTAAAGTACATAAAGCTTGCGTGATTGTAAATAATAATAAGTGAATGTTTATATAATATTCAATCTTTATCAATGTTAAGAATATATCAACAATTTTTCAGATATAAAGTAGTTATTATAAACATTATTAATTTAATATATAAGTTTACATAATAACATAAATTTTACTCCAATAATCTACATTAGATTTATTAAGAAAACATTGAGTCATTCAACGTAGACAATAATGATTGATTCAACGAATTAGAATTTATTAATTATTTATTGAATTCACATTTACCAAACGAAAACTTTGTAATACAATTTATAACAAACTGTAATATATTTATGCACTTATGCAGGTTATGGCTATGCAGACAAACATTCTTCTGTCACTTAAAATTCCGTTATCGAAAGTGAATTCAAAGAAAGATACCAGGAGAGAAAGAATCGTAACTAATTATGTATGTTGGTAAAGGCGATGCTTTTTTACATAACTATATTTTCGCCGCTATTGTAGTTTCGAAAACTCACCGCTACAAAAGTGAAAGTGAGTACAAATAAGATGATCTATTAGACCAAAAATTACTACAAGGTACATTAACAGCGTTTAAAATAAGCAAAATTTTTATTCTTTCTATTCATTTATTGATTTCTATTATTTATAAAAAAATCAAACAGATTTACTAAAAATCTAAAAAAACATTTATTCAATCTATTATTTACTTTATCTACCTCTTTATCTAATTTAATCTAAGCCCCATCATTCTGTCACTCACTCATCCCGCATTCTTCTTTTTCTTCTTCGCATTTCTTTGTCTCTAATTCTCGTTAATTATTTCTCTGCGTGACTTCCTCCGACAAATTATTAACGTTCAATCACTGATGAAACTTCTGTTACCTTAAATTGCCCATGCATATTTGCAAGTCTATAATTTTAGTTAAGTTTACCCATAGAATTTAAATCTTGATTTAAATTAATAGAATATATATAATCTTGAAAGAATTTTCATTTGAAACTATTAATTTAGCATTAATAAAATTCACATTTTACTTTTGTACAATATTTATTGGCTTTTAAACATTGTGCATTAGTAATGGATTTAAGAAAAGGAAAAGAATTTTTAAAAAATTTCTTCGTACCGCAATTGTTTCAAATTCAAAATATGCGAAGACATATTTAAAAGTAAAAGTATAGAAATTACCATTTTTAATCTCAATCCGATATAAATTGATAACAAGCACAAATAATCAGAAGAATTTTATAAGAAAATCAAAGCAGTATATGCGAATATTTACATTTCACAATACAGATATTAAAACGCGCCCCTATCGACCTTCTATCGTCAATCGTAAAATTTCGAAGCCACGATAGGTCACGTTTTGCTTCTTTTCAAGATTTTTTCATGAATTCTAAGGTAAAAATTGACGGACTCGATAAAATTTCTTGTCGGCATGCACGAGCTTCTCGCTTAATAAACACGTGTAAATGAGTTACAAATTTCGAATATTTAAAGCAGCGTTAAAAACTTGAATAGCATATATTATAACAACAGTTAATAGACTACTATCGCGAATGAAATTAATTTTTTCTTCCTTTCCTATACCTCACATTTTTTATTACTCGGCCTAACTCGTGTAATTTGCTATTTTATAAGAGAAATTCAAGACCTTTGTACTTTTGACTTCATTTCATACATTTTATGTATTGAATTTTCTAGGCAGTTTCTTTTTCGGTTGGCATTTGCTGGTTCATCAACTGTACGCGTTTCTGAAAAATAAAAAAAGGAATCGCACATAGACTTTCAGGATAGAAAAAACGATTATTTATTTTGTTTTTCTATTACGAGTGCACGAAAGAGAGAAGGTTTGGAAGGGAGAAACGGATGCTCATCGAGCTAATCGCTGACATGTAATATTAATAGACGTATAATAATATTCCCCTCTTGTAGCTATCGTACACATGTAGCTCAACATGCTCATAATGCTAATACGACGTGTTACGGAGCAGAAGGAAAGCTTGGTTGACTGACCTGTTCTCGGTGTTAAACAACGCGCACGTCTACATAAACGCAGTATACTAGATCACGTTTATCGATGAAAAGCCGAGCTCCGACTTGTCGACTTTTCCGAATCTCCGACAGTCTTTCTTCTTACTTATGCATCATCGTCGTGTAAATGGACGAGGAGTTTGACGCAAATCGTACAGGCCGGAAGACGTCGACGAGTCTCGAATTTTTCGGCGGCAATTGGTTAATGTTGCAACAGCTCTTAGCGCGGCTTCATCTGCACGGAGACCAGTGTACTCATACACGCGTATTTATACATGGTTTACATTTATCCTCTGGTATTTGAGGCAATCATTTAGTTTACTCGCCGGTGTGCGTTTTTTATATTTATTGAACTAGTCATTGCGACTGAGCTTTTTACACGTGAATTTATCCGATAAATTACAAAGGTTCCAAGATTTCGTCTCATGCGCTGATCGCCTCCACTTTTTCTATTTGTCAGCGAGTACTATACGCTACATTGGATTGCATCAATAGATTGTATCTCATTGACGTATTATATCGCAGCTTACAGAATTTATGCTAAATATCAACTTTGTCCTTATTCAAAAGAAGATATCAGCAGAAATCCTAATGGAGAATATTAATCAACTTGGACAAGATAACGATTTTTCCAGTGCATTTTTAACCAGTTATTGACTTCGGACTCTACATCAAATCTAATGCACAGTTTCATACGTTGTCAAGTCAACATTATACATATTTGTATTAAAAATATAATCGAAAAACTCTTGTCAATGATTATAATAAAATTATTATAATAAATTACTGCTGCTTATAAACGGAAAAGATACATATTACGTACAATATTGCCATTATATAATAGCAAATCGTATTGGTTCAGCGATTAAAATTTAATTTAATATAGCGAACATTGTCATGATTATATTTGGAGTTTGTTTTATAGCTTTTAGCTAATTAAATACACGTTACTTAAAATTGGATATAAAAAGTCGTCGAAGAATGCACTTTACATAATTTTATATAAGTAAACACAAGTAAAATCGCAAAAGATCATTTTAAAGCAGGATTATTAAGAACGTATAAGATTCTAACTAATTATAACAGATTTGCAAGTAATATAATAATATCATAGTGATTAGGGTAGTAATGAAATAGTATCATTAGTTTAAAATAACAAAAGCATCGTATATTTGACATTTTAAAGTTTCTGAAGTTAACGGCTGTTATTTTAAGTAGATAATGAATCGAGTGTACAACTTTACTTAAAATTACAAGATTTAGTAGTTATAAAGAATGTGATTTCATAAAGCGATCGCGTTAAGTCTGAAAATTCAGAATAAATAATAAGTAATACGTAAATAAAACTCGAAATTCCTTGAATTTAAAAACAACAAATTTTTTGTCAGTGGAGAAAGAAATTAAAAGATAAAAGTATTTTTCTAGGAAAGGCAGAGATGACAAAAATTAGTATCACCCTAACGTGTAGCGAAGGCAAGCTTTATTGTCGATCTAGCCAAATTACGCGTACTTATCTTAATTTAAAAGTATATGAGCCATATACATGACTTAAGCAACACTAAACCACTTAAAATGAATCAATAGAATATCTTGTAATTTTATTGAAATAGCTAGTTGTATGGAAATATATTTTGCAGCTTATAATGGGCCGTATAACAAGAGATGCAAGTGAGTACATACTAGAATAATAATGACAATGTAAAGGTAAAATTTATTGCGGTAATTGTGTTGATAAAGAAAACTTTGGTCAAAAAAATAATTGTTCTGATTTGCTCGAGTTGACTTTAAATTTGAAGGTAGTAATACATCAACTGAGAGCGCTCAGGCAAGTGGTTATGAACAAAATTATTGCACGTTAACCACTGCAATTGGGTGCGCAACGCCATTGCGTAACGAATTCAATTCACCGAGGGCTTCCAACAATTAATTACAAGAATACGAAGAACCAAAATGCCAGAAAATCGGTTTGTGCAAGACGGCAAGTAAAGAAGCTATGCTAATAAAGAACGTTAAGCTCACCTTAGCGGTGTTTGCAGCCTTGTAGTGAGCAGCCAAGGTGGAAGGACTTGTTGTAAAAGAAGATTTGTTCATGAGGTCGTCGGTCGCGAGTCGCGCACCATCTACACTCGGCCAATAGAACGTGGTTGCGTTACTCGAGGAAGTGGTAGAATGGGCGCTCGAGGCAGAGGACGGGCAGAAGATCTCACACGCACGTGCTGGTCGAGCAGCACGCAAGCGGCATCCTCGTCGTCGTTTCCCGGTGTTGCGAGTAACGTCAACCGGCGCTTGGTAGCGACTGAGAGAAACACCGTCTTGATTGCTCGATCTGCCGGACCTCCGTGCGAAGGACTGAGCGGACGATCGTTGCTTGCCGTCGAGTCCGCCACGCGTTTTTCCCCTCCCCAAGGCGCCAAACTTTCGTTTCCACGTAATGACGGCCTCCTGGCGATTTTCTCGCGCGCCACAACCACTCCTGACCCGAAAATCTCGGCGGGGGAAGCGGAATAAAGGCGCTCCGAGACCGAAGAAGCACGCGACGCAGGGAAATGTGTGCACTACCAAAGTGAAAATTGAAAACGCGAGTGGCGCGATGCGACGATGCATCGATGCATCCGATCATATATACGGGCAGACGAAAGCACCTGTTGCACATCCCACGACAGGCGAGAGGAGAAAGCAGGGACTGTTCATTGTCGCTAAAATTGTCTTTTCTGTTCGTAAATTAACTTTGCTACTCTGCGATATCACATTTCTCATTTATCAATTTGTAGGGAAGAGATTATTACAGAGGCTTTTACAGTTGTAAAAGCTTAATATAAAAAGCAATTAAATCTGTACCTAATATTATAAACATTGTTCAAATTCAGAATTAAAAATTAACATTTATTACCATGCACTTCGGTGAACTAATTTCAATTCTATAAAAGTTGCTGGTTAGAATACGTTGTTTGGTTACTTTTTTCCAGAACATAGAAAGAAAAAAACTATTAAATAAGCTAAATCAAGTTCTGATAGCCGTCTAAAAATTCTTAGATCGTGATGCAAGAAATTTAAATAGAGTGCATTTATGTCTTTATTTTACTATGCTACAATTTCTAATACATCTTTTCTTCTATATTCTTATATATCAAGGACACTAGGAATTACCTGTAAACTGAGTTTACATAAAAATTCTCAAAATTGTTGATTTGACAAATCGGTGCGCGAATTTTAAAGTACAGTTATAAAACTTTGTACGTGTTTTTTTTTTTTAATTTTTTTCTTTACACTTGTAAATTAAGTTTTTGAAAAGAGGCTCAGATGGAATAGAAAAAATTTGAGGTATAAAACTTGTATCGCTAGATGATCAAGATGTATTTATAACAATTAATATTTAATTAATTTAATTAAAGTATCAATTTTTCTTTTTATTCCTATATTTCTTTTCAAATTTTGCAATATAACTACATATTTCCAGAAAAGTAACCAATAAAAAGAGCTTTATATCTCAATTTTTTAATTCTAAGATACCTTAAAAGCAAAAAAGATACTGTAATATCAAACATAATATGTTTGGTACTACAGTATTAAATACACTCTGTATATATATAACTTTTGTGGAGCACACGCGCGCGCACACATACTAATATTCATTTTTTTAAAAGTATGCTATTTTGTTTTTCTTAATAATAATTTCTTGTCCTTATTCTCGAACAAATAAAATTATATGTTATACGACAAAGTGTAACAGTATTAATATAATGGATAAAATATTTAAATACAAAATTCCCTATTGAATTTTCACTTTCCCGATTTTGGAAAAAATTATGGAAAATCAACATTTTCATAGCATTAATTTAAAAATTAATTTAAATACCTGCAGACCATAAATTTATAAATATATCACTATTTTATATAAAATAAAAATTTAGTTTGTAAAATCTTTTATAACAAAATTAGAAAAAATTTTTGTAAAAACACAACGTTTATTCTGATGTGTAAAAAAAAGTCCTTCAATTGTAATTATTGCATTTTGCTTCAATATTTGGAGAATTAATATAGAAGTTTTTCAGAGATTAAATATATACGAAGAGGTGATAGTTTTAGTCAAGAAATACTAAGTATAATTTTAAAGGAAGGTCCTCTCAAATTGAAAATAAACATTAACTCTTTTGGTAAAAGCAAAGCAATTTTCTCAGTGAATAAGAATTATTGTTACAGTTTATTAAAAATACTTCAATAAAATATTTTAACGTGTTTCAAAGCGAAATATTAGTGTGTAAAGTTCTCCTCTATTTCATCCCAATAGAATTTGAGATTGCACATTTTTTGTTAACAAAATCTTACTGGTACAATACACCCATACGTACGCAGGTACGTACACGCGCACGCGCTCACACACAAGTAAAATAAATACAAACACAAACAAGCATTCTCTATTCAAGGTAGAAACAACTGAACGTGGGAAACACTAGTGTTACCATACATTTTTTTTCTATTTTCGAAAACTGAATTTCCGTGGAGGGCTCGTTTAATTCTCGAATGTGTCATGGATCAAGCGACTGGTTAACTTTGTCGGTCTGTTATCTGTGATACTTCTTTTCTACAACTTGTATGCGCAATATACGTGCCAAGTAGTGCATTGCAAAACATGCATATTTTGCCGCCGAGACATGGTTGCAATTAATATAAGCGTATGTGCGTCGAGAAATCAGTAAGAAAGATTATTTTGTCGAATACATATACTTCAACATCCATGTCATAGCATACATACTTTACGCTTATGTTCTTTATTATTCCCGTATATATTGCAAGGACTTCTTAAATGCATCATTCGCTTTTGAGAATTCGGTATTTATAATTCTACGACTATTAATTAATCCGTTATGTCTGTCTGAGACACTAATTGCTAACTACAGTGTCAATTGTCTAAATAATGTCAAGTTAATATTAAAACAGAAGTAATAATATTACACGAATCTATACTTTCATTTAAGTATCAAATTCAATACAATAAAACAATACTTTTGATGTAAGCAGTAAAATAACATTCAAAGTATTTAACAAATAAAATTTACACTACTATCTTTTGAAAATATGTGAAACTATTGAATTTTTTAAAAACTTCTAAATATAAATACAAATATCATTTTTATTAATAAGTCATTACGAAGAGCTAACGATTTGTCGTTCAATTTATTTTCAAATTTCTCGAAATTGAAAGAAAAAGAAATACTATTATCAAACATCTTGAAAATAACTAAAGCTTTTGTAACGCATGTTAAGAAAAAATTTAAATTTTTGTTTTGCGTTATCATGTACTGAATACTTTATTCAACCATTTACATTATTTTACGTTTGAAAATATACGCGTCGCTGGCCGTTTTAGCTTAAAGTACTAATACTTTTAAATACCACTACACATATTTAATAAAAATTTTTAATATAAATTTTTATCAAATTCAACAGTAAAGAAACCAACCTCAATATTTTAAAACAATAAGATTAAATAGTGCTAATTTATTAAATTAAATTGACTAAATTAAATCATGAGGAATGATATTTTGGTACAGGTTTTGTGTCGTCTCAGCGTCATACTCTAATGCGAAAATTCAACACTTAATTCAGCTCAAAAGCGGAGAAAATCCTATGAATGGATACAATCGCATCCGATTCCGAGTTACGATAGTGCGTTACGATTTTCCCGAGGCGTTGTTCAATTTATCTGGTTCGTACACCGGGCACGTGAAAAACATTCACAAACGAGTGGCGGGGCAAAATCTCTCGCAATGCAAGAACGACCGATCGATCGCCACTCACTCGGTAAATAAGTTAAGGAGCGTAACTTGTTTGCACATTCCGTTACAAATGCCTCAGGCCCCGATGTGTTACTATTCTCCGAAAACCGAATTATCCGCCACGGCATGTGTTTGCGGTCCTAATTCATATTTCTTTTGGATCAATTTTTCAATATACATAAAAATGTATCAAAGGAACCTCAATTAATAATAAATATGTAATAATCAACAACTGATTAACCGACAAGCTAAGACCACACTGTGAATAAGACTTTGGAATGTCTAGTATTGGTAACGGATGCAAGATAAGCCAACGCGCGACTTTCATCAGCCAATAATTATAGGATATGAGAAAAAGGGTTTGATTTCTCAAAAATAAAGCTTTGTTGTGCAGGTAAAATTTGGTGGTAAGTTTTTAACGTACAATCTAGCGTTACTTAAAATCTTGATTGTTACCTGAACATTTTCTTTAACAAACTGCAAGTCTTATTTTATAGTTATTTTTTTACAAGAAACTATCCTATATACAAAAGCAATTTAATATTTAAATATTTAAATAATTTACAATGCACTTACACTGTTTTCTTCGTGATAATTCGAATAAGATAAATTAAATTTATGCAAAAGTTTTTTCCATCATTCGAAACATTTCTCGAATGTTTTGTTTCGAATTTTCATTTTCTTTTGTTTTCACTCGTCCTCCCGAAAAAAAAACTATTAAATGTGATAATTATGGCACCATTAAACTTTCTGAAAAAAAATTCAGTCAGCTTGATTTGAAAATTGTTACACCTAGATTAAATTTTCATAATTGTCTGCACTTAAATTAGCTTATTGTTTAAGGATAGATATGACACATGAAGCATATCTTTAATACTCGTTTAACAAAAAAAAATATTCATTTGAAATCCTTTAATGGTAATATGATTACATTCATTTTATTACATAAAAATATTATTTATAATGCAGTAAGCTTTATAAGATTAGATAAATAAATAAATATAAAGTGTTCCTGTTTTTTTAAGGTATTTAAATATACTTTAGCTTATAAATAATACTAATTAGTCTTTGTATTATTCATTTATCATGAAGAAAAGAAATTAACTAATAAATTCAACCAAATACAAACTATCATCTATAATACAATACAAACTATCATCATCTATCTGTTAAAAAATATGTAAAGAATTTTTTAATTATTAAAGAACAAAAACAGTAACGATAACAAACGAGGGCTCTATCTAAAACAAAATAATCACGCGATGAATTCTAATAAAGTCTACGATTAAGTAGGTTAAAATGCTTTATCGAGAAAGTACTTTCTCTTTCCTGTAATTATTTATTTATAAACCGATAAATTTGAATCATATCTTAGTTTTGTAATAACTGGACTGCTCTTTCTCTTATTGGCTATAATCTTATAATCTTAAGATCTTCGAAGTCCGCCTCTATAATGAAATTATAACAATTCTGTGTCTTTAAGTTCAAGTTTTTAAATACACTACTCTTATTTTATTACTTCGACAATATATTTTTATGATATACAATACTGAAAATCAGAGTCGTAGACCATAATGCTTATGAATAGTGCAATCCTTGATGTTAGATGAAAAATTTAAATGAATCCTTATGATCACTTTCATAAAAGTATTTTTTAATATTTTGCAAATGACGAAATTAAGTGAATATTAAAAATGAAACGATATCTTTTTTCTTATTGCATTTAAAGGTCATTCGCGACTACTTTATTTAATTACTTAACAACTTTATTAAAGATAATGCACTTAAATATTATAACGCGATAATCACAAAGATCACAACGACATGTAAATATTAATTTGTCGCTATCGTGAACTACACAATAGAGCTGCGTCATACGTTTGCAACTCAATCTATAAGTATTCATCGAGCACGAAAGACACTTCATCGTTACGGGATCACGGCTATTATTGTGTTTACCATAGTCTCGTAAGAAGTAAAAGGTGCCTAACTTACAATGGATATACAAATAGTTCTTGAATTTCAAGATCATCCGACGATAATAAAATTGTTCAAACTTCTACTGTTTTATGTATTAACTACGTATATAATCAGAAATTCAGTACAAAAGAGGTTAACTAAGCGTAATTTTATAGCTCTGAAATACGTAAAAATTCTGACATTTTAATTTTAATTAAAGAAAATATATAAAAAATGTGACATTTGTATCCGAATATTATACTTTCAATATAAATTAAATATAATCTAACATAGAATGATGTTAAATTATTAAAATACTTTTTCGACACGAATATCTTTTCATTGTGTAAATTCATTTACGTTAGACGTAAATTTTTTAGAGATTTAAATTTTTCTGAATGTGTTTTTGGTAATGCGATTTCAAGAAAAATAAGAAATAGTATGTCATGAATAACGGCATTTGTTTCTGTAAGGATAAATATTTATACCTTTGGATATATATTTTGTTAAATTTTATAACGTGCATATTTGTAAATCAAATTACCTATGTATAATTATACAATACTAAAAAAATATTTAAAATCTGTTGCAAACTTTAATTTTTTCCAAAGCTATCTATACTTGAATAGATAAGATGTCTTTGTAATAATACTGGAAGGTATTTATTTTTTAAAAATTTACTACAAAACTTTATCGATCTTTGATAGTAATAAAATAAGGACTTATTAAAAACGCAATATATCATTTTTCGTTAATTTAAGAATAACAAAATAAAAGCTTCAAAATTGTGCCCTATAAATACTAAATTTATTTAGAATAAGAAATTTGGAAATTCACCAAAAGTTATATTTTATCTATGAACTTCATTCATATAGTATAAAAAAATATGTTGAAAATATCGTATAAAGTTATAATAATCGCTTCTAAAATTTTTAGGTATTAATATTTGCCTTATAAGTGTTATGTATATTTCAGTTTACCTTTAAATTATAATTTATAATTATAAAATGAAATAGTATAATTATTATTATACTTACAAAATGTAAATGAAATTCATAGATAAAACATGACTTTTTAACGAGTTTTCAAAGTTTTAAATAAAGAGTTATTAATTGTACATAAATTTTATACTTTTCTAATATCTTTTAAAGTTTTTTTTACTGAACCTTAGGCAGTTCTATAAATTTTTATAATAAATATTGCTTTTTATTATACGTATAATAAGTCGTTCGGTGGGAAGTATACTTAAGCTTATTATAGATTAAAGCAATGCTTATAATAACTAGTACAATAATTTAAATCGATGAGTTACAAAGGTTTATTAGGAGTTAATAATTCAAGTACAATTGAAAATAATAATTGGCTAGATAATCAAGCAGTCCCATTGAAAATAAAGTTACGTAAGAAAGTTGGTCCAAGTCATCATCACAACATCAGAACAATCCCGTTTAGTTGGTATCACGCGCTTCCATACTTTAAATCAGCTCAGTTGTTTTCATTGTGCTTTTCAAAGCAGGAGAAAAATTAAAAACCGGGCTTGACTCACTTTTATTAAATGGCAACAAGGGGAAACTGCAGGTGTAACTTTTTTCCCGACTCGAAGATCTCCCAGATAAGAAATCACCGCGTCCCCATCTTTATACTTAACGATGCTCTTAGAATTTTTCGCCGTCGTTTCTTTAAAGCCGCGACTGTAACTACGTGGTGAAATTGTGCCATCTTTTAAAAAGCTGCAGCTGTCGGGGAAATGCTGACGCTCCAGTCAATGACGTATTTGTCCTTTGAAAGTTGATATTGAAGAAATCTGAGGGTCTCAGAGTATAAAGGGTACACAAAGCGAGCGCACGTAGGCGAAAAGAAGTTTTCTTTCTTTTTGAAAAAGCAGTTCGCGGAATTATAGCGAGGGACAATATGTTCCACGCGCAACTTATAGATGATACGAGACGATAATTTGTATTGGTGTCGAAAAATTGAATAAGCTTATAAATGAATATGATGAGCTATTCGATGTTTTATTCATTCGAATAAAGAAACAAATTGGAAAACTCATGTTGAAAATATAAAATAATTATTTCATTTATTTTATGTGTCACTAATTAAATATTTTTGCTGGAGTATCAAGAATTTACTTGCGTTCGTTAACTAATAAATCAAATATTATAAGTAATCTTAAAAAATACTTGTAGCAATGCATATGGCATGTACGGAACAACATCTTACTACTATACATTCTTATTAAATATTAAGCAATAGACAACAGCCTTTCCGCAAAGATGCTACAATTCAAACAGTTTAAAGTACAAATAATGAAAATGCACATAATTTTACATCTACAATTTTCGGTTATGTCTATTCAAACAAATATAAATTATATTCATAAAAATTAATATTTGTTATTAGCTTAGGTCATAATAAACGTAAATCCAATACAGTCGTTATTTTAATTATCTTTATTTTCACATACAATCGTAACATTTTTAAAATAAATTTTATCATTTTAATAGTCAATTTATTGGCCTAACATAACACCCTAGCGAAAACCTTAAATTCATTTTACTTAAATAAAAATATGTTTCTGTTTTCATTGTTATAGAGAACAAAGTAGTGTGAGTAAAAATCTCAGCGTTATAAAAGAATTTTTTGCAAAATTATCAAATTATGTATTTGAATGTCAGTTCAATTATTTTTTATTCAGATTTATTTTTATTAAACTTATTATTTTAAAAGGAAATTAATTAAAGTTATTTAAAATTAATTTAATTAAATTAATCTCTTAAAGGACTTATTTTAATTGCAAAATTTTATTGTAATAGATTTCAAGTCAGTGATCGGTGAATATAATATTATTTTAAACAAGTATTTTAAAACAACTTCAGAGATATTCAAGCCGAGTTATATATAAGCATATCATAACACTCTTTTTAATATCAAGGTATATTACAATTCTAAACTTTATAAAAAAATAACTGACAAATTTTTTAAGTTTAGCACAAATACTATTTACATGATTTTAATATAGAATGGTACGTATTCAATATTAAAGTTGTAAGGTGTATCGGATTAATATAAGTAATATGTTCATGTACATATATGTTTCAGTACAGTAATGAACTATCATAACTATAAAATAAAAAAATTTCAAATTCCTATTAATTAGTTATCATCCAAATAATAAGTATCAATTATTCGACTATGATTACTAATTTACTATTTTTTACAGGATTTTTACTTGTCTCATTTTCGTCTAATACTCAAGTATTATAAATATTACATCACAACATTTTCTAAATACTTTTTACTTTCTAATTACAAGAGGAATAAATTCAAATTTATAAGATTTGCAAATATTAATAAGCAAAGTCCATATAACCTTTACTTTTAATTAAATGCCTTACGGTGAAAAAAATCAGGTATATATATATATATATATATATATATATACTAATAAATAAACAATTTGTTTTAAATCTCTAGAACATCACAATAATTTAGTAAAAACAAGAAGACTGATGAAATAGTTTACAGTCATATTTTAAATGATCGTATTATATATTATATTTTATATTAAATAAATACCAAGTGCTTACGTTATTAAATCAACTTTAATTATAACAATTAATTTTTTATATCTATTACATATAAAGATATATTATACCGCTTAAAGTTTGAAAATAATATTAAAATATTATTTTATATCCAGACAGAAAGACAATTTTTATGATTAAGTAATTTCTTAAAGTCTTTTATCTAAATATGTTTCGAAGGCTTTTGTTGTTCAATATTATAAGTTTTTTTTATTCCGAATTTTGTAAATGATACCTTTTTGTATACTTTAAGTATTGATTTTAATCAAAGTTTATTTATTATTAAGTAGTAAGATACAGATTTGCATTTTTCTAATTTAATATTTTTTAACCTTTTTTTTATTAATAATTACTAAGCTATGATAGCTAGATTTATTTGCCTTATTGATGTACTTTTTTATAATCTGCTAATCGTTAGTTATTCTCATTCTATAATTGTAAACTGTTCGTACAAAACATACATACAGCTTTTTTTCCAAAACTATATGTACTTTAGCTCTTAATAATATTTTTACAATTTTTATTATAATAAAATTTATTATACCTAAAAATATTCTAAAACTAAATTAAAGACGAAAGTGATAGATAATTTTATTTTAATTAATCCTAATTTTTGAACAATTACGTTATATATTTTTCTACTAGTACTTTACTGTAACAGTTTTTTTTTTCTGAAAGTCAATCCAGATTTCAAGAAGACTTTTTAGTTTGATTAATATTTAAATTTAATTTCAATTCAAACATATCAAGATTTCAATTTGATATGTAATTTTTTCTGATTTTTCTTGTATTATCACACAAGAGATTTATTCAGAATGTTCATGTTATTTTTACCCTAATCAATTTTTAATCTCATTTTTATTATATCTACTAATAAAAAATTATCCGTATTAAAATCTGCAACTTCCTAGAATCTAACATGAGATACCTTATATGAGTTTAAAAATAATCCGCTTGATTTTCCATCGTTTTATCCGAAAATGAACAATTCCTCTTATACGTATTCTTACGTTTAACACGTGCTTTTAACAAATGCTTCCTTAGAAGCAATAACGTTTATTACTCTAATGTTTTTAATTACTGACTAAACATAATGGTTTATTATATTATTAGTCTGAAAATACGTCATATTAAATAAAAAATTATTATTAATAAAAAACAGAACTAATTAAAATATATTATAAATAATTTTGACATTTACAATTTCAAAATAATTTAAATTAAAATACGATATTAACAAAATGAAATATATTATACAATATAAAGTAGCTGTGAAAGCGAATAATTTTCATTTCTCGCTATTCTTGCAATTTAAACAATACAAAAGAAACTCCTTAATTAAAATAATAAATTAATGACTATCACACTATTTGTAGAAATTACTTCTAAATGAAATGCTTGTCAAACTTTGACTTTCTCTTGTGTGTACCTAAGTACTTTCCAGAAAGTCTTAAAATTCCTAACTTTCATGTAAGCAAGAACATTTCCTAATTTTCGAAAACTTGCATATTTCAACTAATTATTCGATGAAGTTATTTCGTAAGTTAATTTGAAAGTCGTAATTTTTATATAAATATTACCCAGTAAAATATAAATAAAACTTGATCCTGATAAAACTTATTCACCTGGTGTTTAAAAAAAGTTTTTAAACCATCCTTATAAACGAATTTTATAATACATAACTTTTATTAATTCCTTTTCTCAAAAAATATTTTTTTTATACCTAATTAGAATATGATTTTAATAAAATGAAAAAGCTAATTGGTAACATATTAAAAAATCGTATAATATTTATTATTGATTTATTACAATTTCTATTAACTTTTGTCAAGTTAAAACATTTTTCAGATTAAATCAACACCAATGTATTTGTATAGCATTGTAATAAAAATAGTTGATGGTATCATTTAACAATTTTAAAAATATTTTTAAATTTAATATAATTTTCATTTAGAATATCAAAAAGTCCAAAAATAAGTACAAACAAGTTTTTTTCAGACCAATTCTAAATTATATTTTATTAAAATTATAATAATATTCATATATAAAGGTATCTATTTATCTTGTTTCGGATGTTTTAAATAATACTCAAGTATCTTAATAAAATTCATGAATAGTCTTGGTTCAAGAATAAGATTTTAAGTAAATTGATTGAATTGATAAATTGACTGAACTTGAGGAACTTGAAATTTTATCAAAAGTAAGATTTTAAGTAAATCAGATATTTTTCCAAAAATGTCAATGTTTCTTATAGTACTTTTGTAGGATAGGTCTACGTAATTATAATTAAAAACAAAATTTTTTCGTTGAAAATTGATACATTTATATATTCATTTTACATAATATAAGAGCATAATATATGAAGTATAGAATGTTTTAATGAGAAATTATATTTGCTTATAATTAAATGATAAGAAAATTACGTTACACTATTCTTATTATAAAACAAGATTATATTTATAAATGTGAAATAAAATCTTTATTATTTTGTGATACAATAAATATATTTTTTATTTGTTAAAATGTACTTAATTTATTACTAAGTAATATCATTTTGCGCATTAAACATCATAAACTTTAATTAAACGTCCTTGAAGTAAATAATGGTGATTAATTAGTTTATATCAATGATTGAATATAGTGCCTTTCTCTAATTTATGCGAAGCAGCGTTGAGTTTTTGGAAAATAAAAATTCTTGAAATCATAACATTACGAAGTTTACTCTTTGTTTGTTTGATTATTATCAAATTAATGTTATAATTAAAGTATAGCATTTCATAATGCTAATACTGTAGAATTAAAGCATTCATATCACACACAAAACTCATAATTTTTTCAAAGTATCAAATAAATTCAATCAGGAACTATCAAATATGTAGTGATTATAATTTTAATAAATTAATTAAGAGCTTACACTGTATTTTATATAAGTGAACTTTATTATAGGTTAACATTCAGGAAAAATGATAATACTTATATGAATATAATCAGCCAATATCTTGACATTAAGGCTCCAATCATACAAATATTTACAATACATACATTCAATGTTATATTTGAAAAAGCAATTTATTAGTTATTAATATAAAAAATTTGCAAAGCACATTATTGATTCCATACATTTGTTTCATAAACAGGGTAATCATATGTATTTATTTGAGTTTATATATATATATATATGAAAAATTTTATATTCAATTGTAAATTAAATTTTCAGCTTTATGGAATGCAACCTAGATGCTGTTTTTTAATCTGAAATTATTGGCATACACAATTTACCGATCGCTTATAAGAGTAGAAATCTAAATCGTGAACAATCGAATTAGACTCGAATTGAAGGGAGTGACTAAGCTTCGCGAGTCCTTGCTCAGTGGTTAGAGGTGCTTATGCAAGTACTGGATCTGGGAGTAAGTGAGCTAGAATCAGCATAGCTTTGAAGGAAATAACGGAGGTTCCTCCCTCTCAGAAGTTTTCATTGACGAGCGGGAGCTCCCCCACCCTCGCAGCCATTTCCGGTTTTCATGGCCCACTATGCGCATCAAACTCCCCGTGAAACATGATCCTGCGCCACTCTCAACGTGCGCTATGGAAATGTTATCCTGTTTTCGGCTGAGCGGCTGAGCGAGCAAATTATAGTTTTCATGATGTATTTCGTAGGAAATCCTAGCTTTTTGCACCGTACGCATAAGTTCATGTTTTTCTGTTAAAAACTGAGGTGAGTCACGTGCGATATTTCGCGTCCATTTAAAATTCACAGTATTAAATAATTTTTAATTAATTTACATTTTAGTTAATTAAAAATATTATAAATGAGAAATAATTATAATACATATAATAAATATGCATATTAAATTTATTCTGTATGCTTATTAACAAATATTACGTAATTGTATACATTAATATTTTAAGATATTTTTAAATAATTTTATATCAATTTTATACTGATTAAATTATTCTTTAATAGTTTAATACATCTAAAGATATACTCTTTTCTTTTATGTTAAACAATAATACTTTAGGTAGTGTGATTCATTGCAGTCGCAAAATTTACTTTAGACCGTGATATTCATTAGATCCACTGCTAAAATACACTACACATCCTCTTTCGAAGATGCTTAAAGTTTCCTCTGATTTATCTGTGTCATTTATAAAGGTTAAAGCATTAAGAATTGAATGGAATATATTTTGAGCTTATAATACTAATAATACTAGCAAAACCAAAAACGAATGTCGATTGCACAATATTCATAATTTATTTTTTGCTTTATTATCAGGTTATGAATTTCCATCAAACATCATTTACCTTTCAATCGTCGTCAAAAACAATAATTATCTAAAATTCAGTATAGTTGATCATGGCAAAGTCTTAGCTAATTTTTGTGAAGAAATCTTAAAGGTTAGATTGTATATTAAAAAAATCTTAAAATGGGTATAATTTCATAACTCACTCAGGCATATAATAGCTAAACATATCTTCGAACTTACACTTAAAACAGTCGTCGATAAAAAGTAACAAAAAACAGTCATTAGAGATATTCAATTCATAAAGAATCTAGAATTAAAAATAACTTTTGGTGCCTTTTTCAAAAGAATAGAAGACGTACTAAACGTTCAACAGGAAAGATACTTTGATATATCAGTTTTACTTAATTTAAATCTTGATGCAAAACATGTGCTCATACTAACAAAATCACGAAATGGTAAGTGTACTGTTTTGAAAATAGTAGTACAAGCAGATACAACCGCTGGTTGTGAAGAATTTACAATAGAGCTTACGATAACTGAGTAGCTAATGTTCTAAATGGTACTTTTTGATACATGTGAATTTAAACCCTTAATTTAAACACTTTATTTCCAACTACTTAAAAGTATGTCTGGACGGTTAAGATAATTGCAAAAACCAAGCTTTATTAGTTTAGCATTAACGAAAAAGTCAAAGAAGAAGCAACATTGGTCTCCTCGATCATTGCAATGTTAATGTTATAAAACTATTACTCAACTTACTGTACTATTTGTTTAGGAATCTAAACCTTAACATTGCTCATATCCAATGTGCTATATTGTACGATGTGTATGTTAACTTCTAGAATGATTATTATGGCAAAGACTCTGAGCCATTATTAACAAAGAATGAGTATATCAATAAATGTCACTTGTCATGATTGATTGCTCTAAGCAAAAATGAATCATTGAAAAGTGCATCCGTTGATGTTTGTTTGGAATTTGAAGCACGAAATAAATATGCAGCTAAAATATTAGCTTATTGTTTAATTTTATGTGATCGCCTGGTTCAGTATAGTCTAAAATGTTATGAGATCTCAAAAATCTTATGAAAACTGAGTAAAATAAAAATAATAAATATTTTTAAAAAGGAAATTAATAAAGAAAATTTGAAAGGTAAAAAAATTAAAGATAACTTAGGATCATGTTTTGCGGGGAGTTTGACGCGCATAGTGGGTCATGAAAAACCTGAAAATGACTGCGAGGCTCGTCGATGAAAACTTCTGAGAGAGAGGGACCTCCGTTATTTCCTTTAAAGCTATGCGGATTCTAGCTCACTACCAGATCTAGTACCCGCATAAGCACCTCTGACCACTGAGCAAGTACTCGCAAAGCTTAACCAGTGAAAGAGAATTACTAGATATTGTTTGGACGGTGAAACATTTTGGATTAAAATTATTAGCAATCCAAAATTTCATTATAACTAATATTAAATAATATTATACTATATCGCGCCCATTTCGAATCTACAACCGTGTTGTAGATATAATATTTTGAGAAATCGCGCGGAGGAGGGATTTGGTGCGAATAACCTATTTTATATGTATTTAATTAGATCTATATTTCTGAAAGCTCGAAATCATTGTTTGGTTTTCTAAACTTGTAAAATATTTGTATTACAAAAAGTTATATTTTATATTTATTGTTCTGTGTAATTATTCAAATAAAATAGGTTCATTTAGTAAAATTAGAAAAATCATACGTCGTTGATTTATTGACTTATTGCCCTTGTGTTCAAATTAAATCATAAAAGATAAATATTCAAATAAATTTTATTGTAAAGTATTTTAAAAAAAAAAAATATTGATTCCGAGACTATCAACATTATACCTCCTATAGAAATAATATATGTATTTCCTATAGTAATTAATAAATAATACTACAATAATACAATGAGAATGTCATATTAATGAGTTCAAATACAATTAATCAACTTAAAAATTACTTCGCTAGATTATGAAATAATTTGTTTATAAATGATTTACGTAAAGATAGTAGCGAGCTTTTGAGAAATGAACAAAACTATCTACTACGATAGTTTTAAATGATTTCTAATTAAGAATTAGAGGTCTTATTATTCTTAGACAGAATTTGGTAGTTATAAGATTGAAAATATGCTTCTTTATCTACATTTTAGCAAACATTTTTGCTATATGCTTATGCATATGCTATATGCTATTTACATTACTTATATATTATATATTATATATATTATATGAATAATGTAAATAAAATTTAACGTCTAAAAAATATTTATTCATAGGTAAACATTAGTAAACTAGATTTATATTAAAAGTATTAATATGAACATTTAAAAATACTTATTATAATTTGCAATTTATTTAATTCAATAAATATTTCTTAAGGAGAAGTTTTAAGTATAAATAAAAAGTAATATACCATTTTTGAACAAAAATATATATGTTGACTAGTTTTCAAATTTTCGTGCCTGTTTATTTATTTAAAAAATGTTGAATCTTATTTTATTTTTTTAATTTATATATGGTTAATAAATACATAATCATTATTTCTTATATATTACATGTTTTGTTACTGTAGATCACATTTTTAAATGTATACTGTTATAATTATAAATGCTTACAAATGATTTTCTGTTAAAAAATGACAAACATTATAATTTGTTTCTAGATCCATATGAATTATTAATATACTTTACTTATAAAAACATAACTAATTAAGCTGTTAAGATATAATTAATTCCTGACAGTTTTAACAAAATTACAACAGTAAAATCGAATAAATGAAGTTGACAAATATCAAGCGACGTAACAAGCGATTTCAACTTTCTCAAATCGGTCCTGACTATGAAGTTATGTGTAAAGTTGTGAGTATCCTTTAATTCTTGCGACCTGAATTCTGTTATGTTCAATGTTTAACAATGTTTGCTTGAAAATATATACTGACATTTTGTATTATCTTTTAAATTGTAAATAAATTAATTAAAATTCATCTGATTTACTGTATTATAAAGCAAAATAATCCTTAATAAATTTTTCATATTTGTAGACACTAAACTTATTTTTAAGTATAAAAAGCAACTCATAATTAGAACTTTTAGTAAAAAAACAGTAAGTTATCAAATTGTTAATTGTTGTTTTAAAAAATTGCGATCTAATAATGTACATTTTAGCAAAACCCATTAAAAACTCAAAATAATCGTAGAAAAAGTAAAATTTATGACTTTCTAATCTTACGTTATTCAATGATATTCAAAAAAGTTAAGAAGCGAGTTTAATTCAATTCTAATCTTGGTTAATAATAAATTGGAACAAAATTAATAATTATTTGCTTGAAATCCAAATGATTTTATTTCATACACGAAATAAGATAATTTCAAAACATAGTTCCAATTCTTTTATGCAACATTGCATAAGTAATAATGTGATCTATTGCACGTAATACTTGTAAATAACTAAAGTAGCTTTTTATTGATACAAAAGAATTAATTTATATACATATATATTTATGTGTGTATATATATATATATATATATGTATAAATTATAGTATAAAAATATAATCATAACATAATATGCAAAAAATAAATTTTTGTTATCTGCAAAATTTTTATGTTTATAAACATGTTTTAAGATATAAAATAAACTAGAAAACTTATAATGAAAGCAAACAGTTGTTTTTGCTGACATCTAAGATTGAAATATATTTTATTTTTAATTTCTATAGTATTGACGATTTTCACTAAAAATCTCTTTTAATATAGACTCGCTTTGCTGTGTGTAAGTAAAACAAAAGTAAAAAACTTACATTTTTATTAAAGACTTAAATTTAGATTATTATAGAGGAGAACATAATTGAAGGCTAGAATATTAGTTCTTTTTCGCTTTCTCAATAGTTTGAAAAAAATATATTAAGTAGAATCATTTTTAGCAGATTCTTTATGTCGATCGTGTATGTGCTTAATATTTACATAACGTTCATTCACGTAAAATATTGGTGCATGTATTCCACGAGCATTTAGACGCATTATTCATTATTTCTTCTAGAATCAAATGAAACTATATTAGTACGTTTAAATACTTACGAGAAATTGATATTTATACATCAATAATGCTGAAAACTAACAGAAAATTTGCACCGATGAATTCGTTGCCTTGCAATTTTTTATTTTTTTTTCATTGCGAGTTTTAGTATAATTATAGTTATTTTAAAGTATTTTAATGTTATTGTAGATTATTTTAATTCAAAGATTATTTACTAAGTTTATTACAAGAAAGTTTTAATTAATTTAAAAGCTCGTGTTTTATTTATAACAAGTAAATATTTATTAAATAATTGTTAATTAAAATTGACTATAATTTACCGAAGTAATTAAAAGTAAACGAATACACACGTTTTACGTAATAGAGAAATTTTTGAATTATTTATGATAGATCTCCTTCGTTTTTCACAACAGGTTCAGAAAATTATTACTTGATATTCTCACAAACTCTAATGAATGCGGAACTGAAAAATTATACGCAAACCAAATAGAAATGATACATGGCATTATTCGAAGCTAACTTAAGTTTAATATATAAACTTCGCAGTCTTTCAAACTTTAACTATGTTTTCACAAGTACCAATGATTTAAGACCTACAAAAGCTCAGAGCTATCGTCTTAATTTATAATATCGGTAAGTTTATACGAACGACACTACCAAGTCATTTATTGCTGAAGCATATTTTCAAATAACGAAGAGGATCCAAGTGTAGCATTTTACTAAATATTTGTTTACTAAAAAGCTTGAGTACAATTCCAATTAATTTTATACATCTCTGAAAAACATTTTCAAAGACACGTGTCCTGTTACATATTGACTTGACTTTCTGATAAACCGGTGTAATGCATAATATTGCGTTGATGCGCTGATTTACTTTAGATGTTAATGTACGATTGTACAGCATTTCTTCAAATGCACCTAATTGATTGCAACATATTACTACAATTATGTATTACGTAGTACTACAAACTACATATTACGCAAAGAGCTTAAATAATAAAAATATACACTTATTGTTTTAAATTAGCAAAATACTGTTGGAATTTTTAGCGTTTTCATCCATATTTGAATAGAAATCTAATAAAAGGTTAAGATTATCTGTGTGCAACCAAGTACATGTCTACATAATATAATGAGATTATTGAGCTTATATACTCCAGGTGCCAAAGTACTGAGGTAACTTAAGCTTTGAAGAAAGTGCTTCCGTTACCGAGCATTCTATTTATCATAAAATGAATGATTAGCGCTGCATTTCCTTGGTTTCTCTTTTTCAACAATCTTTTGCTTTTTTGTACTCATACGAAAGGCCATTGGTGCGCGCCTTTCATTTTCGTAATTTTCTTATCCGCTTTGGGCCACGCAACAAAACTTGGAATTCCCGCGCGCGCACGAGAGCGCAATAGCTGCTTATTCCTAGAAAAATCGATTACAGGACCCAAATTATTAAGCATACATCGACGATGCTTTCACTGTTGCGCTGAAGCCAGTGAAAGTGAAATGGCTCAAAAGTGGAAACGTTCCTCATTACCTTATCTTCCAATGGGTATTTCACGAATTTTGGACGACTTTGAGCGTTTCGATGCACGGATCTAAGTCCAGAAGCCATTAACTGCCTTATATTGCTCGCTTTTTAGTCAAATTCCCTTTTAAATTAGTGCGCAGATATATTTTTACTTGCTTCGCCCGAACGATAAAAACAAAGGAATCAATTCATTCCCATAAACTAAATGCAGATTTATTTATTACATTTAATACATTCATTTATTTCTAGTAGCGTATAGTAGCTATAGTAGCTTCTACACTGTATTATAAAATCAATTATAATTAATTTAACAGTTTTGTAGAGCTACAGAAATCAAATATCTTTGCAAATACTTTTGTAAATTATTAAATCCATTTTTAATACTTTTTTTAGTTTAATATTCCTCGCAAGCATTAAATATATCTGTATAATAGAAGAACTGTAAGAATAAATATTCATATCAAATTTACTTTAATGTATATATTGAAATATTATATATATATATATATATATATATTACGGTACATATATATTATAGGATTAAAAATAAAATACTTTATAGATACATGAAGTATAAACTTGTGTTTGTCGCAAGTACCAAATTTTCATATAAGAGCAGACAACATATATAATATTAACTACACAAATAGTACATTAATTCATATTTTAAAAAATTACCTCTCGTTTATGAAGACATTTATTGACGTACGAACTATTATTAAACTAAATACATATACAAAATAATACTTTAAAAAAGAAAATACATCTTTATTGGTATTTTGTGCAATTTACTTATACTCATAAATAATTATATAAGTTTTTTGTAAGATATGCAGTGAAAAACGAATTATACATGCAAAGAATTAACGAAAAGAACTCTAAATTTATTTTATATTTTTATTATTATAAATTTATTAAATTTTTAGTCTGAAAATATTCTATAGCTCAATAAAAATCGTTACAATTAATTATATATTAAAAGTTATAAAAGATTACTAGTTTAAGGAGAATTAATGGAAAAAATTTATTTCATTTGACTTTAATTTCAAATACCCTGTTTAATTTTTTAAAATAATTACAGTATTTCTAAAAAGTATGTGGTATTACGTATTATTATTATATAAAAAGTGATAACTAAATATAGCTGAAAGAAAAATTTACAAATGAGAAAGGAATTCAAATTAACTTTTCATCACTATACTTGTCCACCTACAAAAATTTTAAACGATAAAAAGTGCAAAAGTAAAAGAGATAAATATTTTTTAAAACAAAAGAGAGAAAAAGAGAGACAGAGGGATAGAGAGAATGTGAAGAAAATATTCACAAACACTGAAAAAAATTTAGTTCATTCTTAAAATATATGTCAAACTAAAATATTTAAAATTAAAACTAAATTTTTTCTAGGAAACTATAGAGATATTTGAGACTCACTATTAAAAACTTTAATACTTAATATTTAATATTAAAATATTATAAAATATTTATAATTATACTATATAATTATATATACTATATATATAATTATACTATACAAATTATACTAATATTAAAATTTTCTTAATTAATATACTGATAATAGACATTTACAAACCATAAAAAATATTAAATATAAAATTAGATTTTACAAGTTTTACTAAGAAAATACATTGTTTAATAAAACTAATGAATTAATTTGTACTTTATTTATTTAAAATTTTCAAATATATTATTAAATATGTAAAACAAGTTCAAATACATCATCGATAATTGTTATTTCTCTTCGTTAAATTGTTGGTCATTTTATTTATAACCATTTATGAAATTAGATTTGAAATAAAAACAAAATATAAAGAAGAAGAAGTATGTAAATAAATCATATGTATAATCATCGACATAAGTGACAACTATTTTGAAGCTGATATAATTTATAAATGATAAATACGTCATACTACGTTTATAAACTCGATATAAAAGAATAAGTATCTAATAATACACTAAATGACGTTAACAATATTCCAACGTTAGCCAAACTAATAAGTATATCTTCATGATTTTTTACTTACTGCCGTTATTAAATTCCATTCTATATTAAAAATTATCATTCTAAAATTAATTGAAAATAATGTGGAGGAGTAAATTTACGAGTCTTACTCAATTGGGAAAAAATACGTTAAAAAAAAGAATTTTCTTCATATAAAAAAAAGTAATTAATTCAAAAAAAGATAAGAATGATGAATAAAAATAAGCACAAAATAGATTTCGAAGACATAAAATATACTATTAAACTTTTTTTCTTTTAAAAAAACGTATAGAAATATTTTTAAAACTTTAACTCTTGTGTTACAATTAGTTATATATATATATAATACTGTTTTTACAACAAAGGTTACACAATAGAAAGTATTTTAAAAATCAATCAAACAAAAAATACTGCTGTTTTTTAAATGAGATTCTTCTTTATATTATTATCCGTTAGGTTTTATTTATTGTATTTTCACTCTTACTCAAAATAATTTTTTATTAATACGTATGAAACAAAATAAAGGAATCTAAAAATATTGCATAAATGTTATCAATGACGAAATTATTTTTTTATTTAAAAATCATCAATATATTATGAATTTAGTAAAAAAAAACTCACACATCTAATTTCCTAATATATTTTTAAAATAATATTTACTTCGTAAAATAATACAACTTCATAAAAACTTTATTTTTAAAAAGATTACTGTCGACATAATACAAGATTTAATTTTTCAATATGTTATATATATTATTATCGAAAAATTCTTTTATTTTGTATTTAAGAAAATATATAAAAAGATTAGCCGATAAGGTAAATTAGGCAACACCATAATTATATTTTGTAATAAGAAAAACTCCTATATTTTACAGAAATATCCTACAAGTGCATAGATAAATTGATTTAAATTTAGAAAAATAACTATTAACTCTTCCAATATCTTTTCAAATAAATTCAATAATAATATATTTTCAAAAGTGAATCTGATTCTATTTTAAATTATTTTAACAGAACTGAAAATTAAAATTTAATCATAAAAGTTGTTTACATGTTTAATTTTTTATAAAGATTTTAAAAGTTTAATTTTAAATTAATAAGCAATAATAAAAGACAAAAAATTACAAATAAATAAAAAATTCATTTTAAAAATATAATTTCTTTCGTTTTATGTTATGCATAGATATCTTATATTATTGTATTATACGAACCGTTATTATTACGTCAAGTCATTCGGTTAAATGTATAAGCATATTAAAATAAAGTTTAATGTTTACTTAAATTTATATTGAACATTAAGTCATAAACTTTTTAAAATTTGTTTAATTACTTGATTTGAAAGTAAAGTTTTAATAAATAGATAAATATATTTATTGTAATTATCAAACTTAGAAAATTGAGATAGATAATTAATGATTTATTGTTATTCAAAAATATTTAGATGACGTGATTATTATTAAATATTAAATTTAATATTAAATATTAAATTTTTTTTAAATTAAAAATTAAAAAAAATATTAAAAATAATGTATATATTATTAAATTTACCGTGTATTCGTTGTAAACAACAGAATAAATATATGTAATTGCTACTAGAAGTTAACATTTTTCATGAATAGTCGGGTAATTTATTTTATAAAAGTTTAATAGAAAAAGTCGTATAATCCTTTATACTTTTTAATACATTATATATATATATATATTTTTATTAACTTTTAAGCCATACAGAATAATATTCAAACATTTTACAATTTTTACTTAAAATTATACGTCAGATACATTTGTCAATAGATAGTGCACCTATTCACGCGCTAGATATACATAAACGGCTTTATGTTTACTTTCTCTTTATAAGAATAAAAAACATAATAAAAAGAACGTGAATATATCATTATTGAAGATGTTTATTAAATACTACGAAAAGCCATTTAATAGTTATTTCGATAACAAAATTAAAAAATGTTTCAAATGTTAGAGAAAATGTTGTCATAAGTGTTTTATTTAACTTGAATTACTCCAAATACTATCTCAATATAGAATACAACTGTAGTTAAAAGAATTAATACATCGGCAAATAAATCATGTGGTCTAAATAGTTAAAGTACAATTAAAAAAGAACTATTTCAAATTAACAAATTGATAGTTTTTAGTTTTATAATAAAATAAATAAAACTATTTTATTGTACTGCAAAAGTAGTTTTTATATACCATTTTTAAATTATTGTAAACAATTTACTTATTTACTTTTTGGTTTTTTATATAATGAATCTAATGCAACATATCTTGTATTCAAAATAAACTTGCTTTAATGCTCAACTATAAATATAAAAGATGCTATGAAAATTTATTGAAATATTAAAATTTGGTCAATTTACAAAATGAAAACTATTGCAAATATTTAAATTTATTATTTATATTAAATATGTACATGTTATATTGATTGAGATTATTTAAGTTAAAAGAACAATATAAAATGTATTATGTGATGACTTAATTATAATTGTCCTTTGTATATAATTATTTGCTGAAGAGTACTACACAATAGCACATTTAGTTCTTAAAAAATATCTGTACAAAATTTATAGATAGTTGACTACAGTATTTTGCTTTTCATATTGATTCAAATTATTATGCAAAAAATAATTAAGTAAACATGTTTAATATAATAGTTCAATAGATGTAATGTAATTAACTATGTAAAAATATGTAATATATAATATATGAAATAAATGTAAAGTTTAATAATTAATTTAACAATTTCTTTAATTTTTAAGTATTTTTCTATACCAATTAGCTAACAATTAGCTACCGTCAAGATTGTGTACCCGATACTTTAAGTATGTATTACTTTACTACGTATTAATAACAATTGAATAAAACATCAGTTCATTGCAAATTTTAACTGATATGCGATAATATCAAAGAAAGTAAGACTATAAACTGGTAAATTTCTTTTATTGTAAGACAAAATATAGTACAATAATTATCGGTATATACCGTGTCGAATTGAAGAAATCAACACGAATAAATATGATGGTAAAAATTACTGGGAAAATCAGTTTTCTTCAAAGAAAAAAACAAAGGGGAACAAAATGAAAGAATCACTTCTTTATAGTAAAATAGAAAAAATTCGACTAGTGCTAGCTGAACAACTATGATTTAGAAGTAGAGTACGGAAACCCAAAGAAAATCAAATTTTTAATCAGTATAAAAATGGACTACTCCAAAAAATTTCTAAAGAAAATTGATTTTCCATCGTGTTATAAAATGTTGAAAATCCTATGGAAATATGTTACAATAATTTATTCTTAATCATTTTACCCAAAAGAAAATTTAACAAAAAATTCCCATTCTAACAAACAAAAATAAAAATATTTTAGTTTTTCTTAGTTTTTAAAGCACTGTTAATTTTCATATTTGAAATGGAGACACAACAATCTCTTTGAAACGTTAAACAATTGAATTTCTTATTATTTGATGCCAGTATTTTTTTCATATTGTAGGAAAAGTTGTAAATCTCGTTCTTTTTTTCACTTCTTTCACTTATAAGATACTAGAATAGATATATCTGTAAATATATATTTGTATATAAGTATGTCTGTATATATTATTTATATGCGCATATGTATAGAACTTATGTATGGATAAGATATACGAAGACCTCTATTTTCTGGATTTACTTGAAATGCATCTGCCAACTCACTCTTTGCGTTTGTTATTCCTTTGCTCCTGGGAGAAAAATAATATTATTAGAGAAACATAATTTGTTGTTCATTTAAAGTAAATATATAACTAACCTTCTGTGTAAGTATGACAAGTAAATGTCGGAATACATTGATAAAATCAAGAAATAGATCAAGAGAATGAGCAATATAATCTTTACTGCCCATTCGGTTCTTCTCAACAATTAGTTGTGTATCATAAATGATGAACCCACACATGACTAACAAACCAAGATAAAGATGAATCTGATATATCATCTGTGATCTAAAGAAGATATTGGCTAGCGAAAATAATACCATCATATTAAGAGTACTCATCAAAGTTCCACCAAGGTATAGCCATCGACCTTGCTCAGAAAGCAAAGATGAAATGCTAAATGAAACAAAGACAACGGTTGTACCTGTAATAAAATTAATTTAATTAAACATTGTACAAAATATTTCTTCATGTTTATTTAATAAAGAAAGTATTTTATCATATTAAATATGTTACATTTAAAAAGATAGCAAATATTGATTGGGCATTCTAAATACACTACTCGATGATACTTTTGTATTTACGTAACGCAGAATACAAATTTTGTTTAAATATTTTTACATTAAAGTATAACAATAAAATTTCATATGAAACAAATCTAAATATGAAAAAACATATATTTTATAGAAATTAAAATGATTTTATAAGTAAAAATTAGTTAAGATTATAAAGTATAAAGCATAAAAGATTTAATATATTATTTTTCTACAGGTACTAAATATTTTGAGATATGTTTGGAGTTAAATGAAAATAAAATTGAGAAAGTAAATAGTTAAGAATTTTCTTTTATGAAAATAATTTTTTCTTTATATTTTGCAGAGTATTTTATTTAAATAGTAGAGTACGAAATTGCAAAAGTATATATTTTTATATTTATTAATAATGTTAAATCAAGAAAACTAGCAAATAGCTGAATTTCAAAACTTTACACAGTTAGAAGTAGCTGTAGCAGATATAGAATATCTTAAAATACTACCTTTAAAATATATTTTTATTCAAATTATTCATAACTTTTTAATGAAATAAATCACTTCACCTAATAAATTTAGATATTTTTATATTTTAGTAATGAATGTGTTACTTTCTTATTTACTTTGATCATATGGTTTTAAAAATATAGATATTCGCAGTATTTATGTTGTAAAAATGTTAAAAATCATAAAGTAAGAGATGTAAGTTTTAAAAGTTCATTACAATATTACAAGATTCGAAGTCTCACCGATCAGTGCTGTAAGAACAATGCTTGGGTCAACGTTGATTACATGTTCTAGGAGCGGACCCATTCCAAGTCCAGTAAGAAATGCAAATCCAAGGAGGTATCCCAAGCGAAGGGATCGATTCTTTCCATTATCCGGTGTGCAAACCAAGGCAAAGATCA
Organism: Wiebesia pumilae; assembly: GCA_018907045.1. Taxonomy (NCBI): domain Eukaryota; kingdom Metazoa; phylum Arthropoda; class Insecta; order Hymenoptera; family Agaonidae; genus Wiebesia; species Wiebesia pumilae. The sequence continues at coordinate 3,597,623 of JACCHZ010000105.1, read as the reverse complement.
AACCAAGAGCTCCAAGAGTCGATAACAATCCAGCTTGTAGAAGATATGTGTACATATGAACGTAAGCCCCAGCTGCTGCTGACACAGTAGAGAGGGACAAGCATCCATAGACATTTTTTAGGTGTTGTCGAATAGGTGCTTCTCTGAATTTATAAATTAATTATTACAAATAATAAAGGAAATATCTTTATTCATCTTTATTCATAAGCGTAATAAAGCAAAAGTTGAGGAAAGGTCACGTAAACGTAGTTATTTATAAGTAACGATTAATATTAATAATTAAATTGTAAAAGATAAAAAAAAGATAAGCTAGTAGTGCCTGGGTGTGAGATATACGCGAAACACTTAATATTCGATGCGAGACATAACAAAGTTCGTTACGTCAGAAAAATCGACGAAAATAAATGTTACGACGAGCGAAATAGATTAGTGAAGGAAAATGTTGTAAAATATAATCGTGCGCCCAGCGATTACAGATAAAGACGGAAGGTAACGGAAGGTAACAGTTGGTAAAAGTTGCCCGTTCATCGTTCGAGAAGAATCGTTGGATTTACGTGTGTATATATGGCGCATATTTAATGCGCTAGCCTCTGCCCAAGACCAGGATTAGGCGAGCGCTTGGGTGAGGAAGTGACTAGTTAATACTTACAATCTGTGGCTGAAGGAATTAACGAAAGAATTGAGCGTCGGAGCCATTTCTGCGACTTTTTCCCAGGTACGCTAGGACCACGAATTACTTAACTTCTCTTGTCTCTGGATATGCCTTAGAGTCGTTCGTTGTTCACTATCGATTCAATGGCGCACTGGCAATTCCAACACTAATTTCCGATCTTGCGCAAGCCAAAACTCAGCGAATTATATCGCAATCGTATTAACACGAACGCGATCTCGAATGATCATGAATCGCCTAAAGGACGCTTGAGGTTTCTCCTTCGCAGTAGCTCACGATTCACAAAGCTGCCGTTTGTTCTGTCTCTGTCGCGCTCGTTTCCGAGGACACGTCAGTGATATTTCTGGTGTGCGTGCGCAGAAGTGCAGCGGTGAAGCGCGCGATTGGCTGCCGGTCTTCTTTGCGCGCTCGAAAGGCGGTAGTGTCGGGATGTTCTCGGTCGAGAGACGAGAAGAGAAAGAGACCACGAGTTGCTACTGCGCCGACGTTCGTTCCTGAATCCTCCAGGTGATCGCGGTATAGCTACGACGATTCATGCTTGAACGAGCCAATGATTTCTAATTTCGCTTCTTCTTTTTTTTTTATCCGTTTCTCTTCACGCGATAACGACGAGCCCAACGAAATTGCAGACGATCGAGTCAAATGCCTCCTCCTCCTCACTCATCGCTTTAGGCCAACAAGTTTTAACTCCAGTTGCCCCGACGAGTCCCGTTTCATTATTTCATTACAGCCTCGTATTACTGATTACTTATTTTACTTGTGTCTCGTCGAGCTCCAATGTCCAACAGTGCGGCGAATAACCAGAACTATTTTGGGGTTACTCTAACCAATCGAATTAATTTTTCTCATTATTGTTTATACAAAATTCTTGACTTATCATCGTCATCGCTCGTCTTGGCCTTTGTTTTCTTTGGAGGGTCCCGACGTCTCTTACAGATCTTATCAAGAAAAGGTAAAATCATTTATTGACTTTAACTTTCCAGGATATCAGAAGAATATAAATGTCAAATTTCTTCTGGAATAAGAAGAATCATTAAAGTCCTGTGAATGGTCGTGCCATCTATTGTAAAATTAAAACCTTGCATTTGTAGTAAAACGTAAATTTTTTTGGAAAAGGCGCAATTGCAGTAAAAGAACACTCACAAGAATTTTAAAAGGCCATTACTTGTATTCTCCATTGATTCTATATCGGTTATTTGAAAACAGATGACTATTTAATTTTTTAAACCAGACTCGCCTTTTGAGTATAAAACTTTCTACGTGAAAAATTCCTAATTAACAGAAAATGAATATATAACAGTCATAAATAAACGAAGAAGTGAAACAAAATAACAGAAACAACAACAACAACAACGACAACAATAATAATAATGATGATGAGCGCAACTTATAACAATCCGTTACACCTATTCATATTAGTTTGCACAATCTTCTACTGCGTTGTCTTTCTAATGGATAAATATATATTGATTCATAAAGTTAAAAAGTAAATTGATTCTAATTGGAATAATTTTATTACTTTTAAACACCTTATATTGATACAAAATTGATTAATTAATTAAAAAATAATGTATATTCTTGTTCATAAAATTTTAGCTGATTGCGATTTGCAAATATTCATAATGTTTACGCGTGATTTTTAATTATTTTCTATTACCTGCATATATAGACAAAAATTATTTAACAACTAATTATTAATATAATAAACTTACGCTTATGGAACTACTAACTCTCGATAATTCTAAAATACAAAATATAATATTTCTTAAATTGAACATTTTATATACGCATATTGTTTATTTATTTATTATTATTATTATTTCAATAGATATTAAACATGATATTTTTATAATTAAATACGCAAATAAATATTTTAGATGAACATGATAATTGCATGCTTTGTGCACAAACATTTCTTTTGTAACTTAATTCGTTTTTTCACTTAGTTAAAAACTTTCTAGAATATTTAGGTTTCTTTACATATCCATTCGTAATTCAACTTACTACAGCCATATTATTTTTTTAATTTACGAATTATGCTATCTATATACAAATGACAATATGAATAAACTTTCATCTGTGTTTAATACACTTGCCGTAGTATACTTTATAATTTGTTTAAAACCACTTTATTTGATCGTACCTATTTAAGTTGAAAATTTAACTAACTGTTTCAAAAGTATTTTTATATTTGTATCGTAATTATTTAATAGAGAAAAAAATGGTTTAATTTTTTTAGTAATTTATTTTATTGAAGAAATGCTAAAATTTAAAATTACACTGCGGTAAAAATTAATAAGATACGTATTTTTTTATTAAACTGAAAAATACAAGTTCATATAATTTTATTCTAAATTTATTTATTTTGTAATTATTAATGATATCTTTTTATAAACATATATGTAAACCTTTTATATAAAATTTTATACGATCTTCGATTATGCCGATGTTGCTTGCATCAATATTAAACAGAATATTTATGATGAATGATTTTAAATTTTTATTTTTTTTTTAGATTTTCTTATAATGATAAGTTATGTCAAAAACTTAGCTTATGTTCATTTATAAAAATAAACACAAAATCATAATATTTTATGTACATGTTTAAAAAATCATATAATTTAGTGACTTTTCTACATATTCTGTTATATTTGAAGTCAATTTTTTCACTTAATTTACGTTATAAAAAATCATTTAAAATTTCCTCGTAGCTAGTGCTATTTGGCTATAAGCTAGTGAAACTTGTAATAAAGCGTTCTCTGTTCTTAGAGAGAGAATATGCATTTTAGGATAAGAAACAATTTAATTTTTAATACTATAAATTTTAGATTTTCAAAATTTTTAGATTAAAATTTAGTATACAAGGAATCAGTGATAAAAATTAAAAGAGAACTTTTTCTTTGTATCGTAATATTCATTCGAAAAGTAAAGTATAATTAAAAGTTGAAGAAATTTTATTGCTCAGGTATTTAATTCGAAAGTTCAATATGTTTTCGTTCTCTGTTCGCTGGTCATTATTTACGGGTGCAAACAAAATGTAAAATAATATAGAAAACCAACACGTATAAGAGCAAAGAAACTAAGTATATATATTATAATGCAATGTTGGCGAACGCACACATGTATCTCTCTCTTTCTCTCGCAGATGCATATTCGGCGTTGGATTGTGTCGAGCGCTAAAAAGACGAAGAAAGTTAATAGGAATGTTCTCAGTCTTTTTCCACAGAACCGCGAGAAAGTACGTACATTTGTGAACGCAATACTGCTTTTCTGAAAGTGTATTTTCGAACCGAAAGAACGGATTCTGTAAAAATACGAACTTTATATATTTCGTAAGGCTCTTTTAGGTAATAATTTACCTCTGTAGTACCTTCTTTTCGGGAAAAATTTCAATTATCAAAACAATCCTCAGTTGCTTAGAGTACACATTTAGACGGTAGGCTTTCGTGCTTTTCCATTTTCATTTCGATCTCGAGAGATTCAGGGACGTCACGTGCAAGCATTACACAGGGCAAATGTGACTCACCGATTTATATATGAGCCACCATCGCATGGTCGAAAATTTATCTAATTAAATCTAATTTATCTAATTAAATTAGATCTTTTAAATTTAATAATATGTGTGTATGTATTTGTATGCAAGACGACCTTTAAAAATCGAAAATTCATTTGAATGTAAAATATGTGATATTCACAAAATCCAGTGACGTCCAAATCAGACGAATGTAAGATAATTCCAAATATGACACCTCCTGCTTCTAATATAAAACTATAGTTTTATATAATTCGTTAATTTTTAAAATAATCATATAAAACAAATGAAATTAATATTAAACTTGCTAAGTCTGTTTATCACTAAATAAATTTTAAATATAAATCACAAAAAAGGAATTAACATTTTCTTTCTAAATTAAAGGCCTGTATTCTGTAAAAAAGTATTGGAGTAATTCCCAAGAAATACATACATACTTGTTCAACTTAAAAATTTGATTATGCTTTCAATTTTAATTTATTTTTCAAAGCTACATGATTATGAAGATTTAGATGCAACATATTTCTGTATTTAAAATGAATTTTTAACAGCTTTCGTTTTTTAGTTATTGTAAAAAAACGTATTTAAAAAAATGAACAACATTCATTATCAATAATATATAATAAGATATCCCTACAGATTTTACAATTTTATGTAGAAAATTCTATGATATCTTATTTAGGAAAGAATTAAACAATTAAAATTAAGAATTCTAAAAGCTATTGTTACAAAATCTTGGGATATACATTTTTAATATTACAATATTTGTTATGAATTAGAAAATAAATTCGAAATTACCTCTCGTATTCAATGTAAATAAAAGGTACAATTATTTTAATATCGCATATTAAGTAATTCGTAAGGGATGTTGCGTAAGTTTTAGAAGTATATTCTTATTTAACTAAAAATTGATAAATATAATTTTTAAAAAATTTAATTTTGTTCATAATAATTTATTAGTATGAATAAATAAAATTTATTATTTTCTTTAATAACTAAAAAACAAATCAACCTATCATTCAATTGAAATATAAAGAAATTGTCGAGTAAAATTTGAGCAAAATTTTTTATCATAATTAAGCTCTTAAATTTATAAGCAAAATGCTGAATACTAATTCATTTTGTACCTACATATATAGTAAATATTGAATGCATTTAGTGGTAATTTTAATACATAAAATTCATTTATAAAATTTTTTTTAACTTCTTTTGATAGTTTTACTGAAATTTTCTAATGGATCTTATATATATTTATTAATTATATGTAGTTATTGTAGTTTATTAATTAATGTGCTTATTCATTTATGAGAACTTAAACCAAAAGACTAAAATTTTTATTTAATTAAAATGAATTAATTATGTACATAAAAATGACCGAAAAAAATATTTTGACTAATATTTATCATTTGAACATCATTACGTACAGTAAATTTGTATATTTTTAAATTTTTTAAAATTTTCAATGCCTTGAAAAGTAAAATCATCATTTTTAAATATATTTATTAATATTGCTATTATTAACAAGAAAGAGTTTTAATTACAAAGCATTTTGATAGTTTACATCCTGTTGTAATATTTTTTATATATGTAACCGTATATTTATTTTTCGTATTAATTTCATTTTTTTATCCATAATGTTCATCTCTTCATGCCTGTTTCTCCTACTTATGTTGTTGAATGAAGGTAACCTCAAATTTTTAGTTAGTTTAGTACTTGCTTGTTTTTTATTTAGGAAGGGCTTATATTTTCTGTTTGTTAAATGATAAATTAATTTTTTAAATTATTAATATAAAAACGTTTAATTTTTTATTAAATATAACTTCGAAGTTATTTCAAAGTGTTTTTATACAAGGAAAAGAAAAAGGCATTGACTGATTTACGATTCACTCAAAGAAAATGGTAATCAACAAGTCCACTAAACTCTAAAAAAATGTGTGGTATTTGTTTTTTACAGTATCAATTTTACATTAAATTTTGTAATGAAGCATCTTATAAATATTTAATAATATTTTAGTAATGTTCAAAGACTTTTCAATTTGATTATCAAAGTATCAATGTTTTATTGAAGAATTTTCATAAAGGCAATGAAAGAAGTGCTTAGTACACAAACTTCAAGTTATAGTAATCATTTTATTAATAATAATGGAGAGGCAAACTCTAATAATATCTCTTATGGTATAAATTCAACAAGAAAATATGCAGTCTTAAGTACAGACTGGATTTCAGCAATAGGAGAAGAATTGGGTATGCATCCACTACCAGATACACTTCTTCGTAAGCTTGCTGAAGATGCATCATATAGATTGCGTGAAGTATTACACGTAAGTCATTTTATTCTGAATTTTAAGATTATATAAATTTAAGCTCTTCACTTTATAGAAATGTGTGACAAGGCTTAGACACAGTAAAAGGAAACGTTTGACATCAATAGATGTAAATGCTGTTGTGACAAACCTGTGCGATGTAGATCCACTTATTGGAGCACCAGAACAATTACCAGAATATCTTTCAGAAGCAGGTCTCTTTGTGCCACACGAACGTTTTGTTGATTTATCACAAAAAGTAAACGAACCTCCAAGTTTCTCACAAGTTAGCGTTCCATTTATTCAAGGTACAGAATAAAATTTTACATTTAATTTTTATTAATTAATTATTGTAATAATTACTTACACCCATATAGAAGTTGAAATCATTGATTCAAAACTTTTGGAAGCAAGAAATAGTTATGCAAAACGAGCTTTGAAAATGTTATTTAATGGTTCGCAAAAAACATTTCAGGTAAAAATTGCCTGTTATAAAACTAATACAAAAAAAATATATTAACTAATGATTTGATAGGTTCTTTTAAATGATTGTGCTACAAATGTATGCTTGGGAGGAGAAGGTGTAGTTGATAAATTAATCTCAATTGCACGGTCCATGGTCATATCAAATAATGCACAATATACAAGAGTTTCTACTCGGACTTGTCAGCTCATCATTGCTATTACCAATAACAGTAAAGCAGTTTATCCTTACCATCTTAATTCTGTAATATAATTATTTTTTTAAGACTCTTGAATCAAAATTAAAATTACTATCAAATTTTTATAGATAAAATCTTTTGCAGGTAGATAAATTGACAGAATTACTTCTAGAACTTTTACTTGGTCAAGGCTTTATTAATCTAAATTTAGAGACATTATTTAAAGATTGTGCTTTAAAATTAATGTTACGGTGGCCATCAGTGGCTAATAGGTTTATTCCAATGCTGAAAAGTGTTTTGATAAGGAAAGAGGAACCAAGTTTTGAAAGGAAAAAAAAAGCAATAGCTCTAGAATTACTTGCTGGAGTTCAGCCTCTTATATTTCTTGAAAATCAAGTTGATTCTCCACTTTCGTTAGTTAATGTTTTAAAATATGCCTTACCAGGCTCTAATATGTGGCATAAAATTGCAGTAAGATTTCTAAAAATAATCTATTAATCCATTTTTCATAGTAATTAATAATTGTTTTTAATTTCAGCTTATTGTCTGTGCTTTTATTAAATCTGGTAATCAGCCGTTGAAATATTCTGTGATAATCCAACATTTTGGAGATTCGATCCTTCCTTATTTAATTAACGACTTAACAACAACAACAAATAATAAGAAAACAAATCTTCCAATAATTGTAAGAAGTAAAATAAAATATGCTTCTACAAGGCCAAGTATCAATTCAAAGTTTGTAGACAGGCAAAGTGTTTTCCCAGATTCAATCTTACGAGGTCCAAGGCAAGAAATTAAGTAAGAAATCATTATTAAATATCCCATGAAATTAAGAAATATGATGCTAATTTATTTATGAATTTATAGATTTGCCTTTGTTGGCGGTCGTCCTGTTCCATCAAATAATCTTCGACGAGTAAGTTTACGAGCAAATTATCAAATTCTAAGAAATGAATCAAGAGCTTCTTACGCACTTGTTGCATCACGTCGACTTTTGATTTTTAAACATAAGAAAAAATGTTTATCAGGTGCTTATAACCTATCTAAAATTATTCTTTAAAGTGTCAATGTTTTAGATTAAGTTTATTCATTCTATTTAATATAAAGATTCGATAAAAATACCATAAGTATTATTTTCTTAACCAATGTAAAATCTGCTAATAATGTTTTATTTTCATATCAATAAAATTATTTATTGCAAATAAGGCTTTTAAAAACAATTAACAAAATAAAATGTATAAAGTGCTTTTCTGGCATCGTTAAGAACAATGCTCTCCCATATCCTTCAGGAACTTTTCACAGTCTATGATAGTTTTTTCTAAACGTTCTTTCGTTGCGGAAGTCTGTCTTTGTGATAATTTCTTACGCGCTGTTTCAATAGATGCTCTATAACCAGGAATGTTTCGGAATATTTTGATATGTCGATCACCAGCTATTAAAATAAATTCTCCAAGTGAGTCAAACATAAGGCACTTTATTGGTCCTAAAAATATAATATTATTTAATTAATTTATCTAAGAAGATTTAAAAACCTTATTAAGTTATTGAGTGAAATAATCACCATTAAATATATCTACAATTGTTGTATCAAGCTCTCCATTAACTGTCGAGTAGAATGACAGTGATGAACCATGAGCAATGACAATGATTTCAGCATTTGGTGAAAGGGCAATAGTGGCAGGTGTAGATATTTCCCATTGTCCAGTGGAAATTAAATGAGGGTCTTCACCTTTTTCGAATTCAACTAAAAGTAAAACAATTAATATTCAATACATTTAATATTCGACTGAGTATTAAAATTACTTGCTAAGATTACCTTTTGTATCATAAAAACGATATGTTCCATCTTTTGAGACTGTAGCCATACGACTTGTATCAGAATTAAAAGCAAAATCATAAACACCTGATGAATGACCAGCCAAATCAAAACCTTTCACAACTTGTTTGAATTCTCCGGATTTTGTAAAAGCTATTTCCCATATTTTTACATCAGGAGTAAATCCTATGAAAAAAATATTTATTTGTGAAAGTAAAAATAAAATAAAATACTTATCATTGTTTATAGCATACAATTTTATTTTATAAACACAAATTTATTAATTGCTTCGCACGTCATTATTAAAAAAATCACATATAAAAAGACTTTAAACAATGCTTTTGTGAAGAAGTTATGAAAAATTTATGAGTAAAAGTTATTCCGAAACAAATGATAAATAGAATAAAAGATTAAAAAAATCATAGGATGAAATTGTTATTTGAATGATAAGCTCAGCAGTTAATATTCAACAGTTAATATCAACACTTGAAATATTTTAGTTTGTTGTATTAATTTTACATTTCTTTACTTATAATTTTTAAAAATTACAATAGGTTTATCATTTTAGTTTCTCAATTCTAAAATTGTTCATGTACTATACAAGTGATGACAAAACAAAAATGACTGTGACTTTTTAAAAAATTATTGTCTTCTCTTCATACAGAAAGAATAGAATTGTTAATAATAACACAGAAGACTTAATTGAATTGGTTAACAACATTAACAATAATAATAAACAAGAAAAATTTTAATTGATAATCATACCAGATGCACCAACAAAGCGTCCACAAGGAGATATTCTAGCTTTATGTGTTGAGCCAAGGTAAGTATCTATAGTATTGAGTATCTGTCCTTTAAGATCCCAAATCGCTAGATCATTTTTTTTACTACAAGTAATGATGTATCGACCATTGCAAGCAATGTCCAGTCCTATAACATCTTCCTTGTGCTGCTTAGGGAATTCAATAGCTTTTGTCGCTGATGCTAGAGTTCCATCGGATTTTTTTGACACTTTGTATACCTCAATTATATTAGCTAGAGACTTATGGATGATAAATGCTTTTCCATCTGGAGACCACCGAACCAAGCTGGCAAAATCATATTCTACATTAACACGAAGCGATCTTCTATCCTTTGATGAAAGGTCTTTGGTACACCAAATAAGTACAGTTCGATCTAAAAAAGGAAAAAAATGTACTTTTAATAAATTATTCTAGTTAAGAACATAAAATCTACTAAATTAAACATAAAATCTAACATAAAATCTAATGAATTAGAAAAAACATTGTAAATATTGCATTAGTTCAAAAAAATAATAAATGATGATGGTGTAATCTTTATATATTTAAAACGTAACATACTTTTGTTTGAATAATACAGAATTCTTAATATATTACAACCTATTCCTCCTTGTTCTTAAAATAATAAATACTGTTGTCTGGTTAAATTTGCAATCATTTTCTTCAATATTATAAGGTATTTTGATTAATCAATATGGATTAGGAGGTATTCATCAGAGTTAAATAAAATATTTCAATTTATTATAAATTATTTTTATTTATTCATCTTATTAACATCACATTTATTTGATAAACAGCAAACTTAGAAATACATAATTTGATCACCTTACAAGGTTTCTAGGAGGGGGCATAAGTTCTGCATCATCAGGTGAAAACCTATGTTTACGAATAAAGTCTAAAAGTTTTTCCTTAGTAATGGGATTTGAAATTGAAGCACAAACTGCTTTAACAGTAGTGAATGAATTTGGAAAAGATTTATCATTTCGTTTACGCATGAAAACCCACTGATTATTCTCAAATTTGCATTCTATAATTTTATTATTTAATTCTTTGAGCTGTTTCGTTAATTTTATTTTATCGAATGGCACCTCAAGTCCACCTACATATAATTCACCAATGGACCGACGTACGATTCCTACTCCAGATTCTACAACAACTTTTAATTTGAAATCTACAGAATTTAAGGACTGTGGTTTCCATTTTAGAACATCAAGGCATGGCCCTGCTTTATAAGGTTCCTTATCCGGTTGAAAAATTAATCCATCTGGCTCATGACCAAGTTGCTTTGCAAACTTATCACTAAGAAGACTACCAGTTTGAGTTACATCCCAAAATTCTTTTAACCTTACAGAAAAAGGTTCTTTCTCTCTGATTAATCTTCCTTCTTTCATGGCTCGATGTCGACCAGCCATAATTTCTTTTTCAATGATACTGTAACGTTCAGGATAAAAAGCTAGTTTACTAACATCTTTTCCATCGTACATAATCACATCATAAGCTAGATATCGAGGATATTCTTTACCTTGAGCCTTATCTATTACCATTTCCTAAAGAAAAAGAATTAAATTTAATCTTAAATTTTAATTAACCCACATTTTAAAAATATATTAAAAATACATCGAAATACTCACTCCATCTAAAAGAGTATCTTTTAATTTTCTATTGCAGTCTCTCACATGGGGAAAAGAGAGTTTGTCCACTAAAAAAATGCTATTATTACGGTCAATGAAAAAAACTTGTCCATCCCCTTGAACTAGCATCATGTATCTAGTACCATCAGCTTTCCAAGAAACTCTGTAAGGTTTCTCATGGAGTAGACAAAGATTTTCTAAATCCATTGAAACAGGTTGTGAACCAGGAAAGCCATTAGTCTGCCAACCACAAATATCTTGAACACGTCGCTGAATGCCAAATGCTTTTTGAAAATCTAAAATAGGTGTAACTCCTGGTACACCAGCCATGAAAACTGGATTTTGGTTAAAATGTTCTCTTTTGCGCTTTTTTCGTACAATTTTTGGTGACTCTGAACCCATGCTTGTACCTTCATCTTCGCCCTCTACATTTGAGTCATCATATTCTAGATACCATGCAGGTGGCGAAGGTGGTGCAGGTGCATCTTCAATATCATCATACCTGCTATATAATTCTCGAATATAATCACCTTTATAAATTCCTGGAGGCCTAGCATCTATAAATTGGGCTAGAGATGCATCAAGACTGCCTTCATCTGTTTCTACAAGATAACTGACAATCAGGAATCCGGTTCTATTATAACCATGTGTGCAATGCACACCAATAATTTCAAGAGGATTGTGTGCAATAAATTTTTTACAAACTTGAACAAATGTTTTTGTTTGATCCATGGATGGTGTCTCTCCATAACCTCTACATTGAAGTTTCAAATAACGCACACCATTCTTTTCTATTTCATATTTATTATAAAAACGAGAAGTATTTGTTAAATCTATCCAAAGACCAAGTTTTAGTCGTTGACTTTTTATAGATGCAAGTAACATTTCTACTGTAAAACGACATTCTTCTGGTACTTGATTATTGAAATTTGATGACAATGGAGTTTTAAAAGCAAGAAATTTATTGTGAATGAGTTTGACTGACTTTCTAGGACAATTTAACCAGCGTGATGGAATTGGTCCTGATTCTCCTTTGTTCCATTCTGACATTTTTATTATCTAAGTCTTCAAGAATAGTATTAGTGATCCATACAAAAAAAATCTTTTTTTTGACACTGTAAAAGATTTTACAAGTGTTACATTGTGTAAAAAATTTTTTAATTTTGTTAATTTTTTTAAATATGTCACAATAGCAACTCTTACTTATATATGAAAATTTGATTTAGTATCTAATTCTTTATTCAATATACTAATTATTATTAAACTATTTCAATAAGAGAAACAATTGCATCAATAATATTTCGATTTCAATAAGAGATAGTCATATAAAAAAAGAATAAATAATTTTCTGAAAGACCTTATAATTCGTGCTTTTTTTATTATCTGAAATATAAAAAAAGTACTTTAAAAGTTATATTTACAAATTTTTTTTATGCATTTAATAAAAGTTGTATGCATTATGCAGAGATATAAACTGAAAAAAAGTAAAATCTATGATAAAGAACCTAACCTCTCACCGAAACGTCAAAAGGTCGAATTACAAGATCCACGTTTGTCGTGAATCTATGTACTGGCGTGATTACGGAACAATAAAAGTTCTCAATTCTTTACGAGAGCGATGTTGCTGAAAATTCGGTGAGTGCAGAACAAAAATACAACTGGTATTAAAATCAGATCTTCATTTTGTGAATACCTCCGCCATCACTGGCCGTTGCGCCGTTAATCAGTTTTCTCTGAGCCAACTGCGCATGTACTTTCAACATTGTTACGCCACATAAAAACCACCAGATTTTGAGATAAATTTACTATGAACCAGGTATCATTCAAGCTGTTATAAAATGTTAACTGAGGTGTCTCGAGTATAAAATTTTAATAGAACTTTAATAGAATATTAATGGGATTTTGAACGATAACATACTTAAAGTATGTAGGATTTTGAAAAATCTATGGAATTGCCTTATTCAATATTTGGAACAGGAACTACTTGGAAATTAGAAATGCGTAAAGTAAATTATTAGTTTTTTTTTTTAATTTAAATTCTCTTGTTATATTATATTTTCTCATAAATGTCCTTAAATCTTTTCAAACAAAATTATATATTAATCGATTACCAGCAATTTGTAATTATACTATTACATTTTTTTACGTGTGCGGCAAACATATTAGGGAATTTATTCGATCGCATTCCCTTTATATAGATCCGAATATATCGTAAATCAAGAAAGAAATAAACGTAATATTACCACTGTTATCCTTATCAAAATTCCTTGACAGTACACTTAAAAACACTTAATCAAGTAATGACAACTCTGGTTTTGTATCTCTCAAACCATCTCATGTATCTTTTTAAAGCGTATAATGTCTAAAGTATGATACTTTTCAATCTATTTTTTAACAAACATTTGCTACTTTATAAAACTTTGTTTATGAATGGGCGTCTGATAATTTATTTTTATTTAAAATTTAAAAGGATACTTAATTGAATTGAAAAAAAATCGACGCAGGACTTTGAGACTTTAGAGCATTTATATATCATGCATATTCACTACTATGCATATATCCACGTGGAGGCGTGTAGAATATTTAATAAAAACATTTACAGAAACATTATACAAAATTATTTTCTATATTCCGATGACATAGTATGTACTAAACTCTCATACAAAGTTTTATTTCGAAAACCGGAGTGAAATTATGAGCTCGTTGAACTTGAATGCTTATACACTCTTATTCATATGTGCATATGAGAACCATATATATATTGTTTTTGGCGTGCGTGTTCATAGACGTAGAAACATTTACGTATATTTTAATAATCGTATAATCAGGTTAATTTTTTCTCCAAATTCGCTTGAGTTCTTCAGATAAATGTGTGATGGATCAAACTTTTTTAGCCCCTCTACTTTGACGGTGTTATATTAATACTATTTTAATAACAGCTAAGTGAATGTAAGCCTCTGTATATTCGAATATAAATAATAATGTTAAATATTATAGTGTAACTACAAAATTAGTTTAAAATCTTTCGTTACTTTAAATATTAATGATATTATTTATATTTAAACATTCAATATTATTAATATTAATTTAATTAGGCTTATATAAACAAATGAAGGTTGATACAGTATTACGACCAAACATTTTTAGTTTTGATTTGAAATGACTATTATAGTAAAATACTTGTATAGTATAAGTAATTAAATACCAGCATTTTTAATTCAGAATATTATTTCAACAAAATAGATTTAATTAAACTTTGTTCTTAACATTATTTAATATAGCAATGAAAATTTTCCACGCTAATTGAATAAATTTGATGTATATATATATATATATATGTAAAATAAAATAAGGTTGAAAATTTAATTCTACAACTAATGGGTATAGAAAAATATTTTCTTTTGTTTAAGCTTATGCATTTTTTATAAAAATAATCATGATTCTATTAATATACGATTCTATAGTTAATAATCCTAGATAAGTATATGGAAATAATTTTTTTTTACAAAAGTGGAATTAAAAAAAATTTTTTATATATAATGCTTGGTTTGCTTTATTATTCTTGAATATAAAATTAATATTTTATGCATTTAATTTTTGACTAATCCTGCTTCAAACGGCTAGTATGCAACATTCACATAGACAGACCTTACAAGCGACATCGAACTCCGCAAGGCTTATAGGCTCGAAGATTTTCACGAAACGATCCATAGATCCTCTATTTTGCGCCGCGGGAACGTCGCTTATTTTTTAAACAAACGTCTCAAATTCACTTCATGTCCACTACGTCACGAAAAAGTTTAATCATAGTATTACAATACTCGTATTAGCAAAATCCTCAAAAACATGTATGATTAATATAAATCGTAATTATAATGCATTGTTTATATTTTCGATAATAATTTGAAATTAGTTCAGTGACATTAGTAACAATGACCTGAAAAAATTATATGAAAATATAATATAAACTAATATTTTATTTTTCTACTGAGTAAATACATGTTTTAAAAAATACAAAATTTTTAAAAAGGCTTTGGAATAGTTGTAATTATATATTAATACAACTAAAATGAAATTGATTATATTTAAAAAATACGTTAATAACTCTCTTTATATATTAATCAATAAAACTTCCAATTGAAAAAAGATTTCTTCATCATCTGTTTCTAAATTGCAAAAATGTAAATATTTTGGACGTGTTCATTCAAATAATTTTTTTACTTTATCGAAACTCGTGATAACATATTAAATTTTCAGTGCACAAATAAAAGAATTATTTTTACTGATAATCTAAATTATTATAAATACAGATTTTATCCACTGCACCTTAAAGAAAATGAATATGCTTTCATATTGAGAACAGACAATAAAATAAGTTCAAAAATATTTCGTGCAATATTTCTGTTAAAGTTATTAGAAACACAACATACAGCTTCCCATATACGCATGTGTACAAGAGTGCATATGTATGTAAATGGATTGAAACTCAAGATCATCTTCGAATTACTAAATGAAAATTTATGGGTTTATTTGGTATATTAAGAGACGCCGGAATCTGAAAACTAATTTTGTGCAATGTTTCTGTAAATGTTTTTATTATACTCGTCTCTACGCGGGTATATGCATAGTGATGAATATGCATGATATATAAATGCACTAAAGGCAAAGTTCCGCGTCGATTTTTTTCCGAAAAATTTTTTATAAGCGTCTTTTTAAACATTTAACGATTTTCCAAAAACAAATTTTGTGCAATATTAATATTTACACTTTTATAATTTTTTAAAATTTTCAACCCTTAGTAAGGGTGGCTTATAAGTGTAGAATTTTGAATGAACTCATTATATTGTCGTTTTGAGTGATAATTAATTGTTTTTCATAGTTTTTTATAGAAATTATTCGATTCTAAAACTTTTCAATTTTTAACTATACAACACGTTGCAACGTGTTGTAACGTTCTGACTCCTTAAATTTTAAGGTATTTTTTCTAAAAGATTTTTTCAACATGTGACGGAAACAATTTGAAATGTGTATTTGATGTTTATTTTCAAAAAGAGAGGATTTTGTAAATAGGTCAAAAACTATTTTATTATGCTTGTATAAGAAACTGATATTATTAAATTTACAATATTCAAAGCCCCAAAAATACTGCATTGAACAAAATCAAGAATATTCACCTAACTTAAGATAGCATTTTTTCTTATAAATTATTATAATTATAATAAAGCAGAATAAAATTAATTGCTTGTTCATTTGCATAAATAGAGGCACATATAAATGTTTTACTGATCACAAGAAAAATAATATTAGTTTTCCGATAAATAAAGTTGCAAATATGATTGATAATAAAATCTTGATATTCAAAGCCATAAAGATGAGTATAAAAGAAGTTAAAGAATTTTTTTTGTTACATATAAAATAAAAATATTTCTTATTTCATTTTTAATCATCTTTTCTAAAAAAAACTAATAGATAGACCTTTGCAAGCAAGTAATAATTTTTTTAGTAAAGAAAATAATTTTAAATATCAAGACGTCAATTACATGAAAAAAACAAAAGAAAAATTAAAATTAATAATAAAACAAACAACAAAATTAATATATATAATAAAAATTGCCACAAAAAAATATGATTTGTAATATAAAGTTACAGGAAATTCATTAGAACATAGGAAATGAATTAAGAATGCACAGTCAGTGTTATCAAAATCTATTGTAGTACTTTAAATACTAATTATAACAAATGTAATTATAAACATAATTTACTCAAATTAACGACAAGAGATACACGTAATTAAAAAATAATATTCATTGATAAGTGATTGATATCATTATATATTATTATAGTTTAGTTCATAATACATATAATTTAAAAAGAAAGATTCAGAAAAAATGTCAATTATATTTCCGAATACAACAAGTTATAATTAAAACTATTTTTATCAAAGTAATTGCAGAATGTATGATGATGAGAATGTTTTGTAATGAAAGAATGATATTGTTTTCATTATATAAATAATGGTACAGTGTATTTTCGAAATACATAGATAATAAAGTGTCTCAAGTTTCCAACGTTGGAACTTCAACAAAAATTGAAACTTTTCAAATTTCGAAATTTCTTCAAAAAAACTACGCAAACCATATAACTATGATACAATATTAACAGAAAAATGATTTAACTCTAAAAACACCTCGAAAAACAACCCTTATTAGAAAATGAAAAATTGAAAAAATTCAAATTTTTACTAACTATCAAAAACAACAATCATTATCAACAACCAAAAAACTAAAAAGACATTTTTATTGTGCATAGAAACTTATTATAAACAAAAAGAATTTGCGCCACGTAAGAGTACTCGCAGAAAACCGCCTCCTATAATAGACCAAAAATACAACATTTATTAATATTTTAACAAAAAAATGCATAGTTATAGTGCACAAGTACCAAAGATAGGAATAACAAAAAAAATCAAAAATATTTAGCAATATTGCCAAAAATATCCGCAAACAACACGTCTAATATGCTACCGATAAGGACATGCATCTACCGCATAAATGTTTAACAAAATCATACTGTTAGGATTCAACAACTTTGTTTCGATGTGTTACGTTACAGATATAATAATCAGCAAATAAAGAGATTTTCAAGAAAAATTCAAATTCTCGTCATAATTAAAACATTGTTCCAATGACTCCGCACGTATATGTATACCCTGTAACCCAGCAGTTTATTGTTAATAAAAATGTGTTTCAGAGGCATTCAACAACATTTTATTAAAGAATATCGTAATGATAATTATGATCATATCATAAGGAACAAATATTCTGAATAGCAACAAAATCAGAGAATCTCGTCATAGTTGCAACAAAGTTAAACAATTCCACTTTCTATGCTACGCAATACGTGTATTTTTATGCCGCGCCAGATTATTGTTAATTAACATATGTTCCCGAGGCATTCAACAACTTTTTATTAATCAATATCGTTGATCATATCAAAATTAACTAATACTCCGAATAACAACAAAATCTGGAGATCTCGTCATAGTTTAAATAACTCTTGAAATTAGCGCTGCACCTACGGCATATATATACCCTATAACACGTCAGATTATTGTTAATTAATTAATTAATTTTAAGTATTACATTGACAATTACTATATCTTTTGGAATTCACTAGGTCCACTGTAATTAGAACTCGTATATTACAATACTTATCGTTAAAACATTTTATCTTTTAATAATTTCTTCAAAAAACTATCAAAAAGTATTAATTTCACACAAAACGACAAAACAATGAGTTTCACAAAAATTCTACTTTTTTAAGCCACCCTTATTAAGGGTTGAAAATTTTTTAAAATTCATAAAAGAGTAAATATTAATATTGTACAAAATTTCTTTTTAGAAACTCGTTAAATATATTAAAAGACACACGAAAAAAAATTTTTTTTTTTCATTTTTTTTTCTTTTTTTTTCCTTTCCATATTCTTTCTCTCCTACTCACTCTCCCTGTCGCTATATCATTTTACTTTCTCATATTAGGCCACTCGCAAATTACTTGCAAATTTCATTTTTTTGTTGGAGTTCCAATGTTGGAAAATTCAGACACATAGTTTAAATATAATAATGTCAACTACAAGACTCTCTAATCTTTCACAAGTTTTTTAATGTGAAAGATCTGGAATCGAAATGAGAAAATTATGAAAATGCTTTTACATATCTGATTGAACAATACTGTTCGATTGATTTCAAAATATTTAGATAAACTGATGATAATAACAGTTTTTATGACGATTTATTATAATAACTTTGTTAAGGTTTATTTAGATTAAGAAAAAAAGATGAATCTTAAATGGAACAAAAAATCATCTACAAAGTACTAGAAAAAAGCAAAATCAATGTAAATTCTAATTTTATATATTTCATAATCGTGTTTTACCTGTAAAATGATTTTTTTTATATAATAATATTTACAGTAGAATATATCAATTGTATACCACTTATATTATATTCGAAAACGAATAAATATCTACGAATTATGTCATTCAAACTTTCCAATCTGAGTAAGAAGAGCTACTGATTTAGAGAATTGACAATGTAAGAATCATACTTTCTTATGAAAACGGTGAAAGAAGTGGGGTTTTTGAAAACCTTCTTTGCTGATGTAGTAATTTTTAGCAAAATAATGATCATTAAGTGAAACAATTTATGTTAGATAACATGCAATATTAAACATGAACTACGCTTTTCTAAAAACATATAGTTGTTCTTGTAACATAACTGAAAAAAATTTCAAATAAATATTTATTAATTTTGTTATCAATCTATATAATATTTAACACGGAAAATTTTATTCTCAAAAATTATTCCTAGTTACACAAATATTATTACTTGTTAAGAAGGCTAATTTAATTTTTTAACAAAATAAGTATCTATTCCTTTATAAATAGAAATATATAAAATACCATTTTATATAAGTGTATTATATAATGATATTAATGTAGATTTAAAAAATCAGCGCAACGTAAGTTCGACAGAGCAATCTCGACCAGTATCGAAAATATAGTAAGTTAATTATTAATTTACTTGTAATGATTATATGTAGGCAAATATAAAAGTTTTTAACATTTTTTCTTTAACATTTTTTTAACATTTTTCAGGTAGTTACTTTAACAAATATTAAGAATGAATTCCTAAGTACATTCATTGAATTTGAATCGTTTTTCAATAATAAAGTAATTTTCTGTAGTGAATAGGAAATCTTTTAAAAAGGCTACTTCTACTGACGCTAATAAAAAAAGACATTTAATAAAGGTAATTTTATTTCCCCAAATGAATATATAGATATGAATTGCTAAGATATTAGACCTAAGTAATTATTTTTTAATCTATATTTTTCATCATTCACGTAAATACAATAACACGATATAATATAATATAATACAATAACACGATATAATATAATATAATACAATAACACGATATAATACAATATAATACAATATAATACAATAACACGATATAATACAATATAATACAATAACACGATATAATACAATATAATACAATATAATACAATAACACAATATCTCTTGTCCGCAACCTAACAAAACCTAAAACCTAAAACATAAAAAAAATTTAATATGTGATAACCGTACCCGCAGCTTGAAAGCTCTCTTCTAGATTTACGATTGACAGACCCCTCCAACTCTCCCATAAATCTACCCAGGGCACGAGGAAGCGCAAGTGTTGGCTTCCGGGGACAGACTCTTCGCCAGCAGGGACATAAAGTGCCACCAATGGCTGCTGGGACCGCGGCGACGGGACGAGCCTCAAGACGAGGAGTTTGTCGAGACGTCGTCGTTATAGAAATCGGGGACAACTGTGATTAAGGAGATTTTGCAATCACTCGCTTACGTATGTCGGTTAAAAATCACAAAAATTATTCTTCAAATTTATTACGTAATGCATATCAATAAACCGAACTCAATCTAATAAACCAATTTCTATTAATTAGTTATTTTATATCTAAAAAATATAAACTTCCTCTTCTTCAAGTGTATGTTTATTTATTAAATATTATTCTAATGTCAAATAAATATAAAATATAAAAACGAAGTAGAAAAACAGGTGAAAAAAAATTTTTTTTTAAATTCTTCGTAATTATTTCGTTATTTTATGGATGCATTTACATAACAAATAAATCACATAAGCAGCGAAGGTGAAATTTTTTAAGTATTTGTAAAATACGATACCAAAAGAAAAAATTGTGAAATGTACGTAAGGCTTTTAAAAAACTTCAATGAAGCAGAAGTGCATGCTATAATGATCTAACGTTTCTGATCAAATTAATTTCAAGCAAGAGAGAAAAATGGCCCATTTATCGATCGATACCGACCTTGATGTTAACACATGTACGAGATTATCAAATTTACATTACGAAGGGTGTTAATAACGTGTTCGGGGAATAGAAGAAGAGTGGGGGAGCAGAAAGGTTTTACGTAACGATGTGGAATCACATGAGATTATATGCATTCGAAGCTTCGATGTATCCTATCTGAATAATGCACACATATTGTATGTTTACACGCGTAATGTTATATGCACTCGTCTGGTATCTCGCTTCGAACATGCATAGCGCAAAAATTAACAGAGATTTTCGAGCCTCGAAAACAAAAGGAGCAAGTTTTTGTACCTCCCGCGCAAGACGATTTCCTCGGTTGATTCGTCCTCTGCCTTTCTAAGAATCCAGATGGCAACATTAAATGCACATGAGAAGTATCCACTTTATTATACTCTATTTGCGAGCGCAATTCAAGAAGAACTTTTTTCCTTCATTAGATCATATAAAATATTATAAGATCTCTTTCTCTGAAAAGTTCTTTGAACAAAAATGAAAGGACACTTGTTCGTAACTGATAAACTAACGATTGTAAGTATCAATTATAAAGTGATATTATAAGATGCCCACATTAAAGTTGCAGAATGCAGTCTTGTATATTCCTTACTTCAAAGAGTTTCCATCATTTAGAAGTTTAATTTTTTAGAATAATTCGTATAGAAAGACGTTCGATCTTTGAATTAAAAACATAGTGAATTTTAAAGTTGTATCATTTTTACGATTGTCTATTAATAATTGAGCCTCGTTTCCCAACAACAGTACCTTGAAATTTAAAGTACAGAACTTGTTTAATATCAAATTTATTTTATTGTAGTTAATTAGATTAAAATATTTACAATGACATTTTTGAAAAAACTGAATATAAAAGTAAGTATATAAGTATATTATATATATATAAGTATATTAAGTATAAGATCTGAAAATGTAAAATGTAAATAAAATAAAATATTCTTTAAAATGTAAAATATTTTTTGTTACCATACAAAAATATATAAATTGCCTTATTAATCAAATTTTGTAAAATTTATAATGTATGATCTAGAAATTTTTAAAGAATTTAAAAGAATAGTATTGGATGATGATTCGTATAATTTAATAACATAGTTATTAAATTATACAATCTAGGTTATTGGCTATTTTATTATATAATAAATTATATACGCACTGTAGAGTTTTTAGAATTTTTTAACAGCCAAAGCATCTAATATTATATACATCATTTGAGACATCAGTTCTAATCGATAAAAGTGTAGAAATGGTTTTTAATATACCTATGGAAGATATTTTTTAATATAATATAAAAAGATCTTGAATCGTACAAACGTACAAAACGTAGTTACAAATTAGATTGCTTTCATGCGTAACAAAGAAATGAATTTTGAATGAAATTTTTTGATACTCGTAACATCGACCCATTTAATAAAACAACAATAAACAGAACTTATTCTTGTAAATTTTTATGACAGCCACTCAATAAATTTAAAATATATATACATATACAGTTTATTATAATTAGCAACAATTTTAGTAAACAATATCCGATTTTCTTAATTTAACTTAATAAGGTTTAAAACAAAAAAGTTAAATTTTCAGTTTTATTTTTACGTTAATAAGTTAAAAATAATTTATTAAGATAAAAAAATCAAACAAATCTATCAGAAATATTATTATCAAAATTTTTTTATTTTATTTTTTCGATGCTTAGTATTATATAAATAGTACTATAAAAATGTATTTATTTTTTAATTTGATTATTTAATTTAATTTATTTTTTAAATAATACTTTGACAAACAATGATTTAATATCTGTCATTATATAATAACTATTGAATGATAAACTTTTAAACAAAGAATATTTTTAAGCAATGCGAATTAAGACAATAGTGATTGAATGATATAAAACAATATATGATGTAATTGTACTTCTAAAGTACATCGAATATTTTTCATTATAAAGCAATGAGGAAGTTTTGATGAATACTTTTTGCCTGATACATTATAACAATTACCTTTAATAAATACAAAATTTATTTACGTTAATTAAGAAACGTAGATTAAAAGCTTTCTATATTAAAATTTATAGCCAATAAGTAGAAGATTACTTTATGATAAGGCAGTGCGACTTTACCATTTAATATCCACTATTACAATAAAAAAAGAAAATTAATTGTAAAAAATTTTTTTTAATTTACAAATTTGTGGGAACAACGTAAATAAATTAAAATATCTGTTATATAATTAGATACATGGTTAATAAACTATAGTATCTTCCGTGCTAGAACCAAAGTTTTTGTATATTAACTTAATTTACTTGCTTTATTTTACCTGCTAATATTATATGAAAAATAGAGAAACTATCGACTTGTAGCAATAATGGCTTATCCACGCCAACGTACAGACAATGATATATTTATAAAAAAATAATAGCGAATTAAATAATTCTTGACATGGTATATAATAAGCATTCATATGGTATAGAATAAAGTTTAAATTTATAATTGATCTGTTATATCTTAATAAGAATTTATTTAAATAATAATCTATTCAGAATACAAGTTTGGCCATTATCCGATCGTAATACAATCAACTTTTTAATATTGTTCAAAATTCAATACCTAATTTGTAATTGTTCATGACGTTTTATAAAAATTCTTTCCTTCGAAGGAAAGATGAAAATAAATATAGTACATCAAGAGTAAAGTTCGGTTGCACGTATTGCAAGAAATCGAAAATCTTTCGTGGTTGTCTGAACGAGTAAGCATTGGTGACCTTGCGTACGTTGTTCATCCGCTATACCGAAGGGCGAATTTAACATCGTCATTTTAAGTACAAGTACGTTTAAGTGAATGACCGTGAACCCGATATAATAATACTCGCAGCAGCCGCACCTTTTTAACAGATAAAAAGTTTATAAAATATAACTGTTTCATTATAAGAGTTATAATTTCATTAGAAAGAAATTAATTATAAAGATACGAGTCTAAACATTTATGTTGATAATATATTTAAAACAATTATGTACAGTTTGCATGTGAATACATGCTTGATTGATTAAATTATTAATGATCACGAAAAATTAGTTTTTTCTTGAAAAACCAATTTCTTTTATGTTTTCTTGTGCGAGCCAGATAAATCAATAATATAAAACAGTTATTAAAAGCAATAGGGTATACGGCGTTAAAAGAGCGAATGATAATGAGAGAAACGAACAATTGTATGTCTTATAAGTATAAAAAATATTCGTTGATTCAAATCGATGGATAATTTTCTATTACTAACCGCTTTTTTTATTACAGCGTTTAGTGAAATGCTGTAATGAAATTAATCCAAAGGGATGATGCAGTAAAAATTATTGTGAATAAATTAAATTAGATAAAGAAATTATTTAAGTCAATTTTACAAAGTTATTGCAATTGAGGAAACAAGTGATCGAAAATTCCTTCGATCGTTAAATTAGATTTCTGAAAAGACTCTTCTTTGTATATACGAACTTAGCCATGAACACATGCGTATACGCGATAGGTAATTAATAAAATTGCCTATACGCAATTATCTTTAAAAACATGTTTGATTAATAAGAATGATAATTAAAATATATTTTTTTATTTTCAATAATAACTTAATAATTAGTTCAGTGACATTAGTAATAATAATATGAAAAAATAATATGAACTACAATTATACATTTTTATTGAGTCAGTATATGTTTTTCAAAAATTATAAAATATAAATTTTTTAAATAGAGTATCGAATAGTTTCAATTCTTCATTAATATACACAAAACAAAATTGATCATATTTAAACAATATACTTGACGCGCTCGGTAACGCGTACCGGGAAGAGTGGGCCCAGTATTTTCCCGCCGTTTGACGCGCATCGATTTTCAGAATGAGAAATGATCGCGCCAGGGAAAGTAGGCCCGGGGTTTCCCCGTCATAAAGGCGCTCTGGTAATAAGGACGGCATTGTGCGGCGGATGCGGCGCGTGTCGAGGGAACGAAGCGGCAGTATTCGAGAAAGGAAAGTATAAGAGGACGCCGCGGGGACGAAGTGGAAAAGTAGAATGGACGGAGTCGAAACACCAGGACGTGGCTGACCGGCCGTAAGAGAGAACAGATTGTGTCCTTTTTATTCATCTAAGTTCTCCCTTTTCATCACACTTATAGCTCTTTTTATATATTAGCCAATAAACTTGTCCCATGGAGAAAGATTTCTTAATCATCTGTTTATAAAATGCAAAAACATTTAAATTTTTGACGTATTCGTTGCGTTCGTTGCGACAACAACGGTACAAACTTCAGACTCGTGTTTAACAACACTTAGATTGTAGTGTATAGAAAAATAATGTTGAAGTGAAATGATCATGTTTGATAACTTTTTTGATACTGATACAACAATTTCTAAATTTACATAAATGCTTAAGACGTAACAACCAGTCAAACGACCTGTTTTAATTATATTTCTAGGAAGGTCAGCATTAACTTGATTACGTCTGCTTATTTTCGTAGACGCTGATATTATCTTGGATATTATAAAATCTAAATTATTATCCGTTCTTTACTTATTAAATTTAAATAAATAAATTATACATTCAATTTATAAAAACGTGAGTATGAATTCAAAAACCGTTGAAAAGTACATTAGTGATTAAAAGCAACAATAATTTGAAGAATTAGCAAATTGTAATTAATTAAAAATAAAGAATTTTTACCTATTTGCTATTACAAAGACAATCTTTTTTAATATTATGATGTCTTGATAAGTATAGTTCTGCTTAAAAATAATAAAAACGAAATACTTAATACGTGCCACATTTTTTTTGCCAACATTCAGGAAAGAAATTATGGCCGTTTTAATGCATTAAACATTTCATTTTAATAAGAACGGGATGATGCTTTAAAAAATATAGCAGCACATACGAGATTGTGAAAATTTTTTTTATGCAATGCATTCGTAGTGCAATAACTAAAATTATACACTTTTTACGTTAAATTATTTATGTGATAATTATATGAAATTATTTTATCAAATCAAAGTTATAAAAGTATTAAAAAAGAAAATTTTAGGCAAAACTGTGAGTTCGTTATTGGATTGCTCAAGTATTTATTAATCGTATTTTCGATTTAAAATAATGTTTATAATGATAAATAAGTTTTTGCAAGGATTTTTATTTGCCTAATAATTTGTCACACTAATGCATGTATTATGTTATATTTTGAATAATTGAAAAATATATTTTTTACAGGATTATTCTTATTGGAAATAAAGATTTCATATTCATGCATTCTCCTTATAAGAGACAAATTTTTATTAAAAAGACTACGTTTCAAAGAAAGTCGTTCAAAATTCATGGCGTCCAATGAAACCAGTCAAAATAAAAATCCGAAAAATGTATTCGAGGAGCAATATTTACTATAAATGAACATTTGCGTTTGTCCAAAAAATGAAAAATAGATTTATGAATAAAGATTTTTTATCTCGAAAAAGCGCTTATCAACAATGTCGGCTTGTGTTACGAGCGGCTGAATTATAACCGAAAGAGAGGATAAACAATAAGGGCACCCCCCACTTTCCGGTGAAAATTCGTCTGCATTGATGAGTGGAGAAGCTGGAAAAGCTCAGTAGTCGAAGAAACAGATTTTCACGTCGTAGCTCAGCCCGGGAACTCTAGGCGCGGCGTCGAGAGGTGAAAGTTGGCGCGGGGAGGAAGCGGTCGCCGACATTTAGCGCTACATCTGCTCTGCCGAGCATCACGGAAGAAAGTTCCCGTAGGCAACTCGATTTTCTCCAAAGCATTCGCACCAGTCCCATTAAGCATCGTTATGCCCTGATTAAGACGCCGATTCTCGCTTTGTCGACTCAATCACCGCATCTTTTTCGAGCGCTTTTTACGCTACTCGTCGCCTGCTCTTCTCGTCCACACGACGCGCAATTCTTTGTTTATGTTCTTTGTCATGGAAGTATTACTTTTGGTCCCGTGCGTGCTTCAGAAGTGCACGGCAAACATAACTTATCGATTAGCTGCCGCGAAGGCAACGCGTGAGTCGCAGCTCCTCCGATAGCATTTCATTCTTTTGTATCTACAATTGGTACAGTCGGATTTTAGAAATACACCTTTGTAAATCATGTGAAAGTAGAACGTACAAGTTTTAATTTGAGCGATAATCTCATGATCAAAGGCCTTGGTAGTTCAACATTTATGAAAAATTATCGATAATTTCTTTAGTCATCCTTATAACGGCAATTTTTTTATTATTATTAATTTAAGTGTTATTTCTAGAATTTGACGCATTCAAGATTATAACTTATTCAAATTTTCATTTCGTACTATCAGGCGGCTTGGAATCTCAAGCTCTTTCTAATTTCAATTATATTGAATCTGTCATTTCATAATCATATCAGATGATTTACAAAATTATTTTTTTTTAAATTACTTAATTTTTTTCACAATGTTCGATAGATATTGCATTCGAAATATTTTTATTTACAAATAAGACTATGTTTTTCTTATGTCAACTGCGTACCTATATACGTACAAATTGCACTTGGCATTATTAATTAAGGTTTTTAGGTTCATTTATTATTCCAAATTATACGTAAACATAAAATTTAATATATTCAAGTTGATATTCAAGAATAATTAGTACAATAATAGCAATGGTATTATGATTTTATTTAAAAAAATCTACAAGTTATTTACGTAAATTACTCATTATACGTTCAACGTACATTCAGTCAATAGTTTAAAGATTTATCTCTTTTCAAGTTGATATTCAACTGAATTTCGGTTCTTAAGGAAAAAATAAAAGTTTACGTAAAGATTCATTTTAACACATTTTAATAAAATAATTGTAAACGATGAAGAATCAATTTTAAAAATAAGGTAAAAATAACTTAATTTACAAATAAGGTACCAATAATTATTCAAACAAATTCGTTTATACCAGTTATTGGTATAATATAATTTCATTTAAATAATATTTCTTTCAATTTCTTTATAAATACCGATATTCAATAACTCTTATTTAATAACTCATATATTTTTAATCCACTTGGCCTCTACGTATTATACAAACATTACCTTCTTAATATAATTTTAATATAGTGTAATAAGTATTTACACCAATATTAAAAATAAAGATTTGAATAAGCACAATAATTTCATGATTTTTTATTTACTTCGGAAGTGTCGGTTAATATATTTAATAATGATATTCATAACTTTATTTATGCATTCTAAAAATAATTGTATAAATATAAAATTAAATTTTCTAGTGCAATGTTTTTCTTTTAAAACACAGCATTAGGTCTTACTTAATCATACCTTTTCCAATTTATAATTAAAAATAGTGTGACTTATCCTTCATCGGTTAGAAAAAACTAGTGATAAAAATAACTTTTTGTTTAATTATTAAAATTTATCTTCACCTTTTTTGATATTTGGATTAAAATACATTTTTTGGTTTGCATATTATTTTAAGATTGAAAAAAATGTTTTTTTGAATATGTACGCTTGATATTTTTACTTGTAATATACTTTATGTTATATACATGTTATATACTTTATGTTACATATTTTTAAAAGTACTGGTTAGCTTACATGAGATATTCAAATAAGTAATGTCCTCATGGACTGATAAAGATAAATATTTTTTTCAATTAACATAATAAAGAAAAATGAAAAAAATGTAGAATTAAAATACTATGAAGATTAATATATATTGGACGTATCGAATTCTTTGTAAAACTTTTAATACAAAATATGCAAAAAATTGAAGGTGAATCTGACTAATTTAAATGATATAAAAATATTATACTTCGGTTACAATCAACTTTGTTGAATATTTAATAATGCAAGGCTTAAAATAGATATATTTTAATGTTTTTTTCATCAAATATTATTTAAGAAAACGTCTTAATTTATCATTTAAAAATATTTTGACCGACAAATAATACATTTTTTTAATGAAATAACAGTATACACAAATATCCATAAAGGTTTCTTTCGAAAGGTCTAATGATAAAATATAAATTACCAAATTGTCAATTTAAAAGTTTCATAAATTCTTAATTTGGTTATTAGTATTGGATATTTAGATGTGTATGTTTATATTTTTTTGGGCATTATTAAATATTGCATATTTACCAAATGTGTTCTACTTCAATTTAATAAGAAAAAACAGTTGCTCGATCTTAAATTTTTACCTTTGAATTTCTTTATTTGAAAACAATTACTTATTTACTGACTATTTAAATTTATAAGTTAACTAATTTACAACGAGTAAGCAATCAAATATATATATATATATAATGCTAATGATAAAAATGCAATTTTTATTATCTAATTAGTAAACGATAATATGTTTATAAGATAGGTAAAAACAGTTCTTTTCCGTATGAGATAAACAATCGAAAATCTTCGAATCGACTTAACACAGCCAAAAGGTTACTGAAAAACGATTAATAGCATTTGAAATATAACACAATTGAAGTAGTTCATAAAGTATTCATAACAATATATTCAAATTAATAATTTAATTTGTTGAAATCAATCTTGCCACCAAAAATGAAAGCATTATCTAATGATTTCACCTGTTTAATTGGCGAAATAAATGATATGTAACGAATTTATAGATAAATGAAGTTTAAACATATTCTGACTTAAATGTTGTAATACTTTTTATATTGTAACGTAATATCAAAATACTCGTTTGTATGTAAAACAATGTTGTTTATATTTTCATATATTATCGTATTTTCAAGTTGATTTTATTAATTTCTTTCGTTAAGCAACACGTTGTCACGTACAACATTTAAGATAAAATTTTAATGAAAGCTTATAATGCAATAAAAAGGTTTAATTATAATGACAATGACAATTAATTAATTAATTGTCTTCCAGTTTAAATTAAAAAATATCTAAACTATACAGGCATCCATAAATGCAGTCTGGTTTATAAGTAACATAATAATTAATAGATTTAACGCATACGTCTTTAAAATACAGAGATTACAAAGTAAAAATAAACATTTGTAGCGTAAGATACATATTGGCGAAACTTTAATTTCTTGATTTGTAACGGTATTTAAAATTTTGTTAGGAACTATTATGTAGAAAAGAAAGAAGTCGTAAACGTATTGGGAAATATTCGAAGTTACAAATGATTCTATAAGAAATTGACTAAGAAAAAAAAAAAATATATATATATATATATATAATATAAGATTGCACTGCGGATCGAGTGACAAATTTCTCGTAATTTGATTTTGTGCATCCCATCCAAAAACTGCTTTTGAAGGTCGTTCGCAGAAACTAATATACTAATGAAAAGAAGTATCAGAGTAAAAAGCGAGCCATCTTGAAAAATAGAAAAGGCAAGTTGATCAGTTCCCTTGGAACATATCGTTGAATTTTCGATCTCGTTACACTGACTTGCAAACTTCATCCTGCAACCATTCAACCTGTATCCATACGATCATCATATCGATCATATCGATATATGACGCTTGCGCTTTCAGTAAGTGGTTTTGTTCGTTACCTTCTTTTGTGCGGTTCATCGACCGTAGTAAACGCGAAACGATTGTTCGTTCATTTTTCTCTTTCACCTTCATAGCTAATTAATGTATATGTATGTCCTGTATTATGGGCTAGGTTGAAGTAATATATATCGAATTCATGTATGTTTATTTCTTGAAGTTACATGCGACCTAAACCGAGCGATAATCCATGTTCTTTGGGTTACCACTATGTACGCAGAATATCACCAACAATTTCCATCATAATCAAATATGAAGAAATTCCTCTTTTAAAACATACAAGAGTGTACTGTTTGGAAATTCAAGTTTCATCTGTCTACTTAATGATGATGGAGTTCAACATTAATGTATTAACCATCGAATGTATTGGGACATAACTTACATGAGTAGGATTCGCATAAAACTAGGTAGCACAAAATTGTACAATATTTCTCAAGGAAATATAAGACACGAGCTTTCTCTGGAATGATACCGAATTACTGAATAATACCGCCTGATCGTATTTCATGCGATAGCCCAGGATGTTTTTACTGTAAATAAACGCGCTTGAGCAGACGTGATTCATGTAGACCTGTTAAGCACCCGTTTTATGCAAAGCTTAGTCCTTTCAGCTCGTTGACCTAATCTCATGCAGTACCACGGCCTGCTTCAGTCGAAGATGTCGACTACGGCAGCCCTGATCCGTGTCCGTGTACCAAGAAAAGGAAAGAGTCGCGAAGGAGCGTTTCCCAAGAAAGTACGCAGACACATCCGCGAACGCGCTCCTTTTTAGCTGAGGCGGTAACATTCAATTCATCGCTGCTCAAAGTACATGGAAAATAAATACGCAAGTTATTGTTAATGCCAAAATTCAAGAAATTTCTCCTGCACGCAAGATTATATTTATACTCCGGACACATTGTTCTTGATTTCTTGGACTCGTTTTTCGGCGCATATTATAAGTATATTTATAACATTGTTCGTACTTTAGCGAGTGACAAATTGATAAAAATTAAGTAAAGTCACTGGAAATAATGAATTTTCTTCATATGTCAGACAAGTACCTTTTTCACTGTCCATTTTTCTTAATTTTGTGAGTCAGCCACTTAGCTAAAACTTAATTACTTAACAGTTTTCTATGCGTAAGAGAAACTATTTAAACACATGCATAAGTGTCAAGCCCATTCACTTCAAGCAACTTAATTAGAAGATAGAAGTAATTCTTTTAACAGCATTAAGAACGCTTTTTATATCACATTATAGAATTTCTGATTGTCTCTTATTTGTCGTATTTTCCTTAGAAATTAATTACAAATATCACTTTTTTCGTATGAATTATAATCACATAATTTTTAATAGAATTATATAATAAATAATGTGTCCAAGTAATTTAAGTATTCTTATGGTAGGCAATTACAAATCTATATAAAAGTAGATGTGAAAGAGATGTTTGAGTTTAACAAGAAGTAAATAATATGCTATTAGAAAGAAAAAGAGAGAGATAAGAAATGCGATAAGAAACTTACTGTACGACGTGAAAAGTTCCGGGACAATAAATGAAAATAATCTATTTTTATTTTATATCGATTTTTTTAACATAGTTTCCTTCAAGAGTCGTATAAGCTTTTAATGATTCTTTAACTTTTGAATGCATTTCGAATAGTCTATTCGATAAGAGTTTCGAAATCTACAGAAGATTCGCATCAGATATCCTCATTTGGCAAAAGTCTCTTATCCTAATACCACATCTTCAAGTTTGAATATAAACAATTGTTGCAGGGGCAGATCTGGAAAATACAAGGGTTATATGGCAATTGGTACTTTTGTTGAAAGTTTCTTACTTTCTTCTTTGCAGTACACAGCCTTTTTTACTAATTTTATCTTGAAAATAATTCAATAATACTTCTTCTGACTGTTTCTTCTTTCACAAAAGATCTATCGAGCTGATTGTTGCGCATCAGGCCGCTATTATGATCGAATTTCGTCCAATTGTAACCACGAACTGCGAAAAAATTGCAAACTGTCTATTGGACTCGGGTGAAAAGTAATGGATTCATGTCTCATCCATTGTTATGAATCCACGCAAGAAACACTTGGATTACACTGAAAAAGTTTGAAACTGTTACATCGACACGTTGCTCTCTGTACTCGGTTGTTCGAGAAATTACAAAGTCTTTTCATTTGCAAATGTTCTTATAAAATATTCCTCACACTTTCTCTTTTCTTCTTTATGATATCAATTACATTCCTTACTTTCACTTTGCGGTCACCTAAAACTCTACGATGGATGTTTTAATGTTTTCTGGAGTTGACACCTCAACTGGATGTTTAGAACGTGCAGTAACATCAGCGCTTGTAAGGTCGATGATAAATACTTTTTTTGTATGAAACAGATATGCCATAATGCTTTTCAAGCCATTCTTAGGTTTGAATGGTATTCTTCTGTCAAAATACCTTGTTTGATTAACACTCGAAATGCTTTTTGTTTTTGTAAAAGCAAACAGTCTCACTTACGCAATTGCAACTCGTAAACAAAATGGCCAAATTTTTATGACATTTCCCATGAAACTATCGAAGTTTAGTACTTTCTAAACATTATATGAGTATTTGATTATTGTTGCGATATTATACCGTATACTGTTACCCAGGATTTGAAACCCCATGGATTATCTGTGAAGCGAGAAAAAGAGAAGCAACACCTCCTTCATTTAGATTGTGAGTGAAGCAAGAGGTAGTAAAATATTGATCAAGCTCAGGTGAGCAAAAAGTTTCGGTAAGCAGATATAAGGGTAGCAGTAAATATTGCATCTTTAATGTGGAGATTTTTTAGACATCTCTTACTTGTTGGAAGGAAAAATAGATATAGACAATGCTATTTTTTTTGTCTTTTGATTGCAATGCGCAGCATGTCTATGCATTTATGACATTGATATGTCATACAATTCTTAATTGTATAACATTAGCTACAAATCGTTTTTTAACTGAATATTCATCAAATTAATTGTAATTCTCAAAAGATTGAATATTTTAAATATTAGAGCTATTTCCTGAGAGTATTTACATGGTCATTTTGAGATGACCATTAAGACAAATAAATTACTTTATATTTCTTTAAATAAATTTACAGTAACTGTTTGAAATATTATCAATTAAAGCAGTAAAAGTCTATAATTTTTTAAGTATTTTGAGAAAATTATTAATGAAGTTGAATTATCCGCTAAACATAAATAAATATTTTTTTCAACAACTTTAAGAGTATAAATAACGCAATATACTTCAGCTTTAATATGCTATTTAAAAATATGATGCACATTGCGATACACAAATAAGAAAACTATTATGAATAATTTAAATGCTTGTAATTTTTGTAATATTTTATGGATTAGAAATTAAGCAAAGACCTCAGGGAGCACTAGGACAGAGTATAGGACGATCGGTGGTGCATAATAAAACACAAACTCATGTATGGCTTCCATTATAGAAAATGTACTGCTTTATCATCGATATAATCGTCATCGCATTTGAGAATCTACAGCGTTAAAAAAATAAAATTAAGTTGAATATCGCTTATGGCCAGAGAGGGCCTACACATATTACAATATAAATACAAGGAACGAATGGTATTTTTTCGTTCAAGATAGATTCGCATAACGGTCTCTGTCTTGCCTGTCGGCGATAAGTCTAATTTCTGCTTCATGGCTACAGCTCCGCTATACAAACGAACCCAACAACAAATTCTCAATCGATCCATCGATTCTTCTTAACTACCTAGTTTTCGTAAAAATTAAAAACCTTCTTTACAGATTATAAAAATAAAAAACGCGCAATATTTATCTTTTCTTTTCTTTTTTTTCCTTTTTAAACGAAAGAGAATGTAAGCAATTCTCCGCGTCGCAATTTGGCCTCAACATCGTTTGTTCTTCTTATATTTATTGTTGAATAGTAGCACTAGTAACACATTAAATATTATCGAATAGATTTTTCATCTTCTTTGAAATGAACGTCATATTCGGATATAAATTATTAAGTTTCAGCGAATTGTAAATAAACTTAAACGTAGTAGTAGTAGTAGTAGTATAGCGCGAGATTGAGATTTGAAGTAACCGCCTGATGTATTCTCAGTGCAGGGTATGAATATTTATCAGAAATGAAAGGTGTACTTAGGAATGAATCGGTGCAACATCCCGGAACTTCAAAGTAAAATATCGCACTGCGGCGGTTGAGCGGGAATTGGAGAAAATGCGCGCGTCAATACCAGACTTTTGCAAAGCTCGCGAGTGAGCATCGATCAGCAGTTTAAGTCGCTACTCGAGTCCTATTAGAAATGCCCGCCAGCGTGCCTGCGACTCTCCTGAGTACTGATTTAGTGCTTTCTCAACGCGATTCGTCCAAAATATGCGTTTTCTGTATAATCTAAGGCTGTTGCGCAACGGCCGATCGAAGGTGTATGTGCGCGCTCGCAACTTTGGTGGCTTCAGACGCCCGAGTGCTTTCTAGGCGCTTTTAGTTCGAGCGATACATTTGCCGATCTTTTCGGTACTTTACTCCTATTCCTTTCAATATTAGTGCTTCTACAATTGTTCGCTTTTCAATTAAGCCAGTCGACTCTGCTTACGTGTATAATGTCATGCGAAATAACTACATTGAAACGCAAGTATTGAGCGCTAAGGGGAAGGGGGAAGCGAAACTATAAAAAGAACGGAAGAGAAAGTTCGCTAAAATTTTGCCGATAGTAAAATAGACACGCGATTTCCGTCTTGCCGGCATCTAACTGTCGACATAGTTGCAAAATCACTTTCACGATAGAGAAAAATGTACAACAAACTTTATTGAAAATTTTACATTTTGTTTTATCTGTTATCAAAGCAAGGCACTCAGTTTTTCATTTGTTTCGAAGCTGAAGATACGCCGTTCATTACTGTCTTCGTAATCACCAAGAAAATAATTTATTAATATGTATACGACACGTATATATAGATCATTATTTTATGATACAATCACAATTGGTCAACACATAAAGAAAAGAAAAAACAAATTGTTCGACTTAAAACAATCATCGTTTATCTTCTGTATTTGTTGCCCGAGCATATTCTGGCCTATGACTTAAATGGTATACATAAAATACAATATATTGGTGTGTTCGTGTCCTTGTCTTGCATCACTTATAAAAAAATTAATTAAATACAAGAACTTACGAGCAAAAAATATATACAAGTCGGTGCATAGCTCTCTTGGCTTGCCACGCGATTGCGAGTTTCTATACTGATTCATATAACGAAAAAAGAAGCAGAATAAAATATAAAATTGAATTAAAAACAAATAGATAAAATGTGTCATTATGTATAACCCGAGGCGTAACTCGCAATTCGCAACGCTGCCGACGATGAGAATTGGTTCTCCGATACTTTTTCTCTCTTATTTTCTAAAAGTTTTCGCAAAATAATATTTATCACACACCAGCACTTACGTTATTTATGTGTGCAAGAACATATCGTTTAGTTGATGATATAAAGTGCGAAGTTTCCTTTTTTTCTTCACTCCTTTTCATAAGTCTTTACGTCTAACTCTTGCGATCGCTCGCGCATGTGAGTCTTTTTTATGTGCGCATATGTACAGTTGCAGAAATGTCAGGAACACATGCATGTTTGGTGTGTTTACAGCAATCGATAATCAATTTTTAAACTCATGCGAATGCGCGAGCGGAAATTCGCTCCATGTTCGAGCAACCGAAGCTAAAATGGAATTGCGCTAAAAATGAAACCCGTCACGGAAAACTAATTAAAGGCTGGGATGTAGTTACGTTTGCATAAGCTTGACAAGACGTTACAATTGATTCGATTCACGTGATGCTTCGTGTTCTCGCAACAACGTACACGCAAACGTAGCTTATTTACGTTAATCACAGAAGATCAAGAAAGTACAAGTACTCGTATGAAGCGAGAAGTTAAGAGGAAAAGTTTGGTACGGCTACGAGTTTTTCCCGAATCCGAAAGGGTGTGTGTACGCGTATATGGAGGGGTAGTGAATTCCGCACTTGGTCTGTTGCGGGTTTGTTAGGAGCGGCGCTTCGCAACACGAGTAAATCAGCGATTGGACGACTCTTGCAAGCCGTAGACCCGCTTCCGTAGGTCTGGCGAAAGAATGATGCAGTGCTCGTGTGCGAGTTAAACGTATCACAGATTTCACTTGGAATCGAGCATTGTTGACGGTGCGAAGTCTCTCCCGACTAGTCCCCAGGCTTCTTCGAAGTGCGCGCTTACGACGACGAATGAAGGGGGACGAGGCTCGTGGTATCTTCCTTGGTGGAAGGGGAGGGTGGGGATGGGTGTGCATGATCGAGGCCACCTGCCTAAAAGAAGTCGTGTTGCAGCCTCGTAAGCATGAGATCGACAGCAATTCTCGCGTCCTCGGCCGAGTCGTGCTCCTTCACCTGGATCTCGCGATGCAGCACCGTGCGTGCCAGAGTTTTGAGACTGTTCCTGAAGGGGTAGCCGAGGTAGTGTGGGAAGGCGACGCAGGTGTCGACGACCGTCGAGTGGAGGATCCTGAGGGCGCGCAGGTCGTTCTCGAGTCCATGTCCAATAAGTATCGTCTCGGCGAATATGAAACCCGTTATGTCCTTTTGCACGTGGCGCAGACTCTTAGTCGCCTTGGCCAGGTCTCGCGGCCTAAGCCCGCTGAAGCGCGTATTATAGTCGATGACTTCCGTGTCGGGCTTGACCAGTGCCTCATAGACGAGTCGGCCATCGAGCGCGACGACCGTCACCTTACCAAGCTCGAGGCCCCGCTTCGTGAAGCACATCTCACAGTCCAGGGCGTAGACGCCGTAGTTACCGTCGCGAGGCATCTGCCGGGCGGGCCTCGTGCGCGCATAATCAACGAAGGGCCCATTGAAGCCCGGCACTAGGCCAGTCCACACGTGGGCCTTGGCGCTCGCGCAACCCCGTGAGTTCTCGCGGCCACGGCAGCACTCCCAAAACACCCCGCGCTGCTTCCCCCAATGGTAGCAGCATTTCTCCTCGCGCAGATACTCGCCGTCCTCGCGGCCCACGTAGAACGGCCGGGTACAACGGGCGCAACGGCGCTCAATCGCGCCCGCTCGCTCCCCGGTCTCGCTACCCTTATCGCTGTCCGAGGCGCTCTCCTGCTCGAGGTCCGAGCTCTCAAGGGAGCTGCCCGCGCTTCCGACGTCCCCAGGCACGAACTCGCGGGCGTTCGCGTCGAGCTGCTGGGCGGGTTGTTGCTGGTAGCTGAGAATGACCGCGTGTCCGGGGAAGTGATCGAGTTCGATCGGATAACCGAGTTGCGCGAGTTGTTCGCCGCCGAGAGCGTAGCTGCGCAGAAAGCCGGCCAGGGCTGCGTCCCCGAGTCGGTGTAGCTGGCTGAAGGAGCTCGAATTGGTGAGGGCTACGGCCGCCCAGGGACAGGGATGCGTAGGCGTCGCGGCGGCGACTGCGACTACGGATACAGCGCTGGTGCCGTCGGCAGTGGGGCCGGCCGTCGAGGCATGTGTCGGCCTGTTCCGCTCATCCTCGCAGGGGGCGTCACGCGTTCGCAGCTCTCGGCGCTGCTCCCGCGGCACTCGCATCCGGTTCTTGCGTTGCCTACGGCTCAAGATGGCGCGCTGCTGCTCCGAGCCTGAGCCCGTCGACGAGCTGGATTTGGTCGACGAAGAGGGTGAGGGCGGCGCACTGCTTGGGGTGGGCGTCGCGCTCTTGGACTTGCCGGTGCCGCTCCTAGCGTTCCTTGTACCCCTGGCGCTGATTGCTGCCGGAGCTGCTTCGGCGGCAGCGACGGCGCTGGTGGCAGCGGTGACGGCGTCGGCGACTGCGGCACGCTCCTCATCCTCGTGAAGCGGCGCCAGCTCGCGATCTTTAGTGCACACAACAGAAAGAGAGATACAGCGTTATATTAGATCGTCTGAAGGTTGTCTCCTCCTCTCTCCTCAACAAGCTACACGACGATCTACCCTCGCTCCAGTTGCTCTTTCTTGCTAAGTCAGCGCGAGCCTGGCCACCTTATTCCGTTGGTCTTCACAGTTTTCTTGGATAGGATTGTTAGCTCGACTGACCGACTACCGATCGTACCTACACGCCATCCTGTGCTATTTCCTCGTCTCCTTCACGTCGATATGCTGCCTCTGGGCGCATCGATACGATTGCATCCGTTGCTAATAACGACATGATTGCCTCCTAATTACAGATTTTTTATCGCTCGCAGCGACTACCAACTGCTACTCGATACCTAAAAGAGATCTAAAGCGTGTTGATTTAGGCAAAATGAGTTACGGTACCGAGGCGCGTAACACGTTGCTTGTAATAAAGTTATTCGTAAAATCCCTGGAGACACCACCTCACTTGTCTAATTCATTCTTTTCCCCTGAAATTTAAGGCTGATTAAATAATGCATTCACGTGTAACATTATCTAATAATGGAATTTTTTCTGTATCGTCGTCTAACTCCAAGTAGGATAGTTAGGGAGAACCTCTCTCTCTTTGGGCTTGCATATGCACTCGACGCACATAAAGGATTTATGTGATTTACAAGGATTTATGTGATATATGGAATTATCAAATACGTGAAATAAATAATGACATTTTACTTAATCGATCATCTTTCAATTTTTTTATTGAATGGAGTTCACATTCACAATTGATCAAGAAGATTTTTACAATAGCATGAGGCTGATTATTTGCAAAGTTATCACTTATGTTTTGTATCATCTAAAATACTATAAGCAAGTCTTTAAAGTCAAATAAAGTCTCGTTAAAATTTATAAATTTATTTTATTATATAACTATATTATACATAATATATAATTTGTAATAAATGTTAATTTAAATATTATTATATAGAATAATATTTTAAATATTATTCTTTAAAATATAAATCTATAGTTGTGTTATATAAATATAAAATATTTACGATTACGAAGAAGAAATAATTTTATGAATCAAAGCAAATGTTGATTATTTTTTAAGGATTGTAGGAGAATGATTGAGTAAATCAGAAAATCACCATAAGAAATTCTGTTTTAATAAATTAAAAATACTTTTATTCAATTATAATTGATACAAGTATTGCCATAATTTCTTATCGATAAAACCGCTGTTAAAAGAAATATAATCATTTTTTGAGTTGAAGCGCGTTTGAAAGAATTATAAGCAATCAATGTAAGAAATGTACTACGATAATTTACGGCCTATGGGTATACATCTTAAAATGAACGCGAATAAGCGCTGTGGAACAATTGAAAATATGCGCGAGTTCTTGATCTTCGTAGCAGAAATAAAACCTACGCACAAAAGAAAAAGTAAGAAACAAGGCTTCTTTCTAACCAATAACCAACTTAAAGTGACCTGTGTTTTTATTCATTTTGAAGCTCATTAACTAATGGATAGGAACGGACCTTGTTCTTTATTCCTTTTTTCACTCAAAGGCTAAAGGATAAAACGTTACATGTATTATCAGGAACCTCGTAACCTCGACCACTTGATCTGCCTCTGCACGCCTTTTTCGTAATGAAAATTGTGAATGCGCTTGATTGCATTAAAAATTCGACAAGAACCGCGACAACTCGTCTTAGTCATTTCTCTCAAACATTTACACTTTTAAAGTTTACAACAACCTCCCCATACACACACTTACTCACACACAAATTATTTTTTATGCAAGATACTATACTTGATAGATTATGATTTCTGTTTTTATTGATTATAATCTTGTATTAATCATTAATAATATGCTTTGATTATCATTCTTTTAAAACTTTGTCTTGTTTATGTATTTATGTATTTTATGTTTTTGTATTTATGTAACGTTTATGTTTTACGTAAGTATTTTTTATTTATGTATTATGTTTATGTATTTATGTTTTATTTATATTATTTATATTATATATTATATATATAATATAATATAATATATTTTATTTATATTATTTATATTATTTATATATTATAAAAACGTTTATGTATTTATGTAAGTAAAAAACTTTTAAAACATGATTAGAAGTAAAAAAGTAGAAATTCATGAAAACTCTCTTTCTCAACTTATATAAATGGAATGAAATAATATAATGTACGCATTAAAAAGCAATGCTATATTCAAATATATTTTGAAATGTTATTTTTAACACTACAAGGGGATCGGTTAAATTTTAATTAATTTTATTATTTTTATGTGCAAAAATGAGAGATAGAATTTTCCACTTATTTTTAACAATGTAATTAAATGATATTCCGTTAAAAGAAAAATGTGCTTCAAATAATAGTTGACAATAGTCAACTATGATAAAGTAATGATAAAGTCATTGTGAAAATATAGGATCTTTTAAATTTTTTGCGAAAAGAGACTCTTTCTAGATAAGATATAGGTTCAATATAAAACTTCTTCTATTCAAGGTTCGGTACGTGTCAAGTTTTGCGAATTCTAAAGAAAGATTCCAGAAATACAATAAGCAAAGTTATAAAGTAAAGAGAATATAATTTCGTGAGATTTTTTAATGACAATTACCATTTCACCAATTCGTTGTTTAAATAACAGAAAAGAAAAGTAGATCCGAAGTGTAGATAAGACTACGTCTCTGTCAATACCAAACAAAATTCTTTATTGATAAAGCAGAAAAAACGTATATAAAATAGTGTATGAAATTAATCATGATTTTTAAGCGATACAACGGCGATCCTCACGAAGATTTTAATTTCATTTTGCTTCACAATATACAGCATAACTAGTGCGAGAGCAATAAAAAAAAATGTTGAACTAGAACTCAAAATGTCGGTTGGTCTGTTTGTTGTCAATTTCTTCGAAACTCTCATGTTTATGTATATGTATACATAGAACAGACTTTATGTAGCTCAATATCAGGGTTAATTGTACTTAAGATAATTTCAGGGCCTTTTCCCAGAAACCCACTTTAAAATGACTTTTCTTATATAAATGTATATACGAACGAGAAATTTGCAAACGAGTATCCACCGATCGACTCGCTCTATTCTCTCTCTCTCTCTCTCTCTCTCTCTCTCTCTCTCTCTCTCTCTCTCTCTCTCTCTGTTTCTCATTACATGAACTATAACAACGGTAACGGAGTCTGTAGCCTTGCAAGAGCAACTACATTAGGCACACGCGTACCGGTCCGTTATACACATATCCTTATGTACTATATACAACGATTTACTCACAGATCTCATTTTTTACTTTTCTTTCTTTAATACCATCTTACTTTTTTAATTTGTGCTTGAATGTAGCTCATTTCACTGCGAATCTTAAACTATTGTAATTTTTTTTACGAAAAATATAGAAATAGATCATGTGCTTAAGACATTTTTTACATAAATCAAGAAATTTATCTTTTCTGCGCATGTTACTTTTAAATAAATATATATATATATATATATATATATATTTCATTTACAAATTGCAAGTTAACCTAGAAATTCATAACGTGGTCTTGGAAATAAATACTAGTTTCTTTAAATGTAACCGACATAAATTTAGTACGATTTGTTTAAGATTATCCATATTAATTTATTTATGAAATCTTAAGCTACGCTTAAAAACTTGCGCGATTGATTGAATATTAAATGTCTCGACTAAATCTAATATATGCAATATTAAATTATTTCCAATGAGACTCTGTCCCTGATAAATTCACAGTTATTTAAATCTTACATATTTATAGAGGCAAATGAGTAATAATCTTAAGAAATTGTATTCCAGTTTGCAAATTAGAAAAACGTTCATTTCTATACGTTCTCAATGTGTAATTAATTTAACAAATTTAATTACATTTAATTAATTTAATTAAAGAAATAATAAAAGCTGTTTTTACGATAATTCTAAGATTCTAAAGTTAAATTGCTTTGCTATCAATGTTAATGTTCAAATAAAGTGTAAATGTTCAATAATAAACTTAATTTTGAATGAAATAAATCAAATTATATCTAAAAGGTGATACGGATTTATAACAAAATAATGTACAAAATTTTTAACAAAATGCGGGAACTAAAATAATATTACGTTAGATTCAGATCTTGATCAAACTTTCTGTACTAATATTTGCTGTATTATTTACAAATAAAGCGTTAATTTTTTATGGAATATTAAAGCTTCTTATAATTCTTAAACATAATTCTTATACATAACTATTTATGAATGACAAATTATATATTTTATTGAAAAAATTGAAATCGTGAATAGAATTTGATAATCACATCGACATTTTATATAGAAATATAATAGATAATTTAAATTCTTACTATATGTTGATGTATAATTTTAATAGGTAATAAATAATACAATAAGTTTTAATATGATTTAAATGAAAAAATATACTTTCTCAAAAGAGTTTTAATATTTAAGAATATTAAAACTTCGTTCGTAAACAGATTTCGCTTAACTAAAATTAAATAAATCATTAGAATTATATTTTTGTTTAAACAAGAAAATTTTGTATTATCGTATAACATCATTTTAATGGTTTTTTCGAATATATACAAATTAAATATCTTAATACATGTTGTATCCTTAAGTGAATATTTAGTCTAATCACATATAAAATTATCACAAAAGACTTAAGCAGCCCTAAAATTTTATGTAAAGCCTTAGTTTTATCTAATAATGCAATGCAATTAATATTTATAATGCATATATATTTAAAAATCTGTAATGAAATACTGTTTTTCGGTATTAAAGTAAAAAATGTTTATATTTATTTTATAATAAACAATAAAGTTATATCCTAAATATTTCAATATTTATATAAATTCATAACATTCTTTTCTAAAAAGATGTCAACTATAGAACTTAGAAATGTCAACTTAGAAATGTATAT
Source organism: Wiebesia pumilae (assembly GCA_018907045.1). Lineage (NCBI taxonomy): Eukaryota > Metazoa > Arthropoda > Insecta > Hymenoptera > Agaonidae > Wiebesia > Wiebesia pumilae. The sequence continues at coordinate 3,553,962 of JACCHZ010000105.1, read as the reverse complement.
TTTTCCTTTCTGTGCAGTCTACATCGAAAATATGATGCTTAAGTGATTGTAATAAATCATAATTTGTATTAACTTCGTTCAATAAAATAAATACGAAAACAAAAATTTAATTAATTCAGAACTTCATTGGTTGCTATCATTGTACGTATCTATAACTTATTCTACAGAATCACAATTAACGATTTCTCTACTAAGTTCTCTTCAGAGTACGCAAGTAATTAAAAATCGTTAAATAATTCGAAGCTGCTAAACAAGTTGGAAGTATTCTAAAAAACTATCTTACTATAGCCATTTCAGTTCCTTGTTTTCAATAAATTCGTTTTTATTTTTACAGATTGGTATCTATAAAATAAAATCAAAATTACTATTCCCAGACCTGTAATTCAACTTCTTTTAAGCAGTTTAAGCCATAACTTCTTCAAAGTATTGTAAATAATTTTTGTAGCCGCAAAGCATTTTTTTCAGTTGAAATTTAAAGGAAACAGAATGTCTGAAAAGTTACTTGAAACACGAAATCACATTCATTAATACTTCGTAAAGTTTCGTTACCAGCAGCATTGATGTAAGCGATATTTTTAAGTTAAAAATTAATTTTATGAGCTTCTATGCAGTGGATAAATATTTCATTTTTAAATAAAGTTAATGTTGATTATATTACATGCAATGTTATTTATATACCTAATAAGTAAATCCATCAGCTACTCATAAGCAAAGAAAAGAATTATAATGTTTCTCGAAACATAATACAGATCTTGACTCAAAAATTTAAGTTTGATTTTTCATTATATTTCGTAATCGAGTAAACAATTATAAAGAGAGCTCATTCTTTGACGCCAGTAAGTTTTGCATAACTTTAATATTAGTAGAAATAAATTACAATACGTATTTACCATTGCGTTTTGAATATAAGTACATAAATGCACGGAAATAAGTGTAATATTTATTACGATGTATAACATTTAAATTAATGATACATTCAATAAAAATGATGAAGTTATATTTTATCGCAATAATCTTCAAGAACATCAGTTCAGAAAAATTTCTTACTCTGTGAAAAAATTGTTTAAACAGCCTCGTAGAAGGGTACATTAAGTTAAAAATTAATAACATTCTAATTTAGCGTAAATTATTAATTTTTATATATAAGTAAATAAAATAAAAAATCATTTATCAATTAAAAATGAAAAAGATTTTTATTATAACTAGAATAGCGTATTCTAATGTTATGCAAAAGATTATTTAAGGAGTAGCGTTATTTTATAAAGGAAAGATGAACAGAACTGAGGAAAAATATATACAGATTGTCTTATTTCAATCTAAAATATATAGTTCTCATTGTACATTTATATTACTGGTACATTGTATATTACTGATAGCTACATTTAATATTTTTCAAGGCTAAGAATTGTTAAGCAGAGTTATTTAGTTTAATGATAAACTTCCCTTATCTATTTGTTACTATAAAAAAAATCATACATATTGAAAAATGGATTTCTTTGAAGATCTTACTTTCTATGTATATTTACATAAAGATTAAAATATACTTATCAAAATAATATAAATACACTGTCTATAAAGATTTAATAACAATTTTACTAGTACTAAATCAATTAAATTTTTAATAAATTTCACTCCTATAATAATAATAATAATAAATTTCACAAATATCAAAAAAATTTTTTTACTACATTATAAAAACAAAATTTAAGTTTAAAAAAATTAATTAAAATAAGATTTTATTGAATAAAATTAAGCTACAAAAATATGTTTTACTATTAAAGGAATAAACTTTCAGTTATTATTTTGATTAAAAGTGAAATCGTATGCTAAGATTACAAATTTGTTTAAATAATACTTTAAAATGTTTTATTTAATGCGCGTATGTTTCATAAGAATTTTTTGAATGAGTTAAAATTTTTATAAAAAATAATACAACTGTGACTTATTAATACGCGTACAAGGTAAACATCTGGTAAGAAGATTGGTGAATTAATTTGCAGCAAGGTCAAATTTTTGTTAACATAATCTAAATATTTTTACGTATTATGGTAATTTTAAGAAATATTATCGCTATATATATTTTTAAATTATAAAATGTTACTTTATTAAATGTTTAAAAAGCAAATTTTAGCATATCTAATATCTGTCTACAAACATATGTGGATTCTTATGCATAAAAAATATAATCCAAAAGAAATAAAATATGAAAGTTTTTATCGTTAAATTTGTTTCACCTATAATTTTTATAAAATATATAATCTTGAGTCCTTTAATGAATGAATAATCCAAATGATTAGCATTTTAATTCTTGATATTTATAGAAATAATTGACGTTTACTTTTACATTACTAATGAAAGGTTCTCAATTGATATTACAATTTGATTGTATTTTTAACAATTTTAATTAAATATATGTATATGTATATATATATATATATATTACTAATTCCAAATTAACTTGGAAAAAATGTTAACGTGGTCTTGGATATAAAAATACTAGTTTCTTTAAATGTAACTAACATAAGTTTAGTACGATATGATTAAGATTATCCATCTTAATTTATTTATGAATCCTTAAGCATATCTAAAAATCAGCATCCCTAAAGAACCAACTAGATAGTATATTTAACGGAGAGAATTTATAGAGAATAACCGAAGTAGAATTTCTACTTAAATTTCAAGAACTTGTATCATAGCTATTGAAATATTTGTATAAATATAACTATAGTTGTATTTAAACAAATTATACTTCTGTTTATTAGAAAAATAAATCATATTATTGTGCATAATTTGATAAAAAATATGTTGCCTGTAAAAAATTTTTCTACAAGAGAAAGAATGAAATAAATACAAAGAATCTTCTGCGTATCGTGTTTGATAATCAATTAATTTGGAAAATTATTAACAATTTTGCGAGCACCTTTTTATACATGTATTTCACGTTTTTATAAAGTCAATAGCAACTTTTTATATGCTCTAAATTTAGTAAAAAATAACATGTTTCGCTATATATATATCGCTTGATTTAATAGCCTGATATGGTTGATATAACAAATATTATTAAAGACTCAACTAGCTACACACTTTTTCCTTTCTTTATAGCACAGTTTTAACAAAATCATTGTAAATTGATAGCAAACAAAATTTTCAATTAGTAATAAAATAACGACAATTGAAGAGAGCCATATCGTTTAAGTATCGATGAGAAAATGTTTATAACAATGTCAAAATAATAAAAATTAAATAAATGCAAATATTTTGAATAATGCAGATAGAAAATTATTGCCAACACGTTGTCCCGAGAACAAATATTTGAAGCATCGCATAAGGTAACTTCTAAAGGGCTCGAGCAAATAAAAATCTCAAGTTCTTTCAAATTGAAATTGGTGATCCACGTCTTCGACTCAGTCTACAAGATCACGAAGATAAGGACCAATTGAGCCCAACAATAAAGTACTTCCTCAAAAGAACAATTTCCATAATCAGTGAAACGACGACTGTGGAGTAATTTGAAACTGCAATACCATAAGACCGCGGAAAGGAAGAAAGGAGGGCCGTCGAGTTGACGATATGCGACGGCGGTCCACAATGTCCAAGATTGGATCAGCAGTCGGAAATGCGTCATTCTAATGCTCGCAGACCGGCGGATAGATATTGGGGATGCGCGCGGTACGGGCAGCGCGTGTTACATTGCACACGAGCTTAACGTGACGTTTTGTGCAACGATTGCAAAAGCGGCCGAAAGAGCACCATCCTCGTCTCTCCTAATGGCACGAGCCCGTTTTGTTATAGTGTCGAGCTTGCAAGAAACGCGCGCGAGAAACCCGCGGTCGATACATCGCTGATAGCAGCTTGGCGCACGTTGGAACACAAGAAGACGCTAAGCGTTTCCATCGTAATTCGTTCTTCCTCGTCAATTTCACGTGGAAAATGTAGTTGCGTTATTTACGCTGCGAGAGTACTTCATATGCATATACCAAGCATGAAACTATGTTTTTATGGAAAGTCCGCTATTGATGATCATTAATGGCTGAGCTCAGCGAATGAAAAAGTCCAAAGTATCTCCGCGTAAGCTGGAGTTGAATGACGGCTCAAAAATGTTTTTCTGAGCTAGTGCTCGTAATCTGCCCTCCCGAGGTACAATTCGCCTCGGTGCACCTCGAATGTTTCCTTGACTAGGAGAGGCGTTTTTAACTCGTGCGAAACGAGTTGAGGATCGGTCCAGTAGGACGTGCCGATACTAAAAATGTTGCTGCTGCTGCTGGTACTCGGCCCGTGACAGGAGTAAGTAAGTGAGAGAGAGAGAGAGAGAGAGAGAGAGAGAGAGAGAGAGATATTACACAGAATGACCTACCGAGTCAATGGCACGATGAAAAGAAACTTAAAAAGTATTTAACTTAATCAGTCGTAAGGAAACACGGACATGGACGCTTTTTCCAGGTTTCCTCTCTATTCTCTATATTATTTTCTCCGAATGAATTTTTATTGCTCGATCATCGAAGACTACTTCGAGTTTGTCTGATTCTGGTGCCACTAGATTACATTCGTAATTTTGACGTATGTTGATATTGATTCCCAATGTCGAATGACTTTGTACGTAATTACGAAACGACTCTTCGTGTGATATTTTCATAACGTACTTGCCTTGCTGTACGAATTGTCTTTAATCAAAGATCAATGTAAAATTTTAAATCACACAAAGCTTGATTAATTACCAGTTTCTGTAAAGGATTATTCACGTAGAATATTTCGGTATAATGGCATTATGATATTCCAAGTGCAGTCGTAAAATCTTCAAATTTCCAATACTTTTATTTTGTATCCACGCTTACTTGACTATTGACTTTATTTAATACTTTTAAAAACACTTGTTTCGTCTTCCTCCTCTGATCCTACTTTAAGCATAAATATTTATTAAGAGATCACGTTTTAATTACATCGGGTGTAAATACGCGGCAAACAAAAACGGAACTAATTTATTGCGTAACATCTAATATAAACCTAACTGATAAAACAAACGATTTACTTATACGTTAGAAATACATGCAAAATATCATACTTTTTACTAGTAATTTAACATCATAGAAATGTAGAAATTGAATGATCTCAATAATGTGAGCATCTGAAATTTAAATACGTAGATGAATGACTTATTGCATTACATTACCATTATGTGTATTATAACGGAATGATGTGTTATCACTGTTATCGACAACATTTTCTTTTATCAATACATCAGTGAATGCTAAATCAATACGCCTTATAAAACATACAGTACAATGTTTTACAATTGAATTTTTGTTCTTTTTAAAATAGTATAACGTAAGTAACATTTGCCATGAAAAAGAGTATCCCATTATTAGCGAACCAAAAAAAAGTGTTTACTTTACTCTTTATTTATATTTAAGTGTACATCATCATGATAGATTAGCATTGTTATAATAGTCAGTCAAATATTGGCTTGTGGTTAAAAAACTCATTGTATTCGAAGATATTTTTTCCACGGTGTATAAAAAAGTATGAAAAAGTCTGTAAAATTGTCACGGATAGCAAAATGAGGAAGACAAATATATTATTTTTCTAAAAAAATCTATATAATCAAAGCGCATTGTTGCAAAACAAGAGTACAAAATTTACTGCACTGACTTCAAAATCTCATCACTAACGTTACTTTTGAAAAATCATAAGAAAGGTCGATAACGCATTTTGGTATTTAGTGCGTTGATATTTTCATCTTGCCCACCGCCTTGTCGCGCGTTACTGTTTTCTTTTCCTTTTTTTTTTTTTTTTTTTCCCCAAGGAAACTTTTATTATCGCTGATAAAAGTTACCTCTCAAATTCATGTATATATAATTATGTATATATAAAGAGTCGTCGCGAATAACACGAACATTCCCGAAAAGTCAAGCAAAGGCAAATTTTATCGTACAATCGGAACAGAGCTTTCCTGTCTGCATATACGCTAATTTCGCAAACAATATAAAAAGAGTAGTATATGAAGCAACTGTGAGAATCCGATCGAGCAAATAAAGAGCGAGCTTTTTTAGGTCTGAAAGTAGGAAAGGATAAGCATGTGGAGGGAAAGCGACAAACAAATTATATAGACAAATTACGAAGCGCGAAGACGTAAAAAAATAATAATAATAACAACGGGAGCGGCTTACCTTCGGCGCAACTGGCGAGAAATTTACCATTGGCGGAGAAGTCCATGTCTAGGACGGGCGCAGTGTGGCCCTTGAGTGACCCAACCATCCAGGAGTGTGAAAACTCCTGCTGGGCCTCTCGGCGCTTTTTGCTCTTAGCTTGACGCTTGCTGATGCAACTTGCGGATGACTGGTTCACCTCACGTTGCTCGCTCTGCTTCTTTTCATCCGTATCTGTAACATCTGGTGAAATACGAGGATACGTTACGATTGCTTATTGGCATTGCACAAAAAGATCATTGAGGCGAGCAAAACTCGCCTATAATATAATAACTGTATGTTTCTCTCTTTCTCACTCGCTCTTTTAACGTCGTAGACCTTATTGCTTATAATAACTGTTTATTAGGAATTATAGATTTTTATATTAATGATTTATGTTGCTCGCACAAGAAAAAATAAAAGTTTACTTGGTTAATGTTTCGTGATCATTAATAGTATAATCGTGCTAATTATCGCGTATACATGATAGTTTTAAATATATTAACAACATAAATGTTTAGAATCGTATATTTTTAATTAATTTCTTTCTAATGAAATTATAACTCTTATAATGAAACAGTATAATTTATAAACTTTATAGAATAATAATTTTATTTATGTAAATTTAAAATAATTTTTATGATTACGATTTTTATTATGTATTCATATTGATTTCTTATACGACAAATAAAAGTACATATGAGTTAATGTTTAGATAATTTGTCAGTGACTTAATGAAAGATAGATCGAGAAAGTGAGAGAGAAATGAGAAAAAATGTAAGATTAAAATTCTTACTTTTATATAATATTTAACAACAAATTAGTAACTTCTTAGTTTTTTTGACTCGTTGAACAGTAGAGAGTATTTATATCAGTATACTTAAATTATGATTATACTTATTCGTAGTGTAGTGGATATGAAGTAAATTTGATATTTAGAAAAATGTTTATTTAGAAAACCAAGCGACGTTGCCGCGCCGCAAAATAAAGGATCAACGTATCGACTCGTAAAAATCTTCGAGCCCACGAATCTTGCGGAAATCGACTGTCGCTTGTGAGGTCTGTTATGTGTGCTATACATGTGTGAATGTATGCTATCCATTTAACGCAGGATCGGTCGAAAATTAAATGCATAAAATTTTTTCTACTTCAAAAAATTAATTTTAAGTTTACGAATGATAAATCAAACTAAATACTATATATAAGAATTTCTTTTAATTCCTCTTGGTAAAATAAAAATTTCCATACACTTATCTAGTATTCTTAATTATATTAATTAATTATATTCTATATTAATAGAATTATGTTTTTTTCTAAAAGAACCGCATAAGCATAAACAAAAAAATATTTATTCTATATCCATTAGTTGTATAATTAATTTTCAACTTTATTTTATATATATATATATATATATCTAATTTATTCAGTTTTGTGCAAAATCTTCATTACTATATTAAAAAAGTACAGATAGATGTTTCATTAAATATATATTGTTGAACTAATATTCCACATTAAAGATGCTAAAGATTAATTACCTATACTATCCAATTATTTTATTAGAAGATATAAATAATATAAATTAACAAACTAAAAAAAAATATTTAAGTTTGGTCATAATAGTACATTATCATACATATGTTTTTAGAAGCCTATATTTTATTAATATTACTAATATTGAACATTTAATAAAAATAATAACATTAGTATTAAAAGTAACGAATGATTTTAGATTTATTTACGTGCTGAACTAAAATATTTAATATTATTATTTATATACAAATGTATGTAGGCTTACATTTAAATGGCTGTTATCAAAACAGTATTAATGTCACATCGTCATAGTAGAGTAACAGAAAAAGTTTGATCTATCACAAACTGAAATGGTGAACCCTAGTGAATTTGGAGAAAAAATTAACCTGATTACGCGATTATTAAAATTACGTAAACGTTTGTACGTCTATGCACACGCACGCCTAAAACAATATATATACAGCCCCCGTATGCATATATCATAAGAATGCATAAGCATTCAAGTGCAACGAGCACATAGTTTCACTCCGATTTTCGAAATGAAACTTTGTGTGTCTGTTGGTTATGTAAAAAGACGTCGGAATGAGAAAAGACATTTTGTAAATCAATACGTTTTACTTAAAATAAAATAAAATAAAATATTTATATATAATATTTAATTTTTCAATTTTTAAATGAAAGTTTATAAAATTAATGAAATTTAAGAAATCTGAATTAAGTAAGATTTAAATTTCATTTTTACTTTGTAATCTTCATATAGGCTATATTATACTAATCATTATTAAGTTAATGTTTATCTTTAAAAAACTTAAATATCCAAAGACACGCATAAACGTACTTTTCGTGATAAAAAGTTCAATAAGATTTAAAATTAAAAATGACAAATTCTTCGATTTCAAAATACTTTGTGACACTATACAATATTTGATGAAACGTAATATAAAAAGCTTTTATCGTTCACGAAGATTATTTATTAAATTTATTTATTAAATTTCTGTTAAATTTCTTTCCTCTTTTCGAGAAACGCTCGTCGTTATACACATATTCTTTGTGTACGTATAAAGGGCATAGAAACGCGCAGTCAACCTGCGAGGTCTAATCTCCAAATGCCGAATATCTTCGTATATAATATAACCTATTGGCAAGTTAGGTTTTAAAATAAGTTTAATAATTATTAAATTTTATTTTAATAGTAATTAAGTGCAATAATCTAACACTACGGAATGGATTTTTTGGATCATTAAATTGTATATCTTCAACCAACTAAATAAAACCATTAATTTGAATTCAAACGAAGACAAATTTATCTGATAATAGAAGTACGTAATATTTAAGGAGTCTGAAATCTGCAACGTTGGAGTCGCAACGAAATATGAAAATTTTCAAAATCGATTTTTCTTTCGAAAAAACTATAAAGAGTTATCACTTATGACACAAAACGATAAAATAGAAGATTTTAAATTAATTCCACCGTCAAAAACCACCCTTTTAAGGGGATGAAAATTTCGAAAAATCGTAACTACGATAATTTCATTATTTTTAAAAATATTATTCATGAGAATAATAGTTTATATAAAAGCAACTACAAATAAAAATTGAAAAAGAAATCGGTGCGGAACATGACTTTTCGTACGTTTTCAGCACATACGTAATTACGCGTATGAGCAAACGGTAAACTATTGTACAAAAAACGTTATAAAACGAATAATTTTCTCGTTGGCAACAATTTTTTCGCATAATAAGAGAAACAATATGTTAGAGAAGATATTCTGTAAAATTGGTAACAAAATTCTGAAAATAGCAATAAAAGCCGGACTTGGAATCCACATGCGCTTATATGGATACACACATACGGGCCACAAAATATTGTTAATAACAGATTTCCCTAAGACATTCAAAAGAATTTTATTCGCGAACATCGTTTAGTTCTACATTCTAAAGACATACGAAAACATTTTTTTTATCGATATCGGTCTGGAACGAGGTGTTATCTGCACTTTAATGCACTCGCAGTCTTATATACGTGAGTATATTGGGCACTACGTAGATTTTTAATAACAAGTTCCCCTAAGATGTACAAAAGAATTTAGTTTTTGAATTTGTTGGAATTGTAGATATAGATGTTTTCTAATATAATCATATAATATTGGCCCGAAATCAAATTAGAAAATTGATGAAATCGAGGAATACATAATGTTTCTACATAGAATGTATATTAGAATTAAAAAAATTGATTTTTACTATAATGTTTCTTAATTCTTCTATGATTCAAATGCATGGAATTTAGCTTGTGTGAACATGATAATGTTTCTCATTAGATGTTTGTTTTGAAAAAAACGCGACGTTGCCGCTTTGCCAGGTTACGGTGTTTCGTTAGCGATTCATCTAAATACTAGAATCGATGTGCCTCGTCTATATCGGTCGTCGTTTCGAAACTTTTGCTGGGTCAAGCAAATGTGTAAATACGTGTGAACTTAACACTTGAATGATTTTTTATGCATAACTTCTTTCCACCTCACTTACTGATGTATCAATCTCTCATTTTTAATAATATACAGATTAATTTTTTTTCGTTTTTGTTATATCCTAATTGTTCATATCCTATAATGATAATATTAAATGGTTGTGAATAACGTTTCTTATATTTTACCATGTGTTTGCATGAAATGAAAAAATTTTTGCTTTTCTGAATGTAAACGAAATAAAATAGAATTAACTAAAACTTCAGTAACTTTGATATATTAAATATTTCAAAAGATGCTTGTTACAATAATCTTAGTTGTAATTGTAAGTTAATAATGATACAAATCATAAATTTAGCTGGCGAAAGTGAAAGAAAGAAGGACAAACCGCATTAAATGAAGTTGTTATATATTAAAAATGACGATAACGCGTTTGAAAATCAACAAGTTATGGTATAAAATTTTTTATTTTATTTCGTTAAATACATTCAATTTTACGTTTTAGATATATTGATAATTTATTCTTTTTATTTAATAACTGAATTATTTTTCATTATTGCTTACACTGCTGGATTATTTTTAATAATTTATGGATAATAATAAACAAATTTAATAAGCATAATAAAATAGAGGGGTAGAGAAGCTAATGAAAGAAAAACTATTGTAATATGCATTTGTTATGTATGTGTTATGTGTCTACACTTCGAAAATTGAAAATTGAAATAAAAAAATATGTAGTTATTTTTTGGTAGGTTTGTAGGTATCGTTTGTTTTCGATTTCGGGTTGCACTATGCATTTGGAATTTTGTTTAGAAAAACAAAAGACTAAGTGTCGGAGTTACGGAGACGAATCGTCAAAATTCTGGAGTCGAGCTTTGAATCCGATCGTCATATAACGTTTATGTGTGGGTAGAGATGTGTGAATACGTGTGTATTTATTCTCTTGTAACATTGTGACTGAAGCATTTCACTCGGCTCGCCGACTGACATACACAAGTTTTAAACTAAAATTTTATAATATACGGATCTTAATAAATGATTTACTCAACTTATTATCAATATTCAATTGTTTTATACATTTTATACAATGTTTTAAAGCGCTAGTTGATTTTAGGTAGAAAAATTATTATATTTTAAAACAAATTATTTAGGAAATATCTGGAAATTGTAATGCACGATCTTTTATTGCACAAAATTACAGACGCAACTTAACCACTTTCATTGCCTTTTCTACTACACATTTTACATAAAAATTATTAAATTTGCAAATGCAAAAACAACAATCGAATTTAGTGGTTTTTTAAAACACAGCTTTTAAGGAATCACTACATCCTGAACCACTCAATTTAAAAGAAAAAAATTTAATATTTGCGTTTCATCAGTAAATATGAAAACTTCATATCGAAGTTTTTAATTATTTGAATTTATTTTTATGTTGTAAAATGTTTCAAAATCTAGATTAAAAAGATCAAATTTAGCCATCAATATATAACTTAAGTTTACTGAATAGGAATAAGATATAGCGAATAAAAAAGTTATAACACATTTCCACCAATTTCATAAAAACAGAATACACTATAGCTTCTGTAACATAAAATTCAATATATTAAAAGAACCATAAGTACGAAAATAACTAAGAAAATTTTCGTATCGGGCACAACGTTATTTTTAACAACTTTATTCCTTATGCTAAACTAAGATTATATAAACATAACACTTTAATTGTTAACTAAATGCATGCCTCAATATTTATTGCTAAATATTATGATTTGTACAAATTACAGTATATATATATATATATATATATATATATATATAGAAAATTTCCATAAGAAACATTCTGTTATACATTGTTAAACAAATAAATATCTGAATGTTTCGAACATTGAAAAAATAAATTCTTTAAACATGGGATTTTTCTTTCAAAAATCTAAAAAATTATATAATTATGATATGAAAATAATAAAAACGTAATTTCATTTTTAAACAACTGATAAAAGAACTATAATTATGGGATAAAAAATAAAAAAATTAATAATTTTAGAAATCCTTCATTCTACAAACGATTATTTATAATAATCACTTAACACTTCTAGATAAAAAAATTTTATATAAACAAAGACTTTATATATGTTGCTTTACTGTTTGTACAAAATTGCGGCAAGTGCGAGTACATGTACTGAATTGTCCGCTGACATCAATCGTCAACGACATAAATTATTGATATTGTACGCTTACAATTATAAAACTGTCGTATTAACAAATCAATTTATCTAAATAGCAAAGATTTATTCAGATAATATCATTGGTTCTACAATGCAAATGCGTTTGAAAATATACGTTAAATGCATATAGATTTACTACATACGATACTCATCAACGGTGTATAACTGATTTAATATTATTTAATTTAATAATATTTAATTTATTCGTTTTATAACGTTTTTTGTACAATAGTTTACCGTTTGCTCATACACGTAATTACGTATGTGCTGAAAACGTACGAAAAGTCATGTTCCGCACCGATTACTTTTTCAATTTTTATTTGTAGTTGCTTTTATATAAACTATTATTCTCATGAATAATATTTTTAAAAATAATGAAATTATCGTAGTTACGATTTTTCGAAATTTTCATCCCCTTAAAAGGGTGGTTTTTGACGGTGGAATTAATTTTAAATCTTCTATTTTATCGTTTTGTGTTATAAGTGATAACTCTATAGTTTTTTCGAAAAAAAAATCGATTTTGAAAATTTTCAAATTTCGTTGTATCTCCAACGTTGCAGACTTCAGACTCCTAATATTTAAGCATCAAAAATTAATTACTTACAAAAAAATAGATCATTACTTTTTCCATTTAACCCATTAAAAAGGGCACCTGTAGTTGAAAACAAAGTTTTGATACGCATAAAAAAATAGCTAGTTGCAACAGTCTAGCTAAATTGACAAAATAGTTTTATTTATAAAAATAATTTTCTTTTAGAGATACATTTAAAAATTTTTTAAATATAGTTTCAGAAAAAATATATTCAGTGTACACACTATTCGCTAAATACTATTCACAATTTATCATAATATGCAAGCAGAAGAGCTTGACAAAAATAACTTCTTAATCGTATCTCTCTGTAAAACAAATTTTGCGTTCATGGACATTTTATTTATTACGTAAATTTTATCAATAGAATATAATGAAGAGAAGACAGACGTTGATTAAAATATATCTATCCTTGCAAATGTAGATTTGCATAGAGAAAAACGAACAAGAGAACCAGGATGTACCTTCTTTAAAGAGTAAGCATGTATACAATAATCATGTGGGTTTAAATCAGTTTTATAATATTCATGTCCAATTCCTTGGAAAATGTGAAATTCTTAACATGGGCGGAAATAACAAAAAAAATAAAAATATTCTATGTGCCCTTGATGATCTGGATGTTGCAAGATTCTCCAATTTTAACTTTAGATTTTTCAGCATAAGCAACGTTGAATCATCTATCGATCGATGAAAAAGGTTCTAAACTCTCAAAATGTTATGAAACATTATCCTGATAATAAATTCTTATTCATAAATGTATGCGTTCAAAATAAAAGCATTATTTATTTTCACTTGTTGGATATTTTTCTTTAACTTTTTGAAACATTTTTCTTTTGTTATTACACATTGCATAGCTTTGTTTACAAAGACTTTAATAAAAAACTCATGTGTAAACGTTTATCGATTTGCATTCACATTCTCATTTTTATTCAGTGTATAATAAATCTATACACTTATTGTGTATCATTATTAAAGTTATTGACCGACATACATTAAATATATTTGCGTTTTAACTTTCGAGAAACATTGTTAACTTTAATTTATGAAAAATATCAATCAAATTATAAATACAGAATAATAACAAAGATTATAAAAACAAAATAATAAATGTGAGAAGCAGAAAGCGAAAATCGAAAAAACCGATGATACAGTATCTGCATAGGCAGGATTCGAAAGTGTCAATAGAACGTGGTGACATCGTTTTGCGTCGACTGTAAAAATGGCTGACTAATGCATGACTAACAAGGTTTTGTTTCAACTCATTTTATAGACGTTCGCATTTGTCGATGATATGTAAAAACATCGTTATTAATATATCTTACTAATCATCATTACTTTATAAATATTTTGAAATAAGAACATTCACTTTTTCTAGCGAATTAAGGAGGATCTTTTCCAAATTTCTTATTAATATTTCAGCGTAAAAATTATTATTTACCAAATTTACCAAACCATTTCTGTTTTCGAGATACGCTGCTACTATTATATTAATGATATTTAAATATAGATTTAGACAATATTTTGCATTTGCAAATACCTTACCATTCATGAATAAATCATTTTTTTTTTTGAGTAAATCAACAAAACTTCCTTTATTAAAAAACACTTGTCAAAATTATCAACATTTCACACCGCATTCATCGGTTCATTTTGATACAACAATTGTTTTTTCTAATTAAATCAAACAAGATAAGCAAGCTTGTTGCTCTCGATCTCCAAATCGTCATTATTGCCACTACAAAAGCTTTGCATTTCTTTGATCACACACATGCGCACGTGCACACAATACGCTAGAATAGTGAAGCACACTCGCTTGATCATAGTATAATATACTAATAGTAATAATAATAATAATAATAAATAATTAGTAATTAATCATTAATATAATTAATTCAGAATTTCATTCGATGTATTTGTAATTAGAAACGAGCAAATTCCCACTTTGAAAGCACGTTAAATAATCTTTGTTAAAATGTTTAACTTTCTTTTTATATTACAATATTATGTTAAGAAATAAATTTTCACACACACATATATATATATAGAGCCTTTCACTTTACGAACAAAAATTTTAGAAAAAATTCAGAATTTATCTAACATGTGTTAACTTTTCGTTGTTAAATTAAAAAATATACGAAAAAACAGGTAAGGAGCAAAAATTTGCATCTACCTAGTGAACTTATAATAAATCACTTTCAATCGTGAACAACGTATATTCCGCAATTCTAGTGCATTTCCTTTTAAACATATAATTAGACTTTACATTTTCGTTAGTTCGCTAAAACTACTTGTATTAATTTTATATACAGATAAAATATCATTTTCAAAATATAAATTGAATACATAAATTCTTTTAAAAAACTCTTTTGCAAAACAAACGGGTACATTTACTTATAACCCATATTCTGCATATTTATTCATATAACGTAAATACAAGTGTATTTCTTAAGAATAGTCCAGACGTTTTTTCCTGATAAAGTTCTCATAAAATAATATGGAAACAAATAACTTTATTATACAATAAAATAAAATTAAATAAAATAAGTTTTATTGAAATATAATAAAATTATCTCAAAACTATTGTTGTAATATGTAAAAAAATTTAACGATTACACAGATTTGTTAATATAAATCTTTAGAATAAAGACTTATATTGTTGTTTACTTCAGACTTTCGTAGCATTTTTTCAAAACAATCTGTAAGCATTTGGATAAACTATATGAAATTTATTTTTTAATAACATTGCCTTTTACAGTTTCGTTTGTTGGAAAAAAATAAAAATAGGTATTAGACTAGTTTACAGTGTATACTATACAATATTATACTATAGTATATATATAGTTTGTATATATATGGTATATAATCAATATATAATATATACTATATACTATAGTATATAGTATAGTTCACATATCTCATTAGTCAGTTTTCAAGTACGGTTATGTTATTAACCCTATTAATTATTTAATGTAAAACGAACGTGTTTATATTGAAAAACTTCTTAAGATTAAAATTATTCGAAAGACTGAAGGATATCTTTTATTTTGTCAACCTTTTCACTTTAATTATTTGACAATAAACATGTATAACTATCAATCTTTAATGTATATTGAACGAATTGTATTATACTTAAGTATTCGGTTGCAAACGTTGAATCATAATAAAGAAGCTTTTTCTGTAATATAAGAAAATATTGCATTTTATAAAATAAAAAATTTTTAATTAATTTTATTTTAACAGTTTAGGCAAATAATTAATTACATCAAAGAATATTTTGAAATGAAAATTGAAGATATATGAAAGAAAATATCTGAATATAGGAGTAACTTTATTATTTAGAATAAAGCATATTATAATGTAATAAAATTTTTATTTTTGATGACAGAATTCCGCAGCTGCAATGGAGTATATCTAAGCTCCGCTTTCCACTTTTCTTTATTTAATGGTAAGATTCGACCGTCTCTGTGGTGGTGGTGTTTTGTGTGTGTGTGTGTGTAGAAATGCCTCGTTTTCAAATATCCATTGAATTTTATTATGCTTTCAATAATCTAAAATTGATTGAGTAACGAATATGCAAAAAAAAATTGTATGCAAAATATTTTTAATAAATAGTACTATATACTGATATTTCGAATTACAATTAAAAAGCTGTATTTTTTATATTTTTTTACCAGCTTTATAATTAAAATTTTTAATATCTATGATTTAGTATAAAAAAAAAATAAAAATAAGATATTCAAACGTATTCCTAAGTGTTTTTACGAAACTTTACTTAGAAATTTCCACTAACAATAAAATATTTAGATTAGAAAGAGAAAAAGTACTGTGATTTTAATGAATGTAATCAAATTTTATAAAGTTTTATAAAAAATTATTAATAAATAAAGTTACAAATGTAAAGCTTTATTCTGCATTTTTAGCCATTAACATATCATTGTTATAAAAACTAAATAAATTTATAAAATGGTTTATTAGGATTATTCATTTTTGTTCAAATAATTTATAAAGATGCCATTGATTCTCATATTTATTTCAAATTTCGTGCAGTGATATATTTTTAAACTACAAAGATCAATTAACTTATATCAATTCTATCATAAATATTCCTATTTTATGAACTCATAAGCAAAAGTTTATTTTAAAAAAATATTACTTCTTTGATACCAATCAATTTATTTTATGTGTTTCAAATGATTGTACATATTTTATATAGTGTTTGGCCTTGTCAAACACTATATAAAAATTGTCTAAGGGTTGTATTAAAGTTCCATTTCTAATAAAATAATATTCTAGTCTATTAGTTGGTCACTAAGAATTAGAATAATTTATTAAAATTTCATACTTCTATTTTTAGATCGCAACTAAACAATAAATTATCCATTTATTGTTTTTATAAAGAAATCCTCTGATGTTTTAAATAAATTCATTTTATTTGATTAATAACGAGCGTGTGTTTTTAATTTTATTGGGAATATTTTAGTTGTCTTTATTAAAAAATGAATAGACTAATAATAATATTTATTCAACTAATTATTAAATATTAATTAAATAATTACTACATTAAATTATATTCATTGACTATATAATATTCTGTACATATACTATATACTATATAATATACTATATAATATTTAAATACTAATATAATTAATGATTGCATCTTATCGTTAAATAGCCAGGTATAATTATAATTTCAATGCTTTTTTAGGTGTGAAATGTTTCATTGATTTATTAAAATAGAAATGATTAAAAATGAGATGATACATGTGATCATGTATATAAAATTAAATGTTGCATAATTATAGTAGTGAGTTTCATTTTATTTCTTTGTTATATAATTACTATTATTATTATTATTATTAGAGTTACCGCAGACTATCTACTAGACTAACATGACAGATAAGTCATTTATTTCTTTAGAACGTTGTCTAACTAAAAATGTATCCTTGTATGTGAATTTGTTTACACATTACGTTGCGATGGAATTGCTTTATTTCGAAAATTTCACCTTTTTATCGCAATTTTCGAACGCACACAACTATCCTATCAAATTATACGTTGAATAAATGTAAAATGGGTAAAAGATTGTGGGTTGCTTGGCGCAAATACGTACGCCCTACTTGTGCCTTTCTTCTGGTTGTTTGGCGCAAGCGCTCGGGTGACTCGCCTCCCTCTCGCCAGGGGACGCCAATCACGGTCAGCAAACTCGTGACCCACGTGTATCTCATATCGCGCGTATACGTGGCCTCGTTCGACCCCCCCGCCGTCGGCGGCTTGCTTCCGCACATCCCCACCACCGCTGACCACTGAGCAGCTGCCGTCTCAAGTGCATGTACACGCGCGCGCACGTGGGTATCCGCTTATTGAGTGGCACGCGTGCTGCAACCGGTAGAAAATACAGCCGATGGCGACCCGACCTTCCGGGTATCCCCCACCCACGAGGCAAATCTCCCAAGACTGCCGCTTTCATCGATCGCGAGTCTGATTCGGTTCTCCCTTACTTGTGTTCGTCGTCTCGGCTGCTCGGAGAAGTTGGCGACGCCTGTCGCTCGCCAGCCAGAAGCCAAGGAGGGCCATCATACCGGCGAGCAGGAACGTCCCGCAGGCGAGCGCCACTCGGTCCTCTTCCATGTTAAAGTGAAGGCCGGCCCGAAAAACTTCCTTCTTCACTCGCGACAAACAATGCAACGATCGCGCGGTCGCGACTGTTCCGGTGACTTTATAGCCGAGTGGCCGGTGTCGTCAGAGCGCTGAACGGGCGCCGCTAACGCGTTCGAGTGGCTAGAGACAAGAAAATGTCGGGACGCGACGGCTGGTTTGAATCCGGGCCGCGCGCTTTTCAACATCCTTCTTGTCACTGGCTCGGGTCGTCGTTATTGCGCGCGATACCTGTGATCGCCCGACGTTGCTCATCACCTCTCAGGCGTTTGCTGGGGCACGGACTGCCAGACCCGGTTTCGTGCGCGCTCGCGGTCGCCTGCCTCCCCCCACTCTCGCCGAGTTCGAGCTTGTTACCTCTTACTCCACTTCCTCGATCCCCAGCTACAGAGCCGCAAGTCGCGGCGTCGACTGTGGCGACTAGCGGGTAGCCCGCTGGTGTGTAGGTGAACTTGGCTGCTCCTCTCTCCACTCTTTCTTCCCCCTTCGTCGTCGTATTCTTTTCTACATTGCAGCGAGGGAGAATCTAAGTCTACGACCTTTTTCCCTGCACTTGGGTCGGAGGGTCAGGCATGCCTCTGAGCTTTTTTTCATTTTTCGGAAAGACTCAGCTGCTTCTTTTCTGCGTGCTTTACGCCTTATCCGAATAGCTGCTTCCTCTGCTCTTTGTCTCGGCTTCTTAACGCTATTCGCTATTTCGGTAACCCCCTTGAATTTCTTCGTAATCCACAAATCATAAGTCCAGCCATTATTTTCTATAATTTTCTATGATCATTGTATTACTCTGTGTCAATGAGCGATCGAATTGTAAATTTAACGCTTGCCCTTAATTACCCGGCTTTACACCGTCGCAGAAGCCCCAGTTGCGAGTGGTCGTTTCAAAAAACTTAACTTTATTGTTGTTGCTATTATTATTGCTTTCGCAGGGAACATTATGAATGTGTACCATTGAAAACGTTTAAATGTTCAATTAAAACTATCAAACAGAGTGACGAATTGCAGCATTACGAGAATATTCGAGTTCAGCAAGCAACCTCATGTTTTATGAACAATTACTACGAACAAAATTAGACGCGAGATTGAATTTCAAGTGACATTTCGAAATTGAATGTGTACTCGGCTTGTTCCCTCTTTTAATATCTGTAATTAGCTATTTTATATTTTGCGTACAATAGTAATTATTGGAACAGGTAGCGCAAGTCAGGTTAATGTTCCAAAAAATCGAGAGCTGCTCGCTCTTGAAATTCAGGAGGTAACGGTCGAGACGTTATTAAACCGTAAATAAATTACTGAAAATTCTGTTGAAAAGCATCGCAGTACTCTTTAATTGTACATATTTGAACCGCGTTAAAAAACTAAAATTAAGGAAATGATTGTTGGAAGTTCGATCGATGACGCGAGCGTGACTACGACCACTTGCTTCTTTTCGAAGTTTTGTTGCCAACTCCCTTCTCCCATCCATTCATTCAAATCCATATGCAGAGGAAAGAAAGTTTAACAATGCCACTGGATTCGGAGCGTCGGACACCAGGTGTACTTTTTGCGCGTTTAAGAACGATAACTTTTTCAATTTTCAAACGATTTGCAGATTATTTTTTTTATTCCCGAGCCACATTTTCAATTTGTGATAAATCGTACCTCGCTTTAAAAGTTATTTTTTAATTAACTGTTCGTTATCAAGTGTACGAGTCGCTATAGAATTGTTATTCATTCATAGAAGAAATAATTGAAACTCGTACTCTTGAAAATAACGTCGCAAAAAAAAATAGTGGAAACTTTTTACTCGTAATTAAGAGCTTTTGAGTGGGTTAATATTTTCTTCAATTACTGTTTGCATTATAAGCGATTAAGGTCAAACTTTAATACAATGTACTATTTCTGTTTCGACGTTACGTTCGAAAATAATTTTTAATACCGTGCGAATATTTATAAAATAATGTTGACAAAATTGATTTTGAATCTTTGATTTGGACTCTCGAACTGGGCATTTGTCTTTTAATAATTAATTCCAAATTAAATGTTATAATAACTTGAAATAATAGTTTAAAAAATAATACAGTAAATCAAGCATGATTATATTTCCAAGTTAATTAATATAACTGACTAGGGAAAAGACATCGCGCGACATGAGTCTTCCATTTTATTTAACGAATTAATGATATTTTATTCCGTCACTCACTGCTCAATACAGTTTGTCTTTCTGAAGTTTTGATATTTCTACGTTTTCAACATAATTAATAAGAACATCACTCCTTGCTCCTTCAAATTTTGATTATCTTCTACAATAAAAAGTGGAATATTATGAAAAATTATATGTATATATTTTTTAATGGCACAATTAAAATGTGCTGACAAAATAATAATTTTGTAGTTTTGATGCAGATTTATGATTCACATGTTTACAGTTCATAAAAATAATATTGCAATGATAATTATATTTCTCAATTTACAATGAATAATAATATTTGCTTTTACTCAATAAAAATAAATTCTTCTGATATATCTAATTAAATTTATTCTTAGCATTTTATAGTCTAATTCAATTTTGAATCTCCTACAAAGAGAACAATTAATAATTTGAGTTAAAGATTTTATTGCATTTAAATTCATCAAATTGACATACTCTTATTAACATAGTATTTACAAAAAGTTTTTTATCCAAAAAAACAGCAATAAAATATGTTGAATATAATAAGTTTGTAAAGTTAAAAAATATATATGTTTATAATAATTACACAATTTATAGACTTCAATTATAGAACATAGACCGAATAAACAAACATAATAAGAAAATAAGATGCAATATCATTAAAAAAAAACTTTTGCAATTATGAAATATATTGAATCAAATCAAAACGATTGCTAATATTGGCTCAATGATACGATATTAGATTTTTAACAGCCTGTGTAGATGTCGTGTATTGTGCTAATATATATATATATATATATATATATATAGTCAATCTCGCAAGAGCACAACTAAACGAATTTTTTTGAACTACATAAATATATAATAACAGCTATACAATTAAGTTATTAATCATTATCAACCTATTCACTGTATGTAGCTAGTCTCATTCTATAATATTTTAATAGAAAATCTTACAACAGCTTTATATTTACTTAGAATGAGTCTGAAGTTTCCAACGTTGGAACTCCAACAAAAAATCAAATTTTTCAAACCTTGAAATCTCTTCAAAAAAACTACGTAAACCATATAACTATGATACAATATTAACAAAAAAACGATTTAACTCTAAAAACACCCAGAAAAACAACCCTTATTAGGGGATGAAAAATTTCAAATTTTCACTAACTATCATAAATAACAATCATTATCAATCACAAAAAAATAAAAGAAATTTATATTGCACATAGAAATATACTATAAACAAATAGAAGTTACGTCGAGTAAGAGTACTCGCAGAAGACCACCTCCTACAATAGACTATAAATACAAAAATTAATACTATTTTAACAAAAAATAGCATAATTCTAATGTCCAAGAACCAAAGATAGAAATATCAAAAAAAATTTCAAATAAAAATTAACAATATTGCCAAAAATATCCGCAAATAAACACGTACAATACGCTATCGATAGGCATATGCGTTGTAACACTTAATTGTTAATTAACATATGTTCCCGAGGCATTCAACAACTTTTTATTAATCAATATCGTTGATCATATCAAAATTAACTAATACTCCGAATAACAACAAAATCAGGAGATCTCGTCATTGTTTAAATAACCGTTGAAATTAGCGCGTACGTAAATACGGTATAGGCATAACCTGTGTCGCGTCAGACTATTGTTAATTAATACACGTTACCGGGACATTCGACAACTTTTTATTATTGATTATTGATTATGTTTTTTAACTAAATGAGTCAGAATACTAGAGGGGATGGTAAATAGTTTATATATTTGCATTCTTTGTTCTAATCTTTCACATTTTTCGTAGGATAGTAGACTCTAAGAGAATTAGAAACGCGTATATTGTAAACATAATGCGGTGTTGCCGCGACGCAAAGTCGTGAAGTTGGGTTTTCGACTTGACAAAATCGTAAATCTATGATCTTCACTGATTCGGATGTCTTACGTTCAACTGCACATTTGTACGTATGCAATAGTATTAAACATGTGTACTTGTTCGCTTGCAGTGTTTGACTCGGAAATTTCTTCGGAGGTAACTACCTAATATATATATTTTTTAATTGTTAATTATACTTTTTTCTTAATAGTTTCAGTATTTAAATTAAAAAGATGAATTAGATTGAGGTTTAATAATGATTTTCAACGGGAATACGAACTTATCTCGGTCATAATTTTTACTTTTTTCCAACTAGAAATCTATAAAAGCGAATAAATAAATTTTACAAAGAAACCAAATAATTAAATATAAAAGTAATGCACTCAAATTCGAATTAGTAAAGCTAACATTTAAAACATTAAAATCAGTTACCATTACATTCTGTTTTTATGTTGATACTTCTCAATCCATAGTTATTAAATATTTTTATGTATATAATCGTTGCATATTCGCACAATTTATTTGTAAAACACAAAAATCATGCAAATCAATTTCGTATAGAACATCTTTCTTCTAAAACCTATGTTTTCTAGCTAAATATGAAAATTTCTTTAGTTAGCATATTAGATTATTACGGAAATTAATGCTTTGAGATATTATGAAGGTATTCATAAACCTTTTACGATTGATTTGTTAGTAATAAAATTCTAGTACTTATATTCAAGAACAAAACATATTTATATAGGAAAGTTTTACAATTTTCCAGTGGCCTAATAAGAGTGAAAAAGAGTAAAATGACATAGAGATTTGTAGAGAGAATGAGAGAGAAAGAATAATATAGTAAAAAAGTGAAGTTATGAAACTTACATTTGTACATTACAGCTTTTTGTAAAACAATTTGATAAATTTTCAATTCTTTGAATAATTAAATATTAGAGAGTATAGATAGTATATTAACATCAGTACTTTAGTTCTACGATCAAACTTTTTTATTTGGTAATGGCTCAATGTAAATTTTATATGAATGTTTTTTAAACAAAAGATGACATTGACGCGCCTTCATTCGTAGAGTAAAGCCTAGATTCAACGGATCTCGGGAAGATCGTAGATCACTTGTAAGGCGTTGTATGCCTCCTTAATACGTGTGATCGCTTGTATAGTACGAACTTAAAATAGTGTCTGGCCGAATTCTTGGAGGCTGATGACATGTAAATAATTGAACATTTTGAATTTACCTAATATGAGCGAAACTTATATTTTCTTTATTATAAGTTTAGAAATCAATATTTTTATAAATCTTATTGACAAGTGATAATATATGAACAGAAATTTTTTTATATTATATTTTTATTCCTTTATATAGAAATATTTCAAGTTTTAAAAATTAATATATTGGATAAATTATTGATTAGGAAATGGATTTTTCCAAAAAAGTGTCTTTTCAGATCTAAACTGGCTTTTATAGTATTTACACGAGTAAGTGCACACATAGTCATTTGTCTACGCATTATACATAAGGAAAATATAAGATTCACGAGTTGGCGATTTCGCTCAGTTCACGAAGTTAATTTTTGACTACAGTCATTCGTAGTTTTAAATGCTACTTGTATAATTAATACTTTAACATTAGTAAACATAATCGAATAAGGCCTTTATAAACATATATACGATTCGTTGTTGTTACCAAACTTTAACTGTTCTTAGTATCTTTTTTATATTTTCAATTCTAAAATGAAATCTCAAAATTTGTAAAAATCATATTATTATTAGCCATATTTTTTTATCGTTTTTTAATATCCAATAGAACAATTTCTTTCCTCGGATGTTTTTTTAATTTTTTCAATTATTATGTCGTAATATCGATATATATGTTGGATACGAGATATTTAGGTTAACCGAAATAATCTGATAGTATAGATAATCAGTGCTAACGTTTCAAAAGATTGCATTCATAAAAAAATGTATAATTTGGAAGCAGTTTTTGTAGAACCTCTAATGCATAGATAAAAATCTCTAATATATTTATATTCAGATTACACAGTTACTATAAAATAAAATTATTCAAACCCTAAATATATTATTTCTGTTTTTGCTTTCAATAAATTTTCCCCGTATAAAATCAATAAATAAGTATGTGCTACAAGCCGCTTATTTATAACAATTTACGTTTTATATTATTAATTATTAACTAGAAAAACTCTATCTGATGGTAAATTCATGTTTTACGAAAATATTTGAAAGTCAAAGAGACGCCAACGGTGGACAATATTAGGCAGTTCAATTAGCTCGACTTTTCCGCAAATGTGCCGATGTAGTTAACTAACATTTTGAAGAAAGTTGCTCTATTCTTGAGTATTTCAGACGAAAATATGGCGACACATCGCAATGCAAAAGAGGGATGTAAGAAAGGAAAACACATATTCTTTTCTCACACCTTCCCTTTTACACATTCGCTTTTTTTCTGTTGACAAATATGAGATAACACATCTTCTATTAAAACATTATTTTGATGGATCAACATTATAGTCAAGGTACCATATAAAAATTAACAAAATATATAAATACATATAGTAGTTTTAATTTTTTTTAAATCTAACAATTTCATATAAAATTAGTGGTGTTCTGCTGAGAGAAAAATCATCGTCTTGCAAAAAAAAGAGTTTTCACACTTGAAACATAACTGAATCATAAACGCCGTCGAATAGAAATGATCAGGTTGAAGTTTGGTAGTAGTGTAGTGGAGTACTGATATAGATTGTTCATAAACACACTTTCATGTTAAAAAATATATATAAAAAATATATATATTAGGTAGTTACCTCCGAAGAAATTTCCGAGTCAAACACTGCAAGCGAACAAGTACACATGTTTAATACTATTGCATACGTACAAATGTGCAGTTGAACGTAAGACATCCGAATCAGTGAAGATCATAGATTTACGATTTTGTCAAGTCGAAAACCCAACTTCACGACTTTGCGTCGCGGCAACACCGCATTATGTTTACAATATACGCGTTTCTAATTCTCTTAGAGTCTACTATCCTACGAAAAATGTGAAAGATTAGAACAAAGAATGCAAATATATAAACTATTTACCATCCCCTCTAGTATTCTGACTCATTTAGTTAAAAAACATAATCAATAATCAATAATAAAAAGTTGTCGAATGTCCCGGTAACGTGTATTAATTAACAATAGTCTGACGCGACACAGGTTATGCCTATACCGTATTTACGTACGCGCTAATTTCAACGGTTATTTAAACAATGACGAGATCTCCTGATTTTGTTGTTATTCGGAGTATTAGTTAATTTTGATATGATCAACGATATTGATTAATAAAAAGTTGTTGAATGCCTCGGGAACATATGTTAATTAACAATTAAGTGTTACAACGCATATGCCTATCGATAGCGTATTGTACGTGTTTATTTGCGGATATTTTTGGCAATATTGTTAATTTTTATTTGAAATTTTTTTTGATATTCCTATCTTTGGTTCTTGGACATTAGAATTATGCTATTTTTTGTTAAAATAGTATTAATTTTTGTATTTATAGTCTATTGTAGGAGGTGGTCTTCTGCGAGTACTCTTACTCGACGTAACTTCTATTTGTTTATAGTATATTTCTATGTGCAATATAAATTTCTTTTATTTTTTTGTGATTGATAATGATTGTTATTTATGATAGTTAGTGAAAATTTGAAATTTTTCATCCCCTAATAAGGGTTGTTTTTCTGGGTGTTTTTAGAGTTAAATCGTTTTTTTGTTAATATTGTATCATAGTTATATGGTTTACGTAGTTTTTTTGAAGAGATTTCAAGGTTTGAAAAATTTGATTTTTTGTTGGAGTTCCAACGTTGGAAACTTCAGACTCATTCTAAGTAAATATAAAGCTGTTGTAAGATTTTCTATTAAAATATTATAGAATGAGACTAGCTACATACAGTGAATAGGTTGATAATGATTAATAACTTAATTGTATAGCTATTATTACATATTTACGTAATTCAAAAAAATTCGTTGTGTATGTTAAAATTTGAAAAATGTAACAAGTCCGAGGTATTTTTGTATAGCGGAAATCTTTTGTTCTAATCTTTATTTAACTCTATATTTTAGTCTAACGTGAATTTTTCAAATTTTGTAATCAATGCAAAATTTGTTTTACTATTTTCAATTTATCATCTTGCTATAGGGTTCCATAATTTTATGATGTTTATAGATTTTCATATGCAAATGGAACTCTTATTAACCAATTTTTATTGAAAATGTTTTTATTTCATATTAACGGATATCTTCGCACTCTCAAAACAGGCAGTCATGTATTTTTGGTATAATAGAAACCCTGTATTGTATTTGACACTTGAACTAATGAGTAAGAGATAATATCGATTACTGTTACATGAAAGTATTCTTCCAGTTGTGCTTATCCTTGGCGTAAAATTAGCTCAGAACTTTTATAAAACATGATTTCTATTTATTTATCATCTTTTCTTTAATTTCTGCACTGAGTCACGTTCCACTAAATCGTTCACTGTTTTTATATTTTTGTACTGCTGCATCGAATAATTAACAAATGTTTTTATTTTACCCATGTACTGGGTAGCGACTGCTCGTGATATCTTCTATCATTTCAGCTGTTTACAAAGGAAGGCAATTCTGAAGCACATACGTACGCGTCAATCATGATGCTTGGCAATGTGACCCCAAAACTATGTTGTTCTTTGAATCAGTTCGAAAAAAACCGAGTCGTTTTACAATCTGTTAGTAATCCTTTACTATCTAAGGCAATAATCTAGACTTTAGTTATTACTGCTTGCAGAGTTTACTAATCGCATTAAGGCGTAACACACACACACACACACACACTCTCTCTCTCTCTCTCTATCTCTCTTTATAACAAAGTTGTTGGTAGATTTAAAAAGACTATATTGTATTTTTTAAATAGTTTCAATTGTAAAAGAAATATTTTTAAGATGACAAGTAAATGTCAATATTTTTAAACTATCATATCATTTTTTTAACCTCAACAATAGATTTAAATGCATGCTTCATCTTTAAGAGTGTAATATATTATTGCTGTAGTTTGTGTAATTAAAGAATTTACATTCCAGTGTGATCCATCTCATGCTACTACTAATAATAAGAATAATTTATTCTTCTTAATCTCCTTCTTTTTAAGCATCAGCTATCGAGCTATTCGTAAAATGCTCACGTAACAAGTTTAGTGCTTAATAAAAATCGACTAGTTACAACAGTTTGTTTGTGTAACTGTTTGTATTCGTCTGAAAATCTCAAATTGCTATGCGTATGCTAAACTGCTAGCTACCTTATTATACATTTAGATTCGAGTAAAGAAATTGACGAGATATGTGGCAACATAATTATGGAATAAAAGAGAAGATGCAGTGGTTTATACATAAGTTTTTAAAACTGTAATTAATATTGTAAAGGTGTAACTTGATAAAACAAAAAAGTGTAAGTAACATTGCAGATTAAATTAATACCAAGAATATTAACCTTTGAAAGTGTAATATTATCTTTAAAAGGATTCTTATTAGTTATCATCAATATTACCAAAACCACAGAATAATAATTATACTAATTTTAAATTGTCTATTTTCAGTTTTATAAATAAAAGTATTATGTAAATAAAAAATATTTATGATTATAAGATATTATTTTTTGAGTCGCCGATATGTTACGAAATACTTTAGTAATTGATAATGGCTAGTACCATTTTTAGATATTTTAAATTATAAGATAGTACAATTATATTTTAGACAATTTTTTAAAGTAGATTTTCATTTACCTCTTAAATTCATACAAAATAAGATTTTCTATTTTTCTATAAGAAATTTTAGTAATGACTTATTTTGAAGCAATGTTCGGTATCGAACAAATCTCTTCTTATCTTATTTAGTTCTTATTCGACAGATGTTTATAAAACCGTTTAAGAGGACTATAAAATCCTTTAATATTTTAATCAATGAAAATACTGCCGTTATCTAAATAGAAATTTCTTTAAACGTTATCATTAAAATTCATTCATAATATAATCGTTAATAAGTATTTTGAATATACTTATATAGACAGTATAGTACATCAGTAGCTTGTCCCTGAATGAAATATCTGTATCATTGTATATAATGTCTATACTACTATAAAATTGAACCAGTTACAATTAAAAATAGAAACATCTGAGATAGAAACTGACAGGTCGAGACTAGACTTTGTCAAGCCAATTGCAATAATTGAATATCTATTAGTAATTAATGTGACTGAAAATTGTTCTAATATTAACAAGAAAAATCTAATTTAAATGGATTTTACAGTTCGTTACTATAATTGGAAAGTATGCAATATTAAGCATAATTACTACGACAAACGAAACGGTTTATTAGTCACTATTTTTGTAAATTTCAAATGGCTGTTTCTAAAATATTTTCCACGTTAGTTTTCATAATTAAAGTATAATCCACGTAGTAAACAAAAAAATATTAGTAAAAAATTATTTTTTTTCGAATAACATTTTTTTTTTACAAATTGCCACAAAAATGATTGAAAACTGTTATTGTAAAATAAGTTATTAATGTACAATTAAATATATACAAGATATTGATAAATTTTATTGTTTTACTATTATAGAGGATAATTTGGTAATGCGTATTTTATCACAAACTAAACGTAAACATTTTATGAAGGAGCGTATGCGGAGCACTTTCAAACGTCCACATAGATAACATGATGCAACTTTTTATTAATTTCGTATGAATAATTTATAATTTGTAAGTCTTTTGGTTTTAAGAAAAGTTTATAGTATTTAATTAACTTGTCAATGCAAATTCAATTTATATTAAAAGATTCGAGAAAAATGTGCACTATAAACTTTACAAGTGCATTGATGTACACCAGTCTAAATGAATTATATTTATGTCAAACAAAATATTTTATCCAAAATATTGGTATGTAAGTAGTTATTTTATCTTTATTTAAATATAAGTTAGTGGTACAATAATGCACTTTCTTCCAATTAATTAAAATATTTTTCAATCATAAAAGAATTTTAAAAAATGCTCATTGATAAATTTTGACTGAACGTATGTATAGGTAAGTATTATTTAGAGAAAGTGTCATTTATATTCAGAACAACAAAGAAGCAGCATGAGTGAATAGTTTTCCTATAAAAATTAGTCTTATACAGTTACGTTTTAAATTCTATTTTTAAATATTGTATAACCTAAACATGATGGTATCAATGATTAGTTCATCTTATCATTGTCGGTATCTTTAAGCATCCAAATACTTGCTATATACATACATGCAGCTAATCCCAAGATATTGGACTCAAATAAAATATCCGAAGGTATAAACAGTTATCTCTTAAAGCGCGACGTTATTCTCAATCTTCGCAATATATACGATAATTCAATAAGGAAAAGAAATAAGCTAAGCTAAGTGAAAAAAGGTGTATTTCGGACATATGTGAAGACTCTTGTTATTTCCTAATAATTGCGAGACGATCGGCACCAATTAGAGCGTCGCATATTATCTCGTTGAATAATTTTGAAGCACGACGCATGAAAGGGACGCGGACAAGTTTAAATAATAGTAAGTAATGCGCGCCGCTTGGAATCTTCGGTGTGGAGATGTGCGTTAAATCCGTTATGCAGTCGACTACCATGGCAGATCCCGTTACTTTTCCTCCTATATAACTCGAACTGCTACCATCGGCCGTTCGTCCTCAATCTTCAAAAAGACTCTTGAACGAACTCGCGCAGTGCTTCCCCGTGGGATTTGCGGGATAGGCATAACGGAAAAAGTGCGACATGAGTAACGAAATGTGGCTCCTAGGGCAATGATGATAGTCCAAGGAAAAAAGGGTACTTATACGAACGTATTGAGAAATTCCGTTCTACACGTACTTGCCAATTTCCGAATGGAATTCGCCATTTATCCATGTTTCCAAGCGTGTCTCAGAAGCGTTTAATTGTTGATAAGGTGCAGAGAGAACCTGTAGTAATTATTAGTAATTATTTTGAAGAAAGTTATGGTATTATGATTGCTTTTACTTTCCACTTTTGCATCATTTGCATATTATACATGATTTAACTCGTTAATCCGAGTGAAAATTAAATATATAATAATATTATCAAGAATTTCAATAAAGTTTCAACTAAATGAATTCATAAATTAAAAACATATTCTTATAATAGTAAAAAAATAACCCTA
The DNA here is from genome assembly GCA_018907045.1 of Wiebesia pumilae. Lineage (NCBI taxonomy): Eukaryota > Metazoa > Arthropoda > Insecta > Hymenoptera > Agaonidae > Wiebesia > Wiebesia pumilae. The sequence continues at coordinate 3,523,048 of JACCHZ010000105.1, read as the reverse complement.
TTTTTATATAAATTATACATTATACTTTGATATGTGATTACAGTTTCTTTTGAATACAGACATGTACTTATGTAAAAAAGGTATTTTTTGTAACAGAAAATCACCTTCAAAATAAATATAAATTTAGTTTTGAGAGTTCACTTTTCTCAGCAGTGGTTTTATACTGTATCTTTTTATTTATCTTAATCTTAGAAAATCATATAATATAAAAGAATTAGTAAACATTCATTTTAAATTTGTAATTATAAATTAAAATGTTTTAATAAGTTCAGAGTATGTGACGTAACTACGTATCAACATATTAAAAGTTCAACTCAAATCATTCATTTTCAACTTCTTATGATTATTAAATTTAATAAAAGTGCATTTATTATATATGAATTATTAAAAATACCAAGCTATAAAATTTATATTTGGATATTTTATTTAACGTTTAAATTCATTTTTACAGAAAAAAAATACAAATTGAACATTTAAAAATATAATTTTATCTCATTTATGTAATATGAAATTTTCTTAAAATTAAGTTTGAATCAATTGAGATCAATGATACATATTTAAATAAAAAATTGCAACATATTTCAATAGTCACAATCCATAAAATTTTATTATTTAGTCAAAATATACAAATTCTCCGAAAAAGATTCATTTTTTATAAATAAATTATTACAAACCAGTATATTTCTCTACTGGTTATTAAGTTCAATAAAGAATGAATGCCCATTCTTAATATGATACATATTAAGAATTGTTTTTAAAATAATAGCATTAATTTATGTACAAAAAAAAATTAACTTAAAATAATAGTGAAAATTATTTGGACGTTCAGTTTACAATGTAATTGATAACAAATTTAATTACTTTACTAACATTTTAAATTGTATATTTAAAAGAAGAAAGAGCCTCTATATCAAAGCAATTACATTATTAAAGCTTATATGCGATACACTAAATAATCGGCTATAAAGCGTCATTGAATGTGTTTCTTTGTTATAGACAATGCTCAGTTCTACATGCGAATTACCTACAGATAAAGATAATGTTTGACATTCGAGGTTTCATTACATATTTAATAAATTAAAAAAAAAGAAACCGTGAAGAGAGAGAAGAAAAGTGTGCAGAAGGAATGAGCCTTCTTCGTCTAGAATCACTAAAGAGATAAAGTGCGTTTATACACTAATATTTTGAATAACCATTAATGGCTTACGCATAAATTTGATATTTTAATGTATTTGTGAAATGTCTAAAAAAATATATATGAAAAGAGAAAATAATGAATAAAATTGCGTATGATAATAATATTAATGATAAAATATAGCTTATTTTTTTTTTACAATGGGTGAATTTATATTAAATTAGAGATCTGTACACTATTATCTCTAAAAATATATATAAAATTTGTATTATATACACTGTCTATATATCGCATTTAATTTTTAACAATAATTTTTCCAAATCAAAAAGATCTATTTGAAATGTTTAGAAATCTGTCAGAAGTTTAACGTTTAACAATTATAAACAATTATAAATATTATAAAGTGAGTATTCTGTTATATGGTGTAACTGTCTTGAATAAACTTATTCTGTTTTAGGAAATTTTATATGCATGTAAAAACCTAGTATTTTGTTGAATACGTTATTGTGATTTATGAGGTGTTCTAAGATACTGCTTAATATATTTTATATTTTACTATTATTTATATTTGTTATTAACATAACAAATTATAAGAATAAAATTCGGAAATAAAATATTAGCGAATACAGATTTAGCTTCGATAGTTATAATATGAAATCTTATATTCATTCAAAATTGCATCTCTTATAATATTAAAAAATTATAGAAATAAACAGAATTTAATTAAATTTTAGTACACATTATTAAAATTTTAATAATTTTTTTATAAGTACAGTGTACGATTTATAAAATATTATTAATACATATTACAATGTACAAAGAAAATGTTAATATTCTAACTATTACTTACGATAAATTTAGGAAATTGAAGAATAAACCAAATCAAGATCAAGAGGAGATTTATAACAATTCGTTATATACGAAAATATAATACGTATAACAATATTTCGTGCAAATTTGGAACATTTATATTTTTTAAATGTTTTATTATTAGTAAAATATTTATTTCAGATAATATATATCTTAAATAATATGATTTTATTACGTAATAGATATTTTCAAAAATAAAAAATAAAATAAAAAAAACGATAATTACTATTCCTTTATATTAGTTACAATTTTCTTAATTATGTAATTTTTCAATAAGAATAATAGTTATATAAGTGAGAAGGTACTATTACCAATTTCTCTGTTCCTACTATACATAATATCGATAATGTAAATACATTATTATTAATTACTTTATTTATTATTTTGCAAGAGTAACTTTAATTCGATTTATCAACGGTACTTTCAAAAGTTATCCATATTAAATTTTGGATTTAATGTAAGTTAAATCGAAAACCTTTATAACAAACGAATGAGTATTGCGAACGCACTCTTTGGTATTGAATCATCTGATTGAGGAGTGAAAAATTCAACGTTGGACAAGAAGCCAATGAGTGCATGTTTGTGAACTGGGAGTGCCCATTATTAGCACAGTCGGTCGGGAATTGGTGGTGCAGGCATTGCACTCAAGCGACTTCGGGTTTATATATTTAGCACCTTTCGGTTAGAATAGGTGGATTGACGCGTTTCTTGCTATAACGTGCCCACGGCTCCATCGATTCCTGGCCAAGCGCCACCGCATCTCTTGCTTCGAGTTCGCTAAATAAATGTATTTAGATTACTAAACGGGAAAAATAGTTTTGGTACGAGGCACAAAGAAAAGAGTCAGAGATAAAAGGACGCATCTGAGTGTTATTCATCTTACGGGTGGTTGTCTCGTCGTTCGAATGCATTTTCATACACATTGTTTCAGATTTTAGAGGATAATTTCATCGGACCCCTGCTTTTAAAAGATTTATCTATTTGTTATGAATGTATTATGACTTCGAGAATTATATATAATTCTATGGTGGTACAAACTTTAAATTTCTTAAAGTTTGAAGTGGTATTTGATTTTAGAGATAAGCTCGCATGATTTGTCGTATCCTTTTAGAAATTAAATAAAATAGAAATAATAAAACAACCAAATTTGGTCTATATAATATGTAGTTATATTTTAGGCATTAATAATTGTTGAAGTACACCAATAATGTGTATGCACAGGAGTATAGAAGCGTAAAAGAAAGTCTGCTTCTTTTGACCTACGTTTCATTGCATCTGAAGCTGGACATCCGAGGGATTCTTAGATCGCCGTAAGCCACCAACAAGCACAGAAGCAAATTATATTTATCCACGTATGATTAATATCGAATATTTATAAATAAAATCTCTTTCAATTAAGCAAATATGTCGTTTAATCTTTTCTTTTAATAATAATTAAGCGCATACATTAATGCATTAATTATATAAAATTTCATTTGTATTATTGAAAAATTAAAAGCACGTTCAATTGACGCGGTACAAAAATTATATCATCGTTTAAATAATTTCTCATTTTATAATAAATAATTTCTTACGTATTATAGAATATATTGGAATATTACGAATTATGATAAAAATTAAAACATTTATAAAATGTGTATGTGAAATTCTGAGCAATTACGTATGAATATCACATGCGCGCGTGTGCGTTCACGAGGAAGAGGAGAGAGAAAGAGAGAGAGAGAGAGAGAGAGAGAGAGAGAGAGAGAATATCAGTGGGTTGAAGAAACTTTTACGCAAGATTTCTATTAGGAGTTATCTTTTATCAAAATTATCCATAGTGAATTTTATAAATACAAGTATAAACATCTTCAAGAGACTTTACTTTTTTTTACTCATATACTTTTTGCGTATTTTTATTACTGAACATATCACCAATCATGTTAAATATATAAAATTTAACGTGTTTAGGAAATTTAACTTTGAGAATAATGAATGATTTGATAGCTATGAAATCTTACCAAATTTTGAAGCTCGTGCATTGTGAATAAAATAGGACTTTCCATGTGCTCGCGGTTAAGCGACAGCACTATTGCATATTCTTAAGATTTTCGACATTACATTATAAAATTTTATGTCAGAATTAAAACGTTTGCTAGTTTGCATAATGTTTTCTCCTTCTCTATAGATTTCTTTTAATTATTCTTTTTGTCAAAAGTTTTATTTTTACCTTTATAACAATTAAGAACGTAGAATAAACATTTTTCAATAAAAAATGGATAATACGGAAAATAGAAAATGTGCATGAGATTAATCGTATAAATTTTTAATAGTGTATAAAATATATAAACGTTTATTTATACTAAATATCATTGAATCAATTGTTTTGAAATAACTAATATCGCATAATCTTCATATAAGAATCTATATCAACTAATTATATAATAATTAATTATCTTTAAGATTAAAGGTTTTTGATTTATCAATGTCCTTGTAAACTTTATATTTCATATAATATAATGCTAAATATAAGAAATGTGCAAAATTTAATTGCTTACGTTCAAGAAATTTAATTTACCTTGGTCATCATAAGAAAAAAATTATTAAAATAGTAAAACTAGAAACTAAATAGTAAAAATAATTCTAATAATAAGAATAATTATTATCAATTAGTTATTAGGATTTAGGCTTATTTATTACAATATAATTTTTTGTTGACATAAACGTCTCTCGAAAGATATGTAACTATTCACGCAATAATATGTAATATTGTGTAATATTTTCTACGATATGTGTATTACAATATTTTCTACAATATGTGTATTACAATATTTTCTACAATATATGTATTACAATATTTTCTACAATATGTGTATTACAATATTTTCTACAATATGTGTATTACAATATTTTCTACAATGTAATTATTTAATGCATGAAATGTTTTCTTTTAATATCATGACACGAGTCAAATATTCAAATTTTCTTCCGTCATTTACATATATGTAAAGTTTCGAGGCCATTTCATTTGGTTAATTAAAATACAATTTGTAAGTACATTTTAATATGTTTTTTAATAATTAATATTATAAATTATGTAACGCTCTCAAATTATTTTAAAAATACTATTTTGGTTGGGATTATAGTAAACTATATATTAATATTATAAAATATATTAAATTGTAAATTTGAAAATAGAGAATTGTTATAGCTATTTGATGAAGATGTATTTTTTCCAAAAAAAGAATTAATTTCTATCATATACGCTATATTCGATTATCGTTCGACAAATACCAGTTCTTTTTAAAATATCACTTATCAAAGAGATAAGTTCAAAAAGAATATTTTTGGAATAATGATTTCTTTGCCGCTTGATATCTACAAAGCTTAACCAATGTAATCTTCGATATAGAAATGCAATTCCAAAGTAGATAAATTACACGATAATTTATAAAAACAGAATTTTTTATTGGAAAAATTCTATTTACCGATGAGAGTAATTGAATTATGATGCCAATGAGTTACACAGATGAGCTTCTTGTGGATGTTTGACATTAAAAAACTAATATGACAACTAAACTTGATTGTAAATTATTATAAGTGAATTGCTATTAATAATATAAAGTAAATATTAAGTAATCTTAGGTGTATATATGTAAAGTTAATTTATAATACAAACAAATTTGCAAATAATTTCTCGAATTAATGAAAACGATTTAAATAATAGACTTAATCTAGTATTTTTTTAGTTATATTTTTTAGTCTTTCTCTGAAGAATTACAAAATGTATTTTAAGCAAAATGGTCGTGTACTGTAAAATTTTGTAAAATTTTGTTCTTTTTGTAAAAAAGAAAAAAAATTTTAATATATTTGCATTAAAAAATACTAACATATTTTACTAATATATCTAACTACATAGTTTAAACCGTTTTACATGTTTAATAAATAAAATACTCTACGAATTTGGATTTTCTCCTTGTCCAAATATGTTAAAATAAGCTGAATGATATCTTCGATTTCTGCTACGTGGATTTCTCAGCACAGCATTTATCAACACATTGATAAATGTTTTAAGTGAAAATACGCATTTCAACGCATAATTATCAACTCTTTCGTTTCTTTTAAGAAGATGATTAATAACCAATATACTTGTTATCTTTATTCGTTTTCCAATTTTATTTATTAATCCGATATTTTGCTGAATTGTCTTTGTGAAGCAGTTTGAAGCGGTCATTGTCAAAATATTAAGTATACTTTTTATTTTATCTGATACGAATGGAGTACGTTAACATTATAAACTGTATTAACGTAGCCACATGCAATTCAGTATGAACTGTTTAACACAGAAGAATAAATAACTAAATTACTTGTTAATATTTGTAAATCTGTAAAATTGATATGCAGTTTTTAGTACTGTATATTTTTATGCTTTTTACACTGCAATCTTATGGTACATATTTATATAATTTAATATATTATGTAAATATTTTACATAACGGATTGCTAGAAAATAGTCGATTTTACTTTAGAAACATATCATTTCTTTTAACAGTACAACATTATACTGGATTTTTTAATGAACACAACGAAACATGCGTGTCTATTCACAAGTTTGTAGCTATACCTATCTCAAATATATATACACGAGGTGCATATATAAATAAGCATTTTTTTTATATTCATAAAATATAAGCATTATAATATAATATTGTACAGTTCATAAAGTATAATACAAAAGTATGTCCTTAATTATAAATGGCAATCAAAATTCTTCTTGAAATAAAAAGTAGATTATTAAAATGTAATTGTAAAATTAATTTACTTTATACTCACAAAAAATGGAAAGATAATCGAAAAAATTATCTTGATACAGCGTTACATTTTTATTATAATTTAAACAAATGAAATTGGATGAATTAATTATATTTTTCAATCAATTCGGAATACAGTAACGTTCTAAGATAGAATACGTATGATTCTTATTATACATATAAATTTTCGAATTATAAATCTATGTAGAAAAGCAATGTATCATATAAAGGATTTTACATTTCTAGCTTTCAATTAGATGAATTAAGTAGTAATAATTAATTTGTTTTTATGAAATTTACTGTAATAATGAAAAGACTAAATAACAATTACAGATTAAGATAATCAATTTTATCATTTATATTTATTATTTTTCAATATAACACGTCTAAAACAAGTAAAAAATGATTGAACGTAATACGTGACAATGCGTATTGCTACATCACTTTATTTTACATTCCGAATAATACGACAAAAATAATTTACATACAAATATAATAATTATACAATACTAAGTGTTTATATGTTTATGAAAACTTTTGCGCTTTTTATTGTACTTATGTATGATACATATAATCGTAAAACTAAATTCTACGAATTTCTTATTTGCTGTTTATAATTACATGCCAAGTAAACCACCTGCACCTTATTTCGCGTTATATTGATTTTGAATAATTTTTCATCAAAGTGAAAGCTACTTACAGAGAGAGAGAGAGAGAGAGAGAGAGAGAGAGAGAGAGAGAGAGAGAGAGAGAGCGAGTGGCGCGGCGAGAGGGAGAGGGAGAGGGAGAGGGAGAGAGAGAGAGAGAAAGAGGATTTGACTGATAGATCCGATAGAGCACGTGTGTGTTTATTGGATCAGAGCGGTTATGACTGCTCTTTTAAAGAACGAAATAAAGGCTGCCTTCACTCTTTAGGGCCGGTATTCTCTGACGAGTTTTGTTTCTTCGTACATCATCTATTGTATATGCTCTCATCGCTTGTAAGTAAACAGGCGTAAACACATATCCGTGCGCACTTTTTTTGCCTCACAGCCGAAGAAAACGCAAAAACTAACTAGATCGAACAGCATGTCATATCCTCGACGAGATAATAGCACTGCCTCGACCTTATATCCACGTTATATCAAAGAAAACGAGCGAGCGACTGAGCGAGCGAGTGCATAAGAGACAGAGAGAGAAAATAGCCAGTAACGCAGTTTTCTGTATTGTATGAAAAGTGCGCGCACGATGCCTAATAAAATAATGGCCTGACTCGCGGACCTTCAATTTCTATTCGTTTAACTTCGCGGCTGTTGTACACAAGTGTGTTTTGTTTGTTACGCCTTAGCTGCGCTTTATTCGGAATGCGGGAAGCGAACCGTTCAAATGTCAACGACTAATCCGAATACGTTTGTCGTATGAACTTAAGGTCATTTGGCAGCGTTTTTCTCTCGATTCATTTCCTTTTTTGGGTTTTCGTTTCCCTATTTTTTTCCTTCTTTTACACTCCAATAAATTCATGCACGCTTGTAAATCATACGGATTCGCATCTCATCTAAAAACATTTATTTCTCATATATCTTTTCTGACCATTGTATTTTTATCGTATTTATTTTGACATTTTGCATTTTAAAATAAAGCTTCATAAAGACAGCAGAAGTTGATAGATATCTTATATCGATACTATTAGCTACACATGTTTGTTGTTTCTTATTAAAATGAATATTGAATTACGTTGAAACGATAATTTCAATAGAAGAAGGATTTTCACTTTCGATAAAATGCAAAAATAAAAATACATTTAAAAATTGGTGAGTGCTCTGCTTTGGAAATAATTGCTAGACTTCAAGAAATGTAGAATTAAGAGTCTGATATAGATACGATATTCTTGAAACGATCAACGATTGCACTATAAGGAAGTTATCGGGTAGTGTACTCCGTGCGTCTCTTAAAGTTATTGAATGTCGTATTTTGACGTCAGGCTTCAATCGCAAGACGTTCAATCGCTTCTCTGTTGATTTCTCTCAAAGCCGAAAATATGATGGAAATTTAAAATGAAAGTAGATAGTCATTTGTTCACATCGAACCAAGTAGCGAGAAATTATGCATTTACGGTATGCAAGTACGATAAGATAGCGTGAAATTGAAATAAATAGCAAGAACATTGCGCAGATACGTGGACGCGGCGATGTTTTATCGAGTACTAGGAATCAATAAAAAAAAAACCGTGATGCAATTGAAGTTCTTATTGGGTAACATATTCGCTGTACAGAATAATGGACGTACAATGAATAGTGGAGCAGTGCGTGTAAGTAAAGAAATTAAAGAAAAACTTTGTTTCTGCGTCGTTAACGCAAAGAGAGCGAGAAGAAATGAAGTACACGAAGAACAGGGGGTAGTGAGCGATGACCGGCATCGAGTGTCGATTATGCTTAGCGATAATAGCGGCTCCACGTGCGCGGTCGATTAAAGTTGACTGTCACGAGGCCTTCACTCACTCACCTTCTGAACAGACGATGCGTCGGAGAGTGCCCGCAGTTTCGGCTCGAGGTGTTTTGAGGAAGTTTCTTTTTTCTGGTTTTCGGTGTATCTCTGGTGCTTGGGTCGAACCACGGCAAAGTTGAGTCAAGAACTGTTGCTGCTGTGATCAATGCAGTTGCCGCTACTCTGCGACGTACGAGCGATATCTCGAGGAAGAGGTATGCGTATACCTACCGTAAATACTTCGCGTACGGACGACCCGCCGCAGTACAATGATAGTCGGGATGACAGCGGAAGGGAGAGGGAGTGGCGGAGAGGGAGAATGAGTCGAAAACGAAAAAGAGGGACCGATCGACGGTGGTTGCAGAGGAGGATGTTACTATAGTGTTCCCAGCGAACGTCAGCCACTTGACGACGTAAGAGCAACGAAGACGACTTTGCTAAGATTTGGCTTAGAAAGAAGAGCTCTCGTAAAAACAGCTGATGGAAAGAAATGAGAGTAAGGTGCGTGTGACAGCTGGAGAAGGGAGAAAACCAAAAGACGGACGTATGTGTTTGTGATCAGGAAGAAGAAATTTATTGCTTTATTTTAAACGGCTGCTCTTTGTGTTGTCAGCACTCGATGATGATTCATTTTCGTGATTGGCTGTAGCACAGCCAGTATTAGTGACTTTGTGTCATTATATATATTATATACTATATATTATATATTATGTCATTATATATATTGTGTCATTATATCTCTTAGCGATTTACAATGCTAAATTAATTTACATTTTCATTCATCGAACTTGTCGTTATGATATTTTATATGTTATGTTCGTTGCTTAAACATTTGTAATAACGTGTCGCAGTGTCGCGTCTATAATCACGTCATCACTTTACCATTAAATGTTGCGAAAAGAATTCCATAATCCAAGACAAAGGGACATACAGAAATAGTAAATTTTGGGAATTTATTTGTTTGCCGTGTTGTGCCGATACGAATACTATGCGTGAAAGTAGAAAAGAATTTATTCAAGTTAATTCCAATAAGATTCCACAATATAATTGGACAATTTTTCACAACTTCCACTGTTTTCTGCAAATCTAAGCCAAATCAATTAACCTCAAATATACGCATTTTTCCATTATCTAAATTTTAGAATATTAGGTCACGTATACATATTTATATTACCCTTATTTTAATTTATTTTATCTTTTATTACCCTATATTACCTTTTATTACCCTTCTTATTACTCGCATTCGTTATTCATGATAAAATACAGATCGTCGATAGATAAAATCTATTGAATTCTAAATAAAAAGAATGCTCGAAGTAATTGGAATTTCAAATGCCCATTTTAATCTTTTGAACCTGTCAGATGAGACTTTCATAATTTCATCGATATTATTAAAATTAGTTTTGTTTTGTTATTGTCTTTTATGGGGTTTAAATAGACCAACGAATCGGTATTAAACAAAATATTTTTTTTGTTTTTATGTATACCGTTGTAGAAGATGTGTGCGTCAGAAGTAATAGTAATAGATGTCAAAGATCTTCCAATCGTTACAAATAACAGTCTAGTTTCGTCGTTAATGATTAGTTAAGAAGTTCTACAAAGAAAGAAAAAATTAATACAAACTCTTCTCAATATAAGAACTAGTTTTAATTAGTACGGCGACGGTAGCGCTGTATATATATATATATATGAAATATAAATAATTTTGATTTCCAAAAATGGTAGAGGAGCATGTGCTATTAGCACCTGACACCCCTCATGAGAGGGTATAAAAAATCAACTGTTTTGCACATCGGCTTTTGTGAGCAAATCCAAGTAACGTCGTTATCAAAAGTTTTAATACCAAATTTTAATTTTAATTTTAAACACACTGTTGCTGCACTTACGCATTGATAAAAACGATTACAGCTATTAAGATCAGCAGCACAATTTGCGTGTTTGTAGGCAAGCGAGGACGGTTGCTTTAAATATATATACGACATCGAGGCGCTGAAGAAAAAGAGGAAGATACACGTGGGGAATGGGCGTTCTACCCGATGACGAGGGTCCAAACAAGCTCATACGGAGAGAAGCAAAGCGAAAGCCTCGGAAGAGTACATTGACACGAGCGCGTCCTCATCTCGGCGCATCATCGATGATAACGACCCCGATTCTTAAAAGGCCGATTGGTTACACTAACAAAATGTCGCACGCTTCTTTAATTTACGGGCACATATGCGCGAGATGCGCGAAAAAAGATGTACGAAAATGTTAAGTGCGCGAAGTTACTCCCCCTTTCTTTGCGTATACCGTCAACATCACACGCATCCGCGATAGTCGCGTATGCCGCCACAGTCTCAATGATGTTGGTACTAATTTTACACGCCGAGGACAACATTGGCGACACTGGTGTCACGCACTAGCGCTCCAACAAAAATAAACCGCTAATTCTGAGATCTTTTATAGTTTTATGGCAATTCTTTATTAAGTGTTCGGTCCTCGCCTGCTACGCAACTAATCTACCTTATCTTGATGAAATAGCGACTAAATAATTGCCTCTTGATATTATTTTTTAATTTTAGTTTTAGAGATATTTATCATTTATATGTACGCATACAAAATATATAAATTACTAGCTTAACCAAAAGATCCGAATAATAATTATATACCTTATAATAATCGATACCTTACCATACATGTGTTAGCTACGTAAATTAAAACAGAATTTTAATAAAAGATTAAAGCTTTCGCATAGCAACTGAGAAATTATTATTCAAAGTAAATAATAGATTGAATATTGACAGTTATTACAAAAATTTGATTAATTTACAGCTACAACTTTTCAATAATTCGAATGTATTTAGGTCTGAATACCTACAGATTTTACTCTTTTAAATAATCGAACAAAACATTTGTTATAAATTTATCTTATTAAGAATTTAAATATGATTTATTGTGAACGTATAATAATAATTTATCATAGACTTTTAAAAATAATATATAAATTTTGTAAAAAATAAAAATAAATATTTGATCAAAAAAATGTCTGACGAGAATGAACTTTGTATAAAAAGTTCATGTTTACATTAAATTTTCATCATAAGCTGCTGAGTTGCTAATCGTCTTTTAATTCGCGTTATGGGAATTCGTCTTTACTATTTCTGTACTTGAAATTAGTGTAGTTACTCGTTACGACATATTTAAGGCGATGCCTGATAATTGTATTCTTGTAAAAATTAAGTCATTTTCTATAAACTTATACATTACAACAAATTACTTCTATCTCAGAAGAAGAAGTATGTGCTTTAGTTTATTTCTTTTTATTCTATTGTTTTATCGTACATTGCGTCATTTTTGGAGGATGCGAGAAGAGTTCTACATAATTATTATAAATTATTTATTACTCAAATTTGTATCCCTTTAATTTACGTTACTCTTAACATTTTATTTAACTTTGAAGTATTAAATTTCGTTACAATAATTAGTTTTATTAGTTCTTACGAGACTTCTAAAAGCATGTGATACCATTATGAATTATTAATAATTCTCTGATTCTTAAACAGGAAGTTACAGTAGAAGAGAAAAATAAAATCCAGATATCCTATTACGTTGCAGAAACAAGTATCACTTGTAACAAGGTGAAGGCAACACATAAGTTTACGTAATGCATTAATATACATGTAATGTTTCCGTGAAATAATACTACACCCTTTAATCTTAATTGCAAAATGGAATTATTCGTGTATATTGACCCAAATTTATTACCGATTATTACAGAGATAAATTATGATTATTCGATATGAATTAAAGTCTATACTTAAATATTTAAGGGATATTTTTTTAGAAGTTAATGGATCTCACTTGATTGCGTATTTGTATAGGAATTATCCTAGTTATTAAAATGATTAACAGAAATAAATTCTATTTTCCTAGGATTTAAATATCTAGGATCGATTTACTAGCTGTAGATAGTAATATTTTTAAGATATAAAAAGGAAGACGAGGTTTCGACTTTTGAAAATGTTGCTAAATCATTATCCGAAAAAATTCTTTAAAGTAAGTGCTTTCTTTGTTTACAATAAGATTTTTACAATAAGTTATTTGTTTACAATAAGGTAAAAAATCTTCATATTTTGAACTAATATTTGTATTGACAATTTTTTCCTAATATAGTTAATATAGCTTTGTTGTCAAGGTGAGATACGTTACTTACTTTATAAACAATTAAATTTTCATAATAGGACAAGATATATTTTTGAAAAATCATTTTTTATTGATGATTATTTTTTTCAAACAATTATTTTTATTACCACATTTTTTCTGATCTTAGTGGTTTTAAATATATTAATATTTATAAGTCACAGTATTATCAACTCATTAAAAGCTTAAATATTAATCAATTATTTGAAATTTGAAAAGCCACAATATCTTCCTAGACGTTGTATCAATGAAAAATCTTTATATTAGAATTACCTTCCTTCGGAGAGATAAGATGTTTGTAAAGAATATTAAGGCAGAGTAAATAGGCATAATAATTCTCCATTCTACTTTATAAAACCCTTGAACCATTCTGAGATGTATCTACACGGAAATATTGCAATTGAATCTATCCGAGGAGTAAGTATAATCTCGAACTTAAGTCTTTTCTAAATTCGAGCTAAAAATATGTTCATTTGTAAAAGCGATCGAATTTCACAATTAATCAAATTGCTTCATTCATGTAATAAAAGCTTTCATTTTAAGTTATCACTATTTTCTATCTACTTAATAATATACTCAGTTATTTTTGTATTTTCTTCAAAACAAAACTCAGCAAAAGTCTTTGAATTATAATTAAAAAATGCGCAGTAGATGGAACACGTTTGCGAAATTAATGTAAGAATTAAATTTGTTTGTGTTTATAAAAATTATAAATTTTATTTTGATTTTTTCTCCAGTAATAAAAGATCAATATTCATCCTCGATGAATGATGAAAATGATGAAAATATATGATAATGATGAAAATATCGGTACTGTACTCAAAAAGTTAGCAAACTTATAAAAATAATGCTAATCTTGAAAATATTGATGATCACCATCGCAAGCTATGCCTGCTAATAATTTTATTAGTAATGAATATACATTTACAATAATTGTTTGATGAAAATTGAGTCTAGATTTAATCAACCAAGATTATGTGCATATATTCAAACAATTTACAATTTGTTACTGCTGGTGAATTCTTTCTTTTGCGAAACTGAGTATTTCAATGATGGTGTGTTCGATATATATTTTAATATTTGATCATTTTCGATCATTAAATTATATGTCATTATTCATTTTATTTAATATATACTTGAAAATTTCAGTTACACAAAATAGATATTTGGTATACATTAGTCTAGGTAATAATGCATTTGATAGCCTGCGAAGTACTGGAAAAATGCGGTCACTATACACTACCAGAAAAGAAGAAGGAAAGACGCAGAATCATGTGTTTTAAGCTAAAGATACTATCACGATGACGACTTGCGTAAAGGTCTTCTTGACATGACCTTTAATTCATCTAGATTTCTTAATTCTTTTTGCACGTCTCAAATACGTATATTTTTTGCAACGCATATTCGCATTGCAACTTCGTAACCGTAAGGTACAAGGTACTATTTGCGTTGTGTACATTAAACTTAACAAAATTAATAATAACATTATTAGTACATAAAAATCATATGCAACAAATAATGTAAATAAAATCTTTACTAACAGATGTAGTTTAGAGTTATAGTTTGAAAAGATGACATATCAGTATTAAATTTAAGAAATCGAGCTTGTTATCCAATGTTATTTACTTGTTATCCAACATAATGTAATTTTCAACGTGGACAATTCATTTTCATTCATTTTTTCTTACTTGTTATCAGATATTTCAATGAAAACTTTTTCGTCGATATTTTTGATAATCTTGTACATATGAAATGAAAGTTTTCACTCACTTTATGAAACTTCATTCTTTTTATAATACGATTTAAAGATTAATTTATACGAACGAACATTGTGATGTATTTTGAGAAACGAAATTTAATGATAAATTAAGTAATTTAATAATCGTTACGTTTATTTTTATTTTAGAATGAGTACAAAATATAATACATAAAAAGAATTTTAAAATGTATTTATATCAGACAATTGTTGATTTCTATTAATAATCTATACGTCAATGTATGTTATTATTACGGTTTGAATCTTTCAGATATATAACAAGATATCTTTAACTCAAAGTTTAGTAAAAATATTTCAAAAATAGATAAAAAATCGAAGACAATCAGTGATTGCACTACATACATTTAAACTCACTATTGAAAGATGAAATCTTGCGATTTTGACGTGTGGAAACGTTTAAACGACTTTAAAATCATTTATAATATTATGTATTTAAAAATAATAATAACTTATACTGTTTGATGAGTTTAAATTAATTTCAATTTAGCATTTTACGTAGAAAATATTTTATCTTGTCATTAAAAATTAGTAAGTCGAATATACAAATAAACACAGGTATAAAAGTTATCGTTGTAAATAGCAAAAGTTAATTATAAAAATAGGTGCTTACTATCGAATTAAATTTGAATAAAATTGAAATTCATTAAAGTGAAACTTTCAATATTTAGGATAATCTAAATACACAATTAAAATTTTTTGTACATCTCTTTCTCTTTTTGAATTATAAGGAAAAAAATCTTTTTTAAAAAACAACATAATGTGTGAATTTTGAATATAAATTTTACATAATCCTTTTACATTATAGTTGAATAAAATTAAAATAAATTTGCAATACTTCATTTTTTTAGATACCTCATACAATTTTATTTAACTAAGAACAGACTCTTGAGAAATACAATTTATAAACCAAAATTCTATTATAAGGTAAAAAATTAATTTGATTATTTATTTACTAGTCAGCTAATCCGGAAAATGTAATTTGTATTTGCATTTTATACTTTTTTCGTGGTATCTTTGAATATCATATTTATTTTGAACAAAAAAATTATATGTTAAATTTAATACTCATGTACATTTGTAATCTGCTTATTAAAGAAACTAATATACCTCTTCTTAAATTTTTAAAGTCTAAAATAAACTTGAAATGTTCTTCAAATATGACTTATAAAAAAAAACAAAGTTTTTATACTAAACCATTTTTAAAATTGTATAATTTTGTACTTAGCTATTTAAATACTTATCTGCAATTTTAAATTAAAAGATTTAAATTATTTTGAAATTAACGATTTTAAAAATTTGAAAGCCAAGTAACATTAAGTACATAAAATAGAATTTATACACATAGTTTTATATAAACATATTAAAAATTTTATGCGTGCTGATTAAAAAGTAATTTCAGAGTTTTGTACGCATATGATTATCATAAGTATTATAAAATATAACTATGAATGAAATATATAAAAATTTTTATAAGTCTTATATTCACTTCTAATCATTTAATAACGTTTGAATCACAAATTGTTAATATTTTTAAAATATTTATCAAAACTTCAATGTATAAAAGCTCAATATATATCAGAACATAATAGATATGAATAATGCGCAATTTGAACATTTTCTAGGAATATATTTTTCATGAATTCTGAATTATTAGAATATATGTCATTAAATACATATGTCATTAAGATAAAAACGAAAGAAATTAAGCATTCAAACTTTTAAAGTAGTAGGCAAATGATTAGAATAGCGCCTGAAAGTTAAAATGCGTTTTTCTTCAAAGAATTATCTTTTTGAAATAAAATTGATAACTTAAAATTGCATTAATTTAGCTATTAATAATTGACTACTTAGAAAATAACTCTTATGCAACTCTAATGCAAACTAAAATAAAGTGAATAATCGTGAAATTTCAATTGCATATTTCAGATCACTAATTTTCATGAAGAATACTATATCTTTAAGTACTTTCGTCTTTTAATATTTTATATTTTCATGTTTATTTTTTTTATTTCTTATTTTTTTTATTTTTTATTTTTTACCAAAATAATTGAATTTAAAAAAATTAACAATGTTTTTCTTGTTTTACATGATCACATAGTTATCAGTTGCGATCACTACAGCCGGTTTTTGTTTTAGAACATTCACATTTTGTATTATTAAGATTATTAATATTTTTTGAGATTAATATTTTCAATTTTATGTATTTTTAAAGAATTTATAAGTGAATTTAAAAGTATTTTGAAAGTACTAAACTACAAAAACCTAAATAAGTTACATATGTATGCATACTTTTTTACTGTCCATAAAGATTATTACACTTTATTAACTTTATTCTGGATAAGAGCATTATATGAAAATTGTAAAGTATATTTTTAGAAATATGAATATATTAAATATGTTTTTTAATTTTCATAAATCATTTTTAATGATAGCTTTGTATTAATACTAATTATAATGTCTCGTAATAAATAAACATGTACTTAAAATATAATCATTTATAATGATTTTAAGTTTTCGTATTTAAAATATTAGTGAAAGAGAAAAATAGACTTTTATGTAATGTACTTTCATGCAAAGAATACTTACTTACCTGACATGAATATGACCTAAGTGTCTAAATTAATTTAAAGAAATTTGAATTTGCAGATTGTATAAAGAAAAATCATATCATTTTATAACAAACATAGTTATATTAATAAGAATTGCGATTCTATTGATTTCGGAACTGATTTGTTTACGTCATTAATTAATATTTTGTATTTTATGTGACAAATTAATATTATAAGAATAGTGTTGGATAAAAAATAAAGTATATCATTATATATTTTTATATATGTTTTATAAACTGTATAATATGCGTTGGCACGCAACACTGTTAAAAAGTTTATTATGAAAACTATAGTTGAATTACTATTATAATGAAATATGTAAATTTCCAAGACATAGTGCTTTTTTTTATTCTAAAAATATTCATTTTACGTACATAATATTGATGCTAATATTTTTAAAATATCTAAAAAAAAATAGTTAATAGCAATTTATATTTTAATATTTATATTTAAATTTAATCAAATAAAATCAATTAAATTCTCTATTTCATAAATTTCATAGATTGTCAAAACTTCGAATAGGATATATAACAATAACTAAAGACCATATAGACCTAAAAGGTATACTTAAAATCTAAGTCATATTAAAAAATGAATCTTTGATAGTACGGTTTCTCAAGATATAAGCATATTAACTGAAGAATGCTTCGGTTTTTATTCATCAACAAAGCAAAGTACAAAAATTACTATTAATAATTGTTACTTGATAGTATTTGAAAGTAAAGATGATTTTTAAAATTATTTAATACTCGCTTTTAATTGCATTAGTGACTCATCATTACGAATATTAAAAAAATGTACTGCTAAATTTTCGTATGTGGAAGTGATTGCAGAGATCAGCAAATATCATGAAAAATAATGATGAAATTTTTGTATTTCAAATTGGCTCCTACTTTATTTTTCGCTATATATTTTATCAATGCATAGCAACAACAACGAATATTCATATTTTAATAAAGTCGTGATTTCGATAAGAAATTTACACGTAAATAATTTTATATCGGAAGTAGGAAATGTGATTGATGTATAATGGATTTAAAGACAATTCAGAAGTTTTCAATTAGTCAATTTTAGCATATGTTAATATTTGTATATATTCAAATTAATATAAATTATTGATTAGACTTTAAATAAGAGTTCTAAAAAGATCATAATTTATATTCCTTGAATATGGAATCAGCAAAATAAAGCAGTGGCTTTCTCGGTTAATCTTTTATATGCTAAAATAGTAATTAGAAAGAGTTTCCATTTAATTAAATTGCAATCAATTTTATAACCATTATTTACACCAGTTAAATAAAATATTATAATCAACTACATTATGCAAAAAATTGATCTTTTACAAGATATGAATTCATTCAAGACACAAAAATTATTCAGCTACATGTATTTAGAGAAATTAGCAAGCAAGAATACGGAATTTACCTAAAGATTATATCATTATGTATGCATAAAAAAATTAAAAAATATTTTGTGTTAAATCGGATGAAGACTTGCAAGAGTGGTTAACCTTTCGCATCTGGAATAATGCGAAGCTGATATATCACTAAAATACAAAATTGTGAGGATACATCGATTAAACATCAGATAACTATACGATTCGCTGTTATTTTAGACCTTTTCTAAAAGCAATAAATTTATCGTAAGTTTCGTAAATGTAATTAATTCAGCCATCCACGTTACTTATTAACTTCTAAGGTAAGGTCGGTTCTTTATAACCTTATGAACGAGTCCAGTGGATCGATCGCGTAAGAACTGTATACACGTGTAAGTTCGTCCTACGAAATACTCCTCACTCTCGCTTCGAAATCCCACACAGATGATATAAAAGAAAAAAGAAATAGGAAATATTTCCATGTAAGTGAGAAGATTAATCCGACTGAAAGTATAATTAAAATATGTATGAGTTATAATATATACACATGTAGTATTTAGTTCAAAAAAGATTTCTTGCTCCTTGAGATACATATATATTCCAAAATTGTCGCAAATTATTAATGTTGTTTTTTTAAGAAATTTTTGATAACTGAATGGAAACTATGTATTAGTTTGACTAAAAAAAATTCAGAAGAATAAATTAATTTTAAAGTTGATATATTCTGCATTATTATAAATTATCTAAATATGCTTTACGCGATTTAAAATAATTGACATAAAAAACCATTTTGTAATTATTTTTCTTTCATTATTAAATACTGACATTATAATTTTTTCGGTTAATAAAAGTGTTTTTGTTATTCTTTGAATTTATTAACCTTGTGTCATCCTCGTAACTACATTTATACCTACTATACCCTTTAAACAAGATCTCAATTAAAATAACATTATTAAAAATAATTTGAACTTGTAGCCAAATTTAAAGTATAAGTTATTAAAAACAATAAATGCACCATCATTGTCGTATTTATAACAATAATTGGTTATTCGTCGATTGGTTATAAAGCTTTAAAAATCCTAAAAATCAAGATTTGTTAGGAGTAAAAATGAAAGTTGCATTTTATGTCAATAAATTCTATTTCTTCAATGTGATAACTAAGAACTATGATATATAATCTTCATTCTGAATAAAAAGAATGTTTTGGGCTTATTGTAATAAAACTTTCTAAAACTAAGCAATTAACATTACGTCATATTTTTTTGTATTTGATTGAACCAATACATAGGATTAAAAAAATGAAATTGTTAATGAGTGTAACTAAAATTATTTGGTTAATGGTTACAGAAATTCATGATTTAATTGGTCATCTGGCGCCATCTCTCTGACACTTAGGCGAAGTGAATACTAATTTCGAATGGAAAACAGTATAAGCCACACTATATATTAAATTATATCGATAATATTTTTAAAATGATTAATATAAGTAAAATTTTAATAATGTTGAGTATTAAACTCTTTGTGTGTGTGTGTGTTTGTGTTCTTAAATAATAATTTGGACTTCGATTTAAAGTCCGCGTGGCGTTCTTTCTTGCCGAATCAACGAAGCAATAATTTGATATAACAAATAAATCCATTGCATGCGCAAGACATTAAGTTGATTTAAGTCTCTTTTCTTCTCATAAGGTGGATGAAACTCTTTCAAGACTTATTACTCTGTTTTGATGTTCATTGTTCGGGATCAATTAAAACAGAAAGACGTAACCATCAAAAGCCTCCCTTATTGTTTTTCAAAATAGAATATAACATAATGTCAAATTTTTAGTCTAAGAATATGTCCTAGAAAGACAGAATTTCGATAAATCTGCTTTTGTCAGCCACGCAATTAAGATCATTCTCTTAAACGTGCTATTAAATACTTAAGATTGTATTATATTGCTACTAGATGTATTAAGTGTTTACATATAAAAGATCCTTCTATGATTTTGTGAGCTAGATAACTATAGCATTTATAAATAATGTGAACAAATTTAAATAAAAGTAGAGCAGCTTTAGTGTAGAACTTTGTATTCTTATTCTACAAATCACGGACATTAACAAACTGTATTAAATTAGTACACGCCATTGAATGATTCATTTACAATCAGAGACGCATCCTATAAATGACAGAGTGACTCATTTTATTATATTAATAAAAGTTTCAAGAGACTAATAACAACAACAACAACAGCATAATAATAATAATTTATGTTTATATAATTATATAATATATTTATAAATTTATGTAATACTTATATAAATAAATATTATTATTATTATGACGACGGCAATGATAGCAATAACAACGATAATAACAAAAACGAAATGAAATATTAGTAAATTGTATTTATCGATGTACGGAATGTACATTAACAGTTAATTTCACAATTAAAAAATTACATATTAAGTACTTGTATTTTATCTATCATTGAATTTGTTGAATAATTATACATGTTTCTTTTAATATAAGCTATAACTGGAAGTAATAATCATTAAATGACTTTGTTTTAAAATTATTAGATTATTCGAGACTTTCCTTGATAAAAAAGCTATTCGTACATTTAGTTAAATCTAGCACGCGAACGCAATGTTGTTGGTCTTTTGACTATTGCGACACACACATTTTATAATTGATGGATAGTTTAATCTTTGGTGTAAGCAATTAAACAAAATATCTATCATAGATAAGAGAATATTATGACATGATTTAATTTAAAAAAATAATTAGACCTATTTATTAAATAAATTCTTTTAGCTTTCATTTTAATTTTATTGATCAGTCTAATAAATTATACATTTTTAATTAATATAAAGAAAAGTAATTTAGTAATTTCCATTCGTGACTCATTCTATCTTCGAGATATAAGAGCGTACGTAAGTGTAGTGATGTTTTAAAAAAAATCTATTGAATCAGAAAATTGTAACCAAATTTTTTTTACATATACATGAAAGTGTGAAGAAATATTCTTTTTGTATTTTTTTATATGATTATTCATTTTTTACGTTTTAAGTCCGTGTAAAATTTAATAATTTTGGAAAATTTTACATATTAACTTTTGCAAGAATATTAAAAATGTAAAATAAGAAGATTCGTTCCTGCTTTATTTGTATGAAAATATTAATTGATAAAAATACGTTAAGCATGTCAGTTTAAGAATGAAACATTGTACATTTTGAGTACTAATGTATTGTTTACAATTCAAATTAACAATAATTTTAATTATATTTTTAATTTATAATAGCAGTATCATACCGTTATTTCTCAGCTTTTACTATCGTGTACCTTTTTCCTGTAATGTTTTAAGCTATTTAAGTTAAAAAAATACTCAAATTTAGTTTCATATTAAATATTTATTAAAATTTACATGTGATTCAGCTTTAATACAAATTCATTTTTTGTAAGTGTATGAAATATTATTGCACTTAAGTACTTTTTATGTAAGAGTATACAGTAGTCGACTCTTGCAAAATTATTATACTTCTGATATATATTAAGAATTTATATAAAATTTTATGAGTTACTTAATCATCATTAAATTAATAAATTTCAAATATAATATTTTTGACTACATTTATAATTTTATTGCTACTAGCACACAGTATCAGTGCTTCTTCTATTAAACTTTATTATTTTGTTTAAACGCACTCGACATAAGACTTAATAATGCGTAAATATTAAGAGTTTTATAAAGTAATTTCAAAACATTAAACATTTATTTTTTATTTTTTAATATTATTAGCAGCTTCAGCTTTTCGTGCGTCATGATTTTTCTGTCAGAGTAACAGACCTTTTGCAATTATTTTTCATTTTTCATTTTTTTAATGAACTCATTATTTGTAAGAATAATAAATATAATAAAGAATTAATTTTTTCTTGAGTATTTCTCTTTTTTATTTTTTCAGTTTTCCGAGTTTTTCAAAATTCTTTTTGATTTTTATAGTAACATGTTAATATATTTTTTATGTCATAAATATACTATTTCTTGTTAATTGATGAATAATTATAACATTAAAAATTACGTAATATGAACGTGGTAAAAAAATGATAATCTATCTAATTTTAATAATTCCATCTGTGTAGATTTTACAAGAAAACACGTATAAATATTGAATAAATATATATGTACATAGAACGAATATTCTTATTTTATTTATGAATATGACAAATATTATATTAAAAGAACTTTTTTAAACGAACAATTTTTTAATTTACAAATGATAATTCATTCTAATAATATATTGGAATATAATTTTAAAATATCTCAAAGTAAATTATGAAATTTCTACACTAACTGATATAAAAGCAAGTTATGTACATAATGTTAATAAAATAATTGATGAATTTACTATTTTCATTAAACATTTTTTTTCAGTATTGAACTTTAAATTCTGTCCAAAAACATGACTAGTTTTCATTTGATCAACTTTTGCAATATTAAATGTAAGATTATTATTTACTCGATTGTTTATATTGCAAAATAGTTCTAAATACGATGATTACCATTTGAATATTAAAAATGAATCTTTTCTGTTTTTAAATAATCTGTTAAATAATTTTATGTTTTCCATTCAATCCAATTTATTAGTGCTTATTTTGATAAATTAATTAGTATAATTTACGCAGTAAAAATTGAAAAGAAATTTTAGAAATTATGTTAGTTCATTATCCGTACACAAGAAAATCAAATGATTTTTTATATGTTTAAATGTTATATATCTATATTATATATGTAGATGTTATATTATATTTATATTTTTTATATCTTTATACGTTAGCGATACACTTTTAACTCATTAAAATTTAACCCATCTAAAATTCTATTATTTTTAATACATGCACTCTGAAGTATAGTCCATTTGAAATGTTGAAAACAAAATAATCGAAAGTCTATATAGTTCACAAACATTTAGGTTTAAAATTATTAAATGGATATTTTGCCTCAAAATTAAGAAGTTTTAATTTGAGTTATAAATTAATAATTCCGTACAGATAGTTAAAAGTTAAGATGCCTAATCGTAGAAGTGGTAGTTCTGGTAGATCAATGTCAACAAAAGCTGCTAGAAAACCTCAACGTCCTCCTCCTCCTACTCCTCCTGCTAAGCTGCCGCCGAAAAAAGGGTACATATATATCATTACAGAAATTATCTATTTGAATTTATCCGCTTTTTAGTTTTGTCCATAAAGATGCGGCAAATTTAAATATTCCCTGAAAGAAGCTTTACGTGCACATAAAAATTTCACTTTAACTTTATCATAGCCTACAACAACTCAATGAATTGTGTATATAGATAAATATGCATATATAGATCATTAAATTAATAATTATTGGAAAAGAATAGCACGTTGCACTTTTAGGTTGAGATTTCGAAAAGTTCTTTAGATGTTTGTCTAGTATCATTTTTCAAATAGATAATATCGTAAAAGAAATATTACGTGATACATAGTATTCTGTATCATATGCGTCTTTTTTGTATTTTTGGACTCATTTTGTAAATGATTGCATCAATTGTTGCAATTGCAATAAGGCATGTTAGTTTGTTGCGCAAATTAAATATGCGAATTGCGACATAAAACGAAACAGACTGAAGTGCGTCAAATACTGCTATACTACGTACTTCGTGCGGTGCCACGTCACTTCTGGTCATTTTTTAAACAGATTCAGGCAACCAATCAAAATTGAGTTGGTGCCCCTCTGACATCTCATTTATCGCTTGTTCGCTCAATAACGTCTCATCTTGCCGGAAGTGAAAGCAAGCTTCAGAAAGGCAAAAGGAAGATATAACATACACACGAATTCAGTCATAAGTTGAAGCTCGATAATACATAAGATATATACATTGCGATCAGAATTTTATAAGTTTTGTGTTGTTAACAAAAAAGGTGAACATAATGCCACGACGTGGACGATCCGGACCTCCACCAAGGACGTAAGTACAGAATTTTTTTGCGTATTACCAGAATTCTAAGCAAGACGAGGCTAGTAATTACATTACTAGAATATTCCTGTTAGTTACGTAATAGTCACGCTCATTTGCCTTTATAATAAAATATATAGCTATAAGAACCTCAAAATTCATATTAATAATTTGTAAAAAACGAGATTGATTATAAAATGTACAATTTTTTTACATAAAGGGAGCTTTTCTGGTAGAGATCAGTCTTAATCGATCGACATCTAATATTTTTATTCATCGAATTCCATCATAAATTTCAACAATTTTAGATTTTTGCGTTATACCAAACAATAAAATGGAGTGATTATTCAAAATACTTATCGTACAACTATAATAGTCATTTTTAATTTTAGTGTCAGACCTGCAGCAGTACCATCACGTCATGTTAAGGCACCAGCTCCAACAGCAGCCTCAACACCTATGGTTGCTCAGCCTCAGCAGCCTTCATTAATGGGACAAATGGCTGCTACTGCTGGTGGTGTTGCAATTGGTTCTGCAGTTGGCCATACTATTGGTAGTGCCATTACTGGTATGTTTGGTGGAAGTTCTAGCCAACAGGAGGCAGTCGCCCCAATGGCAGCTGCACCGTTATCAGCACAGGCTACTGTTCCTGGACAATCATCTGGAGCTTGTGCTTGGGAAATTAAACAATTCTTGGAATGTGCTCAGAATCAGTCAGATTTGACTTTATGCGAAGGCTTTAATGAAGCCATTCGTCAATGCAAAATGTCCAACAGTAAGTGTACAATTATAATATTATGACTTATGTTTAATTTTTCAAGTTGAGAATAGATATTGTATGTATTGTGTAACATTTTGATTATTAGAAAATATTTTTTTGTTTCAGACATAGCACTGTAATCAAATTAAGAGTAGCTGCTGATTTCAATTATTAAATAGATGTC
The DNA here is from genome assembly GCA_018907045.1 of Wiebesia pumilae. Lineage (NCBI taxonomy): Eukaryota > Metazoa > Arthropoda > Insecta > Hymenoptera > Agaonidae > Wiebesia > Wiebesia pumilae. Next base: position 3,496,951 of record JACCHZ010000105.1, on the reverse strand, counting down.
TTTGTGATGAGAAGAAGTATGACAAAATTATTCAGTTTATAATTTTATATATGTAGTACTGATTATTTTTATGTGTTATATGTATACCAGTGCTATAAATTGATAAAAAGCAGAAATAAAATAGTTGCTAATTATAATCTAGTGTTCTTATTTATACATAAATTTTAACAATAAAATTCATTTAATAAAATGTAAATAAAATTTATTTTATAGTAAATAAAAATTGATGATATTTTTGAAAGTACATTTTCATTTTTACATAAAAATTACATGTAAGTGAAGATTAATATTATTTTCCTGACTTAATTAAGTAGGCATTAAACCACAATAAAATAATCTTATTTTTAAAAATCGAATTTTTGTGTAAAAATGATTTGATTGACGTAAATTAATGTAATGAATTTAATCAAGTATACATATTATTTTACATAATAAATTGAATATCAATTGCTTTTAAATAAAAAATAAATAAACTTGTAAATTGATATATTAAATAAAGTACTATTTGTTTTCATATAAGTTATAAGAAATATTTTTCTATAAAATATTCTTTAAATTTAATTATATTTTATGAATGTTTTATCATTTTTATAAATATCAATTATAGTAGTATGTTAAATATCTGTAATTCTTTTTCTTGAATATATGGATGATGTAGAACATTATACTTTATTTTATTTTTACTCAAGTTTTGAGAAATAATTATGATGCGAGTCATACATAATCACACTTGTTAAGAAAATTTATTTATACAAAAATGTCATTATGATCTTATTTATTTAACATTCAATCGTTGTTAATGTGAAATTTTCAACATTATAGGGGTGATCTTGTTATTATTCAACCAGCACCTCGACAATCTGGTATTCTGAGTACTTTCGCAGGGACTGCAGCTGGTGTTGCTGCGGTACAGTAAATAAATTTAATTAAGTTAACCCTTTCTAAGATCAAATTTCATAACAAAAAATTTTATAGGGTACAGTTATTGGTGATAAGTTGACAGGAAAAAATGAGCCTGATTCTTCAGCATCAGCACATGCTGCGGATGCAACGCCATCTGCACCCTGCCAATTTGAAGAGCAACAGCTTCTTGTTTGTGCTCAAAATCAACCACAATTGCAAGTTTGTGAATCTTATAAACAGGCTTGGATTGATTGTAAACGTAGATATAGTATGTGAAATTTTTAATTCATTAAACAAATCAGCAAGGCTAATTGGATCAATATTGTAACTTTATAGTGAGAAAATTGATACAGATACTTGGTATTTTAAAATCAACCACAAAAAAACTTCTAGCACAAAGGTATTTGTAATGACTTGTTTTATTTTTTTTATAAAATAACACCATAATATTATATTTGTGTAATAATGTAATATAATTTGTCTCAATTTAATTAAATTTTTTTGTTTGTTTAAAAATCTCAGATATTTGCAAATTAATTAAAATATATATTTACATATTGATATATTTATAATTGTTCAGAAGATAATAAGATTTATTATTTGTAAGAATTAAAATAAATAAAACCAATAAAAATTTAATTTTTTTTTTCAAAAATTTTATAAAACCTTATAATAATATAAAAAATTAATTTTTAAATACTGATAAATAATGTATTTTCAGTTTTTAAATTAAATATACATAGCCAGAAATACATCATTGTTACCTATTTGAAATAAATATAAAAAATACACAAATGTATTTATTATACAAATGATCAGTAAAACATAAAATAGTTACACATGTGTTTATTTTTAAGATGTCACTGTAGTAAATTTAAAGATCCATATATCCTTCTTGATTTGATAAAAAAATAATTACATAATGAAGTAGTTTACAATTTAAAAATATTAAATATTTGTAATTTATATTTGACTTCATTCCAGATCTAACATAAGTACAAATCAAAAACGACGAAAAGAATTGCACCATGACAAAAATCATACAATATTCGAGAAAATCTGTAATAAAGTCAAATTTTTTATCTACATTGTACTTGTTCTAATTATTTTACTTAGGTACTTTAAATTGAATTTTTTACATGTGATTAAATACCCTCCAGTATACAACAGATTTTATCAACTTAACGCGATTTTCGAAACGAACCTTTTTTTAATTAGAATGGATGCGATAAAGAGTAATGAGGAAATAGTAAACTATCTTTTATCAGAATTTAAGACTCGCATGATGACAAAACCAGCAACGGTTGCTATAGCAATACCAATTCCTGCTTTCCACCAAACGATTGAATCTCCTTGCATCAATCCAAATTGCTTCATGTGTCTGAAAATATATAATTTATCAACGATAAAATAATTATATTAGTTTTCATTTTTTAATACGACAAGGAATAAAACTTTTCCTTCATCTTTTCATAAAAAAATGATAATCATAAAATGATTTATAAAACGTTACTATTTGTTAATAATAAGTATTATTTATAATATAAAACTTATCATGCTCATGCAGCTGCACTGTTATTTTATGTTATGTATTTTTTTGTAATAAATATGATTAAAACTAAATTGGTGAATTAAGAAGAAACATAGTAAAATTAAGATGAGTGTAACACAGTTTTATATGAAAATGAAGAAACATAATAAACCTTGCGACAGAGCTCCACCACTGAGTTGGTAATGGTTTGAGAAGCAACATGTGCACCATTCGCCTCAAAGGGCTGAAAAAGAGAGCCAATGTTGTATTTTATTAAAACCAGAAGCTCTGTTGGCAATTCAAGTGTGTGCAGATACAAGAAGATTCTAGTATAAAAAGTGTAAATAAAAAGTATAAACAGTGCTGACTACAATGATTCTTAAAAAAGCATTTATTTGTGTAATTCTGAATATCAGACCAACCTGTGTTTGTAAAATAATACCCACGCTGCTTGAAAGCGGCTAAACATGAAATTGCTTTTTATTAGTATGCAATAAAAATTTACGTTGATGTAAGAAAATAGAAAGTAAAATCATATGTATAGTTAAGACCTTTAAAAAGCAATTAAATAAATAAAAATTGAAGTTGTTTCTTGTAAAATTTTAAACTGTGTGTTCTAGAATTTCAATTATTAAAAGTTAACTATAATTAATTGAAATTTAATACCATATATTTTAATAATATGCAGTTTTATTACATGTATACAAAAGTTCATTTTCAAAATAAGAGAAAACGCATAATGATAATAGTTTTAAACTTTTACTTTATACATATTATAAAAATCATGTACATAAATTTTACTTACGGAAAGGCTGCCATTGTAGCCAGCTTTACAAAAATTTCGCGACGTACTGTACGTGAAATACTATAAGGCTGTGGTGGCATCAGTTTGTATTTGCTACAGAAACTTGCTGGTTGTAATAAATATTCTTGTTTTACTTCCTCGAGATCATTTTTGTTTGATATCACCAATACTGGGATCTTACTCTCAGCAAAATATTTCTGTAAAAAATTTTTAGTACATATTTAATAATAAAAAATGGCATTTCTTAAATGAATTTTTCATTTTAGTTAAGTATTTCTGCATTAAGAGGTCTGCTTCATTAATTGGAAGGCAAAAGAACTTTAATTTTTGAATTTTGTTTATAGCTATATCATATTTATTTTCCTAAATATTTCTAATATATTTTATTACATTTAAGGTATATTCAATATGGATTTTAAAAAGTTGAAACTGATATTTGACTAAAAATCTGTTTTTAGTGATAATTACGTGATAATAGTTTAAAGCTAGATCTGAATCAAATGAAACAAATAAATTTAAGTTTTACATAAAAGTATTTCTTCAATGAAGGATCAGTATTTTCTATTGAGAAAGAGAATCCGAAGTTTTAGATGAATCAGTTGCATGACCTATTAACAAAGTATGACATCGATTTTAAAAATACTGATTTAAGAAAAAATGTTTTTAAAATTTAATTTGAAGTTATTAAAATATCGATTTTTCCAAAATTGTAACTATTCATGAACTTTTAAGAAAAAAAGCATTCAAAATTAGTATACTTAGAGTGTCATTAATTCATAAGATGTTGCTTTTAAAAATAAAAGTTAAAAATAGTACAAATATCTTAAAGAAGAATTGTCAAAATTTATAATTTAACTTACTATATAGATTCTTGCTATATATTCAAAAGATTTTGAATTATTGGCATCATAAACTAGGGCACAAACATCACATTGAATCTGTGCAGGAGTCAGGGCATCTTGAATGTTTACAATATTAATATCTCTCAAAATTATAGTTTTTTCTTGTCCATATACATGAACTGTATTAACATTAAAGTGTGAATTGCGAGGAATAGTATCATCATTAAATTTCTTAAAAAGAAAAAAATGTATATAGTGGTTTTATTTATAAATAATAATTATAACTTATAATTTTAAAATTACTATGATAAATTTAATTTTAAAAAAGTAATAAATACTATGTTTTGTAAAAATGTAAATTTTTATGAGATTATAATCAAGTTTACTTAATAAATAGATAAATATAAAAGATTTCGAGAAAATGTTTGGAAAATTCGTTTTAAAAAAAAATGTTTAATAAAATATTTTTATTCAGTTTTTACCTCAAGTTTAGAATCAACAAACGTTCTACATAATGTTGTTTTTCCAGCATTCTTCGGTCCAATTACATGACAACAATAAACATTGCGACTAGATTGTTTTTTAGCTAGATCAAGTTTTTTCTCCCGAGTTACAGTAACTGCAGAAGTTGAGCACTTATTATTATAAACATTATATCCTAAATAAGCCATGTACTTTAATGTTTTTTTCACATTCATATAAGTCATAAGAGTCCATTGACACATATATCCTTCATAAGTGATCCAACCCTGAAAATATAAAGATAATAATTTTTCATATTTTTCATATAAATATGTGTAATCATTTAAAAGTATTCTTATCAGTTCATTTACCTTTTCGTTAGTAACAACAGAATATTTATATTCATCCCCCCAAGGTGGTGTAGGACATTTAGAAAATAGTGATTCCATTTCTTGTGGAGACAAAGCACCATCTTTATCTAGATCATGAAGTATAAAAAGTTGAGTTAGAAATTCCTGACCTTTGTGTGATAATTCAGTTGTGCAGCCAGAAGGAATTTTAAGACTAAAATTTAGATATTTATAAATAAATATATTTATATGTTAATTTTATAATTTTTTAAATAATGTAATTCAAAAGAATATTAGTCACTTACGAAGGATTTATATATTCCTTAGACATTTGAAGATCATTATCATAGCCAAATTTTCGTAATACAGCCCATGTAGTTTCATTCCTTCCTCTTTGAATGAAAAGACATTGTAAAAACATAAAACCTTTCATTGTAACACATCCATTGCATACTCCATCCTCAATATTTTTTGAAAGAACAGCTTTGACATCTTCTAGCACTTGTGGTTGTAAAGGGGTATTAAAGCACCATTGTTGAAATACATTTAATTCTGTATCACTCAGTAAGCCATCATTATCAACATCACAAATCTGGGAGAAAAAGAAGTTATAGTACTGATACATAGGTTAATTCGTAAAAATGAGTTTACCTTAAATATTCGTTTCAATGCTGTTTTGCATTCGTCAGTTAGCTAAAAAGTAAAAAACTCGAGATTAATTATATATCTTAATATCGATTGGTTTTATTATTTATTAAACTAATGCATTTATATTATATAAATTTATAATACTATTTATGAAAGAACTTGTAGGTTTACATAAGTGAAATATTTAATTTTATTAAATAAATAGTTAACAATCAATTCACCTCTTGTGTGTCATAATTGTATAATGGAGTTGTAGGATGCAAAACAGCCTTCTGTGCGTAATAAAACATCTCTGAAATATTCTGCAATGTCTTGGCAGAGCACTAAAATGCATAATTAAAGAATATTATTTTAAGAAATTTTTGTATTTTTTTGGATTCGTACGTGATTAAAGTTGTTCAGCAACTTAATAAGTATTTTGTACGTCAATGATCTTTTAATATTGAAAGATAATATAAAAAGAACATACAATTTATAATTTAATTTATAAGTATTTGTTTACCTCAATGCAACTTTCAATTTCTGAAAATTCTTTCATTATTGGATAAACTTCCTCGATCGTCGAATAATCAATAATATCTATCTTATTGCCGACGAGTACAACTGGACATCTATTATTAGAGACACTTTTTCTAATAAGGGGTAACCAATATGTTTTTGCATTATTCAATGATTCCTTATCCTCAACCGAATAAACAACACAGATGACGTGTGCTTTCGATATTTCATTACAGAGTTGGTCCTCTGTCTGATCCACAGCTGAATATAATATTTAATTTACAATTTTATTCAAGGAAGACAGAATCAGTAATTATCAATGACAGTGATTTTCACTTACCAGAATAATCTACTATTCTCGTGGGTACTTGCTCTGGTGTAACATCAGCAGGTATGGTGATTTCTTCTGCTTTACTGGGTACATCATCGGCATACTCATCGCTAACCAATGACAGTATTAAGGATGTCTTGCCGACTCTTCGATCGCCCACGAGGAGAATCCTAACATTTTCCTTTGTAACAGTTTGGGTGCGATGCACCGAATTGCCCGTAATGACCATTTCTCCTCGTGCACGTTTTCAAATTCTCGAGCGACTGATCGACTCAGCCAATCTCTCGAAATTAATTTTCACTTACATCGGGTAATATGGTGCATCCTAGACCCGTAGAGCTCCAAGCCCGAGAGACAAAAGATAGACACAAAGGGAAAGAGAGAACGAGCGCTAAAACGAGCTCGAAGAAGGAAAGAAAAAGTCAGAGAGGAGATTTCTGTAAGGTAACTCGACACTGCGGATGTTTTCTTGAAGTAAATAGTTTAGGTAGTGTACAAGCACATATTCACGTTTGAATATACGTATGAAAGGATGCAACTCGGAACTTGGACTTACATCCTCGTCAATTCTAGCAATCTGATCTAACCTTCATTTTATTAGCTCGCAAATCGTTAAAAATCCTTAGATAAACAGCGCGTAAGACTCGATTATTATCGCGAAAATCTCGTTGGTTCGCTCAGCCAATGCGAAATCGGTCGCGGTGCTAGATGAATCTCACCCGCAACGAAGCTTCGCGCTCCCTCTCGCGAAACTCCGAGGGTGGGATTTTCAAGGTTACGCGCTCAACGAGGTCGGAGCGAGGGGAGAAGAGAGGCTTTCTGCTTCGCGTCGGTCTCGCTCGTCACGTCTCTCTCGCTTAGGAACATCGCACGCTGCTATTTACCAGTCCCGAGTAACCTGGACTGTTCGGGCGAATCAAAACTGTCGCGAGATCGAGACGCGCAGGCGCACCGTGTCTAACACATGCCTCCTCAGGGCGCTCTGGGAACATTCTCGGGACGTTGGACCTCTGGAGCGCAAATTTCGAAGACTCGTGCAGCATCTTCCTTCGAACTAGTTGTTTCTATTTAATCACTTGTAAGATCCTGCTATCGAGGAGAGGCTTGAAATGAGGATGAAGTGCACGAATTAGGGCTGACGTTGTGGAATCGCGGAATTTCAGAATTATTCAGAATTTAATTTAGAATTTTATGTCCCTAGTCTCAACGCTAATTACTGTTAAGGAATTTAAGCAAATCGATGATTTAAAATTTCAAAAAAGATCTCTTACTAAAATTGACTGTGCGGCTGATGCTGCTTCAGTTCTGTTTCTTCCCTTCAAATTTTATTCAATCAAATTAAATTAAATTAAATTAAACCAAATGCCTGACCCTCCGCCTTTTAAGTCCTAAAATTCCAGCATGATGTTTTAACAGCTAGACTCTTGATTGGAGGATCGATAACTACATAATGATTATTTCGTTAAGATATTAAGTAAATTTAAATTGTATAGAGTGCAATCCATATTTTCAATTTATTTTCACGAACGATAAAATACTAATTTGCGAAACTTGTTCATTAATTTTTTTCATACAGTAACTAGTTGATTCACCACTAAGGAAGAATTTATCACTTTAATTTTTCAATTATTATTCATGATCAGTAGCAATACTTTATTACTAATAATTAATTGATATCTACAGCAAATTTTATTTTTTTACGTAAATTACGTAAAATTATGTAACTATATTCTCTACGTGAGATTATTTTCCACATCACTTAGAGCCTGTTATTTAACTTAGTTTCTTATTCGCATATTATGAGATAGTAATATTTTCAAAATGATTAACTATTTCTTTGTTGCTAAAGTTTAAGAGCAAAAAAAAATACATTTATCTAATAAACTAATGTAAAATATTACATAATAACTTAAAAGCGTATGCAATGCTTGCTTATTAAAGTACTAAAAAAAACATTTATTGACAATTGTTTTCAGCTTCAACATTATTATTACATTATTTATAAAGCATAAAAAAGTATAAAATTCCTAAGATTTCAAATAGTCAAAAATAATTTGACTCGCTAAAAAATAAATCATTTCAATATGAAAATAACAACAATTCATATTATATTTGAGACATAAATTCTGCTTTCATACTATGGTACTATTTTTTTTATTAACACATATTTTGTACCTAATTGTGTTGCTTTGTTTTTCAAACAATTAGAGAAACTTTTACTAATACACATTGTTTTCGTAAAAATATTTAGGTCGTTTTAAGTTTTACCTCTTTTAAAAATTTATTACGAAAAATTGATTCAAATTTGATTTGATCGAATAATATAAAGTAATTAAATTAACAAACGGTTAGCATTTAAAGGGGAAAAATACATTCAATAGCATCAGAATTGTATCATATTTATCGCACTCTTTGATTATTATTCAAATTTTTGGATCCAAAATGATGTATTTTCTATTCTTTATTTTAAATTAAAATTCTGTATATTAACTTTCAATTATTTGTTATAAGAACTACCATAAATCAACAAAAAATGTTCTTGAAACATTACTTATAATACACATAAGAATAGTTTTTTGTACAAATATAATATTATTTTTTATATGTAACGCATTTTATAATTCGTAGAATATTTAATTTTTTAAAAACTACTACTTTTTCTTATTAAAAATATTATGAAAATACTTTATTTGAAATAAGTATCGTAAGTACTATGCGACGTAAGTATCGTAAATTATTATCAGTGACATCATTTGAATACGTAGCCAGAACTGTGTAAGGTTTTTAAAACTATTTATTTAAAACATAATGCAATTTTAACAATAGGTAAATTAAAATGTTTTCAGCTGTTGATTTTTTAATTTAATGATAGTGAAAATATATTTAAAATAGATTGATAAGTTAGTGGTAAGATATTTTATAAACGTAAATTTAAATAACGTTCCAAATTTTATTATAATTTAATGATATATAATTGTTAATTTACGTAAATGTTGTTTAAATAGTTGCACATTAGAGTATGTATACTCCTATTATTTATAACATAATTTTTATAAATTCTATTTATAATCACACATGTATACATAAAATGTTTAAAGCAGCATTTTCATTCATTCTCATTAAAGTTTTCTGTTAAACATCCATTTTATTAAAATAAAATATGAATAGTTAATTTTTATTCTTTAAGATAGTGTTAAGTTAATTGAAAAAAAATTTAGAGAGGTAAGCTAAAGATATTTCATAATTGAATCAGATTTATTTAGAAAGAACTAATTATTTAAAAGGAAATTAAATTTTTTAAAAATAATCAATACATTTGTTAAATTTTTAAAACTTCTTATAGAAATATTATGAAAATTACATGTTTCATATTCAACTTTTAAAATTATTTACAATATTAAAATTGATAACCTTCTATGCAATAACATTATTATTATGTGTCATTATTTACAATTAAGAATAAATATAATAAAGTCAAAAGAACAAAATCTGCAACTAATAGAATTATATATTATAATGATTGAATGGTTATTTTAAATAGTAAATATTTTATGAATTAATTATGCTGTTTTAAGATTTTAATCAGTATACAATTTTATTTTAATTGTTTTCGTAATACAATTTTATATCATTGCATATAATGAAAATAATATGTCCACCATTATACATTAATTTTTGTTAATTTATTTATCAATAAAATCCCTTTTTTTAAATGACTTTCACGCATGAGTACGAACTACCTAATTTAATATTTACTATAGCAATGAAGAGAAAAAAATTAGTAAAACTTTAAATGAAATTTTTTATTTATTCTAGATTTATGAAAATAATTTTTACGTTATAAAATAATAAAAATCTCATGAAAATGAATAGACAAAAATTTATTCGAGGTTTCACTATTAATTAAAAATTGACTTGTACTTTCAAATATTTGCATTATACTTTTAGACAATATACATATTTAGTCAACTACATTTACATTTAGTCAATATGTGTGTTTTGATTGATCATTTGATTCAATAGTTTTCTACATAATGAATTTGTTAGTTATGTAAATATTAAAACAGATTCTTACTTTATTAATTTTGATAATCATAAATGATGAGATAACGATAGATTAAATTATTATACTGAGAAGTTTTTTGTAAGATCATTTAAAAACTTTTAAGCGATAAAATACATGTTCTTTGTACGTTCTTTATAAACAGGTATTTTTTTTTATTATAAGAATAGATAAATCAGACATTTAGTAAGTGTAAATATGATAATTGTTTAATATAAAAGTACCCATTAAGTAGAATTAAACCAACTGTATTTTATTTGCTTATTATGTATATACATTGTAGTCGATTTCACCGTGCATCAAAATAAAATGAATGCTTTACTAGAAAATAATTAGTTTATGTGAATGAATTAACACTATTCATTGATTGTTCGTGCTCAGAGCTAAGTTCATACTTTCAAAAATAATACTGACTATTTATTATGAATTATATTAATTATGATGGTATTCAAAATGATAACTTACAATTTGATAGGCTGAAACCACGTAAACAGGAGTTGTTAAATAAAGGTTATAATTTACTAAGTATAATAAGACCTTTTCTATACAATAAAAGTTTATATTTATTTTTTATATTTATTATTTTTTTATTAGACATTTGTATTGATTTTACTTTTCGTTAAGTTAAAGCAAATAATAATGTTTATAAAAATATTTAAATATTTCAGATAAATACACCTGTCATAATAAAATAGACATTTTTGTTTGACTAGTATAATTTTTTTGATTACGCAAATATTTATATTTCTTTAATAGTACACTTCTTTTAATTATTATACTTATAATATTAAAAAATTGAAATATAATATTTTAAAGTAAATACTAATTAAAAATAAGTTTAAAAAATATTTATACGTAGATGTAGACAAAATATGTTTTTCTTTAAGATTTACTTTCAATCATAATAATTTTTTGTTTACGTAATTCACTACAGTTTTCGTAAATATAACATAAGTAGATTATTTTTTATTCACATTTTATTTTCTATCCATATTTCGATACAGTTGTTAAAACCGGAATAGCTATATTAATAAATGATTGAAATATTTTAATAATTAACGCAGCATATAATTTAATAAATAAATATTAGTACTTTTAATATACCAATTATAAATATATGAAATATATTAAAAGTACTAATATTTATTTATATTAATATTTAAAAAATATTTTTTGTGGAAACTTAAATCGAATGTTCTCGTAAAAATTATTTTTTAAACTTATATTCTTTATTTATTTTATTTTTTAAAGTAAAAAAAAATTCAGCTACACTGATGAATATAAACTAAGAAAAAAAGTTGCTCATTTTAGTAGTATTTATGTGAAACTATGATACATTAATTTTTTAAATTAATTTTTTAAATTGCATATTGATTATATATATCATTAGATAATGTAATCATTATGTGTAATATAATGACAACAAAATTCTTCTAATTCCTAACAGATTATTTGATAATGAAAAATATTTTCCTTTAACATTTGTTGAATATATTTTTTAAAACTATTAATTTTGGCTAGCTAAAGGCATTTATTGTTAGCATTACACGAAAAATATGTTTTCTAATCCAAGGTCATGAAAAGGATATTACATAAAATCATTAAAGCAAATACGCATTAGCTGATCATTTATAATGCTTCTAAGTGATCTCATGGAATTTCATTTGTTAAGAAAACATACATGATACAGAAGTAAAAAAAATACCGGTAGAATTATAGATTCTTTCAATTTAAATATTTTCCTTTACAAAAATAATTCAAGAAAAATATACAATCTTATATGACTTAATTTTAAATAATAATATATATTTAAAAGAAATTAAAACTTTAGCATTTCATAAGTGTACTATTGAGTAAATTATTATCGTATCTTTCAATTCTATAAGTTCTCTTTTCATTCAGATACTGATTGCATAGTGTTTTTTTCTGCTTCCATCATTTTTTTATTATTGTAAAACGAAGAAATAATTTAAAAATTTTATCTTGTTTACAAATCTCTGACATACGAATATAGCAAATTATTTTTATTTTAAATTTTCACATATAATTTTATTTTATGTCTTTTAATTCAAGGTTATTAAAATTTTCAACTAAAAAATATTGTAAACAATTTTATAATATTTATTAATAGTAAAATGTTTCATTGATTTTATATTTTTATTTTAATAGCCTTGTATTTATTCTTTTATAGACATCAAAAGTCTGTAGAATCAGATAAATTCAAAAATTAATTTAATTTTAAATAACTTTGAAAAAAATCAGTTCTTTTATTACAGAAAATAATAAAATTTTACTTTATCAGCAAAAGATGTAATAATTCTGAATTAAATAATTTATTAAGGTCCTATTAAAACAAATAAACTCCTATTTCTAAATTTACTTATTTACACACGTATTTTTTCTTTATGTACAAAAGAAATATAAAACGTAATTGAAAAACGAATTAATGATTTACATTTTATGCTGCAGTATTTTTGAAAACGAAATAAAATAATTTTTTGGAAATATGTATTAAATTTCAACAGTGACTTTTGTACATAAATTTTTGAAAAACGATAATTTCGAACATGTAATATTTACGAAATTTAAATAGTAAAAATGAAAATTTTCACATAAGTTATATAATTTATATTCTATGTCAATACACGTATACAATACGTATTTATATAAAAGTTATAACTAGATATCTATTAAGAAAGAATAGATATAATAAATAATGTTCTGCTATTAATAAATAATAGCAGTACATTTTTGCAAATTTATATTTAAATACAAAATTTTAATAAATGTGAATGAAAAGAACTTTTTTATGTAGAATTAATAATTATAAATGTTATCAGTGATTAATAATATTAATTACGGATACATCTAAAAATTTATTATATATTTACCCGATAGCATGATAGAATATTATTAATTTTATTAATATAATTTATTTTACATTACATTAGTATAAATAAATATTATAGTATAATTGTACTTGTATATAATAAAACTTATACAGGAAATATTTATTCTTTAAATATTCAAATCAAACAAAAATAGACTTAGGCAATATTAATGATCTAAAGATACAATATTTCTTGTTTATGAAATTTAGGAAAATAAATAATTACATTCCTATTCTTCCAAAATTACTTAAAAAAACTTACTTTTTAAAATTAAGTTCATTAAATACTTTGTGATTTAAAAGTCTGTTGCTAATTTGAAATCAATGCTATTAGCAATAATATGTAACATGTAAAAATGTTCAATTTACTCTGTGTTACATTCCCGACGCAATTTGCCCTTTTTCGGCCTGAATACTAGGTACGCTAGCCGGGAATGGGCTTCACTATGATTCTAAATTTAGTTAAATTTCAATCACGATGAAATATATAAATATATAAATATATATATATATATATATATATCGATTAAAGTATATATTTACTTGTGAATCCGAACATTTAATTCAGACTTAAAGCAATTGTTTAATTGGAAGGAAGACACAATGCGACACCGAAAGTCAGACTTACAGGTATTTTATTAGAGATAAGATAGATGGAGGAAAAGAAAAGGTTCAAAGAGAAATTGCTGCGAGATAATTATTACATTTTTTATTTAAAATGTTTATTTATTTACTTGAGATACGAACGGGTTACTGGATCACTCTTTGAAAGATAAAACACAAGTCCCCATAAAAGCACCCTTTTATACAATTTTTAAAGTACAGGCGGTATAGGAGATTTTTAAGCGTTTTATCGGAAAATTCTATACACTCTGATTTCCGTTTCTTAATTTTATTAAAGAAATGTCGATTCTTCATTAATAATCAATTAGTTATCTACTTATAAAGACGTTTAATTCTATGGTTTATATGCACTACACTATTTGTTATAATTAATTACTATTATAATTATTTTTATTATTATCATATTTATAAATATTGTTATTATTAATGTTATTATTATTAATGTTACTATTAATTTTAACATGTAGTGAAAGCTCCAACAAATGTTTAAATAAAATATTAATAATAATTAGATATTGGTTTAATATTAATATTAATAAATACATTGTAATTTTTACGGAATCCGTTATATTATTAGCAAGATACTATTGTTTGTATTATTATTAACCTTTTTTTTGTTTCTAACCATTTTTATTTAATATTCGTTAAACGTTAATTTAAACAGAGGTGTATCTTTGTTATCTTAGTTTGTATAATTGTCTCTGAGATTAAAAATATTAGAAGCTTGTTTATTTTTTGTGTAATTTGAATGTTTTAAATATACTTTTTTATTAAATTATAATGAATATTGTCTTTATTGTTGAAGCGTGTAATTGAATGTGTAAGTATTTGTGTGCAAGTGCATAAGTAGAATTGTCCAGCAGGCAGGCGACATACGTGCATTTAATAAACATGTTCTTTTTAAGCGGTAACGATCTTTCCCTTTTCTTCCTCGACTTTAGGATTTGAAAACTGAGAACATTTTCTAGTATAAGAGTGAGAGAGAGATGAGAAAAATTTTGAAGTTTTATTTCAGAATTTTAGTTTATTGAAGCAGTACCATAACATATATTTATAGTTAAGTTCATAAATACATTTAATATAAAGTATTCAAATCACATAAATATTAAAAATTAATGTATTTGCATTATTTTTATTCAATACGATAATTATATATAAAAATTAATATAATTAAAGAAAGAGTATTTTTTACGAACATTTGAAAAAAAATTTTTTATAGATTTATAAAAAATTTATTACAAAACTAACGTTAATCAGAAATATATAGATAATATATAGATATTAGAATTATATGCTTTATAACTAAATTTAACGAATAATTTACGAAAGTAGATTAATAAAAATTTTTGATTACATACATCTGAAAATAATTAAAAAAATATTTTTTATACCGATAAAGACAGACTATATAATTAAAAGAACATATGTTTGGATCTGAAGATAATATTTTTATTATACTTTGTTCATAATTCGAAATTGACTATGTAAAGTTTGAATAATATATTACATATACGCATGTAAATAATATAAGTATTATTGGATTGAAGAATACGTTTTTTAGGTAACCGTATATATTTTAAACGTGCATAATACAAGCCGTATACAATTTTGGTTTATGAAGCTGTAATTTTAGAAATTCTTTTTATTTTAATGTAATTGATATAATAGTAGTTCACATTACATTCTGATTATTAATGTTTGTTTTATTGGGAAAATTTAGTTTCCATATTTGTGATGTTTATTTCATAACGTTTTATCATTTACTATAATTTAATTGTAATTTACCTTTTATTTAGGTGATTTTTTAATACTGTCAGAAAATGAATAGTCAAAAAAATATTGTTGACTCTTATAAATTGGGTTTATAGAAGCTAGAAGTCTCAAATATTCAGATTAATTATATTCATAATGTTAAAAGTTTTTTTTAATATGCGAATTTGAATAAAAAACAGAAGTGTCTGCAACTGAACGCTAAGTAAAATAAATTTACTCAATTTAACAAATTAAAAATTAAAAACAGTTTCTGGACTCACACACGTTTATAGTTCGTACATTAAAAAGTATTATAAATGCCGGCATTTAAAAACACGCATATACGGATAAAATTGTGAAACAAACATCATTATGATAACCCGACAGCGCATAATCACCTGCATTAAGTCTGGTCAAATTTATCAATCATTCTCTTGCGAAAAATTTGATAACCCAAAGACTCATTTTGAATTATAGAATTGGAGAAACGAATTACTGATTATATACGTATATATTTATATAAATAAATAAAAAGAAAAGAAAAGTTGGTAAAAATATTCAACGTAATGAAATAATTAATTAATAGATTTACTTGTAATTGTGTCTGAAATGTATCAACGAACTCTTTTTAATAGTTTTATCAAAACTTATGAAATTAATTTCATTCTTATTATGTTAATCTTCTACTTATAATAAAGGAAATTTGTCAAATTTGGAATTCTATCAATAATTTATAGCATGTTTCTATATGTTGTATTGTTTGTATACACCATGAAATATTAAAAATACATTATAAAATAATGGTAATGTATACTGAAATATTGAAAATATATTAATTTAATTATGTAAAACAAATACTTTTAAATAATGGTGAATAAACAAAACTGCATAATATTTATTATAGCTTCAAATTCATGGAACTATATTTGCATAATTAAGAACTTTAATATTTTATACTGATTTTCATAATAAAAAATAAATTTTTTTATTGATTCAAATATCTATATAAATACAAAAATCTTTATTTTATGCTGATGAAATTATAACAGCAAAAAATTTATTCTATAAGAAGATTGAAGTTTCTTTTAAAATTTACATTTGAAACATAGTCGATTTAAAACTAATGTAATGTATTTCATTTTTCGAATGTTAGTGCATAATTCTTTTATCAAATAGTTTGAAATAATATTAAGTTTAAGTATAAATAACTTTAAGTTTAAATGTATTAAAATAACATTACAAGTTTTAAAATGATTACAAAAATTTACAGATTTGAATGTTTAAAAAAAAATTTTAGAACAAATTTTTATATTTTTATAATATAATCATTCTTCATATTATTAAATAATAATAGTTAATTTCATCATCTATTTTGCCGAAAATTTATTTTCATACTAAAATATATTAATGAAATATTCAATTCATGCAGTATTACAATTAAGCAAATTAATTTAAGTTTATTAATTAGTCTAAATATTGAATACTAAGTAGAATTTTAATTATTAATTAATTATTAATCAAATATTTAGTACTTCTAATAGATATTCCATTATAATCAAGATATGGATCATACTGTAGTCTGCAATAAACAGAATATTATATCTATAAAAATGAATATAATCAGACTTTCATAATACTTTTTTTATTTAAATGCCTATAAAAGTGTTAAATAACTGAGTATTCGTAGTTTGCTCTATTAGATTCAGAAGCACAATTTATTAATTATGAAAGTATAAGAAAGTGAATTATAATAAATAGTTTCAAAGAAATATTTATTATTAAACTTCTTATTATTTATTAATTTAAAATACATTCCTATACATTATATTTCATCATCAAGAATCTATAAGATAAATCTAGGGACGATTGGTTTCAATATTAGATTTAGAAAAAACTTTCTATAACCTCATAAAAATCAAATTTTCGGTAAAATAATGCTTACAGCCACAGGAATTTATGTTTAAATAATTATTTGAAATGTACGTCAAAAATATGTTGAAGTAATAGCATACATGAAATTTCAAAATTAATACTTAAAGAGGATTTAATAAGAAATCAGAATTAAATATGATTCTTAATATGTGAAAGAATATTGATAGAAATCTACACGATGCAAAAAATTCGTAATTCTTACAAATTTCATTTCACTTTATATAAGTATAAAAAAATATGCTTATAATTTATAAGTTTATATTAAATGCAAAGTAAATTGAAAAATCACTAACGTCTAAACATGATTTATTTTTAAAAATTATATTAATTATTTTTAATTTACTTCTTAATATATTTCTTTTTGTTGTATAATCTTTGAAGTGATGATGTAAATTTAAGTTTCCTTCAATAACTATCTTGTTTTAACATGGACATGATAGTTTAATTTGATAACTGTATGGATGCTCAATGAAAAGTATTAGCTTTATCTTTTTGTTATTCAAAAATGGCATTTATCACCGAACTGATAAAAGGTATTCAAATTTCAATTTGAAGAAATAATATAATAAATTAAATAAGAGTTTTTATTATTATTTATAACAGCATTTATCATGATTATCTAATTTTTATTTTATGATTAAAATAAAATAATTTCAATTTTATTAAATATATCTAATACAATCAAATATAAAGCAAAATTCTTTAAGTAATGATAATCTTTTTAATATTGTATGAGGTACGAACAATACGTGGCCTATTAATGGTAAATACTCGAAAAACTATTAATAATCATAAGAGTCAAACTGTATAAATCAAACAAATAAATTGACAGAATAATTTTAAGAAAAATAACAAATTAAAAGGATAATTAATAAAAATTGTTTAAAAAATTATCAGAATAATAAATTTAGAATAATGTTATGAGTTGAAATTTTACTATAATTTATGTTGTTATTAATTTAACGTTAATAAAATATTCGAGAGATATACACTAATTTCTTTTATAAGCAAATTAAGAAAATATTTTTATGGGATTACAAAACAAATTTAAGTCAATTTACTTTTTCCTTTAATATAACCAAACTTGCGTAAAAAGGAAATAAAATAGCTCATATCAAACAAACCACATTTATTACGATAATACTAAAAGTATTTTAATAATTTATTTATTCAATATTATTTACGCTTATTGTTTATTAAAATACAATCAACAAGAATTTTATTATGAAAAAGATAGTTATTGAAATGTAAAAAAGATTTAAAAGTTTATTGCAGATAATATTTTTGTATGATAAAAACACGAAAAATTAAATAAATATTTTTAATATTATGTTTCTGAAATTTTTTTAAATTAATTGAAAATTTATGTAAAGTGAAAAATTTTGAATATTATAAGTATATGAAATTTATTAACAAAAAAAATTGAATTAACACTTAATTAATATATTTATATTAATAATGATAAAAGATAATATAATTATTTTTATGTGCACCAGAATATAAATTATAAAATAGTTTTAATCATAATTATAATAATAATTAATTGGAATGTCACTCATTCATGAATTTACATCGTTTGATTGAGAGACGTATGCCATCGAAAATCAAATTTTCGTTGAATTTTTCAAAAGTTAAACTCTTCCAGAGTATCAAACAATGAAGTTTATATAAAAATTTTCGAAAATTTCGCTAGTAAACTAAATTTTAAATTGAGACTCAGATGGATTGAAAAAATTTAAAAATATGTAAAATTTGTATCGTTAGATCGTCAAAATTGGACGTATCTGTAAAAATTAACATTTTTCATAAATAATTCATAAGTCGAGGATTTTTACAGTCATGTCTTTGTTAATACATTTTGAATAAAATCGTCGGAACATTTGAAGTATTAATTTTTCAGTGTACTTATTTTTTTATTTTTTTAGATATTGCTCTGTAGTTAAACGTTTATAAAAAGAAATTCCGGAAAAAAATTTATACACAATTTTTTATTTTTGGAAAACGCTAAAACCAAGAAAAGATACTAAAATATGTAATATATTATAATATCTTTACATACATATATATAACCATTAGGTAAAAGATAGAACGAATCTGTTTTTGCTTTCATAATTTTACAATTGAATTAAAAAAATTTTCATAAAAAATAGTTATCTAGTTCTGTTAAGTCGATTGGGTAAATTTTTCATATTCGAAAAATAAGATCTTATTAAGTCTAATTCATCTAATTTCAAGCTATCTCTTTTAATATCATATCTTTATGATAAATTGTGTTTATGCGAATGTTTTAAAATATTTGTGCTTTAGATCTATTTACAATAGTTTAAATTTGAATTTGAATGAGTTAATAATAATGTATTTACTTATGAATGATCTTATGAATAATTAGAGTACAATTTTCGTAAATATAACCGTTACTTATAAATAGTTTCACAAAAATAACTTAATTTTTTAATTTAAGAATAAGGTAAAGTGAGATATAAATTTCTTTTGGAAATTGTAAGATACAATACAGTAATCCAACTGAACAGTAAATAGAAGATATACAAGTTATTCTTATTAGAATTTATTATATTGATTCTTAAAGAAAATTTCATTATATATTATTTAGTAATAAATTGTATTATGTATCCACTCGTAAAAAAATTTCTTTTAGGGAAATTAATTTTTTTCTTAGAACACATATTGTAATTCAATAATATTTCAATCGAGATATAACATCTAGAAATTTAATACTTACATAGCCTATATAATACCGACACATTTTTCGGTAAACTCGAAACTAATCTTTATCACAAAATGTAAAAATTAGATTTCAAACATCGAAAACTAATTCAAAATTAGAAAGTATTCAGGTATAATTATTATACAAAGTCTTGATCACCAAATCTTTGTAATTAAATGGTTTTTCGTTGAACAATATTTGAAACAAGCATTAATCTTAAACATTATTTGACAAATAACTATCAGTAAGACAATTTTTCTTTTCAATTTCTTATATAAGTAACATTAATATCTTTGCTTGTGATCTTACGTAAGTGTCCACAATCACATTAAGGATAGTTAATGATTTTGGATATGGCAAATAACAATCTAATCTTTTAATAAAATTTTTTTATCAATTTAAAAAAATAAAGTTGTGTAATGAAACTTGATGTTGCTTGATAACGGTCGATCATTTTACATATTTATTTTTAATTATTTGCGAATATCGTAACATAAATAGTAAAACCAATTAGTTATTTTAATAAGTATAAAAAATGAGAACGTAGTAGCTTAACCAATATTTAACTCAATTCTTATTATACAATATTTTTTAATTTGGAAAGTTTATACGTTTAACGAGAATGCCCTATATTTGTAAGTTTATATATAGGGCTTAGAATTTTGAGTTGTGTATTAATAAAAGTTAATGGTACATCTATTAACAACTTATAATAACATGATATCATGTATTTAGATATAAACGAAATCTTAATGTATAAAAATTATAGTAAAATTTCAACTCATAACGCAATTATTCTAAATTTATTATTCTGATAATTTTTTAAAAAAATTTTATGAATTATTTTTTTAATTTGTTATTTTTCTTCAAATTATTCTGTCAATTCATTTGTTCAATTCATACTGTTTGACTCTTATCATTATTAATAGTTTTTCGAGTGTTTACCATTAATTTTTTCAATGTTTTCAATTTGTTCAAGGTCAGTCTAAGATAAAATTTATAATTTTAAACAATTTATCTTCCAAAATATAATTTATTTATAAATCTATATATTTATAAGATTTTAATAGAAAATTATGTTTTTTATATTAAGAATATTTAATCATAACTTATTGTATGGTATATATAATACTTTATATTCATTTATTTAATAATCTTTTGTTAAAACTCATTGCCAAAAATAATTAGGATTTGCAATAAGTAAAAAATAATCCAAATCAATTTTGTTCATTAGTTTTTTTGTATTGATGTAATTTCGAAAAATTATTCCGAATAAGATTCCAGCTTTAAAAGTCCATTATTATATTTCGAATATTAGTAATGCGAGCCAATACAATAGATTCGCGAAATTTATCACAGCGTAATCGTTTACATACGAAATTCAGTGCAGGGGCTAAAGTATATCAGTTCAAAAGGTCGCCGAGTCGTCTTCGACGATAGTGATACGAATTTAGTATAAAAGGCCTGGGTTTACTGTCAGTCATTATGCACAGTTCTTGTATCGCAATGCGTTTAAGCATAGTGTTCTTGGCCCTGTTGGCCCTTGTGGCAGCAATACCCACATCACCGACACTCCATGCCGGTAAGGACTATCTGTCTTAATATTCATTTTAGATATATTATGATATATTAGAATATATCATACCTCTTATCTAAACTTTTTCTTAGTTATGAATTACGAAAGAATATTCTTATTCTTTTTAGAGAAAATAGTGTAAGTACCCATAATCATATTTATTTGTTCCGAAGGGTTCAAAAATTTTTTAAATATTTAGAATTTTTTAATTAATAATTAACTAATTTATTAAATAAATAAATAATTTGCTAAGTTCTATCTTATTACAAAAGTTATTGAATACTTTTTATAATACATCTAAAACAAAATGTATTTAAGAGATACATTTCAAATTATTAAATATTCATCAGCTATTAAATATGAATAATTATTTAAACGTATACACATTAATAAAATGAATTTTATCTTTTATTTTAAATTATAGCTGATCAAGATCTCTTGAGAAAGCAGCAGGATGTTATCCATTTGCTGGAAAACATCGTCGGCGATATACTTGACCAGCACCTGCACGAAATTGGTGTATCCTATGAACATGAAGCAAACTTACAAAATTATGAAAATCCGTCTGTCGTCATGTACTACGTTGGACTCGTAAAAAGTGGTCATGTTCAGCCCAAGGGAACGACATTTTCATACTCAGTTAGCACACTTCGTAAAGAACTTGCTCTTCTGACCCAGATCTTCTTAGGTGCTAAAGACTACCAGACTTTTTTGAACTCTGCTGCTTGGGCTCGCGTCCATGTTAATGAAGATCAGTTCGTCAAGGTAGGTCAATCAATTATTTTTTCTGTAATTGCATATTTTATCGATTGCATTTAATTGTATTAAATTTACTTTTAATACGTTATTAGTATTAATTATACTTTTTGATGAAAAATGTATAAAACGACAATTCTTTATTTTTACAGGCACTTACCACAACTGTTCTTCAACGACACGACATGCACGGCGTCATTTTACCACCAGCATATGAAATTTATCCACACTACTTCTTTGATACCAGAATTATCCAAAAAGTATACGATTACGTTTATCAACACACTTCTGAAACTCAAACCTCAGCTGAACCAGGACACGGTGTATATCATATTCATGTCAATTATACTTCTTATCTTCCCCACGGAGAGAATCAAATCGCTTATTTCACTGAGGATATCGGTTTGAACACGTACTATGCATTTATCGAACTGGCTTCTCACATGTTGTCAACCGTAGGTTTCCTAAATTTATATTTACCATTTTCAATGCTTATAATAATAATGATATATTTTCTCATTATTCATAATGAAATAGGAAACTGTTCAGAAATATGGACATGTTGAATTCCCACAAGGAAGCGAAGAAACCTCATACAGCAGTATTGGCCACGGTTCGCACTTCTACTATGTTCACCAACAGTTACTCGCTCGTTATAATCTTGAACGTCTTGGGCAGGGTCTTGATCCTATTAAAGAACTTGACTCGTATTATGAACATATCGAAACTCCGTTCATAAGTCATCTTCGTTACTTGAACGGTGTTAACTTACCTGACCGAAACGAGCACATTTATATTACACCCAAACACCATAACTATGAACTCTTGAGACTCGTTCGTAAACTAGAACAGAGAATTGTTGAGGCCATTGATTTTGGACATGTTATGACTGCTCAGGGTACCTTCCTCTCTTTGTACCAACCTCAAGGTCTAAACATTCTTGGAGAACTCATTGAAGGTACTGGCCGAAGCATCAACCCAAGATACTATGGATCATTCCTGTCTGTCGCTAAGAGTCTACTTGGAAATGTGCCAGAATTCAATAACATTTGGGAATTCACTCCATCTCCTCTTGAACTTGGTCAAACTTCCGTTCGTGATCCAATCTTCTATCAGCTGTTCTCAAAGATTCTCGAATTCTTCCATTATTACCAACAAGCCTTACCTGCTTACCAATATAACGACATTGTTGTACCAGGAGTCAATATTGAAAAAGTTGAAGTTGGAGATCTCATCACATACTTCAGCGACAGCGAAGTAGATCTCAATAACGCTGTACCTCATTCAATTGGACAAAACTGCAAATCCTTCAACACTGTTCGAGCTCATCTTAAGAGGCTCGACCACAAACAATACGAATACACAATTCACGTTCAGGCTCAGAAAGCTATTCCAGGCTCAGTTGTTCGTGTTTTCGTAGGGCCAAAATATAACTACAATGGACAACATATAGATATTAACGAACACAGGCACTACTTCTTCGAACTTGACCAGTTCGTCTTCGATCGTAAGTATTACTTATTCTATTTAGATACGTTCAATTTAAAATAAAATAGGTAGAAAATTTCTTTTAGATTTCTACTTTATTAAAAATTTTAATATAGCATTACGATAATCTATTAAACATATTATCAATCAAAATATGTACAATTTTTTTCGTTTACATGGATATTATAACGAAATGATTTTATCAGCGAAGGATAAAAAATAGTAAATTTAATAAAAATAAGTTAAACTTATATACAATATTTCACATGCACATTTTTAGTTACCGAAGGGCACAATGTTATCGTTAGAAACTCGCATCAAGCCACTGGACAGAGTTACGATTGGCCATCGGTGAAACAAATCAAAGAGCGCGTCGAAGGCGCCATTCGATCGCAAAATCCATACTACGTCATTGAAGTATGAATTCATATTTTATTTCATATTATTTAATTTATAATTATTACGCAATATTTAACATTGAAAATCTGGGATACTTTCAGCCCCAGCAATTGTTCGGTTTCCCGGCTAGATTGAGCCTGCCTAAGGGATCGCCCAACGGATATCCACTCCAATTTGTTGTAATTGTTTCATCTGGTATTCAGCATCAATCTGAACATTACGGCCCTGTTGTTGAAGAACAATGGATGACCTACAACCCGCAGCACTACCAAATCGTAGGAGCACAAGAATACCAACAATATAGCAGACACCCGATTGATAGCGTCCACGGTGGAAGCCAAACTATTGAAGTAATTCCAGAATTCGAAGGTCAAATCATTACCGAAGGTATTTCTATATTATTGCTTGTATTGTATATAGTATTGCTTATTCGATTCATGCATATTATTATGGAATAAAAATATTTGTATACTAGTAGATATTTGCTTATAAAGTGGTTAATATTTTATTGACGAATGTAAAATTTCATACAAAATTTGATTTTCTAATAATTGCATTGCTTTACATCTAATGATTTGTGTAACTACTATTGCTGATAAATGTATACTTAAAAAATATGGAAAATTTCATTTATCAGGATTAGTTATGACATTAAATACTTTAGAGATAAAATCGTTTTCAGGAAATTGGCACTGGGGTTACCTATACAAGAAATATCCTGGTAGTTACTTCTACCCACACTGGCAACAAACATATTACAGCATTCATGGTGATGAACAAAGTGATGTTCATCATGAGGGTGACAACCTTGAAAAAAGAAATTTACATTGGATTCCAACTCGTAGGGACCACGTTGGTTTGTACGGTATTGGCCACGGTGTTGGCCACGGTGTTGGACACAGTGTTGGCGATAGTGTTGGCGATAGTGTGGCTCACGGGGTTGGTATGCACCCAGAACAGGTGCAGTCCGGATATAAACAAATAGCTAACTATCCCAGATTAGTATTCAGACACCAGAACGTAGAAGGACAGGGTATGGAGCACGTACAGGGACACGAGGCTGAATATTATGGAAGTGGACACCATCCAGGCGCGAGCGGATACTTCGGAACCTACCCATCTGGAACTTACCAGGGTTGGAGAGGACACGAAGAACATCTCCACCACCACTACCAGGGAAAATGCATCAGTGAAATAATCGGTGGAGTTGTATCTTTAGACGGCAGACCTCTTGGTTATCCATTCAATAGGCCGCTTGCGGATAGCGCTTTCTATGCGCCAAACATTTACGTTAAAGACGTTGTGGTCTACCAC
Source organism: Wiebesia pumilae (assembly GCA_018907045.1). Taxonomy (NCBI): domain Eukaryota; kingdom Metazoa; phylum Arthropoda; class Insecta; order Hymenoptera; family Agaonidae; genus Wiebesia; species Wiebesia pumilae. The sequence goes on along the minus strand of JACCHZ010000105.1, from coordinate 3,471,062 downwards.
AGCGACGATCATATCTCCCACGAGCACTAAATAGATAAGCACTGCGTGCTTTTGTTATTTCCTTTCTTCTCTTCATTTTTCTTTTTAATAAATCGCTTGAGAGATGAGTGATTTGATTCTTAAATGCGTTACTATTGAATGTACATTGTGCCTTTGTTTTTTTACGTTAAGTATTTTACGTTGACAATGTCGAAGTAAAACAATAAACAAATTATTTGAGCGTACATCATATTGTTCTATATTCCTTTTTTACCTAGTCTGGATAGGAATAATTATAAAAGTAATTCGTCATTTTTATTTAGAAAATCATTTGTTTTTTTTATTATTGTAAATAAAGAAACACTTCTTAAAGTTTTATAAGAAAAATTTTTAAATTTTCTGAATATCTTTTATGTGGCAAAAAAGCACAATAACAAATTGAAGATGAATATTCAGTTATAACACTCGAAGTATCCGATTCAAGTTAGTTGATGTTTTCACGCAATGAATAGGATCCGCTTCAATAATTCTTGAAAAATTTTCTATTTATTCTCCAGTCATCATCTCCATGAATTCTAAAATATAATATTTACATGCACTCTTTAACAAATTAATTTTAAAGAAAAAAACTAATTACAATGATTGAAAGTGTTCGTAAATAACTAAAACATTTTAAAATACATTTAAAATTATTAATACAAAAAATAATTGAAATATTTCTTTTAAAGATAAATTCTATAAATAAATCGAATACGAATAAAAAATGTGATAAAAAGGAAGTTGTTAATTAAAAAAAAATAAATATATTTTAATAATACTAAACAAATATGTCATACATTACGTTTAAATATGAACAAGATAAAAAAATATATATTCAAGTACTTTTATAATACGAAGATACGGATATGAATATGTATGGTAAAAAATAATTCGTATAGTAAGTCTTACAAAAAAGGCAAATTAAATCAAACTTTATTTTTTGAATGGACCTTAATATAGTATCAATGTTTAAATTTTTCTGAATTTATTTAAAATTATTTACAACTGTCAATTATTTATTTTATTTAACACGATTTAAAAAAGAAATTTTTTATTACAAAAAAAAACTTTAAAATTACAGTAAACGTGTGTATATATACACACACGTTTATTACTGCAAATTTATTAATTTTAAAGTGTATATATATATATATACACGTTTATTGCTACAAATTTATTGATTTTAAAGATTTTTTTTATAATTAAAAGCCCTAAAATCATAATCAACAAAGAGTTTGCTTGTTAATCAAATTTCTTATTCCTAGGTTATTTATATTAATTGATTATAATATAATAATTGATAAAAAAATCATTGAGTATTAATACTTTATCAACTTATATTAAAGCAAAATTATTAATATACCAAATCTTTAAAAAAATTCCTTTTTTAAATCGTGTTAAATAAAATAAATAATTGACAGTTGTAAATAATTTTAAATAAATTAAGAAAAATTTATATATATATTTGAAAGGAAATACATGCATATTTTTTCAATATTTGAAATATGTAATCGTGTATTCACTAAGAAAAATTTACATTAAGTCGGAGGAAATTATTTTTACAAATGAATTATTACCTATAAAAATATGTTGAAAAAGCCATAAAATAGCGCAAGTATGCTCATAATATAATATTAAAAATTTAACATAAAGTGCAAATTAAATAATGTTGGAATGGATACAAAAACTTAAAAATAAATTTAAGTTAGCATGGATACAATTCATAATAAATTTTAATTATAAATATACATATGAAGATAAATATTTAAGCTAATTTACGAATTAATTGAATATGACCTTTATATGCTTATATTATTATTTAAATTGATTATATTCGTCTTCAATTCTATTTTTAAAATTTCATTGAAAATTTCGTGTGCAAAACTAAAATTTAACACATATTAAAAATCTAATATAGTGTTTTATTTCTTAATTTATTAATTTATTAATGTCTAAAATAAATTTATTTCAGAGGTTTGAAAGTTAGATGTGAGTTTTTGTTATGCATCAAAGACTAAAAGTTTATTTTGCAAATGATTATTCAAATTTGTAGTTCTATGCAAGCTACTCATACCAATATTAGAATATGTGACATAACAAAAGCATAAGGAAGGAAAAAATAGCCCTTTGAAAACGCGTTTGAAAACAACCGAACGTATCTCATTTACTTTTGTGAACGACTAATAATTTAGTCCAGATGAAAAAGGAAAACAAAGTAAGAAGTCACGGTAAAAAAGGAATATAAACGAACCGTCAAAGTCAACGGTGCCGGAGCCATCGGTATCGATTTCCGCAATGATGCCATCAAGATCAGTATTGGTGAGCTTGTCATCAAGAGCGGCCAGGATTTCCTTGAGGGTAGCGGTGGTGATGTATCCATTACCTTCCCTGTCGTATAGTCTGAAAGCTTCCTTGAGCTCCTCCTGCATCGCCTCAGAGTCTTCCTCCTCGAGGAAGCGGCCTGCGATCCGGCAAAAACCATCGAAATTGACCTTACCAGTTCCCTCCGCGTCGTTCTCCTCGATGATGGCATTGAGCTCGGTGTCGTCGAACAGCTGACCCATTGTGTTCAGGATCGTCGAGATCTTAATAGTGTCGATGAAACCGCTCTTGCTCGTATCGAACATCTGGAATGCCTTGCGCATAACTGCCATCTTTTGCTCGTCCTCCTCCTGATAGTCATTGTTATATAGGATTTAATTCGCTCTATTTATTCGAGGTACGCAAATTCGTGTGATCACGAATAAAACAGCAGTACGTAGATTTTGAAGAAGATCATGATTATCAGTAGAATCATGCTCTAAATTTCATTTACCAACTGCTGATAAGAGTCATTCGCAAATAATTATTCTCTTAATTGCAGATTATACGCTGAATTGCATAAATGCCTTTGTAAAAGCGATAACTAAATTAATATGAAATTAAGATGATATTAATATTAATCGTGTAATGCTGAGATGACATGTAAAAATTCGTACAAAATTTGCTGAAGCAGCGCTAATAAATAAATCAAAATAAATATAAGATATCTTATAATTTACAAAATTGGATTTGTCAAAAATATGTTACATATAAACTTATCGAATTTGACTTACAAAAATAGGAGCTTTTAATTATATTAATTATTTATTTATTTTGTAAACATTTAATCATATTTAATCAATTTTCAAAAATTTTATTATTCAAAACAATACTTATTGACCAAAGGTAGAAATCTATATCTTTTCAATTTGATGTTTTACGTTGTATAAAGCAAAATAGTTATAGTTTTATTTGGTTGCTGAAATTTTCTAAGAAATTATTGTACCGCTTATTTTGAAGAATTAAAAAATGTTCATTTTACAAGGGTCACTTATGCAACGTAGCGCAATTGGATATTTCGGCAATTCGAAGAAATACGTTGACAGAAGCTGATTTAGTGAGATTAATTATTAAGATCCTGGGTTTGACTTTCGTCCAGGATCTTAGTAATATTGCGTGCAGCTTTTCATTCCGTATCTTCCTCTAGAGTAATTGTATTTGTTAATAATACGCAACGCCTGTTATTGTTTTGAAAGATTAAAAATCACAAAACAAAAGTCAGAATAAAGAATATGAGATTGTTAGAGTACCTTAAAGAGAAAAGAGCGTTTAGTTGGATTTATGAAATAAGTTATATGATGCGAATGATTATGAAATTATAAATAAGTGTGATAAGCTTTAGTAAGCGGTTAGTAGAAGATCGTGGATGAGCATTAAGTATGAAGGGAGTGATGCAGAATGGCGATATATTTTGCAATGATAGAGCCTGAGAGTTAATAAAGAACAACTCGAAGTGGAAAATTAAAACGAAACCTTTTCCTCGGATCTTTCGATAGAAATATTAACATGCTTCAGATGCTATAATTTAGTTATATTATTATTATAATAGTTAAGCCGGAATATCGGAGGACTTTATACAGACTTGGACGGAGCAAGGAATCACTGAACGTCAGCGATCGGTTTCTTTCTGTCTTCTTCGAAGGAAGTTAGAGGCGAATAGAGAGTTTCCTCGAGAGTAAGGAGTTTGGAACTTTCTTTACGTTGACATTAACCGCGATATCGTTAATCGACAGTAAGAGAGATCGCGACGCTAGTGGAACAAGAGTTTGGAAGGAAATGATTCGCGTATGCTTGTTCATTAACGAATTCTGCTCACCATTTTGAGTGATAATTCGCGCGACGGACGGTGAACACCTGAGGAGCAGTGTTCTCTTGCCTCTCGTATAAAGAGATGTCACGGCTCGCGGGCCAAAGCAGCTAGAAAGCGGGTTATATGCGAAAATAGTCGCGCGACGGCGGTGGCAGTGGCTACACAAAATGAAATATGTTATAAGCGCGTCGGTCACGACTCCTGTACACGGACATCCTTATCTCTCCTTGTTCCCTTGGCGCACGGCCGTCGCGTCCTCGCGAGAGAGCAATGACATACCCACCTAATGCCAATTTCAAATTCATAGCCGTCGTCTTATTTTTCGATCCCCGCCCATTTACTATCGCTTCTCGCATTTTAAGTCTGTCGTCATATTCCGCAAATCCGGATTACTCGTCTGACAAATGCGTCTTACTCGTCATCGCGTATAATAAGATAAATTTTACCAACGAACAATTGGCTCGTATCTTAATTATGATCGCATTTTTAACTTTTGACATCCAATTAAGCTATTTTTGCGGATTGAAACCGAATATCTTCATGTAACATTTCAAGACAGAACTTCGTGAGATATTTATCCACTCAGAAAATAATAATTTCTGTATATAAATGACGTATATCCGCAACTAATGACACTATTTTTATGTAGTATATACTGTTCTTTCCAAAAAATTGATGGATTCTCTTGTGCTGTCTCCAAAGTACGCTTATACGTTCGTCAGAAAAGTACATACTTTTAAAATTCAGTCTGTTGTATTTTTCTAAATATTAAAACGGTGTAATTTTAAAAATTTAAATACTGTCAGTTAATAATACGTTTGATAATTTTTATAATTTTATTACATTTCATACAGCAATGGTAATTAAATTAAATAAAATTGATTTTAAAAACCTAAAATATATAAAATCAAGAAAAAAAGATTTTATTATTTTAATTTTATACTATTCAGATTACTTTAAATAGAAATAGCATATTAAATGAAAAAATGTAATAGTAAAAAGATAATATTAAATAAATAACAGTAAACATAATAATAGGTTAATACAGGGTAATATAGTCTTATAAATTTAATAAAAACATGTCATATTAGATTAACTTGACATTCTATAAATAAAGATTTTGACGTTAACTTAATCAACTCAAAAATTTAAACAACTTCATTATTTTTTCAATATTTATCGGTGATAAATTATATTCGTTTATCATTGCCTTGTCTTTATATAACTTGTATTTTTTAAATATATTTAATGAGATCGTTAATCACTCATATTCTCTACTTAATTCTTGGTCTGCAAACATTTTTATGATATCCAAATATATAAAAACAAATATTGCGAATGGAACAAAATATTAAGTCTAAAATTGAGACTTTTATATAAGAAATATATTTCGAGCTCTATTATAAATTGTTTAATTAAGAAGCTTATATTATAATCACATTTAAAAACAACGATTTAATAATCGAAATATATTATGAATTTAAGCATAAAATAAATTTTATTTATTTAATATATTTGTATTTGTGACTGAATTAACGATAAAAATTTAATAAAGAGAATATATTTTAATGAATTAATGAAGGGTAGTATTGTAAATGTGAAGCTACTTTATTTTTTGTATAATGTATTTTTTACATTATAAGCCTATGTACCTTAAGTTTAATATTTAATATATAATGAATAAGAATTTTAATTCTTTTATATTTTATTAAAATTTTATATAAAATTACCTTTAAAATCACACAAATAAAGAGAATATAATATTATTTATGAGCGTAAAATATAAAATAATGATTGAATTCTATTAAAAATAAATTTGATGCTAAATGAAATGAACGTGAAGAGTATTGTATTACTCTATTACTAAAAGTTAATCCATCCAAAAGATATGAGCTTTCAAAAGAAAGTAAATTGAATTATCAATATAATAAGTTTTACTTTGAAAATTTATGTTGAAGCAACTATAATTTTGCTTTTTATTCGCTTGGAGTAAAAGTTACAAAAAACAACAAAACTTGGTTACTGCAAGCAATTACATTTTTAAGAAAGTGCATCAAATGTTTGCAGCAGACAGTATATATTTCAAGGTACGTTTAAATATAATTTTCTCAACAAAAACTATTTGTGTCACTCATATCTACAGAGACAAAAATAGTTGTAATATATTTTACCAGCAAAATGTTCACAAGATGTGCTATTAAGAATCCTAATTTTGTTAATAGCAGCATTTTACAATAATATACAAGATGGTAATGTATTATGATTATTGTTATAATATTGTTCGGTAAATAACCATAATGAAAATATTATTTAATGAATAATGACATTCAAAAGTAAAAATATTTTATAAAAAATTGCCTGTCCCTTCCTCGTAATGTGAGGTTGATAAATGAATGGTGCATAATTAAGTAGAGAATGGTACCCTGCAGAGGATTTAACGATGATTATAGAAAGAAATTATGAGTCAGATATATATATATATATATATGAATCGCTTTACTCGCCGAGTAAATAAATGAAGAATAAAGGCGCTCGCCCGCGCGACCTACGAAAGAGTTTGAATAACAGGATATTCGCGCGCTCAAGGCTCAAGGTCTGCACTGACGAGAACTGTGTTACAGTGAACATAAAAGTAGGCCGAAAATAGTTCATCTGGTGAATTGCGGGATAATATCACGAATAAAGCGCAAACAGGGTGAGAGAGCGATTTCACGGGCGTCTGGACGCGCGGATCTCCCGATCACTTTTAACGCTACATTTACTCGGAGGCGACGCTCCGAAGGAGCAGCTGCCAAATTTTCGAAAACCAGGCCGAGCCAAAAACTCGTGCCACAGCGATGAAGGTGGCAGATCGTAAAGCAGAATCCACTCCTTCTCGTGTTTTCGCGTCTTCGTATAGTGGATTTCGAGTTACCGACTCTTCTGCCTATACTTCTTCCCTTTTTATTTCTTTGAGCGATCACGCGCCCAGATCAGGTCTCGGCTTTGGTGCGATCGAGGGGGAGCGAATGCTGACACAGGGGTTCGACTGGTCGACCTTCGTTCCTTCGTGCCATCGCTTCATCAAACTGGACCCAATCCTGCCGATCTCAGTTTCTCGGCTATAACTAATCAATACGTACTTACAGAGTGGCTCAACCTTCGCAGAGTGTCAAATCCTCTTGACATATTTATCAAAATCGATCCTCGTGTATTTCTTTTTTAATTTAAATCCCTACGTTACTTCGCCAATAAATATTATAAGAATAATACAAAATAAAGTATAATGTACTTACAAATATTGTACAAATTCATATTTCAAATAGAAAAGGAAGAGAAGATATTGATAAACAAATTTGAGAACAAGATCTGCTTACATCTTTGCAGTTTCAAGAGTTTATTTACTTAACGTTGCTATTCATATCGTCGATGAAAGTTTACGTCAAAGGTATATTTTATTCACTAGTTACTAGTTTAAAAGTTACTAGTTTAAAAAACTGTAAAATTTTTATTACCTAAGGATGGCTTTTCCTTACAAAAATTCACTATTTAAACATATCATCTCATAAAATAGATTCTATTGATTCAATTGAAATTTTGAGAAATATATGTGTAGCCAAGTCTATATTACCTTATCACAACCGATATTATTTATTTTACAGATACATTACAATATTTTACAGATTCTATTATTTTTTCAGAACAATAAATTCTTTATGGCACGTTCATGAGAACGTGCCATCATGCTTATTTGCGTATAACTAAAACATCTTTTATTTAAGAAAATTAACTTCAATTATGTTACTTTAATCGTTCTTATTCCATGAATTTTACGCAAATTAAAAAAAAACAGCAAATTTTCAAAGAAATTCATTTTTAGTCGAAACCGATAATGCGTTTATACTTGAAATAGACACGTAAAAAATACCGAGATCTAATTAAAATTAATTTAAAAATTTCATAATTTCAAGTTAAATAATAAAAACTTTATTTACGAGATCTTAAGAAATTAAAAGCTACTCATTTATGTATCGGTATGTGATTTATAAGCTTCTAACTACACCAACTAGAATAAAGAAGATTATTTATGATCATATCTGAAATTTGTTCGAATAAATATTAACTATGCGATAATAGTAATACAGTTATTTAATATATAAGTAGACTCACAATTACGGTATATTTTAACAGGTTTTTCATAAAAAAAGAAAATGTAGCGTAAGTTACTTTTCTGTCTGTATACTTTTTAAACTTACACTACAATATAGGCTAGTATTTAGGATTTTTATCGTGGACTAGTATACCTAGGTCGTATATTTTTTGACAATAACTGGTTCTATTCCATATGCTACATCTAAATGTTACAAGTTATATTTATTAACGAAATAAGAGGAAAGGTTAGACTTAAATTGAAGTGTAATAAAGTATTTTATCAAATATATAAACAAATATAGTAATATCTATAAATGTGATTTATTTGCTAAAGAATATTAAGCAAAATACTGTGCAATTATTTGCATTAAATCTCAATGATACAAAATTTAGTTTAAATCATATTCTCTATTACTATACTCTTTGTATTTTAAAGCTAATAAATTCTAATAATTAATTTCAGATGATCGTATTAAATTCAAAAATATATTGGACTTTTATTAAGCGGGCTCATAGGAAATTATAAATATATTAATCTGCGTCAACTGTAAGTAAAAACGACGTCAAATCTTCTTTATTAATATTATATTAATGAATTTCTTCAAAAAATTGAAAACACTGAAATATTTTTCGTATTCGATGTAGCTCGTTAATTACACAAAATTAATATATCTTGTATAATTTTTTTTAAGCATTATTAATTCTACTTTAGATAAGTCTTAGAAGTTTGCTCCATTTGAATGAATAAGAGTGATTCATTGATATATCTTTGATCTAGATTCATCAAAGAAAAGTATTTTAAAAAATGAGACTTATCCATTAAAATAGATAATTTGTAATGAATTGCAAGAGACACCGAAGAAGAAATAATGAAATAAAACAATATTTAAAAAGTTATGGTGAATATTACAGCTCTCACTAATTGTCTGGGACAAACACATTTGAATCTATCCTATTTTAAAAGCTAATAAAACATTGTAAATCCTTAATAATTTGTTCGCTACAAGCTTACATAAACATTTGCAACTACTTCCCGCCGCAATTAAAAAATCATTGAGCCCACAAACCACACAAGTGTTGCCGCGTACTTAAGTGCGCGCTTCCACGCTCGATAAAAATTCGAAAAGATCGCGAGACAGATTACGCGTAGGAAAATGGATGACTTATTAGGCAAGGAATGTCGATCTTGCAAGCGCACTTGTATTATTCGCCCTAAACTTTAAGCTCAACTACTATTTGTTAATGCACGGAGTCTCTAGAGGCCTTCTCATTCCAAACCCGTTCATCTTTTTAGTCCGAATAAGCTTCCCCTGAACATCGTCTTGGCAGGGCTCCAGAACACCTACACTATCCGCTTTGCGAATAATTATTATTATTGTTGATTGAAAATACGTTCGGCGTCATGCTAAAATAGATCTCCGATTACGCGGTAACTCGTGGCGTTTCATTTGTTTCAGTTGCGTTTCCGTATTCGCGGCTTGAACTTGGAACTGATTCGTGAGCTACGATTGTGGCCGAATCACTATTATCGTTCGTCCGGTAAATAATAATGGTACGCTCAAAAACGCAAAAACCACTGACATTTTATTTGATTCTTTATACTCGTCAAAGAGCATCCATGCGTCGCTTCTCTTCCCCATCGCGTCCAATAATCTTATGATCTTTATAATACTTTTAGCAGAAGCTGGATTTATTTGAGAATATTTTAATGCGCTCATTTTGTAAATTCAAGCGACTCTGCCATTTTTAAAAAATCACTCTGCAGTTTTAGGCATCGTAAATACCTATGAGACATTCATTTCTTTGACTATAATTAAAAGAGAAATTTTTATATTTTCTACTCTTTTATTAAAATAATTATACACTACGGCACTTTTTTGAATTACCGAATTTTGCCCAATAATACGTGAAATTCAATATTAACTTGCTAGTTCCAACAAAATTTATTTACATAAACATTAAATCAGCTTCGATTTTATTAAGCAAGAATTATTATACTCAATGTATTTCTAAATATTAGTTACAGTAATTATGTAACACTGTTGTTTTAAAAATAGTAATAGAACAAAAAAGAATAACTTCTTTTGTTATTAGAGTAGGTACTTATGATTTTAGTACAATACTATTAATAAATAAAACTAAAAACATCGATAAATTCGCCAGTACATTTAAATTTATAAAATTATTGTTTTTTATTTAAATGATATGTAGCACTACGAGTATTCATCATTTCACAAATAAAAAAAGAAGATTTCACCAGACCCTTCTTTTCTCAAAATTTATCTATTTAATGGGTGCAAATGTGTTTTATTTTTATATTAAAATATATTTTAAGGATCCGTATTCTTCTTTTTCAATTATACTCTAGCGGTAGCATTTTCATTTAATTTATTCTTTTTTTTTTATTATATTCAAACTCTTCAAATCTCTGCATTATTAAATTCTTATTAGTAACTTTCAACTTGTAATTATTATCTTTTAATATTAACATAATATTTATTAATACTAATAATTAATTAATAAAATTTCTGCGATTTAATTCGAAATTTTTTTAATTACTTAAATTTCAAATCGCTTAAATTTCTTTAAAATTTAATTAATACCTGGAATTGGCTTTACTTAATGTTTTGATGTTTTTAAGTTTTTAAATTTGTATTTATATTCAACCACAGTTTTAAAGTTAGATTTAAAATCTTTAAAGAAAAAATATTTATTATTCTAATAATAACAACTAATGCCTAATGGTTCTAATGTTTGATTTGTACATTAGCGTATGCCCTTATATACGTTTAAATCTTTTAAATTTCTGATGAGATTTAAACAATCTTTAGAACTTTGCTGTTGAAGATGTTTAAAGTTACCTCTGATATAAATATGTACAAAAAATATAAGTGAACAATATGAATATAAATATATAATACTTTTTAGTGTAAATTCTTTTTACGAAAATGACTTAGCCTTGTCGTTGTAGTTATAGTTTCACACTTGACACTAAACTTTCAAATTTTAACTTTACTTGTCATTCTTTTATACATAAAATTTTGAATTTTAATCATAATCGAATTCTAAAGAAAAATCTTATATTTGTTTATATTCTTAACGAGAAGCACTCTATTTTAAAACTTTCATTTAAAACTATACTTCAATGAATTTAAATGATCATTTTTGAAGTAAAGAAATCTTATGTGAACTAGTATTTCCAAATTTAATTAAGCACTTTTTTTGAGTAGACTTAAATTTTTCTTACTATTATTAAACATACGCGTTTCTAATCATCTAGGATACAATTGTAGAAGATCGTTAATTTGCAAAAAAAATTTACGCTTTGTTATAAAAAAATTTACAGTAATTATACACATGAAAATTATTTCTTGATGTATTATTCTTGATTTCACTGTACATTTATTTAAACATTATTAATGTTCTTATTATTATAAGAAAATTTATTAAAAACTACTAAAAAAAATTGGTTTAGAAATTAGCTAAAGTATAATCATTAAATCAAATAACAGGTCATTTTAATTTTATAAAGTTAGTCGGAGTCATATTCTATTACAAATGAAACATTTAAATTGAATAATATTTGTTACCACAATTATATTATAACAAGATAAAAATAAACATAAAGTACAAGTTGCATACGTTGATCTGTTTTATCGATAGTTTAGATAATTTGATATTATGTCACGTGATAGTCTCACGTGATGATGTTTAAGAATGGTAAATACTACGGAATTCCCTTCTGTTCATACATTTTTCATTGTTTCAATGAAAAGTATCGAATGCAGCTACGGATGCTATTTAATCAAGAATGGAGTCTGGAACAATTGCCAAAGTACTACATGATTTTTTTACAACCGAAGAAGGCGAATTGAGTTTAAATAAAGGAGACTTATTTTTGGTAATGTATTTAACCTATTCACAATAAGATTGTAATTACCTATTCTAATTTCTTATTGTACAATGACCAAATTATTATTAAAAATTATTTACCCTCTTTTGGTATTGGATAAAAATAGTTTGGTGTATTGCAGAAATATCGTTAGTTAATATTTGATAAAAATAATTTAAGTAATAGTAGAAGTATTTTATAAATTATCGTTAAAAACATCAGAAACTATGTAATTAGTATATAACTATGATTTAAAAAGTGTTATTAATAATTTATCTATTTGTTATTCATTTTTTTTTGAATATATTTATTAATTTTATGCTTTAGATTCACAAAGTTATTGATAAACACTGGTGTTATGGGCAATCACATAATCTATTAGGGAAATTTCCTATAAACTATTTGCATAAAGTTGAATTACCTGAAATAAACAATAATGAGTCATTGTTTATTTCGATTGCTGTATTCAAAGGTGAACAACCTGGTGATTTATCCTTTAATAAAGGTAATTGAGAAAATTTAAAATTAAAAATATTTTTAATTCTTATTTAATAATATTCATTTATTAATAGTTTATTTAATAATTTCATAAGGTGAAATAATTGTTGGTAATGTAGAAGCATCATCTAATTGGATTACTGGATATATTGGTCCAAGAAAAGGAGTATTTTATTCTTCATACGTTTGGCAAGTTGACTTGAATCTAATGCAGGTATTTATAATTATTTAATTTATTTTCAAGTCAGTGTACTATAATAATATGTTTTAATTTATAAATCATGTATTATTATGAATAATAATATTTTCAATTAAAATTTCAGAAATTTCTAGTTTTTAAATTTTGATTATTTTTATTTTTATTTTATTATTTATCTTTATTATTTTTTACAGAAAGCTGTTAAAAAGAAAATAATAAAAAGAAAAGCAAAAGTTAATATAAATCTTACAGCACAATTGGACGAAGAACTAGACTTAACAAAAGGAGAAATAGTTACGGTTACTGAAATTCTTGATGATGGTTGGTGTCGGGGCTACAAAGAAAATGGAAATGAAGGTACTTTTCCTGAAAGTTTTATTACATATCAGGAAGATATTCATTTTTATGAGGTAGATGAAAGCCCTATTTCTTTCTCATTAAGTGATACAAATGATACCTCAAAAATTTATAATGACTTTGGTGAAAATAATCCAGGTGTAGTTGAACCACAATATAGTGATCCATTGCCTAATAATGTATTCCCTGATGTGACTATACCAAATATTCAAGTGTCATCAAATTATGACTTTTGTGAGCTGAAATCATTTGCAACAACACAATTTCCTTTCACTGCCGAGTATTCAAATGAATTAAGTTTTGAAGTAGGACAAGTTATTGAATTAATTAAGTATATTGATAACGAATGGGCTGAAGGTATGATTGATAATGTAAGAGGCATTTTTCCTCTTTCTTTTGTTAAATTACATTGTGTTGAATCACAATATAATGCATCACAAATTAATATTCCAATGACACAAGATAATCTACAATCAAATGATGACAATGATGTTAATGTTTTTCAAGGTGAAGAATTGACTAATTTAGAATCATCTAATAATGATTGGGTTAGTGAAATAAATGATCACAGTGAAAACAGTGTTTGTGCAAGTAGTTATTCATCAGTAGATTTTGCTCCAAATATTGAAGTTTTTCGAGATATACTTGAAGATTTTGTAGTAATAAGAAATAAAAAAAAAGATTCTACTGATAAAGAAATTGAAAGAAGTAAAAGACTATCTGAACCACATCGTCCAGCACCTCCAGCACCTGTATTAGAAGAAGTTACTTCACAAAATCAGAAAAATCAAGCTATCCCTTTAAAAGAGAAAACTAATATCTCTTTGATCAAACAAAAAAAAGCTGACCAAAGACAAAATATTATAGCAGAATTATATCTAACAGAAAAAGATTATGCTAGAGACTTAAAAATGACTTATGAAACTTTTAATTTACATGATCCCAATTTTCTGAAATCAAAAGGAATAGATGTAACTATTTTATTTGGAAATATTTCAGAAATAATAGATATTGCCGAAGAATTTTTAGAATTAATACAACGAGCGATGAAAGGGTATGACGAAGATTGTCAATGTATTGGATCTTGTTTTTTAAAAATATCAGAAAAGATGAGGAAAGCTTATGGAAGATATTGCAGTAATCATGAATTATCATTAACTCTTTTGCAAAAGGTATTTTTTATGTTTTATCATTTTTATATACATTTTAAATAAGTTATTTATCTATTATACATTGAATAATTTTAGTATGAAGATAAAGAAGAAATAATGAAAATTTTTAACAAAGGAGTAGAAACATTACAAATGCAAGTGGCATGTTTTGGTATGAACTCAATTTTAATCAAACCTGTGCAAAGAATTTTAAAGTATTCATTATTTTTAAATGAATTATTAAAGGTATTTTACCAATATTGAAAAATATTTAATTGCTTACAGTATGTTGATATGTATTTTGTATTAAAATAGTTTACTGAGGATGATCATCCAGACAAAGTAAAGGTTGCCGAAGCATCAAAAGTAATGGCAGATGTTGCAAGATATATTAACGAGTACAAAAAAAAAAAAGAAGTAGCTTTTAAATACTTGCATTCTAATAATACATTCATAGGAAAAATAGCAAATTTAAATATGCATTCTGTTGCGAAAAAGTCATCCAGATTAGGTGCAAAACTTTCTGCAACATTAGGTCTTACCAATCTACTTATAGATCCAAAATTCGATGAATTAGTAAAAGATTTTGTATCTCTTGAAAAAAGCACGAAGTATCTTTTAAAGGACATTGATCAGTGTATTTCTTATCTAGATAATGAGTCTCAATGCGGAGAAGTTCTTACTGAACATCTGCACCAGTATTTTACAAGAACACCAAATAATGAAATTTTGAAACTTCAAAAAATAAGAAATACTGTAAGATCACAATTTATAAAACATTTGAAAACTTGCATTGAGATACGAGTAATATCACCTCTAAATGTAATTATAACATTACTTGCTGGACCTGAACTTCTGATCAATAAGCGACATGATAAAATGCTTGATTATGATACAGCAATTTCAAGAAACGAAAAGTCTAAAGAAAAAGGAACAGTAAGTAAATTTTGATTAATTTTTTAAATGATTAATCATACATTTAATTAATACATCAACATTTGAAATAAATTACTTTTATTTTTCCTATAGATTCCAGAAGATCTTACTAGTGCAAAAAGTAATTTTGAAGCATTAAATCAACAATTATTAGAAGAGCTTCCAATTTTTATTCAAGCTTCCACTGCAATTGTATACAATTGTATTAGTGCTTTTGCCAATGCTCGAAAATTATATAACGGAAAAATTATGAATGAATATTTAAATATTTCAGAGGTACATATTTATGTTATATATTTATTTATTGTTTTGTACCCTTATATTTCATAACAAAAACTTTTGCTTAGTGTATTGATCAGGTCTCAATGAAAGATATATTCGAAAATTTTTTAGTAAATCACAATTTACTGTATAATCAAATTAGTCGTTTCGCTTACGATGGTACTAATGCGAGGTTTGATAAACATTCTGTAGACTATTCCTTGCAGTCTGATATCCATAGAACGACATTAAAAAATAAATACCCACCTAATAAATTATACGTAGTAACGCGATCGATATCTGGTGCAACTCCACATGACTTGTCAGTAACTAAGGGAACAATAGTTGCGGTTATAAAAACGCAGGATCCAATGGGCGATACATCAAAATGGTTCGTTGATAATGGATCTATGAAAGGATTTCTAGAAAGACAATATTTAGAACTTACTAATGAAGCAAAACTTATTGAAGAAAGCGCAAGTGCAACATGCACAAATAGTTCAGTTGATCTTATGTCTCTAGATTCACCTACTTTAAAGGTAAATAAATATTCCACTGATCTTCAGTCTCTTTATGCTAATTCTGGTGAAGAACAAAGTACTCTTCCAAATTATGTAAGTATAAATACTGAACCAAGGCAACTATATGAAAACGTTTGTGAAGTAAGTTATCGAGACGATTTTTATATTTTTATTTTTAATAATGTACAATATTTTTGATGAAAATCTCTTTCAGTTTGTTCGAGCACTTTACGATTTTAACGATACGAAAAATTTTGGAACATTAAATATAAGAAAAGGTCAAACACTGAAAGTATTGAAAAAGCACGACAATAAAAATAATCCGCAGTGGTGGTTAGTTGAAGACAGAACTGGAGGAAAAGGATACGTCCCATATAATCACATTCATGAGAAAGAAACTTAAAGAACTTTTGTTCCTTAATAAAACTTACAGACATTTTTTATATTTTGTTTAAATCTGTGATAGTTATCAAAATGTAGTTAAAAAATTTATCTTGATCTATTGTTTTTTAAAGATGCTATTATATTTATCGATCATACTCTGATCAGAAATTACTTGTAAAAATAATAGTATACATTTAATTATTTTATTAGTTTTAATCTTACATTAAAAATCGTATTTATATCATAAAGATAATAATTTAATAGAAAAATTAATAATGAAACGGTGTTTATTATGTATTTATATAAATTATTAATAACTATAAATTGTAAAAATTGAAGCAAAACTATTGTTCATTGAAAAAATGATACAATTATATTAAAATAATATTTTACTATAAGAAGATGTATTTAATCATTATGTGTGCATTTTTTACAATTAAAAATTTTTAATATTATTTATTTTATTTATTACTAAAAAACGAATACAGATATACAATATACTGTACATATGTACACATATGGTATATAACATTGTTTATAATATTTGTTAAATATAATTGTAGAAAATGTTATTCATATAAAATAATCTAATTTTCGAAGTATGAATATGTATTTTAAAAATAAATTGAAATTCATAATCTAAAATTTTTATTATTAATTAAAAAAAAGTATTTTATTGTTTAAAGTGTAGTCGAAAAATTCTTATAATATGAATTAAAAATAAAATGTTTCAATATTTTATTATACAACATATATAAAAATATTGTTTGATGTTGAGTACAAGCTCTGACAGTAGTATTCAATGTTGTACTGTATCAAAAAAAGAAGAAATAATTTTTATGCATTAGCAAATAGTTTCTTTTAAGCAACTCTCTACTTTTTTATAATTATCTTATGAAATAATCAATAATAGTTTTTGCATAAATATACATTAAATATTTTAAACAAAAATTAAACTAATTTGTTTTATTTTATAGAAAAGTGAAATCTATAATAGGAATATCTCTAAAACCCTACTTAGATTCTGGAGATATTTGATTGAAGATAATTCATGTCCGTTGTATTTTATATTATAAATACTGTGCAACATATGTAAAAAATAGATAAAGTAACAAATGATTATTAAAAGTATATGTATTTTCGAGTATGTAAGCTAATCCGGTAATAAACATGCAAAAGTAAAAATATGTAATTACTGATACAAATATCAAAATATGTCATAAAAATAAAATAATATTGAATATGTGTAAGAATCTCACGCCAACTTTAAAAATGTTTGTAATAATAAAATAATATTATTAAATAAATTTGTCGAGAGGAAATTAATTACTTTGGAAACATTATTTATTAATCTTGTGACCGAAAGTCTATATAATTTTTCAATTATTTTAAAAATGAGAA
The DNA here is from genome assembly GCA_018907045.1 of Wiebesia pumilae. Lineage (NCBI taxonomy): Eukaryota > Metazoa > Arthropoda > Insecta > Hymenoptera > Agaonidae > Wiebesia > Wiebesia pumilae. The sequence goes on along the minus strand of JACCHZ010000105.1, from coordinate 3,453,142 downwards.
TTATATGATATAATTTATTATTTATACGAATATTATCAAAATTATTATGTAAAGTCACTAAAATTCATATTAAGTATATAATAGTTATTAAGTGTGCTCGCTGTTTAAAAATACAATGCGTATTTGTAGGCAAAAGTTTTTTCTAGGATTATAAAAATTATTGAATAAAAAGTTTTGACTAGAATTATTTTCATGAAACAATTGCATCTTTCTATTACATAATGCTATTTGCAAATGTAATGGTTAAATTAATTCATATTATTGTAACATCATATGACAAATTTACGTGATACAAATTTCCATTGTTTATTTTTAAATTTACCCAATAGTTTAAATTATTAAGTTATTAAAATTGGCATACTTTATTTAGGATAATATAATTATAGATTTCATAAAAGTAAAATAAAAAGTTACGTTACCTTATTATGTAAATTCAATTTAAAATCTCCAAATATAATGTCAAATTATTACATAAAGAATAATTCGATTCGATAAGATTATGAAAAAATAGACATGTTGAAATGTGGAAGAGTAATAATTCACATTCATCTTGGCTAGAGATATGTCAGATATAGCCGTATAAGATATTACCATCTGCGAAAGATAATAATTTTTTTATAAAAAAGGATCGGATTTCTTTTGAATTAAAAATTACAATTTCTATCTTCGTAGAAATGTTCGTGAAAATAAGAAATAACCAAGTATTTGATACAACGGTTGATATTGTGCTAATGATGTTCCGTGAAAATTTATTGTATAGCTAGTAGAAAAAAAACAAATTTTAACAGTTAATTAAATCAATTATTATACAAGTAAATTTTCATGGTAAGCCGGAGCCTATAGCTTACATATTCATAAGTACTATATAATACGAGTTCACGTACGTATATACATCTATATGAACATAATTATACGCACGTATATGTATGTACGTAGAATACTTAGTTTCCTAGCATTGAGATGGACTGTTTTTGTGATACGATAAATTCTATATGAGCAAAACTTTTATAAGGACAACTAGCGGCAAACTTTTGTAGATCTGTAAGTTCAAAAGTACTCTGTCGAAGTAGCCAAAGTTTACTGAGGATGAAATTCAGATCACTCTTATTTAATATTTGGACATGTATTACTACTGTACTGCCGAATTATAATTTAAGATCATTCATCGTTCAATATTTTTTCTTATGAAATTCATTTCAAACGAACTAACTATTATTTAATTTTAAATAAATGACTCTAAACAGAACTTATAAATTTGATATATGTAAAACAAAAAATTAAAAATTTAAAGTAAATATTATAAGTATTATTTGGTTTCAAATTATTATGTAAAAATTAAATGTATACGAAAACGTGATGGTACTTTCGGTCTTTTTGGTGCAAGAATAATTTTTAAAAAAGTACGCAAATATGCTTGTTTCTTTCTTGAATATTTCGTCCAAAATTTTTGTCTCCTCCCACCTTCTCCTATTTCGTTTAGATCGTTTTGAATGAAGATTAATAATCTATATAGTCACTTTCTTTTTTTGTTTTTACCGTTTTAACTAAAGTTTATAATTATTTATTGGTGTTGTCGTCTATCCGATATAAGTCGCGATTTTTTAGTTTAAGTAATAAGTTAATTAGATTTATTTCTATAAATGATACGTTTCTCGATCTTATAGCCATCAAGTCAATCTCATATATTTGCAACTTGGATCATACTACTTTAGGAGCTTTAGATAAAAACGAATATATGTACTAAAAGCACAATTTTCATAAACGATATAAACTCAAAATATGAGTTATTAGGGTCTAATATACCAATTGTATCATATTTAAAATGATGGTTTTTAAGATGTAGTGTGAATGTGTTTGTATTTGTAAAACGGCCACTATCTTGCAATATACGGGTTTGTGCTTAAATGAACAAAAAAAGATTGCAGTTGTCATTTAAGGATTTATTTAATGCAATAACTCAATAATAATCTTTCATATACTATATATACTGCATGTAGAAAATAACTCATATTTGAAACAATACTATGTAATTACTCTCTCTTATATATAAGGTAGCCATTGTAAGATATTCACTGTAGTTGAAATCTTGGTATCGTTATTTTCTAAAGGCAACAATTTTAGGTGATGATGCACGTGATGTGATAGCTGTAATTACGTTCGAAACTGATGAAGCACGAATGGAATTTTGAAGAGGTACATTATGCGAGTTTAATGAAATCTTTTTAATAAAGTTCTTAAAGTAGATTAAAATTTAAATTAAAAATATTTGTTAAATTTTAATATTATAGTTTTATAGAATATAAACTATAATACTTAACGTAATAATAACTTCAAGATAATACTTAACGTAAAAATTGTGAAATAAGGATAAGGAATTTCATTAATATTTAGTAGATATAAAGTTTTGTGTTTTTAAGCTGCACAGGCGTTTCTAATGTTGTAAAATATATTTATTGTGATATTTTTTTCTATCATTGTTAATATAAAAAAACTCTAGCTAATTGGTATTATATTATCTCGCGCTTTCTCTCTCACTTTCTGAAAAAATGCTTTAGTATGTGATCTATACACGATAATTTGTTTTACTTCATATAATATGGCTATGTTTTTTATTAAGGAGCGTGACCTTTAAATAAGCCTTATATTAGAAGATTAGCTACTATCAACACTCCCGAATCAGAGTAGTTTATCGTTCTCAAAATCGTCTTGTTAACAAAATTTATTAAAATTTAAAGTAGCGTCGTCTACTTTAAACGTATGTATTTCATTGTATATTTTCGAGTTGAAACTTTGTTCACAAGCTTCTAAATATCTCTCTTCTTTTATTGCGTGTTCATCTGGTGTCAGCTAATGTATCCCACTTGATGTTAGAAATAACAATGTCTTATCTTTAAGATATTCTTCAGTTGGATCAATTTGACTTATTGATTTCTTAAAAATTTTCTTGTTCTATATTTTTATGATAGGTTGATTTACTACGATGCCCAGACCTTGCATCATCTTCTGTATCTTTTCAACGATCCTCAGGGTATTTATACTGTCCTTAGACTCGAGGTTTTTTATTGGCATAATATGCGGTGTGGGCAATTAAAATATTTCCATTACTTTTTTATGGAACCTTGTAGTATGAATATGTGAACGAAGTGTGAATCTATATTTGTATGTATGAACTATGTATGTATTAACGCGCCCGGTAACAAATTAAGTATTGTATTTATTATTTGAACTGTTTTAATATAGAATTACATTTTTTCATTTATAATTGCTTATATGTAGAATTTTTGTTTGAATTTAAATTAGATTCTCGTTTCCTCAATTGGTTTAATAAAGAACTTTTCGATGGTTGCAACTATGGAAGAGCCATAAGCTAGAAGAAAAACATGCAAGATCATTGCGATTAGAGAATAATGATTTTAAGACCTTTACATCTATTATCCTCTGAAGTCGATATAAACCTGACTAGATAATAGAGTCAGCGCTCACTTTGATAGTAACACGACAATTTTTTTAACTTGATTGCATCTTTGACAAAGAGTAAAGCAGAAAGCGGATCAATTGGAAATAATAATTTCCATTATTATCGTCTGCATAAAGGTTAACCTTGAAGTCTATTAAGATCGAGAAAATTCAATTTCAATATACTTTTCAACTTGTTCTTATTATTATACAACTATACTTTATTTAGTTAAAGTGCAACATGTCAAATATACGTATGTGTTCGTATAAATTGCTTATGTGTAACTATGCCTATATATATCAGCATTAAAATTAAAATGTTTAACACGCTGAATTTAACTGATTATTACGTGATCACACGTACTTATCACACTTCCCTGGTACTCACAAAGGTATGTTGAATAACTGTATTGCTTACGATAAATTGGCTGCAAATGTACTATCGCAATTTTTCTATTAATATTGCAATTTCTGACAAAAATATACTATTATAAATTAGTTTGTGATGCAATCTAAGCAAATATAGAATTACATTTTTCTAAAACTATCTTACTATTTATGGATTTTTCATTCAAGAATGGTACTTAAAATCAAGCCTTTTTAAAGGCACTAACGACATCCGAAGATACTCTAAAGATAAGTTTCAACTGCGCTTCCAATTTATTGATATAAGCTGGAATTTATTTATATTTTAAATTATATGACGTTTTTCCTAAACTCTATTAGCACAGTGATAATTATATATCGAAACGTATTTCAGTTTCTCTTTTAAATGACCCTGAGTACTACATGTAATTGATTACAATATCATTATGAAGCGAAGCCTCAGTGACACTATGAAATAATTGAAAACTTTTTATTACAATTTTGTATTACTTAAGATTTGTTAAAAATGAAAAAAATGTTGTTAAGGATTTTTTATATGAATTCTTTTAAACGAATTTTGCTCTAAAGCATTTTTCAAAACTGGTCACATGTATACATCTATTATTTTTTTAATCATTTCACTTGAAATTTTCAGGAAAACTTAAATTATCCTTTTTGTAATTTTAAGAATATCATCGTATTATTTTATTTTATTATAACATTTTTCGTTTAGTAAATAATTAATTTTTCAGTAAATTTGTTTGACTAATCAACGATAAGGTTATTACAAAGCCTTTAAAAATTTTAAGTTGTACTTTAGACTCATGTTTAAAAACGTTAAAAAATTATTTCAAGAAAAACGTTTTAAGGTTAAGGGTCCCATATAAAATATTGATGCGGTTACAAATTCCTTTATAACTTTCTAAATATTCAAAAATATTATCTCAAAAATGATTTGTGCATATTTCAGTATTTAAGCAACATAAAAATATAATAAAATTTTTCTTTTGTTTTCTTCCAATTTCATTTTTTAGAACATTTATTTTTCGTATATAAAAAATCTTTGTCCTTAAAGAAATCCTTTATCGAACAAATTGCTTTTATACGTAAGTATGAAGTGAAAAATTTAATTTCTACTATCAAACACTTATTTGAAAACATACTTTCATTTACATAAATCTATACTTATTAATCTAATTAATGAGAAATATCCAAAATTTATAGCCACAGGATATTTTAATATTTCAATATTATTAACTTAAAAATGCTCTAGATTCATAATTTTTATGATGTATTTCAAGAGAATGTGATAATTTGAAACTAGATTTTCCGGAATACAATGTATATATATATATATATATATATATATATATATATATATATATATATAAATCCTGTCAAAAGAATAATCTAACTTTTACTTATATATTCAAGACACAGTTAGTCTCAGTATGAATTAGGTAGAGGTGTTATTTGTAAAAAGTTTTATAAGATTAGAAGAGATATATTAACTATAAGAATGTTTATAAAAAAAGTATATGTTATATATATTATGAATGCACAATACAATTTATAATACACCAGCCATTTTAACGAAACGGCAATATAATGTTTAGAAAGTGACGGCTTTACGTTATAATGTTCCTTAGAAACTACAGCGATATCTCTTATTCTATATTTTAGCTACGAAAATAAAGAAAAAACACATTTTTATTAAATAAATAGAACAGTCTTTGAAGGTACAAGTTTTCTCGTTAATTGCGATACAAATTAATCGTTAAATATATTCACGCTTATTTAGCCACGCAATAATATTCTTTACGCGAGTAGCATTTATTATTATTAGGCAACAGGTGTATCGCGATCTATAAATGATAATGTATAGACTCTAGCTTAAATGAAAAGATGAAGAAATACTGATCTTAAAAAGAAAACAGGGAGAAGTAAAACCTCCGCTCGATCTATCAAGTAGTGTTACTCAATATACGCTACAAATATTTCTTAGCTAATGGCGTCTGTCGCTTTCATTCTTCTTTTCGTGAAAGCAGTTTGCTACGCGTCTCTCGCTTTGTAGACCAGACCACGTTCTCCAACTTCGACTCTTACTAATTTCCCACCTCGTCCACGTCAAGTGCATATAATGGACTTGCTTAGTCGGTCGGATAGAAGCGAAGGATTGCTCTGCCGTGTATCTCAGAATGGCAAAGCTTTTGCACAACATCGAGAGCTTCCTCCGCGGGATATATCGTGTGGGGCGGTGGTTCGATATCGCCCGAGCCAACCAACTCCACGAGCTCACGGAGCTGTTCAAGACTACCGGCCTCTACCGGCTTGATGCTCTGCTGGCGCTCCTCAGCCCGCTGACTGAACTTGGGCAGCAGTCGGTCCGCCACTTCTTTCATCACGAATACGACGCCGCCTTTGCTTAGACACTGCATGCTGCGATGAAGACTCCGCGAAGTCGTCCCGAAGTCGATCACAACATCCACATGGCCGCCACAAGCGTCCATTGTGCGCTCGATAAGCTGCTTCTCGTACAGATCCTCGCTCCATTGGACGACATTCACCCTGGACACAATACGATCAATGCTTATCAGAAAGGATCTGATGATTAAGTTGTTTTTTTATATCTAAGAATTATACATTTAGTTTGTGAACAATAATATCCTTGATAAACAAAGGATTTATTTTATACAAAGTTTCTTAAGACTAATGGCTGATATAAGTATAGCTCGCATGTCCGAACAATAATCAATGTAACAATATGAAGTATATAAAATTTTTGATTTTGTGATATAATATTATATATGTTAGTTTTATATAACACTAATACATTTTATTTATTTATTTTTTATTTGATTCAGAAAAATGGAATTTATGATAAAAAAACTGTATAATCTTTTTTTTTTTATAAACAAAATTTTTTACAATATTTAAATTATTTTACAGACTCTCTATGATTATTCCAACCACCAGTATTTTTTTAAGTTGTTTCTATGATTATCTTTTTTATCCCTTTGGGGATGTTTCATGTTATATCTCCATAAAGCGTTGTCTTTATTAACATCTAAGTTTGGCTCATACTTTATTTTTGTATTGAATCTTTTTCTATTGATGTGGTAAATTATTGGGATATTATTTTTATTTTGAATATAGTTTTGGTTATCTAGAACACTAAATGCTTCAGGTACTAAATCCTCTGTCTAGGGTTTTATTAAAGTATAATGTACTTGGATACAAGCTACCAAAAATTAATTATTATTTTTTATTTTGTTCGCGTAAGCATAATGGTTTCTTGTCAGTTTTAATATGTGGCAATCAATTCTATGTATATTTGCTATATTTTTTATATGAATTTTTTGGATTGCTATACATACTGAAACATGCTTTTATACATTTTCTTTCGAATATTCTTAATTTCTCCATTTCATGAGCTGTTATGTTATACCAAATTGGACATTCATATGTCAAGATTGATATGATGAGGGTGTTATAGCACAGTATTTTTATTCTCTTATTCAGATGTTTTGATTAAAATAATTTTTTCAATTTCCAAAAGGTTTTTTTTGCTTTATTTATTTGTATTTTTGTATGGTTTAAGAATTTTAGATTTTGGTTTAAGTTTAGGCCTACATATTTTATTGAAAATTTGTAAGGTATTCTTTGTTCTGTGCTTGAATAATCTGAAATTTGAAATAATTTGGTATTTTTTCTCTTTAAGATACTCATTTTACTTAATTGTGATATAAATAGTATTCTTTCACATTTGTTGATATTGATTTTTAATTTCCATGTATAAAAGTATGAATTAATATGTTTAAATAATTATTGCAATTGATTTTTTGATTTTTTTCCAAAGATATAGATTATAAGATCATCTGCAAATGCAATGGAGTGATTTCCATTAGATTTATTTAGTTCAAAAAGTTTGCTGATGTCGCTGCTGTAAATATTGAATAATACTGGAGAATTAACGGTTCATTGTTGTAAAGCATTTTTTATATTAAATTCTACTGATGATTTAAAATGTCCTTTTATTGTATAAAATAAACAGCCTGTAATCATATTCCAAATGATATTTATAAGATATTTTGGAAAATGTTTTTTCATTAATTCGACGAAACTTGCATATATATGAAAGTTTTAATAGAAAATAAAATTGTGTAAGTTTTTAGACAAATAAAAGCGCAAAGTAATTCATCCTTCGTCCAAACAGTGTCGAATGCTTTTTCGATGTCTATTAAGCATACTGCAATTTGTAGGTTATAATTTAGTGCCTAGTTATTTTTATTACAGAAGTTTATTATATTTTGTTTTATTATTGTTTCAAACATTTTTGCCTATGTTTGGTAATAGGCTAATGGGTCTAAAATTTGTGAGGGATGTGTTGTTTTTATCTTTTTTTGTATTGCAATGATTTTTGCTTTTTTCCATTTAGTAGGGAAATACATATTATTCAAAGCATTATTGAATAGTATAATACAGTATTTTTTTATTTTGTTGGGGAGTTGTTTTAGTATTATGTTTGGTATATTGTCAAAGCCTGAAGATTTCTTATTATTTAATTTACTGTAAACAGTGTTTAATTTTGTATAGTTTGTGAAATAATTTGTTAGTTCTTCTGGATGTTTTGGATTCTCTGCTGTATTTACATTTGTGAATTCTCTAATTTTTTTATTATTCCTCGTGTCGTTATCTTTTTCAAATTTTAGTTTATCTGTTTCCTTCAAAATAATGTTTGATAATTTTTTTTGAAATTGATGTTTTGATTGCGAACTGCTGTGAAGTGTGATCCCAATATATTTAATTCATCTTTGTATTTGAGATTATGAAATTGTTTTTCGCATTTATTGACATGTTATTGATGTTAATACCTGCTTTTATTAGGATTTGTAAGTTATCTTGTGATGTAGTGATTGGGAGAATATTTGTAGAGTTTCTTGCTCTGAAGATTGTATTTAATTGTGGGAACATTTTTGTTGAATCATTTGTTGAAATAGCATTTTTTTAATTTTTCCAGTATTTATTAATGGAGATAGAGAATTCTATTTTTAAACTTTATTTTTATATTGTTTAGTAAATATTTGTAAAATTATAGTTCTTTTCTTTTGTTGTAATTGTAGTTTTGATATATTTTGTTTATTTGGGAAAGTATGTAGCTTTTATCTTTTTGTAAAATACACATGAATTTATTTTTTTTATTTTAGGCACTGCTTTATCTCTAGCTATGTTGATTTGTTTGTCTAACTCATTTATATGAGTGTCTATTTCATTGTTAGATAGACTTGATGTATTGCTTATATGTAAGAAATAATTGTTTGAGAGTTTTATGAAATTTTTTCCAGTTGATTTTCTTGTAGTTGTATTAAATATTCTCATTTGTGTGCTCTAAATTCATAAAATTTATTGTATTTAATTTTACTTGAAAAGCTAAAGCATTATGATCAGTATCATAAATAAGAGTCTAAGGTGTTATTTGATTGTTTATTTATTAATTTTATTCTAGAATCGATTAAGCAGAGGTCTATGTAAGAGACTATTAAAGTATGATAAGATGTCAGAGCTGCATAGTTTGGTTTTATATGTTATGTCATAATTATTTAGCCAGTTTTTTTATAAAAGTACCTCTAGAGTTATTTGATGAATTGTTCCAATCTGTATGTTTTGCATTTAAGTCTAATATTATGTAGGAATTTTAGGTTTTGTATAAGTTTAATACTTGAAAGAGTTTATTAAATTCGGAATTAAATTCACCTCTTTGTGAAGCTTAAGCTGAGATAATAAAAAGGTTTTCTTGATTGCTTATTTTTATTGTAATTATTGAATTTACATTTATTGAAATGATTTTCCATGTTATCGGTATTTTGATTTTCATAAAATTGTTTTTATGTATATTATTGTTTTTAAGGTATGTTTTGGCCACTTATGCTAAGTTATTTATCATAGAAAAGATTGATATAAAATTATCTTCATTTGATTTTAATGATTGCTTGATTTCATTTATTTGTATTTGTTGTTGATTAAGTCTATATATTACATTTTCTTTTAGAACATCAATATTGATTATTATTATTATATTATATTCATTATTATTCATTATTATCATAGATTATTATTATTATATTAATTAATACTGTGTTGTTTTCATTTTCTTCGATGTTGTTAATAATTAAATTTTTGTCTTGAGTTGTTTGAAATTGTATTTTGTTGTTGATGCTTTCTTTATTTTTTATTACTTCATCAAAACTTATAGATGGGATTACGTTTTTCGCAATTTTTGATATTTTATTGGATTTTATCTATTTTGCTGAATTTATCTTCTCTTCTTTTTTATTCTGTATGTCAATAATTTTTGGACATTCTTTGTATGTAGCTGGATGTCCATAACTTCTACAGTTTGCATAAAAAAGTTCATTGAATTCTAAAATATTTTTTTTATTTATTTTACATTCACCTGGTTTGTGATTGTGTAAGCATTTACCATATCTGAATGTCATATTACAATTTTATGCAGTACATCCTACTAATTGAGATTGTGACATTGAATTATGTGTTTGATTATTTTTTCCCATTTTATACATTGGAAGAGATATTTTATTTTTAAAAATTTATTGATATTGCTGTCTTATTTTTAGAGATGTTGAGCTACATATATTGGAATTTGAGTATTATATAATATTGATTTACTAGTTGTAAATCTTGAGACTTGTAAACTTTATGTCAGTTAAATTTGAATTATTTAATTCAGAGGGAATTTTGTTTTTTGGGTAATTTCTACCTAGTCCTTTCAATAAATTTGTGTTTTTTTTTTTTCATTTTTGGTGTGAATGTGTAGAAGTTAGTGTTTGCATTTTTTAGTAATTCAATTGTTTCGTTAAATTCTCATATCTTTTAAAAATAAAATGCGTTTGCTTTTGTGAATACTCTTAATAATGAAGTCTTTATTTTTATTATTTTCATTTAATAGTCTTACTGTATCTTTGGGTTCCTGATATAATATATTTATTGGTGGTGGTTTATTCTTTGCTGAGACCTGAGTTGGAATAACGTATATATTGTTTTCCCCAGGTTGAGATTTTTTTTCATCTACATGCATTAAGGAAGATTCATTTTTCTTATTCTGGATGTTTGAAGAATTTTTCTTTGGTATTGAAGATATGTTATTTCGTTTTTCTTTGTTCTTGGATTCCAGTTGTTTTATTATTGAACTCGCTCTATCTTCTTGAGCTTCTTGATGCTTTTGTTTTTTGATGCTTTTGTTTTAGTTTTATTTATTCGATCTTCTATTATGGCTACGTTTTTGTTAGAGATGGACATTTTTAGGTCCAATATTATTACTTTTAATTTTCTATTTTCTTCTTTTATATTTTGAATTTTTTTCTAATGTTAACTTCTCTGTTTGAATATTCATTTTTATTGCAGATAATCATTTTTTTTCCATTTCTTGGATGGTAATTTTATATGAGTTAATTTCTGTATTTTCGTCACTTTTTTATTGTTTTAGTTATGTTAGTTATAGTCTTTTCCTTTTCTGCGTCATTTTTTTGGCGTATTCGTTGTTTCATTTAGGGCAGTTGAAGATGAATCATTATTATTTGTTTTTTATGCGAGGTAATTATTAAATTATATTACACTATATCACTTATTTTTGTTATTATTTTTATTAATACTATATATAAATTTTTTTGTTTTATTAATTACTTTTTTTGCTGTATGCCTATTATGTACTTGAAGTACGCAAGGAGGTTTGACGACACTTTCAGCCTGTGGAACATTTCGGTTCGACGTTTCGCGGTCGACTGAGAAAGGATCTATCCCTATTTTGGATGATTCTGCTCCTACGCTCAAATAATGTATGAAACGCATCTACTGCTATCTTCTTTACGCATAATTGTCTCTGTAAAAATGCTCGGCGTTTTATAATGATGAATATAATAATGAAGAATTTTCTAAATGGTATGACTATTTTTTAAAGTAAAAAAATCCAATCTTATTCTTTAAATCTTATTCAAGCGAAATAGTCTCATTGCATAAATATCGTTGTTACAATAATGCCATTTATCAAACGTTAAACTCTTATACTGAATCAACTGTAAGATGTCAGAGTATCTGTCAAGAGTAATCTCCAATTTATCTAGAAAAGGTTATCGTTGAAAAAATTATGGTAAAGTTCTGCTTCATGTTCAATAATCACTTAAAAATCATATCTGAATTAAGATAAAATACAATAATCCAATAACACTTAGTATATACATGTAATTGGCTATGGAATTCGTTTCAATGATGTGACATTCGTACGAGATCACGAGGCGAAGTGCCTGATAAAAAAGTAGTACCGTAATAAGAAGTACGCATGTAACCACAAATCCGGAACAGTGTTGTTGGGAATACCTGCGCAACGATCTATCTTCTTAATGGCGAGAAGAATAAAATAAATTCGTATTTGCCTACCGCTGGAACTCTTGAGCCATCGTTAGTCCGTCGTCTTTAAGGGAGGCGATGGTGATGGTCACACGGTCTTTCATATTTGTGAAGTGGTAAGCCGCGATTCTAAGGGCCCAAAGCGCCAAGCCGCCGGTTCCAACTATTAAGATCTTGCACACACTGCTGTCGCCACATTCTCGCAAGATATTCTGTAAACAAATTGAATTGCGAATAGTAATGCATTCGTATAAAATGTACTATACGCTTCGGATGTTGCGTACCTGTGTATGTACGTATAGAAGCACGCTTGTAAATAAATCTTCAACAATACTGTACTTACAACAATAACTTTATCGTCATTGACTATTGATTACAAAACAAATTATTTTATTAAATGAGTTGTTATTATTTCTTATCAAATATCATATAAATATTTAATCAATTATCCAGATAACTACAATTTTTATCGATATTTTCTGTGCTAAATATTCATAATTAAACACCGTTATATTATCTGTTTTAAATGGAGGATAATGTCGCTAAATATATCAAACTTTTTACCTCATTTTCAGTAACTAAGCACTATAACGTACATTTAAGCCTTTAGATAACCGACAATTTATCTATAAAATTAATAACTTGTATAAGAATATATTTAATTTAAATATGCACATGCATCATACTTTTTGAAAATTCTTTACAACGGTGATCTAGATGATCAACCATAGTAAATAAATTTTCTTTTTTTCTAAAGTCAATACTTGAAAGGCAAAAAAAGAGATTAAAATGTAGTAAAATTTCCTTAAGCTTAGATATTAACATGAGTTGTCAGAGTAACATTGAATTCATATCTGTGTAGAAGAATATATCTATTAAACCGAATTTACATTTAAAACCATTGCACATCATTCTTAAAATATTTATTTTTAATTGTATTTGAATTTTCTTGAATGTTGTGATAAAATTGCATAATTATATTTCAAAAGTAAAAGTTCAAAATACAGAAAATGGCTAATGATATGAAGTATTTTTGAGCAAGTACTTTGATTATTTCACTTATTTGTCTTTGAATGGATTAATCAACGAAATAGCTCCCGTTATATTACAAAGATCTTTTATTTTAGTACAATTAATTAGTTTTCCAATAAATATTATAAAAAATGTAAATTATAAGATAATAATGAATTAAAGTATTGATCAAATTTACTTTTGGTCTCTAAGGATTTGCTAGATTACTGTATTGATTGCGCTATTGTTTGTGAAACCGTATAATGGAGGATGAACTTATATTTATCGTATGCATGCATATTGAATTCAAGATTATTTATTTTTAAAAAGTTGATAAATGACTTTGAATAATTTAATCAACAAAGCTGTTTTCTGTTCAATTTTCAATTGCTTCAATTTTAAGAAATATGTACGTACATTATCATATCTTAAAATAATTATTACTGGTTAGTTGTAACGCAATACTGTTTCTTTTTTAGGACAAAGCAATGTATTGAACTTTTATTTCTACTTATATGTATATATATTTCATTTATTTTGTTAAAAATATTATTAATTATAACATTACTTTGTATACCTACAACATTTTATATTTCATATGAAAATAAAGTTTTGCCTGCTGTCTAAATGATTAATAAGTATGTTTTAACCATTGTTTTTATTTTTCATTAACTATTGATTAAATTATATACTATGATTATAACTATGAAATCACTAAATTACAGCTCGTATTATTAATGCAATAACAGTAGTAAAAAGAACCTTGAACAATATCTACAAAACTGTTAAGAGCTGTAGTGCTTTATCAACAATAAGCCAATATCGTAGCATAGAATTTAATGATTAAAATAAATTAACATTTGTATTTGATGAGTACATTATCAATAATAACAACAAAAATCAAACAAACAAAAATAAAAAATGAAGATTAGGTGGCTAATTAGAGCTTTTTTTGTAATTCGTATTTTCAGTGTACATTTGCAATACAGCCAAACTCGCACAGGTTTGAAAAGAAGGGAAAAAACGGAAAAAATAAAGCGACTCATGGTAACGCTCACCTGGACGTGTTCGTGGGCGGCGAAGACGGTGTTCATGGCCAGAAGAGCACCAGCGGGCAGCATTGCTGCAACGCTGAGCGGCATGATGTCCGGCAGCTTAATCAGGTACTTGAGGTCGTGGACAACGAGGTACTCGACATAGCCGTTGGGTATGCCCTCATAGGGGTACATAATGACCCGATCACCAACAGCGAAGCAACAGTCCTGGCCGAGCTCCGATCCGAGGGACTCGACGACGCCGGACACCTCGTAGCCGGGAAAGAGGGCCGCGTTGCGCATCCCATGGTGCGCAAGGGCCGCCGGCAGGTCGCCTTCAATAGAGACATCGCTCACGAGACCGCTGCTACCGCTCGATATCGCGTTGAGGCCCGCAAGGGAAGTGGAGGGTCGTGGATGGTAGCAAGCTCCGGCACAGACGACACGAATGCGGGCGCCCCAACTAGGCACATCTGGCACAGGCACATCGAAGCTAAACACGCATTCCTGGCCCCCGATTGACGGGCTCTCAATTGACAGCTGCCTGCACAGCTTGTTCATCTTCGACTCGCTGCAAGCACACGCCAAGCGAAAAATTCTTAGTGTCGTTATTAATTTACTAGTCCTCGGGCATTCTCATCACAACCTTTACTCCCTAGTTATCAAGTCCTAATAGATGCGGTTAAGCAGGCTATCTTCCTTTTCATTTGAAATAATAGAATTGAATATTTTAATGCTATCTTCGCCCATTATTTAAATATTATTTCGTAAATATTATATTTTAATCTATATCCTGTAGATTTTATGTGTATATGTTTTGATCTGCGATATAGATAAGTGCCACTCGCAAGAGTCAAAGAAATTCAAGTTACTAAAAAAATAAACCAAATGCTATTTTCTTAAAAAGATTATACGTTTAATAGGATATTGATCGTAAATTCACTTACAAATTAAAGATGTTTGTACTCTTAATGATGACAAATTGTTCCCGCCGAAATTACAACCATAATAAAAAAACAGGTAATCATGAAACATGATAACTAATTAATAAAAAAATTAATTATTTGCTGACGATAAATATTATTTATTTTCTAAATTCAATCCCACGAAAATGTCACTACATTTGTCCCTAATAAATACACACAATAGTAATGAAAATAAATGGAGCTCTTACGAGTCTTGATGTATGAAATAAAAATAAAAACACTAGGCAAAAGCATAATCCAAAGTCAACCGTAACCCTCCCTAGGAAGTACGAATGCCAAGTAATACCTTTGCTACTCTTCGGTACTTCTGATATATAAAAATATAAAAAATGAAACAAACTTATTTATTTAACGATTAATAGTGTTCAATGAAAGTTTTTCAATTTTTTTGTTGCAAAAAGTCGCAAAAAGAAACTATAACAGTTTAACTTAAGCAGTCGTACTAGCTTGGTATTAACGGAGCAGTTTAAATGAATGAAGCGCCTTTAAAATATAAATAGCGTGCAAATCAATAAAATAACACGTCGAATATTAAAAAATAGTTTTCAAGCAATGAGTTAGGAGATGTTTACGAGACGAATGTAGGAGTCTTTTCGAGTCGTTCACGCCTTGCTACACGTTGCAAACGTGCATTTGAGCAACGCAGCAGCAATCGTTGTAAATAAGGATTGACGACAGAGCAGAGATAGAATAACAGGAAGAGCAAAAAAAAGCGTACCCGGTATAAGGCGCAGATGCCGTCTTGTGTGCGGGAGTCGTAAACGGTTCCAATTCGACAGGCATTGTGACGCCTCCAAAGAACTTGGGCCGCAGCTTGTCAAGTCCTAACCTCGGAGCCGCGCCGTTCCGCGGTCGGCACTACCTCTGCGCTTTTTTCTCTCGTGCGCGCACAAGTTCCGGGCAATTATCACGAGCCACGACACTGACTCCACTACCTATTTACAATGCACAAGAGCCACCGACTGCTTATCCGAAAGTGCTCGGCCTCTCCTTTATACAACGGTTCTGAGTCCGCGATTTTGTGTGCGTGCATCCTATCCGTGCACACGCAACTCGACGCCTGCGCCAACGAGAGCATTGGCGAAACGTATGCCTGGCATCTCCGACTACTTCCTTCTCTCTTTCTCTCTTCAACTATCGATGCGAACATCTCTGTTTTTCTCAAGCTCGCGTTCAGAGCACAGGCCAACAACGGAGAGAGTAAATGCAACGATCGGGAAGTTTACGCTCGTAGGGGGAGTGAATAAGAGAAAGAAGACGATCGCCCAGGCCTTGTGCTTCCTATATTTACACACGCGGATGGCTTTTGTCGAAAATCTACTTTAATAATATTTGCAAGACTGAAATGTTCTATGCATCTCATTGCGATTATTCTCAAGCTTCTAAATCTAAATGGGTTTAAGCAGAAGAAAAAATTGCTGGTTCAAACGGCCGGTTTGATCAATAATTACCGGTATCGGGATTTTGTACAGAGCTTTTTAATATAATACTACAACTCGTCTTTTATACAATTTTTCAACTAGATTGAAAAACATTCTTTACAAACAAACAAGATTCAGTTTGTCGAGCGCCTTATTTTATAGTGCAATATACGTCCACTTCAATACTTATTTGGCATACGATCCTTACTCCTACTATTGATGAAAACCCTAATTACATGTTTACACCACTTCAAAAATTCAATCGAAAAGCTACATTGTCAGAAATTACCTTGTACTACTCAAACTTTCAAATTTATACCACTTCCCCACATCCGTATATCACATCCATAATTTTCGATAAAATATATCACAAGTCTTTTTTATTAAATTTCAAAGATATTTCGTAAGATTCTTAACTTAAAGTTGTTTGTTTTTATTTTTTAATGGTATTATTAGTAAAGTTTTCTTTAATATATAAAATCGACAGGAAGATTCTGTTCACGCACAATTTAACAGCTTGGAAAGTAAATTGTACTTTCTTCTCTTAATTATTTAACACGCCATACTTCATACTAAAAGACCAAAGAATTTGTATAAAAGTTGCACAAAAAGAAAAAGGAAAAAAAATAAAATAAATAACAAACGTTCCGGAATGTTAAAAATATTACAAAAATTTTATGAAAATTAGATTTACAAAAGCAAATATTTTCTATGAAAGTCGCAAATAACCTAAAAATTAATATAAAATTAAAAGATCAAACATACCGACGATCAGTGAATTAAAATAATATTATTTATTATAGAATCACAGTTGACTAAATCGTTAAGGAAATTGATTTTTTTACAACTTATAAGAAATAAATTTCGCTAATATTTAACTAGAAAGGTTTTTTCCAAGATTATTGAATTTTCTTTTCTATGCAAAATGGCATTATTAGACGATTATTGAGGTAATATTTACTAGATTGATATATAATCTAATGTTGCTACAACGTCTTCTAATTCTTAGAGTTTATGAATGTATAGTTTATAACATCGAAATTAGAATTGAAAAAAGGTTCGAAGTAAATACAAATCCAAATAGTACATCAATTCAATCAAATATCGATACGCTTCTTCTTGTTGTGCTTAATTTTATTCAATTATTTAACATAAATTTCTGTTTCACGAAAATTATCATTTTTTTTATTTTTTGAATTAATTACAAATTTTTCATTTAAGTAAAAGAATAAAATTTCTGTATAAATTTAATAAAAACTTCATAAATGTAAGAATTATTCAAAATACATAATGTAATAATAAGTTTTCGAATTATGAAAAGCTATTTTTATGTCAATAAATTACAATTAAATTAAATTACATTTAAATTACAATTAAAATAAATTTTTCTAATTTTCAAATCTTCATAATAAATAATATCTATTTATGAAAGAAAATGACATTTTCATAAATATATATTGAACAAGTACCTCTAATAATATTTGTTAAATACTAATATATATATCTACTAGTCAAGAAAACTCGTTACATTTGTATAAATGTCTTTTTTAATATTATAAGTTTTTCATTTTTACTTTTATTATATTAAATTTTAGTTACTAATTAAGAAATTCCAGAAAATAATTCTAAATCATGAAGTCATTTCCATTGAACGATGATTAAAAAAAAAAATTCATATTAGAACAAAGATTAGCTAAGAACCCATTTTTACCTTGCCATGTTAATTATAATCGCAAATTAGAGTTACGAAATTACTGAGTTTTTAACATTTTCACAGCAAGATAAATTTTTTTTAAGTTTAAGCGTATTGAAATCGTCAGTTTATAACATATAATCAATAACTATCAATAAAGATATATCAGATATAACAAGATAATATAATCCAGAAGTAAAAAAAACGTTAATTTAATTTCAATTATTATAATATTAGGCAATGCAAAATTTTGATTGATTTCGGATATATTTATTTCATACCATTAATCTTTACTTACATATCAAAGTGGCTAAATTCTATTAAGTAAAACATTAATAAATTGACACATTTACAATGACAGTTCAAGAAACGCAATGTATGAGTCATGAATGACGTGTGACAAACTACAGGCCTGAGCTTCACTTCGACTGTTTAAAAAAATATATAATATTTTAGATACAAATTGTCAAATATTTCAATTATTACGAACTGTAAACAAGCTAAACTCTTTGATAACTCAATAACATTTATATAAATAAAATCTACTATTTTATTCTATTTTCTTAAAAGAAAATTGTATGTTGTTTACTTATTAAATAATTAAAAATATAATGGTTCTAGAAAATATCACAATAAAATTAATTGATCAAGTGTCTGTTTATTTGTTTATTAATATGGATACTATATTACTATAAAATTCAATATTACTTCTAAATATTTATCAAATTTATCATAATGAACTTTATATTGTTAAATTAAATAAGAAACTATCTAAGGAAACCTTATTGCAATCTAATTGACAATACTTCGTTTAGTGAAAGAAATGCATCGTACTAATCGCATGGAAAATTATTGCAAGTATACTTAGAGAATAATAAGTATAAACTACGTATTAAAGCTTCAATAACCCATAAGAATAACGAAATTTATTTAAAAATTAAATTTCTTTCTATCGACACAATAGTCTACATTATCGTAATAAAAATACTCCATCCTAAAATATTCCCTTAATTTCTCAGATATTTTAATATACAGAATATTTTGTTTAGAATCTTCAATAAACAAATAATTATTGTTCTTTTTTCGCAAAATATTGTTTATTTACAAAATATAATCTGCATTTCTGTCATTTGTATTATCTTTTTAGTAACCGTGATATCTTCTATTAATAAAAGATAACTATATTTAAATTAACCACCTAAGTTGACTACGTAAAATTAAAAAAACGGATTGAGTGATAATTTGAAGAAGCTACAGTTAAGTAAGCGAACAGTTTTAATAAAACTTTTCCAGCCATAGAAATATACGTCTCTTAATATTCATAGTTTTTGTAAAAACCATTTTAAATCTTATGTTAGTTTGAGACAAGACTGTTATGATATATCGAAGGTGCTGTCTTTCAAAAGCTAATTAAATTGTTTATCTTCAATTTATTTTTATTTTCATGTATTACTTCTTAAACCTATATTAATTTCGAATATGTATTCATATCGAAGAAAAAATGGTTTAGTAATGCCAAGATAAAATTTCAATTTCAATATGAAAACTCGATGAAATAACATTGTGCTTCTTATAGTTTTGTAACGTTATGTCATAAGCAGCATTGAGTTTTAAAGCTTTTATACAAGCGAAGATATAAATTTAAACACATAAGACTTTGATAAGAAAAAAATAATAACAAGCAATTTTATTAGTTATCATAATTTTATTACGTAAAACATAATTATTTTGTAGATACAAATGATCAAATATTTTCAATAAAATTTATGCACTCGATTTAGTTTAGTCAAGTATTTGCAATACTGAACATTATAATAAGCATACTTATTGATAATTATAACCAATCATTCATCTTAAATTGTTCATCTTATTTTTATATGAATTTTTATGTGAATAAATGAATTATGTTTCGAATTGTAAATCTAAAAATATTTGTATTTTTATACATGATTTATTAAAAACTTATCACGGACTTATTAGTACGATGTAAATTAAGGAAATCTTTTACTGTTTTCAAGAATATGTACATTTTCTATATGTAAATAATTTTCAATTATAAATTAATCAAGAAAGAAACATAAAATTATCCAACCACTTGAAATCAAAGAGTACAGAATTATGATTGACTGGTTTTATTTTTAGTCTTAGAAAGTCATTACTTTTTCCAGTTCTAATTAAATCATATTAATAATTTTTATATGCGTAAAAATTATAAATAATAATATAAAGGGAATAACATAAATAATTTGGATTACAGTATAACATAGGTATTAGAATATTCAAACACCAAATAAGTAATTCAAATCTTAAAATTATAATGTACTAAAACAATATAATTAAATATGTAATGTTTATGAAATAAATAAGAATTAATGAATTATATCTTGTTTATAAACTTAAGGTTAATAAACGTCAGAAATACGTTATAATTATCATAAAATCTTTATCCTATCCAAAGAAATATTATATAATAAAGACTATTCAATCGCAGACATATTAAAAGTTTTAAGCTTACATTATTTCTTGTGCACCTTTAAAAAATATTAACAATATATAGAATAATAAATAGAATGGTTTTCTAACAGGAAGTATTGAATCCGAACCATTCATATATTATCAAGTACTTTAAAACGTATTTTAAACTTTCTTAATATTCAATAACTTAATTTTTTCGAAGTTTAAAAATTTATTGATAAATAACTATTTTTCATTTAGGTAAGATGATTATTTTATAAGATACCAAATTTGGCGATGAAAAGGAAATTAAGATTTTTTATTTAATTTTAAATAACAAATTTAAATTATAATTTTTTTAATAAAAATTTGTAAACATACTTTACTCTTCATAAAAATAGCATAAAAAACATTTTTGAGTAGAAAATGAAAACAATTACATTATGCCTTGGTAGTAGCAAAAACAAGTTATCTTAATTCCATGTGACTAATTTTCAATATTAACAGAAACAGAAAATAAATATAATAAATATTATGACATTTTTAACAATTATAAAAAATAATATTTATTAGTTAAGATATACATATATTACATAATTTACTTTTATGTTCATATTATACAATAAATAAAATGAATTCAAAATATTATATAAATTATTAGAGCTTTAGTTGGTTTTTTTCAATAAATTATATGTACATTTGTAAAATTTTTTACAAATATATATATTTATATATATTAAGAATTATATTAATATAGTGCTATAGTAAATGAAACATTAAATGATAAAAAGATATCGTAAATAAAACTTTTACGAAATGTAAAGTTAATATTTTTAATTTTTGAAAATAATATTATTTGAATTTATTGCTATTGCTAAAACAACTTTTATTGCGTATAAATCGAATATAAATAGTTTTAAATTTTTGTAAGATATATTATTCAGATTTATATATATAAGGTTTTGATGATAAAGAAAAAAGATTTTTCGTTTCTAACGTATACCTACATGAAAAGAGAACCTTGAAGGTAAGTCTTTGATTACCTTATTGCTTAAATACGATAGTTTTTTTCATACTTTATGCACATAAGTAAGGTTTAAAATGATACTAATACCAATATTAAACAAGAGGTTCTATAGCAAAGCAAAAATCATTTTTTTCGTTTTTGCAATATTAATACTTTTTTCTAACGAAGTACTATTATATTTGAAACATTAATTTGAAACGATTTCATCGGTCTTGTAATAAGTTATCGGGTCATCTCCATTTCTTAATTTTTCTAATACCAATATTATTTTGGAATATTATATTACGATATGAACGGACATTTAGATTATGATTTTAGCTCTAATATTAGAATGAGTTACTGTCAATTTTGTACGAAATTAATAATTTGTAATTTTGACTGACTCAAGAAATATTATATTTTATGTAAGAACCTCTTATTTCAAATACGATGAAGGAAAATTATATTTAATTAAATAAAATTAAAAATACCCTAAATCTCTTTCGATTGTTTCTACTTGTATGCCACTATTTATGAAAAATAAAGTCCAAATGATGATTTCGAAGTTTACGCCTACGTAAAGAAATAATTAAGCATCATTGAATCTATGCATATTTAACTAGTCATTTGCTTTATGAATTTTAAAAACAAATATATTTAAAACAATCTCCGATTTTTTTTCATTTTCAGAGAGTTAGATAATATTTTAATGACTTTTACTAAGTTATGTAAGTTATATAATTATATAATTATTGAGGAAAAGTTTGTTTTAGTTTAACAAAATATATAATAATTAAAGATCAGATTAATACAATAGCTGCATAGAAAATGATTTATGTATAATTTAAAACAAAAGAATGCCTACTTATTCAATATGTGCAGATTCGCGCGTGCATATACACGGTTGATTAGATAAAGTTTTATAAAAATAAAAATGTTACACGAGAATCCTCCATTAGATTGTTACGTGCTTATATTGATGTGTCTAAATGACAGAAATAATGTACAAATAATATTAAAGCAAGTTTTACATACCTTACTCACTTTTCAAGTATATAAGACAGGATTGGTCTAAGCTTTACATAGTCTTACGAGTCGAATAACATTGATTTGGGTGTGCAATTTTAACAAATACTTCTCTTACTATTTTACTATTCTAAATTATCAAGTAAATAATCGTATAATATAATTAAACTGTTATTTGGTTTTCTAATTGTAATTCAAATAGAATTACATAGTTTTTAAAAGATTTCTAAATTAAGCGTTTTTCATAGAATTTTTCTACTTGTTTGTTTATGCTGACTGGTTAACTATTATATTCATAATTTTTAAAACATTTTTAAATTTTAAAAGTAATTTTTATTAAAAAGTTAATTAAAATGGATTATGATATTTGAAATTGAATCCAGCGTGTGTGGGTGCGTACTCAGTGAGTGGAATGATATTAAAATTCTTTAAGATGATTCTAAATTATTAATGTGTTTTTAAATGTAAAATATTCATTGTAATTATTTACATGGTAAACATAAATATTAATATTGATAATGATTTTATATATTTTTCAATCGCATTATCCGACATCGCATATATATCATCATTTGTAATCAGTCACCATAACATTGTGTTAATACTTTCAATTTTTAGTAATTTGTAGAAATTAAATGAAATGTATAGATTTTGCAAACTTGAATATTAAGTATCATTGTAAAAATGATATATTTATCAATTCCAAAAATATATTTAATCTCTCATTGCTTATTGCTAATTAAATATTTTTTAAAACAATCTTTCCATTGAATACGAATAATCATGGATTTGGAACAAAATAAAATTAAAACTCGTTTAAAAATCTTACTAATAACAAACTCACTTAGAAAATAGACACGCAATAATTGAGAAATATTGTACCTATGAGATCCATCGATGTATTTGTTTTTTATATGTAATTTTTTAATTTCTACAATTGGGAATAATTGTGATCTGCGAGAAACTTAAACCATTTCCGTGGAACTTCCATAACCAAACGAATTTTCATTTCCGGTTCTCTCTATATATTTCGGTTGCATGATATTCAAATGGTCACAAAGGTTAAATTCGTGTTACTGTATGAAATGAATCCACCACTTCTTTGTCCAGTTATAATGCTAAATTTAATGCTTAAGAATAAACAATGTTCATTATGTCACCAATCTCAACGTCAGCAAGTTTCCAAAGTGTTTCAGGTGTAGGCAGTTTTTAAAAATAAATGATAAAAAATTTAAAGATCAATAACGTTTGGGCTTGTCTGCTTTTTTAGTTTTCAAAATCAATATAATCCTCTTTTTAAAGAATGTAATTCATTTAGAAGTATAGCTATTAAAAGCTCCAACTAACAAGGATCGAGATTGCCGAGGCTCGGCGCGAAAAAGAAGAGAGCTACTATTGTTTTCAATGAAAGCATTTCCTTTGCGTGGCGTTTGTTTACTCTGCTTTCATCAAGGCAGTATCTTTTTATCATTCTAGTGCGCTGTTTTAGCTGATGAGTGACAGAGTTGGTATGTGCGTGTAAGAGAGCGTTGACTGGCTTTCCCCATTTGGGAGAAGAAACGTAACATGCGAGTTACCGTCGGATATATCGGTGAGAAAAAGCCAAAGGAATAGGAATTAACGATAGAGTGAAAGAGGGAGAGGGAGCACACAGGAGAGGAAAAAACAAGTAGGAATTTGCGAAATGATACACTTATATGCGCCGCGCGTTCACGTCGGGAAGAAAAAGAGGTAGAAAAAAAGAGTAAGGATGCTAAAGCGAGAGAGAAGCGGGTCGAGCACGCGGATGTCTGCTGATGTGCACGTGATTCCTGCGTGTAACCGGAGCCGCAACATCGACCGACTTTTCTCGAGTGCCGCTGTCTCATACAGCTAACGAGACAGCGTCTCTCTCTCTCTCTCTTTCTCTCTGTATTAGCGGATACTACAGCTGATTCGTAGGATATCTTCTTAGGTCTCTTTGCTACAAAAATACCTGCATCTCGCAAAAAAAGAAGAGCAGTAGAAAATGAAAGGATGACCTGAGAGAGCGAGAAAGTCTCCTGTACCAGTCTCAATACTCAAGTGCATACCCGTTTTCTCCACTTAATTATGACAATGCATTCAGCTTTTCAGGTGTGCCGAATGTCCCTGAGCTGCTTTCCGTCCGCTGATACAATATTTATTTGTTTTTATTGACTCTTTTCTAACGCAACTCTATTATTTAAGAATGTCATTTGGACTAACAGGGTAAAACTTAAAATGTCAAATCTTCCTTGTTTCTACTTCTTTTTAATTTTTCTTTTAGATCTTGTTCCACTAAATTCAACTTTATAGTCAACTGCTTGCTTCTGGCGCACGAAATATCTAATTATAGATTTTTCAACTTTAGACTTTACAGTTTTCGCTGTCTGTTCGTAACGCTTGTAATTTCTTTTTAAGTTTTCTTTACCTTGATTTACTTCTTTCATTATATTATGCACAACATTGAACATGAAAATATTGAATTATTGTAGAAAAATGTTTCTACGATTAACAATCATTTGTTTAACAATATTTATTATTATATAAAGTAAATATCAATATGAAGAGGAAAAAATTTGAAAAGCGATACTTTTTTGTTTAATACCAGTGTAATTATATTAAATTCTTTATGCATAGAATCACCTACTTTTTTCATTTTCCAATCTATAAATTAAACAAGCTTTTAATTTAAATTCCTTTCGCTTCGAAAAACTTCAGATTATTTCAATAAATATAATATATTAGTTAGTGATATAAAAATGCTAACAAAGCAGCATATTCAACCTAAGTAAAATAATACGCTTAACATTAAGACAGTCGTCAACTTTAACATTACAAACGTTGAAGAAAATATGTTTATGGATTCCCTATGAGAATACTACCAAAAATGTTTACTACAATTTCCAATAAATTAATTTATTCATAACAGGGCCTTTCAATTAAGTAACGGCTTACTACTGCTATCAAACTAATGGTGTATTTATCAAAATCCAACAGTGAAATACCAATGCATAAAATTTTCTCAACTATGATACTACATATTATAATTTTATACTACATATTAGAATTAGAATTTTCAATTTTGTGCATACTAATTCATAAAACCATTTGCATAAAATTTCGATAAACATAATTGTATATCAGTTTTCGAATATTCTATGTTTAAACGTTCAAATTTGAGAATAAAATACATATTAAATAAAATTTGAGAAAAAAATCAATAGATATTTTTGCAATTGTTCATACATTTTGCAAAATTTATTATTAAAAAAGTATCTAATGATTTTTTCCACTAAAAAAAGATTCAATTTTCTCACATTCTCTCTCTCTTCCAACGTATTCAATTATTTAAATTGTAAAAAATTTTTATTCTACAAAATTTGTTTACATTCTATTTTAAAATAAAGTATCACTAAAAAAAATATTTTCTGTTTTTGAAGATTATAAATTTGTCAAAGTTAACAAAGACATTTAATATTTCATATATAAATAACAAATTTATCATTAATTGTATAAAATTCATGAAATATATAAGTTTCTGTACATTAAAAATAGTATTGGAAAAGATTTATATCCTTTATATTTACAATGATCAGATATTTGCTTTAATTACTTACATATAATTATTTTATAATTATTTTAATAATCCAAAGGTATTCAAATCCTACTCTTTCTACAAGTTCGATAAGTTTAAAAAAAACTTAGTAAACTATTTATAACATGGTGAAATGTAAAGTTTTAAAATCTAAGAAACAAACTATTTTATGACGATATCTCATAACAAACTTATGAATTTTATTATTCATACAAACGTTGAAAAACTTATATTTTTAATAAGATTTATTTTCAGACACAAGATTTTACAAAAAGTACCGCATAAATCTGTAGATTATAAACAGATAATATATACTCTCTACGTGAGCCATAAACTTCTATTAAATACAAATTAATGTATACTAATTTCGAATACTAACAAATTATTAAAAAATTAATACAAATGAAAGAACTTGATATTCTTTGCAATTCAAGTTTTTCAATTTTAAATATCAACAACATTTCCATAATTAATTTTCGGTATATTCATAATTGATAAAAAAAGATTTATTTAAAATAAACGTTATGGTAGATAAGTAGTGAAAAAGAAATTAACTACTTATGTATCGTAGTTATACATTACAAAGTTTTTTATGTTTACCTTGAAAGAATAATAAATACATTATTGAAATATTAACGATGCGTTTGAAATATAAAAACTAGATTGTAAAAACATTTTTCAATATATAATAAATTATGACCTGAAGAGTTCTGAAGATAAAAAAAATATTCAAAGCTATTTTCATTAATATTTAATTACTAAAACGTGTAGTTTTTAAAATGATGGAATTTGTTGGATTGATTGTTTTCACATAATATTTTCGACTTTCAAATGATAAGTATATATAAGATTTTTTAAATATAATTATAATTTTTATAAACATACAATAATAAACAGTAAATGACCAATTGCAGTTTTTTTAATACAAAATTCTAAAAGAATTTCCTTCAAAAAATATATTGACACAGATAAAACTTCTCTAAAACGAAACTATTTTTGTATGCCATTTTTATAAGTAAAAACCAAAACCATTTAATGTAATCATGTTTATTACTATTGAATTTAACCTTGAAAAGTGAGAGTAAAGTACGTATGTTATATTTAAATGTTTGCATTATTAACAAAACAAGAATTTTGCTACTATTCAATTATAATATTTAGCATCAACAAAATTGAGTTCATTTTTATTTTATTATTATTTTAAATACTAAGAATTGATTGTTCTAGTTCTTTTGAATAAATAAAACATCAAATTAGTAAAGAACACCTTATATTCAATCCAATTTATTATTTTATTTTAAATCTTGACAATATTTCAGTAAATTATTTACAGATTAGTTATTATACTCTATTTTTTGAAAGCCTATTGTATAAATTCAATTATTTAATAATTATTTAGTTACTAAGAATGGGATTGTAACCACAATGGTATAATTAATAAGTTAGATATTATAACTTATATATTAAACTTTTAATAAAAAATAAATACTATTAAATATAAAAATTACTATATTCGCAAAATACATTTAAATATTAACTTCTTTGTCAAATCATCACTAAACATAAGAAAGATAATTTTAGTGATCAGTCAAAGTATATAAAAAAGACAAAAGAAAAATTGTATTGACTGTGGTATATAAGAATAATAGGAATTGTAAAAAGTAAATATTAAATTTTTAAATTTTGCAGTTGAAGAAGGAAACTTATTATATCATAAAAGAATTTTAATTAAATGAAGACAAGGAAAAGGTGAAACTATTTTGTAAAAAGGTAAGAATATTCTGACGTTATACAAAATTTACTAGTTCAAAGATAAAGCTAAAATAAGAAAAATATTAAAGTGATTAAAAAATGAAACATTTTAAAGTTAAATATAAAGTTTATATAGTATGTATAAAATATATATTATATTGTACTTTATATTATATTTTATTTATGTTATATGATATTACTTATAATATATTATATATATTTGATTTTGAAGTAAATAATTACCTATTTTATGAATTCATTAATTTGTAAAATAATTTATAACTTAATTATTTAAATATATACGACAAAATTAAAAATGTAATAAATACCACTTTACTGTATCAGAATACTAAAATATGTTTAACAACATTTTTTAAATGTTGTCATAGCCATTGTATATTTATTTATTATATGTTTGTGGTAATAAATCAGTAGTTGAACAGTGAAAACTGAGCAGCTATTTAGTATAAATAAAAATTTTCAAAACATAGTACATAATACAGTAATTTATACGTACTATAAATTTTTAAATATAATATACAAATATTTATTAAAAACTATAGAAAAATTAATTTCTATAGTTGAATTATATAATTTCTATAGGTGAAATGAGTTACTAGATAAGCAAACAGATTAACTAAAAATATAAGAAAAATCGCATCTTGACGAAATTCTTTACATCGATTAATTGAAGAATATCATCAAAAGAAAAAATTATTTTAAAATTTGATCGGATATTTAATGAGCATACGTGTGTAAACCTTAATAAGCTTTTATAAATATGTATTCTTTAAGTAAGTATATTATTTATTTCAAACTAACAATAAAATAAATAAATTTTTTTATTTTTAACGTGAATCAATTTAAAAATTTATTATAATAAAAAATTAATTTGATAAAAATCCTTATCTTTCCATTAATTTAACCTCAAGATATGGAGTAAACTTAAATTTTTCTTTTAATACCTATTTTAATACATTTTTGTTTAACATGAAAAGTTTTTTAAACAAAAAGAATTTGATATACAAGGATTAAGATACGTAAACACGTTTTTGTATTTGAATTCATGAATTGTTAACTACCTTAAGCAGAAATTATTTTAAAATCCTTATACAGATCATTTTTATTGCTATTTTATTAAAAAAAAACTAAGAATTCGTTATTATCTTAGCAACTTTACAATTCAGAAGAATTCTAATTAACCTTTGTTTTTATGATAAGAACAAATTTAAGATCGATATTAGAAATTGTAGAGTTTTAGAAATTTGACGTAATTTATATTTTCTGTAAACATTTTTATAATTGAAGTGAATAGTAGACAACTTAAGTGAAATAGAGAAAAGACTCTGGTTACTGTTTGCTTCGCTCTTTTATAAATGTTTTAGTTATCACTTTCTACAGCCTCTTGATAAATCATCTATGGATGTTATCTCTTTTACTGACCGTGTTACCTTCATACATGATAATACTTTGTCATTTTATATTCCATAATAATTGGTAAATTTACGAGAAAATACAGAGCCCAAAAAAATCTAATAATTACGCACAGTATAAACATCTTTATGTGATTTTTATCATTGTAATTAATTTAAGAAATACAAATATAAATTTTCATTTATTTTACTTTAGTTGTACGAATTTTATGACCTTTTCTGTAATGATGCAGATATTCCTTTGTACAGGTTGAATATTTTTTATCTGCTTTTGAAACAAATAGATAAAAAAAAGAAATATTTTTTAACACGAGAAAAATTAAGTTGCACTACTCATTCCTTTAAGTATAATAAAACGAATTTTTTGAAATTTTCTTTTTTTTAATCCTCAATTTAGAGTAATATTAAGATGTTCACAGCTATCGAAAATTAAATAATACTAATAGGAATATGGAAGTCTTATTTATTTTTATACAACTACAAAAATTATTTTTAAAATTATATTCCAGTTCGAAAATTGGTTAGTATTAAAATTAATGCGAAAAAATTTGTAACTATATGAACTGATACAGATATGGAAAGTAAGAAGGTATCAAGAGCACATCATATTAAATGTGATTAAAATATTACGGATGTCGTACAAAAAATACATTGAAAATTAATAGATAAAATATTGAATAAATTTCACGCTAAAGTTATATTGTTTTAATGATATCAGTTTATGTACTAATAAAAATGTTACGTACAAATACAAATTATTTAAATAATTTCTATTTCCAATTTTTTTATTTTTTTTTCAAAATATAGCAACTTCTTACTTGTACTTTTAAATTTATTGATAAAGACTCTTTTCGAATCTTCTTTACGATTCTATCGATTTCTTCACAATTTACTTTCTATTCCCATACTACATAGTGTACAATTATACTTTTTGTAATTTACATTTTTCTTAAGTCTAAATTCCTTTTTGTGTTTTTTTTTCTCTTCATCACTATAGATCCTATACTTTTTTGTTATTTTAGATATGTTCTTACGTTCCGCGTCTTAGATTTCAATTTTTGGTTATACTTTTTATTTTTTGTTTCAACCTTATATTCTTTATCTGTTCTTCGATGAACATCCATTTTTCAAGATCTTTCTTTATATTCTTATCTGTCAAAAATCTGCTGTCTACGTTGCTGCTCTTCGTTACTTCTTTTATTTCTCTCTTTATGCTCTTCTACGTGAGATACCATCTTTAGTAACATATGTTCCAACTCTGTTCTCACTCCAATTTTAAAGCTATTCATTCGTCTCTTAAATAGCCCTTTTTTATAATTATATAATCTTTTATAGATTCTTTTAATTTATATCAGTAAGCTCACTTTCTTTTCCTTTGCGGCCATTTACTATAGATCATTTTTCGTTTAACATCTTTACTAATTTTTTCCTATCCATGTTAATAATATTGTCTCTTGATTTTCTTTTATGTTCTTGCTATGCTTTTAAAATGGTTATACCTTCTTGTTCTACGAATCTGGCACTCCAATTTTCTCTAAAAAACAAATTCGTCTTTATTTTACACCATATTTTCTTTTTTGGTTTTTATACTTATATCTACATTCTGATTGTGTTTTCTTAATCATTTTTTAGTATTAAACTATTACTTTAATTTTTATTTTTGCTGCTACCATTTTTCATCTTTCTCTTCCTTTTATTACAAAAGCTTTTTACACTTTTATCTCTGTTCCTCTATACTTAGTCAAACACACTTCGTTTTTTTGCTACATATTTACTTCTCCAAAGACTTCTCCTTTATAACTATATTAAATTTTCTTTGTTCTCTGCCTCTCTTTTCATGTTTATACTCTAATTTTCTTATTCTTTTCAACGATTCTTCTTTGCACTTGAACTTTTTAAACTCATTTTTTAATTTCTCTTGACTATTTGTAACTATTTTTTTTATCTCCGATTATTAAAATAAAATTTAATATTTTTCCATTCAATTTTGAAATCATCCAGCCTTTGATATTTTAAAATTATTTTCTTTTTCCATTTCTTTGTTTATTTTTCAAAATAGTTATTTATCGTCCAACCATGTTCTTCAGTATACTTTTGTTTCTTTACCAACCCATTATTTATTCTACTTATTTATTCAATGTTTATTTCGCGCTTGTGATGCTCGGCACTTCATGAAATTAATGAAGCCCTTTTATATCATGATTATTTTATGTTTTTTTTTCTTTAGAAAATTATAATAATTTTTTTTACAAAGTGATTGTACTTATTTAGTCATTTTCTTAGTAGTGATAGAAAATCTTCTCAAGCTGTAATATTTCTATTTATGCAATATTATAATTATGATAAAAGAAAGCTGAGGTGAAATAATAAAATAAGACTGATTCATGGAAAAAAGGTCAATTGAACAATTGGCCAAACCATTGCAAAAGAAAATTCTTGCCAAAAAAACTGACGCGAGTCTTTGAAAATTGTCATAATTAATAAACCAAAAATTGTTGAAAGTTAAGTGCACCTTTATCTCAAAAGCAATGGTCACCGCACAATAGAATGATCAATAAGATAAAAGAAGAAGAATGAAAGTGAGCAACCATATATATCGCGGCTGGACACGTTGCACGTGTTCGTGACGTGACATCGTTACCGTAGTCGCGTCTCCTGCACTCCCGCCGATAGCATTAAAGCTCCAATGTCCCGGGACGGGTTCGTGCTTGGCCTGCAATCAAAGTGCCACACGTCTCGCTCTCGAAAAAGTCTCGCTAAAGACACGAGAGTTCATCTGATCGACGTACAAGCGCCGAAAACCTTCTCAAATTGATTTTCTTCGGTCCCTTGATTCATCTTATTTAATTGACTAATAAAGAATAGCCCACCCTTTACAGCACTCTCTCTTTCTCTCTCTCTACCAATGACTTAATGATAGAGGAATTGCTACATTCGATTGAGTAATCAAATCAGACAATCAAATCTCTTCTTTTTTACTAACACTTATCTCATAAAAGTAAACTTTAATTAAACACGCTCCTTGTTTGCATTAGTAAATTTGGTTATTACAATCTCTCCTTTTACTAAATATAGTACAAATTTTGCTGACCAAATCAAATGAGATAACAACGATCAACGCAAACTCTATCGATTACGTACACTTATAATACACTTATATATATATATATATATATATATATATATATTTATATATTTAATTTATAAATTAGATATTTTATTCAACAATTATTTGGTTACATCAGCGTAATATTTTTGTTCGTTAGTTACTTAGAAACTTTTATTATCAAAAGAATCGTCTGATTCTCGGTCATCTAATTTTGTTTCAAGTCTAAATAACTTTCTAAATTACAAATAAATATTTGTAATTAATTTTTTCTTCAAAATTTAATTTCAAAAATTAATCATATGTATTCGATACTAGAATAAAAGACAATATTTACTTTACTAAATATTAAATGTAAAAATATTGCTATGTATTAGAAAAAATTAATAAAATTATAATTTCTATATTAAAAACATTACAATATATAAATTGTAAGCATGATAAAACTTCATTAGATTTTCACTTTAGATATATTTATATCACTCTTTTAACTATAAAAGTTGTGAGTTTTTTTTTATTTCAATAAAAATTATTCAATTCTTTTAGTAAATAGTTCAAAATTCAATATATTTTTTTAATTTTTAAGCTATACTTACATATAAATATGTGTACTTTAACAAATATTAAAATATACTTTAATGATATACATCTTAACGAATTCAAAAAAAAAGGGTTCAAATGTTACATAATCTAAGTTCTTGTATACTTGCTTTGTTTCTGATAATATATCTTAATATATTTGCATGTAAAAAACTATATTATAGTAGACCTTAAAAAAAGATTTATAGATTATTATAAGTGGAAAACTACATTTTACATTCAATGTACGTGCAAAATATAATTAAAAATTTTCAAACATGACTTACATATAAATAATAATCAATGAGGTTTTGTTACATTTTTCTATGATTTGAATTTAAGAAAATACATGGCATTTATTAGTATTTATTAAAACAAATGTTATTAATGATCGCTATTATTGTTTGTTGCACTTTCAATAAAATTATAATACTCTGTATCAAACGGTATATTAAATTTACTTACATTAAAAAAATAAATAAGAGAATTGATTGAACAATTACGATGAATTTATTATTTAAGTACAATTATACTTTTGATGAAATGTTTCTTGAAGCATATGATAAGTAAACAAATATTCACAACAAGCTATATACTTATTGATTTGTTTAGAAAAGATATTAATTAAATATCTAATAAAGTGATATTAGCGCAAACGTATGGCATTTTCAAATACAAAGACATTGTGAATTAATTAAAGTTTCGTAACTCATACAATTTTTGTACCACCTTAACGCAATAACAACTGATCACTGTAATCAAATCTTACTTTCTTCCTAGATAGAGCAAAATTTTTATAAACTAGCTTCTCTGGATAAAAATACGTGGAATGTAAAGACACTGTACACCAATCATAAAAGTCAAATTAGAAAGGTTCAA
The DNA here is from genome assembly GCA_018907045.1 of Wiebesia pumilae. Classification (NCBI taxonomy): domain Eukaryota; kingdom Metazoa; phylum Arthropoda; class Insecta; order Hymenoptera; family Agaonidae; genus Wiebesia; species Wiebesia pumilae. The sequence goes on along the minus strand of JACCHZ010000105.1, from coordinate 3,418,921 downwards.
GTAAATTATAATGATACTTTTCTTTTTTCTCCACGATGAACGAAGTAGAGTAAAGTCTTCAAGAAAGCAATAATATATAATGTTAATTTTGTGCTGATAACAAAAGAACACAAGTATACCACGTTAATATTAGTTAATATTAATGTTAATTAAAAAGCTAAACGAAACCTTTATGCGCCTTTGACTCATAATAATAACGTAATGGTAAATTTTTTTTAGAAAATGTAATTATAAATTAGATCTAATTCTCCAAGATTTGCCATAATTTATATTTTTATTTTTTTTTAATAAAACGTTAAACCAATAAATTGATTAATTTAAAGAAATATATGACTATTTTGTCTATTAAAATTAATAAGTTATATTTAAAAAAAGAAAATGAATATTTATTAAATATGTAAGATATACAATTTTTATGTCATGTGTACTAATGCAACAATAAAAATTTACATTTTTTACCAATCATAGTTTTTAAATACACGGCACTCAGCAATCAGATATCGAGTAAGAGAGACATTGTTTCTTCAAGCGAAATTTAGTCATCACTCACATGATCGAAATTATCTGCAGCGCAATAGAACTTATTCGAAAACATTGTCCTTTTTAAATATTACTTACTATTTTATAGGTTAAGAAATCAAAGCCTTTACGTTTTTTTTGTGTAGGAGTCTCATAGTTTAATGAGTGAACTCAAATTTTTATTTTCAATGTTGACCTTCAAACTGTAGTGAAAATTTAAACATCTATTGCTGAAAACTTACTATGTCCACAATCCACAGTTTTATCGCTTTAAGTGATTTTTTTAATGTTTTCAATTAGTATTAACATAATACATAGTTACTTTAATTTTTGTATGCATCAAGTACACTCTTGTTACCAATTAAAATAATTACCATCTTACGAAAATAATCGTAATTCATCAAACCCATAATAAAAAAAAGTATTATGCAAGATTATAAATTGATTAAGAAACACTTTTTTAAAGAAATTTTATATTTAATTAAAGTAAATTTCAATTTATTTTGATTAGCTCGTATTTATATGACTACATGAAATTTCATATTAACAAGAATCAAGAACACAGATTTTATTAAGTTACTGAAAAACGAGTATATAACATCCAATACTAAAATAGATCACTTCCAGATCATTTGCATATAAATAGATTCTTCTAAAATATAATTTATTATTATGAACATTATGAATACATTGCTTTTATATACGATGTAGTTCTTGAGTTTAACTGGTTCTTTTTTACAATTCCTAGCAATTTCTGCATAGGAATATAAGTAAATGTGATAAGTCATTAATCGAATATAATGCTGAAATAGCAATGGTCGCCGAAAATTTATCACGTATATGAAATCAAGTGATGCAATTAGTCGAAATCTTTCATATACATAAATACAAATCTAGATTCCAGTGAAATACATTGAAAGGTTCATGTGACGAGATACGCATTATTTCGTCCTTAAGTGCAGCTTCAGAAAAATGCATAGAGAAGTTTATTTTAAATAATAAGCCATTTATAGAGTTTTCCTTAATTCAAAGTTAAGTTCCCAAGAGTTTCCCTTAACTTGCCGATCACGTAGGAATCCTAACCTGTACACATGGACACAACGCAACATCTCATTGCGTTCACGTGATATTTGGCCTTCGATGTACTTATTTGTCGTTGTATGTAGCCGTTCCTCTTGTTCTCACTCCATCGCCGTTACTATTGTAGTTACTCATCTTTGTGCAATTCTGAGAGTATCTAATGGCGCTTGTTCGACGTCATTGAGCTCTTATCGACATTTTTTCTCTTTCTTTATAAACTAGCAGATTCTCAAAAAAATAATCGTTTTCATTATGCTTAACGGTTCAGATATAGGAAAAAATCATACTGTATAATTTTGCTTCTTTGTGTCCTATGAGTCGCATTAATCGATTGCACTATTATTAACGACAGTTAAAAACTTTATGCTCAGTTCACTTCTAATTCATAAAAGTAATGAAATATTAATGTAATATTAATGTAAATAGTAATGAAATATTGATCGACATTTCATCCTTTCATTAATCATGATATAAAAAGCTGTGTTTGCAGAATTATTTCACCGAATAAAATATTCATAGAGAATTTCATTATCCTTTCTTATTTAAAACATTTAAATAATTTATTTCTTTAAATATACAGTATTTTGTTTTAATTATTTAAATACATGTAATAATATTTGAAGCAATTCTTTCAAATTCTATATCAATTTTACCAAAATGCCATTTGGTACATTTTACATTAGAAAAAAATCATACGAACCATCATCATGATATTGTTTTAATGCACTTTATTTTTATTTATGCGCTGGAACGGTAAAAGTATAGAAATTAGAAAATAATTTAGCTTTAAAAAATTATGCTGATAGTAATATGTAATTAAAAGTAAATAACACGTTATGTCATAAAATTATATGCAACTATAATAATATGATATTGTTTTACTGAATAATTATTCTTTTCTCTTTCAGAAGAAAAAGTAAAATATAATTTTATTTATTACGTAAGATGCATGAATAATTAAAAAATATATTAGTGCTACGCAAGAGAAATAAAACGCCAATTAGTAAATAATTCGCTTCTGTCAGTTAAATATTTGCACATAAACTGAATATTAGGCATAATAAATTACAATTGCTGTAATGACATAAAATCACTATAAACGTCATCAAATGACTGCATAAATATTGTAATCAAACGCGCGCACGTTAATTTTTCAGTAAGCTTTGGATAAAGTCGATGGCTTAAATAACGTCTTGTATACACATTCATTTTTAAAACTAGATTCAAGTATTTGTTGTTGCTTGATTTTTTTATTATATTTTTTATCCTATTTAAATGCAGAATGTAAATATCTAACGCGCAATTTATATTATCTTTTAAAGTTGTAAGTGCATTTTTTCATTTTTCTAGCTATTTTGATAACAGCGGACACCTGCATATTTCCTTAATTTCTATTGTGTTGAAATTTTAATGTAATATTGATTTAGTAAATATTAATAATACTGAAATATACGATGAGAAATTCTACGACATTTTCTCGAAATAAGTACTACATTGTTTAAAATATGAATCAGAGATTTTTTTGTAATAATAAAAATAATTATACATCATAGTAATGTATTGGTTTACAACATTTACCTTTTTATGATTCGCATTTTAATACAAATTATTTAAATTACGTGTAGTTCTAAGGCATAAAAATAAAATTATTGGACCTAAATACTATGAAAGAGTTCATTTTGTGCAAATAAATTTATTAGAAAATATAAAAATAAAATAGAAAAATTAAAGTTTTTTCCTAAAGCATAAAAAGAGATTTCTTATTTTCCAATTAATTTTTGAATATCTTTAAAACACAATGCTAATAAATTGGAAAACAAAATTTCATTGATGGTATATATTTGCCCTTTAAATGACCTCAAGAAATCTCTGAAGGTCGGTAAAAAAGTCAAATGAAAAATTCTCTTTTCAACTGGTTTTCCAAATTATAAATCTTCAAATATTACCAATAGGATTAATTTTTGATAAAGATTTTCAGGTTAATATTAAAGTCGAATAAATGTTGTTGATTAATATTATATCCCAGTTTTGAAAAGTAGTTGTATAAATAATTACTACATAATTTTTCAAAATTACTAATATTAAATATTGGTAATTTTTCTGAATAAAATTATTTTAAATTGATAGGTACAAAATTTATATGTAAAGTGCAAAAAAATTACTTATATTTTAATTTAAACACGTTGAAGCTAAGATTATCGATTGATCTAGAATTGCTTCATTTACGATGTTATTGTATGTATTTGTAAAAGTCTTCATGGAATGTTTTAAATATTCTAGAATATATGATGTTTGTTTAGATAGTTATTAATATTTTAAATATTTTCCATTTGAAAGTTAAATTAAAGTTGAATTGAAATAATAGGTTGGTGGAAGAAAGCTCCAACAAATCATCGGTTTTGAGTTTTAATGATAATAGAGCAGCGAAAGCGTCAAAACGCACGATATTTTGTAATATTTCGATTTGATAAGATTATATCAGATCACAGAAATTATCCTAATATATATATATATATATATATATATATATATATATATATATATATATATATATATACTACGTAAATCTTAAGAGTACTGTTCCTTCTCGCGTGATCAAGTTAAATATCTGATTTACCGATAGTGTTACAAGCTAACCGCTGTTTTCTTTGTATTCGTTTTGCATTTTACGCATAAACTTTTTTTTGATATATTGATATCTCAATGCATAGAATTATTCACAATTACGTAAAAAAACAAATTTTTTTTTATTTAAATAATTTGAATAATTTAAAAAATTCAAATATATTTAACTATTAATAATAATTAATAATTGACTTCAAAGTTTATTACATTATTGTAGTAATATTTAATATTGACACAGTTTTTAATTGGATTTCAATATAAAATTGCGGTGATGCAAATACTGGACCAACATTGTTTTACATGTAAACAGTTAACGTTCATTCTATTGTTAGTGTTAACTATTTTTATTTCAGTTACAAAACCGGATATTGAATTTCAATTTATTTTTAAGAACAAAATAGTAATGTTTTATTTTATTTTCGTACGTATAACAAACGCATATACTCGATCGATAAAACTTTTAATAACGCATTAATAAATCATAGACGCTAAAACTTATTTTGTAAGAAATAATCTAAATATATATTAATTAATTATCTACTAGAAATGCTTGAGTCAGTGGTTGGGTCAGACTAAACGCGACGTAAATAGACACAAATTGAATAAGCGCGCGTCTGTTATATGACGCTCATCAAGGAACAATCAAATTTATCCCCATTTCCTTCTCGAGCAACTTAAATTTCATCCGTATTATGTAAATATTATCTTTCTATTTTACGTCGACGAATAAATTCATTACTTAAAAATTTACTTTGAAAAATTAAGAATTAAGAATCTTCATTAAGAATACTGAATTGTGTTTAATATTATGATATGCTTATTTACCATTGAAAAAATTGAAGGAATATCGCTTTAGATGAGTCATTTATTTAGGTCTACATACTGAACTTGAGTCAAACGCGTAGCCGCGATGGAGCTGTTGAATAATAAGCGTTTCGCCCGTACGTCAGTAGATCGAGATACAATGGTTTTTGTATCGTATAAAATTCCGCCTTTTTAAATATTTCATCCCACATTCAACATCAATTTGGTCCCCAACCACATTGAGCCAACGCAATTTAAAAAAACACAAACGTTTCATTTTCAAATATCACAAAAACAATGAACTCTGAAGATTCTACTTACTCGTCAACATCTTGAGAGCTCTCGTTGCATTTACCGTTTATCGCGCTTTCCACGACTTTTGCTCTTGTCGCGGAGAGGAGAGTTTCGGTAGCAAAATAAAACGAGACGGCGAATTATTTAACCTTTGCGCAACGGTCAATAAAAGAATTACGCATCAGACGTGTGAACGAACGCTATTCGCTCGTCGCCATGAGGCGTGTAACAGAAATTACGGGCAATTGGGGACACAACGTAAATACGTAAATCGCTAAAAAGGCTCGGGCTCCTACACTCGATCACGGAAGACTTTATTTACTGAGGGAAGTCAGTCGAGTGTAGCCACCCGGATGGAACGTCCAATGCGGTACGCGATGCGCGTACCGTGCGAGTCTCGACTGATCATCGTCGGTTGGAAGGATAGGAGGCCGACGAGGTTCCAGGTGTATCGCACACGGGCGATCTCGCTGCGGCAGCTGCTGATCGCGACGACGATGTGCACTCACCACTTTGAGGAAGAGCTTGCAACGTTTCTCCTGCGACCGCGTGACGCTGCGTCGCTTCCTTCTTCAGCTCCTCGCGCTTCGATTCGAGCAGCACGCACTGCCGATCGCGACGATTCACCAGCCAGGAAAGTTTCGTCGATTCTCACGGAGGCTCCGCGCGCTCTTGCCATACACTATTGTACTCCTGTACTACGCTTGGAGCGAAGGACGAGGAGAGGTCCACCCGATGTCAGTGGTGGAGATTTTAAAAGCATCACTGTCGAGAGGAATCCTATGACGTTGTTGCGCCGACTCGGGAAATCCACATTCGCCTTCTTTCTTTCTCACGCTCTGCGTTTTTCCATTCATCTTTAAACAGCGGCAACCCTCAACCGAGAGAGAGAGAGAGAGAGAGAGAGAGAGAGAGAGAGAGAGAGAGAGTGAGTGAGTGGGGGGGGGGATCGATCCTTCCAAACCAAATGTCTTCGACAAAAGTCCATGCTCCCTTAGTCAGCGAGGCTTTGTACTCTCACTTTCATTCTATTCGCGAATGTGTGCCACGACCTTCATTAATTGGTACGATGATACGTTTGTGGTCAGCATCGCAGGCGCTCTTCTAGCTTTGTACCAAACACAGGCGATTTCTTTCTATTTTCTCTGTTTTCTTTTTCCAAAGCTCGCGAAATCATTGGCTTATCAAGCGGGCACTACCTCCACGACAAAATCCGAATGAAATAAACTCTGTTTTACCGTCGATCGGTACAATTGTTTAAAACTGCGCCACTTTCTTTTCGCGAAATAGGAAGTTTTTAATTTATCGCGTATCGATAAGATCCAACGAAGATTTAACAATTATATGGCTTTGATTTATCTCAATTCCATATTATAATTCAGTGCATAACAACATTCTATACCAATATAGTATGGGTATTTAAAGAAACATTAATTCTATGAAATACTTCTATCCAATAAAATTCCAAGCAACCGCAACCCTTTATTGTTTGGGTTTATACATATATCATTTTCAAGAAATCGAAATTTCATTCAAAAACGATATTATACATTCCAAACAGGCGCAATGTGTATATTTTTGCTTAATGCTACGAATTATATGATACGATTAAGTAGTCGTATATTGCATAGTACCGATTCTGTATTTTAATAAAATAGCACGATTGATGTAATTAAGGCTAAATTATATTTTTAAGATATTACAATAATGAAAATCCATTGAGAAAAAAACGCAGGTGACCATAAGTGCGGGTTGCGTAGATGGAAAATATTAGACCGTGAGTAAGATGAAGCATGGTGGTAAAAAAAAGAAAATTTTAAATCAGACCTTACAAATTACTGATTACAAAAGTAAATTATTATTAATACTACGTTGTAGAAAGCGTATAAATTGTTTTTTAAAAAACGGTTATTTCTAATAATTTAAATCATTATAGAGATAAAAATAAAGCATCATAAATTAAAATGAGTATATTTAAACATATATTAGCAAATAATACTATTTTTCATTGCACCTGCATTGATAAAGATACAGCAAAATAATGAAGAAAAACTGGTTTAAATCATTAACTACACATTATCTTTAAAGCAATGTGACTATCGTAATAATCGTAATAAGGATAAAATTATTTGACTTGTAATCTATGTTAATTAAATCGTTGGTTATGTCATTAATCGTTATATAGTTAACATGATTTTATTAGAATTGACTGAAAATTCAAAATTAAATTAATAAATTTATATGGTATTTATCTCAAGCTAATACATTATTAATAAGCACATTAGTTAAAACAATTTTTATTTTTGAAATAAATTTGAGAGAGTTGATTGCTTTGTACATTAACTTTATTTATAATATTCAGCCATATAATAAATTTCGGTTGCTTCGGATATGTACAAGATTTAATATTCGTGAAAAATTACAGCAATCTTTGTTTTATGAGAAAAAGATCAACTGCTCTTATCCGCTAAAGTTGTTTTTGTATTTCAAAGTAAGAGCATTTCCACAAAATCGTTCTACAGAACATTATACTTTTATAGATATATCTGCGCTTGTTAAAAGCGCATTAATAAATAAGTGAAAAACATTTTCCACGTGCGACGTTTCAAGTACGATTGCATAAGAAGACAGAGATCTCAGAATTCTCGGGCTGCACGACCAAACGCGCTAAAGATCGCGTTTCTTTTTCCGTCCCGAGAATGATTGCAAAAACAAATCCAAAAGCGCGCAATCACTCCAAAGTGCAGAAAACGATAGTTAAATACGCGAAGGCGGTGGACCATGTGAACCGTGCGTACCTCGGGTTGCCCACCGCAGGCGTTTCGGGTTGATGATTTTGCAAAAAACAGTAATTGTAATGTATCATTCGCACGATCCCCACGCGCGTACCGCCAAGTTTTAGCGTGTACATTAGTACTTTAGAAAACGTCGCGCTTGTCCAGTTCATTGCACGACTCTCATGCAAAGGACACGGAATCAGTCTTCTCTAGCCTCGAACGCACTCTTCGCTTCTTCTCAATTCCAGCTAATACAACTCGCAAATCCAAATTTGCAAATACTACTCTCAGAACAAATACTTACATCTTCATTGACCCTTTACTTACTTTACCTAGTGAATAATGGCTCATGTTTATTCATGGATTACCTCCGTCGCGGTAAGTTACTTGTTACATTTTACTTTCGATTCCTCGTCGGATTTATTTATACTTTTTTTATTATTCTTTTTGGCAATATTTTTCATATACTGAAATAGTAAGTTATTTCAGGATTTTAATAAATTTTAATAATAGTTTACCCCGTTATTGCATTTTTTCATTTTTCTTCTCTTTAAAAATGTAAAGGTCACATAAGGAGTTATTAATCGGTCAACAGCTATTATTATAGATTTTCAAAATGTGAAGTTGAGCAAATGTGGTAATTAATGTCAACTTTCAAGAAATTTATTATAGTTACCTCTTTTTAAACTTTTCAAAAATGTTCAACGAGTAATTAGAATCTAGTAATCACAAGTAATTGGGTTATTTAATTCCAAACATTTGTTAATCATAAAATATGTTTAACTGCATAAATAAAAAATTACAATGAATTATAAGTCGATGAACGTAATATTTAAAAATATTTAATAGAAATAATTTTTCAGCATTTATCTTTTTTAAATAGATTTTTCGTCAGATTATTAAATTTTCACATGTTTTGAAACTGTACTAATCAATAATAATTTACACGAAGAAAAAGTTTGTAAACATATTTAAAGACAGACAATTGACTTTGATAAAATATTGTCTGTATTACTGCATATTACTGAAAATGCTTAAAATTTTCATGTTAACTGTCAAAGAAATTGGAAAAATAAATTAAATGTAAACGGTATTCTTGCTTTTATATACATATATTCTGAAAATTTCATCAAGATTCAATTATTACATTCCTTTAATTTTAATGTAAGCAATTATTTAATGCTAGAAACTTTTATTTTCAGAAAAATACGTTGAAAATGTTAACGCATTATTCACTATATAATTTATATTATCATTTATAGAAGTATAGAATTTACAGTTTTATTAATTTCTTATTATTAAATTTAGAAGTTTTTTAGTGTTAACTATTTATAATCTCTGATCAATTTAATTTCTTAAAATTATACTATAAATGAATGGTATAAAAAATCCAGTATAAAATTATTTGTTTTTTAAGCAATCACTAGAATTCTTTCGAGAGAAAACACTTTTTATATATGATTTGCGTAGTTATTAAGGGTTATATAATGTATATAAGTTATGTATAATTATGTAAATAAGACGATTTAAATACGATATTGATTTTAAATACATACAGAACATTTCATGAATGTAAATGTTATTATATAATAAATTTCAAGTTATTACTAATTAATGCTTAATAAATATTTACAGTTGCAAGTAATTATTATTCTATATATTAATAAATTCTAGATCAATTAGATTATACAAGTTTTTAAATCGTGTAATTCTTTTCTTATGATAAATATACTTAAAAACTATATTAAAAATATCTGTGAAGAATGTATATAAATGCAGTTATTGAAAGTATCATTCACTTTTTATGCATCATGTAAACAAAAAGAAAGATGGTCACAACAAATTTTTTAAGGCTTAAGGAAATTACATCCAACTATATCTTTTCTTAATCGAAAAATGTATTTGAGAAACTAAAATTTCGATATTGAATAGATATTGAACCTTAAATATTTATTTATTTTTGTTGATATTACTAATCGTTATGTGAAATAAATATCATAAATAAATGTACAATATTAGAATAGATTAAAAATCTTTTAAGAATCATACAAGATTTTATATAACAATAACTTTTTTAATGGTCGAATGCTTCAATATTCATTGATTATACAATAAATTTATATACTTATTTAACCAAGTACTATATCGAGCTGAAATCATTTTCAAAATCAAGCTAAGCAAATTTTTTCATTTAATTTAATTATTGTCATTAAGGATTGGTTTCTTACTAATAAAATCATTGTATCAAAAGGAAATTTTCACTCTAGAAATAGGTAACTGGATGAAAGTAATTATACATTATAATTTAATTATTTCTTATTAGCTGTTAACATTATTATTACATTATATTATATTATACAAGGTTATCATTATTACCTAGTAGATTTATGAACAGATTCAATTAAAGAATGCTGGAGATTTTATTGTTAATATCAAAATATATTTATAATAAAATTTGTGCACATTCGATTTCAAGATTTAAAAGCTTTGTTTAAATTCAAATATAAATTTGTAAGGTGTGGATAGAAAAAGACATAAATTAGATGGTATACTAATATATTTTACAATTCTATTTAGCATTAGCATAAAAATTAACTGCTATAAAATTACATTATGATTATAGTATGGTTCTTTTATTATTTTAAGCTATAAGAAAAAATGAAAAATTACATAACGTTAAATTAGAAAATAATCTGAAATTTGCATACTTTGAAATTAAGTGTAAATAAATTTAATTAAATATAAAAAAATTTTAATTATAATTTAATCATCTGTTTATAAATAAATAAATTATATTGATTAAATTTAAAAGTTATTTTTATTTTTTTCTACTTCTAAAATTATGGGATTTTTTTGTAATATTAAAATTTTATGAAAATATTAGACATTTGAATTTATCCTAAGATTTATTGAAATTATCTTGAAGCAATTTTAATAGTTATAAGATGTGACATAAAGTGTGGCGTCACATATACGATATCTTTTTAATTAATCAGTGTAAAGTTAGAACACGATCTCCATCATATAAATACAAAATCAGTTCTAGTTTTCTATATGATTGTTGGATATGCACACCAAATTTTAATGAAATAGGTTTATTTTCTTGAGGGCTACCTTTTCCAGTTATTTAATTGATTAAATATTTTCATTTATGAAAACGGAAACAAAAAAGCTTATTTTTAATGATCAAACATTAATTTTGCTGAACATAAGAATTTAGATACTAGATAAAAATTGCTATGAAAATATTCCATGGTTAGAACAGTAATGAATGTAACAGTTTTCATTTATAGATACAAAAGAAGTTATAAGGTTTGAACGGTTTCTTGAAATAATATTAACGGGAATTATTTTAAAAACTTATGATAGGTGAGGGAGGACGTATGATTAAAAATAAATGAGAAACACGAGGTAATAGGTATCTCGAGTGCATGATATCTTCCTCAAATATTTACATCAGTGAAAAATCCTTTGTAAGCTTGTTTAGACCTACTTCAATGTAATTAAGAGCAATTTTTACGTTTCATAAGGGTTGATAAGACTTGAATGTATTATTAATAACTTGGATATAAATGATAATTTCTCAATTATCTTTCCATGTCTTCAATGTATAGAAAAAGATATTACATTTGGAAAAACGTTCCTTTTTACTAAGCTAATCGACTGCTCTTAATTACATTCTTTACTATTTACGACAGATAAATTGTTCAAATGACATTATAATGTAAATCCCTTTACATTCCCTATTTATAATATTTAACTACCATGGATGATCATATATTTATAAACGAGATTAAATACTACGTACTTTTATATAAGATTATTTCTTAAAAATTGAATTTTTGTTAGTTTCGCATAGATATATCGAAAGATTGGCCTTTGAAATGATCCAAAATTATTCAAAAAATAATTTTGAAAAAATATGTTTATAGCTTATAGTTTTATTAATACAATGTACGATATAAATTAAGCAATACCTAGATTTAAGAGTTTAGTAAAATTTGATTATTTCAAAATTTTTTTCGTATTTGAATAACATTTTTCAAAGCTTGCATTTAAATACTTACCTCTTTTAGGCTGAGTAATTATCAAAATTCTTATTATACAATTAACTTTTATATTTTTTAATTAAAAGAAGTGCATGGTTTTTGAAAAAAATTTTCGAACAATAATGAGAAATACTGTATAGCATAAGATATATACGTTAATAATCTAGTAATCTATTTAGGAAAAATTATCGGTAGTTAGTTATAATATAGTATTATATTATAAAAATTATCATAAAAATATAACTAAGTCAATGGTTTTCTTTAGAGAACATTTATTTTTACACATTTAAATATTATATAGTACTAAAATAAATAATAAAATTTATATTACTATCAAAATATCAGACTTGATACATGTAAGCGATTGAATAACAAATGAGTACAACCAAAGAATATTCAGATATATCAATTAAATTGAGATTAAAAAAGACTGTTTAACTAATGTCTACAACAATAAATACTATCAGACTTTACTTAGACCTTCAAATAATCTATTTCATAATCTTACTAAACAAAAAATCTCTATATAAAGAATATGATGAATAGATGTAAAGTTCTAATAAAGATAAAAAATAAATTATTAATTCAATATATTTAAAACTGTGTTTTTTTGTAAATTTAACAATTTACATATCTCAATAAATTAGTATGTATTATTACATTTTGTACATTTTATCTTATTTGGAATACGAATATTAGGAATATTAATTTTTATTATTATCACCCTTATTAATCCTGTGTGTGTGTGTGTGTGTGTGTGAGAGAGAGAGAGAGAGAGAGAGATAATCGGTTAAAAACGTTAAATATTTTTATTTAATTGTAATTTAAAATAAAACATAATTTACTCTTTTTAGAAAACTTCGACTTAATTGTTTTGTATAATTTTTTGCGTGTTTCTTGTTAAATAAACAATAAAATTATTAATTTATGTAATAAGTGCTATTTTATAACATTTTGAAAAAATATTCAACTGATTTTAATTTCAACGTTAATAATCCAACTAAAAAAATTTTTAACAACAATTTAAAAAATAAAATAAAAATTTAAAAAAAAGCTGTTTAGTTAGGATCTTTTTAATGTACAAATCCTAATTTATTATAAAAAACATGTTTTGTATTCTTTTATATAATAATTAGATGAAATAAGAGCTTAAATGGCTTAACATTAATTGTTCAACTTTGATTAATTTTTAATTGTTATCTTATAACTTATTGTTTAGTTTGACTTATAACAATCTATGCTATCAATAAATTTAACCTTGTACTTGTACACAATTTATAAAAGAACATTAAATTCCTAAAAATATTTATAATAAATTCAAATTTTTATTTTAACCCTAAAGAATTAATTTTACACTTTCATTGCGTGCGTGCGTGCGTGCGTGCGTGCGTGCGTGCATGTAATATAGTGAGTTATTGCTATTTATGAGAAAATAAATCAAATTAAATTTTTAACAAATATTCGAAGAATAACACTAAATAATTTTGATTTTTTCGATCAGAAACCCTCTTAAATATTATTATATGTATTTTTATAAATTTTTTTTAATTTTGTAACACTTCAGATATATTTATTATCTATTTATCAATATATTAATATGCTTCTAAAGCTTATATAAGTATGAATTTAAAAAGCAGTTCCTGACAAATAATACGGCAATGAGGTCGTTCTACTGATCAGACTCAACCATGCTACTACTGCCATCTGAGAAGATAATCTTCAGCGCTTATTTTAAATTTACTTAAAACTAGTAAAAAAATAGTTACGACTAGCAATTGCAAATATAAAATTTTAAGAAACTTTTTTCAGTTTATTCTTCCATTTTCGTTATACGAATATACATAATATTGTTTTAACATATTCAGATTAGTTAGTCTATTATTAGCTAGTCGAAGTGTTTCATTCACTGACTAGATTCGAATATATTAATGTTATTAAGCCTTCGATCATATTAAAAATTTTTAATTCTATATTGCTGAAAATCTTCTTGTGGAAAAAATATTGAGATCGAACATTATTTTGAAATATTTTATTAAATCAATCGGATACTAGGTGGTTTCTCAAGACGTAGAATTTACGAATTCTTCCACGTTTTCTTTTGAAGATACGATTAGGGTTGATTTTCATTCGCAAATAATTATTTGCACCTACAATATTTTTCCTATTGTAATTTCCAATTTATAATCGACTTGTAGTTTGAAAATTCCTATTTAGATAGAATTTATAATTTAACGCATTATAACTAATCGTATAAACTATGCTATAATGAAAATATCATGGCTAATTAAAAACAAACCAGGAGAATAAGAATTAATGAAGAGAAGTCGGTCAACGGAGAACATTAGTGTGTGCAAATTCGCACCGCGTGCACTTTGATATGACGTTCACGTAGCAGAACCTAACTATTTTTAGATATTAACCTTTCACAAGGACATAAGGTTTATCTATGAAAACACATACGTGTCCGAAAGCTTCAAGGTTAACGTCTAATATTTTTTCGGCTAACTTGCAGTTAGGTACGACGTTTTCACTCGGGTTAATACTTTAAAATAATTTGCGAACGACTGACCGCTGTCATCGAGTCGTATTCGTGCTTGAAAACGCTTGAGAAAGCTGAAGTGTCGGAGAGGTGCTACACTACCGACTTCTCCGTAATCTCTCGAGTGAGCCATCGTCAGCCCTCCTGACAGTTTCGGAATCAGTTGACTTTCGCTTTCTTAGAGTTCTCAATTCTCGTGCTGCGGCCTCCGTATCTTCGCCGCGTTAATATTATACACCTTCAAATCTGTCGCACTATCTCTTTAGTAGGATCGTCTTGAAGCTGTCGCTTGAGACTCCTTGCTCCATTTTTGCAATCGGCTTGAATTTGGCAGGGCTGCACGCATAAGCGATCAGTGATAACCTTTAAACTTAGCATAATTTTTCCTGTTTATAGCTCATCCGACATTGTGTTCTGCAAAACAGCTGTCGCATCAGTCTCACAGGTGAGAGTTGTTTTTTTACCTCGCTCTACTTTCTCCTTCCCGTATTCATGAAACAAGCAAACTGATCTTTAATAGTACTCATTACGATTTCTCGTTTAGGAGGCATGCCGTGTCCTTTCCTAACTCGTTTGTCAACGAATTACATTCGCAATTACGGAGCTTCGGTCATTATGAACTATAGGCAACATTGCCCTGTCATGTCCAGACTTTCTAGTAACTTGTTGGACTCAGTGGCACCCGATACTACTACTATTACTGCTGCTGAAATTACTACTACTTCCGCTACTACCACCACCACTACCACTATGGCCAATAGTGCTCGTAAATTGTCCGATCCAAGCGCTAATAAATGTCCGTTTCTTTCTAAAGAGCTCGACGCTATCAAGGAGGCAAGTAACGCTGTCAAGGAGGATGTCATCAATTTAACTAACGACCCAAAAGTAGATGATACTTTTCAATATGAAGACTTCTTTCATGAACAGATTATGCGCAAAAAAAAGGACCACTCCTACAGGTATACAAATATTCTCTAATAATAAACCACTTTCATTAGGATATTTTTATGAATTTCCTTGTGTATGATTTGGTATATTTCAGGGTTTTTAAAAAAGTGAATCGCTTAGCACAAGAATTTCCTTCAGCCATGGAATATTCGTGGGGAGAAAAGTCTATTACAGTATGGTGTTCTAATGATTATCTTGGAATGTCTCGACATCCAAATGTCATTAATGCTGTTCGTGATGCACTAGATAAATATGGAGCTGGTGCTGGTGGTACTAGAAACATTTCTGGAAATTCAACGGGTCATGAGATGTTGGAGAGAAGATTAGCACTACTGCATCAGAAAGAAGCAGGGCTTCTATTTACATCTTGCTTTGTAGCTAATGATTCAACATTATTTACTTTAGCCAAAAGCCTTCCAGGTTGTCATATTTTCTCTGATGCAGGTAATCATGCTTCTATGATTCAGGGAATTAGAAATAGTAATGTTCCAAAACATATCTTCCGGCACAACGATGTTGCACATTTAGAAGAATTATTATCAAAGATGGATAAAAAAATTCCCAAAATTGTTGCTTTCGAGACAGTTCATTCAATGTCTGGAGATATTTCACCTCATGAAGAATTATGTGATGTAGCTCATAAATATGGTGCATTAACATTTATCGACGAAGTTCATGCTGTAGGCCTTTATGGCTTTTCTGGAGCTGGTATTGGTGAAAGAGATTGGTGCCTTCATAAAATGGATATAATATCTGGTACATTAGGGAAAGCTTTTGGGAATGTCGGAGGTTATATTGTTAGTTCAGTTAAATTGATAGATATGATTAGAAGTTATGCAGCGGGTTTTATTTTCACTACGTCACTGCCACCTACAGTTCTTTATGGAGCCTTAGCATCAGTAAAAATTCTTGCATCAGACGAAGGCCGTGCATTGCGATCGGTTCATCAAAAGACTGTAGCTTACATGAAATCTAATCTTACTGCTGCTGGACTTCCTGTAATCCCTTCACCTTCGCATATCATTCCCATAAAGGTAAATATAAATTTTCTTAATAAATATATTATTTTATAAATTAATCATATTTATGCATTAACAGATAGGAGATCCACTAGTATGTAGTCAAATTGCAGATGCATTATTAAGAGAAAAAGGTCATTATGTTCAGGCAATAAACTATCCTACTGTTGCAAAAGGAGAAGAAAGATTAAGAGTAGCTCCTACGCCTAAACACACACAGCAGATGGTTGATAAATTTGTAGAAGATACCTTGGATGTTTTTCAATGCTTAAATGTACCTAAAATAGAAATTGAAAAACCAATGGAAATGGCTTCAAGAGCTATTTTAGTACATTAACAAAAATCAATATAACTGATATTTTATTATGCCATAAATTGTACAGAAACAGAAAAGAGTTTATTTATGTTGTAATTCATATTTGTTTTTAAAACATGTTACAAATGTAATGTTAAAAAGATGAAATATTTAAATGAAAATATAAATTAAAATGTTGCATATTTTGATTTATCTTCTATATTTATTGTATTTTTAAATTGACAGTATTAAGTTAATTCTTAAGTTTTAAATATTATATATGCGCAATACTGAATAGATCAATCTAGTAGAGCATACTTTTTTATTGGAAAAATAATTATATAATATTTCAAGGCTAATTCTATAATTACACCACATATAATATAGTTATTCATAATTAAAATTATGTGGTTATTTATCTTTTTATTGAAGTAAATTTAATTTGGATATTAGAAATTAATTAATTACATAAATACACTGCAAAAATAATTGTTTACTCTCATAATAATTCGCTAAACACATACAAGATTATTATGAAATTATTATTACGTATAATTGAATATAAATAATTATGAAACATCAGTGAATAGATATTTATTGAGCTACAGAGACAGTATAAATATAAAATAAATATAAAGTAGTTTCGGGATAACGACTTTATAACGTAAGCGTAAAATCGATTATTCGAGTACAACACGCGTGCGCATTTTTTTGAAGAAGTTCGTCACTAACCTTGTCAAAAGGGTCTACACTTTGAAAAGTAGAAATCTCCCTTCAGTTTACAGACTATTAATTAAAAAAAAGAATGAAAAACTTTCTACAGGGTTGCATCTCTAATTGAACCTTTTGAAAATGATTTTTGTTTTGTTAGATTTGTGTAATCTAATTACTTATATTATAATTCAGAAGAAATGTCAGAACATAATCAATTTTTAGTACTTACTGAATTAACGATCATAAATCTTCAGGTTTATGTAAACAATATGATTGATATAATCACCAAATATTAATATCAAACAAATACACTTTTATTTTTTGTCGATTACATTGCAAAATTTATATTAAAATCAAGTAAATTTTCTAATTGCAATTACAATCTAAGACTTTCAACTGTAACATATTTAATCTGACCAATGGTATATTTTGCTAATATTGGTACATTGTCAACTAGAAACTTTTTATAATTATCATAGAAGCGTTAGGCATCATAGTAAATTATAAGTTTATTATTAACTGAAATTGTCAAATCTTACACTTGCGAAAAGTTTCCAAATTTGCTGAACAGCATTTATGTTATGTTCATATACTAGATGCCTTTAAATTTTTATTATAAGTAAAACTTTTCTACAACAAGAAATCATAATATTTTGAAAAGCTTGAAGT
This sequence comes from Wiebesia pumilae, assembly GCA_018907045.1. Lineage (NCBI taxonomy): Eukaryota > Metazoa > Arthropoda > Insecta > Hymenoptera > Agaonidae > Wiebesia > Wiebesia pumilae. The sequence continues at coordinate 3,400,589 of JACCHZ010000105.1, read as the reverse complement.
AAAATTCCTCAAAATAGAAAAAGAAAATTAAGAAATATATTGAGTTTATAATTTCTTATATTTATTGTATAGAAAATAACTTTTTCTTGATTTTAAAAATGTTTATTAAAAGTAAAAAAAAACGTTTAATATGAATATTTATTTTAATAAATCTATAAAGTGATCAGTATTTAATAAAATATTTATACTGCAACAACCTAAAAAGACCTTGACTGATTGTAACTATTTTTTATGTATAGATAGTAACAAAATACTTTGTATTTTAATTACATAATATTAAAATGTTTATGAAACAATATATAAAATATTTTGTGCTCAATACCTAATAATTAACTTTCAATTAATTTTTTCTTCTATAAAATACGAATATTTAAACATGAAAAAATTAGAAGTAGTAAGCAAGATGTAAAGAAAATCCTTATCAATGCATCAAAAAACATAAATTAGAAAGAACATAAAAATGAAAGAACAATAAAAATCTAATAAAAAATGATAACGAATATTTAAGCATAATGAAAGAGAAGAACGTAGAAAATAAATAGATTGTCTAATTGATTTTATTAATAAAATCAATTAAAATATTGAAAAAAAATAAAAATTAAACACAGGCTATATATATATATATATATATATATAGTAAACATAGACAAGATATATATTAGATCCAGGTTAAAAAAATTTAGAAATATTAAATTAGTAAGAGAAAGCAAGATACAAAACAATAAGATTAAACATAAAGATTATTTATCAAATGTAAGATATTGTATATCTTTTATCTTACAAGACATGAAATAATAACTAACTATATTTATATTTTTTAATTCAATTTTGCAATAAAGAATTAAAAACTGTACTGATCCTATTTTATTATTTATTATTATTTAATATTAAAACTATTTATACAACGTAAAATATTAATAATTTTTTCCATTAATGATTTCATTTTAATATAATTCAATGTTAAAAGATAAATTTAAAAAAAAGTATAAAGCTATTAGTTAATTTTCCAAAAGACTTTCAGTTTATTGTAAATTATATTATAAAAACTATATTTAATACTTTTAAGATTTTGAAAGATATTTAAATATTATAATTCTCCGCAATAAGATTAAGCATATCATCTGTGTAATATAATTTTTTTTATGAGGCTAAAACGACTAGGTTAACTTAACCAAAATTTTAATTAAAATTCAGATTTACAAACGATATTGCAATTTTTAACTTTTAGGCAAGTAAAAAAATATTATTTACATATAAATTATCTTTATAAATAAATGATAAGATAAAATGTTCAATAAAACAATAAATTATTATTCTTTTGTACACTTACAGAAACATACTTGTCATAAAGTTAAAAATATTAGCTGTTCGTCGTCTGACCTCAGTTGACGTGTTTTTGCTGAAAGAGTCCGCATTATTGTCAACGCTGGTGTTTTCTTCCGACTCTAATGATATTTTAAATCTGCAAAATTATAGTATTTATTGTTAAATATACAACCAAACTACTTACAGAACAATTGAAAACTGTATCAGACCGAGTTTCATCGTAAATGCTTACTAAATTATATACCTTTTTTAGAGCTATTATTGACGTATATTGCTGAAATATTTTTAAAATAATCAACAATAAGACAATTTAAAAATTTATTTAATTTGATAATTTATTGAATTCTAATATATCTAAAGATACACATTTTATTATAAAATTAAAAATTTAAAATCTAAAATTAAAAAATCTATCAAGTGTCTACAATTGAATTAATGCAGTATTTCATTTACAGGAATAAAATATAAATATAAATATAAATATACATGTAAATATAAATATAAATATAAATGTACATGTAAATATAAATATAAATATAAACATAAATGCGATAATCTAAATTTAGGCTCGTTTAATAATGCGCGCGAACACGTTAACGAATGAAAGTAAGGTTGCGTGTGCGCATACTCGATGTATCAGGCCAACCTTCAAAGTAATCTTTCCTCCAGGTTTGCTTACGCATGGTCTTTCCTTGTCACAAACCTCTTTCCCTTATGTTGCATTTATCCAATGTAGCTGATTACGTACGTTTTTGGGTTGTGGAAAGATCTGCTATTTTCGTTGTGATAGAAAGTAATGCCTTTTTTAACATTTTAACATCGGCTATCACTTATTTCATATACGATAATACACAACAGTTGCGAAAATATAATCAATTAATAAATTTCTGTAAGAAATATGTTAAGAATGATAATAAAATATGTTAGATAAACTGAACTTCTCTTTAAAAGCTTATTGTTGCATAATGTTTGTGAAAAGACAATTTCAGAATATTTTTTCTAACACGTTTATAATAATGTGGTATGGCAAAAGTTAAATGTGAGTTTAACGTCCCGAAGCATTAATCATGCGATTGTTTATGAGTGTATTTAGGTTATTGCTTGGCCTCTTATATGAATATGCAAGAGTGTTGTCGTGTTACGTCACGGTAGTGCTCGTGCTTTGCTATTGTCTGTACCCATTACGCTTTGCCTCACATTATAGTCACATCAAGGACGAGAACATTGTACTAGAACTTGAACGAGCTTACTCGCCAAAAAGTAATGCTTGCGTTGTTACTGTCACTGGTAGGAGAAATTCACAACTTATGTATCCAGACGAAAATCCTAAAGAGGAACCGACTGATTTGGCTCAAAGATTGAATATACTGCCTGGTGGTCGGTGGAAACCGACTAGTTGCCAGCCAGTTTATAATGTTGCAATTATTCTCCCTTATAGGAATCGCCATAATCAATTGACTATATTTATGAATTATATTCATCCTTTCTTGCAATTGCAAAATTTAGATTATGGAATTTTTGTAATCGAACAAACTGCAGCTAGAGAATTTAATCGAGCTAAACTCTTTAATGTAGGCTTTGCAGAAGCTACCAAGACAAATAAATTCCATTGTTTTATTTTTCAAGATATCGATCTTATACCTCAAAATCCAGATAATATTTATGCTTGCACTAAAATGCCAAGGCATATGAGTTCCAGTGTGAATACCTTTAGATATAATCTTCCATATACTGGATTATTTGGAGGAGCTATTGCACTTAAGAGGCAACAGTTTGAAAAAGTTAATGGTTTCTCAAATGTATATTTTGGATGGGGTGGAGAAGACGATGATTTTTATAGTAGATTACAAACTAAAGGCTTTGTGGTAAATTTTATTACATATTTTCACTTGAAATATGTATTTGCAATGCACAAAATAAGTCTTATTTTCCAATATGCTATTTGCAACCATTTTTTAATAAATGTGCTTAAAATTTCAATTTTTTTTTATTATATAAATTATTAAAATTAAAATGATATAGTTGTCTATAAAAGTATATATATTTTATTTCATAATATAATTTGCATAAAAAAATGAAAATTTACTTATTTTTAGGTAACAAGGTTTGGTCCTGATGTTGCACAGTATTATATGTTAACACATAAAAAAGAAGCTCCTAGTAGTGCTAGATTTGCAAATTTAGAAAATGGAGCAAGAAGGTTTCATACTGATGGAATAAGTGATCTTGAATATAAAGTGTTAAGTCACCAATTACGACCTTTATATTACTGGATTTTAGTTAATCTTTAATTATTCCGATCATACATTTGAATTTACTTGTATAAACTGAATCAATTTCATGCTCCAAAATAAGTTAGTTTATTTTGTTTTTACATATGTTGAAATATTAAGTATATAGCCATTTAAAAATTAAAGACTTGTTACATTGCAGATATATGATAGAATTTTATGTAATAATGACTAAATAGAAAGTACTAACATTTTTTATTAATTTCAGAATATATAAATAGTTATAAGTATCAACTTAAAAATAATGGTAGTTGCATCTTTAAAATATATTAAAAAATTTCCATTGTTATTATCTCATAGTAATACATATTAATTTTCTGTCTATTTTTAACGTTTTGTAATATATGAAGTATGTAGCTAATTGTATCTGTATCAAAAATTATAATTTTAAATATAGATTTGTATTTCATTAAACTATATCAGAAGTATTGCATATGCAAGTACGAGTAATTTCAACATTATTCTGATTGTGAAATTGAAACTATTAAATTCAATGAAATAATTTTTTAATTTAAAAATATTGAAACAAGGAATTAAGGATGATTAATAACTTTTCTTTAATATTGACTTAATTGAATGATATTAATATTTTATTTAAATTAAAAAAACAATAAAATAAAAGTATGAAGTACTGATAAACATTTTATGTATCATTCTTTTCACATTGTATTCTATTATTCAACCAACTTGTGTATCTGTTAAATCATAATTACAAAATTATTTTAATATCATGTTACAATAAATGCTTTCTAATATTAATTCTACTATTGTATAGAAATATATTATGATCGAAGTGCATTTTTGTCATTTCATAAACTTTATAGCAATTATTATTTATAGAAAAGAGTACAATAAAACAGACTTTAAATAACATAAATATTTAATAAATGTATTACTATTTTAATTTTTTAAATGTATAACTTTAATAGTAATATAGCATCTAATGGGATTATACAGATTAAATTGAAAAAATTTGTAAACATTTTTTTTATATAATACCCAAAGTAAATGATGAAGGAATAAACAGTTATATATAAACATATTATTTAAATCTGTTTACAGGTATAAAGAAACAATGTATCATATACAAATAAATACATGATCATCTCATCACTATAAGGGTTTTATCATATTCAAGCTTATATTAATGTTAATTGATTTTGAAAAACGGTATTGTTATTAGCCTTTTTTAAGGCTTCAAATATAAAGTACAGCATAATTGCTTTACTGTATTTACAAACTTGACGAAATAATTCGTTTTTCTATCATTACGAAATTACGTTGTGTGTGTGTGTATATATATATATATATATATATATATATATATATATATATATATATATATATATATATATATATATATACCTGCGTACAAATTGAAGCCGTTAAACGTATAAAAAGTAAACAAATTACGAGTCAGACAGTTCCTGATAGCGCGCATATGTCATTTTTTTTACACAGTCTTTATATGTATATCCTGGTAATGTGGAGTAGGAAGAAGATTTTGCTCCTAATCCAGCAGTAGGAACTCGGCGTTTGGTTTCGATGATACTTGTTCTACCTTGATTTGATTTACCAAGGCCCATGCCTTCACTCCAGCCCATTTTTTGCAACAATTTATTACCAACATTGTCTGAACCTATTCCAGCCCTCGTTGGTTCTTCATAAACAACAGCCATTTCGTCTACTCTGGTTTTTAAATACTTTTCTTTTAATTTGTTGGGTTGTGGTGGTTCAGGTTCACCATACTTAGCTCTTCTCTCCTTTGCTCGATCTCTGTACTTGTTATTTCGTTGCTGTGGATCGTTAGGATCGAGACCGCGGACTTGATACCAATTCTCAAGATTTTGTTTATGTAAATCGGAAAGCTGTTGGTGCCGTACTAAAGCTTCTTTACTAGGGAATTGCCTTTTACATAGCAGACATGCAAGCTTATTCCAATCGGTATGCTGTCTATCCTCTTGCTGTACATCTTCTATTTCTTCTTCGGTATCGCTACCTCCACCGTAAGCAGCTACCAAACCATTATTTCCAGCAATATCTTCCTCTTCGACGTATACCGAAGTTGCCAAACTTTTCTTTTCTAGAATAGCGTAACCAGCATCGGCAGCTCCACTATTTGTACCTTGGTAGCCTTCAATGCCTGGATAGTCAGATGCCCAATTGGTCTTTGCATTTTCCTTCTTTTGGTTGAGCGTCTTTGCCCATCTCTCCATGTCCTTGGCAATTTTCTTAGCCACTTTAACTTTATCCTGTTTCGTTTCTTTCTTTTTGCTGTCATCAATTGATGGATCTGTAGGCAAACCACTTATTTGAACTGTTCCATCTGTAGTTATACTAGCGCTTGCCACTGAACTACTCGTTTGTCCACCTTGAGACGTAACACTAGCTTGGTGAGCGGGCTTATATGAAAATGATTCAGCATCCCAAAAAAGAAATTGCTGCGTGTGACTATTGTAATAATATTGTGAATTTGGGTCATAATATAGTCCCGTGCTAGGATCGTAATAGTAGCCGGATGTTTCGTCATAATGATATGTACTAACATCTGGAACAGCTAGATGCAAAACAAATATTTAACATAACAATATTAATATCGCAAAACTGAAAAAATCCATAAAAGTAAAGATTTGTTTATTTGATTACTCATATACTGATTTCTCTGTTTATGATATTATCATCCAAGAAAAAATTAAAATGTACTTTTGAAGCTTATATCTTTAATTATATATATTATAAATTTTCAGTTTTAAGCCAGTATGAAATTTCTTCAATTTAACTATTATTAAAATCATTATACAAAGACAATTATGGATTTTCATTTTGACGTTTATGATATAAGTTTTACCATTAATTGTTATCTAATTGTTAGTAATAAAATATATTTAATATTGAAACATTCTTAATAATATAATAAAGCTGTTATCTTCAAACAAATTATTTATTTAGTTTAAGAAGTCTATGGACATATAGTATATATACATAATATAATAATATTATAATAATGAAAATAAAATACTGAAAATGTTCTTGTCAATCACATGATTTTTAAAATTATATTTAATATTGTTATTTAAATTAATTTGCCAAAAACATTTTGCAAATACTAGTATTAATGTCACTGATAAAATAAAGAAAAATATTATGAATAAGTTCTTTGTTTCTAAAAATTTTAAAACAACGTAAAATAAGATTTATGAAGATACTTACAATAAACCTTTCCATCATTGGAATGAGCTGGTACTCTTCCAGTTGCTAATGCTGTACTTGCGGGTGCAGTAGGAGTAGGCCTATTCTTCATTTCGTCAGCGTCGCCCATCTTCCTAGAAGCCTGCAGCTGTTGTATGGCAGATTGGGCTACTGCTGCAGCCGCGTTAACTCGATCGGTTTGGTTAAGCGAAGGCAATGTTATCGCCGATCCTTGGATTATTTGATTTTGATAGTATTGTGTGTAATATTGTAGATAATGCGCTTTTTGCGCGGGTGTTTTCGCATACAGATTTGCACTGTATTCTGCCAGTTGTGCAACATCCTCCAAAGTGTATCGTTGATTACCATCCGACGATTTCCACGACCCTGAGCCCGAAACCTGATGCAATTTGCAATATGCAATCTCAAGCTTTCTACCATCAACGTGGAGGCCTTGTTTCGTGAGAGCAGTGTGTAAGTACATGGCATCGACAACGTTTCCCATCTCCAGGTAACAGACCCCCCGTGACGTGTTCGTTAGACTATCACGACCAATGCGGATACTTCGAATGGGCTGTGACGACAATGCCTGCATAGCTTGGAGAACCGAGTCCTCGGTAGTGAGAACATCGAGACCACGCAGAAGTACTGTATTTGTTGGATGTGGACTTATCTCATCGCTGCCCTCACCGCCCTCTTCACTTTCTGCACGTGATGCCGAACATTTGAAGCATGTTTCACGCCTCTTAAAATTGTGAGCACCACACTAAAAGTATTGGAAATGATTAATAATGCTTCTTTTTTTCGAATATTCTATTTTATTTTTATTAAAAATCTCAATTCCACTTAGCAATAAATTTATTATTATAGAAAAATTGAATAAAACATTCATTTTATATCTAAAATGTAATACAAAAATTCATGTTTTTTATTGTAATTAAATTGTAATATAAAATGTATTGTATTCTTACACTATGAAAAATATGAACTAAGTTTAATATTATAATGTTATCATTAAATTAAAAGCAGCTAAATCAAAGCTCTTTTCAATTCAGCATAGCAATTACTTATTGATTTACCAAATTTTCAAAGTATTTATAATTTGCAATCTTTAATATTAATTAAAGAGTTAGAAATATATTACTTTAAAATGGCCTTTCAATCTTTTTACATATATCTATCATTTAAACTTATTTTAATTAAATTTTTTTTAAATAAATTCAATACATCAAAAATCTGTGGAGTAATTTTTAGCACATACCTTGACGCAATGCCAATCTTGTGTATTCTTTGCTTGCAGTTTATCTGCATGGCTTTCTTTGGGAATGCTGTACTGCATGAGGGCTCGATACTGTTCCTGTAGCATCAGTACTCCCTGAAACAAAGGATTTCAGTGTTATCCTGTTCAATCCCTGCTTTTCGGTTCTGTATCTCTCCCGAAAGCTTGCTTCTTTTCTGATTGAGGCTGTCGAACTTTACAATTTTTCTACTTCGTAAAGTCTTTATACATACGTTTCTTTATTTACAATTAAGTTAGTTCTCGTATTAAAAATTAATTAAAAACTGTTTATTTAAGAGTCATTGAGTGTCGGTTGTCTTAAATCACGAAAAAGAACTTCCGTTTATGAACGTTTTTTATTATTAAAATGCAATTTTCTGATAAGGACTTGTAGCTGAATCTAAAGAAATAAGGATCTGTTTTAAGGCCTGGTATAACAAAAAGAAACATCTACATTTAATACATAATATAAACACAGAATAATAGTATAGTCGAAGAGGAAAGTGAAAGCTTATAGGTTATTAAAGGTTAGAACATGCAATTATGATGCAAAAATCCAACTTCACAGAAATATATCTATAGAAATCAGGTGTAAGGAGGACTTAGATCCAGCTCAATGAACATTTATCAGATAAGTTAAGAAAAAAACTCAAAGAAAATTGTTGTTTCCTAGATAATTAAGTAAGTAAAGGTATGGTATATGGAAGTAGCCTTTATTGAGGTGCGCAGCCGGGGCTGGCGAGGGCAGCCCAGCGGACTGCGTTACCGTGCCCTGTCGCGCCACGGGGCGTCGGCGCGGCACTTTGAGCAACGCATCGAGAGGTTGGGACACTGGATTGAACTTCTTTCTACCTGTTTCATCTCCATCCATCGTGCGGCCTCCTGAGTCGCGTTAAACTCGACGAATGCAAAACCTCGCGAAGCACCTATACAGAGCAAATACACAGATATCCAGAGTTAATCCACGTTAATGCCTGGAAGTCTCGGAGAGGGCAGGCAATGTGTCACAGCACCAACCATTGATAGAGACTGAGTTTTCGAACGATCGATCGAAGCGTTATTCCTGCTTTTCTTGCATATTTTCTCTCATTTTCTTTCTCACTGCCCTTTTCATGCTTTATGAAAAGTACCATAGCTAGACCGAATCTAACTTGTTTTAATTTTATTTACAATTTTTATTTCCTTTAACTTTTTTTTATTCCTTGTTTTTTGTGTGCTTTGCTAACTTTGTAACTGTTTTGCTCATGAGTCATTGGCATAGGCGCCGATTTTAAGTGAATTTATTTTGTTTTATTACAGTATTTATTATTTTTATATTAAGTTACTTTTTTTGTTATTTTTAGATATCAAGTCAGCGCCTATGCTACGTTATTACTTACCTTTTGGCCCCTAACTTTTTACAAGCAAAATATTCTAAAAGTTCTATGAATCAGGAACTGGGAAACAAAGTGTAACTAAGGAACTATTCTGATGAAAATAAAATTTCTCATTGGAAAGAAAAGTATCGCAGTAACCGAATTTCACTACTAAATATAGCTGTGATATAGTATGTACCTGTATCCTTCTTCCGTATGAGTCTGATATCTTTCGGCATCAAACCACAGTTCAAAATGTCTTGACGGACCTATTTTTGAAATATAAAAATCATATTTAAAAAACTTACGTGTTATTATTTTTTAATTAGTAATAATAGCAATAATAATAATAACAACGTACATCGTTCTCAGTTATATGTTGAGCAAGTCCACGAATCATAATTGTGTTGTTTGGTGTTTGATTTTTATAATGCACTCCTTCCATTGCTGCACTGTAGTTACGTACATGTTCATGTTCATAGTCAGCACTTTCACGACTATGCTCATCATCTCGATCACGGCTGCGGTCTTCTCTTTTTGGTCTACGTTCACGTTCTCTGTCTCTGTCGCGTTCTCTTCGTCTATCTCTATCTCGGTCTCGGTCTCGATCTCGTTCTCTATCACGATCCCTTTCTCTTTCCACGGAATCACGGTCTCTTTGTCGTCCATAGCGGTCTTCGCGATCTCTGTAACTTCTTTCGCGCTCTTCTCTACTTCGATCTCTTCTGTCTCTTGATCTATCTCTTTCTCGATCTCTGTCTCGTCGATGAGTTCTGTAATCTGGACTTCGATAATCACGTTGATAATCAAAATCTGTGCTTGAATGTGTGCGTCGTTCCGTTGGACCGTAACCTGGCTCCCAGGGATCGATCATTCCTGCACTGTTGTACATATTGTTTAAAAATTTATCGTGCATCTATAAAAAATTGTGATAGCCATAGACATATATGTAATTTTTCGATCTTCAAATTCATAAATTATCCAGAAAGTGTACAAATTTAAATGATTTATGTAACATATTTTATAAAAGATAACGAATTTAATGACGATTTAAAAAATACATTTATATTTTGTAAAAATATGGCGCCATTCGGTATTTTTTATAGCCCTTAACAGACCTTTCATCTTAAGCATTCAAATAACATCGAACATATACAGAAATCAAGGATTGCACAAACTATGATTTATGGTCGATAGTTCTTTTATGCGCAAAACAGTAAGACCATTTAAATTTAACGTTCAAATTAAGAAATTCGAGTCATCATCGGACGATACGAGACTTCGTATAAGATAATTTCCGAAGGAAGAAAAAGATTTAAGCACGATATGCACAATTCATAATACGAAGAAAGAACGTGGTACTTGCCTTACAGTGATGGTGGCTTTCTGTGTGCCAAGGCAGCAGCAGTACAAGTAACAAATTCCAAGCAGGTGCTGAAGCTAACAAATACGATCTTTGTTAAATATTAAACTCGTTGTATTCTACTCTTCCGAGGTGTCACTTCTCAAAGCTTTTGTAGTAAGCTATGAGCCAAAATGTTACCGTGGTAGCCGGGAATTGTGAATTTTATCGCGAGCACAATGGCGTGGCTCCGGACTTGTTCGGCTGGTCACGTTACGACTTGCGCCAACTACGTGTGTATATATAAATATATATATATATATATATATATATGAATACGATGGTGATAAAAAAAGTGGAGCCGCGAACCTTCTGCGCAGATAGACTATAAACGCTTCGTGACCTCGCGACAGGATTTGGAAATGGACTAAAGTGACGCACTATTGAGTATGGATTATGGAATGGATTGTTTTTTGCTACTTCCCACAATTCCCGCTTTCTCGCTCGCACTCTAGAGCTTCAGCCTCATCCAGTATTGGCTTCATGATTACATTTTGATCACGTGATGTCCGCCTTTAACGTTTTCGTTCGTTCGTTGCAATCTTCCACGGTGTAGAAAAACAATGGCGGTTATGTTCGATTTTCGATTTTCCACACAAATACTTTAACCATTATACTACATTTTTTCAATTAATACTGTTTCTAGTTTTTGAAAAATATCTTGTAATATTTAATATTATCATATTGAAAGTTTGCTATTTTACTAAATTAAATAAAGTACAAACATTAAAAAAAGTAACTTCGTATATTAAATTCAACAAACAAACAATGACTAGTACGATGCTGATTTAGTTCTCTAATTTACAAATTATATACATTTTTATGTAAGTTACAATACATTTGATTAATATTTAACTACTTAATTAATTAATTTATTTATAATATAGTAATTGCAAAAATTACAAAATATATATTTTTACTTTATTCTTTAATATATATATACAATATGTGTACATGACGTATATACATACTTGAATTCGTCTATTAAGTTCTTTTACTAACATAAACAGTATTCGATAGTATTTAGAAGCAAGAAAAAATATCTTCTATCTAATAAGACTTTTTTTAAAGTCGCACAGATATAATATTCAATATTGAATATTATAAATGAAAACAAGAGAAGCTACATACCATAATTTCCTATTTCGTCATATTATTAGTAAAAATATTTACTAATATCCAGCAAATCTTCGATAATGTTTTGTTAAAATATATTAATCCAAGTATTAAATAAAATTTAAGAAAGCCGCGAGCATAATACGCAAGCGTATAAAATTGAATTTATTCCTTGATTCAACGAATCACCACAGTATTTTAGTCAAATGTGTAAAACGTGAGACTACCATTCGTCGTTCTGACGCTAATTTCTTCTTACCCTGTCAGCAGCACAACGTTCTCGCGGTTTCCTTGGATGAAAATTCAAGAAAGAATCCCAGTAAAAAATTAAAAAAATGTCGCGATATCGTTAGGAAGCGAATGAAATTCTATATTGATTAATAAAAATTGTTAACTACTTATTTTTGCTAATTTTGTAAAAGTAACGGGATTATAAGTCATTGATATATTGACGGTATTTCTTACGAGCATTCATAAAAAAAATATATTGTAAGGAGAGACTTGATAATCAAATTTTTTATACGTAAAATCACAACGTACATATTTTATGGTCCACACAAAACGCTCGAAGTGATAAGGTTAGGAACTTGTATTCGACGAATGCGAAGGTCACACAGGTTCTTTGTCGTTTTCGTTCAGTTTCTTCGATGATGATCATAAACTCGTAAATAGTCCGGCATGCCATTATTGGTTTTGTGTATGTTCTGATTCATAGAAAATAATTGGAAAAATATACGTACAATAACAATTATACGAAGGATAATACAAGTTGCTCTTACATTAAAATTCTTTTGTAATTTTCAAAACAGGGAAAAGTATAGATTAAAAAAGGGAAGCTCAAATTCGATTTAATAAATAGTGCGATTTTTTCGCAATAAAATGGAGTGCTCAAGCTTATTAATCGATGGAACTAGATGTTTTATCGCAAGAACATTATTAAATTTTATATTATTACAATTTGTATTATGATGATCCGCCGGCAAAGGTAAGTCATTACTTACTAATTTTGTTTTTAATTAATTACAAATATACGAATAAAATATAAAACAAAATAGTTTTAAATCGAATTAAATTATTAAATTAAATTATTAAAATCGATTAAATTATTCAAATCGAATTGTGATTTAATAGGAAATAATAACCAAACTTTCCTGTCGGTACTATTAATAAAGGTTGCATGAAATATTTTTATTGTATCATATACTTTATCATTTGAAATTATATACCATTTTATTACTATATTAATTTAAGTTATATACTTTTTAAAATTTCATATTCATATGTTTTAATTTTCCGTAATTATTTATTATGTTTACTTTGAAAAAATTTATGGTAAGAAAGATCTTTTTTTGAACTTCGAAACATCTTTACAAAGAGAAGATATAAGTGCACGTGTGTGTGTAAGGGTCTGAACGTGCATATGCAAGAGATGGATTTTCTTTAGTTGGCTATGCTGAAATGTATTGACACTGTTATTTTTCTTTCTCTATAAATAAAATTGTTTAAATTTGCTATTTTGGTTATTATGTTATAACTCTTATTAATAAATTATTGAAATATAAATTATTCAAATTATGAAGAAGTAGCATTCTTTTAATAAAAAGAAAATATTAAGGTAAAATTGGAACAATATAAGCTAGATAAAATTTTGCATTACTAAATTTTTACGGATTTTAAAATTTAAAAAACAAACATAATTCTAATATGTGTATTTTACAGAGTTTAGGTAAATTATTACAAATATACTGAATTTAAAACTTACAAATTTAAAAATCACCCTGTTTATTATTCGCAATATAAATATTTTAAATTGATCATTATAAATTTTCATGAATAAATAAATTATCTATATAACATTATTGTTTTTTATAATTTAATAAAATATATAAAATATTACTGCAATAATTTTTAACATAGTATTTATGAAATATTAAAAAGAATGAAATAACATTAAGATTGTGACAAAATAACAAAATATTTTTCCAATTTTTATTTTAATACATGTTTTGTAAAATCGCAATCAAGTAATTAAAAAAATATCGTTTTTATTTTTATAGGCTCATTCTCTCTTAAAGAATACAAAAACGTTTTAGTATCTTAAAATTAATGCATTTTTGTTAAAGAAATTGCATTCAAGTATAATTCATTGTTTTGTTTATTCTATAATTTTTATGAAATTATACAGGAACTATTAAAAATTTAAATACAAATTTATAGTATTATACAATGTATTATCTTCAAGAAATGTATTAATATTAAAAGTTATTTGGTGAATATTACGGTATTTAATTATGTTAGAAACTAAAATTTATCACTACAATATAAAAACACCATTTGTTTACCATTTACTTTTTGGTTTTCTTTTAAAAATCTATATGCTATTCTTTTATTTACGATTCTAAATACGGCTAAATTACTATATGATAATTTGAACCTTCGACGATGTATTGAGATTATGGTATATTATCATACGATTACGAAATTTCGTATGTATCTATATATTTTATATATTATATTTTTTTAAATACTATTCTAAATAAATTATTTATTAATTTTCTCGATTTATTTTTCCATATTTTGTAAAATTTCAGTCTTCTCGGATTCTTTAATAATTATTAAAATATTTACCTTCGTTATTTCTGATTTACAATAATTTCAAAAATCTTTCAATTATTAAATATTCATTGTTAATATATGAAATAAGTATGTAATTATATCATTACATAAATTCAATTAGAAAATAAATTTATATTGTCTAGTTTCTTATTCTCTTCTAATATGTAAAGATAAAAATTGAATTTAAAAGATAGATAATAACAAGATACATTGATAGGCATACAAATACAGGTACAAGATAGACGTTGAAATATAATTTAATCAAATCATATTGATAATTTCACAGAATCATTGACATATACTTTCAAGTATATTTTTTGATATTAGAAGGAAGATCTATTGAAATTTAAAAATTTGAGACACTTTAACATTGCGCTGTATCCCTGATTGAAAAACTTACTAATTGAAGATATAAATAAAATACACTACAACAATAATTTGTGACTGATAATATGATAACTTATAATTGAAAGTGAATAGATTAGGGAATTAGTAATCTACAATCTTTTCATTCTATTATATTTTCTAAATCAAAGTTGCAAACTTTAGACTCATTTATACGTTCAGTGTAATGTTTTTTATATCAACATAAAGTATATGGTATTATATCGAATTAATCTCGATATATATAATTAGTTGTATTTCATTAAGTATTCATTAATAGCAATTATCGAATATTTTTAAGTTAATTGAAATAAAAACAAATCTGATTTTAATATTTTCTCAAAGAACAAAAGTTCTGAAAATTTGATATATGAGGTATGATAAAAATGTAAGAATTCAGCTAGATAATTTTTTGTTTTATGTTGGTAGTACTATTAGTCCATGACTGTATCCATTTTTAATTAGCTCTAATGCTTGCTGGTATTTTAGACATTTTTCTTAAACATATTTTTTAATAGTCACCTAGATTTTTCTGATAAAAGATTGGATCAGAGAGTATGTTAAAATTGTAATCGAAGAAAAAACATTCAAAATATAAAATATAGTCTTTGGAGATAATATTATATAGATAATATTATATATAATATTATATACAATCACAGGCTATGAGTGATATACATGATTTTAGGCAGGCCAAGAAGACATTATGCGAAGTCTGATCATCACAGACTATTAACCAATAATGAAGACGTGAAAGAATTTACTTAAATTAAACTTAGTAATCTCAAAATCGTAACTAAATAGGATGTTAAAAAAAACAGTAATTTTATATGATTAATGTGAAGCGATTTTGGTAAATGCTTTGATAAGGAAATGAGTGTAAGAAAATTTCTTTTGAAGCTAGTCATTTCATTCAAACAGAATACCACTAATATAAAAAAGATAATATAAAGATAAAATATTAAAAGATAATATTTTCCAAAATTATATGAAATCAAGATGGAATCATAGGCAGAGTTGAAAACAATATGTAAAGATGCGTCAAACACTGCTTTTCTAACTGGAAGCTCTATTTGTGTAGTATCAGAAGCAAATTATTTTGAAAAGGGTATTATAAACGTTTTTTGAAAAAATTAAAGATTCCCTATACTTTTTATAAAAGCATGTATATATGGAAAATATATAATCAATCATTATTATTTAAAAATATTTACGAAACATTGACTATTTAAAAATATACACACCAAAGGTATTAGATTTGTAAACAGCTATTAAGAAATGGGACAGATTTTCAATCCAATGTTAAGTTTTAAATCGAGCATGTGTATCAATATCTTTAAATATTTTTTCAATTTATAGATATTTATAACGTTAAAGTTATTGAATTAGATATTTCTTTAGTTAAATGCACAACCCAAAATCTTTTCAAAAGTTTTAAAAATATATTTAATAAAATTGCTTAATTTAATTAATTAAGCTTAAAATTAATTATTAATAAAATTTAATATTTCAAGAAATCAACTTAATTTTAATTTTAATTCTACCGAGTCTTAATACTAATTTTAAATCTGATTGTAGAATAAAATCCTTCTATTAGTTGTAAAATTAAATTTGTACTAAACTATTTCTTTTTATCTTTCATAAGGACAGAACACATTTATTGTGTCTTATAGATATTTATAGAATTTTTTTTTAATTCTCGTTCAATTAAAAAAAGTAGTTTGGAATGAAATAATTAAGAATTTGTATACAGAAGTTGTGTTAGGTTTTTTAAAACATTTATTGTGATTAGATGATCCAATCAGGAAATTTCAACATTTCATTTTATTGAAACGTTATTCACAGAAAGCTGAAAAATTTTTAGATGATTCATATATGTTCTTAAAAAATTATATTATAAATAAACTAAAATGCTAAAAAAATAATCTTTCTCTCTTGTTTGATATAATATTAGTTCATTTTTTTAATTTAATATTTATTTAATATTCATTTATTGTATTATTTTATATTTATTTTTGATGTACAAATATTGAAAATATTGACAATTTTATGTGTATCAAAAGAATTTGATAGAAAGTATTCTGAAGTAGAATTTAGCGTGACATCATAAATAAAAACGTTAAAATATTAAAGAAGAATTCACAATATTATTCATATAAAATTGAATAATTTTTATTAATTTAAAAATATGTTAAAATATATTTAGCAAACTAAAACTTTCTAGAGTATAATGTAAAAAAATCTGTTTTAAAATTATTTCAATGCTTCAAGATAAAACTAATAAAATATTTATATTAGAGAAATTATAATATCGTTGTACGATATGTATTATTTGAAAATTTGGGTTTTCAAATGCAATTTTTGCTGCTATATCATAATTATCCTGCAAATAATCTTTCGTTGATATACTCAGTCTGTTAGAATCTGTCTGTTTCCCTTCGTAGTGATTCGATTGTCACTTATTCGATTTGCTCCTTTGACATCCACGTTTTTTTTTTGTTTAAAACACTTCGTGTCTTAAAATAGTTTTTTTTAATTTATGATGTATGATTTACAAGCTAATAAATAAATTATATAATATAATAAGTATATAAAAAGACTAGAAACCAGATCAATCTGAAGAATTTAATGCATTGTATTAACAGTAAATTGTATCGTTTTATCATCCGCTTGATTTTTAATTTTTTGATAAACATATTGTTCAAAGATAAGTTATCTATAAATGAAAAAATCTATGCGTGACGATTCTACTGAAATGTGCCTTGTGATTGAACATTCGGTTATTTAGTTTTATTAATTAATTTTATTACTATAAAACCAGTTAATACTTATTTGTGACATATAGGGGAAAGCATAATAATGATGTGAGCAACAAGTTGTGTTCGGAAATATTTTTTAGAAAAATGAATGTCACATCTTTTTGAAATTTTGATAGTGGTTTATTATTAAACATCTAAACCAACAAAAAAGTTTTTTAAATGATACAAAAGCATCGCATAGATGGCGCTACAGCGTTGGTTATACTTCATCGTCGAAGATATAAAACTGAATATTCTTGCTTACAATACTTTTCTGCAACAAAGACATTGATTAATTTCTACTGGTAATAAAATACAATTATTGAATAAGTCTTTTATATACATACCTATAAAATATTTTATACAATATTCATATTTTTACATTTAAATAAAAAAAGATAGATAAATGATTATTGTTTAATAAATTATAGATAAATCTATAGTCAAATAAAATTTATTACCTATAAATGAAAAAATCATTGCAATTGGATTCATAGTTTCTGTTCTATTACACAGGCAAGTTTTGAAAAAGTGATTTTAAGAAAAGTGTCTTTAAAATTTTACACAAGAAAAATTGATTTTATTATTTTTGTACATTTACTAGTCTGTATTAATTAAAAAGTTATTTTAAGTGAATGCATTGTAGGCTCTCAGCAGCCTCAAATAAGATTTTTTTAAAAATCTTATTAAATATCTTTAAAAAATAAAATCTTTAAAAAAAAAAATTTTTCTTCGATATTTCTTATTTAATGCACTTGGGAGGATTCAACTTTTGGATTTTGTTTATGCACCTCGGTGCACTTTACATTTATATACTAGTATATTATCATCTTTGGGCTTTTCATTGTAAAATCGCTTGTAAAATACTTAAATTCAAAGATCAGTAGCAATATAAATAAAAATTTCAATAATTTTAATTCCAAAATAAAGGTGCTTTGGAGCCAAACGTCAGATAATGCTGTTAAAACTTTTATTCATATTTTATGTGTTTCGTTATAAGCACATCTTAGGATAGATAAACCGATCTTCCTTTTTAAAAGGGAAGATTGCTTTTATACATTTTATATACAAGCATCTCAAATATTAAAAATGGTATAAAAATGTAATTGTATAATAAGTATATGTCATGTAAATTTGAAAATGTATTTTGCGTGGATGAGATGCTCTATATATATATAATGCCCTATTATGTTTAGAGTTATATGACATTTTGTACATAATTTACAGCCAGAAAGTTTAAACGAAACCAGCAAAGAACTACTAGTAAGTTACTGACACAAATGATTTGCATTAGCTCTGCAGACAAGGCAATTTTTACGAATATATAGGTATGTATATATGTACTCTTAAGTATAAAAAGTGAAATGTAGAATCCTGATAATCCTGTAATAACAAAACAGAATAATTACTATAATTACTATAATTACCAACACTCCACTGTTGGTAATTTTACAAATATGTTCCAAATATGTATTATTTTCTTGTTTTTTGAATTCGATGTATGGAGAGAGTTAGCATAGGTTTAAGTAAATGCCAAATAAATGTTTCGACTTAACGCGCAAAAGATTTATTAACACAAATATATAATTAAGACGATAATGATAACTGACTAAACGCGGATCGGGTCGAACGCACGTCGAATCGACTGGCGATCGAATATCACGAAGGTCGCCTCGGTGATCACCGACGCCTTTACTCATGATGCCGTAAATTTATTTCGCCTAAAAATGTTAGTGGAGAGGCGATTCTCTTCCCGGCTTAACGAATCGAAGTACATCGGCACCTGTATAAGCATGACGCGCCTTATTGCATTTTTGTGGCGAAGGCCCAGCGGGTTATCAAAATCTGGTTATCACAATCTCGGTTATCACAACCGAGAAACATCTCAATTATTATGTAGTAGTTTCGACTAGCAAAATTTCATATGTTTCAACATCTGCAATAGGTAAAGAATTTTCTCCTTTAATTTATCATTTATATGAAAAAGGTTTTTGATTACCTGAAAGTCTTACCATGATATGACCTTCAAGTTACCATATAATTTTCGATTTGATATCTGTTAAAAATTTGAAAAATTGTTGCAAAAATTTATTGCATACTACTTTTGGTGCTTTATCTTAAAGAAATTCCTAACTAACGTGGTTAAAAACTACTAATTTATTTTAATTCAATACAAGTGGACTGAATACGCTGGAATGTACGCTTTGAGCTGTCAAGATTCAAAATTTGTCGATAAATAATAAATGAAATTTGATTATATTAAATAATAAATGAACATTTAAAAAATATAATTTATTGTATGTCAGTATATATTCATGTATAAAATTAACAGACATATATTTTTTCAGTTGTACATGTTCATATTATTCATATTTAAAAAAATTGAAATATAATTTATTTGTGATTGTTATGTAGATTGTTTTATTTTATTTAATGAATGATTTATTAATACTTGTTAAAAAAACTATTCAAAGGAAAGATTGTAAAATAATAATTTTCAATTTTTGTTGTTAAAATAATAAAAAAAGTGGAGTCTTTATCAATTATTTGTTTGCTTTAAATTTTAATAATTTTGTTATGTTTTGCAATAGTATTTATTTTTTTAATATTATTGGTACAAAACGAAAACAATTTTTTTACCTTATTGTTTATAGTAAAAAATCTGTAATAAGATTTATAGTTTATTAATATGAAATGGATATGTTCAACATATTAATTTTCTGACTTTTCGGTAGGCTATCAGTTAGGTTAAATACCATTAGCCACAGCTGTAAGGTTCCGAATATCTCGAAAAAACACGAAAAAGTAAGTGGTAGACGAATCGAGATGTATGAAAAAGTACAAAGAATTATTGCGAATTTCAAAGAAAATGAAAGATGCTAAAAGATGGTTTTGAGCAACTTAGGTGGAAGTAGTAGAAGAGGAATGTCGCAAGGTTTAGCGAGAGATGAAATTGCGTTTTACACACGAGCGGATGAGCTGATGTTGGTAGCATATAATAGTAGTGGTGAAAGAAGGCGAACTTCTCTTGGCGCACATCGCATCTACGCAGACGTACAAGTTGGTTCAACGACCACCGCCCTTTTCTCGACCAACCCCAAGTCGCGAACACGCGCGAAAGCGACCTCGCAGCCTCCGCCCTCTCAACCCCGTTTACATATACAAACGTTCAATGCGCGCTTGCCAGCTCAGTGTCGGTCCCTACTTGGCCGGCCTGTCTTGAGCAGTAGCAGGGACGAGATTTTCCCAAAACCGTTGATACCAACGTCGTGAAGAAACTCTCTTATATGTGTACGTACAATATACTAGATAGCAACGTTAACGATGATATTGTTACTAAATTAAGAATCACAGGAGATTTTAAATAAGAAATCACCAGGAAAGCGATCTTACAACGCCTTTTCTCGTCCTCAAAGAAACACAACATCGCTTCACTTAACGGAAGATGATGGTACCATCCTCCTTTATGGATTTTAAAAACATGCTATACAAAGTCAATGTTTTAGAAGCGGATAAAAACATTTATTTTTATTACAAGTGCTTCTTGATATTTATTTATAATATTTGTTATGGAGAAAGTATTGATTCTTTAGCTTGTGTTTGGTAATATTTCTTTTTTTCATTCATTTGTTGATTATTAATACAAAAATTATAATTAATGTTTAGTAATATTTTATGATTTTACTAATACTTTATAATATCTTACACAGTATATAGTATAATGAATTATGAAGCACTTTTTTCTCTAGATACAACAATTCATGTATAATAATTACGTCGTAGTTATATATTTGTAAAGGGAGATATTATAAAGTGATTTTGTAGCATAAAATTCAATTTTCAAATTGGAATCACGAAATTTTTATACAGATAATCTGGAAAGACCGGATGGAAGTTTAAGAGAAATATCAATAACTAAATATTGTATTGTTCGAAAATAACGTAAGAAGAAAGTTGAAACGATTGAGAATCAATAATTGGAATATTTTATCAGACTCTTATACAAATTTAAATCCTTAATGTTTTGAAAATTTCAGCTTTTATAAAAAATATTTCATAAAAGATTTAAAGATGACCTTTTTGACCGTGTGATTTTTTATTCAAAATCCTTTAGGTTTTTCTAATTTGTAATTTACAAATTCAGAACATTAAGATTTTAATAATTTTCCCTATAATTTCAAAATTCATTTCCAGAATTTTGTTTTAATCAAAAATCTGTGCTTTTAAAGAATTAAATATTCTATAGTCTTATATAAAAATAATATATAACTAAAATTTTTATTCTCCGAAAAAGTTTTCTTAATATAACTTTAATGTTAAGTTAAGATATTTCTAACGAAAGTAAAAAAAAATTTTGGATTCGACCCTTCAAACGTTTATAGCTGTGGACATTTAAGTAACGTTTAAATCATAAATTAAACCGAATTTAATTTATGATTATTTGAATTTCCATTGTAATTTCTTTTAATTTTTAATAATTTTCGATCATTATATAATCATTGTTAAATTCTACCGATAATAAGATTAATTGTTCAAGCCTTTTTACAAAAATTAACTTTCAAAACGATCTCTCAATGTTTTATATATTATATAAAAATTTATCGTATCAATGAATCTACAAATGAAAACAACCATCCATTGAATTATTAAAGAGTATGTCATTTTTAATAAATGTAAAAACTTTATGCAACAAAGATTCGTATAGTTGCAAATTTTATTCAGTACCCAAAACAATCCGGTCGGTCAAATTTTATTCGCTCTAAGTGATGATGCATATTTTTGCAGAAAAATGTGATTATTAAAACTTAGACAATAGAAAGAAACGGGATAAGTTTCTAATTTTTTAATTACAATTTAAAATATGATAAATTATTATTAAAACAAAATATTAACTTAGATTTTAGATAAATACTCGGGATGATTTATTTATGTAATCATTTTACAACATAATGATAACATTTTAATGAGAAATTTTCGGACGAACGAGTATATATGTAAAATAATAATAAAAGCGTTATTTTGCACAGAAAACAATGTTGAATAACACGATCTTAATTCGTGAGAAACGTATTTTATGTTATTTTTTCTTTTTTTGGTACATGCTTTTGCCATTCAACTTCAAAAATATTCTGTAGCTATTATATTATTTTCTGAATCCAAAAATACAAATAACAAAATTCGAGTAAGGATACATCTCGAGAAGCCAGGTTGTGTTTTTAGTTATATTAATAAGCGCAGTGAAATAAGGCGATACCAAGGGCGTGGTTAGTTATGTACTTTACTTAGTCAAGAAAAGAACGCAAATGTCAATTTGTACATTAGAAATACGAAGATAAAAAGAGGTTACTATGAATTTTAAAGGATATTCTGCGCGTAAAAGAACATAATGAAATGAAAACTAATAGAGTAAGATATTAATTACAAAGTCTTAGAAGTAATAAAAAGGATAAATTAATAATCAAATTAATAATATTAAATAATAAACTATACATATTTCAAAAAAGATATTTGTGAAAGATGTATGTAAGCAGGTACACCTATTCAAAACGCTTATAAAAATATTTCAAAATTTATATACAAAATTTTTATGTTTATTTCAATATTTTATTCATAGTATATATATAGTGTGAATATTAACTTTTCTTAAATCCTTAATTGCTTATAAAAATTAGATAAAAGTAATTATTTTTGTCAAAGAAGAAATTTTAAATATTTATATAAAAGTATTTCTAAATAATGCAGGCACGTACATTTGAAATTGTGAGATAGGTAATTATTATTGTTAAGTTGTATTATTAAGTTAATATGTTATGTTAAGAGAATAGTATTATTAAGTTTAGAGAAATAGAAGATGAAAGAGTAGTTAAAAAGAGTATATTTAAATAAAAACGAAGAAAAAGATTAATATCTGTAAATTTTGAAGTCGTATATTTAAGATTAGAATCTCCTAAAAATTATTTTATAGATGCGTAAATTTTTAATTCAAGTATAAATGAAAAATGTATATAAATTTTTATTTTACACATTTTTTAATACTTTTCAATACGATTATTTGGACTCATTTAAAAAACTTATTTAAAGAGTAAGGTAAAAATAATTTGGAATAAAATATATAAAATAAAATAATCCCAGTAAGCTATGTAAGCTTATGAAGTCCTTGCAGATTTAATAAAGTTTGATATTAACTCGTGTACTATCAAGGTTATTGTGTATTCCCATATTATATAGAGATTTTTGTTCTACATCCTTTTGGATATGCGAAAAAATTTGAAATAAAACAAGATGAAGAGCCTTGAAAAAACAATAAGAAAGTGGTCGTCGCGTGGATGTAACATTTGAAAGTGATGTAAACTCGTACTCGAACGGAAATTGAATTAAATGAAAGGGTTAACTAGAAGGTGATAACATGGAGAAAGCGAAAGAAGTAATAAGAAGCCGTCAAGTTGAGCTCGGCTCCTTTTTCACTTGTACATGCGAGTCTCTGTTCCAGTGCGTTTTTTGGGAAGACTACTGCGCTCGCGTATCTAGTGGCTGGGGGTTGCATTAAGTGGGTGAGACTCATGAGAGAGAAGCGAATGCGGTGGCAGTGTTGGAACCACATCAGTTCTCTCGAGCCTAGAACTAGAAACGAACCGGCCGTCGCCGCTGGGCTTGCTCGCTGGCTTCCCTTCTTTCGCTACTTTCTTCTTCTTCTTCTTGATATTATTTTTATCTTTATTGTTGTCGTTGTGTGGTCGTTGTGTTATTGTTGTCGTCGTTCACGTAGTTGTCGTTGTTGTCGTTGAGATCGACATCGTTGTCGTCTTTATGTTTATAATTGTTTTGTTGTTTATTAGGAATATCATTCCTTGGCTTAATATTCCTTCGTTTCTTCCTACCTTATCGCGTGTACCCGCCCACACGTTCGTACCCACTCACATGCACTCCCTCGTTTGCACTTCCCTTCTCTCGCGACTGTTTCGCAACCACTCAATATATACTAGCTGGATGATACTGGACATATGCTAGCTTATATACAGTGAATCATTTTGATCGTATCGTTAGGCTCACAGCGGTGCTATTTGTTTTGTTCGGGGCGGAAAAAACGGACTCGCGCCCACGCTGAACGAGAGTGAACGCGCATGCGTTAACGTACTAAGAGGCGCGGATTCAATCAAACTCTTTTTTCATTCTTCATTTTAGAGCTACACTTTGAGCACTGGATCCTATACTATTGTACTATAACCACGTCACTGTACAGACGTGTATTTACTTAAAGTACGTAACTGGAGAGAGACTGGGCTGTGAAAATAATTGTAATTTTGATAAGCTTGATGAACATCGATGTATGAGACTCATTGCATGCGTGTATTACAAATGGTTTCTTCAATGGTAAGCGCCTCATTTTCTTAGTGAATTAAATTCAATTACTAGTTCACATGATGCGCAATTATAATAAATCATATAATAAATCAATCAATTTCGCGTTAAATTGCACACGACATATTGATAGCAGACGACTCGTGCTAATAAACAATGCGACGAAATATAAAAAAGTACCGCTTCGAGTTATTGCTTCTTGGGTACGCGAGTCCTGCGCTTGGGTGATGGCCATCGCGAGTTGACCTTTACTCTGTTTCTGTCGGTGGCGAGGTCCAAGCCACCTCTCGTCAGCTGGTTGAAATCGATAATGGTGAGTCTTGGTTCCTTGTTTGCTGCCGCCATCGGTAGCTCCTCCTGGGCAGAGGAATGGCAGCCAGAATCGAGGCTACGAAACCTCTGGTTGATGCATCTGGACTCGCTGTTGTACTGTTGGGGTTTGTGTCGAGCGTTGATGGTTACGCCTGCTCTGTTATTCGTACGCTGTCGTTGACGCTGCTTCGGGGCAACGCCAGTGTATGATTCCTCCTCACCTACCCTGAAGTACCTGCCAAAAAAGAGAGAGAGAGAGAGACGAGTAACGGTGAATAAACCCTTAACGTGCATAGTCTTTCGTTTAGAGAATGGAACTAATATTCTAATCAAAAGCTTAGATTCCTATATCTTGGGTATATGGAGAATTCTTGTTCACACTTTATTAAAAAAAAATACTTTTCCATACATCATCTACTTAATGTATGAATAATAATCACATTGTTACATTTTTTAGTATTTCTGCTCTTTTAAGATATGAAAAATTTTTACTGACATTTTTCTAGATCTTTTCGATTAAAACGTATTATTTTAATTTTCTTTATCAAGAACCTTATCACTGATTCAAGTATTTGCGCCAAATAATAAATTGTTGGACT
Source organism: Wiebesia pumilae (assembly GCA_018907045.1). Lineage (NCBI taxonomy): Eukaryota > Metazoa > Arthropoda > Insecta > Hymenoptera > Agaonidae > Wiebesia > Wiebesia pumilae. The sequence goes on along the minus strand of JACCHZ010000105.1, from coordinate 3,374,563 downwards.
TCTTTAACTTGGTGTATGATAGGAAATGTAATAATTATACGTGGTTCTATAATTAAATGTACCACATTTGTATTTTATTATAGCCACGCCTCCTTCCCCTCCATGAATTCTAATTTAAGATTATTTATTTTGCATGTATTTTTATTTTTTATCTTTAAATTAATTTTTAAATGTCGCTTGAGAGATCACTTTTTTAAAATTTCTATGTAGTTTGCTATTCTAATTTATCCAAAAGATTATAATTGCTTGTAAGATAATTGAAATGATTTGAATAATAGAATTAATTAATTATAGCAAATTACTCTGCTTAAATCTATTGAAATTGCAGTATATATATATATATATATATATATATAGACCTTTAATTATACAATTTAAAAAAATTCTTATTTGCAACAATATAATATTGTTATAGATCGAAATAATTATAAGAAATATTAAGTAAATAAAAGTATTTTTTGAAAGCTGCTTCTTTGGTTAATTTATTTTCGCTTTATTGTTATTTTAACTAAATGTTTATATTATTGTATGATATTAATGTTGCTTATAAACTTTTCTATTTAATAAGAATTATTAGAAATTATACATTTTTATTTTATTTTAATAAACATGTTTATAGATGGAGAATAAGTTGTTTTAAATTTTAATGTTTTTATGTTAATTTAGAATTTACATTTTTAAATCTTAATTTATAAAGTTATTGCCTAGCCATAATTAGAAATTTTAAGTAGTATAAATTTAATAAAATCTACGTTTTTATTCTATTAATCTCTTCTTCATAAGAATGTGCCAATTTTTGTCCGTATTAATTCATACTGTAGATTTTTTACTTCTCTTAACAGTGATGACTCTTTCTTATTTGAATTTAAATAGAAATAATCTTTGAATTAAGGAAATACAAATTCGAGGCTCTTTTTTTAATTTCAACTATCAGTGTTTTTTAGTTTTTTAATTATCCAAAATTTATCGTAATTAATATAGTTAAAACCATAAAACAAATTTAGTTTTTCTATATTTTTATAATATTTTATGTACATTTTACATTTAAATGGTCTACATTATATATATACAGTTTAATTAGGGAATATACGTATTAATATAGCATGATAAGTATATCGTGTACGAACATAGTAAACTATAATATCATATTCTATTCCTGATTTTTTAATTGTATAAATTAGTAAGTCATTTTTAAATTAGGCAAATTAAATTCTTATTAATTAACTTCGTTAGTAATCATAGTTATGCGTTGTAAATTTCTATTAATTAGGAATAATGAAATTAAAATTTAAAGAACTCATGTGATTTAATCTAAAGATTTAGTAGATGTAAGTAAAAGATGATATTTAAATGTATCAGAAGAATGCGCGAAAAATCTCAGAAAATTGTTCGAGCGATATCGTTTATTCAGTTTTAAAACACTTCATGAAATAGAAAGTAGACTCGATCGAATAAAATAATATAAAAGTTGTCCTTAATTGGCACTTTGAGATAAGCATTTTTAATTTCTTAACTTACTCCTGAATACTGGCAAGGTGCAAAGGCGCGGGCGTCCTTGCAGTTCTCGGTCGAGGCTCACGTGGTGCGCGATGACGGGGGCGCGACTGTCTGCCACGCTTATTAGATGGCTGATTGGGAAGTCCCGATGGTATTAAGCCCATCAATTTGTAATATTCCAGCAGGGCTCTCGCTAAGTTTCTGCCAACCCTGTAGTCTATTCCTTGTTAAGGCTCGCTCTACGTAATTATATAAATTATTCTTACGTTTATTGACTGTCTGCACAAAAATCTAATTAACATAAACAAAAAAATGTTTTATCTCGAATTTTTTTTAACGAGCATTTCATGTAAAGACCACGCCTTATGGAATAACGTTCTTTGTTTATTTATTTGCCATGATAAGTCATACGCCTGCATGGCTGAAACTTAATTAAACAATTTTAGTTTTTTCAAATGTTAAATTTCCGAGATTATAAATGTGTGTTATACTATACACGTATGAAAAAAATTTTATTTTGATTTGATCATTTATTTGTGTAAATGATGGAGAAAAACATTTCTTTTTATTTTTAAATTTTATTCGAGGTGTAATGAACTTGAGTTTACGACGAATCTAGAACATTTTATTACAAAATCGTTAGTGTAAATTAGGATTTTTTATATCGTTTATAAGAAAGTCAATGTTCTAGTGAGCGATGAATGTTCTTATATTGACAAACATTTAAAAAAAATTCGATTATCGATTATGAATATCAGTTTCAGGCCTTGAATAATTGTTGTTAATGCTTTTTTAATCAGAAGCTCGTGAACAAAATTAAAAAATATTTTCAGCTTTTTTCAGAGAAAATAAAAATTTATTATAAAATTGTTGAAAATGTTTAAAAGGATACAACTTTCTTCGGTATATGGCAATATTTCTGTCGTCCCTTTGCGTGGGTAGCCATACATAGATATATGAAGTGTATAACAGTTAACATGTTCGCTCAATATCGAACAGAGATATCGTCTTGCGGTTCCTTCTTTGTGAGCGTCTTGATTATACATTGTATTAGTTGCTTCGTAATCCTCGGACAATTGAGCCAAGAACTTAGGCAGAACAATGTGACGTTCGTACCTGAAAATCTTGATTGTACCTTAATGTTTTAAAGTTTTACTTTGTTATTTATTATTTATTATCTTTATTATTTATTATTATGTATATTATTTGCAAATATTGTTTAATTTTTATCGTAAAACAAGAAACTTAATGTATAGTTTTAAATGATATCATACAATTTATATAAAATTTTTATAGCGACTTTTTTAATAAATTTCTTTAATAAAATAATATTGTATTTCATCATATGTAACATATATATTAGAAGCAAGAATTAAAAAATAAAGTAAATGGAATTTAAAAAAAAATAGGTGATTCCAAAATTTTAAATTATAATAGTCATAATAATATTGTAATTCATATAATAAATCACTAATGTTTACATTATGTCATAGTTAACTTAACTAGCTAATGTTTTTAAACCGCATACAAAATTAAATTCATATAAAATTTAATAGAATTTCTTTATACTACGATACAAAAAATATACTCAAATTATATTTATGCAAAAAGACTGATATTTGAAAAGGCTATTTTTTTAATATAATGATGGAATGTTTCTTTAATTGCAAATTTAATTTTCAAATTTTAATATCCAAGAATAATTTGTACTCTGTTAATCTCAAAGAATAATAAATAAGTTCCAATAATAACTCAGATTATTATTATTATTATTATTATTATTATTATTATTATTATTATTATTATATTATCAAAATGAAAAATCATTATAATATTTTTTATCAAAGAGCTTACAAATTGAAAATTAATTATTCGTTGATAAATAATGATGTAAGTACAGTATTTTTGTGCAACAATGTGGTTTTACTACGTACCTGTAAACATTATTGTATGTATTTCCATACACAAAAACACCAGTAGCATTTGAATGCGCATGAAGATCAAGTACACAATCTAGTGGAATTTTCGGATCTTTATCGAGTGATTCAAGTAGAGCTTTAGAAGCTGCAAGTGTTGGATGTATCCATTCTGAAATGCGATTCCATGAACGATTCAGATCAATTCCCAATACTGTTGATCTATAATAAAAAACCGTTTCTATTCTGCACATCATTTCTTATGTATTGATATTTAGATAATAATACACAATTTTTAAGGCGATCTCAAATATTTCTTCAATTTCAGAAATTGAATGGAAAAAGTTCTGGATTAAAATTTTTTAATTACTAATGTCTTAATTTCAGAAATTTTTTCAGATAAAACTTCACACCTGTAAACAACTAACTTTTATAAAGATTCACAGTTACGCTATTTTTCACTAAAAAAATTTTTAATTGATAATATTCATTCATAAATTCTTATCAAATATAATTTACGAATATGAAAATGTTGTCATCCTTTGAATTTGAATTTTACATTTAAATTTTAAATGTCCTTTCATTATTTATTAATAGGATATCGCGTTCGCCTTGTAAATAATAAATAAAATAAAATTATAATTCACATTGTGTATCTAAATTTTATCTTTTCTTTTATATTATGTAGTAATACATAGTATGAATAAAGAGGAATAAATAAAGTAAATTATCTACTAGTATTACTTATTATAAAAAAGAAATATGAAATGCAAAATGTTCATATAATAATAGGCAATCCGTAATTTATATTAGAAATGCGAATATTTGCTTTAAAAAATGGCAAATTAATTTTTAAAAAATTGATTATTTATTTATTGGTCATTCAATCAATAATGCAAAATTCTTACATTATAACAGTGAAACGCAATTGTTATATGATATCGTACTTTTATTTCAAAACAAAATTGTCTTAGAACGATAAAGTAAACAGAAAAATACAGAAATCACAATCAATTAAAATTAATAAAATATTATTATATTCTTCTATTTCTATTAAAAGTCTTCTCTGTTTATTTAGTCTTCTATTTAGTTATTCAATTTCAAATTAAAAAAAATTTGAAATTAAATTTTCATTTAATATGTAAAAAATTGAAAATATAGAAATCTATGATAATGATTTATTATATTTGGGATGAATAGTATCAAACCATTTAATACGTCTTATTGTATAAATTTATTAGTTCCATTTGAAAATAAATAATTACTGTATTTCTATAAAAAGTTTGCGACAGTGTGTAAGTGTAGATTGAAATAATTTAAGCTTCATACCGGTGATTCCCAAGGTAAACCCCATCTGGATTTAACATAGGAACGACTTTAAAGACGACGTAATCACGAAGAACATTAGCAATCGGATGGCTGCTGACAAGAAAGTCAATGAGACCCTGACATACGAACGATGACGGTGATTCACCGGGATGAACTCGTCCGAATATTACGACTGCCCTTCTTGACCGATTCTTTTGTAAATTGGATTCCGAAGTAACTGTACTAACTTTTTCCTCTGTCGTGATTGTCAGAAGTTCGACTTTCCGTTTTTGTATTGAATTCGTTAAAGTTTCTCTTTTTACGATGGGATATCTGAGTAAAAAACGAAATACATTTTTATAATCGTTTAGAAAGGCTAGCGTATATAATTACTTAGGTACCCTATAATGACTACTACGCAATAAGTCTTTATGGAGAAATATTATATCATTGGATCCGTAAATAGGAAAAAGAATATTACAATGATAGATAAACTGATTATAATAGGATAAAGATCATAAGTGCACACAAAACAATTTATATTCCTTGCTTAAACAATTACTCTAATAGCTCTTAAAATGTCAGTAATTAAATTTTCTATCCTAATTCTTAATTTCTATTAAAAGAATTTAAATTTGATACTTTTATTTAACCATAAAAATATTCTAGTCTTCGTACTTGATTAAAATTAATATATCATAACAAATACTTTTATTTATAAAAATAGTATTTTACATTACAGGAAATAGTAGAAACACGTTAACGACGAATTATGATAGAAAGACTTGGCTTATCATAGAATTAACATTTCATTTAAAAATTATTATTCAAATAATTATAACAAATTAAGGGTTTAAAGAGTTATAAAATTGTTGATAAATTTAAAAAAATAATAAAATAGAACCTCATTACTTTTATTTATAAATAATTTAATCTTGTCTAACGATTCTTTTAAAATTACAAAGTATATACATTTAATTCATTGAAATTTATTCTTTTATTATTATATATAGTTCAATTTATTAAAAGTTGAATGATTATTACTTAAAATTATTTTTTCGTTAATAAAATTCCTTTTGTATAATTAGAAAGGAAACAAAAGTTCATCTGCCATTGTCATTCTGATTTTTATAAGGCAAATAAAACTTAATATTATGATATTATTATAAATCCGCTTATATCATATAATATATTTTCACGTGAGAAGAATCTCTTTTATTTCATGCATAATTTTTAGTAAAAGAGCGAATAACCCACTGAATATAATGGCAATAGTATTGAAAACGATATACTAGTGAACTTGCCGTCATTTTAACATTTATTTCACTTATTTATATATTAAATAGAAAATTTCGAAAAGAAATATGTAATGTTACGATATACTATTGTAAACCATCACATGAATTATACGTTATGTACGATCACCCGCATGCCGTCGCTTGTATATTCATTACATCCATTTCATGGAGGAAAATGTAATTTTTACACGTTTTTGACAGTTTGACGAATACAGATGCATTAAAAAACAAACTTATGTTCGCTTAAAAGTAATGTATAATCAATATAAAATGATGTGCCTATTAATCGTATTATTCATTTATGTTATTTTTAAATCTTTACGTATTACTTTATTCCTTTCATAATTGTATAACTTTACGAAAAGATTGATCTTTTGAAAATTTTTATGTAAAGTAATAGAGATAAATTATTTTTGCGTAGCTTTATCCTGCATCTTCAATAAACAAAATACTCCATGTTAAGAAGTTATAAAATATTTATTAACTCATTCATAATTACACATAAAAAAATAGAAAAATACTTTCAGATTTTACATATGCATTAAAAACTAACGTTAAAATTTGAAAATTCGATTGATGTAAATTCTATAATGTTTGAGCTTTAACGTTTTCATATAAAAATAATACTTACTTGCGAAGCGTCTCTAACCAATAGAATTACATTACTTTAACAATTGTAAACGGCCTGAATCTTTTTTTTCTTTTTTTATACGTGAAATCTTATTCTATAAGTTAAATAAGTTCTTATAAAAGTGATTTAAATATGCTTATGATAAATAAAATATAATTAAAAAGGATTGACTCGGGAAAAGAATAAAAAGATAATAATTATCAGAATAATCGCCTAATTAGCATTAACGTAGACAATATAAAAGTTAAATTAACAATTACGAACTCACTTTAATATCAAGTTATCCAAATGTCCAATGTGCCTGGTGTAGGAGTATGGATAAGTGAGAGCAAACTGGTAGAGTTCATCCTCGCGATCGAAGGCGAAAGAAAAGCTAAGTACATAATGGTCCTGATGTTGAGCGGATTTGTAATAAAAGACCTGCTTGAGTGGCAAGCGCTGCCACTTCGATCGACTGGTACTTCTTACAAGAGGCGTCATACCTTCCCGGAAAAGATTCTTACTTTTAGAGATGTTGACGATATTAAAGATGACGCGCTGCTCCTCGCGTACGTTGTCTACGGTGAAGTTGAACCAGAGCCGCAGACGTGGACTGCAGGTATCGGGCCTTATAAACAAATCGTATTCGAACTCGGAAACGAGGTCAACGCGGCCCAAATTGCCTGTCTCGAAAGATGCATCGAAGCACAGATGGCCCCTTTTCGCTTTACCACTATGGCCAGGTGGACGGATCACGAGTTTATTAACGTTGCCTAATCCGCCTTCTGCGTCGCTGTCCTCACTTTCTGATGGATAAAAACTCTATATAAATTGCTGAAAGAGTAAATTACGCAGCTGAGAATATGAGGTGGTTCGTGTCATCCGTATAAAATTTAATTTTTAAAAATTAAAATTAAAATTAATGCTCAAATATCAGTTTTTAAGCTGCATATAAAAATAATGAAGCTAATTAATAAAATACTTGATATTTTATTTTCCTTTAGGAAAACTATTTTAAAAATAGATAGAAGAATATGTATACTGTTATTCATGATGACAAAGCTAATTGAATGTAAATTGTTGAATTATTAAAATAACCTTTGGTGCGTAAATTTGGTTAAAGTCGAAAATAAAATAGAAAAAAGCATTCAGATGTTTTTTAAATTAAAGAGAAAAATAAGCCCGTGAGATGAATCGATATGCTGTTGCTTTATCGCCAGTATCACTGACTTCGTTTACTGTATTATATTATATGGACAATTAGCACAATATATCTGTTTAGTTGAATATCGCAATGTATGAACGTAATATTTCTTTTTATTGAGACCATCATTCATCGGCAACAGGCCACAATCATCCACACTGTACATCCAACAACTGTATTCACAATACTAGCGATGATTAGGAATAATAAAGCAAAAAAGAGAGAAGCATAGACAATATAGATAGATAAACGAGAGTCGAACCGGCGCGTTGATAAAGACTAGTGTGTTCGAGAGGATCCTTGCGCTCGGGTTGAAACGACATCGAACCCTTGCTGCCAAAGATATGGACTAAGACTGAAGGCTTCGTGGCTCCTCGCGAGCGATTTGCTGTGATAGCCTTGCGATAGGCTTGCATGGCTACATCTCCTCCGCACTTGCGAAGGAAAGGGATCGCACCTTTCCTTCACAACTGCCACATGCATAATCGCAGGTGCCGCTCAGGCGCGATCCTCGCGTGTTCGGGTTTACTTATTTTCCCTACTTTCTTCACACGCAATGATTTTTCATTTGATTTATTGCTTCGATGATTGATTCTACTCACCCTAAAACATTTAAATGATACTTTATATTTTTTGTGTCGCATATAAAGTGATTCAACTCAGCTCAGCGGTAATCAAATAGGCATTATCCCTAATTAAAGAAAGTAAAGCTAATTATTCAAGCGGCTGTTTGATAAGTATTTTATAATCCATAATCATGAGGCGCGTTTTAAAAAGAAAATTACTTTTTCGTAATATCAGAATTTATTATATTTCTATACGTATGTAAATATGATATGAAGGGAATATTAAGTGAATGATAGTACTTGATACTCAATCTAGCGTCCATTGCAGGCATTTTAAACGAAAGATTTAACGCATTTTGTTATCGAGTATGGCTACTCGATAAATAAACATTTACAAAAGAATAGTGCAAAATATTTTAATGTGTCTGTTCTAAATTCAAAGGTAAAATACCATTGCTCGTAAAAACTTTATTTATTTCAGGCAGTAAACATTGCGGACTTCATAGGATAGTCGAACTTAGCAATTAATCGGGGAAGTAGTATTGTACGCTTTTATTTCTATGATATGGAATAAGTCCAGGATACCATTCGCATATTTTCAAAGTTGTACCGTTTCATAATTAGTAAAAGAACGTTTGATAGAAATAAATACATTCCTTTATATAATTATGTAAATTGAAATTTCTTTCCTTTACAAATATCCGCCAAACTATTATTTGAATTTGCAAAAGTTATCATTTAAAAGAATCTTAAAAATTATTCCAAAATCCTCTTTGTATTTTACTAATTTATATAAAATATTATTCGTTTTTTTTAAATAATATTTTAACTAAAAGAAAAAAGCATTTGTTGTTATTCAAGTTTTTTAATGATTTATATTGCATCATACAAAAATGATAATAATTTTTTTTCTTCTCGTACGTATTGTGGACTTTTAATAAATTTGACAGAAAATAAAAAATGTTTAATTTTTTATAACTAAAAATTTCTTTTATATTTTTGAAATTTAACTTGATACAATTTTGCTCAACTTCTTCCTATTTAAAGAGCTATTTAAAAAATGGTATTTTTCGGTACTTGTGTAATGGAAAGTGATGTTCTGAAACTCAAATTAGCCATGGAATTTTCTATTTTTAATATATTTTTAATATATTTTTAACAAATTAACTTTCTAATCATATCAAATATTTTGTCATTCATTTTAATTATTTTACTGGACAAATGAAAATGTAGTAATATGTCTCCGCAATATGAAGTATCGGTGTTCAATGCGGCAATTACTTTAGTGCTTAACGCGTGCTGGATTTCAGCCAAAACTCATTCTTAATGTCCACAATCTCAATTCCTATTAGACTCAGGTTCACATGTTTTTTTAATTATTTTTTGAAATTCAGACTACAAATCTATTATTTTTGAAATATCGGCTCTTAGTGTGTCACGTCAAACTTGCAACTCAAAAAGTACTGTATATATTTTTTTATATAATCTCATTCTAATAGCAATAATAGAGATACTTTAATATTGTCGTCCAAATGAAGGTTAAGATCTGTAAACATTAAGAATGATATATTCTAGAGTGTGTACTTAATTAAAAGAAATACATACATAATTACACACAACTTTTTATAATTTAAACTGTATTTATTTTCAACTGAATTAAAGTTTAATCAATCATAATGTTAACTTATATCATTTCAATTCAATTATTTATCATTAAAATATTCATAAGTTCATTTTTGTTTTGCACAATTTCTTTTTATTTTGTAATAAACAATGTTTTTCCAAATTAATAATATATACCTGTTTGAATGCAATTATAAAAAAATCTTTTAAAAATATTTCTTTATATTGTACTTCTAATAATTATAAAACTACATAATAGTTGCGTTTTATTTGCTTTAGCGATTTGCTTGTTTATATGTTTGGATCTAAAGTTAATATCTATTTAAAGTTAATGTCTATTTTAATCTAAAGTTAATTTCTTACTAATAATATATTAAATTCATTTTACTATTTTAAACATTTTTCTATTCTACTTTAAAATTATTGCTCAATAATTTATTAAATGCCTACATTTAATTATGGCTAAGATGCATATATACAAAATTGTCTGTATTTTTTGTAATAGATTTTCATTGAATTAAAGAAAAAAATTAATATAAGCTTTACAACATTTAGTATTCGGAATTAATCTAAGTATTATACTTATATATAAATATGATCTACTTTATATCAATTTTTTAAATTAATTTAGTTGAATATAAAATATCCTGTAATCATTTGTTACTAATAATAAATGAGTGCTATTAATCCTTATCTTAACTCTAGTTACGTAAATTTGTAGTTCTACTGTCGCCTTCGAAACTCATCTTTTAGTATAAGCTTTCGTTTTTTCTAAATTTTTTACAACCTTACACGTTTTCATCTTCTTTTACTTTTATCAGTTTTTTAATAATACTTCATAAGTTCTTGCGTTATTTAATTCAAATTCTGCTGTTATTGACTGTCATTACCTTATTTTAGAAGTATGTTAAAAATATAATTTGAATTATTTATGTAAGTTTAATGTGTGTATTAACTATCCATATTTTTTCATTTTTTTTTTTTGGGTTTTTGTAAACTTATTCATAGGTTGTTTTACGTTCTTCTCTGTTTTATCCAATATTTACTTATAACCATTGTAAATTATTAACTTCCTGAATTGTTTTTATTTACTTTTTAGATATCAAAACAATTAAGTTTTAATTAATGCATTATATATTCTTGTACTCTTTTACCAAATAATTTATTTACTCAACTTTCATCTTTATTTTTTATTTATCTCAATGAAAAACTACTTAGTAAATTTTCTTAAAGTAAACTTCTTTTCTTATATATCTACAGCTTCTTTATTCTTTCTTAAGCTCCAACTTTTTCTAATCCTCATTTATTTTTATCTTATCTTACTTTAAATCTTAATATCGTACACTTTCTTATCTATCTCAGTCTCTTATTTTATTATTGAAATCGGAAGGAAACAATTTTCTATCAATATCTATGTGTATTTATGCTTTTTCTTACAACTTAAAATCGCAAAATTTACATATCATATTTAAATTTCTGTTCTAATATTATCCCAATACTTAAACCTTAAATTTATATTTAAATCCTGTCATTTGTTTACCTCTACTTTTTAAATCTTATTATCATATTATCCTTATATTACAATATTCTATCAACTTTTTTTTATATTTTATAACATTATACTAGACTCTTTTACATGAAGAAATTTTGTTTGTTAGAATTACTGAATATCTTGAACCTTACCAACGCAGATTTACGAATCGATTAAATTGTACTTTAGGTAATTCCCGTCTTAGTCTTTTTGAGCATTCTATAATTTTTGCTTCCCTAAATATTATTTATAAATTCATTTTTTCTATTACTATTTGCGACTTCCATTTTATTCAGTCCTTCGTATGTTTATAACTTTTTTCTACCTATGCATTGCTTTTAAAACTTATTACTTTCATTACTTGTTGGATGTTGTTTTTTATATACTTATTTTTAATAATTTTTTTGGCTTATTTATGCACAAGTTTTATTTCTTATTACAATGTTTCTACTTTCTAATTGCTTTTAATATAAATCCAAAATTAGTATAAATTTTAGTCGTACCTTACACAATTGTAACATCTACTAAAAGATATCAATAACACAATGATTACGTAAAAAATATTTAAAAACGTCTATACGCCTACTAACCTTTAATTATTAATCAAATCCAAGTTTTGTATATTTTAAAGTTAAGGCATACAACCTTAATACAACTTTAATAATTGTTTAAATAAATCATATAGTGTAAAATTTAAACTTAAATATATTTTAAACTAAAAATATATTTTAGAATGCAAATTTTACATTCACAAATTTTAATAATTTTGTTACCAGACTATTTATTCTTTATTACAACAATTCACAAAACTAAATAAATACGAATTAAAAATAATAAAATATTAATTGAAAATTCTTAAACAGTCATACTGTCTAATTATATAAAAGAATATGTTCGGATGAAATCGTTTGATCACTTATTTTTGAATTTCATGAATAATAAACAAAATTAGAAGAGGTAAATTTGTAAATTTATAAGACCAACTGTAATTGTTTTTAGTAGCAACAAAATGTAATATTTTTTTCTATTTTCTACTAATTTTTATTTTTTTTTGAAAGAGTACTGGTAGCTACATGAAAGAGTTTTGGAAAGAGTTTTCAAAACATTATTTTGAAATCAAAGTGAACTCTTTTAAAACGACGGCGAATTCTAAACATTTTTGTTATTGTTAATAAATTCTTATATTTTAACTTTCGTTTTTACTTTTACAATTTTTCCTTTATCTTAGTCGTTTCCTTTATCCATGTATACTTTTAATTCCATACAAAATTCATTAAATATTTTTATGCCCCGATATTAAAGAAATGAAATAAAAATTAATTTTCTATATAGATTTTACTCTCTCATGTAGTGAAATGAAATATTACATAAAATGAAAGTCGTTTATAAGACATGATCAATAATAGATTCATTATAACGATTGAAATGTTTAGATTAACTCAGTATCATTATCAATTTGAATAGTTATCTGAAAATCTAATTATTTTGTTTTGGTAAATATTTTTTAAATATATAATATTATTTTATAACGAATTTATAAATGAGATAGAGTTTACACAATTAAGAGAATGAGTCTAAAGTTTGCAACGTTGAAACTTCAACAAAAAATAAAATTTTTTAAAAATTGAAATTTCTTTTAAAAAAGTAGATTAAGCATGTAATTATGATGTAATACTAACAAAAATATGATAAAATCCTAAAAACAGCTTCAAAAACAATCCTCATTAGAGAGAAGTCTGAAGTTTGCAGCGTTGTTGTCGCAACGAAAATTGAAAAATTTTAAAATCGAATAATTTCTTTTAAAAACTATCAAAAACTATTAATTATGACACAAAACGACGAAATAACAAGTTTTCCCAAAATTCTATCCTTATAAGCCACTCTTATTAAGGATTGAAATTTTCAGAAATTCATAAAAGAGTAAATATTAATATTGCACAAAATATCTTTTTTAGAAAATCGTTAAATATATTGAAAGATGCTCAAAAAAATTTTTCGAAAAAAAGTCGACGCGGAACTTTGACTTTAGTACATTTATATATCATGTACATTCACCACTATGCACATATCTACATACAGGCGTGTATAATATTTAATAAAAACTTTAACAAAGACATTTTACAAAATTAGTTTTCAGATTCTGGCCTCTCGTTGTATACTAGATGCACCCACAAAGTTTCATTTCGAAATTCGGCGCGTAGCTTGAGTTTTAATGCATTTACATGCTTATGCAATCTTGTACACATGCGTATATAGGAAGCTCTATGTTGTGTTTCTAATAACTTTTACAAAAATATTGCACGGAATATTTCTGCACTTGTTTTATCGTCATTGCATTTTCTTAATATGAAAATATCTGAATTTTTTTTAAGGTTTTGTAGTTAAAAAGTGTACGTATAAAAATGTAGATTATCAGTAAAAACTAATTCTTTTATTTTTGTATTCAAATTTAATATGTTATCACGGGTTTAGGTATAGTACCTAATTGATTGAGTTAGTGTGCAAAATCTTCATTACTAAATTCAAAAATGTACAAAAAGAAGTTTTATTAAATATAATTGTTGAAATAATATTCCGAATTAAAAATGCTATAATTTATTACTTATACTATCCAATTATTTTTTTATAATATATAAGTAAATTAAAATAACTTATTAATAATAACTGATATAGAAGTTAAGTTTAAATAGTTTAAATATTTTAAATAGTTTAAAAACTGATATAGAAGAGACAAATGCAGCATTAAATGTCGCGGATAATGGAATGTGGCGAAAGCCCGAATTAACATCTTTGTTTGGAGATTCTTCATTTATTTGCTAATACACAAAAAATGATAGATCTCTATATAAATAGTGAAAAATAGTAGAATTTTTGAGTATGTCTATAATTAATTACAGACCAAATACCGGTAGGCATAACAAAAAATATAATGTCGTCCAAATATGGAGTTTAAAGTATGCTCGTTAAATGACAAATGACCCTAGAATGAAAAATACTCCGTTGTTAAAAATAAATTAATATTTTTGAAGGAATTTTAGAAAACCAAGATGTATTTGATGAAACCAAAGTATATAGCTCCATGTAAGTAAAAAAATATACTATTTAATTGAAATTAAACAATAGTTAAATCTTTAAACGTATTTTTCTCAAAAGTATATTTTCAAAATTAATAATAACAAATTTTAAACATTTTTAGCGAATCAATTTTCATGACATTTTCTAATGTAAAATACCATTTTGTTATAAAAGAATTTTCTTTTCTGATTTATATTTTATGCACAAAAAATGAGCGTTTCTTCCCAAAAATGAAAAATGTTAATTTTGATAGTCGCCATTTTGTTTCAAAAGACTTTTTTACTTTATTTTTCGATAAAAGACTAGAAAATAATGCATGAAACCTAATTCTTTCTGTTGCATTTATTTCAGATACTTTGGCTTCGTGCGTTAATGTTCACAGCACTGTCTTACTTAATTACTTGTAACTAATTCAATTGTTAAGATTTCTTAACAGTTTTTATTAAATAACAGTAAGTGATATGTAATATAGTGGTTATAATTTCAAAAGTAAATAAAATACACCAAAGTAAATAAACTATAATATTGGTTTATTTTGGCTTTTGAACTCTCTCGCTTTCTTTAATAAACAGAGTTGTAACGTTTATTTCTGACATAAATTATATATCAATATTAAGAATTAAAAAAATATTCCATTTTTTAGTAAGCCACGCAAAAAGATTCAGGGTTTTCTATTTGTAGTAAAAAAGTGCCTTTTTCAATCGCTATAGATTTTTTTATAATACTACAATGAATTGAAATATAACAACAATATAAAAATACATTAATATTTTTTACAGTACAGCTAATAATGTATTTAACAGTTGTAACTAATTTTTCATGTCTAAATGTATGCAAAACATGCATTATACAGTACAATTAAAATTAATGATCTGTGTTTTTATTATTATATTATATTACTTATTATTATAATAAGTAAAAATAATAAAACACTAAATTAATACTCCCTTGCACGTCGCATTCACACATACAAACATAAACATATATTTGTACTTTTTTACAAAATATTTAACAACGAAATATATATATAATTTTAAATGATGCGGATTTTATGAGAAAAACAAAAGAAATATCAGTACAGCTTATAAATATATGAATTAAATGAATTTACAGAAACAATAATGCAAATCTGAATTAGCGGATTGACTTACCAGCTGATTCGGTTTAAATACAATATGTAGAAAGATATTAAGTGATAACTGGTTACTTAGTTTGATGAACAGGGAAGTTGTTGAACTATTTATATTGTTGTATTTCGTTAGAAGTTTAATATAAGAAATACGCTCATGTAGTATTCGTTTAACAGTATGAATTTTCGCTGCATGTGCATTTGATTGAGCACACGACAAAAATGAAATTCTTCATTTCTACTATAATATTAATTATTGAAATAACAAGAAGCTCAGTAAAAAAGTATAGTTTGCCTGGAAATATTTATGCATAAAAAACACGCTACTACTTCAAAGGAATTTCATAAAGAATGAGTTAATGCATTGAAAAAGCTTTTGTTTATTTTGCATCATACCGATAATCGAATTTCTTGTCTTATCGCTATAGCAATTGTGAAAATTGTCGCTAGATAAGCTTAAAAGCTATAATGCAGCATTATACGATTTCTTGTGCACGTAGGCATTGGGAAGAGAGGACCGATGGTACCGGCCGTTGATGACGACACATCCGAGAGAATGTGTGAGAACACGTGCACTATCGCCACGTGAAATTTGCCAGATAAAACGAGCGTTTTATCGTATTTATATGGGAAGCCGTCGAAAATGAGATCTGCGGCTGTCGATCTCGCGTATCTAGATTGCGCTTGCTGCGCGATCCCGCAGTCCGATAATTCGCCGCCCGGTAGCCTCTTTGACTCGTACAAGGCGTTCGTTTTATCACTCTGCGCCGAGGACTTGCACGGATGATTGAAAGCGTACCCTGGAGGAGTGAGAAGTAGCAAAGAGGGGAGAGAACTTTTGATAAATGTACGGACAACCGGAAAATTGTTTCCAGCCACTTCCTGATACGTAAGCATCCGGGAATCACGAATATTGGGCCGCAGGCGATGTCTCGCGGCTTATTATGAGCTTGATACTCTTGTTCCGGGAGCAACAAACTCGTCCGAGTGCTTCTGAGGGTTTTTCGACTTAAATGCTAAAATGTTAAATATCGCGATTCTCGCTACGCACCGGAATCGGCATCCGACATATTGAGCACGGGGTGAATGCCTCAACACCACTGTCCGTAATATTGCTGCGTTGAGAATACATTGGACCATTTGCTCAAGCATTAACACGTTACCTTGACGCGGGATTATGTTGAATCGATAGAGGCAGGCATAGGAGAGAGAAAGAAAAGAAGAAGCGCGCGTACATGGTGTCGCTGCGTGTACGTGTACTTGGATCGCTCTTTTCTTTCGGTGATTATCTTTCTCCCTTCCCTTTTCCCTTATCACCTCTTTACGTCGCCTGCTTCTTATCTGCTGACTAATTCGATGCAAAAATTACTAAACGCGCGCGAACATCTGCATTTGTAGTGACCTCTTTTGTACTTCGTTGATGACTTATGCCAGAAAAGTTCAATTATAAAACCCATACCTTTGTTAATCGATCTTTTTGAGCACAGTGATATTTTTCTCGAATCCCTTGTATAAGAAGAAAGACCTCACTTAAAAGTTAATCGTAGTTTTAGTTTTATACGCATAAATGGCATTTAAGTTCACAATTTACAAAATTACTCTATACAAAATCTTACTTTTGTAGTTTAATTAAAATGAATGTCCTCTTCTATCGTGTTTTTTTCGTAGTTATTCTTAGTTCTTGCATTTTATTATCAATTCCATTTGCCTAATGATCGGTTGTCAGTTCAAATGATTGTGAATTAGTAAAAAATCGAATACTTACTATTTCTAATATATTAGAAATAAATTATTAGTTCTTGAACATTTACTTTACAGGGTATGTTTCGATCGTTATCATTGAGTTATAATTTAATACAAATTGAGAAAAATTAATTATGAAAAACATCTAAGTACCTTATATGTCAAAAAAGAATTCGCGCACATGTGCTTAAGAAAAATAACGAAAGTTTATTTGTTCGATCTGTAATTTTGTAAGAATTAATTATTAATTCATTAATAAATTACTTCCAACACTTTTCCTTTTTATTTAATAAGCAAAACTAATACTTTGAATATTTTAGATTTATATTCTACATTAAAGTTATTTTAAAGATGATTATTTAGTGAATGTTACAATGATTTGTATTCACATTTCACACATAGAATTAATGTTTCATTTCAGATTAATTTTACAAGATATTAACAAATATCATTCAGTGCTGTTTTATAAATGCATAATAATGTTTTTTAAAACTATTTTATTCTTTAGGATGTCAACGAAACTGTTTTGATTATTAAATTTTTTTATTTAACTATATCTTCTAATACTTATGTTGTTTTATACATGTTCGAAAATTCATCTTCATTTAATTTTGATAGCCTTGTTTTTTACTTTAGCAGCGATATCATGTAGTTAATTTTGAGGATAAATCTTACTCATGAGAATTCTTGAAAAATATTATACATATTTTCTATTAAAAGAATATACTGGATTCATAAATAAATTATCATTAAAATATTACCATTTAGAAATTACTTGTTTCGTTTTTCAACTTGCGTGAAATATATTATTTTGTTGAAAAAGTCATCTTTCATTTCAATATATGTTTTTAATACAGCAATAGAAATTTTTGCACATTAATATATTTTTTACTGATAATGTTTAAAAATACTAATTAAAACTAAAGTTCAACTTTTATGAAACGACCCCTAGACTTTAGTTTTTGATCTCCTGAATTAATCTACCAAGACTGAGTGATTTTCTAGAAATATTATTATTCTTAGAAATCCAAAGACTTGCACTTATTTTAGAAAATATTTCTAGTAAAATTTGATAATAAATATTATATAAAACTAATATAAAATACATATAATTATTCAATTCACTTTTAAATCAGATTTTGCTTTTTTTGCGTTTTAAAACAGGTAAGATTTAATAACCAAAATTTGACCTCAAGTTCTACATTTAATCTACTAGAGAACGTCAAATAGAAATTGAAAAAAAATATTCTGTGAAAATAGTTTTTAAATTTTAAACCCATAACATAAAACCATAATTTCAAAAAAGCATTTGAAGGAAAAATATGACTTTTAGATCTAAGTTTCGTAAAAAATTGTTTATAACAAAAAGTATTCGATTAATAAAAATAATATTTTAAATATTTAGGAAAAATTGTATGTGGATCCATTAAGATTTGCTGAAATACGATTTCGACTCATGTTTAAAAAAAGTAATTTTGAGAGTAACGAGTTATCTTTCGTCTGCAATACAGTACCATATATTTGACCCTTTCAGTTTATGATGTCTATTTCTCTTTGTTTATTAGTTGATTTAATTGAAAATTTAGATTTTTTTAGCCACTTGTGAATATTAATTTCGAAAATATGATTTTATTAGGTTGTCATTCTCGACCTTCGCGTAATAGTTGAAAAATTTCAAATATGTCCAAAAGCGTTCGTAAACTGCATGATACTTGATAATTCATTATTATAAATGCACACAGTTATATCTGTAGTAATATTTATAATATACTTTTCATTAAATATCGTTTTTCAAACAGTAGATTCAAACTGTTGCATTGAAGTTTTCGTTGCCATTATGAAACTATATGTACGAGAACAATGTGATTCATAAGTTCGTAGCCGCTTATGTCTTCATAATGAAACTTCATGTTATCATTACTTTCCTCTGAAATTGCTCATCAACAAATATAATATCTAAATTATTAGTGATTTTCCTTTTTGACACGATCACGACGAGTCTTCGCCAATAGAACATTTATCATAATGCAGCTTTACATCTTTCAGCATTTAGATGTTCAGTTTATTTCAAGAAATTAGTTATGATACCACAAAAATTTCTAGATTTTAATTTTTTCTAATAAGCAATAAAAAAATATAAAAGTTTCCTCGGTTTTTAATTTGCAAAAAATATTATTTTATTTGATATTCAGTAGCTTAGGATGCGTATTTGCTAATTTGTATCAGATTTACAGAAGACTTTAAACGAATATATATATAGCGTATAGCCGCAATCTAAGTATATGGGTTATTCTTTAGTGATTAAATGCAATAGATTGAATACTTTGAAAAAATGAGTTATATAGTTTTAGAGTTTAAAATTAGATTGTAATGTACGCATATGTCATGTAATAAAATCAATAATAAAATATAATGAATGTACGTATCCACATTTTATGGAAATACTATTATAAGAATCTCTCACACTATTACAAAAAGTATCAAATATGAAAGTAAACTTCTCCCTATGGTCTACTAAGTTTTAACATAAATAGCTCAATTATATCAAATAATTCATTGTTATATCAAACTTCTTTTTAATGTTTTTGAATAAAATATAAGTAGTAAGTAAAATAGCGACTAACGTGTTTAACATTCAATGAGTAAATTTGAATTATCTGTATCGTATATTTAAGAATGAAACGGTATGGAGGTAGATTAATATCAATTCATAACAAGTTGTGAACTTTGTGATCTGTGTACAAAGTAACATAAAATTTCAAACATAAAAGCAGTAATAACGTGAATTACGACACATGCTTCAAACACAAATCTATCATATCATTCCTAATTATACTAGATTATTATGTAATTTAATAATTTACTAAAGCTTAATTATGTTGTACATTATAGAGTGTCCAAGCTTTAATTTCCATTAAGAGATAATAATTTTAATGAAGCATGCTTAAAGTACTTCAAATGTACAACTTTTTGTACTTCTTATTCTTGATATTTTTCTAAAAATATTTAGTTAAAAATACAATGTAATGTTAAATTATCATCATTACATGTTGTACTACAAATTCGTATACATAAATGAACACACAACGCGAGCGCACCTTAACACATACACCTATACAAAATCGGTATCTCAAATACAAATCTAGAGTTAGACATTAAACGTTTTAAATGGACAAAAGTACCGCCTAGAATGTGATAAATTAACAATGCAAAATAGATTTGCAATAGGAAGTTTCTACATTTTAATTTTAAGAAAAAAATGTATACTTTTAAATAATTCTTTTTATTGATGATAAAATCAAAATTCTAATCTGAACTTGCGATTGAAGAAATTATAATTTTAGAGGGATCAAAAAATTTGAGAAAAATAAAAACATTTCTAAAAATTGTTATATATTAATGGAAGAATAACGTAAATTTTTGAAATGGGATAACAACAATATTTACGTCTATCACATGCATATTATTCAAATAATTTCGTTATACAAAATTTAGTTTAAATTACATGAAATGTAAGAATGAACTATCAGAAATTAAATATTTAAATTAAATATTATAAATTTAAAAATTGGCTTTCAATCAGTTCCGATATGTGGTACTTAAACCTAACTGTAAGGTTTATCAAGTTGCAATTTTTAAATTTTAATTATAATATAGTTATAAGAATTTTGTTTAATCATAGTCAACTAAACCAATATATTGCAAAATTAAATTATTTTAGGATTAATTTTTCACAATACTACGTTGAATACTTTTCTTTTAAAAATATATTCTATTTTAAATACATTTAATAATTTAGTACCCAGTATTTGATAGTACAAAGGTGTTGGTAATAAATTTGAATATAACTGTGAATATATTATAAGGGACAAAAAATTACTTTTCTCAAAATGTGATAAAGTTCTTTATATAATAAAGAGTTTAGCATAGAATTTTACTTTTTGTAAAAATATTGTTAGCTAAGTCAAATATATGAGATATGATAAAAAGAACTTTTTATTTAACTTATAACATTATATTGCTTTGTGAACTGCAAGATTACATTCTTGAAGCTTCGATTAAAACATATCTGTAATTTACAAATGAAGAAAGTGGAAAAATAAACAAATTCGGTAAAGAAAATGATAAAAATACGAACATTTTTGCTTTAGATCAGATTAGATATTAAAAGTTTGAATAGTAAGAAAGATATTTAGTTTAGGAATATATTGAGATATTGAAAAGCGCTTAAATCAAAAATAAAATATATCTGTGCATTTGAGCTTCGAAAAGTGAAACACGTGAAGTATGGCTACGGTAAGAAATCAAAATCCACAAATATAATATTCATAATGATGTTAAATAACGCATAAAGCTAATTTCCGAAATGGTTAAAGATTGTACGAAAAAAAGAATAATATACGAATTAAGGGTGTTTTGTACTAAACGAATTTTTTGGAAAATTAAAATATGAATTTCTTGTAAACGTGGCCATCTCATAAATTCATCATCCTCTTTCGCGATTGTAGTAACTCATTATTTATTCACCATTTCTTGAGCTAGTATACAGTCATAAAATTTACAGTGTATACGATTTCGTGCGTCTCTCTCTCTTTCTCTCTCTTTCTTTATGCCTCTCTCTCTCTCTCTCGCCTTCCGTTCGCCTCGCGCCCTAGATGATTTTTTTTGGAAAAAGAGGTAGTCTACGGTAGCGGCGTGCAAAAAGGTTCGTGGACCTGGCGAAAGACCGGAAAGCCTTCGC
Organism: Wiebesia pumilae; assembly: GCA_018907045.1. Classification (NCBI taxonomy): domain Eukaryota; kingdom Metazoa; phylum Arthropoda; class Insecta; order Hymenoptera; family Agaonidae; genus Wiebesia; species Wiebesia pumilae. The sequence continues at coordinate 3,352,322 of JACCHZ010000105.1, read as the reverse complement.
GGAAGCAAGTGGTTGCGGGAACAAGAAGGACGCAGCGAAGCAACCAGGCAGACAGGCTCACGGGAATCGATAATCAAGCTCCCTTAGAAGTCCATGCCCCCTCCCTGGTGTGCAGCGAATTGCGCGCCGGCGTTGATGATGGAAAGCGACGGCGACGGCGGCGCTTTTTCCCACCCTTTTCGGTGGCATATGAGGGGTGTGGAAGAAGAGCCGTTCTGGCCGGGCTTGGCCCGGCCGAACCTTACCGGCTAACCGTCAGTTTAGTTACCGCACCACGTAAAGGCATTGCGTTGTAGATACCATTAAACCTGCAATATTATCTCTTCTTTTCATAATCAGTTCCGTTGGTGGTTCGTCCGTTCGTTCGTTCGTTCGTTCGTTCGTTCGTTCGTTCGTTCGTTCGTTCGTTCGTTCGTTCGTTCGATCGTTCACTCGCTAATATTGAACTCGTTAAGTTCGTTCTTAATAGTTCAAAACAAAAAACAACACACTGAGACAAGACGATTCTCAACAAAAAAGCAGCGGCTAAACATACGTACACACGTAATCACAACCTTATTTTTACGCGCGGAAGCATACTTAGACGATCTAGTGAAGATACATTGTCTCAATATCACGAAAGCAATCGAAACGCAGATGACCACCCTGTAGTTTATAGTTTCATTGGTCCTTCGGTTTTACAATTGTATATTCGCTCAGTTTCATTTCGAGATCTCGCATCATTGAAAAGTTGCAGCTCTGAAGACTAGTACCGACCCAATGAGCCGCAAGTGCACCGAATAACGAGTACTGAGGACGCGAGCAAGCAGGATTCAAGTACATTAGCAATCGGTCTCGACCAAGGAGACGAGTAACGAGCAAACAGCAGTCATCGCGAGAGAGAGAGAGAGAGAGAGTGAGTGAGTGAGAGAGAGGCGAACCCAGAAAATTCGTGCGCCACCTCCGTTGTTACTGTTGCTCTATACTAACTACAAGGGCGTGGTCGAGACCGTCGATACTTTGATGTGTTTTTTTAATAAACATTAATTTATCCTTTTTCGCACATTCACTAAAAAACAAACGATTAACAATACTAAGGAGTAGAAAAAATCTAATTGTATGCGCGCAAATTAAAGTAGGTTCATCTTTGAAATAAAGAAATTTCTGGCTCATTAAGAAAAAACAATTTGCGTGCAAAAATCCGAATTTTAAGGTGAAAGAGAAATCGATGATAATATTTTCAGAGATAGAGTAACTTCCTTCTTTTCGAAGAGACACTCGTAATTCGTATCACTTATCACTCGCATCGACCGGAATTACGAGTTTTTAACGGGAGATAATAAGTAAGGGATGAAAAATACACGATTATGAATATAGAGAGAGAGATAATGAGACTGTGATAGAACGTCGAGTTTTACAGTCGACGTACAACTTGAAACTTTGATAACCGAATGCTTCGCAAGAATTTTTTTCGTACGTCCAATGAGAGACGCTAAATGATAATATAGAAAAGATTGTTATGAATATTTAAAGAGTCGCGAAATCTAGATAGAAGTAAACAAAGATAAAATATTTGAAACTCGGGTGTAACGTATTGCTATTTAGCACGCGATAAGTCAATAAAAATAAATTAAAACGGAATAAAATAAAAACCGTAAGGGGCTCGTATCTACTACGTTCCTACATTCTGTCGACCGAAAAGTCAGCGCCGTTCAACAACCACTGAGTTTTCATCTTTACGAATCGGTATGTTATTTTCTTTTTTTCATTTCTTTCCATTTATATAATTATGCATTTTATAAAACACGATTTTTGAATTATTGTATCATACTAGTATTTATTATATTCTTATTATTATCTATTATTATGATTATTGTTATATATATGTTTTGATTTTTTTTGCATTATTTCCCTCACGTTTAATTGATCCATGGATTATCATTATCTATATGTTTATTATCGATGTATCTTATAATTTCCGAAAGTGACGCCAGTGGTTTTTCGAAAGTCAATTACGAGGAGTATGGAAGAGGAATGGTCCGTTAGAGGGAGAGAACAGGAGGATCGGATTAATCTCGATACGAGGATGGCAGCATCCGGTTTTCGCACTTCCGGCTTCTCGTACCTCGGAGCTTTTAGTCCTCTCATCCATCATGACTGCCACGCTAACCGACCCGCGCACAAATCGTTCTCTCCACTCGAGGTCCGGCGTCCTCCAGTGCTGTAGCTGCTAGAGGCCGGGGTGGTACCCTCGCGTTTTGGCTCTGATCCCGCGCAGAGAGAAAGATGCCCAATGCGGAGGACTTCGCTTTCACTTCTACCATTGATTTATCGCGCCTATAAAAAATCAATGCGCTCGGCGAGCATAACGCGGCGCTTGACCGTCGTGGCTGCGCGCAAGTCATACCTGGTACTTGCTCGATTCGCTCCTCTCCAGCGTCAAATGGTCGTCGTTTATCAATCTTATACTCGTGGCTCTGCATTCGTTAAAATTAATGGGATCACAATTGAAAGAAGGATATTAGTTAAAATCCTGACCTCGAATCTTACGAATGAAACGTGCTGAACTTCGCTAATAAATGCATCGATAATGTTCCTAGCAGCTTACGTAATATTTAAGCTGTATGTGAATTACTATTCAAATGGAAACATGTATATTTAATACTGATCTTGAAATATCTGTAAAACGTTTTGTCCAAGTAGATTGCTCTTCAATTTTCTCTGATAAATGCTCTTTTTCTCATATATTTTTCTTTTTCATGCTTCCGATAATACTTCTATAATGCTTTACATGCTAATGAGCGACTGCAAAAAATATTTTGAAAGATAAACACGTATCATATTTTTATAAGTCCATAAGCAAAAATCTTGTACTACTGTTAGAATTGGAATAAAATAAATGTCACATAAAAAGAATAAATACAATTTACTATACCAAAATAAAATTCTTGTTTTTTGTGTTCGAAGTAATAGTAACTAGAAATAGAATTTAAAAGCAGGAGTTACATTGCATTACGATCCTTAAAACCTATCAGAGCTCTTTCATCATTGAAAAGAAAACAGACTAGCGGTAAGTCCGCTAGATGAATATGTTCAGAGAGCTTCCTTTCTTGAATGCAATTGGAACATGTCCTCTGGATTATCAGGCTGTGGTGCTCGCACATGGAAAAACAGTTACACGCCCATGGAATAGAGCCGAAGAATAGAAAGAAGCAAAAGAGTAAGCACGGATGCCTCTTTGCAGATTTTCTTGGAGGCATGATTTCACGTGCCTTTGATACTCTCTTTTAGAACATTTAGAACAGCGCGAGAAAAGGAATCTAAAAATCCTCTTGCAATGTGTAGCCGATAGCGCTAAGGCAAGTAAAAAGCGAACACCTGAGCCGAGACGATACCTCGTGGGCTAGTGGCGAGTATCGCTGCAGCAACAGAAGCAGTAATGGCAATAGCATTAGTAGTGGTGACTATAGTAGGAATATAGTTGTAACTGCCTCTACAGCCAGAGGAAGAGAATGACAAGGGTGGGGTATAACGGTCGCCTGCTCTCGAGTATTGATCGCCTCTCCGGGTTCATGTGTCGCTTTGTGCGTTTAGGGTTGAGACATGCGCGCACGAATTCACCAACCGAGCTAAGTCTGAACACAGCTATGCTCTAGTCAAGGGTGCGTGAGAAAGAGAGAGAAGGGTAGAATCGTGCCAGGGCTTATGTACCTCCAGGGGAATGGTATTGCTGCTGTTGCTGCTGCTGTATCCTCCGTATTCTGATCCAGCCGCGCGCTGTTCTCTTGTGGCCTACCAATCAATGGAGCAATATGAAAGCTACCTGTCTCTCTTTTTCTCACACGTTATCTATCTACTTGCTCTTTGAGTGCATGTATCCGAGAAACTTGAATTTATACATTGCCTGAATATATTTATTTTTTACGTATTTACTCTTATTTCACCTCGCTGTCCTAATCTCAATCGTAGGCCTGCTATTTTAGGCTCCGCTACGGATTTTATCGTGTAATATCATGAAAATTTAGATTCTTCATTACTATGGATGAAATATTAAATACTGAACTGTTTCAATCAGAAATTCTGCAAAAAATCTCATTATTGATACTAGTAAACTTACTACAATTATAATCCGTTATAAATTAATCATTATTAAATAAAATTTATTTTAAAGAGATCGGTTTTTATATTTTTTATTTAAAGCTAAGAGAAATCCAAATTTTTTCTTTTTTTTTTAATTAATAATTAACGTCCAATATACATTCTCCATTTATTAAATTTAGTAAACTCTATATTGATTTCATGATACAATGATTTTTACTTTTAATTTTGTTTCGTGTCAAGATGATATTTTTGCTCATTTTTTTATGAGCTTCTATTAAAACAACATATTTTTTTTTAATTTTCCAATAACTTAAATCTCATTAGTAATTTATGCTGTTATTATTATCATCATCGTCGTCGTCGTCGGCGTCGTCGTCGTCATCATTATCGTTATTATTATTATTACATCTTTAATAATCATGTTCTTGGTATGAAAAATTAAGTAAAGAAAAATTTAATTTCATTTAATTATTGTAAAAATATTTATTATGAAATCTGTTAGATACTTGATTAATCTACTAAGTAAAAGAACGTTTTATTGTTTTATAATTACTTTAAAAAATTTCTATAAGATAAATTTTTTAATAATATTGTCGCAAGTATATCTTTTTATTATCGTTTTTTATACGTACATTGTATATCTTATTAAAAATTGAAACATATATGTATGTTTAAAATTTTTAAAATTATACAGAAGTAAAAGGTAAAGTATCGCGACAAATAAAACTTCATGTGCTATGATTAATTTATTTTTTGGTTCTTATGTTATATTTTACTTACTGCAGCATCGAACTACATCTTATTTAATTCATTTATTCATAAATATTAAGTAAATATCACGATTAATTACATTATATTTTTTCAAATATTTAATAAATCAACATTTTTTTTTGTTTTATAAATTAGAAATATTAGTTTTTAGTCATATTTTATGACAGTCTATTATAATATTTACAAACAATTCACAATGTATAGGAATCTACAATTACTTGTATTAATAATTATATAATTCTTTTTTTATAAGATTAACATGAATATGAATTATGTAAGAATGCGATGGTGAATATTTTATTTTTATAAATTTTTTTGAATTAAGTTACTTCATTTGATTAATAGAACATTTTTAATTTAAAATAAATTAGAAAAATAATGGAATATATAATATTTGTATACTATTTTAATTGTAGCAAATAAAATTAAAATATATATGCATTTATATTCAGATTATTGAAAATATGTAGTTAATATGTTAAGCTTATCTTTCATACATTTTTACGCACATATCAATTCATTTTAAGTTATATATTCAACATTTCATAAGCGAATAATCTTATCGGCCATTTTATTATATGAGGCTCATACGATCATTTCAAGTAACTTTTTATTACTTACAAATTATGGATTATGTTCGAAAAAATAAAGCATGATCATTAATAAGCACGTTTAGATTGAATAACTTTATAATTTCCAACTAACTTTATGTAAGATAATTTTACGTATTGTCGGTAAAGAACGCTATATCATAACAAAATTTGATTAAAATAAAAATTCTATGACACCTATAGATTGCATAAATTATGCTTTTTACAGATTTCTGTTCTTAAAGATAAGTCGATTAAGAGAAAAGGTCGTTTTAATTATCTTTGTAATTTTTGACAAGTTAATGACTACACTTTTGCGAAATTTTAAACTATGTTAATTATGAAATGACTGAAATGGATTTTATATTACATAACCATAATATAGTGCCGTAATATTATTATATAATGAGCATATTCTTATTCTTCAATTTTCTTACTAAGAAATAATAATTTTTTTCAAATTTGCTAACGAAAATGATGTTAAACTTTGAAGTTGGTTAATCTTGAAAGACTAAATTCAGAGTTAATTTGTAGTTCTAAATATAGACGATGAGAGAAAGACACAAGAAGAAAGCATTAGGGAAAAAGAATATTCATTTCAACTGTGTAGAATAGTTTACAACGTTTATTGCATCCTCCCCTTTTATATCAATTTTTGAAAGCGCTCGAAAAGAGATGAACACAGTGCAGAGATTGATTAAGTAGGCTGGAGTTTCTAAGTTCGGAAATTCAGAAGCTTAGGACGCGATTTATTCAAACATTTCTTTTATAATGTTTTAAGGCAACCCATGCAATTATTCTTTTAAAAGTATTATGTTTTTTGAAAAACGAATAAATAGATTATTTCGTTAGAACTATTGTTAAAAGCAGCATAATAATTTTTCATATTAATAATATATTACATTATGTTATATATTGATTACAATTTAAACATAACATACTTCATTATTTTTCTAGTCTTTGAACACAGTAGCTTAGAAAATTTATATAACATCTAGTACTTAATTTTAATTTAAACAAAAGTTAAAATCTCCAGTCAATTCGTAACATGAGTTAAAAATAGACCAAATCACATTAGCAAGAAAGTAAGCTAAAAACAATTTCCTGTATATTATATGACATGAAAATAACAATTTATTATACTTAGAGATTGATATGTCATTTTTTTATACATCTTCGAATAGTAATTCGCATTTTAATTTTTTTTTAATTATTACATATAATTAAAAATTTTATTTTTATTGAGAAGTTATAAATAAATTAGTTTTAATCATTTGCTGGCAAAAAGTAATACAATTAATACCTTATACGTTATAAATATTCAAGTTTAGGAATTAATAAAACAATAAAAATGCGTTACAATGTTCCTTTTAATACTTCTATCAGAGATAGTAATATATTAAATTTTCTAGATTTTTATATTTGTAATTAATATATAATTATAAAAGAAAAATAATCAAAGTAAATGAAAAAATTATCTAAAAAACTCAAATTATAATTTTGCTTACGATAAGTCAGTCATACAAGTAATGCATATTTTTTTATAACAGACTTATTGCATTGTACTAAATCGTTTAAGTTAAGAAGATAAAAGAGTTGTCAAGGTAGAAAGACAAAGGAAAAGCAAATTTAGCATTATACTTTCATTAAGAACATAGCCAAATACTAAGAGGATAAATGATATGATTCTATCTTATTTAAATTAAATGTATGGAAATTTTACGAAAAGTTTAAATACATAGTATAGATAATGTTATTGTTCATTTGCCAAGTACACTTAATAGTGTTTCAAAAAGTTTGTCTACTAAGTAAAAAAGCTTATTTGGTTAGTTGGAATTTTAAATCGCGTTCACTTCTTAAAATATTCATAGCGTATACACATGAGTGTAGTGTAGATATTTATAATTCTTCTACAAGTCAACGTTGAATTTTCGCATTAGTATACATTTACATCTTACAATTCAAAATCTCGAAAATTTGGTTAACTCTAGTACAAAAGAAATTCATCTAACGAAGATTTGCAATTACTTAAAATCCTTTTAAGTCAAATGATTTCGCATTTGTGTAAAGTTTCATTTTAACTTTTATATATCGTACATTACATTAAAAAATGAAAACTATACATAATATGATATATAAGTACTTTAGTTGCTAATAGCTTTCTGTTGTCGCAATGGTTCACTATACAGTACTAAAATAATTATGATTTAATTATCTTTAATAAAGTTCTTTTTAACATTTTGTAAATAAGACACGGATAAAATGTTTAGTTTTCGTGTATTTAAAACTGTTAGATACGTATCATTCGTAAATGAGGAAAAAGATTTTTAAAGTGTTAAAATATTGTTAACTTATTATAATATATTTATCTAATTTTTAACAAAAGAGATTTAAGCGGTAAATTTTAAAATACGCATTTATTATCATATACTAAAAACATAATAATTAAGTGATCTATATAAATTATGAAAAAAATAACTTAATTCCGCAAAGATATTATCATAATTAAATATGTTTTAATATTTAAAAATTAATTCATAATAAACGAAAACGCTAATTAATAATCGGAGATATGTTTATTTTATCAATGTTGCTTAGGCAATAAATTTCTTCTGCTAAGAAGTGTAACACTTTGTAGAAATTTATAATCCTTGCAAAGTATTGTAATATTATATAAAATTCGTTAATTCCAAATAGATTAAAGCATTTTTACCAGTATTGCCTTAGCAATTATTTATGTCTAAATTGATGAAATAATGAAATTATTCAGTTGAAAAACATTTACTTCTCATAATCATTGGCTATTAGAGAATTTTGAAAATGCTATTTATGTTAAATGAAATATTTTCAATTACTTACGTTCATACTATTTGTCACTTAAAAACAGCAACAAGTATTTTTAATATTTTAGCAGAAACACATATGAAGTCATAAGTTTTCATCAGAGGCTTTGTTACTTAATATAATTTGCCGTTGAATTTGTTCCTTAATTTGAGTCAAAGCTACTTGTTAATTTAGTCATGCTAAGAAAATGATAAGAGAGTGCAAATTTCGGGAATACTCATGATTTTACGAATGAAATAAAATTATGTACGTGAGCTATAAAACGTGCATAGGGAAAGTGTGTGAAAAAATGCGTGCAGTCTCTTAAATGTGACGTTAACACTCTCATTAAGTGGCTCGGAAAAGCCTGGTTGTATATTAAAATCACTTAGTGAAAATATTTGTGAAAGTTGAAGAGCATAAGAAAAGAAACATTTGCATAAATAAGTTGCGTGAAAGAGCGGCATTGATGGCATTGAATCCCACGTAAATTGGCATGCAGGCCAAGTTTCGCCCGGAAGATATCGGATAATTTTCGTAATCGCACTCTCCGAGCTCCAAAACGCATATCCATTTGCCGTATTCTACTCGGTCTCTTGGACGGCATGGCAGCAAGTTCAAGTAAGGCCAGCAACAACGCCGCAAATTTTGAGAATTCATTTGCTTGTTATTGAATTATTGGTGGATCGAGACATTGAGTACTAGAGCACTGTTACGGACAGTGCAGCTGATGTTTATTCTGATATTTTTGACATGATTTATCATTTGCTAGAAGGTTCTTCTCACTTATCAATTTTTCAAAAAGGGACTATATTATATTCACTCATTGATTCAAGATTTAAATGTCGTTTATTATATGGAACTTTCGTTCTACCTGATAAATCAACTCTCAGCAGGAAATATTTTATTTTTGCTTTATTTTAACACTACTGAAAAGTTATATTTTATATGAATCTTGTGATTTTATAAATATTATTACTTTTTTTTAATATTTATATTATTCAATATGCTAATTATATCTCTGAAGGTAATGAAAAATATTTGATTTTTACCTCTTCAGCCATTGACTATTTTAATTCAAAATTTTCGTAAATGTATTGTTTTCCAGAGATTATTATCATATAGACAGTTATACTAATGAATGTTTTGTTCAAAGTAGTCTAAATAGTTAGAAATTGGACGAACAGATTATTATTATTCTGAATATTAAGGAAAATATCTGTTCCTTGATATTATATTATTATCTTCAAAACCTAAGCTATTTATATAGGTATAAGTTATTTGATCATTATATTAAATTATTTTTTATATGTATACACGTATATATAAATGTCTCAAAAATGTACTAATTGAGGATATTAGTACATTATCATAAACATTATCATAAATATTATCATAAAAATTAAGGCAACGAAGTAATAAAAATTCTCAGTAACTATTACCGGTTTATTCTGCCTTTTTTCGCATTACCTACCATTTCCTGTAACTATACAATCAAAATTGCAAAAGAGAAGAGCTAAATCTTTACTGCACAGTGCGTAAAAAAGGTAACGTTATATACGAAGTACTCCAATGTTACCGAAAATTTGATACTTTTGTCAACCTCTGTATTACAAAAGGAAGGAGAGAGGACTCCGGGGGCTTATACAAATGGAAGGGTAGTTTTGGATGTTATTTTGTACGTGTTGATGCCAATGTCACCACAAGACAAAAAGAAAGAGAAAAAGACTATTATCCGCAAAAAAATAAAGGTTTAATATAAAAAGTATACGACGAAATAATAAACGACTGAAAATGAACGATTGATTAAGTAATAATTCAGATGATTGAATAATAATAAAAAATGTTATATAGAAGATGCATAATAATAATTAATGATTTATATTTAATTTATATTTTATATTATATAACGTAAATTTATATTTTTTAAATATGGATTGGCTGTAACATGCAAACAAAGATGATTAATAGCTTAATTTATTAAAATATTTGGTAAAACATCTTTTATAAGAAACTTTAATTTAGCACAATTTAATATAATGTACACTTACTGGAGACAACTGTAAAACATAAAGTATGGTTATGCCAAGTAAAATATGACAGATTTTCACAATTTAATGAAAGAGTAGGTTATCAAAATATTACGTTGTATAATCTAAGATTGTTATATTATAATACAGTACGATCGATTGGAAAAGTATGAAGAATAAGCAAATAAACTATATTTAAATTTTTAACGCTATTGATAGCTGCGTAAAAATTGACGGCGCTTGTACTTTTACGATAATAAGGCATTTAAAGATGTATTAATCTCCATTTGTATGTTTAAAAGTATACTTGTGTTTAATTTCAGAGGAATGGAGATTTGAAAAAAAAATTCGTTTACCGCCAGCGTACTGTATTTTATAAGAGAACGTTCAGGTAGCTTGAAATATTGCATAAAACATATTTCCGTTCAAGATTGATAAAATTATCAGGAGCGACAATTTTCTCGAACATAATTAATACTATTTTTACGTATTGTAAAGTATTGAATATTATCCTAACAATTGGCGTTGGATAAATTTCTACATAAATGTAATATTATCTGGATTATAAGCTTTGCTTAATTAATAATTTTGTCGGAGGCCAAAAATATAATAATACACCATAATCTGGATTGCAAAAAAAAAAACATCGTTCGTCGGTCACGTTCCGAAGAAACGTGCTCCTTATTTATCCATTTATCCTTTACCCAATCTGAAAATATTTCAAGATATGATCGTGCAAACTATTTTTCCACTGCCCGCTAAAACTGTACACGATTAATTCTTGCGGTGTCAACAAAAACCTAATCGAAATTAAAAGTCGGTTGACCATCGAGCGGAAAAGCGCATTTGTCCACAAAAGGACTCATAGGCGAAAAATTGTTCGCCCCTCCGGTCGGTAGCGATTGCGATAAACAAAAGGAAAGCCAGTTGAAAAATACGATACGCTCGTCGTTGGAGCAGCGAATTCTCCAGGGAGCGACGCGGAGCGACGCCGAGCGACGCCGAGCGACGCCGAGCGCCGAGGGCTGGCGAGCGCTCACGAGGTTTAACGATGCGCCGTCGGCGGCGCGTTGCGAGTCCGAGTCCGCGGCTCCAGTTTCGCCGCCTCAGTCTAAGCTGGGCCGTCGCGCGCGCGCACGTGTGTGCACTTATTGTCACTTCGTTTCTTTTCTTTCCCTTTAGTCTTTAGTCCTCGTCGTTTCTTTGGGCTCTCTCCGCGTCGCACGCACCTCGCACCGTCCACCCCCTCCCCGGGCACGCACACGCACACGCACGCGCGCGCGCGCTCACACACACACACACACACACACACACGCGCGCACGCACGCACGTACATGCGCGTCTCCCGCCGCCTCCTCTCCCTCCTCATTGACCACCACGTCCAGGAAGCAGCGAGCCGACGCTTTTAAAAGTGCGAGGGTTGCCGCGAGTGCACGGGGAATCATTCGCGGGCTATCGATTTTGGCGGCCGTTGCAGGACTGGGACTAGGAAGCGTCGGGGCCCACGGAGGAGGAGGACGCGTATTTGTATAAGGGTCGAGAGGAAAGCTCGGCACTAACGCCGGAGAACATTTCAACAATTGGCTGTGCTTTTTCATACATTTTACGGTAAGACTGAGGCTACGACTTGGACCCTTCCCTTTTCCCCGCGGTTATTCCGGATCTGTTCTTAAGGCGGCCTCCGGAATCATTGGAGCTTCTATTCGTCGCCGATTGGGTAAGCGTCGCTGGACTCGCATTCAAGTTCCGAGTGCGGAAGGGTTGTCTCTTTTCAGACACGTGCCAATCCGCGATGTCGTACCACTTCTGCGACTGGCGAAAGGGCGAGGGTCATGAAAAAAGGTCTTGGGAGCAACGTCCCACTGATAATTTGGATTTTCATGCGCGTGTCTCGCTACGCTTAGCTTGTCCGCTTGGCTGTGCATATTTGTCTGTCTCGCTCTCGCTCTCTCTCTCTCTCTCTCTCTCTCTACGTATGGTATATACGGCGAAGGGGGCGCGCAAGTTGGAGACCTACTCCCTCGTATGCTTTCTCCCCGCGAATGTAGTCCGAGGGGGTAGCGGTGGCAGTGGTAAAACTCGCTGCCCCCTTGTACGACGGAGCCCCGTGGAGGGAGTACAAGGGAGAGGGACCCGCCACGAGTATTGATCGCTCTTTCGCCCCGACCACGCGCTTTGCGATTTTCACGATCCGTCGCCATGGTCACCTGGCTATACCAAGTCAAAATCCTATCTCTCACTCTTTTCCTCTCTCTCTCTCTCTCTCTCTCTCTCTCTCTCTTCGTCTTTAAATAATCGTATCGCGATGTGGCCGATGCCTCTTTGCCCCCACCCACCCCTTCATTTTTACCAGTCAGTAATCGTTAAGCGCAGCGCATGCAGTCCTGATCATCGTTCTTCCCTAATGTCTTTTCATTTTACTTAATAAAACCCGCTTCCTATCATATTTTTTATCAGTTTTATTTTATCACACTGCGTTATAAATATATGTTTAATGGAAAAATCGATACCTTATAGAAGCACTTAACTAACACATCGCAGCGCTTATCGCGAACTGCAAGGATAAGCTTGGAGCGTGTAATGTAATTTCTCTTTCTTCAATTAATTGTGAATACTTACTTTTGCAGATACTTTACTTTTAGTGATATAGCTTGATATATTATTTTCACTGCTTATAATTTTAAAAGTTAATCTATAAATTTTCATGCTACTACTTAACGACATTTTGCGAGATCGATGAATACATTTGATGTACTCCTCTGATGGAAATATAGACGCGAGAATGTACGAACTAATCTTAGGCAGATTTTATTTTTAGTTGCTTCTACGAATGAAAATATTGAATGAATCGTCATGTAGTATACAAAAGCTGTTCCTCTTTAATAAGGAAATACTAGACAAGAATATCAAGAAAATGAAGATCCAAAAGTATAATCCGGTCGTCGTGCTTAAAGGATGGCAAAAGGGGGCGATTCTTATTCCGCATGACAACATAACGTCAGAGCCGAGACTATTTTTGTTTTGCGTGTAGTCACGGTCGCATACAAGACGTTACGCACGTACATGCGCCCACACGCATCCCAACGCCATTGATAAATTTTTGTAACGAGTAGCCTATTCCCGTGTCCGATTTTATCTGACTCTATACAACGCTACCGTGCAATCGATGTCCCGCGACACCGCGCGTAATCGCCGGCCAACTGGGCGTCTATGTCTCATCCCCTACCATCGATCTCTCTCTCTTATTCCGCTAATACGTCACGGAAAAGCCGCGGGAGAGATCGATGCAGCGCGCACGCAGCGCAACTATGCGAAATACCGGCAGCAATGTCGTCTTTCTCGCTCCTTTCGAAATGATCAAGTCGAGCGTTCCCGCGCCTTTGTTGACTTTCTCCACGTTAGCTTTTATAATGTTTACCTTGCATTCTCCTAATGAGACCCAGGGACGCGAAAAATTCCAAGTTTATACCACTTTTCTGGGAATCTCGGGTTGGGCCATGATTTCTTGTTGAGCTTTTTCCTTCGTTTCTCCGTACGCAGGCGCAAGTGGGCCCATTGCCTTGACTTTTTTTACTTACGCGCCACGAAGCTTCATGACAGCTGCCACAATAAGATTTTTAATTAACTATTTGTTTAATTTGAATTTAAACTATACTTCGCGCTTTATAGTGCATGTATCATTTCTAATGATGAACGAAATGACTCTTAAGAGTAAACTATGTTAAAACATTATTATCAATTACTTTTCATAAGCAATAAGCAACTGTCATTCGTTCAAGTAATTGTATAGATTTTGAATTTTGAGTTTTTTTTTAATATTTTTAATGTAATATTTAACAAAAATTTATTATATGTAAATATATATGTATATAACTAATATAGTTTCATGATAGTATGAAACATAATTAATTACTATTTGAGATTATTACGAAGAATTTGCAGTACCATCGTTAACGGAGATTTGAAAATATTCGGAAATATAAGAAAATACATTATTTAGGAAAGAATATTAAATATAACAATTTACAAAGCGAAGTAATAAATTTTATGTGTTAACTCTAAAACTAACGTCATAAATTTTAGGTTTACAAATACTACGTCACACACCAATACTTACTCTTAACTAACAAGATATCATATATTAGTCTTTTATATTACAATGTATACAAATAATTAAATTGTTTAAAACAAATATACGTAATAATAAATTTAGGACTGCTCGGCTTATGAATAAAGATATTAAATTAACTAAAATAATCTTGCGAACATATTAAGGATTATTTATTTCTTACAGTAGTTTAACTAGGTTGTAAAACGGCTTGTCATTGTTTGTATATATAAATAAATGTAATAAACAATCGAATGAGAAACCGATGTAGTTATACGCAAGTTTGACGCTCGTTTTATTATTGATTGTTCGTTGCCGTGCTTCGCGTGGCTCCGCGTATTTTATACCAGTGTTTCGTGAGCACTTTTATTATTTTAGAGTTCACGAGACTAGAATCGATAGTAAAAATGCCTTCTAAAAATAAAAAGTTTTTAATAGAAATAATGGCTTTTAAAGACACAATAATGCATACCTCGGTCAATATAAGGTTTTCCATTTCATTGTTTTAATAATAATGATAATAGGAAAAGTATAAAGATTAAAGTATAAGCTTGATCAATTTAGTGCCGTTTATTTCTTAGGCCCCATTGAGTTTTTCGAATATTTTGTAAATTATATGTAATTCGATAATCTATACTAAGGAACATTCGTAAAAAACTATAAATGAAATATGATCGAGTTTTGCCTTTTTGGTTGTTGTCTCACCCCGATAACCTCGATTTTTTCTATTGCAAATGGGTTCGAGTAGAGAAAATCATCATGAGCAGTGGCAGCTCTTACTTTGACGAGCTCATCAATGTTTCTCTAAATGTCACATAGAGAGTAGCTTCGGCGTGAGTTTCAATTAAATGCGGATACAATTACACCTAAAGTAAGCGAGACAGTGAGAAAGAGAGAAGGAAAGAGAGGATGAGATATAGAAAATGAGTCGACACCCCTGCTGATAAGTTCCGGTTGCGTAGAAAGTCTGCGCAGACCACACAAATTTCTCCGAGAAGGGATGCAAAACGAACATAAAAGAGGGAGAGGGTGGAAAGTACAAAGTACAAAGAGCGGAAAGCCGGCAAAGGCTCCCTCAAAGCCGACTATATCCTATCATTCCTGTCATCCACGGGGGCACGCAAATCGCGCAGGATGAGTTGGGTTAAAAATTGCCCGTCCTTCTTGGCAATTTTCGAGCTAACCGAGGACAGGCCGATGACTTCTTGCTCGGACAATTCTAATCCCGCTTTAAATCTCTTACAGTGACGATATTTCCTGCGATGTCCATTCTTCTTCAATTTCAGGAAGATGCTGCTTTCGGTCTTTTTTGAATATACCAATATATTTGAAAGCATACCAAGGCAACCATTCGCATTTTCACAATTTAAATTTTGAAAAAAAACTTCTAGTCAGCATACCCCGTAAAAATCGACGTTTTCTTAAAAATTCAAATAAAAGTGAAAGCCATATAGTTTCAAAATTTACAGATCCAATAACGGGATAAAAAGAACTAAGTGTGATGAATTTACGTACATGTTTATTAGATCTTTGTACCGCATTAAGCTTAGTGCTTCATTATGATAATTTTTCCGATGAAACAGTGGCTAGATATTTGGTTGTATGGAATAAGATAAGCGACAAAAGTTGACGTGGGTGAAAAAGACGATAATCATCCGCAGGAAAAATGGCTAAAAATTGACCAAAGCATAATGTCTAGCTCTTTTATTTAATTTCCATTTACGACATTGAGCGACCCCCTTTTTCACATCAAGCGCAATTGACTACATGGACGAAATATTATAAAAGGAATGAAACATATCGTAGACTAAAAAATGTTGGCCATGGACTAACGATAAATAAGGGCCGCGTAAGAGCGGCAAAGAGAGGGAAGGGCCCCGCAGATCACACACGCCACGTAACGAGTGGTTCGTGCCGGCTGTTGTCTCGAGCATCCGCAGCAGCTGCATACACCGAACTCTCCCTCTCTTTCTACTTTCCCCTATTTTCCACGTTCTATCGCACCCTATAAAAGAGCGCCCAGTAAATAATCCCCCATCGTATTTGCCCCGTCCGTTTATTCCCACTTTCTCTCGTGTTCGCGACCCGACGTTCTTTCCTTTACAAGGGTGAAAAGAGCGAGTGAAAAAGACACAGAGAGTAAAGCCTGTAGCTGGACCTACTCGACGTTCGAATTCGTTACATAAAATAAAAATGTACGCACTGCTGCATGGCCAACAAGATAAGTTTTTTCTTTTTTAAGGATAATGATACGAATTTTTAGGTAAAGACCTTGTTGAAACTTTCGCCACACGACTATTTCCTTTTTCATTTAAAAGTGGCTACCGTTTTCTAAATGAATGGTTTTATTGTAATTAATTGTAATTAATTGTAATTAATTATTTTCATACAATTGATAGTAAAACTTAGCGGATACAAATAGAGCGTGACACTTTCGGCTTTATATGATTAACATTATTGTTATTGTTGTTGTTGTTGTTGTTGTTGTTGTTGTTACGGCTTTTTGCTAATACATGTCCATGATGGCATCTCCAATAGTTTTTACTTGTCCATTATGAGACGCTAGAAGATTATTTCTAAGATAAACAGAGCGTCCTAAGATAATCGATAAGATGAATTTATTTATTCATTCGACATTTATAAAAATGTTTCACGTGATTGACTAAATAGTTTTTTATGTATTAAAAGTACGCATGAAGTAAGGGTATTACAGTCACCAAACCGAATTTTCGACTGTTGGTAATAAATAATTTTGTTTTTCAGGAATATTGCCGTAGTCGAAAGTTCAATACCCTGGACATTAGTGCAGCAGATGTAAACAAACGAGTGCGTGCCTGTCCAGCTAAGCAGTGGAAAGGTGAAGGGTACGAAAAATAGAAATAAGGAGAAAGATTTATCCGCTGTTTGCATCTCTTTAAATTCTGAAAGAGTGGTGACTTTAAAATCCTTCTCGTCTTGTAGAGCGACGTTGCGTTGTGTGTGGACCCCCTCCATCAGCCTTCTTTCACCCCACCCGATGTTTTAGAGTAGGTGCACGCAGGCCTTTGTTGGAGATCGCGTTATTTTCCTCGGGCGCACGGATACAGTCGTCCAGTGTTCACTGTAGGCCGATCATCTGATCGCTTGGCGAGCGGCAGTGACAGATTACGTTGCTTCCACCCCAATGAAATTAACGTGCCAACGTCGCTCGTACGGGATTCGGAGATTTTAATCGAACGAAGCCCTGCCTGTCCAACTCCTCTTTTCCAAGAGCGCACGTACTTGCCGTCACACCGAGACTTTCTGACTTGCCATGTTCAATTCGTCGATGATGCTGCGGCGTCGACGGCTCTTCCACTCGGCGATCGCCGCTCTCTTCCTTCTATTGTTGTCCCGCCGTTCGCTTCAAACCTGCGGTTCTTGACTTGCAATTTTCGGACGCCTCTTGATCCGCTTATGCACATTCACTTTGTAATGCGAGCAATTTTCTGATACTGGAGTACTTAACTCGTTTTTCCCCCTTCGATTACGTCAGCACTGATAATTGATTTACTCGCTTACGAGATTTAGAGCTTTCACCTACATTATATTTCCAAATATTATAAAATTTTTCAATTTTAAGATTTCTCACCAATTCGTTAATTTATAATATTTGATTATATGTAAATGTGTACAATATTGTAACTACAGCAATAAAATAAAGCAACTCCGCTTTTAATCCCTTTCTTTGGCCAACAAAAATGTTATTAAAACTTGACCAATTAAGTACAGTAGTTAGTAGCCATTTCTTTCAGATTTTCTAATGTCTGTTCATCGAAAAGGTACCATTTAAATATTACTAAATAACTCCTTGGCAAATAATGACAGACAGAAATACGAAACATTAAATGTATATTTTGAAATTTCTTCGATTTTTTCTTGTTTTTTTGGCATCATTTGCTATAAATTTTTTGAAAATGCCGGTTTTGAAAATTTGGTATTGTTTTTGTAATATTAAAATGTCCAATAACAAGGAAATTTTTAAGATAAACGTAGTAACAAAGTTCTATCCAATTTTACATTTCTTTTAAGCTTTACACACTCAAACTTATTAAATAATTAAACTTATAAAAATAATTAAAGAAATGTTATCTTTTACCAGATTTCTATTCAAATTCATAAGCATTTTATAATTTGAAATTAGATGGAATACAATATTTTCTGTTTTAAGAAAACATAGAAAAATGTGTTTTAATGTTGTAATCCAACTCACGTATGTTTATAACATATTATTAGGATATAATGTAGATTCGTTAAAAATAGAATTTTGAATGTACATATTGTATTGGTAGATTTTTTTTAAATCTCTATTTTTATCAAACAGATGAGATTGAGATTGGACAGTTTAAGGTAGATCATCTTTTTCTTTGACTTGTCAATTCATTATCAACCTATATTCCATTTTGAAAATAAAATTAAGTTTAAATACTAGATCAAAATACAAAAGAGACTAATCTAAGTACTAATTTTTTATGTTTCAGTTTTCGTACTTAGTTAAGAGACGATTCGAAGAAAAAGTAGAAGTGAAATAATTAATTAATTAAAAAAATAGTTTGAATAAACTTTACCTTAATAAAAACGTATCGAGAGTGTGCAATGATGGCGAACGGTATGGATACAGTAGTCCAGCAAAATGGTGGCTCAAATTTGGGCCAAAGCTCGCAGGAGGAATCCAAGACGAATCTGATCGTCAACTACCTGCCGCAGACGATGACACAGGAGGAGATCAGGTCACTCTTCTCCAGCATCGGCGAGGTGGAAAGCTGCAAGCTCATACGCGACAAGGTCACTGGTAAGAACCCCACAGCTCACACTGCTCGCTATTTTACAAATCCGTGTGTCGCTGCTTATTTTTAAGCCCGTTTCGTGCCCCCCATCAGGCGCTATGAGTCCGCGCTCGGTGACCGCGATCGCAGCCAACTTCAAATGGAAAATGGAAGCCCGGACGTTTCGATCTTTTCGATTCACTCCCTCGTCTCTCGCCATGCAGTTGCTAATCGATGCCTCGGCGGCCATATAATTTTCATCGCACTGCGGTCGGGCGACTGTCGCCTGCTTTCTCGTTTATCTCCTTACCTTTCTCTATTTACCAAACGTATCTTGTCCCCAACTTACACAGGTATATCCATATTGGTGGTTCGTATTTGCGCTTCCAACAGCAATTCATTTCCATACGATAACTTTACGATGCCCCTGGCAGATAAAACATTATTTATTGTGAGAATAAAAATGTAAGGTATAGGTATATAAAATGAAAGATATATTATGATTATGATCGTATACTAGCATTAATAAGATTACGCGATAATAATAATGTTCATATAACAAAACGTGTTGCACGATCGACTGAAAAAAGTTATTTCTATAATTCGCATTTTCATTTTAAAGTTACCCCTTCGTGGCCTGTAACAGAACTCGGTGTGTTTCAGTTATTTGAGTAAGCGGACGCTAATAATGCAGAGGAACGTGGAAACGAGTTTTTTGTAAATGTTTGCGTTCTCATGGTTTTCAAAAATTACTTGAGGTTTGCGGATGTAGCAAACAAATCACGAGGTCGCGAGGTCGCCATAGTCATTGGGGGAAAAAATCTATTATTTATCTGTCGCGAAAGGGAGTGCAATGTAAAGGAAATAAGTGAGTGCAGGAATGCAAAAAGGAAGTGAACAGGAGGTCCAGGACCTGTACGTTAATTAATTAACGTTTATTCCTCGAGTTGGCGACACATCCTCGACAGGCATTGTTGTTGTTATTATCATTACTATTATTACATCGGTGGCATGCAACGCGGACCCGCGCTCAATCTCGCCTTGGCTCCGCAGCAGCACGTGTGGGTGTGTTCGCCGGCAGCCGCAAATCGCTATTTTCGGGAGGAGATAGGGAGAGCGAGGGAAAGAGAAAGAGAGAGAAAATGAGCGAGCGAACGAGAGATCGAGTGGGGGCGTCTGCACACGAGATTTTGCTAGAGCCAAATTCGGTACGAGCTACCTAGTTATTGCACTTGTGACCTTTCGCATTTTAACCTCTTCCACGCGATCATCGATTGCGTTCACGTCTGCTCAACTTACAATCGCTTATCCTGGGCGGTATTTTCACTCGATCCCTTTTTTCCGGTGACGAGCCAATCAAATCTCTTAGTTTTTACCGTCCTCTACGTTATTTCATAGCCTTTTCTAAAAATATTTTAAGTATTTACAAATAATGCCAATTATTCTCCTTCTAATGCCTTGCTTTAAACGACCAGCCTCCTTCATTCCACCCAGAATGTTATCATCGGCTAGAACAGTCTTTTCTAATATTATGAAGCAAGAAATCGTAGCATTACAATTGTTTTCCAAGCGTGAGAAGAGGTTAAGGCTTCGATTGCTATTCAACTTCGTGACACTTTTATAAACTAACTGCACTTTCATCCCTGCTCATGATTATACCGAAAGATTATACTCGTATATCACGTTGTTGAAATTATTCAAGTTTGAACTTCTGTTTAGATTCGTTCAACCTTAATCGAATTGAACTTAATCTTTACATAGGTTTAATTTTATCCTTTTTCAAATTTAAATGTAACATTAAAAACTTTTTACCAAATAGTGTCATACATAAATTACGAGATTATTCTTTAATACATCATCAAACATGCGTACTTTTAACTTATTCCTTCGTTTTTTATCTTCTTAGTATACTGTAAAGTAAGTCTGCACCTTCGATCAACATATCTAGAGAGAATCAGTTATAAAATCTAATCTAATTTCTAAATATTAATTTTTTCACTTTTCTTACAACTTTTCAAACCAACATTTACAATGATGATGTGCTTTTTGTTATCTTGTTATACCAACATAATTAAGATGAATAAGCAAATTCAGCGTTTACTTAAGGAAAACTAATTTTTCTTTTGAATAGAGACAGTCATTCATTCTTTAGGAAATAAAAAAGTCTATGGTTAATTAAGACTAATATATTCCATAGACTGTTATATAGTACTTAATTGTGATGATAAAATAAGATTTGCCTTGCACAATAATAAGTAACCTTGCATACAGAGAATGGAAAAGACATTTACACGATTATTTAATGAATTAAAATATGTATACACTTTTTATTTTTAAAAGTAATTTTAAAAACAATGCGCCTTCGTCATATTCTCTTAAATGTTGATAAAAACATCATTATTCATCAAACAGCAATTCTTATTAGTTCATTACAGTAACACATTTTTCTAGAAATATGTTGATTAGATATTTTTATTTTCTTTGCTAAATATTTACTGCGATACTTATGCCCTAAATTAAAGAAATTTTCAATAGACGTTTTTTAACTTTTTAAATTTTTATCTTCGTTTATAAATTTATTCAGTTTACTATACCCGACTAGAGCAAATTTTGTATGACATTTTTTATATAAAATCCGGCATTTTAACATTACTTACGTATTAAATTTCGCATTAAAATTGAAAATACAAAGTAATTAATCGGGAAAACGTTAACACCATTATACTTATTTTTAAAATAATATTTACTGATTTAAGTTTAATTACATTTTAATTAATTTTTTACGCAGCAAAAGTTCTTGTGTACTCTATGTACAAGTTCGCTTTTAATGAGTTAGGTGTCAAATATCGTTTTGGTTCATACAATAAAAGGTACCATTTTCTTCAATATTTATGGGAATCTAATAACTATAATCTTATATTAAAATTGATAAAAATTAACAAGCATTTATTTTTATACATAAAATTAATATTGTAATACAAAAATTTTTGCAGCGTAATTTATGCAAATTTTATTTAATATTTTTGAGAACAAAAATAAGCATTTTTCAATGCAGACTTCAAAATTTATGTATTATTTTCACAATTTCTAATCTATTAGCAATAATATTTTGCAGAAAAATAATTATTTTTGTCTTATTTTAAATAAAAATTTGTAAATCAATTTTTTAAAATAAAAAATTTATATATTATATTTTACAAAATTTTTACTATTTTATTTTTTTTGTTTTTTAAACAGGTCTGAACAGTACGTATAGACATTTGTTTGCAGATGGTTCGTTAAAATATTTTGTTTATTATGCTACCTTCAACAATCTTCCGTTAAGTATGATTGAAAATAATATAGAGCGACATGTGCCAAACTAAAGTAGGATAAATTTAAATATATACATATATATATTTATAGCTTTTTTTATTTTTACTCATATTCTGTTTCCTATCATCATCATCATCGTCGTCGTCGTCGTCGTCGTCGTCGTCGTTGTCATCATCATCATCGTCGTCGTCGTCGTCGTCGTCGTCGTCGTCGTCGTCGTCATCATCATCATCATCATCGTCATCGTCATCGTCATCGTGATCGTCATAATCATCATCATCACTGTTGTTATTATGATGACTGTATTGTCAATTAATTAATTATTGTCAATCAATTAATTTCAATACCTTTTTATTTTTTATCAACAAAATTATTTTATTAATATCATTGTTTTAATTCTAATTTTTTCGTGCATAAAAAATAAAATCCAATAAATATCTAACGCGATTATTTTGGATATAAAGTTTTTCGATGCCTAGAAAGAATGTCAATACCACTTTGTTTGCTCGGCCCAAGTAGTTCGTTGACACGAGAATCGCATTCTTCTCATCTCGTTCGCTCGTCACCTGTCGGACACTCGACGATAGACGAGGACGTTTGGGCTTTCGCGCGTGACCGACAACAATGTTCTTATAAATATAGATCACAATTGACGAACAAATTTGTTTATTTCCTTGTCATTTTTGCATAATCATCCGCTTTTCACTCTTTTTGTTATTTGCTACGATAGAATGTGTACCGCGGTGCAAGACTCGTTACTGAGCTTGCGAGAATTATATACTGAATAAAATAATTGGATTCGCAATGGTTCCTTGCAGGTCAGAGCTTGGGCTATGGCTTCGTAAACTATCATCGACCGGAAGACGCTGAGAAGGCCATCAACACGCTTAATGGTCTTCGCTTGCAGAATAAAACGATCAAGGTTTGTGTACGACTTTTCTCATTCTTTTCACAAATGGCTTCAATTTTTCAAAAATTGGTTTTTACTTCACTCTACTACGTACTAGCCAACTTTTATAGCAATTTACTTTCTAAAAGGCTCTTTTGACTCAGTTATTTTAACAACCAAAAATAAGCAATTATTCTAATCCTTTTTAATTTAAATTTAAATGGAGGATTTGCCAGTTTTTCATTTTAGAAGCATTGCTTCTATTTTTTGTTATACATTTTAGTTCGTACTTGTATTAAAAAATTAGAATACACAACGAGAAACCCATCAATGGTGTCGATTGAAATTAAACTATAATTTTCTTAAATGAGATTATATTCAAGTGAATATTTTTATTTACGTATAGTCATTGCAAGATGGTATGTAAAACAATTGACGAATACTATTATTCTTCAGATTAAATAATAATCAAAATTCAGTACGGTATTTTGTAAACTTCAAATACAAAAATCTCGTTGAAAAAAAAGTATCTTATGGCGAGCTAAAATTTAATAATTATGCCTGTTGATGCAGAGTATCTTATAACGTCCATTATTATTATAATAAAAGCGATGAAGTGTTAGCGGATTTGGGTTCTTTGAGGACGCAAAATGAGATACATTTTTCCATTTAAACCTGCGTAATATGTAATGGAATGGTTTTAACAGGTATCGTACGCGAGACCGAGTAGCGAAGCGATAAAGGGCGCCAATCTCTACGTTAGCGGCTTACCTAAGAACATGACGCAGCAGGATCTCGAGAGTCTCTTCAACCCTTACGGCAGAATTATTACTTCACGCATACTCTGCGATAACATAACTGGTAAGCTGTGTATCTTCAATTTATGAATCATTCTATAAATTTTGTATATATAAGTTTAAATAAATTTGGTATTTTTTGCTCCAAAAACTGGGAGAAAAAAACCATAAAAATGTATTTATGTTCCATTGACAACGTATAAACAAAATTAAATATCTGTTTTTCTCTCAGTAAATATTTCCCAACGATTTTTTTAAATAAAAAATAATAGAAAAAAACACGAATAATAAACAACGCCGAGATTCGTAACTTCGTACTTCTAAATCGTCGCACGATGCGCTTTTTCATTCTCTTTTTTGTCAAACAGCTACGAGAAAGATATTAAAAAATAAATAACAAATCAAATAACCATTGATTACTTAGATTATATTAGAATTCGCAGGTGGCAAAATGATAATTTTCACATTTAAAAAATTCTATTATCTACGCTGTCGTTCATTCTTATTACTTTCGTTTTTTAGTAAATATATTAAATTCATCACTGTTTTTAATAATGAACTTTAGGAATATAATTAAAAACTGGAATTAGAAGAAAACAATAAAAAATTGAAAATATAATGAATACTCATTAGGTGAGTAGGCCATGGGGTTTAACAGTGAGATGGGTCGGTGCGACGCGTCATTTGTCTCTTTCTTAATTTTGAAAAAATATATTCATATATAAATCAGAAATGAAGAAAATATACACTTGTAAAAGTAAACGAATCGAGAGCCTTGAAAGCTGTCAGTGCTGTGAGAAAAAACAAAAGATTTTAGGTACATCTTTTATTTTCGTTTGTTTATATCAAAATGTACATATACGCATGGCTGTAAACTATTGATTCGAAAGTATTTGTTTTGGATTTTATTGTAATTTTGCTGACTGAACAAATAAACAGTCTTCCCAAGTTTAAAAATAAAAACCTTTTTGATTTTTATTAGCATACACAGCCTCATGGCCTCCATCTTTACCGTTGTTTCTATTTTCCCCGTTTCGATTACCCTGTCTTTTTCTCATTCTATGTCTCTATCTTTCGTTATATGTTTCTCTCTCTCTCTCTCTCTCTCTCTCTATTAATATTAATTTTGTTCTATCCATCTGTTTCTCTAATTTTTTAATTCCTCGCACCTAAATTCTTATCGTTCAACGTAGCGTCGATGTAAGTTATTTTTAAGTTGCGCAACGTCCGCCCGCCTCCTAGGAAAATTCAAAATCCTGAATTCGATCCTAAATGTAATCATTGCAAAATAATTATTTTGCCCTCGTCATAATTTTATTATCGTTATTTATTTCTGATCTTTTACTTTATATTTATATTTATAACTTCATTTTAACAATCATGTTTAACTCATTTGTATTTATATAAATATAAACAAACCTTTCCCGATGTTTTGAAAATCCAAGGAGGCAGACAAAGCGTATAGCGTTAATTTTATATAACATAAATTTTTGTAAAGCAAATTATCGTCTCTCATTCGCTGGCTTATTAACAAAATGATAATCAACAATATTTCTTTTAAACTTTTATTATATATAAAATATTTTTAAATCAATTTTATTTTTTATTTACAATTCTTTAATTAATTTTAATTAATTTTAGTAATTACTTATAGTATTTAAATTTGAGCAGGCTATTTAATATGGGTTTAAAATATTTAATTAAAACGTAATCTAGTAGCTAAAAGAAAAATCATAAAATTTTTTTGGAAACTTTGATGTAATAAATAAAATATTTACATGATTAATGTAATTAAGTATTATCATAAATGAAGATATTTTTCTATATAAAAAAATGTAATTAGAAATTTATCTTCTGTTCTCTTCATGTGGAACATCCTTTTTTGCTATAGTATCAAATATTTTTATAGTTGCTTATCTTGTATAATTAAGAATGAGCATCCTAAAATGAAATTATATTTAAAAATTTAATAATACATAATTATAGTTTTAAAATAAAAAATGTAATAATTTGAAATATCATTAAGAGTTCCAATAAGAGAAAATTGAAAAAAAAATTTCAATTCAAATTTGAGTACTAGAATGTAACTTTCGTTTTTAAAACCTAAAAAATATTTTATATATGTTTTAACACACGTTATCAATATTTCGAACGAATGAGATACGAGATTATAATTTTAAAAAGACTCCAGGCATTTTGCTGTTTTTTACTGAGATATGATTTTTTCGTTTCTGTTTAGTACGACAATTTACGACTGGCGGCGGAGACAATTTGCCGGGTACGTAACTCAAGAAACTTTTTCTTTTCCCACTTTCTCTGGTTCTCCTAATAACTAATCTTATTTTTATTAATGCACTTTTATAATTTTATATACACAAGAGATTTTTTTGTTACGCATCGTTATGCAACACAAGATTTATATCGAAAACACTAAGTAAGGGACGCTTATTTTTAATTCTTTTTAATTTCATTTTCGTTTTACAACTCATTCTTATTCGCAATGTTATTAATATATATATGTATATATATTTAGTATATTTATAGTCAACGAATAGATCTTTAACTTACTGTAATTTTAGTGATATTTTTTTCTTTCTTTATTAATTTTCTTAACGTGCGATCAACCAGCGCCAGATTTTTGTTTCTTTACGCTTTCATACCACATTATTTTATCACTTTTTTTAGAAAATCTTTGTTGCCTCTGACACCTTTCGAGCTGCTGAGCATGGCGGCTACACTAATAATACAAAAGATCTAAAAGATACTTGAAGATGAATGAATAATAGAAGCAAAGATTGCCACTTTTTGTTTAAAATAACGTAAAGAAACGAAATTGTGCGCACCGAGCCACTCGGTTCATTACCGAAATTTAAATTTTCGACCTTGCTTAGTTGCATTACTAGTACAAATTGTGAATTCGATTAAGCGCGCTGAAGATGAGTCTTTTCACCATCCTTTTGGTTTTTTTCAAATTTTTTAAGTATCTTAACATGAAGAAGAAAGTGAATTACAAATAAAGACTCGATATACAATGGTTAATTAAATATTAAGATAATAAATGAAATTGAAGCTATAACAATTGTCTTCATGACACCGCACCTCTTGCATAATTTTTTATTCATACAAGCTCTAGATTGGGCCTTTTTTAATTAAGAATTAAATCTTCTATAGTTATGAGCAAAGAGTAAGTGCTAAAAAATTAATAGATCAATGAGTAATAAATCCAAGTCAACGATCAAGCATTTGAGAAGAAAACCAAAGGGTAAGCCATGGTTTGCTTGATTCAGCAGTAGAGTTGATAAAATTGTAAGCAATTGGCTAAATCTATTTGGCTGAAGCTCGATACGCGAGGCGGAAATTCACTGGGTATTGTCGGCATCGCCTTATACTTTGCAGGTCTATCGAAGGGAGTCGGTTTCATCAGGTTCGATCAACGCGTCGAGGCCGAGCGCGCGATCCAGGAGTTGAACGGCACGATCCCCAAGGGCTCGACCGAACCAATCACCGTCAAGTTCGCCAACAATCCGAGCAACAATAGTAAGGCGATACCGCCCTTGGCAGCGTACCTCACGCCCCAGGCGACTCGCCGCTTCGGCGGTCCTATCCACCACCCGACCGGCCGCTTCAGGTACATTCCACTGTCGCCACTATCCAGGTACCTACTCGCCTCTACTCGCTCTACCCAACAAGACTGAAAGAACAGAGAAACCGACGAATTTGCCCAATGATCACTGTGTATTTATTTTTATGCAAACAGAGATCGAGCCATAATCTGCGCTACTCGCGCTTTTTTTTCTTTTCCTCCTTATAAACGGTAATCAGTTGAATGCTGTAAATAATCGAAACCGCCTTACTTATTCTTGTTTTATCGTCCTTCCTCCATTTACTTAAACCTTAGTTATGCCCCTACTCCCCGGCTATATTACTACAGTCGCTTCTATAGAGGTACTTTGAAAAATTTTTTTTCTTCCTTATTTTTTATGTATTTGTATGTATCATGGGGTAAGTAACCGACTATGACGACTGTACGTATCATTCAAATCAAAAGTGACTGACATGTGAAGGAACCGTAAATATTTTCTATGCACAAACTTCTAAATGTATATATTATGTATTTTTCATCTGGAAATACTCTATTATTATCAAAACATGAGTTTACGTAACTCTGCATATAACAGAGAAATAACATTAAGCCTTAATTCCTGCCAGTATGTAACGAAACATTATTTATATCCTACCATCTCTCCGACCTCCTTTCTAATTTATATTTTCAATACGCATCTGTAATATTGCTAGTTTAATTATATTCTCAAGCCGTATTCGTTATTCATAAATTTTTCTATTTCTCGAGCAATGTAAAATCAAATTACAAACTTACTCTGAAAAACATCATAATAATCTTAGTTCTCAATCGGTAAAATATTCAATACACATATTACGGATGTCATAGCTAATGATAATATAAGATACTTAACACATAAAAAATACGAAAATTCACAATTTTCATCTTATTCTGAATATGGTCGCAATGTTTAATAAAGTACCGATGTAGAAGAGGCATCACTTATTTTATCTATTTTTTATTGTTTTCTTTTCTTATCAGCTAAGGCCAACGTTGTATCTAAATTCATATTTCATAGTAGTCATGAGCTGTTAAATCTTTTACTTTCTCATTTAATCGTGCAGTATACGTGCAAAAGCAAATAAATTGTACTTTATATAGAGTTTTGTCGTTACTGGTATCCATCACATCCTCGACACCTGCTATTATTCAATTTTTCATTTCCAACAGTTTTTTTATAAAATATGTATAAACGTATATATATTATTGATTGTTTATTTTCTATTTTCTATTTTATAAGTTGACACACACAGGGGTGTTTTTCAGTGCGCGCGCATGTGAATGTGCGTGCACGCGCGTATAGAGGCGACGTAAGGTTTTGTTAAAAATAAATTTTATTTTTTTTTAATAAAGGAAATATATAATTGAACGTTATTTTGTTTACAAATATATATTCGCGCAAAATTTTTTACTGACAATTCTATTCGGTAGATCAATTAAGATTTTGGAACTTCTTTCTTACGTTCTTTTTTATGTTTTGTTTTAGCATTGGCAAGGCCATGCTTGCCATTAACAAAGGCTTACAGAGGTTAGTATTTTTATGTTAGTTCTTTAATTTTGTTTACTATTTTGCACTAACTAATCTTATTAAATTCCTTTTACGTTCTTTTTTGTTTCTTCTTATTATTTCGTAATTTTTTTTCTTTCACTATCCTGTTTCCTAACCATTATCCTCATCTGGACAGTGCGCAGTTACGTTTCTATCTTTCAATTTATACGATGAATATTTAAAGAAAAACTTTATATTATCATTAACTTATCCTTATTGTTATTTCAACTACATTATTCAAGAATCAATTTTACGTTTAGGGATTTTTTAAAATATTTAACGTTTCAAGTTACTTTAAAGAAACAATTTTAGGCTCACACTTTAAATTAATAAGATATAAATATAATATATAACTTTTAAGACTCATTTCTAAATTTGTAAAAGTCATATTTCATTTTTTACAAATCTTTTAGAAATTAATAGTTAATCCGAAATTGGTCTTTGAAATTCAATTGAAGTAGATCGTGTGCTGTTCAATTTCATAAGCAATTTTACATAACAAATCTTTCATATATTTTAATACTATTTTATCATTAATTCATTTAATAATTAATTATTTATTATTAAAATTCACTAAAGTAAATTTCTACATTAATACATCATATGTGTTAAGCAGACACATGTGATAGATCAATTTATTGCAGTTTTTTTTTTTTGGTGCACGATCTTACTTTATAAAAAATTATAAAATTTTATCTCTGTACAATATATAAAATTATTAGATACAATATGTAATTTAAAAAATAATTCTACAAATAAATTTTATTATTTTTAAAACTGAAAAATGCCAAAATTTATTAATGTAAATTAAAACATGTAAATTATTCTTTAAAAAAATGTGTCATAATAATTATTTAATATAAACAATGTTTCAAAAAAATATTTTTTTTTCACCACTGAAAATATTTATTTTATAGCAATTATAACATTTTTATTAAATCATTCTCTCAAAATGTATAAAAATGTACAGTCGATAAAGTTTTGAAACATTTTTTTGAATTATTTTGTCATTTTTCATTTATAAATTATTATTTGATAATCTGCTAAAAACTGTGACTAATAAATATTATCATATGACCAGTAATATAAATTAGTAGAATATCAATGATACAATATTATATGAGCTACGAACGAATTTGTATTTAATATATAAAATTATTTTATATATGTATGCATATAAGGCTAGTTTCATAGTAACAACTATTGAGTTTATATATTTTCAACCAAATTTAAATGAAAACTGAAATAGTTTGGAGCTCTGTAATACGAACAACAAACGCGTACTTTAAGTCACTAATATCTCGGATTTATAATTGTATACTAACCGAGATGTGCCTTATTTTAACGCGGCTTGTGACGTCAAGTAGGTACGTAGCTTTTATGTAATACATGTATATTTGTGTGTATATAAAATTATTTTTGTACACGTGTTATGCATACATCATTTTTTTTCCACGCTTTAATGTCTAATGTTAAAATTTTTCAAGTTTTAAAATTAAAAGCAAATAATATTCATTTTTTGTTAGTACAAGTTTTACGAATAATTATATTTTTGTGAATTTTTTAAAATTTTTATTCAATCGAAAAATTAATATTATATTTTTAATATATTCTTTCTCTTCCTCAATAATTAAGTACAAAATTTTTTCATAAATATATCATTTTTTTATATTTTTGTACTTAAATATTATCAATTGTAATTGTTTATGCTGTAATAAAAATTATAGTAAAAATCAATTCTGATCCTATTCGATATATAGTAAAATAAAATTTTTATTTTATTTGTAATGTAAAGCAAAATCTAAGTAAAGATTTATATTACGAAAACATATTTTATATACCCCGTTTGCCAATAAATTAACATTTTTCATTGAGGAAAAATCAGACAATGTTAAATAAAACATTGTTTTTAATAAATTGAAAAAATTTACGAATTAGAGTTCTCTATTTGTGTTTCGCGTGAAACAAGTTTGTTTTCATTTAAAGCGGGTGAGGCACCTTTTCAATTTCATACACATTTCATATCAGTATTTTTTATTTATTTGATGCCTTTACATTTTGACTGTTTCTATAATCGTTGTCTTTAATAAACGAGTTCTACGATTTTTTTGTTAAAAAATTGTAGGTCTTTTAGTAAAAGGTGTATGGGTCAGTACAGTGGCTACTCATGACTTATTATATTAATTTTTTCTTTATAAATTTGTTCCTAATTATATTATAAAAACATGTTTAAAACTCATACTAAACATCAAAATATATTTCTACATTTTCTGATAAAGTTATCATATTGCTTTTGAAACATGAGAATTTTATATAAATTTAAAATTTGTTGAATGTTCTTATTTATTTATATTTATTTTTTTAAATTATTGAAAGATAATTATAATTGATTTCGTTATCAGAATAATTATATATTTTATACGACAAAATAAATTGATAATTCAGTAATTTTGTTTCAAATTAATTACTTTAATTATAGCTTAACAATTGCTGATTAATTAATTATTAAATGTACTTAATTTGAGTAAGTTTGTTTGTTGCACTAAATAAATGTACATAAAATATTATTTATATGTAACCGTTAAATTGAATGCTTAAATGTAAATTAGTTTGAAACCAATAAAAAATTTTTATATGTAATTACTTTTATCAATATTTTGCTTGTAGCTTATGTTTATAAAAGAAACTATATTGTCACAAAGAATTTAAAAAAAATATAAAAATGATACAAACTTATAAATAAACTTTATAATGGAATTGGCCAGTTCTTAATTATCACGATTGCATTTATTGATCAAAGTAATTCATGTAATTAAACAATTTTAGTAATATGTCAAGTATTGAATTTAATTAATCTCGAAGGATGAAATAATATTTTTCTGCATTCTTAACAAATTCTTTACTATATTTAACATAATAAGAATATTATTATTATGTATAGACAAATTAAAAATGTAACATTATTTTATAGTTGAAAATATTTGGAGAAATAGCAAAATTTATGATTTGTATAATGATAAAAATGACGGATGATTCAAACAACTTTTATTCTCTTATAAGAATGTGACCCTAAATTTTTTTCGTCCTGAGTGATTACACAAATGAGTTGGGCTTATTTTTATTCGAATATAAAAGGGCTAAAATATAACAGAAGTTGCCTTTCTTGATCTTATTTTCATATAATTATTTTTAAAGGCCTTTGATTTATACATGTTATTATTTTATAAAATGATCTTGTACTTCATAATTAAGTATTTTAATAATTTACCTTAGCAAAATACTTAAAAAAGAATATTTATATTGATTATGATCTTTAAAGTACGTTTGTAAGTATGTTTATCCGGCTCAGTAAAATATACTTTTAAAGTTCAATTTGGAAGCAGATAAAAATATTCAACTGTTTAATTATGAAAACAATGTCATACAATTTCGGTTGTTCATTATAAATGAATTCTTGTTAAGGGTTAATATTTTTCGACAAAAACTACTCAAAAAATCAATACGATTGGAAAAGTCTTAGAATAAGTACCCGATGAATGAATCAAAAAGGCGACTTCTGCTCCAAACGATGCGCTTCCTCTTACGACAGCGCAAGTAACAAATGTCTTTTCAGGTACAGTCCTCTGGCTGGAGACTTGCTAACGAATTCAATGTTGCCCGGCAACGCGATGAACGGCTCCGGTTGGTGCATCTTCGTGTACAATCTCGCGCCTGAAACCGAAGAAAACGTGCTTTGGCAGTTGTTCGGTCCGTTCGGCGCCGTCCAGTCCGTTAAGGTGATTCGCGACCTTCAGACCAATAAGTGCAAGGGCTTCGGTTTTGTCACCATGACCAATTATGAAGAGGCGGTTGTCGCCATCCAAAGCCTCAATGGATACACTCTCGGCAACCGTGTGCTCCAGGTCAGCTTCAAGACGAATAAGAGCAAGGCCGCGTAGGACGAGCAAGGGCCGCTCTACCAGCAGCAGCACGCCGAACATGGCCCAGGCGACGTTGGTGCAGCATCTACATCGGCGGCGCCCTCCGCCACCGCGGCGGTCGTTCAGCAACTCATCGCTAAGCGGGCCGCGGGCGCGGCCGCCCTCCTGCTCACCGCCAAACACCAACAACAACTCCAGCAAATCCAGCAGCTGCAGCTAAACCGGCAGTTTTTAGGGCAGCGCTCCCCGGGTAATCGCGGACCGCACCACTGGCTGCAACAATCCGGTGGTGGACACCAGCCGGCCGGGGGTGTGTCGCGCTGGTTACTTCCGGGCCAAAGAGGCCCACCGATCAAGGGGACTCAAGCCCGCGGAGTCCAACATTCGAAGCTTCCATCAACAAAAGACAAGCCTGTGCCCAAGAAGATTCTCAACAACCAGCAGCATCAGCAGAGCGACAAGGCGTAGCGACAACGAGAGGGCCGCTGCAGCCGAGAGCGCCGCTGAATAAAAGTTTCAGAAATTTATGTGTGAAAGGGAAAGAGAGAGAGAGAGAGAGAGAGAGAGAGAGAGAGAGAGAGTTACAGGTAGAGGAAGAAAAAAGGAAAAAGGCTGGTATCCAATCGACGTGTGCGAGGGGGGAGAGGGTAGTGAAAAACGATACAGTATTTTAAGAAATGACAAAGAAAGAATAAATCGATTTTTTGACGATTTGTGTAGAAGTCAACGTTTGACACTCTGGACATGCCTAACCTATACAAAACTTTGAAAAGGAAAGTCGTGCTATTTAAGCAGTCGTTGGGGGGGGGGAATGGCGCGAGACAGGGCTCGCACAAAGTCGACAGTAGCTTAGAAAGTAATTAATAATTATTAAATCTGGGCGGTGCGTAGCCATATGGCGTCCTGCATACACGTACGTGAAACGAACAAAACGGAAGAGTTAAATAATTTGCGAAT
This sequence comes from Wiebesia pumilae, assembly GCA_018907045.1. Classification (NCBI taxonomy): domain Eukaryota; kingdom Metazoa; phylum Arthropoda; class Insecta; order Hymenoptera; family Agaonidae; genus Wiebesia; species Wiebesia pumilae. The sequence continues at coordinate 3,318,087 of JACCHZ010000105.1, read as the reverse complement.
CTAATAGGAAGTTATGGAAATGAGTGAATAATGATTTAAAAAAATATATAAATAAAAATACAAATATATATATATATATATATATATATATATATATATATATACGTGCACCTATACGTACTCATATATACATACATTTACATACGTATGTATATATATATATGTACGCGCGCGCACACACACACACAAACACACATAAGGTGATTACGCGTGCGCATATGTATGTATGTATATATGTGTATATGTGAATATATATTAATGGAGAGAAGAATGCGAGAATAAAAACGATGATGAAGGACGGAGAAGGACAAAGCACGTATCCTGCAAAAGAATCCTCTTTCACGCTAGTCCTACGTTTAGTCGATCGGAGATACGTCTCTAGTCCATCGTGCAAAGAGGATCGCGGTTATACGACGGTTCGGTCCTTCTTTTTTTTTAAATTTCTTATCTTATGCAAAGTTTGTATAAGTGAATTCCAGGATTTAGAAAAATTAAGTAAACCATGAGATCTTAGATAGAAAGCAAAGAAAAAATTATAAAAGAAATAAGTCGCTATTGAGCGCAAAAAAGTGATTTTGAACTCGAATCGATCTTCGTTTAGTAATGAATTTTTTCTAATAAAATATGAGGATCATTATATCAATTTTCGAACTGCCGTAACGTGGTTCCGTCGGTTTATGAAATAAATTTTATAAATAATAAACGGCAATCCGTGGGCTTCCTTCGACGAATCCACGAAGTCCGGCCGAAGTTATTTAAAATAACTATTATAAAACTTTTTCGAAGATCGATTCGCCCTCTCGCGACGACTATTATATAATTATAATTATTACTACGTTTCTTGAATCAATATGACAATGTGTGCATCGTACATATTATCATCATCATCATCATCATCATCATCATCACTACGATTATTATTATTCTCTTATTTAAATGTACCTTTTGTGTCTAGTCCAGGATGAGTAAGAATAAGAAGAAGAGAGAAAATGAAATTTTAATTACATTGGACATCGATGATAAATGAAATTACAATAAATTTAAAGTGTCCAATTATGATGCGTTACATAAATGATCAATCTCTTTTTCTCGTGGTTATACCGTTTTATTCATTGAACAAATGTAAACATATAAAGCTTTACAAAGTTACATGTACTCTGAATAAAAAAACTCGTTTCGGTATAGTTGATAATCATGGAAGAAAGCTTATCATTATCTATGTATGTCGGCTTCTTTTTTCAAAGCGTAAGGAATTCCACTCCTCTTGTCACATAATCTCATTATAATTATCTATTATTATTGTTCTGTATATTGGTTATTATTATTATTTATATTATTATTATTATTATTATTATTATTATCATTATTATTTTAATATAATTTGTGATCGTGTCTCTCGTGGTGTAGCCTTGTAGTGAGTATAAAACACTAATAATCATTGAATAAAAGGAAGAAAGTCAAGTAAGAAAAAACGGAACGATATAATCATTGAACACGAAAGAGTATTATTGCGCGTATCAAAATTAAAAACTAACAATTCGATCATCGTAGTTGCCGTTGTTAATTAACTATTTTCTACTTCGACCCTTCTTTATCCACTTATGAATAAAAATATAACTAATTTTATACATGTAAACGTATAAAATAAAATATAATTTTAGTCACAGTGCCATGATTTGGCAATAAAAGATAAAAGTAAAAATGAAAAGAAAGATAAAAAAGGTTGAAAGAATATTTAACTAAAAGTTCTTAAATATTGATAACGAACCTATGCTATTTACTACTAATACACTAACTACTACTACTATTTACTACTATTTATTACTACTACTACTGCAATTATTTATTTATTTATTTAATTATTATATAACATAAAATTATGTTTTATTTAAGAATTAAACTGATTTGTGTTTGGTTCTAATGACGTTCGTTTTATTTCTCAATTATTTAAATTTCAATTATTTATTTCCTCATTACCATATCCATCATAATCCGTAATCAACCTTCATCCTTCTTATACTTTGTGTAGTAAATGTACATATATACACCTTACGTTTTCATACATCTCTATCTTTATCAACAGGCAGTCATTTTTATAAATCACTTTTGCTCTAAATGTAATTCATCCCCTTTGCGAGTTTCTTATGAGCATATATATATATATTAATATATATGCGGTCTTTCTCGCTCGCGTGAGAGGATTGACGAGGACAATCTCGTGTTCTGCGTTCCGATTTGCTGATCGCAATCGGAATATTAGGAGTACATAGAAAAGTAAAAACATCGATTCTTCTTCAACCTGTACAAGCGAGTGAAAAAGTATGAAATAGTCAGAGAGATAACGCGCATTAAGTTCCCTTTCTCCAAGATATCGATGAACCAAGACTTGCGTAGTATAGCGCTTTTTTCTGGCTTCGTTGGTACTGCGAATCTTTAATACTATATACGAAGATTGTGGGTCTCTATGTAAAATATAGTTACTGTGTAAATTTGGGTATACTTAATAAGTCTGAAAACATATCGTTTTGAATAGTTTTTAACAGTAACTAATGATTAAAATAAAATCACTAACTTTAACAGCATCTATAAATTAATCGGTACACTCTAGGAAATGGCAATAATATGTTTGTTATTTTTACGGTTAAAGGCAAATTAGTTTTTTCTGCATCAATATTTTCTTTGATTCATAACGAATTTCTATACAAGACGATATGGTATCAAATATTGGTATTCTATTCCGAATGATGCTGAGAGAGTAGTGAAAGATTATTGAAGGGGGTGATTTTGAGAATGTTGCGTAACAAATTCGAAATATGTTTCGCCTTCGATCAACTCCGTCCTTCCCACGTTTGCGGCTCAATATGTGATGATAATCTTTATAGCTAATGCGGTAAAGTAGAGAAAAAAAGATAGCGCATTTACACTACACATTATTAGGCCAAAAAATTTGAACAAGAAGCAGTGAGAAGTATCGAGAAACGCACAACAAGCAAATATGTGAGTGGTTAGATTTTGCCTCCGTCGAAAGTTGAAATCGTGTGAGTCCTGGATCTCGTCGCTACTATTGAGATATAGATAGTGATAATTTTGCGAGCGTATAGATACATACTGTAGTAGATATTTAAAAAATGGCTCCAATGCTAAACAGAAGCCGAAAATGAAAACAAAAAATACGAAAAAAAATTTCGACTGATCTCGTCGCGCTTATCTACATTATACACGTGTGAGCACGCAAACGTTTTGGGGGGAAGAATAAAAAACAATATTTCTATGAATTAAGTAGATACTTTTGTTATGGCACGTGGGCCGAGGAGACAAAACCTGTATCGGCATCGAATTTAGAAAATAAGATTGCCGTCGCAATTTCGACGCTAAAAGTGATTTTAAATGAGTATAAATACCAAAGAAATATTAAAGTGACAAATCTCGACGACTTTGCAGGTTATTCTACTCTCAACGCTGTAAATGAATGATCGAAAGCGAGAAAAAACCAAATGGCGGAAAGCGAGATGAAATATTAGCTTTTGCTGCCAAATCTTTGCGAATCTTTATATATTTATATACGATTCATGGTGATATGGCAGCATGTATTTTAAGCAGATAAATAACATTAAACAATGGAAAGAAAACATTGCTTATTCAGTCGATAAATTTAATATATTATCTTTAGATGTATTTTAATATAATTTACGCGTAATACTCATTGCAGTAAAGACCAATAGATCACGCTTACGAATTACCTTTAAACCATTAATAAATTATTTAGTATATATCGTTTTTAAACATTTTTTCATCGATCTATTTATTGCATTTTATCTGTCGATCATTCATAATATTTATCGCAGCTACAAAAGTTGTCTTAGCTACTTGAACGTCTATTTATTCGTGCGTCATTATTACTTAAATAAACCAATTAGTTAATGACTTATTATATTATATTACAATTATAAATTATAACAATAATCAGTAGTCAGATAGGCTCGGATGAATTTACGAAGTTATTCATTTATAACAAATAGAATATCAGAAGCGGTCCTTCAAAGAGATTAACCTAATAATTCCATCTATTATTACATATGCAAATGATTGTTTTATATAAGAAGCAAATAAAAATAGGAATTATAGAAATGAAAATGTAAATTTGAATGACGTTATTGTCGATTTGTCCGAACTCTGTGGTCGTCTCTACCTATTTATTATTATTGATTGTTGTTAGGATTATTTTACGTCGCATATATTTGATATAACCGCTAAAGAGATATAAAAATAGCATAAAAAAAGAAAAAAAAATTATAAAGAAGTTGACGATACAAGATATAGCGAAGGAAATTATTGATACGCGTGTGAAAAAATTTGAAGAAGATAGTAGATAAACATGAGTGTTTAAATGATATTCGTTTGAGAGACCGACGAAATACTATTTTACATGTACAGAAATTATCAGTTTTTCATTGATAAAGAATTTCATTGCTTTAATTGTAAATGGTAACGAATTGAAAAAATCATTGCTTTCAGAGTAAAACATAAGTTACTTTTTTCGGATTATTAAGATTATTTGGATTTCTTAAACGAATGATTATTTATTAGTTGAATACGCAGTCGTAATATTCAGTGGTGCTCTTGAAAACAAAATATATTAATAAAATAGGTGGAAATTATAAAAAAATTTTCAACAAGACAATTATAAGAGAAAAATCGTACATTATACATATTTAGAAAATGACGAAATAGTAGAACAAACGACTAGGAAACGCCAAAGAATGATATAGGTTGATTCGGGTAGGCAACAACAGTTTAGTAGCTCTAGTTTATCGTAGGCCTAAATAAATGAAGTATTTATGTACTATCTATTTATTAATCGAATTGTCGAGAAAGTTGAAGATGGAATTTGTCAAAGAGGAACGTGAAAGAAAGGTACAAACTGAGTGAAAATGTAACACTGAGAAATAAAAGTGCGAATGTGTGAGCGAAAGAAAGAGCGAAGGGAGCACAACAGCGTATTAGAAAAAAAAAACAAGAAAGAGAAAATAAAATAAAATAAGAGTTAAAATCGAGATACGATATAAACTAGATGGGATAAGTTACAACGATCAACTAAAAACCGAGAATATACTTAATATGCAATCTTTGACTAAGGGAACGAAAAACTATGTAAAACAAAGCAAAACAAGTCGGAAAAGAATCAGACTGATTAAAAATGCGGAAAGAATCATTCCTTAAAGTGTAAAGACTAAAAGACAGAATCAGGATTACAGAATCTATCTACCGCAGATTCGAGAGAAAGAATAACGAATCGGTCAGATGATGCAAAGCGAATATAAAATAGTGAAGAACGAGATAAAGGGGAATTGAAGGCAACAAACGAGAGAAAAGACGCAAAGATAATCTATAATCTTCTGTACATGTTTTAATTATATTCTAATGATTACTTATTATACTTATAATAACGCGCTATGGATTAATAATTGAATTTAACTTAATTAAATTGATATATATGAAAAAGTATACCTAAATGAGCAAAAACATTGTAGCTAGTCTGTCAGTGGGTGTATAAATATTAAATTACAATATTCGTAGATAATACAAAAAATGAGGAACTTTATACGAAACTTGAAGTTAAAATGAAAAACTAAAATAAAAAAATATGTAAAAGGGAAAAAAGAAACGCGAGATAATTCTCGAAGTGAAGAAATAAGGACAAAATAAACCAGAAACACGTACACACATACGACACACGAGAAAATAAGAAAGTGAATAAGAAATGGTAATACAATAAAAGAGTTAAGAGGAATGCAGAATTCGAAGGGAGTTTGTAAACCGTAGGTAAAATTATTAAACAAAAGTGTATAAATATTTTAACGCATACGCTTTAACACCGCGAATAGGATTTGAACGGAGAAGTCATGGGTAAGAAACTTAAAGCTTTCAATTTTTTTGGAGCAGAATTAACGTCTATAAAGATTTTATAAAAAGTTTTACAAAATAGGATTGTTAAATAAAATCTATAAAAGCTTATGGAAAGTAAATGAAAATAAATCAAGTATAAGCAAATAAAATTGTTGAAAATCAAGTGTTTATTGCAATAATAGCAGAATTTCTCAAAGTTAAAAAGAGTCTAAGAAAAAGAAGCAGTTAAAAATGTCTCAAATATAAAGAAAATTTACACAGAATGAAGAAAGAGTAAAAGATGAAATAGCTTTATTAATAATCATTATAAAAGAAATAATCGTTTTTGCTCCAAAAAGAATTCGCAAGCTACGTCAGAGAAAATGACTGGAAAAAAACTGTGACAATGGATATTCGTAAAGATACATTTTGCGAACAAATTCGTGAGATAGAGAGAAAGTGAAGGCAAAAAATAAAGGAACCAGCACTCTACTGACTACGGCGTTTTACATCGTTGGAGACGAGATAAGACTTCCTTGCCGGCGCGTTATTTTTAAATGAAAAATTTTACTGACCGCGACGTGAGATAAAAAGCGGCCAACGCAGATACAATAATCGTAGGAAAGCCACAATCGTATTATCGGTACTTCGAAACATTCCGTAATGGTAGTGCATATTACGAATTATTCAGCCAGAAAACATAATTTTTCTCTATTGACTTGTAGGAGCGCAAGATATTGTTACGAAGAATAGAGGAACGAGAGGAGTTTGCGTACTGTGATTCATAAAAAATTTTTATGACGGATTTTCGCGTTGTCGGTACAATTTTAAAAGGTCATTCAAAGATTCGCGTAAGAACTTCGATTAAGTATAACAGTAAATTTTACACAAGGCGACATTTGTGTGTACAATAATGTATCGATTGTAAACATCGAAAATATATTAAAGCATCGCTGAGCAATGGGCAGTTGTAGCTATTGTAATACTTAAAGGAACAATTTAAAGGGAAATTGTATAGAAAACTACATAAAACGTGAAATCAAAAAGTAAGCGAATTTATAAATCTCGTATATTGTAAATACACTATAAATTTAAGATTCGACATTTTTAACTGAACCAATAAAATACAATGTATTCACGTAAATTCGATATTTTATACAAAATAAATAAATGGAAGTACGAAGTAAAGAAAACATTTAGATGGAATTCACTCGCAGTCAAATCGTTCCTCAGACAAATTCTCGTATACACGCAGTTCTTGCACTTCTTTGCAAGAATAAATCAAAGAAAATAAAAGTCCCTCGAACAATCTTGAATAGCACTTAATGCTATTGTGAAAAGATGCGTCGATGGACAAAAAAATAGAGGCATAGCTAAGAAGAGATCCAAGGGTTCTGCGAGTCAGTGCAATACATATGGCTTTATACGCTCTATGAGCGACACGAAAATTTTCGTTTTTATTATATACATGTAAAATTCAAACTTTAACATAATAATCGAATGCTTAACAAACTCTTTACAGTCTAAACGCTAATATCGAAACCGAGTAAAACACGATTTTGGATGAGATTGTGTTCATGCACCATCAAATCTAACGCGAACTCAATTTCGCCAATATCTCTAAGGGATATTTCACTAAATTTGTGACTCAAGTGACTATAAGTGTTTTCCAATGATGTAGTAACCAATTATCCTTATTCTGAATAACTTTGATTTATCGGTTGCTATTAATAATTGGTACTACAAAAATTAACAGTAATTTTATCTCTTAACATTGCATCCACCCACCTCCCACAAAGTCGAAATAAAATGAGCTTTCGAATCATCGAATTTTATCGACCATTTAAAGCAATACTAAAATCAAGCGATATCCTATAAAAACACATTGGGTACGTAAAATAAGGGGAAAAAATTACGAGAAAAACAGTTTGTGAAAAATACAAACATTACTTGTTGCTTAGCTCCGGTGATACAGTAGAAAAAGCTCTTCCGTATCTGAAAAGATGTGAGAAACCAAAACTGACCGTGTGATACCGCCAGATCTCATTCGAAGAAACCTCGCGACGTGCATATAGAAAAATTGTAATCCTCGTAGTATTTAAAAAAGCAAAGGAATAAGAGAGGGAGAGGGGGGAGAGAGAGAAAGAGAAAGTAAAGAAATGAGGAAGAACATTAAAAAGAATTATTAAAACTCCAGATTATTAAACATTCCAAAACACGTACGATGGAACTGAAAGATCGAAGAACAATGAATTCGGAAGATTTACATTGACGAATAAAAATAATTGAGTAAATAAAAAAAGCATAATACACAATATACTAGATGCGCGGATAATAGATAGTCATGTATTTTGCGACGGGTTTTAAAAAGTAAAAACGTAAATTAAGAGATAAAAGAAAAAATTAAGGAACACTTACACACACACCGTATAGCGAACGATAATATGCGACGATATTGCATACCTTCGCGGACGTTTTGCCATATATAATTATTCCTTTAATTAGGAGAATTGACAATCCACGTGGATCTGCAAGATTCGTTCAAACTTTCGCAAAAGAGAGAAAAAATTCGCACCTTACTCCATAGGTCGATAAAGAGCTTCCAATTATTGGGCTTTCCCTCGCAAATTTGTGAAATTTGAAATTCGCGCGCGTGCGCCTTCGCGCTCAAACGCACACAGGATCATCGTACCCGATATGTCCACTTGCGCGGGCTTGTGGACTTCGTGAAATAGCACAAACTTACCATTTAAAGATTAATGTAACGATATTATAAGAATATAGGCTCTTAATGAAGAAGAAACTTTGGTGCTTTCTGGTGACGACGCCTATACGGACACACGCTCATGTTTAAGTCCGATGTGCACGCCAACATAGTATGCGAAATAACTTTAAGATTTTATCAAATAAAATCGAATGTCTCGCCTGCATTGCAAGTTAACGGATTTTCGGATTTTTTCCCGTGTATCGTAAAAAGAATCCGATATTCGTTCCGTCACCAGAAATCATGGAAACGCGTGCGAATTCGGGGGAAGAAGTAAGAAGAAATTTTTTTTTGGGAAAGCGATCGGGATTTGGATCAACGCGGAACCTCAACAAATATAAAGTAAGCGACTGCAACGATGTCTATATATAACTATGAAAGAAATATATATATACATTACTTTGAAAGGTGCGAATACTGCTAAGAGTTATCGGTGATAAAAAAAGAATGAAAAAATATATTTCACTAATTATCGTTCGCTAACCACGAAAGAGAGCAACACAGTAAGTGTATGAGCTAGTAGCAATGGGAGTGAAAGTAAACGTGAAATTATGCGATTACATGCGATCAAAAATGAAATGCGATCAAAAAATGAAATGCGAGACTGATAATGAGAGAATGAGTGAGAGAAACTGAGAAAGAGAGAGAGAGAGCACACGTACGTTGACACCGCGACTCACATCTAGTGGCAGTCGGGGTCTTCCTTCACATTGATATTACTTAATACGTATTATACATACACTAAAGACGAGTAAAGACGAAAAAGCGAACAAAAAATTAAAGTAACTGCGTAGGGAAAAGAATAAGAAAAACATCTACACATAAGTACACGTAAACACATTGACACTGCAACGTAGGCGTGGATGCGATTATTTGCGATATGCTGATTTGACGATTGGCTGTGCACTGGGGAAAACTTGTCAAATCGAATTGAACGAGAATTCGCGAGTCTATATTATATATAACATGCAAGATAACATTTTTTCCCAATGTGTACTGTAGAAGAGACTTAAGAAAAATATAATCAAAGGATGTACGAACAATTTTCGTTTGTTCGATAGTACAATGTGACAATTACTGATGTACGAATTTGCTAAAAAATGTTATCTGTGATAAGTGAAAAAAAAAATTGTTGACGCAGCCTATTTAAATTAGCAATTGCTTTGCTAGAATACAGTCGACATGTCTATATGAATTCGTTAATAAAAATCATTCTTTATTGGCATTAAATGGAATTAATAAAGAACATTCTTGCCTTTTGTAAGGTATACAGATGTTGCATTCGGTTCGATTTGAAAAATTTTTGTTTCAGTGTATAAACAAAGTAAGGATAGGTGATTTCGCGCTAATCAAATAAAAAATTGAAAGAAAACTGAAATATAAGGAATGTAAACGTAAACCGTTCCGAGGACTTTGAAATAAATTTGCACCGGCGAATGTGTGCAAGAGAGTATACGTATGAGCGTGAGAGAGAGAGAGAGAGAGAGAAAGAGAGAGAGAGACTTTATTTCTAAAGTAAACTTTTAAAGAATGTGAGAAAGAGAGCGAAAGAGAAAGAACGTACTTACGACACATTCTACAATACATGAATACATGAAAAAAACCGCCATGTCACATTGTTGATATAAATTGCAATCCACTATTATTACTATTTACGATATAATTATTATCTTGCATTGTCTAGTCATATGTTATTATTGTATAACTAATGATATTAATTATTAATTAACCTGTACTACCTAGTCGCATTATGTGTTGCATAAATCTATGAAAAAAAATTCAAAAAAGCAAAAAAGGAGAAATATGGAGTATACTTGTACGTGATCGGAAGAGATAGCGAAAATGATAAACAAATGCGTATCAGAAAGTAGTAAGTGAAAAGAAGAAGTAGAGGCTGATTGAAAGGTAATACGCATATTGAAGAGAGAATGGAAATTGAGAATTTATGCATGTATGTTATGGTAGAGACGAATGGAGAACACGGGGGGTGGGAGGAAAAAGTAAATAAAACTAACGTAAAAGCATAAGGAGGATCCTGTCGTTGGAAAAATGAAAAGTTGAGCAAATGCGATATCAGAAAAAAAATAAATAAAAAGAAAAAGACGTATAAGAAGCTGAAAAGAGCGCGTTGTCGATTTTTATTGGCATATTTTTATTGAAAAATTGAAATTTTTATAAAAAGACGTTTGCTAAGCTTGGAAAAAGCCTGAAGGTTGCGAGATGTTTGCACATACTTCACGAATATTATTAAATATTGTTGAAGCGTCGATCGATTTGTTAGTGGATGTATTAGAAATTCGAATTCGAAAAGTAATCGTAAGAAACCATAAATCGACTGCGCGTACTCACAGTGGATTATATTTGAACATTGAATCATGTTGACAAACGTAGTTGAAAACTAAAAGAAAAAGGAAAACAGTTACGATTAAGATCATTAGTGCAAACTCGCGAATAAACGAGGTTATTAACAAGAAAAAGAAAAAGCATAAGAGCAAGAATGAACAAAAAAAAGAAACGATTGAAAGAAGTATTAAATATTTACGAGGGTCATAGAGAAGAGGGAATCTTTCTTATCGTACTTTGAATGGGATTATAGTCGAGAAAAAGGAAAGCGTTTCCTTTTTCCCTAAAAGAAAGCAAGAAAGAAAATAAGCATTGAAAGCTATATATGACGGCGCGTGCGAAAAAAAGAATGAGAGAGAGAGAGAGAGAGAGAAAAGAAGAGAGAAGTATATCCAAATTAATGGTCCATTTTGAATTTCCCGCCTCACTCCAAAGCGAAAAATTCAATCCCCTTTCAGCCGACCAACTCTTAGAATCGGATGTCAACCATGCAAAGCCCTTTTCCTCCCACCCTCCCGCCGCCCGTGGAGAGCTTGAGGGCCCTATATTGCAATATTTGTACTTTTCCATGTTGAAACCTCGATATACAATAAATTATATTAAGAAACTTTAAGTGATAAATTTCTTTTTATTCATTCTTGACATATTAAAATAATATTTTTCTTTATTTTTTTCCGCATTTTAATTACTTCATTTGTTTGAAATTGTCTTTTTTTACATTGTATTCTTGAAAAAATTGTTTAATAAGTGTAGTTGATTATACATTAATAAAACTGAAATAAAATGTCTCAAAAATATTCACTCTTTCCATTTTATGTTAAATAATTAATTAATTTAAGTTTATTTTATTTAAAGATACATTTTCGAGGTTCAAGTTATTTCATTTTCATAATTTAAATATTAACGGATGATCTTTGTAACTACTAATAATAAACATAATGTACAAATGACGTGTTGAAATACTCTAAATTTTTATAATAAATTTAAAATTACTCAAAAAATAATATCACATTATTATGATATTTATACAAAATTTTAGTTTTATGTAACATTAATACCGGTTGTTGAATTTTATATAATATCAAAAACAAAAATCAAATTACAAGTTACCTTTTATAAATTTAATTATTGATCCAAGGTTTTTTGTAGATGAATATTATTATACACGTAAAATGTTTAAATAAATAGAATAAAATAAGTGTAAATATACATTATAAAATTGTGCTCGTTCAAGCTATGAATCGGTACAAGCTATGAAAAAATACAGCAAAAAAAATTTCATAATTACGCAAAATCTTTTTTATATGTATATTTTCTTGATTCTTAAGAAATCTAAGTTTTTGTATAAGTCGTTTCGAAAATGTGATTCTCGCGAAAAGTATCAGTGCAGTTATGTTTCATATTGAAGATATAAATAAATGTTTAGATTTTATGTAAAATAATCACAGTTTGGAACATAATCACATAATTGTGATTGATTGAAATGCGATATTATTGAAACAATAATCACATAAAGAAACATAATGCATATGCAGCTGCAACTAGAAGTTAACCCAAGAATAAGATAAACACTGCTCACGTTAAGCCAAGAAGAGATGACAGAAAAATAAACGAATTCTGGAAGAATCAATTATAGAGAAATGGAAGCCGACTAAAGCATTGAAATTTTAAACAACTGGGTTTATTTATTTATACGAAAGTCGGAAGTAAAATAAAAGTAAAATAGAGTGTAAGCAATTGATAATCAGTTAGTGCACCGCTATTGCGTCCCATCAAACGAGTCTAGTTGAGTTGATTAAAGTCAACTAAGAAGTAAGTAGTAAAGGAGTCAGTAAAGGAGTGGTAGACAAATAAATTACTCTTAATTACTTAAAAGTAGTAAATTTTGTTTAGTTTGAAACTGTCGATTTAAATCATTTGCAGAGATGTCAGTCAACAATAGTCACTATGGAAGAGTAAGAGGAATCATTGGAAATAGTCTACAAGAAGTCTAAGGAAGCATATAGTCGAAACCCACTAAGGACTCGAAGCCGTATATCGAAAGAAATAGATCAGTCGAAATTGATCGGCAAATTGAAATAAGCATATCATTTCCAGGTGGCAAAGCTGATAAAAGGTACCACATTCAGTACAACAATAAAGCCGCACGAATCGCAGGCGAACTATCTTCCTGTATGATTATTCCCTTAAATAAACATGTGTTTTGACCCACTAATCAAGCGTATAATTATTCCACGGTCTTCGGGTGTGAAGCGAGACCGACTTCATTACTCCGTGAGGTAAATTCGGTACTATCATATTACCAGTCGTATACATATGAAAAACACTGTAAAAGATTTTCATGAACATGTAATCGTACTTCAAAAAGTCACATTATAATTGGCTCTTTTAATTTTTTTTTCAATAAAGTCATTTTTATTTAACCTTGTTTTCATTTCCGAAATATTCTTTTGTACAGGATTAATTTTCGGTACAAGGCACTTTCAAGTTGGTGCACACACACACACACACACACACACACACACACACACACACACCCACACACACACACACATTCATATTAACAATATATTTTAAAAACTAAACTGACAAAGTGTCTGAAAACTAAAAAATTGACTCAGACATTGTAAATTTTATAATTTGCAGTAACAACCTCTTTATTATGAATGAATTGATTGATCAAAGAAAATAATGATTAGAAATGAAATTGTAAAAATATAAGCAAACAAAAGATTTTATCGGTGAAAAAATTGAATGATATATTAATCATACATTATGATTTTGTTATAAGGTGAAGCAGTTTTTTAAAGAAAATATTAAGGAAATATCTTATACCGTGTAACATCATAGATGTAGCTCAATGGATGGCCACGATTATCAGTAACCTATCAAATAACAGTGTTTTAGCTCGAGTTATACGCTTACTTTGTTTATGTAAGTTTATAACAAGTCATTATCTACGGAAGTTTTGAGGGCCTTTAAGTCGATGTACAAATATCTAGATTAGTTATTATTGATATTATTGAAAGAAAATTTTTTTTGGTTTTTTCACTCGAAATAATAAAAGTTTTAATTAACAAATTTGAAAAATTATCTCGAAAATCAAATGGTGATGAATGTTAAAGTACTACTTAATTACTTCCTTACAACGTTGATTGTTTTTAATAAAATACTTAATAAAAGCATTTAGATAATTTTAAAGATACTTCAAATTATCACAATAAGTGACTCAACTATATTCAGAAAGGGACGAGGTGGTATGAATCAGCATTTCAGAACACTTGCAATGTAAGAGCACTTCATCTACGAACTCGATTTTTTTAAATCTGTAACCAACATAAGAGTTTATTCTCTTTAGATACGCAATGACAAAACGATACAGCTTAAATCATTTCATGTTACTTAAATGTAGAATTGAATTGGAAAACTACTATACAAAATTAATTCAAATTTTAGATATTTATGTTTTATGTAAAATTTTCAATTGAGGTATTTCGAACCCTTTCTCTCCTACAATTAGTATATGGTCATCATAAAATAAGCATTAAAATATAAAATATATTATGCCAAAATCTTATTGATATCTCAAGAAATAATTATATTTACACAAAATTAAATAAAACTTAAAGAAAAAAACACTTTTCATTAAGTCTTTTATATTTTATTAAATAAAAATCTTAAAATTATATACATGTTTTAATCTTACATTAATAAATTAAAGTTAATTACATATCATTAAACAAATTTCTTTTTAACAGAAAAACTATAATATATTTATTAATCTAATGGAACATTAGAAGTGAGCATTAGAAAGTGTTCTCATTAATACAGTAATGAGCAATTTAATGATATAATATTTTTTAAAAACCAGTTTGTAGAAATTAAATTTTATTTTAAAGGAATTTTGTATAAAAGAAATTTTTGTTAAAAAAGCGGCATTGAATATTTAATTTGCTATTTATTTTCGTTTTTTTGGGGCAAATTCTAAGCCTTTTATATGATTTTTATGAATATGATACTTTTCTGAAAAACAATTTTTTATACAATCAATTATTATTTTTGAGCACATACAAAAATATAAATATATATTAAAAACTTATTTTGATAGAGATTTCTGTATTATGCTTATTTGTAAGTATAGCTTTTCTAAATTTAAGATATTCTATAATAAACACATGTAAAATATTATGGTATTTTGCATCACGGTTTAATAACAAAAGATATTGTTAAGAATAACAAAATTGTGGAATGTAAATAAAATAGTTAAGTCCATATATGGTAATACAATATTTGTCCTTTAAACATATGTTAAAAGCATATTTATTTAATTATTAATAATATTAGAATAAAAAATAATATAAAATAGCAGAAATCTAAATCCATAAATCGTATTCTTTTTATAGAAGAATATTACCTGTTAATAGTTTATATACATATAAAACTTGATTTCCTTGGACTAATACACTTGGTGTTCTTTTTCCAGGTACATCAGTTATTGTAGAACTTGCACCTATAATTTGACATTCTTTACTAAAATCTTCAAGCTTAATACCAAAAGTTTGCAAATTGTTAATTAATGTAACCTAGAATTAAAAGATTTGTATAAAAACATTTGAAGACATTTTAGAAGACACAAAAATAAGAAATAAATATTGTGCCTTTTTACAGTATGATCGAGTAACAACAGTAATATCAATAGGTTCCAATTTTCCACTATGAAGTATTGTATTTCCCGCTACTGTGATTTCATACGTATGTGTCATTTTTCCAATAAATTTATTGATACCATCTTCCATTGTTATACACTCTTGACTGTCTTTTGTACGTAAAATATCAGCAAGTTGTGGATTGATTTTTAGTGATCTACAATAAAAAAATACAATAAGAAAATAATACTTATTATTATAAAGAAAAATTAACTTACTTTCCAGTTTGTAAATTCTCAGATTTAACATATTCAGTAAAACACTTTCGAATTTCTGCCCTCTTTACAATGTCACCTTTTCTGCAATTAGTGTAAATATACACTTACCTCTTTTTGTAACTTATTCTTTGGAAATAATTGTTTAAATAAATTTTGTAATAATAATTTAATTACTTACTCATATCCAAATTTAGAGAGAATAGGTACTACAGGAGTAGTTACTCTAAAACATTCAGATATCACTGGGGCATTTGAAATTTTGGGTTCTTTAGTAATAGGCTCTTCCATTACAATAAAATGTTCTAACAATGGATGATCATACTAAAAGAAAGTAAGGTAAGTTAATAAATAAAACTTTAGAACAATTTTATATGTTTATTAAAACACTAAGTGCATACTTTAACAGAAAGTAAGCTTTCAACACCCTTCAAAATCTTAGTTTCTATAACACCTTGTTCCTTCATACTAGCTAAAAATATTGACAATTTTTTGTAAGAAGATTTTTTCACATCAACAGTTCTTTCTATTGGACATACACTAATAACATGATTTTTAAAAAATGTTGATGTGATCATAGGTAAATCCTCCTTTTTTAAACTAGTTTTACAAGCTTTTAAAAAACAATACTCTAATAGTTTATCCATCTTTTGTACTTGATTAAGTATTTCTTCTTTGATATTTTCATTAATTAATTCTGATGACGTAGAACTAGATTCAATGTCATTTTTAGTAATTTCGTTGTCTCTTTCATTATTTTCTTTTTTCATTATTTTTAGCTTATTAATATCTTCAGATATTTCATCAATTTCATTATCAATAAATTTCTGTAAATCAACTGTACTTTCTTCATAAGATTCATCTTTACATTTACTCCTTGAAAATATAGGTGGTCCTAACATTGGCCTATCTAATGGTTTATCAATGTTATAAAGAAAATCACCTATTACATGCAAAATATCTACACATTTCCCTAAACCAGCTGACATATACATATCTTCACTAGAGCGAGCTGTAAGACCAATTGCTATTGGAGCCTGATCAAATAAAAATTAATTTAACAATAAATTAAAAAATTACTTTTAGTAAAAGTAATAAAATGATTACCATATTATCATCGGTAATTATGGATACTGCAATACCCTTTTGTAATTTACCATAAGAATGAAAATTTGGAGGCTCATCAGTGACCACTCCAGGTAACATTAAATTAGCACCACTGGTTAATTTAGAAACAACATGAGGTCTAATTATAAAAGTATAAAGTAAATTTGGATGATACCATAATGTAAATAAAGTTGGAAACAATTCTGGTTGTGAATTGAATTGGAAAAATAATGGAACTTCGGTACAATAAACTTTTCCCATTTGTCCATTATAAGTAATTATTTTCAAAACACTCACTTTTTCTTTTTTTGGAATAAGATTTTGAATTTCTTCATATTTCAATAAAGGAAAACTTTGTCCTATTTCATTACATAGTTTTTTTCTGCACAAATACAATAGACTATTAATGTAAAATTAACCTAACACAATTTATGAATAAATTTAATTAATTAGTTGAATTTTAATTAATATAACACAAATATTTGTAATTATGTTTTATGAATAAAGAAATTTAATTATAATTTTGTTATTTATGATTACCTCTCTGTTCCTTTCAGTTGATTATTTGATTTGACTTTAAAAGGTTTTGTGAACATCTTGTTATTAAATATTATGATTGAAAAATACAAGTTTAATAATACATAATTCAATAAGAAATAAATTGTACAATAAGCAATATCTGTTTTTAGTGAATTTTACTACTTCTTTTCACTAACTGTATAAAATTTAACTGATTAAAAACTATAGCTGTATCTCCCCACTATTTGTATAACATAAAAAACAAAAATTGAAGGTTAGTTTCTCACTTTGTAAATACGCCAAAGTCTTTACTTAATTCACTTAATCAACTTCCAGAACATTTATTTGTATTCGCATAAACATAATTTCCTATGATGATAATTTATAAAATGGAAGATTAGAAAATGGCCACATTTAGACTTTAAAAATTAAAAGTTATACATATGTTATTCAAATCAATTTTACTTAAATTTGACAATAGTTATTCATAACAAAAATGTTAATTAAATAATTGCTTAATTCCTATCTAATTTTGTTACTAATAAAGAATGATGTACAGTACGAAATAAAAGCTCATTTACCGTATAAAATAAAAAATGTCAACAATATACATAACTTTTTATATGAATTAATTAAAATATAAAATCTTAATTGCATAAATAGAAAAACGATAATAATATATTGAAAAAAAAAAATATTTCAATCAAAGGATAACTTTGAATTTTGAATTTCAATGGATAAAAATATTTTGCGCGACTTAATGAACAGTAAATAACAATCGAGTTTACAATCTATACATGTACAAGCGATTTGGGTGATGAATTGCATCATCATTCCAACACTGACATTAAAAGCGGCTTCCAATAGATTACTTCACGGTAAGTTTTATTCATGTTAAATGTATTGTTAATGTATTAGAAAATAAATATAAAAAATGTATAATTTTCGAAAAAAAATTTAATTATTTTAAATATAGTAGTAAACTAACCTCCAAACAAAATTATAAAGGTTATGAAACGAGTGAAATGTTTTAAACTTCATAATATTTATCATGATATGATACATGTCATATTAATGATATACGTATCATTAATATTGTAGTTTAGCCTTATTAATAAAATTATTGT
The DNA here is from genome assembly GCA_018907045.1 of Wiebesia pumilae. Taxonomy (NCBI): domain Eukaryota; kingdom Metazoa; phylum Arthropoda; class Insecta; order Hymenoptera; family Agaonidae; genus Wiebesia; species Wiebesia pumilae. Next base: position 3,299,420 of record JACCHZ010000105.1, on the reverse strand, counting down.
CTTATTTATAGATTTAGCAAGTCCTCTAGATAACCTGTACAATGGGTGTTCAAGGAAAAAATGTAGAGGCTATGGAAGTTGAAATTTCAAACCCTGAAGCTACCAATAGTGAAGGTGATATTGGTGATAAAAAAGATGTGGATCTTATAACAATTCACGAACTTCGAGAACATACAAGACAGATTGAAAAAGCTGTTCAGAATAAAGAGCCAAGATTTATTCTAAGAGCTTTAAGAGCTTTACCTAACACAAGACGTAAACTGAATCCGATTGTGCTTCGTGGTATTATTGGTGGATTTTATACAAAATCAACATCAGAAAAAGAAGCTCTTTTAATGTGGGTTGAAGAACCGATGGATATGGAAGGTACTCAAGCAGCTATTCAAAGGTTTAGAAGTTCTGCTGCTCCTCTATTACCAGAAATTGATGCATATATTCATTTACTTGTTCTTGTAAGATTAATTGATACTAAAAAATACCACGAGTCAGTGCAATGTTCTGAAGCTCTCATTCAAAAAATTATAGCTCAAAATAGACGAACTATTGACTTGATTGCTGCTAAATGCTATTTTTATCATTCAAGAGCTTATGAATTAACAAATAAGTTATATAAAATTCGTGGCTTCCTTCATCTCAGATTACGCACTGCAACACTTCGAAATGATTTTGAAGGTCAAGCTGTTCTTATTAATTGCTTGCTTAGAAATTATTTACACTATAATCTTTATGATCAAGCAGATAAATTAGTTCTAAAATCAACTTTTCCAGAGACTGCTAGTAATAATGAATGGGCACGATTTTTATATTACCTTGGTAGAATTAAATCTGCAAGATTAGAATATTCTGCTGCACATAAGTATTTAGTGCAGGCCATGCGAAAAGCACCACAAACAACAGCAGTTGGATTTAGACAAACAGTTCAGAAACTTGCAGTAACTGTAGAACTTTTGCTGGGTGATATACCAGAAAGACAAATTTTTAGACAAGCAGCTCTAAGAAGAGCTCTTGCTCCATATTTTCAACTCACGCAGGCTGTGAGACTAGGAAATCTACAACGCTTCGGAGAAGTTCTAGAAAATTTTGGACCGCAGTTCAGATCAGATCACACCTTTACATTAATTTTGAGATTAAGACATAATGTTATTAAAACTGCTATTCGTTCAATTGGTCTTTCTTACTCTCGTATTTCTCCTTCAGATATTGCTCGAAAATTAGGACTAGATTCAGGAGTAGATGCTGAATTTATTGTTGCTAAAGGAATTCGCGATGGTGTTATAGAAGCTACACTTGATCCAGAGAATGGATATATGAGAAGCAAGGAAACAACTGATATTTATTGTACACGAGAACCACTGCTTGCTTTTCACCAGAGAATAACATTTTGTTTAGATTTGCATAATCAAAGTGTTAAAGCTATGAGATACCCTCCAAAATCTTATGGTAAAGATCTTGAATCAGCTGAAGAACGTAGGGAAAGGGAGCAACAAGATTTAGAATTAGCAAAAGAAATGGCTGAAGAAGACGATGATGGATACCCTTAATTAAAAACTCTACTAGCTGTCAAACTTCACTTTATTAATAAATTTTATTGTTTACTTTTTTTCTGTAACTATTGTATACTAATATATTTGAGAATTTTTTAAAGTTCACCAAATAAAATTTTAAATACAACTTGTCAATAAAAATTATTTTATGTAGTTTATTAATTTTTTTTATTTTAATTAAATACAAATACTTATTGAGATGGTATCTTAATAATATAATCAATAAAATTATTTTTTTAAGATAAATTTTTATTCTACAAAATTTCTATTTGTAAATAAATTAATTTATGTAAGCAGAAAACCAATACAATCTAATTTTTTTGCATGTAAATTTAAAGTTAGTTTTTATAATAAAAATATGTTTAATATAACGTAAACAGATAACCCTAAGAATTTTTGTATATTTTAGTTTAAATTAGTATTTGTTTAATTAAAATACTTTAGCTTACTTTAGTTTAAATATTTGGTACTTATGTTTTTAAATTAATGTTTCTCTAATACCTAACAGCTTTTTAAAACTTTTTAGTAATTTTTGGTCTCTTGTAAAATTTAATATCCAATTTTAATTAAGCATTGAAAAGAATTTCATTGAATGTTTTCCCGTAAATATTGTAAAGTGATTATATTTACCTATTGCTTCTCATAATGGTTCTGTTTATGACGTCATTATAATCGATGTACTAAATCACATACGATTTATTTAAAATTTTACATCTGTATTCATTTCTGCAGTTTATGTGCTGTTGCTTTGGGAACAATTCCAGCAACGTCAACTTCGGCTAACATTGTGATATTTATATAGTAAAGTTACAACTTACGTGAAGTTAGATAAAAATATCATTTAAAATGTCAGCATTAAAGTTAAGTTTAAAAAAAATAAAATGGTCTTTAGATTTTTCCCATAAGTAGGTATTACGATTATTTCAATATTATATAATTCTAACAAAAAATCATAACCTTAATATAATGCATTAGATATGTTTGAGTTATATTCGTCGTCAGCAAATTTAAACATAATTAATTAATTAATTATTTTGAATGATTTTTGTTTAAGAAGTAAACAAGAAAGAACATCAGAACTAGCATCACCACCAGGTTATACACATGGAGTTGCCCTTGTTCATAGTACTGATCATTCCAGAGAATCCAATTCAAATCATTTAATAATTAAAAAGTCATGGGATTTGGCTCTTGGTCCATTAAAACAAGTGCCAATGAATCTTTTTATTATGTACATGGCTGGAAATTCTATATCTATATTCCCAATTATGATGGTAGGCATGTTAATTATTAGGCCAGTCAAAGCTCTATTTACACTTCAACAAAGTAAGTCATTGCATCTTTATTGTGTATTATATTAATAAATTGATTTTTATTTTATTTAAAATAGAAAATTAATCAAATTATTTTAAATATTTTGTTTTAAAATTTTACACATTTTTGTATAAAGGACAAAAACTTATTATAAGTAATAATATGACTTTATTACAGCCTTCAAGGTAATAGAAGGAACACATGCATTTGGTCAAAAATTTGTATTCTTCCTAGGTCAAGTAGTTAATATACTATTGGCACTTTATAAATGCCAATCAATGGGTCTTTTACCAACTCATGCATCTGATTGGCTTGCATTTGTGGAACCTCAAACAAGAATTGAATATTCTGGTGGTGGTTTTGTATGCATATAATCGATAAATAATGGCAGAATAAAAATTGTGATAATATAATTAATTAGTTTTCAGATTGTATTTCAAATTATCTTTATATACACGAAGTCAATTTTAATAGATTGAGTAAATAATTATAAACACTTGCACATATGGTATATATACAACAATACCATAAATCATTCATGTATATACATTAAATTTACATTTTATAAACCAAATTAAGTTACTTTTTTTTGTATTCTTCAGCAAATTTTTTTATTTGGGTAATTATCTTGGAAGGTTCATCAACACGAGGTATCTAAAATTATTTCTTTTTTAATAAATTGTTTGTTAATTTATAAATTTCATTCAACTTTACCTCATAATTTTGACTTAAATAAATTCCGGCGTAAATGCCAATTCCAAAAGTAAACTGAAATAAAATGAATACAATAAAAGAAATATATTTATTAAGCAACACGTAACCTTATTGTAACATACCAGAAATTTGAGCATTTTGCAATGAAGTCGAGCCAAAAAAGATCAAGTAATAAGTCTTATGTACGCATTTAATTGAACATCTGAAAATAATAAAAAATGTAATTTGTAATTTTAAGTATGTTCCTAACTGCTCACTAATAGATTGTATATAACATAAAGATTGTACTTACGGCCTTATAAATTGTGGACAAAACTGAAAACTTAAATAAATTTGATAGGTCGATTTTCTTCAATTTTAGTTCTTGTCAAAATCGTACGTAACCCACAGAATTTTAATGACAGATCGCCCTCTTCAATTATTTACATAATCCGTGTTCATCTGTTCCTTTAAGCATTTAGTAGCCATTCCATTTTCCTGTAAATATAATTGAATATACAGTCACTTTGTGATATAGGCGCAGGTTTTAATTCCTATAGCATAAAATGATTTACAATATTTGTAGCATCAAATCTTAATTTGTAAATATAACGTATCTCGTTTAAATAGTCATTTTTAAAAATAAAAGAAAGAAAACTTTTTTTTTCGAATTAGAGCAGACGATGATGTTTGGATAAATATCAATTAGAGCCGTATTTTTGAGAACGGTAAATATATTAATATCATTAAATGTTTATTTGCAGGATAGTTGTCTTATCGATTTTCAACTTTACATATCACTTATCGATTATTTGAATCAATGCTGTAACTATATATCAAAGAAACTTTTGACACCTCATCTTTTTCTTTTCTAAACAGTGCTAATCTAGTATGTTAAGATTTGTATTATTGCATTTTCAATTAGATTATATACTTTAATAAAATCTAATATTTCCTATACTGATTAATTTTTATATTGGACTACAAGTCCTTTTTAATACTTTGTTTAATCGCACAATCATGATTAATATTGTAATAATCCTGCATTGACACTAAACATTTAGATCTATTACAGATTGTTAAAATCCAATATCACAGATGCCATACATTCTGGTTCGTGGTAATCTTGCATCTTATGCTCACAGGTATCCTTGGAGAGTACTTGTGTCTGGTCTCAAAGGTATTGCCTATTTTTTTTACTGCTGTTTCAATTGCAATTATGTTTTCTAAAATCCGTTTTATATTTCTACTTAATATTTCTTTATTTTTAATTCATAATATCATTTTCAATTTCTGTATAATTTCTTCTTATGAATTTTAAAATAAGTGTTAAATAATTATTATTACAGCAGCAGATATAGAACAATTGAGTCGTTTTGCTTCTGGAGGATACTGCGACGATTCAACAATAGTATATCTGCAACATCCTTGTGTGATTTTAACAGCACTTGAAGTTTTGGGTTATAAAGTTGTTGCATCTTCTAGTACTAGTGTTAAGCAAGATTATAATGAATACATGTGGACTATGAGAAAGGATTTTTCAGAACCAGAACCTGAAGCTGTAATCAAAGCAGGTAGGTTTTCTCATTTTTGTTATATCTCATTTATATCATTATAATTGAGGGTTTCAAGAACTTTTTATAAAATATAATAAATATACATATATATTGAGTTATATAAAAAAATATACTTATGCCGACGCTTTTCTACTTTATCCAAAGAGCATTGACATTTATAGTGTAAGGTATCAATATATATATATACATATATACATATATGCCATGTATACACGTATATACACATATAAATCCCATATCTTTATTTGGAAATGCTGGTCACAGGAGTAGATTTAATATTTAATAGAACTCCATAGAAAGTTCAGACTGGGTGTTAAGTCAAGTAAGCATTTCAATGAATAGATAAACAATATACTTAAAAATGTATGGATATTTTAAAATCTTTATGTATCATAGTATGATCATTAAGTGATAAAAATATTACAAAAATTTAATTAATATAAATAAGTTATGAATTAATAAATAAGGAAAACGTCCAAATTAAAACAATTAAGAACAAAAAAGAATAAGCACTTATAACTAGTGTAATTTGTGGCTTTCCCTGAAATTTCAAATAAAACTAACATTTCATAAATTTTTCTTAAATTGATTTAACGAACAACCACAATTAATACAAAATGTAGTGTGTAATAGTAGTTTAATAGAGATACTGCAGCCTTAAAAATATGCATAAAAATTCTTAAGAAGAAAGTGTGCAGTCAAAAAAAATAGTAATAAAAAGAACTGGGAAACAGATCAATGTACATTGTATCAGGTAATTATAAAATTAAGTAAATAAAAAAATGTTCTTGATCCATAATTTTAAATTACTTTGCTATTATAAATTGAATATTAAATTGAAATTAAAATTGAATGTTATACTTGAAGTATTTGAATATGCTCTTCTTTAAGATGAAAAGGCATTGATAAAAAACAATAATAGATCTCTTTTTTTCATAATATGGAAAAAATAAAATTTTTCATAACTTGCTAAGGCTCATCAATGATTAACACTTCAAGTTGATGCAATAAAAATGGAAAAACAAAAAGGTCGGTTAAAATTTTTCTTATTTGTCATAAAACTTATATATTTATTAGTAGTCCTTGTTAATTAAGTATTTTTGCTTTAAGGTGAAACATATCCAAATTTCGGCACAATAAACAAATTTTATGTTTGCTGGCTAATTAATAACCAACTTTATTTACAAAACATTATAGCTTATACAGTGATTCATATAGTTTTATATATATATATATAATATGTTTCATTATAAAAAGTTATAGTTATACAACATTGTACAAAATTAATAATAATGTATTACATTTATAAATGCTTCTTTTTATATTTTAAAGAAAAATTATTCAAATAAAACACTTTCACAACTATTATTAGTTTCTGATAAAAGATTGTTTAATTGTTATTTACAGAATAAAATTCAACAAGAATATTATTTGGAGAGACATGCACTGACATAAGATACATAATTAGAATTGCAAATTAAAACTTTAGAGTGTGAAAACTTGAGTGCAAATGTAAAAGAGAAAACTCAAAGTGAAATGAGGCTCATATGCATATGAATGTTGCATAATGCAACTGCAAGAACAGCAACACTAGCTAATAGAGCAAACATGTATTAGAACAATAGTTTTGTTAGCAAATCAAAGATAAATAATAAACAAAATTAATCTGATTTTTATTTAAATATAAATTTAATATTAAAATATATAGATTTAAATATTTAAGAAAATTAACATCAAAACCACCAGAGTAATATAAGAAAAATGTAATACAAACATAAAATATAAGAAATTTTATACAGATAGAAAATTTGATTTCTAATGAAAGATGAAAAAAATATTTATTATATGAAACACACTTTTTAAAATAGTATTGTTCAATGCAAAGTATACATAATACTTACTACTTAGCTATAAGTAAGATACTGAAAAATGTATCCTTTATTATTATAAAACTATTATTATTAGGATGAAGTCAATTATTGTAATACAATTAAAATTAAATTAATTTTTTTCCTGCATATTTCTAATTATATAAATAAAATTATGTATGAAATAAAACATGTGTATTCTCATTCAAAATCCTTTAAGAAGTATTATTAATAAACAGAAATAAAAATATGTCATTATAATTATGAAATGAAATTATAATATTATATAAGAAATTTTTATTTTAGAACTTAAAGATAACAAAGTCTGATTCTAATAATTGTATGAGACTAAAATATCTGACGCTGAGAATAAAATGTCAGAAAAATCAGCACAAATATTTGGTAATGAGAATTACTACTACATTGCTGTAAAAGGTTCACCTTTTGCAATGGATTGTATTGCATTTGGATTAACAGATGATGAAATTGGGGCAATTTCGAAGAGATTTTCTCATACAGAAATTAACGTTATGAATGGTGTTCTAATAAAAGGTTACTATATTTATAATCTATCAAAGTATTATCTAAATAATGTAAATAGAATAGTACTACTTCAGATCTTATATATTTCTTAAACTTTTAAAATTTAAGCAAACTTAATATCTTATACTTTATAAAAACTATAAAAGTATTATAAAGATCAAGAAAATATTTATTCTATTTGTATTTAAAATGATATATGAATAAAAATGTACCAAATAAAGTGATATAACTAACAAATTTTTTTAAATAGAATCTTTAGATAACTATTTTATAAAGTTCTTATCTTATTTAATAATTTAAAAGGAGGAGTGATATTTTAATAATTGTCGTTTCAGGACCACCGCTTAACGTTATAAACGCTCTTTCCGAATTGGGTTATAGAGTCGTCTGCAGCACTGGTGACGCAGAAATATTATGGACGCTTCAAAGAGAAACTTAAAATATTTTGAACTAATACCTTAAAAAGTGTGTAGTGAAGCCAATATAAATTATAACATTTTTAATGTAAAAGCGGCGTAAGGAAATTTTTATTTTATCCTCGTGAATTTTAAAAGTACAAAAAGAGTAGGAGACTAAGAATCAAGAAGAAATATTATTTTAAGTTTTTGAAAAACTTTAACAGATTTTAAAATACATTGTAACATTTTATAATTGCTCTTAAAATGATAGTATTTTTATGATTAATTTTTGAGGACCAATTTATTATCACCAATTTTTATTTGACAAGAATAAATTAGTTTTTATATTCATAAGGAAATACGCGATATTAATTGTAATAATCAATACATCTTATATTTACTTTGATAAGAAGAACATATTAAGTATTATTGAGAATTTTAGTTATTTTGAAACATTTTCTAAAATTCCTATAAATTGAATACAATTGAATAAAATAAATATAATTTCCTATAAAATGCTATGAATATATACATATAATGTAATTAAGTTAATAAGAAATTAGAACAGATAAATATTTGTGCAATAATAATTAAATAAACATATATAAACTATTTCTTCTTATTAATTTAATTATTAATATGGAACTTGTCATGGATTATTGTTCTTACAACGTATATTTTTAAATTGCATTTTAAATATATGTATAAATATTATTTTTTTATGTATCATATTTTATTTTTACATTTATCAAAATTATAAATGTTGCGGCCTGTATGAGTTACTTAAATGTTTTATCAAAGTGATGTAATTTGTATGTTAGTAATTATAATATATAAAGTTTACATCAATCATTAATTTTAATAGTTTACTAAATATCAACTATGTGTTACCTTTGTTATCAATGAATTATATGTCAAATTTTATGGAAATTTCTACCATTTAGTATTATGGGACTGAATATTAATAACATATACCAATTCCTTACATTTTTGTAAGTGTATTATATACATATTTTATGTAGTGAATTATTAACAAAATATAACGATTATCTAAATGCTAATACTTTTTTCAATTTTACCCTATCCAATATTTATATAATTTATAAACATTATAAATGTGAATATTGATTATTAATTGCAGATAATTGGACATGGAATCGAGTAACCATTTGCATAATGATAAATCACATTGTAATTGTAAATTGGGAGACTCTCTTAGGCAGACTTTATCAGAATTAGACTTTGAACGTGGAATCTGGAATGCAGGTATATTTTTAAACATTATTATATTTGGTACTTTGATGATGTTTGGTAAATATTTTTAATTGAACATCTGTTAACATTAAATTATTAAAAGTAATTACCTTCTTTAAAAATAAAATAAAATGTAATTATAATTTAATTTTACATTACTAGTTACATTGAATAATTAAATTTTTTCTTTATAGCTCAGTCGAATGATCTGAAGAAAGTAAGAATCCTTTTGAATAAGGGTATTTCTCCAAATACAGAAGATGCAGCAGGATATACTGCTTTACATTATGCAGCTCGGAATGGCCACGACAGAATCTGTAGAGAACTTTTGAAAAGAGGAGCCAATGCTAATGCGACTACTCGCTCGGGAAAAGCAACACCTCTTCATAGAGCAGTGACACAAAAGCATACTCATATAGTAGAGTTGTTGTTGAATGCTAATGCAGATACAAATTTACAGGATATGGATGGTTTTACTCCACTTCATAGGGCAATAATGGCAGATTGCGATCAAATATCAAAACTTTTAATTCCAAAAACAAAACTAGATTTAATAGATAAATTCAATTGCACTGTAAAAGATTTGGCAGATAAAAATGGCAGGCAAGATTTATTTAAAAAAAAAAAAAATGAAAAACAAAAATAAAAAGCATTGGTGAACATAAATGCATTTGAATTTCAATATTTTCCTCTGACATAAAATTTTATTAGTACATTGATAATTGTATAATTAGGCATTGTACTTTATCAAATAGTACAATGTTTAATTATATTTTTATATTTTGAAGATTGGTCAATAAAGAAAATGAGTTGAGTTATATAAAATAAAATATTCTTTATTTATAATATAATATTGTATATAATATAAAATATTGTCTTTAAATTTTAATTAAAAAAATAAAATACGCTATATATTTTTTAATCTTGAAAAAGAAATGAATATTAATATTTCTTGAAATGATCAAATTTTTGGAACGATATAGTACTAGAATATTGAATTACTCTCGTTAATACTGCACTCAAGAACAAAAATGATTTTTTCTTTCTTCTTTTTGCTACATGAAGGACTTTGGCTAAATTTTAAGTTGCAGTTTATCGGAAACAGATCAAGAAAACTGACCAGACTGCACTCTAAAGTAACCAGGATTTAGATACAAGTCTTAATACATCAATATGAAGTAGTACTTGAGCACTTTGTAAAGTAAATAACTACCAATCACGAGGATCCATTTCCTTATACGTTCAAAGAAACTAAAAATTCTACGAAGAGTGACGAAAAAAAGGCTATAAAATGCTGTACAAATGCCTCAACGAGGTTCATCACAGTATCACATGGGCGCGCGCTGTTCGCAAGTAAAAATCGTAGATAACGGCTAAGAAGCACGAATCACTAGTCACGAGTAGCCTGCGAAACTGGGACACTTACCATCTATAGCGCTTCTACAATTCTACGTAAGTAGCGTGGATGATCATCAGTGCAAGAAGAAGGCTTAGGTTGCGGTTCGAGCCTAGGACCGAGTGCGAGTTTCTCGTACTCTATCTCTTTTGCACCGAGTGGAGGGGTCGGGCAATCGTGGGTCGTCGCGGACGGTTGTGTTAACGGGTCGTGCTCTTGATATTGAATCGCTCGTGCGACTCCGCCAGCAGTCGGTTGTTTTCGCGTACGTCTCCCACAAGCGAGAGAAAAAATGAAACGAGAACGGCGTAGTTCCGCAAGGCCTGAACTCATCCGTGCTTGGCTCGCAACCTCCAAATGAAAAACGCGAGCAATAGCGCGACCCCGGCACTCGAACGGTGCTGCCACCTTGCGCGCGCACCCTTACGAGACTTGGTGTCGTCACTTCACACCGCCCAAGTTTCGTCGTGGCGGCGCGGCGCGCAGCTCTTCGATTGGTACATACACTGGCCGTGCAATTGGCAGGTCGTGCGTCGGTTCACGGCAGTCGCATCGCAGATACTAGACCACGTTGGTGGTGCGTCACGGCGCTCTTTGTATGTGCGCGCGCGTGCCGAGGTTGCTAGAAAGTTGAAAGTTGGACAGAGCGAGAGAGAGCCACGCTATTTACGTACGACTTTTCGTTGCGAATCTGAGGATAGAGCAGGAGTAGATAGCGTGCGGGAGTTCGTGCCCGCGTAGGTGTCGATCGTATTGGGTATAACAATCGACGTTGTAACGTTGTTCGTAGATGACCAAATAATTTTCGGTTACCAGATCGGCTCCTATTTGACATTTCGCATTGATAAAATGCGCGCCGGATCGTGCCGAGTAGGCGCAATTGTACACATGTGCGAAGTGTCTCGTCCTCGTCATACACTCGAGCTGTGTCGCGAGAAGAAGAAGGAATGAGTTGCGATTAAAAAGGGGAAGACGACTCGACTAGTCAAGAGGCGAGTAGTGTTGTGTTGGTGTGCGCGTGTTTAACCGTGTCAGTGCGACGTACGTATCGGCTACATGCCTATCGCCGAGGCTGAGTCGCATATTTCGACATCGCTGTAGATGTACACATACGCAGTGGCAGAGCGAAGGTTTGACAATTGACGAAGTGTGCGCGATATGTAGCCGTGGCCTGTACTTATGTGTGACGTCACGCGACTCTCAACCAAGTGCACTCACGGACGTAGGCAAGAAAAAGAAGAAAAGAAGGTTAAACGGAGGGAGAAAGAGGGAGTGAGCGGGACGTGCGCCACGTAAAGCCTCGCGCGCATAGAACGCCCCGACGACGACCGCGACGTAGACGCGAAGCAAAAGTGGAGAGAAACAGAAAGTGGAGTCGTTGCCAAAGGTGGAGTAGCAGTTCACGACGTAATAACATAGGAAAGGTAAGGAAATGTTGTACGTCTCTAAAAACTTTGTTCGGGTTCATCAGGCAGCAACGCGTGTTTGTCCACGCTCACTCAGTATTTGTATTGTGTACGCCGTGTATAGACGTCTAGATCGTGATATGCGAGAGACGCGAGGAACAATCACGGAGCACACGCGCGCGCAATCGCACGTGTGTATTTATAAGACGTGACGCGTATGTGTTGACGATCTAGAGAAACGGATTCGGAGCAAAGGACTATCAATAGCTTTTCTTCCTCGAGATAAAAAACCCATTTGAATTTGTTAGTAGATGCAAAGACACAACTTGCCTTACAAAATAGTTCTTACCCAACAGAGAGTGTGAAGCGATCCTCATTGGAATCAAAAACCAATGAGAGAGAGAGAGAGAGAGAGAGAGAGCGAGTGAGATTGTATGTGTGGGTACGATATCGGAATGAAACGTGAGAGGGGAATCGCGAGAAGCGATGAAGACCGAGAGCATCATTGCACCTAACCTCACTTGTACACATGATCTAACCTAACCCAGAAAGAAACGGGTATAATGCAGAGCCGCACAACAGCAGTCTTTTCAGATTTTTGTACTGTCGGTAAGTGAATGTTGCCCGGTTCATTGTCACGGGATCTTGTATTTCAATTGTAGGAATTGGCCTAAATTTTTGGTGCAATAGCAAAGTCAATCGTGTTAATGTTTCGAGGTTAGCCATCGTATCATCGTCGTGAGCATGTTTGCTTTTCCCGTCAGGCAACAAAGAATGAAGAGAATAGGGGTGTGGAGAGTTCGATAGTGCTTTTCGGCGGGTTGGAGGGAGAGAGAGAGAAAGAAAGAGAGATATAACTCACGCGACCGGCTTCAACGACAATAGTGTACATAAAGGAGAGAATACAAGGTTAGGACGAGGTGCCGAAAAAAATATAAACGTTTTGCACGCATTTTCGGCGCCCGTATACGGCGCCCAAGTGGGAAAGCTTTTCACGCAGTAACGTCATACTAGTCTCAATTAGCGAAACCGACGACACGCATTCACTGATCATGTTTTGGAGGGAGGTTCCGAAGCGTCTTGAACTCGCCACTATCGTAGCTTTTTTCTACTATTTTCTGCAAATGTAGGCGCTCTCGGCGCTTTCCTTTCTCGCGTTCTCGACGGCAACGACCGCCACGCAAAATTTCGGCAGCGCCGCTCGTGTTCGCGACCGAGAGCTGAAAGAGAGGATATATAAACCTCTTGCTTTGCATTTTTTTCTTTCTCTTTTACCTTGCTCATGCTCCTTTTCCGCGACTCACACACGCACACTAAGGATTGAGACTAGGGCGCTCATGTTGTACTCTTCTCTTTAGCCTCGCTAAACTCATGCTTCGCGTGACTCGCTGTTTCCTCGAAGTCTTAGCCAGCGAGTTTTTTCTTTTTCGCGAAGCGGCGTAAGCTTCGTTTCGCTGTCCGTATTTTCAGATTGCAAAATCATCGTATAGTGCTTCTGTGCGCATTTCGCTGGATCATCTCTGACGAACGCCTAAGAGTGTACACAATTTTTATTTATTCTGCCGTGCTCCGCGTAGTTTTGAAATATAAAACGCGTTCTTTTGATTAAATATACCGACCTGTAAATATCGTGTTGTAATGAAATACCAACAGTACGAAAATTCAGAGCTATCATTAGGAAGTTTCTTTTGAGTATTGTTTAAGGTTGATTTTTGACTGATAATGAATATGGTAAAGTTCCTATTAAATTGTTCGTCTTCAAGAAGATAAGCTTTCGATACACTTTCTGGTGTTTTATGTTTCTTATTTTAATTTTATCGTACGACTTCCAAGTTATTCGATATTGAAGTTTGGGCTTTCAAATAATACAGCTAGACTTTGATAAGCACCTTTTAGTACTAACTATAACATTGTACGTAGTAAATTCATGATAATAAGCCAAGATATAAAATGAATGGGAAAAATTGTTGGACGCGGTTAATTAAAAAGCACAACGCAACGCACATCACATTAAAAGTAATCATTGAGACTTAGTACTTATTAAACTTAATTATTCAGTTGACAGAGAGCCATCGTGAAAAGCTTTGTAATGCTCCTTTTCTATTTCGTGATGATTCAATAGCGAACCGCTTTATATAAAGAAGAAGGATTGAGACAGTACTGCTCGAGCAAGCCTTCCAGAATTTTCCCAAACCGAGATTTACTATGGAAACCCCAAAAATTGAATGCAACACCGCCCGGATCTCTCTCTCTCTCTCTCTCTCTCTCTCTCTCTCTCTCTCTCTCTCGCTTCCATTTTTTCCGAACGTATGTAGCGAAGATTTGCCATCTCGTCGAACGCAAGAGACTTCCCCTACATGTTCTCGCCGGCGTGCTTCGTCAAGGTCGCAAAACGAAAATACCGCCTAGTGTACCTCGAATTTCTTTTGTCTTATTTTTACTGGGCTTGAACTCGTTGCCCCCTTCTTATTCTTTTTCTCGCGCTTCTCTCGCTCTTCATCTCAAGCTCTCCTGGTCGCTCGAAAAAAAAACTCAAAAGAGCAATAGATACAAAGCAGCATGAAAAGCACGGCAATGGCTAACGCGTGATTATCTCCTTTTTGTTCGCAGGTGTCGCGGAGCAATACTAGAGCTACCACTAGCAGCAGCTGTGCAACATCGGTAACAGTAACAAAAGTAAAGGAGTGAGGCAATCAGTGCTGTGCTGTAGGCCGAGCCAGTCCAGTGCCAGCGCCACAACGTGACTTCGAATAGTGGGAGGGGTGAGAAGTGGTAACCACGTGGATGTTGTCTTGAAGGCCTTATCGAGAGGCCTCTGCGCGCAAAGCGAACGGAGCTTTTTTTTCTTGCGACGTTAGAAATTTCAGCAGTGTCGTTGCTGAGGACGTAGATGAGGAAAAAGCGACAACTGCCACCACGGAGGCTGCCGAGAAGTAGACGAAGCTTCGTTCGAAGATCGGCGGAGCCGGGGTGTGTATTTGATTCTCCCCGTTTCTTCCAGAAGGTGGAGACAAAAGCAACCTAATGTGCGCGCTGGACGCGCATAGAAAAATAATAAAAGATCGCGGGGAGTAAAAGGGTAGAGTAGTTGCACAGAGATAAATGCAAGAAGAAAGGCTTATATTACCCCTCGTTCTCGGATTCAGTAGTCTAGAAACTGGGGCTACGCTAGAGCAGCTCGCCACCTTTCTTCATTAGGATCAACAAAAGGGAGTTCGGGTGGCTCCTGTGCGCTGATTACTGAACCCGAAGAGTGCGAGGACACGGGTTGCACGAATTTTCAAGTACGAAACTCGAGAAGAAACGGACCGTGTGCGGCGGTACCACTTTTCTCGCTTTGCCACGTGTTTTTCTATCTCTTCAGTGATTGCGTCTTCATTCCCAATCATTCACTCTACTCGTAAGGTGATCGATACGTTTGTTTAGTATGTTTTTCTTTATTTTGTGTTTGTTGCATCAAGCATACGTAATCGTGAGTCCTTCGTTCGTCGTGTGACGTACGCAGTCAGTGCCAGTGGTGTTTTTTGTTAAGGCGTTGAAAACGCGTTAATTGAGTAAAGAGAGCAGTCGAGCGCGAGAGAGTGAAAGAAAGAGGGAAAGGATGAAAAGTAAAAGTATATAAGGGGAATACCTTCTTTAACTCGGAAAGTGGTGAAAATAACGGAAACAGTGATCGAGTGCTCTGTTTTCTTTGCTGTGGTTCTCAACTCTGGATTTCCGCCATCATCGCCTTCCATCGCTGCGAAGAAAGCCGAGGAAAGAAAAGGAAGTACTGGAGGAGTGCGAAAAAAGAAGTTAAGATCATTCCGTAGAGGAAAACACATTCACCGAGCACCACGCCAGCGTGTGCCCTTACGTTTGCGCTCGTCAGCCACGTTGATTACGACGGATTATCCTCGACAATTTCGCGCCACGCCTACCCTCGATGAGAGGAGGCACATGTCCATTGTTGCCGCTGAAAATGCAGGGTGAGTCATTTTTACAGATCTCTTTTTCATTTCTGGAACTTACTCTCGGGAGTCAGCTGATTCTCCGTGTGCACCGACTTGTATACATCACGCACTTAAAATTTGCCTTCTCCACAATCATCGCTCGTTAACATTTCGCTTACTCCGCTTGCGAGTTCGGAACTCGTTCTATCGAAATTCCGCAAAACGAAATAGAGGAACGGCAGCGCGGAGTGACGGGACAGACGGAAAGTCGACGACACTTGGGTGGTGGTGGAGTGAAGGAAACGGTGATTGGAACGAGCAAACGGGGGAAAGGCAGAACACATGAGAGCCGAGCGACTTGGTTGAGGGAAGGGAAGCCTTGGCCCGGATACTCACGGTAACTACACTGACTAAATCCAGGATCACGCGTTTTGTACCAGTAGGGTTTCCTTTTGCGACTTGTCGCTCGAAGTTCGTATACTTCGCAGCTTTTTTCCTTTCCTTTTCTTCTTATGATGACCATTTTCTTTGTTCGGAGAGATACGCAAGCTCGGCCTTAGGTTCTTTCTCGAAAAGGGCGGCTCTCTTTTTCTTTTTATGTAAACATGTGGATAAAACTGCTACCGTAATTTTCGTACGCACCAAAATGAAAAGGAATGTCGTGCGTAACCGACGTTTTAGTTTTCATTTGAAAAGCCGAGAAACTTCTCACACGCTTAGTGAAGTAACGTCATTGCTCTATGCGATAAGGAAAGATAGTTTTGTCAGTGCAATAGTATGGATTATGTGATATCCAAATGCCTCGCTTGGTAAATGAAAATAAATTAAACCACGAAAAATCAAAGTTTTATAATGTTATTATGTTCGAAGCACGGCACAAATTAAGCATTGAACTTCGTAAATCAATTTCGCAAAGTGTATGTATAAATAACTCGCGGGCAGTTAATAAATGCGTTTTACAACATCGAAGAGAAGAAAATGGTTCAATTCACAGGTGTTCTTTAAAATACGGGCTTTAAAAAGTCCTGCCGCCCGAAAGACTCGATTCGGCACGACGATGGCTGTCTCGTTGACATCGTCATCATCATCGATGAAAAACGCAAAGTGGGTCACGTGCAAACACTTGTTTTTTTATCTCTTTCCTTGCCTGTAGCTCAGTGGAAACTTAACAATGTAACGTGTACTGTTTTTAAGTGACTGATTGCGAAATTAACAACCTATAATTTGAAAATATTTTATTAATTGCTTGAAATATTGAAAATGCGTGTTCATTTTGACTGTCGATCGTGCTCTTATATTTTAATACGAAAAATAAAATACGAAAAAAATTTTTATTCATTATCTTACGCTTTTGTAATTTTGCAATAATTAATACGTTACAATAAATCAATTAGAAAACATCGATATATTGGTTTCCTTCTTAATGCAATTAAGATTTAATTTACTGATAAAATAAATATAAACGTCAACAGCATTAATTTTCCTATTTTTTTCTGAAAACAGAATAAAAGCAATAATACATAGACGTATTATTTTAAAAAGTTTTTATTCTCACTCCAATACATTAAATTATTTATGAAAGAAATATTGAAAGTTTTCAAAACAAAAAGAGATTAACATAAATACGTATTGAGCGTTCTTGATTAATGAAAGACACGAGTCAAAGGTTTTTTCAAATTCGAAAACGCTCTCTTCGTACGCTATGTTTGGCTTCAAACAAAAAGCAAGCTTTAACTGTTTGCAAATACGCACGCGCGGAACTGCTCTGCCATAGCCGTCCTCGTCATAGTCATGTGATTCAGGAGAATTCAGCCTAGATGTACCCATTATATTTCTAGAAAAAAAAAAGATAGGAGTTCGCTCTTTTTTCTCTTATAGGCTTCATCATCGACTTCATTTCTTTTGCTTGTTCCTCAGAACGGTGCTTGGCCAATTATTTTTTCAGCGCCAATCGAACTTGGTTCCTCTTTCATGCATATATAAGCACATTCGTAGCTCTGGTCTACAGATTTTACGATGGTTCGGCACTCTCCTAGGCCTCCTTTCCTGCATTACAAAACTCTTCTATAGGAGTATATCCGCGCCGAATAATGACACAAATTCTTCCACACTCTTCGTGAGATGTTCTGCTTCTCTTTTTTTACAAGCTTTTTATTGCAAGCCACGCCATTGGGTTATGTGAGATTTCGATTTTTATGCGGGTCTTTAACGGCGGTGAGTGACTGTAAATGAACTTTGCGCCACGTGAGATTTCTCGCCTTCTTTTGTCGAGGTACTCTGAACGTTGTGCCGCGCACCTTCTTTTCTTTCATTAGCAAGCATCTTGCTATCGCGCGTGCCCGTGTGTATCCGTGTCTCTGTATGGTTTCGCAATATCTTACGCGCGACACATACAACCTTTTCGAATTTTCTAATAACAAAGTAAATATTACGGTTAATGATTAAAAATATAAAAGCGAGTTAAAGAAAATTACGTAAAGAGTGATGAACCGTAGATATATATATTTCATACTTTATTTACTCGGATATTGCTATACGCAAGTACTTTACATTTTATTTTGTCAAGTCGATTTTCTCGAGAAAGTGCATGCAGTGGTACTTCCAACGATACATTTGAATGTCATCACGTGCTTCAAAGTGAAAAATTGTAAAGTATCGTAGTGCAGCGTAAGCTTCATATGCTACAATATTATTTTCGAAATAATTTCATAACGCCCCAGTACTCGCCCGAGCCAAATAAGAGAGAGAGAGAGAGAGAGAGAGAGAGAGAGAGAGAGAGAGAGAGAGAGAAGAACCTTTAATGTTCGGCTGTAAGTAGTTCATTAAGCTTCTTTACATTAACGTACGCTGCAAAATTCAAATTTCCAGCATCGATGAGATGCCAGGTAAAAGTAGAGACAGAAGTTTGCGAAAAACGAAGGTTACGAGCAAAAAATGAAAGAGCAAATACAATACGAACCTGAGCATGACATAATGTCTGGCGTTCTCTTTCATTCGTTCTCGTTGTGCACGCTGGTTTCTAAACATGAAAAGCAATTGTACTCTGCGCTAAACATTGTATTTTGTCAATTTTAGAAAAAAACGCATTATGAAAGAACGAAGTAAAGCACGGAATCTCGGAGGTCCATACAAAAACAACGCTAACAATTTAAACGCAATAACTGCCATGTGCTACTATGAAAGTATCAGAGTACCTAACGCCTACTTGCGCGACAGAAACGGGAGCTCATAATTCCATTTTCCACGCGAAAGACATTCTCCAGTGACCAAGATCCTTCGATCGTTAGCGAGGGGATAGGAGTCCCACGCGCGAGTGACTTTCGTGTTCCTTTTGTGGTGCGATAAGCCTCGCTCAATTCTGAAGCTGCAAGGGAATTCTTTTCCCCACGCCGGTGCTTTTGTCACTGCTGGCCTCATAGCACCACAAAAAAAGAAAAAATTGCTAAAACTGCGCGATTGTCAGACGTTGAAGTTTACGCTATGTCGGATGATAGCTTTCTTTATGTGTGACTACGCTTTCACAGCAGGCGATACCCCATTTCACGGTGTGAGCAACTCCTTCGTCCTTGAACCTATTAGGCGCCAATACACTTGTGCCGCTGCCGCTTGCACGATTCTCCACTTTTCGCTGTTCTTTTCATTTTCTTGCGGCCATTGGGACATTGTGCTTACCCACTCTTACTTGCGTTAGTCGCGTCCCTAGGCAAATATCAGCCACGGATTCCTGGATCTCACTCCTTACTCCCGACGGACTCGTTGCTTCTGCACATAAGACGCTTTGGAGGTGTGCATGTATCCTGAAATTATTTGAAACGGGAAGTCTTTAACATTATAATGCCATAGCACTACGCTATACCAATCTCAATTCTTTTTTTCCATTCTCCACACCACATACTATTTTAGATATTTTCTTATGTTTTATGACAAAACCGTCTGCTTCGTACGTCAGTGCGTAAGTATGTCTTCGACTAATAAGATTCAAGCACAAAAATCTACTTGAGCGCATGCGCATTGATTATTGATTAGGCGCTTTGTTTTCACAAGTGACCTCCCTCTTCTCATAATTTACCTTGTAAGATATTTACCATTCTTTCAATGATTAATTTAATATTCGAAATTTTTCAATTTGCATTAATTTTCTTGAAAAGATATTACGTTTTATGTTCCCTTCTCAAATACAAATGTTATTGCTTTCGTGTAATAAATTTAAGTGCAAGGAACCCTCGGTTTATCTTTTTAATAATTTCAATCACGGCTAAAATTTTATTAACAATAAAGTAAGTAGATAATTCACAAAAAAAACTTGACTTCGCGCAAAAGCTATTTTCTTATATGCTATTCGATTGAACACTTAGATTATAAAAACGACGATTTATCCTTTAATTTGAAATCATTATTTCACATATGAAATAATTTTAGGAAGTTCTGACGAAAAGTAGAAAAAATTCTCTAAAATTTAGTGGAAAATTAGAACAAAGTATTACGAGTATGTACTGGATTCTTACAGAGCAAAATAACCAAGTCAAATTCAAAATATTAGAATAATATTAATAAGCTTTGTTGATTCTTCAGCTTGTTATCTTACATAACAAATGTGTTGTTATTGCTTTACTGAAAGAAAATCATAAATAATAAAGGACGATGATAATATTTCAATGTACTTAAAAAGTATTCATACTGAAGTTTTATTGAATTCAAGAGAAGTTTGTATTTAATATTGTAATTATCAAGAGAAATTTATACAAAAAATTTTATTATAAAAATAATTATGCTTGACTATGACGTAATATTGTAGTTAAATAAAAATATTTTAGAATAATTTATAATATAAAGTGTAACATTTTATTTCTTTAGTTTTAAAAAATTGATTTGTAACAATACTTTATTAAAAAACATTTCTATATATAAATATTTTTTTAATTCAATAACATAATACTAACAAAAACGAACAAATATATTGAAAAAATAAATTTACTAAAAAATTATTATCTAATATTACTAATGACACATAATTAAAGAATTTATATGGGTGTTTTAATAAATGATTGCCTAATAGGTAGAAAATATAAGTGATGAATATAAATGATTACAGTTCATATATTTAAAATTGATTAGAAAAAATTTCACCGCACAACATAATTTTAGTTTTTAAGTTAAAGTTTTAAGAGATTATTTGAGATTACATATTCTTACGATGTTGGTGTGATAATAAACAATCCAGTAATACTATATATAAACGTACATATACATTCATAAATTTTAGAAAACCACGAAAGAATTTAGCGTAAAAAAAAGAATTTCTGGTCAACTTAAAAAAGTGGTATATGAAATTGAAGCTCAGCATTTTTCGTAAATGATATCAACAAAAATGTTATCGAAACGCATTAGAAGCATTTTTCAGCGCTGAGTCAATATTCACGTTATAACATATTTCGTTTTCTCTCTTCGACATGAACTGCCACGACGTACTTTTATCGCATTTGACTTGTAGAAATTTTTTCTTATTTATTTATTATAAATTTCTTATTTATTTATTTATTCTTAATTATATACTCTTAGTTATTCTAAATTTCAACTTTGAATATTCACTGATTCCTTCCCGATAAAGTTCGCGCAGAACAATAAAATTTCTGGGGTTCAAAGGACCTGATATGAAGTCGTTAAAAGGTTAATAGCTTCAGTTTACTCGGTTCCTTGCCCTTCTACGTATGCAACGCAACAAATAGTGGGAGGAGGGCTTGGAATACGACATCACACGAAATAGTTACCAATGAAACGAGGAACGAAAGTTACGATAAAACAAGAGTACAACGCTCTTCGATAGATTCAGCTACATCGTGACGATGTTTTTGCAAACCAGAACAAAAGATTTGGTACAATTAAAACGTCATATATTAGAGCAAGAGAATTTAGTTATTCTAATTTCTTCTATAGCGTTTTATTTTTTCATAACATTCGGCATATTTATAGCATGGATATACAATACTTTTCAGTCGCTGTTATAATTAAATAATATTTTTTATCTTCTTAATTATCTTTAATTATATGAATTTCGTACATTGTTTCGATGAAATTGAATTGTATTAAATATGAGCGAATTTTCATATGAAATATTCGTTTCGATAGATGTACTTAGTAAGTTATTAAAATGTAAATGTACCATTGTAACATGACATTAATCTCAACGTATAAATAATAATATTAATAAGTATTAAATAAGTATTAAAATATATTTTTATTAAGACTTCTTATATGATATCTGCATATTTATCTAAATCTTCATATCATAATTTTAATTAATTTAAAGAATTAAATTATACAATACAACATTATACAATTTTCATGTAGAAAATTAAATTCTTACTGTACAATTAATATGTACAGAGATTTTAGAAAAATGAATTACCAACGTTGTCCAAAAAAGTTGCCTGTTTATTCGTTTTTGATCTTTTTATAATAATCGGAAGGTGATAAAAAACAAAAGTTTTATGAAGTTTGAGGTTAAAGTTTGAAGTAGAATGGGAGATATTACATGCACGTATCACAGATCCGTTGCTCCTATGTAAAAAGTATTTTACTAGTTGTCTACTGCTAATACAAATTTTTTACAAAGTATTTACTATACCAGAAATAGTATTGTAGCTGAATCATAAGGGTGGCAAATTTATAAGATTTAATAAAGTTTGAAAATTCGACTAAGTAAGGGTACGTTTACGTGGGGCATTACGTTAAAAAGAACTAACATTGAAAAAAGAACAATTATTATGACATTAGTACTGATTAAAAAAAATTATTTTTTGATAAATAAACAAAAACTATAATTTTGAGGGATTTATTTTTTTCTACATGCTTCTCGAGAAATAGTCTGTTTACAATTATTTACACTAATATTTAAATATTTGAACCGATGATTGATAATAATGTTTGTTGCTTCTTACTCAAATTAAAAAGCCAAATAAGATTCCCTAATTTCTCGAATTTAAATAGATATTCAAGGAATGAAATGTATTTTTTAAAATTCCTATTATAAAACAGCGAGTTTAAGCATTTAATAATAGTAGGAAACAATAGTATAAATATATAAATCTTATTTTTTTTTTAACGTACTGTTTAATTGTATGACACCTCTACAATAATAATAACGAGGTTTTTCAATGATAAGCGAGTTTTCATTTAACTTAGAAAAGGTTTAAAAATTAAACTCTAAGTATTCATGTTAGTAGTGAAACAAAATTATTAGAGAACATCAAGTGTCTATTATTCTATAGCACTTTTCTAAAACAACGCAAGGAAAAGGTTTTAAAGCTAAAACTTATAAAAATGCACCCGATGAAAATCATCGTAGAGTTCAATATAAGTTTTTATATTTCTCTTTATTTCTTCAACAAAAACAAATTAGCTTGTTTACCACTTCTGATATTTTCCAAACGTTTTTGGCTCTGCAGAGCTTGCGAAAACGACAAGTGGCGCTCTTCTTTCTAGTTTCTTCTTCTTTTCATTCATCTTATCGATGCGTAAAAGCGGTAATAATATACATTTTATCAAAACAACCACCGACAAGAGCAAGTGATAACGGTTCATGAATGCGAATCCAAATATCACCAGTTTTTTTTACGGTTCACTTCTGACGTGCGCGCGCACGCGCATTTTGGTTTTACACTCGCCAATGCACATGAACTAGTATACATGCGCACAAGTATGATCGGGAAAATCGATTTCGTAAAATCTTGGCGCGTATACTTGTAAATGTCGTAAAATTCCATAGTCTCAATTAATATTATTTACGCATCAAATTCATCAAATTATTCAAGTTTTTACTTCAATCACTCCCCAAAATTGTTATAAATTGAACTTGATTAGCTTAATTAAGTAACGCTGTGCAAATTGAAGATAATTTCACTAAAAATGTCAGCTATCATTCTTATTTAAAAATTTTATATAACAACACAAATTATCATTCGTGCATAACAAATGAAATTTTTTTTAATATTCTCTTAAAAACTTTAATTTACTTTTAAATAAAAGTTTTAAAGAATTCTTTTAGCATAATATAAAGTATTTTGATTATAAATAGTAATAAAATAAAATTTAATTTCCAATACCAATAATAGTTATTGTTTGTTTCATCTTTTTTCTTTATAAATTACCAGTATGTATGTTACTCCACATTCTTCGTTGTGTTTTTATATTTTACGTACAGTTTAATCATATACGTAAATGTTCACATATTTATACGAACAAAATATCATGTGTCTGTAAATGTTCAGGTATTTCTATTTTTGGATATAAATAAAAGTGCAATAGATTTCACGAGAAATTTGAGATCAGATTTAAATACGATAATAAAATCGTTCAATACAAAATAACAATAATTTTTTTATACTTTTTTAGTAACAAATTGATTATCAATTGATTATCGGCATCGGTATATGTAGGACCGTAAAATTAAATTGAAGACTACTGAATTAAATTTTTGTTTATTTATTTACAAAATTGTATTCGAGATTAAACTATTTCGTCTATTATACAAAATGTATAGAATTTGTAATAATTCAGGACGAAAAAAGCCCGATATTACAGATATCCGACTTGATATTGTAAATATTTGTAATATCACTTTGTTGTTGCAATAATTTTAGAAATCTTTTACTCTTTGTTGGCCTTAAGCATTTTCTGATTTAATTAAATTTTTAATAATATTATTCAAAGAACTTGTTTTAGCTTCCTCGTAAATTCTAATAGTATTATTCTCGATTAATTATTAAAAAGCTCATGGATATTTTAAGAAAAAACACGTGTAGGCCAAATTGTAACGATAGTTACAAGAGTACGTCGGTATAAATAAAATTACAAATATTTTCCTTTGCATATAGTTTACGGTGTGCGATAAAGAGTTAGATTAGATATAGAAATTTATGTTTATGCTAGATCGCTTGGACTTTGTGGAAATTAGATTTCCGCGTAGATGCTGTAATTAGCGTCAAAAGATTTGTCGATTAAATCATCCTACAGCAAGCGTCCTAAGATGCACAACAATCATTCCAACTTGACACATTTGCTAGAGTCGTATATTATTCTTATAGCAAATTAAATAGTGTAATAGTCGATTTGTCGCCCAAAAGCATAAGAACATTTTGGTCAATTATTAACACAAATAGGAAATTATCGTATGATGTACGGAATGCAATACGGAAAGAATATAGATTTATATTATATAAGATATATAAAATTTAAATATCAATAGAGTAAATATTTCGCAACGAAGCCAGTTATTCAAAATAGAAGCAGGGCATACGTTTGAAACGCACTTTGCAAGAATCTTCGAGTCAATGATGATTGTTTTCTTACGGATTATATTGAGAAGGCGGAGAAGAGAGAGCTGAAAAAGCAAATGCAGCGACTAAAGGAGACGACAAACCAAAGGCGAATCTTCCTAGAACATGTAGAAACGGCCATGGTGGGAGAATAAGAAATTTGTCGGTCATGGCCGTCCAGCACATCTTGCCGGAGAACAGTATGCAAATCGCACATGCAGAATAATCGTGCAATTTTTACTCACTCTGTTATGCGCAGCTGTTTTGTATTACTCGGTTGCTGCTGCTTCTTTGTTTTGGTCGACAGCATCGCGCTCTTCTCTCCTGACAATGTTTTCATTATCGAGTGTTCCCCGTTAAATAAAAGCCAAGCACAGAGCAGAGGACGTCGCAGTCGCTGTGGCTCTTGACTGATATTTTCCGAATATAGTGAGTGAGTCACGTGGACGAGTCTGCACTCTGGCAAGATGGAAGTATGGCCTAGCACGTAACATGTGCGCGAGCGCAGTTGTTAGATCTGGCGTACAGCGTTGCCACGTCTCTGCGGCTTTCGGCGCCGTTGTTCATTCTTGCTGCTGATGGAGAGAGAGAGAGAGAGAGAGAGAGACGGTGATACGACGCCGTATTCAGCCAACTGGTCCACCTATCCACACTCCACAGAGTCGGATATCTTTGAGTCGAGAAAAAATTCACAAAAGCGGGTACCTTGCACTGCCGCTCCTTCCTTCACGAGGACTTTTATTTCTCTACTTCGTTCTCTATGGCGCCCGACTCCGTCTAACCCGAAAGAGCTGCTCGGCTTCTTTATTTCGCGCACATACACGCTCACCTCCCTTCTTCTTAACGATTCTCCGCTGTGGACAAAG
The DNA here is from genome assembly GCA_018907045.1 of Wiebesia pumilae. NCBI lineage: Eukaryota > Metazoa > Arthropoda > Insecta > Hymenoptera > Agaonidae > Wiebesia > Wiebesia pumilae. The sequence continues at coordinate 3,273,315 of JACCHZ010000105.1, read as the reverse complement.
CATTGCTCTGAGCCACCCCCTACTTTTATCTGCTCCTAAAAAATATGCGCAACTCACCCAGGACACTTTTCTGGCTATTAGTTAACGCGTTCCGATGAACTTTTCTTTATACTTACATTTTCACGATCCGCCGAATTGCTGAGAAACTAAAAACTTAACCTAAAAATTCGGAACACGAAGCACTGCTACAGTCGAAGCAAGTGATCATCATGGTTTTTTTTTCCTTTTGATAATGAGTACCTCGGTAATTTTTTCAAGCAAATCAAAGAAAAATTCATTCGTGAATCAAAATGCTCTTCCCAATCGGAATCTTAACAAGGCTTTCGCGATTTATCGCTCTGAATCAGAAGGAAAGAATTCGATGCATATTCGTCACATTAATCTGAAAGGCAAAGCGAGAGCGCAAAATCGTTATTCTCGATTAAACTGGCACGATAACCTGGGTCACGACTCCGCTCGAAAACTCTTTGCTCGCTCGCTTGTTCTGCATCTCGATCCTCAAAATTCAACTCTTTTTATATATTTTCTCACACGCGTATACATTATATTGCCTATTGTCAGTGTTAAAATATTTATAGTACATCCTTCAAGATGGATCGAATTCGCACATGGTCTTGTTTTAAAGGATCACCATATCTCATAAAAATATGATAATGTTTACATTATCGTATCGCATGTATAGAAACGATAAATAGACCTTTCACCGGTTATGTTCAATATGAATGGCTAAACTGCTTTGTGTGGAATGCTTTCTTAAACACACGAACTTCTTTTTTATGATGTAGTTTTTTTAGATGCGTTGCTAGATAATTTCGTAATATTAAATTGTCATTTACAAGAATTATATTTAGTGCACATTATGCATTCTTATCTTCAAAGTAAAAAGCGGCGACGGTTGCGAAATATACACGCTCGCGCTATTTCTATTATGTCGTAGAAATTTTATCTGTACCAATTTAACCGTACTCCCAAGCCCAATTCATTATTACAATACGATTTATTACACTTTACGAGAGGTAATAAAAGAAAGGCGATGCGGCACTTCGAAAAGGATTTCTCGAATGAGTTCGTTCACTCGGTGTATGATAGCGTCACCTGGGAATAGCTCAATCAGAGCTAACTCGAGAGCGAAGCGGGCCGATATTCGTTATCCAGTAACAAGACACGCGAATCGAGCACGTCATGCCAGGACATAACGCATTCATCCCCTCCTTGTCACGGAATGTCGTTGGCCCGATCTCGCGATCTCCTGTAAAAGTCCTATCCCGATTGATGTTCGTTCGCCACTGCTCTCGAGCATCTTCATCGCGCGATGGCTGGAGACACGCTAAAGACAGATTGACGTACAGTTTCTTTGTACAACTATGTCTAACGAATTGTATCGACGAGAAACGTGGAGCTATAAATGGCAAGTGGTTAGCGTATACTTCTCGGCTTTGATTCTTCAAGTCTCTCATACAAATATCACTGTTTCAATATCTTTTGATTTTGTTTTGCAACAAACCGGAAGTTTAAATTATTTGGATTCTACCTGCTTAATTATAGGTTACATGAAACAAGTTGTTGTGTTGTCAAATCGAGTTTAAAATATGCTTTTGTTTATTCATTATTTGTCCTGTAACTTACCTTGCACATGAATTTCTTAAAGTCAAAGCTGACTTTTCTCTTTTAAAATTCTAAAGACAATAACAATAATATTTTGTAAAAAAAGAACGCCTCATTATTTTGTTGCTCCTTTTGAATGTTCCACTTTTAAAAAAAATTCATATACATTTTACCGTTAACTAAATAGTAGATATGAAAAACGCATTCTGTTGATACTTTTATCGTTATTAAAATATAACATTTTTTACAAATAAATGAAAATTTATTTATTTTATGCAAATATGTTCGAAATTTTGTTGTTCCAATAACCAAATTTATACATTGAGTAAAAATCCATATAGGTTCGTTTAAGCTTTTAAATTTTACCGATGATAAAATATCATTCAAAGCTTATCCTTACAGTAAATTTAATGCTTTAAATAATTTATTTCAAAGTAATTCACTATGCCATTTTAATTAACAGCAATTCAAGTAAACAAAATAAAGGACATTGTATTTATTGTAAAAGTTATAAAGTAACCTTAAAGTTTTTCAATTATACAACCGAAAATGAAAGTTCAATCAATCAAAACTTTATATTAAGTTAAAAAGAATTATTGCACATGTATCTAAATTATAATTACTTAAGTGTATATTTGTATTCTAGCTTTACTCTTTTTCTTCTGAATATATTTTATGACTTGATAAATCGTCTAAACATCGATCATTTTCATAATATCCTTTAGAGTATAATAGTCAATATAATATACTGTAAACTAAAGCATATTATTGTAATTTCAACCTGATAAATTGAAAAAATTGCTAATGAATAATATTAATTATTCGTATGAGATTATATTATCTGGCACTTTATTCATAAATCTTATAAATGTCGTCTTCTCTAAATTAATATTATAAAAAAATATATAGTGTTTTAATCACATTTTAATGCTGCGTACAATGACAGAAATTAAAATCTTTGCATATATTTACAATTAAAAATACATCACTGACAGAAATGAGTGGTACATTTAACACTTATAAAGGTGAATTATTCGTATTTGAATGGTTTCTATAATCAACAAATGTAAATTGTTAATTAAAAAAATCTTAACAACTATAATGTTATATATAGACGCTAATGTTATAATATTTAATGAAAAAGTATAAATTAAACATTAAAAATTAGAATTGTATAAGAACGGTTAAGAACTTATTACTTTATTAATATTGAAAGTATATACATGTATATAACCAACTGTAGCACGAATTATAATGTAAGTGCAGTGGGTCAAATGAATTCCGATGTTTAAAGTACTCCACCCCCTCCCCCTCTCACTCTCTCTCACTCTCTGTGATTTCAATATTAATAAGATGTTTCATTTAATGTTCACACTTTTTTAGTACACATTTTAAATGTATATTTCATATATTTTCTTACTAAAGTATGATTTAGAAATAAAAATGCATTTAAAAAATCATTAAATTATAAGAAAATATATATCTTACATATTTATAGTTATTTTGCGCTAAGACCTGTCAAGCGATTTATTACATTCAATTTGTTTTTTAAATGTAATTTAATTTTATCTTTCTATCTTTATCTTAATATATGGAAGATTTTTCACTTAACGATTTTTTTTATACAATTTTTTTATAATTTTATATACTGCAATATGTCCTTAGAATATTTAGTGAAATATAAAGCCCTTCGATGTGTCTCATGATATTAAGTTTATATTAATATTTATTATACTAATTTGTACCAATAATATTTTGTCATTGGTTGACAAAACTATGCAAATGTTATTACCACTTGGTGTTTCATACGTGGTTATAATTCAGAATCGTGAAGTTATTAAAAATAACTAACATACTTCCTATTTTCGTTTTTAATATATTGTTTGTATTTACAGTTTTAGAAGATTTATTTCTAAAAATTTGACAAATACTGAACAGAAAACAGAAGAAAATGAGTTATTCGAACACAAATGTAGGTTAAAATTTGACGGAAAATCATGTTCGACCAATGGCGTTGCTTAAAAATTGTTTAATAATTTTCACGAACTTAAAAAAGTCAGTTTAGAAGCTCGTAGCTACGCCACCGTAAAGGGGAAAAGTAGCCCCTAAGCACACTATCAATTTTTTCATGAGAGATGGAACATCAGACGTAGTACTTTATTTTGTATTTACGAGTTAAAAAGTGAAAAGTCCGACTGTATCACGTAGTGCATCACTTTCTGATGGGCAACGCCGTGATATAATTAATCCATTCTTTTGGTTTGCATTTTGCGATAATTGTTGACTAGTGTCAGAAACGAGGGAGAGAAGGAAAGAAGTTTTTATATTGCGTGGCATTACTATACGCTATTAAGACATACAACAGGAAGAGTTGAGACGCTTGGGTATATTGAGGCTTGCGGAATGGCTCGATTACGTGATTATATGAGAAGAGGACACATCATTTGCGCTGTCTTTCTCAACGCATTTAAAGAAAAGGCATATAAGCGAGCACAATTGCGACATTTTACGAGGTCTCGAATTTCTACCCCACCATGCGACTTAACGACCAACTTTCATGGACGAAGGGCAGCCGAGCGATGAAAGTCAGAATGCACTGTAGCGTGTACATCGTGCGCCGCTGCTACAAAATTCCTTTCGCAATGCTCTCGGTACGCGCGCTTACTGTACGCGCCACGCTTCGGCTACTTCGGTGTTTATACGAACAGTTCACCTTATTTTATTGGTTGCAGGGGCCCGCGGCTTTGCCTCATTAGTGCCGTGACATCTATGCTTATAACGAGAAAAACGTCATTTTTGTACTCCGCCGCACGTTTTAGTACCGGTAGTTCATATAACTTTACTTGGCCCACTTTAGATTTGAGTCGATGTTTTGAACCACTCGATTAAATAGCGCGTTTAATCATTATTTTTAATCAACATATTTCCTTTTCATCGAAACTTATATAACGGTATCATCTACGTTTTGCGTTCTACTTATGTTCGCTCGCACGTGACAATCACGCAAGACTTACAATTAGAGGCACGCTGGTATACTCCTTCCTTTGCTTTGACTGACCACACGTCATTACCACTAACAAGCTCTCTTGCAGCTTTAAATTTCCAAAACTTCAAAATTAAGTTAACTTAATATTAATGCCAATTGTATTCACTGATGGTACAGTCGCGGCTTAGGTACCCGTATATTTTTTTAATGTATTTTTCTGTCAAGTTATTATTCTTTCAGTCAACGAAATTTGTACCCGCATTTATCGTTCGGTTGGCTTGATTGACCTTTTTCAATTAGTAAGTTAGCGTTCATTTAAATACAAATATTTACATCTGTTGTCAAATGATCATTTGACAACAGATCATGAAACAAGGAAATTGATTCTAACGAGTCAATATTTCAAACCATTTTTTTATTCATCGTAAATTCTTAAGCCTTTTCGTATTTGTCATCTAGTGTAAATCTTAAAAGATTTATTTTAAATTAATTTCACTTCCATTTATAACATTATTATAATATATTATTATTGAATCTATTCGTACTGGAAAAATTTATTGAATAAATCTAATTGAGCACATAATTGACCTACTGTGTGGATTATAATGTAAATAGTTTAAAAGCAACTGCTAATTTTAAGTAGGTTACATGGTTAGGAAGTTTCTTAACATTATTTTAAAAAATTTTCGTTTAACTTTCATACAATATCCATTTGTTATTATCTTATATTATGTCCATATGTGCTCCAAATGAAGTACTAATTAATATTAATATACCTTTGATAGCGATTTAGCTTGTTGACTGGCCCTGCTACATACAGGTGTCAAGAGTTCGTTAGAAATATCTATCGATCGCTGATAAAAAACGATTAGTATCACGTGATTGCATTACATATCAATCAGAGACTCAAAGTTACGCCAGGAAAATGCAGTCATTGGTAAAAGTGCCATTTCTCTACTGCTACAATGTTTTGTTACATATCAACTCTTTGCAATATCACTTTCAACGAAGATTCGCATTGAGCATTGAATAGCACGATGTCCATGCGTTGAAGTTTCGAATGGGAAAAATTGAGGAATTATACAAAACAAGTGATTGGAGTACATTTAAAAAGTTTCCAAGGTTTCCCCTCAATAGAACGACCTTGTTTTTATGAAAAATTTGTAACTGAAGTATAAAAATATATTGATTGATGATTTTAAAAGTTCACAGTGCAGAGTACCTCTCATTATAAAGGGGATGACTTAGAGAAAAGTTTTTATTACATTGCTTAAATGATTGTTTTATTATTGAAGTTAAGAATTCAATAACAATCTCATTTAAAAACATAACTCTTATCCCTCGTGGCAAAACGAATTTTATTCTTGTAAAGTTAACGATCTAAGCGTAATAAGGCGTTATTATTAAGCCCATGATTATTTTAATGTTTAGCAGCATTAATAATATCATAATTACAGTTAGATATATTGAAATCGAAAGCGACCATCGCGTCAGAAGTAAACGCGTGGAAGATGCAAATATACAGAGGTTTCTGTTTTGCATATACAGCGGAGAAAGAGGAGCGGAAGTCTTACAGCGGAAGGAGCGAAAGTGGAAGTTTTCGACACTAGCGTCGTTATGCTAGAATATGTGTGCAACCTCACGTGACAGTAAGAAAAACCGAGTGCGTTGCGTATTCTGAAGACATGCGAGAGAAAGAGAAAGAATGATTAAAAAAGAGGTATAGAGGCAAGCAACAATCCGGGCGCGCGGGACCATAGCAGTGACAGTAATTATAGGAGGTGATCAAGTAGAGTAAACATCCATCTGTCTGTCCTTATCAAGTCACAGAAGGAACAACACCGTTTTCAGCCAAGAGCACAGTTGTAACAGCATGAAACGAAGAGGTGTCCATCTACACCAATGTAAATCAGTGAGAGGCTGTTTTGGCGATCGTTCAATAATCGTTAATCGCAGAAGCCCGGCAAAGGTTTTGTAAAGAATGCTAGTGGAGTCTGTTTTGCTCAACTTAATATTCTTCCTTTGCTATTCCATTTGGTTTTTGTTTCAGCAGATATAGCTTAGATATTACAGTATAAACCTTAGATATTGCAGTATACTAGTTCTACATAGAATTGACAAAACTAATTTCAAAAGATATAATAATAGTCAATATAAAGCTTAGTATTATATATGCTTATTATAAATAATTACGTGTACACCGTTTAACAGACATATCTTTAAAAAAATAACAACCTTTTATTTTTTTTCATATTTTTTTTTCAAAACTTCAAAAATTTCAAGTTTTAAAAAATTTGATATTTTGTTGAAGTACCTACGTTGCAAATTTCAGATTCATTAAATTTTCTTAAATTGTTTTTATGTCTAAAATAGAAGCATTTTTGCTTTTGCAATATAATGGATATTATTATATTTTTTACAAATTATTTATTTGTATCGAAAACTGTATTTATTTTTCAATTTTAAAAGAATCAAACATAGGTGACTGATTTAATGATCAAAAGAACTGAGGCATTCAGTTCTCGTTTTATTATACTCGTTTCATTATGTCGTAAGATTCGAGATAACGAGGTTTTGTTACTAGTACATGTAGATTACAGGCATCAGCAGAATACCGATAAAAGAAACGTGGTTCCCCACTCGGTGTCTTCCAAGAAAGCGATTATTCGTAGTGCTCCTTTAAAAAAGAGATGGAGAAGAAAGAGAAGGTGAAGAAGTGAAGAAAGTGAAAAAAGAGAAGAAAGAATGAAGAGAAGAACAATGATATCCTACTAGAGAAGTGCGAACAATCCAGGTGCCGCAACTTTTTGCAATTTATAGTAAATTGTAGTTTCGTAAAACTAACAGTCATAGTTTATGGCGAAGATTTTATTTTTACTGCTTCTTAAGACTCGAAAACGTTACTTTTAGTTAAATAAGGTCGTTATATATATATATATATATATAATGATTTTGTTTCATTGAAAAATGGGCAATGTCATAAATAAAGACAAATAAGTTGAAATAAATGGAAATAAATGGGACAAAGTAAGTAGTAGTTTATAGAAACTAAGTTGCCTTAAAATTAAAAAGTGCCTTAAATACAATAAAATGCAAAAAGAAAATGCGAATGAACTAACAGATACTTAAGTTAATTTCGCTACTGGCAATCACAGGCAAGAAGAGCGTCACGTCGTCTGCACGCGTCGGAGTCGCCCAGAAAGTCAAAGAAGATTTACATAACATAACTGTACAGCTGGCCAAAGAGAATAAAATATTGGCCAGTGGCAGACGCAATGTAGATTGATGTTGTTCCGGACGTCGTTGAAAAAGCGATGCCTTGATTGCGCCGAAGTGCCTCGACTGGAGCTGCGCCACAGCTTAGCGCAACTTTTGCCGGTGCGTCGTGTTATATCATAGAGACACGTAGTCGCTCGCCCCGAGAGATTCGTGAATCGAGCGAGAGGATTTCTCAGGGTCAACGGCAGGCTAACAAGCGAGCCAGCGCCTGGCAAACGTATTTCGTATCCGCTCCTACTTTAACGCCATCGCCATCTCTCCCCCCAGCCGCCTGCATCATCTTCTTGCCTTCGCACGCGTGCGCGCAGCAGACCTCTGCAGCCGGAGCGTAAACCGGATCCTCTTCCCCGAACTTCAGCGCGGATTCCTCCTCGGATCGCCTATGTATAAGTGCAAATTCGCCTAGCGGCCTCCATTCCCTGCAATGTTCTCCATCTCTTTTCTCCATTACTGCCTCTTTGATATTCTTGACCCTCGGCTACTCCCTGGCTTCGACGTTTGTCTCGCTGCTAGTCCTTTACAAGTTAGCGAACTTAGGCACTGTAATAAAAGGGAACGAGTAGAAAAGAAACCTTGAATAAGGTTTAAATTTGCCAGACTTTTTAGAGTCTGATATATTCATACCTTTGCCAGAGCCACTTTGCTCTGCTGGTTGAGTGCATTTGTCTCTCGACGCCTTGCGTTTGGTGTTCCAAGTTAGGAGACTTCCTTGTTTATACCGAAAAATGAATGTCAAATTTCATTTTTAGAAGCACTTTCTTAGTAAATTTCCTTTCAAATACAGTAGGTCAGACTTACTGAAATATTCAGGTAGTAGACCAACGACTTTCTTTATTTTAAAAGCTCGCAAGTGTATGTTAAAACACACTCGTTAAATCATGATTAAATACGCACTGGAATATATTGGCCATGTGAAAACTCCAAGTTCGATTGAAAAAAGAAATCATCCTTTCTTAAGTGACACAGGGGAGGGAAGAGAATATATTATCGTAGTGTCACCCATATATTAAAGTAAAAGTATTTGCATACGTTCGATATTATTGCACTTGCGCAAACATGTTAGACGTCTTCAGATCTTTGAACCGACCCCGTCTGATTCTAGTAAATAAATAAAAACTAAGTAAATACAAAATGAAATGTAAATAAATAAACTAAGTAAATACAAAATGCGAACAGCGCGTACAAAAATTTGTTGCGGAGAGAAAATAATGCATAGAGATATGTAAGAAGAAAAAAGAAAGTGAAAGAGAGGCAGACTGAATAGCGAAAGGGTAAAAAAATAAGGAATAGAAAGGTTGGCGCAGGCTCTTGCCGAATTTCAAGGTCGATGTCTTTCACGTTTTGATCGGAAACAATTTTATAGATCGAAATTTTTAACCGCCTTTAACATCTTATTTTACATCACCGTATACATTTTTTTTTATGGACGATTATGCGCTTCTGTAAGTTTAACATTTCACAGAGCTCGATCTTAACTCTCGATTTCGATTCTAGAATAGTCGACATCGATTTTTGAATATTAGTTATCACTTATTTTTCGTATTTATTTTCTCTTTTCTTCATGGTCATGTGAAATTAAGCTGTCAACTTTCTTTATCTCCCAATATTTAAATTCTCTGTAATTAGCAAACAATATAATTGGTTGTGTATTCATTATTAGCATAACGTCAATTTATCACGTCGTTGTAATTATAAATATAGAGTAAAAACTTGATTAAAAACTACAAAAATTTCTTTTTTAATCAATAATAAATAATGGTGAAAAGAGAGAGAGAGAGTATATGTTTATATATGCATATATATAACGATTTTTCTGCAAAGTAAGTTTTGGTTTAATTAGAAACTTCTACCCTTTTATGTTTGTATTTATGAATTTATATCTATAGAAAGCAGTTGATATTTGAAAATGATATATATTTTAATATTCATGACTCCAATCTTGTACGTTTTAATGGTTATCCGGAGAATAGACAGATAACAATCAAGGAATAGTCGTGTACATTTTTTTGTCAAAATTTTTTTGAATGAAATTACGTATTAAACGTAAAATTGCAAAAATGAAAAAATTATGTTATGAAAGAAAAATTGAGTTTTTTTTATGTAAATATTATTTATAAATAGTTTATTTATGTTAAATTAAATTTAAATACTTATAGTAGTCAGATGTACATAATTGAATATTGCACCGATCTTTAATCGAGACTATTATTTCACAATGTAGGTATATAAAACAAACGTATTAAATGTTGTACATATAGTTATTCATAAGAATTTTGTTATATATATATAGTATTTGCACATAGAGTAACTTAATGACAATTTTAAGAGACGTAAGTTATTCATTTTATTCCCAATGAATATTATACTTTTTGCAAAATATATCGTTCTCTTATATTTCGTTTTATTGTCTGGTATTTGATATTGAAATGATTTAATCTCACTTTATAAAGTATCAAATGCATGCATACGTTGTTAATTTGCTTTACGTCAAAGATATATAAGGTTCTTAAAATTTCAAAAGACCTCAGCGCAAGACGAAAATTTTTTATTATTTAAATATTATATGTTCAAAGTGCTTCTAGAAAGAACATTTAAATTTTTTGAAAGAGGATATTAACAAAATATTGAAACATATGTATCCACAAACAATTATTTGAATATTGTTAATGTAACTCGTAATTCAGCAAATATTTAAATGCTCACTTATCTTGAATAAATAGCTTATAACAGTAATAAAATCAATTAATTTAAATGACAAGTGAATTTATTGTCAAATTGGTACTGTTGGTCACTGGTGGTCGCTAAAGAAATTTAATTAGAAAAATAGTTGCAAAGCGGAAAAAAGCGACTGTTGGTCAATTGATTGATCAATGGATCAACTTATGCGTTTTGTTACGAAAACTATAATATATCTCTAACGATATAATGCGAAAGTGTTCATCAAACATTGCAAAGACATCAGTAACATATTCTCTCGAAATAGAGATAAACAGATTACCAAGATACTGTCGAAGAAATGTTTTTACCGATAAAATCATCGACGAGTAACACACTGCAAATTTGATTAACTCTCGCTCTGTAAACTAAACACAAGCCTACAAGTTCTTTACCGTTCGCGTATTACCGGAGACTAGCTATGCGACTCTTTATAGATGAAGTAAAAATCCTTAAAAAAAGATTTGTTTTCAAGTTATAAATTGAAGAAATTGTGCATCCACTTCGTTTAGCTCTTTATTTATTGTCTTTACTAACGTTTCCCTCTTACAATGAATTCCAGTCATTTTGATTTTTCATGTGGTATTATAAGAGGAAAGTTTCGAGTAATGATGACATAAAATTCTAGTATACCACGAAAATCGATGTGAAAAATTATAATTGATGTTTTCAGTTCAGAAATTATACCGATGTTCGATGTTAAATTTATTTCTGATTCATGTGAGCATTATTCTTCAAAAATATCCATAATAAACACTTTTATTTTATTAAAAGGAAGGCAACTGTCTTGAAATAATATAATTTGAATAATATAGTTTGCATAATTTCTTTTTGAAATAATTCACTTACGAGATATTTGTCATGAACCATAATTAAATAAATACAAAAGCATGTTAATTAGAATGATTAATGTTTTAGAACTGAGATAGTTCTTACTTGTATATTTTAATTCATATTTGCCGTAGAATTGAAAAGAATAAGAACTAATAAGAAACCTCGAGTTAAAGAAAAACAGATGGAGATAAATGTTCTTCTGGCGCAATTTCAACTTCGTAAAGAAAATTTTCATTGAAGTATAAAAACTTTTTTATTATAAATATTAAATAATTAATTTAATATTTAAATATAAAAATAGATATTCTACAAAATTTCCTATAAAACAGATTTTTTAACTTAACAATCAATTAATTATATACAAAATTACTGAATAATTCTAAAATTATTTGTTTATTATGATTGGTGATTGTACATTAATTGATTGTATTGTTTATTAGTAATTTTCTGTTAAAACACCCAAATTGACAAATTTTTATATGCTAAATAATTGTATTTTAAAGATAAAAAAAGGTTATTGGTATAAATCATAATTTTATAGATACCCTTTTATGATAAAACTTTATAAAAATAAAAAAATAACGAAATTACTCATTTAACTTTATAAACCTGCGAAATGAACTCTTGAATAATATTCTACTAGTAGAATGTACATGTTTGATTAATATTATTTAGGCGTGTCCAAATATCCGCTTGGTATAGCTCAAACATTCAAATTAACTTATGTTCGTTGCGTATAATACTTTCGATGAAAACTATCAATAGTAAGACTTTACCGATTAACTCAACACAATTTCATTTCTAAAGTTGATTTCACTGGATATTGCTCCAGTTAAGTTGTTGTTTTCAAATATTTAAAAAAATATTTGCCATAGGTCCAATAAAATTTATTGCGAAGATTTCTATTTGAATCAAAATGTTTTTGATTATTACTAATTACATTTTCAAGATTACTAATCATATTTTTTTTTTAAATTATAACGATACTGTATTAATCAAATGCATCGATAAGTGAGATTTGAGACCGTATTTTGGTATTAACCAATAAAGAACTTGTGGCTTATTAACTTACCATGAGCTCTGATTTTCTATTAACGCTGTATTTTCAACACTTGAATTATTTCAGTTAAAATGACTACTATGATTTAGATTAAATATAACATTTTAAATTTAAATATTGAAATAATTTATGATATGTTAAGAAGTTTTATGTTAGATTGCTTATTTATAATTAGATTATTCGGCATCTGATTGTCATGCAATTTTATCATTCATTTTATCATGCAATCGAGATATATTCATGGAATATACATTTGTTCTTTTACATAGCACGAAGTACATTTAACAGGGATGAAATAATCTTTTTGCATTTAATTTTTATTATGCATATTAGTTTAATCCCTAAACATGGTCTATTAAGATGAAATAGGTACAATCTGAGTCTTCTCAAAGATAGTATGTTCAATATACTCGTTATTCATTTATGGCTTTCTATGACTAATTTATTAGACATAGAGCCATATGTCTAAATCTAATAATTTACATTGTGATTTGATTTTGATGCAATAAATTTTGTATATTATAATCTTTGTTGACAAAGTTTTATAAAAAGACCATTCTATAGATTTTCACCTTTTTGCGAAGATTTTAAATATTACGTACTATGTAATTTCACTACAGAAAAATAGTAGAGACTCTTTTATATAACAGATAATTTAATTTCTTTCTCGAAAATATAAACTTTTTTTAAGAACAACCTCTGAGTTGTGCATTAATTTTGTAACCGTGATAAAGAAAATCATGTAATTATCTCAGAAAGTCCGGTATAAAGAAAAAAACACTTCCTAGTATGAACAGAATTTTTAATATTTTCTGTTTTACCTAAGAAAGTATAAATGTTATTTGTGTTAAATCGAACACTCTTTCTATTGAAAAAGAATTATTTTTGTCCAAAAGAAATAGGTTTTTAGAATACCTAAATAAAGAAAATATTGTCTTCTTGATTAATTAATTAAAGTGGTCTTTGTTTAAAGTTTAAGGTAAAATACGTTTACAGATTCTAGCTATCACGACACCGAGTATTGGCATTTTCATGTGAAAACTATTTCTAGAAGGAAATATGACCGTTATAAATAATTCATGTAAAAAGTCTCACGAAGTGAAAAGAAAATTTAAATAAAAATATCTGTTTGTTAAAAAAATAAAAGCAAGAATATCATGGTCATATCGAATTACATCACAACCGAGTAATGCACGTAATACCGTTCGTATACGATTTAAAAAGAACATGTTACTAAACATACAGCAAATACCCGTTTTCTTCTGAAATAATGCGGATATAATGTAATTGTCTTTTATGATTCAGTGTTTCAACATATTATACGTTATCGCGCGTTCACTCGCACTCAGATCAATTACAAAGATAAATTGAAGAATCGTTGTAGTCCTTGCCATCTCCGTTTATCGTGTATTCATTGTTTATGGAGAAGCGACGAAAAATGGTACATCAAAAGATAGAACAGAAAAAATAGCCAGTACAGAAGCTATTGCTTTGCCAATGTGGGATACTCGCGAAGAAGGGTCGAGGAAGAGCAGTCAGCTACAGGCAGAGGCGTCGAAGCGGAAGCGTTGAGCTTTGTAGTCGAGCGAAAGCGACTTCTAAGATGTGTCGTCGTACTTTCCTTGCTAGTGACAGCTACCTTCTTTTGATCACATGGGCAATATGCGAGCGTCGTGCGCGCGTTCGGATGTAATTCTCAGACAGCGGCAATGTTAGGAGGTTCGGTGAACATTGGTGGAAGTCCGTTGCTCGAGTACGAGATTGAAAGACTGCTAGTTCTGCCGATGGAGATTTCCAGTCCGTGCACAGCTCAGACAGCGGCAGTCAAGAGCACTGAGCATTCTTTTCCAAAACTGTATCTGCTTTCGGGCGCAAGTTCTTGTGCTTCCGTGGTCTATGCAACTTGTCACTTGCGACTGTTGCTTTCGATTAAGGTCTTATTATTTTCCTTATCTAACTTGGATAGGTTTAGTTAACCTGATTTTCTTTTTCTCGAGTTAACGCGCATTGAATTCATCTTTGTTGTCCATCTCTACGACCAATGACCTGTAAGTAGTGAATGTGAATATAGAAAGCAATCTTGCAAAAAAAGGTTTGTGCTATTCTTTATGATATCTCATACGTAATGTAAGAGTGTCCTCCTAATGGACTTGAGATTGATAGAGAATTTGATATCAAACCTATGTAGCCCAGTTAACGTCATCGAAATATGGCATTCATAGAAATCCCAAAATCACCTTACTATCCTTATCAACCAGTTATTTATCCAACTATAAAATAATTTTATTACTATTTAACAATCAATAACATAGGCGGAGATTTTTTTTTTATAAAATTATTCTTTGATCCAAATGTATATGCTAACATTCGTTTCACATTGATTTCTTTTCAAAATTACTTTACTTTTATTTATCCACTTGCAGAGAATATCCAACCGGATATTCTCTGCAAAAACGAAACTCTTTCTCGATCTTCTTTTCCTAAGTGTAGTTCAAATTAATAACATTTATGACCGTTATTTTTTGAACGTTTATCGAGAAATCGAAGGATATATATAAATATTTGAAATATGTTAATATATATTTTTGTTTTAACATTATTTTTGAAAATTAAACGTTTTGAAGAATGCATTAGCTTAAAGAAATGCCGGGAAGGAGTAGTTTATTTAATGTTCATGCCAAACATTATGTTTTCAACTTCAACAAAATAGTAATAAACACACAAAAAAATACTACAAGAAACTTGTTAAATATTATAATTAATGTAACATGCTGCGTAACAAGAACACGGAGCAATTTGAAGAATGAGCATTGGAAATCATGTAGAAAGATAAAAATCTCTTCCCAAGAGGTACCTGTGAGCACTGTGTCATATACAGCATATACTATGTATATCTATACATTAATACGGCCTATTGTATTCCGTTCACTTGGTGGCAAAGTAGGATGTAACGCTCGGGACATAATAATGGTTACATCGCGAGGTATTCGGCCGCTAAACTATTGCTCCTCGCTCACGCACCACGCACGCTCACACGTAGTTAGAGCGGCAACTTCATTTTGTTTAGAAAGTCCCGAGGTTGGAAAATCATGAAAATTATTACATGTTATACAAGCTCACGCAGTAGTTTGCATTATACACGTGCATATGCGGCACAAACTGAGAAGGAAGGTGAGCCACGGAAGATAAGCCGAGAGTAAGATCCTCTTCGTCGTAGTTTCTTTCCTTCTTTTTCTCTTGAGACTCGTACTCAAGGTTCAAAGGAATTAATCTAGCAATATTTGATCTAATTCCTTTGACAAAATGGAACAAAAAGATACATACACGTGTAGGTCAACTTCGAGACAAGTCCTCGGTATTTTCGAGGAGAGACTAAAAATATTCTTTTTTTCTTGTCTCGATCGTAATTGGCGAAATAACGGTGTTAATAAAGGTGGCACCCTGAGCTCGAGGCTCGTAACTTCTTTGGAACAAAACTAATAATAAAACTAACTGGCCGATATTCTCAAACATTGTATTTCATATTACAATGGGCACGACATATTATATTTATGATTTGACTTTGAAGTTAATGACTAGATTCAGAATGTTTGACTTTGGCGAGTACGAGTCACCAAAGCGTTGTCACTTGTTGCTGCAATTTTGGTAAGAAGAAAGTGTCTTTGATTATTGTGCTCGGCGTTATTTATGATTACGTACAATTACATCTCTGCAAATAAGAAGTACAATCTTTTTCGATTTAATTTAATTTTTTTAATAGAATAAAAAGTAAAAAAGGCAGTCGTTAAGGGATTAAGATACAAAGACTAATGAGAATTTAATGCTGGTGCGTGTATTCTCTCTCTCTCTCTCTCTCTCTCTCTCTCTCTCTCTCATAGAATGCGGCTGGTTGTTCAATTACCGAATATAAGATCCACGAACTCGTATTATTGTTGACATTTGCAAAATCAGCGTCCCTTTAAAAGCGTACGTCGCCGTTGCTACTCAAGTATGAATGTTGGAGTTGACCACTGATTAGTTGGCTATGCAATCAGTTGATTCAAATCCCGTTCTAAGCATTTATCTAACTCTGCATCTCTCATTCTTGATCGCTAGTCTTTCTAAAAAAATTTTTCTCTTATCCAAACGAATTTAGTATTTTCTACATTTTCTCAAAGCAGCCTTAAATGGTATTAAGCGATACCACTAATCTTATTTTTAATAAATTATAACTTTATTGAAATCCACTTCTGAATATAGAGTCCATTGCCGCACTAATAATTATTGATTAATGCAGGAACAAATAATATTTACACCTTGGTTATTCAGCCTCTCTACTTTTAAGACGTGACATTAATAATTTTTCAATACAGCCATCTAATTTTAAGTCTATGTACATTTGTATATAAATAATAATATTAAATATTTAAGTTCAGCATGTAAATAAGTCTAAAATCAGTCGTTATTTAAATGCTAATGTTATTATTTTTATTGAAACATTCAATATTAGTAATATTAATTAAATTAGGCTTCTATAAACAAATGAAGGGTGATACAGTATTACGACCAAGCATTTATAGTTTTGTCTAATGATTAATATATTACAATAAAATAATTGAATAGTATATGTAATTAAATACCAGAATTTTTAATTTGGAATATTTTTTTAACAAAATATATTTAATAAAACTTCGTACTTTATATTATTTAATATAGTAATGAAAATTTTCCACACTAATTGAATAAATTTGATGTATATATGTCAAATATAAAATAAGGTTAAAAAATATAATTATAAGACTAATGGGTACAATACTAATACAACTAAAGTTTTATTAAAAATGAATTGTAAAAATTTTTAAATTTATAAATTGTATTTAAAATTAATAGCTATCTTTTTTATTTAAGTTTTTATTATAATTATGGCTTTATTAAATTAAGGAGATTCTTTACTATTGTTAAAGAATATCGTATACATTTTCAAAAAATCGTAATATCGACAATTTATACATAAGTGAAAGTTTAAAAAAAAATGAATCTTAATAGGATGATTTGCGTAAATAGAAAATCAGATATTTTTAGAACAATTTTCATGGTGCGTAGTGTGAGCACCGCATGCACAGATTAATTGGACTTTGATTCTTCTGTTTTGTAACTGGTCTTATTCTAAATGGATATTTCATTTTGTATCGATGACTTGCGGCTATTTGCTCCCAATTGATTCATTCACATGGTAAAAAGAAACAAGTGGAAAACGCATCGGAGCTCGCTAGATCGAATTTGTCATCTTAGTCATTCGTAAAACGTTGACGAACACCCGCATATAAATAATCCCAGCTTCGTTGCAATCAATGCTATCCATTGGATCGGATATGCAGAATCATAAGAGGGCACGATAAAAAAAATCAAGATGAACGATTAAAAACTATAAGAGTTGTTTATTATTATTTAATAACTTCCTTCCAACATAACCCGGTGTGTTTTTATCATAATTAAAGAAGCACATTATTGGTTAGCAAATTTGATGAGCAAATATTTTTGATATTGATAAACATTTAAACGAATTATTAAATTGTATATATAAATGTTGAAGCGTTCTAAATTCGATAGAAAATAGGCATCTTCGATTATCTTCAACATTGCTGCACTTAATGGAAACAAAAAAGCTACCAGTTTAAGATCTGCAAAACAAACACGTTTGCTTTTCCTTAATTTTATAAGAAGAATCGAATTTTTCGAATTGTTTTTTATTTATATGAAAATATATCATCTCTTTTTATAGAATATGCTGAAACCTATATAACAGATTGTTATTGAGCAAAACTTAAATTATTGAATTGAAACGACTTTTAACGTGGTGTATACATGATTGTATATACATGTAATATACTTATAAAATTTATAAACAAATAAAGCAAAGATAAAAAGAATTAGATATAATATAAGAATACAAGTTGATCCTAGAAAAATTTGATTTTCTAATTTAACGGATTTCATGTTGTCAGCTGCAATTCGTGACTGGTTTTCAGGTGTTTTAATAGTTTTCGAAAAAGTCAAACAAACGTGTCGAATCGGTACCTTATTTTGAAATAATAAGCCTGATAACCAACTAAATGTTTACCATAAGGTAATTTTAATTACACGATTAAACGAAATTTCATGTTATATAAAATTAACCAAAAATTTCAATATTTTGTATCAACAAAGGAATCCATTACAATTGACATATTTTATCTGATTAATCTTAGTACTAATTCATTTTTACAAAAGCACAGAATTACTGCATTTCTGCGTATTTCTAATTTTTTATATTAATTATATGAATAATACTAATTGCTAAATCTGAACCATCTGCGAATGTAAATGGAAATAGCCTGTTTGTAAAGTATTTTCTTTCGTTATTTTTCATCGAACGATTATAAGAAAAGCGATTTTATTTTTTAAGATATAATCCATCGGTCTTTATCGAAGAATAACATCATACGTTGAATTAAATAAAATTTATTTATCTACACGTACATAACATGACATTTTTTACAAGCATCCACGCACAGTATAGAAATTGAAGGCTAGAATGAAGCTATTTGAAAGCTCAACGATTTCGAGGCCACATCCTAATCTCATAATAAAATTCTACTGGCCGCTGTGGCCATGATTATTTACGTTGCTCGGAGTACGCCCAAGCGAAAGAACGAACGAGAGAACTCCCTACAAACCCACATATATTAAATATGAGAGAATGAAAGAGGAGTAGAGCCAAAAATATATGTAAAGAAGCTCTTACACCTTTGTCAAGTGGTCGTTTGTAACGAGCGTCGCTTACGGGAGATTCCTTTCCTATTTCTCTTTTGTCTCTTCTGTCTTTTTTCGACGAATAATACGAGTTTAAAAAACCACTCACAAGCACTCTTGTACGTGCATCTTGGGCATTAGGGAATAACGGAGCATATTTGCGATATAAAAAGACGAAGACCAGTCCTGCTTAACGAGTCTGTAAAAGAACGAGCGAAGGCTCATTGTTGGGGAGCAACGGTAATATTAACTCCGGTCCGACGCATTTATGTACTTATGGATTCGTATGGATGTTTGTCATTTGCTTATGGAAGGAGATGCTCCGAAGCAATGAGCGTAAAACTTGCGATTTTTTTCTTCGTCGTTCTGAGATACCGCGCACTGGTTACTCTGTTCTCTGAAAATCCAAACCGCCTCACCCTGCCTTTGGCTAGTCTACGTGCACAAAATTCTCCGTCATTTCTAAATTTTTTATCCTCCTGTTATAAACATATTAGGGCATATTTATTCAAAATTAAATTTACATGAACATTTATTTTTACAAGAATATTTAGTGAAAGTGTTAAATATTAATTACTGCAAAATTTATGCTATTATATATATATATATATATATATATATTCTTGAGCAACTATTAGGTAACGATTTATCGTTGTTTATGTTGACCCCCAAGCTGTTGAAACTGTATGAAAATCATCGATTATTCTTAATTTCTTATTTATATCACTTGCATGATAAGTAAAAAATGGATTAATTATGAATTTCATAATATGTATATTATAATATTTTTTGATATTACATTAGTACATATTGATATTTCTCCACAGCATGAGTTAGTAAGCCATTGAATTTTCATTGAATTTGTAATATCGTTTAACTTATTAATAAAAAGAAATGAAATTAATTTTCAAAGATTTTCTTGATAAAATAAAGAAAACAGATATACGAGCGATACTAAGATTAAATAACACATAGGAATAGAATAATACAGAAAAGGTGTCGGTGATCAAGAACTTTGAAAAGAAAAGTATAAATAGTAGACAAAAAAGCAGGGAGAAAAGGAAAGTAGGTGATGAAGGAACGTGCATCTTGTTAGAAAGAGGTATGCTGTGCTGAGCTCTATTTCTACTTCGAACAGTGGATACCGGTTTTCTTTAGGTCCACCCGATACGTACGCAATGCCCGCACATGAATATATTTACGGCACATTAAAATGATGATGTCACATTATTGCCCCACACTACGCTCCCTTCTCATTGGCCTACTATTACCACTCCTCTGGTCTCTCCTTTTCTCTCATTATGAGATTTACTCTTAATTCACGATTACACTTAATGTCGTCCTTTGATCTTTTCTATAAACATTGACAATGCGGATCATCAACGCAGTCGACAAAGACGGAACAGACACGTTTCAGATTACCAATGCATGAGCATCGTTCACAAAATTTGAAACAAGTCGCCGATTTTACACTTAACCAAAACAAACCAAATCTTACTTTCTTTTGCTTATACGATCCAAATATTTCATTATACGTTGTCTATCGATTTTCCTCTTCTTTAATATCGTTCCGAGATGCCTTAAACAATTTTTGTCAACCTACTCCATTATTAATTATGCATAGGAAACAAATATATTTCGCCTAAAACTTGGCTCAAACCAAAACACAGTATTTTCCGTCTAGATGAAAATAATTACTTCAGAGAAAAAAAGATTATCACGACATTTACAAAAAATGGCTTAAACATATTATTAATTATTCAAGATTCGTGACATCCTTTTTAAAAAATAAATACCTGTGAATGATTTTTGTTTATAATAACTATAATTTTTTGCTTAAACTACCAAACGCAATTTATTGCATTAGTTAATACGTTAATAATTGTAGATACGTTAATAATTTTAGAAGCTATGAATTGACATTTCTAATTTCTTACATTCTACAAATGATTTTAGTAAATGTTTCTTAGATAACTAAAATTTTTAGATAAAACTGAAGTTAAGAATTAATTGAACTAATCATTATAAATTACATTATTACATTAATTTATGTATAATTTTTTCGGCAAATGCAACTCAAATCCTGTAAAATAATAGACTATAATGGGCTTATATAATAATTCCTTTTCATTTATCAAAATAAAGCTTTATTCATTTAATTCTTTCTTTTACGAATAAAACAGAATTTATTAATTTATCAACTTGATTTCACATAACGATATTACTCAAAAAATCACGTAACAAATTTCTTGTGTTTGAAAATTTACATCATTATTGCAGAATAATCGAAGAAAAATAAAAATTTTTGATAATATGTAAATAATAAAAATTTCAATCTATATTATACAAATGCGTAATAATTAGAAGATTCATATTATGACTTCATTGAATTAATTTTCAATTAAATTCTATGCATTTAATTTTTTTGGTGTTTTAAATGAATTCTATTTGAACTGACAATTGCTAGTTAAAATAAAAAAAAAACGAAAACAATCGTCATTTTGTTGTACATTTTACACACACACACACACACACACACACACACACACACACACACACACATGCATATACTAGTAATATTCAATAATAGAAAATGGTAGATAATTAATTTTATGAAAAATCTGATATTAATACAATTTAATAGTAGTATTTTCTTACTATAATTTTGCACCTGATAGATTTTTCTGAAATAAATGTAAGAAATATATCTGTCAGTCGCATCATAAAAAAAAATTTCGTATTTGATTTCGTAGCAAAACTATTGAATTTTTGCTATTTTAAATTATAAAATTATATATAAAATTATATTTTATTATACAGAAATTTTTTAACACACATAATAAATTTTTAAAAACTTTATTTTCAAAGCTATATTACACTTGGTTTTAGTGATAAAATAGAATAATTTCCATTTAGCTAAGCTTCGTATTTTATATAATATATTATTTCCAAAGAACAGATATTTTTTGTTTAAGCTTATGAGCTTCTTGTAGAAATAATCATAATTCTATTAATATATGATTTTATAGTTAAGAATCCTAGATAAGTATATGGAAATAAATTATTTTACTAAGTGGAATTAAAAGAAATTCTTATATATAGCATTTAGTTTGCTTTATCATTCGTAAACTTAAAATTAATTTTTTGCTGTTGAGATATAAATATAAATATAAATTGCAACAGGAGAAAAATCTTATGCATTTAATTTTCGACCGATCCTGCCGCAAATGACTAGCATACAAATATTCACACATGGATTTCACACATACAGGCCTTACTAGCGACAGTCGAACTCAGCAAGCTCACGGGCTCGAAAATTTTTACGAGTCGATAAGTGATCCTCTATTTTGAACCGTGGGAACGTCGCTTATTTTCTATACAAACGTCTCCATTTCTCTTCGTGTCCACTACACCATGAAAAAGTTTAGTCATGGTATAATATATTAATACTCTCCAAATTTACAATGTTAAAAAACTAAAAATTTTACGACTTTGTTGTTAAATATTGTACAAATGTAAGAATTTTAATCTGGCATTTTTTCTTATTTCTTTCTCTCTCTTTCACACACTCATTTGTTTCATTAAACCACTGCAAATCATCTAAACATTAATTCATATGTTCTTTTATTTGTTATATAAGAAATCAATATCAATACATAATAAATATCGTAATTATAAAAAGTATTTTAAATTTACATAAATAAAATTATTATTATGTAAAGTTTATAAATTATACTGTTTCATTATAAGAGTTATAATTTCATTCGAAAGAAATTAATTATAAAGATACGAGTCTAAACATTTATGTTGATAATATATTTAAAACAATTATGTACAGTTTGCATGTGTATACATGCTTGTTTGATTAAATTATTAATAATCACGAAAAATTAGTTTTTTCTTGAAAAACCAATTTCTTTTATGTTTTCTTGTGCATTAATATAAAACAGTTATTAAAAGCAATAGGGTATACGGCGTTAAAAGAGTGAATGAGAAAGAGAGAAACAAATAATTGTATGGCTTGGAAATATAAAAGAATATTCATAGATTCAATTCGACGGATGACTTTCTATTATTAACCGCTTTTTTTATTACAGCGTTTAGTGAAATGTTCATTAATCCAAAGGGATGATGCAGTCAAAAATATCGTGGGTATCAAAAATTCATTAAATTTGATAATACAAAGAAATTATATAAGTTAATTTTATAAAGTTATTGCAATTGAGGAAACAAGTGATCGAAAATTTCTTCGACCGTTAGAGAATTTTGAAAAGATATTCTGTATACATAAACTTGAGATGAACAAACTCGTATATCCAAGAGAGAATAGACAAAATTATAGTTATAAAGATCTAGCAATATTGTTGTAAAACAGTTTCAAAATATTATCGAAAATAAGTATTTTTTTGAAATGTGATATGAATAATTCAGTTAGTGAATTTTATGCAAAAGATCTAATTATAACGTAAAGGTACTAAAATTACTACGTTAAATAAAATAATAATATTTTCTGTATGTATACAATATTAACTATTGAATAGAAAATTTGACTATAAATAAGTTATAAATTTATAAGACCTTGTTTAAATAAATTTATTATTTGAAAAACTGGAAGTAGCCACTTAAATGCTACAAAAATATTCCATAAAAAAGATACAATCCTTAAATTATTCATTTATAAAATATAGTTCATATGAAAGTTTATGAAATATAAGGAAGCTAAAGGATTATTATTATTATTATTATTATTACTGTTAATTAAAAATTTCTGTATCATGGAAAATAGGTGTTCGACTAACGATTTTCATTTCTGTATCCGTAAAAGTTATTCTCAAATATTAATAATAAAACAAGAGAACTGAGAACTGCGTTGCATGCGTTAGATCAATTTGTATTTGAAAATTGTACGTGTGTATCAGCCCCCATGTTTTCGGCCTATCTGCTTCAAGTGGCACACCCATACACACATGTATAGCAGCCACAGAAAGGTTATGTGTAAATAACTCAACCGAACTCGGCAAGACTCGTAGGCAAGAAGATTTTCATCCGTAGATTTTCAAATTTTCATCGTGGCAACGTCGCTTATTTTCTGAACAAACGTCTCAAATTTACTTCGAGTCCACTACACTACGAAAAAGTTTAATCATTGAATTACAATATTCATATTAGCAAAATGGTCTATGTACATTTATTCTCAAAGCCATATTTGATTAATATAAATGATAATTATGATGAATTGCTTATATTTTCAATAATAATTTGAAATTAGTTCAGTGATATTAGTAACAATAACATGAAAAAATTATGTTAAAAAATATTATGAACTTATATTCTGCGTTTTTTTTAAGTCAATACACGTTTTAAGAAATATAAAATATGTAAAAGGTATTGAAATAGTTGTATTATATATAAATATAAACAAAACCAAGTTAATTATTTAAAAAAAATGCATTTATGACACATTTATATATTAACGAACAAAATATCCATTGAAAAAAACATTTCTTAGTCCTCTTATTATAAATTGCAAAAATATAAATTCAACTTTGGACGTATTCATTCAAATAATTTTATTTACTATATCGAATCTCATGATAACGACATAAATTTTCAGTACAGAAATAAAAGAATTAGTTTTGACAGATAATCTAGATTAATAGACATACAACTTTGAACTACAGCACCTTAAAATTATTGTATCTACTTTCATATTAAAAAAAGACAATAACTATAACACAAGTGCATAAATATTTCGGGCAATATTTCTGTGTTAATTGCTATTAACAAATAGACGGCTTCCCATATAGACACGTGTATAAGAGTGCATAAGCATTCAAGTGCAACGATCACATAGTTTAACTCCGATTTTTTATTTGAAACTTTGTGCATCTGTTTGTTATGTTAAATGACGTCGGAATGTGAAAAGACATTTTGTGCAGTGTTTCTGTGAGAGTTGTTATTAATTAACAAATATATACGTCCTCCTATACCCATAGGTATAAGACTGCACATGTATATAAATGATTAAAACTCAAGTTCATCTTCGAATTTCGAAATGAAACTTTATGGCTGCATTTGGTACATAATGATACATCGGAATCTGAAAACGGATTTTGTAAAATGTCTTTGTAAAAGTTTTTATTAAATATTTTACACGCCGGTACATGGGTACGTGTACAGTGGTGAATATGCATGATATATAAATTCATTAAAGTCAATGTTCCACGTCGATTTTTTTTTCGAAAACTTTTTTATTCGCGTCTTTCAATATATTTAACGATTTTTTCAGAAATTTATCGATTTATAAATTTAAAAATTTATAAATTATAAGATATACATATACATACGTAGAGTCAATTTAGTATCAAGTAATTTTAGTATCATCTACATAAAATTATAAATATAAATATTAAAAAAAATTATTTATAAAGAATTGAATATAAAAATGTAAACTACTAAATTTTCTGCAATTTAGTTTCTGGTACATTATAACTTATGTTTCATTTTAAAATGTTATTTAGTTTAAAATATTGTTATTTCATTCAGCGGTACTGTACTTTTCCGATTTTTACTTGATAAAAAAACTTTATTGTTTTAGTATTTATTTAAAAACTTTGAGAAAAATTAATAGGAATTTACAACACCTAAAACAATATTAGTTGTCAATTACATGTTTATTATACGTTTAACGTTTAACAATTTTATTGGTTATTTAATAATTATTCGTTTTCGCTTTTGATTTATTTACATAATTTGTATAATTTCATCGTAGAAGAGAATTGTTATCGATTGTTCTTAATTAATTTATATATCACGTTTTTATTTTTGTTTCCTGTATTAAATTACAATTTCGTATTAGATTTTTGTGTCAAAATATTAATAGAATATAAACCGAAGTTTTAATGCACTATTTTTAGAGTGAAATATTAATAACATCTTTTGGTGGTAAAATTGGAAAGTAATCCTTTTTATTATACATTATGTTAAAAGTTATAATAAGAGCTTGTTTTTAAATTCCAATACTAAAGTAAACAAAAATGTTTAAAAAATGGCTTATAAATGTATAATTTCGGTGAAACTCATTATTTTGTCGTTTTGTTTCATAATTAATAGTTTTGGATAAATTTTTTCAGATATTAATAGATTTTAAAATTTTTCAATTTTTGTTGCGACAACATCGTTGCAAACTTCAGACTTCTACAATCGCATCAGCTGGTTTGTTATCGGTTGCGCAACCTGCGACTACAGTTATTAGATGTAAATTTTTTATCGTTGTTAAAATGAAGTCATAATGAAAATATTATAAGTTGTCGGGACAAACTTTTTTACATTTAATTACCACGAATAAACATAATTTTTCAAATTATAAATCTACACAACTTGATAATTGGTGATCAAAATTATATTAAAACATATATAAATACATTTGTTTAAAAACATTGTCGGTCACCCGGTTAGAATAAATAAATTAAACTGATTAACCGATGCTTACTAAGGATAAGCACTTAGTAAAAAAATAAATTCAGAATCAATCCATAAATTAAAGATAATTACAAAGTAAAAGTCACAAATAGTACATTTTATAATAAATGCGCCTATTACGGATAAAGCTAAAACCAAAACTACAAGCTGGTATCAACTGAATAAACCAAATATATTACTTATATTACACATTGATTTTTGTCTGGGAAGAAAGGATGAGTAGAATAAAGTTTTATTATTATTATTAACGGTATATCTAACGGTGTCGAGAAAACATGTTTCGATGAGTAGAGATATTGAAGTCTTGCAACATTTAGAATATTTAATAAGTTATTAGCTTGCTAATAGGTAACGCAGATGCTTATATATTTTATTGTTATTGAAGTAAATTTGTTGTGGACCAAGTTTATAAAAAAGAGAGCTTTTTCTTTAGAAGGCTGAGACGTTTTTCATAATTTATTACACATTTTCAATCACATTTCATTTCCTAATCGAATGATATAATAAATATTTACATTATTCAAAAAAATTCTTTTTCTTAAAACTTGATTCTAATTTTTAGATTCTTAATGTATTTTAAGAATTCTTCTTGTAATAAGCATGTCTGGATAAAAATTATTTAAAAAACATAGTTTGGAATATGTACAGTTCATTAGTCTTCAAAGGTATGGTATAAATATTAAATGTAGTTTTAATGTAAACTTGTATATAAACAGCGATTCGTGATGTGGATTTGGTAAAGTAAACATCAGTAACATGCTGTCCATGATCCCAATGTAGTTGATCTTAGGCAATACAAAGTTAGAAAAATCTATCATATAAATATAACTATATTTCAAATAAAAGTAATCAATGGAAGAATGTATATTAATTAACGTTCTATTTAAAATCATTTATTATGAAAAAGTTTATTTTTTATTATAGTGATTTCTATGAGATTTTATACAGGTATTTAATAACTTTCGTATTTTCAGATAAATTATTAAAGATTAGACTATTAAGTATTTTTATACAATTATTGAATAAAAATATGACTTTTCATTACTATTGCACTTTCTTCTTATAAAAATAATAAATAATAGTTATCAGTTTCATTTATTATAGGGCATTTTAATTGTTTAGTTTACCCTTCTTTTGCTACGTGTTTATATAAATATAGAGAATAATTAGTAATTATTCAATCTTTTCTTATAATAGTTTAAGGTAATGTTGATCAGATTTCCTAGATTCAATTCATTATTTATATATGAACGAGTCCTTGGAATGAAGATTAAAATTACGTTACCAAAGAATTTCATTTACGAGTAATATTCTATGCAAAAATGGACTAGGTTTCAATAAAATAAAATATAAATAAATTAAAAAGGCAAATATTTTTGTGGATAACAATGTCAGATGACAAATAAATCATAGATGATATATAGTATTATGTTTTACACAAACTATTTTAATATTATTGCGAATCTTTAACAAATGTATAATTAATACGATACGTTTAAGAATAACTTAAGAGGTAGATAAAAAGATGGATGAAAATTTATAAAATCATCTTAACATAACGTGATATTTTAAGACCGTCAAAGGTATAATTAAATTATATTCTTTGTTATTAAAGGATTTCAGTAATAAATAACGAGATGTTGTGATAATAATATATGAATATTGACTTTCATCTATTGCATGAAAATTTATGTTTGACGAATTATATTTCTTCTACTTTTCTTCTAATTTAGATCTAGTAAATAATACATTATATAGGGAGATTTAAAAATAACCACCTAATTAGAATTTCATACTAAATTAAGCTTGTGAAATAGATTTCCTATAAATTGTTGATTACTCAAATATCGACTTTATAGGAACATGTACATCATAATCCAAAATTCCGAACCAATTGGTCGATATATCAACTTTTTGACAAAAAATCACCTAAGACCATTATGTACAAGACACATCAAAGTATCATTATTCACAATATTTCTAAGAAAAATACTTAATATCTTAATTACTGTAATGCTCTAGAAATTGTAAAAAAGCATTATCACCTACATCTGGGTTTCCGTAATCGAATACGTATTTCTAATATTCACAACCTTGTAAAACAATAAAACAATAAAATGTAAAACAATCCATGGTTATCGTCCAATTTGCGAAGATGGAATTCTAAGAAACGTAGATCTGATACTGAGATTGCTTAAGTACATAGTTGACCAATTGCAGAAGCGCATTTGCACTAACAAATTTCGGGGAATTCTCTGACGTTCTAGAAAGGAGATATTTCTTGCATGCACATACGAAAAAAAAGATAAATCATCGATGACATGTTCGTATCGTGAACGAAGCACTAAAGCAACTGGCAACAGTTCAGTTGTTATGTTTTTAGTTCCAGACTAAGTTACCCTTCACGCTCGCGCATAAGTTGAAGCTCTGCATTGAATGAATGATAATCATGATGACGTTAACGGTAATGGCGGTATTGACTCTATAAACTGTTTTACGTACATATAGGTATACGTAGGTGCGCATATACATACACGCATGCGTACAGGTGAATATCTTTCAGTATATCTTTTCATCATTCAATTGATTACATTTTGAAGAGGTTTATTTGAATTATATATGTCAATATAAAAAATAAATGAATTCTGTTTTATCAAATTTATTGTTTTAATTTATAGATGAAATTTTATTTTAAACTGTGAGTAATTAATGTCAAATAACTTATTTCTGTGATTAAGAGGTATGATCTATAGTCACTGATGCAATCATCCGAAAATAAGAATAATAAAATGTATTTTGAGAAAAAAAGTTGCACTTGATTAGTCATCAAAATCTTACAAAAATGGTTTTTTTATGAAATTTGATTTAACTTGAATATTTGAATAAACTTCTGTAATTTTTTCTTTTTAAAAAATACACTTAATGCATACACTTAGCTTAATTAAATTATCAAGTATGAAATGCCGAAGCTATATATGGTGCAATTATTGCGTATTTTTAAATGACATTGTTATAATTATGAAATATATTTGTTAGAATTAAAAAAATAAATATATTTTTTGTCTATTTGTTTCCAAAAGCTTATGCATTCCAGGTTTTTTTTATTTCAGTCGTTTTAAATTTAAACAATACGTTTAAAAAATATTATTGCTATAATAAGAGATAAAAAATTCATTATAATTAAAGATGAGCATAATATAATACAACTTATCTAAACAATTATGTAATTAGCTGAAATACTTTAAACTTATGTGAGAAGAATTCGGTTAAGATTTTTTAATTAGTTATATTATTATTGGATATTAAGTTACGGTGGTGATGTTAAATTATATAAATTAGTTGTCAGGTTGAGAGTTAAGAGAAAAGAGTCTCAAGAGAAACGAAAGGTAGAGAGAGATTGTGAGACCGGTAAAGTCTGCAAATAGTTTGATAAATGTGCATAGAAATACGAAAGTCAAATATCTTGTAATCGGTGAAATGGCTATGATACTAGATAAAAGATTAATTTAATTTATGACTTACCAATAGTTACTTAATGTACAGTGCCATATAAAACCTTTTGCCAAATACATCTCGTTTACAAATTGATTTCTCGCAACCGAAATTATAACGTTTTATTTTTCTTTTTCTGTTTCTAAAATGCGTTGTTTTTGTATTGTTTTACGCTCTTGTCTTGGATAATCAAGAAGAATAGAAAAAAAGACGATAATAGAGAGTTATAAGTTAACTCCAACTTATACTATATATTTTGCTTCTCATCAAATTTATTTTAAAATCGCTTAAAGGGTAAGACAAAATTTTTCAAAGACAATCCAGATTCTCGATTTTCTTCTCAGTGCAGAATGCACGAATGTACATAAGACGTATAGTTGTTTATTTTTATTTGCTTACATTTTTAAGAGTTTAGATGAATATTTAATACCTTTTTCATATTTTATACTTCATATTAGAAATTTCTTAAAGCCTGAAATAATTTTGTATTGCTTATGTAAAAATGCAATGTGTCTAATTAGAAAAAAAGAATTTAACATCTTTCAAGAGCTTGATTAAGAAATAATTTCTGTCATAAATAAACCTTTTAGGTAGAAGAAAAAATGTACGTTAAAATGTGTGTGGGGAGGGCTGATAGTATACGTTTTTCTACCATTTACGGATCGACTTATTTTGTCATGAGAGTATACTTGATACCAGGAAAAAAACAATGGTTATTTATCAGTGTAAAAGTTTGGCCGCGGCATGTGTAAAATAATAAACTGTGCTCTTATTTTTCCAGATTTTTCTTGCAATGTAAAGTAATTATTTGTAAGAATGTTATGACATAACGAAAAACATTAAAGAATTGTATTCATTTTAAAGAAATATTTTTCAGTTTTATACAGAAGTAGATAACATTTTTTTTAATGCATGGGCTCAGTTAGAATTGTATTTCGTTAAGAGTTTGTTAAAATGTTCTTTATTAAAAAAGATGTTAAAGATACATATTATACTTTGTCATATTACAGAATTACCTGTAGTCTATCATTATCTCTGAATGTAGTGCGTAAGCGTCTTTGAGTTTTATTTTTAATGTCTTTGCTTAAATATTTTTCATTTTTTCTTTTTATTATCCACTTCTGCCTTTATATTAGCTGAAACCAAGTTAATAATATACTTGAAAAAGGAACATATTGTGAACTAGTTTATTTGTAAAAAATTAATGATCTGTAGTAAGAACTATAGTTAAATTCCATCTTCTTAATACATATAATTGTCAATATAAGTTTAGATATTTTTACCAAAATATAAAAATTAATATTAAAACATTGTAGGAAGTATATTAAATAGAGAGAACATAATTTATTGTTTAAATCAGATTATAAAATACTAATAACAGTAATATGATAATAAAAGTTACACAATTAAGAAGCACGGGGAAGATAACAAAAAAGAACGGAATCTAATAATCTTACTATTGTATTGCTAAACCAATTACATACATATTGGATACCGTCGTCGTGCCAACTGCTCATACGGTCGCTCGTCAGCACATGACATTATTAATCGATTTTACTTAAGTTCGTGAAATCATTTGGCGCTGTGATCTAGTGTCTCTAGACAATATTTGTGAACGTCTTAATTGCCAAAAACTGCGTGTCTTAAACCCGATGCGAGTGCCGTTGGACTTTCACAACGTAGGCGTTGCGCGGCGTCTCGGATCACTCAAGAGAGTGTTAATGCGATGGTCACGTCATCTTGATATTGATGAGAAGGGCTCCGCTTTTTTCCATCGGTAGAGGTCGACGTCGTTGACACCCCTTCGACCATTCTCCTTATGCAAACCTTTTCGCAAAAGCGCCTACGTATAGTGCGCGGGGGCGACGAAATAAGAAGAAAAAGACAAGTATAAAGGCGGAGCCTGAGATTTATTATCGAGGTTTTGAGGTGAAAGATTTCTTCAAATACTGCCCTCCATTGTGCGCGATGTAAGCACTCCTCTAAATTATTCCTTATATGTAAATCAATCGTGCAAGAAAAATAATTAATTTATGAGTGCAAGATCTGCAATATTACTTTTGAAAATTAATATTTATTTATTAACTATATCAATTCTCTTGTTGATAAATTTAATTTGCTCAGCCCCTTCTTTCACCAACTGATCAGTTTTTATTTTTCAATATTATCACTTAATTCAGTTTGATCTTGAGAAGAATTGTCAATTTATTAATCAAAGTACTTAAGAGTTTAAGAATTTACAAGAATTTCGAAAGTCCACGAAATAATTTATTGATGAATGAAGAATTTAACTCAGTAGTATAGTATATAATCAAATGAGATTTCGATTACATATTAAGTTATAATTATAAATATTGTAGTCCAATTGATGAGTAAGTAAATTTAATAAGTACAAATATTTGAGTTAACTTCCACATATTATTAACAGTTACTCCAGTCAATGATATTACAGGATGCATACGTAAATAAATATTGTCCTAATTCCAAGGTCGCATTGCATAATTTAATTTTTATCTGTACTTAAGTTTACTTTAATCTATCTAAGAATATCCTTCAATAGGTAAGAAATTGCCGTTCGATTCAAATTATTTATAATTGCGCAGTTAATATCCAGTTGGAGACTAGTAGCATTGAAAAAAATATTTATGAAATTTAAGTGTTTTGGACAGGAGTTTCGGTCCTCTACTAGTGCAATATTATAACAAATAATATATATATATATATATATATATATATATATATATATATATATATATATATATATATATATAATAAATAACCTGAAGACGATTACAATAGTAACGAATAAAATTATACCAGAAAATGATTCAATTTTAATAAATTAATATTTATTTGTTTGATATTAAAATTATATTCGAATAATTTTTCAACAATAAATTTTTTAAATATTGACATTACTCTCAAGAAAAGTATTTTTAAATGTTCACATTATTCATACCTATTGCAACATTTTTTAAATACTTTTCACAATGCTTATAAAGATACGATGATGATGACAAAGGAAATAATTCTTCTCATAAAATGAATCTTTGTGCCTAGGAATTGCTATTCTTTGATTAAACCGTAAGCTCGATTCTAGTATAACAATAAAGAAAAGAATTTAATCTACATATCTACGTATTTTTATCAAGAAAAAGAATCAACGTAACTGTGAGTAATAAGTAAAATAGAGCTACGTGCTAGGACAAAGAGAAAATTAACAATGGTGATACAGGTGAAGGAAAGGTGCGAGGAAATTTGGAAACAATTTTCGTTGGCGATGATGGCGTTGCAAGTGTGGATCAATGGTGACCTTGACCTCTACCCCCCCGACTGCGTATCCGTGCGGCCTTGCGAAGTAAAGACTGGTCGATAAGTGGCGCTGCTGCTCCTAATGCTTGTACAGGCTCTCAACTCTTATCGACTGACGACTACCCCTTCAATTCACGCACCAAATTTGGGCGTCTCTGCGTTGTATTTCCCTTTTGTTCTCGAAAAACGACAAAGGGATTTGTTTATCGCACAATCTAACGAGACTTGTCAGCCTAATCTCACCGAATGAAATGTGCATAGCGTGCCTTTGGCAACGCATCTCTCAAAGTGAAACTACATTTTTTATAATACTAAATAATTTCCATTTACCGTTTGCTTACTTACATACAGTTTTAGTTAAAAAAGGATAAAGCTTAAGCAAACAAATGCGTACTAATACTTTAACGACAAGAATTAATAATCGTCGATAATAATTCTCATTTCTTTGTTACCTGACATTTCTTTTTCATATTAGTTCAAAATAAGTTGAGTTTGATGCAAGCCATTTTCGAGTGTAATTGAAACTTGGCTTAAAAGAAGGTGAGACGTTTGAGGCACATCAATGTTGAATAACAATGCAAAATGCCTTCAAATAAGGTTTATTTGATTTAGTTTAAACGGATAATCTTTTATTTTACGCTGCTGTAATTGACTTGTTCCGTATCTGGGTTCGTTGCTTATAAGCTCAAAATACGAATGGGTGCACGAGCAAAGACCTATCGAACCTTTTCAAACTCCCCGTATTATATATGCTTTTTCCATTCGGACTATTTTTCTCTAAACGAATTTATTTTAACATTTTCCACGCTTTTACGCAAGCTTGGCCGATTGTTCTGGGCAACTGGATAATCTATTAAAAATGCCAAAGGTAAGTATGTCGACGTTGGTAAATTTTGCGGTTTTATATTCCTTCATTTCTTTACGCCTTTATTTACTTAGCATTTACAGGTTCAAGTTGTCAAGGTGATTTTCCAAGGAAAAGTGACGAATACGAGATTTTATATACTTATATTATACTTATAATAAGGTGATTTCTTATAACAACTCGAACGTTAATATAATATTTTTATGTAAAAAACATTTTTTTTTTAAACTTTATATATGTATAACAAACTAATAGTATTTTTCTTAATATTTTATTTCAAAATGTCGGTAAATGTGTTCCGAAAATGTATTTTTAAAAATTGAAAAATTGCGGGATTAAGGAAAGAACAAAAGAAATTTCTTGTTATTCTACATAATATGCATAATATTATCAGATATTTGATATTATCATCAGATATCAGATATTATAGATACATAATATTATCTATCGTAAAGCGTAGGAAATTAAAATAAATTTTTCTTTTTTCGGAAAATGTTAATTTTTGAAAAAAATCGTGTTTTTAAGTAGAAATTTATATGAATATTACAAAATTTATAAAAAAATCTCCTATGCTTTACTACCGTGCAGGATATCGTTTTGAAAATATAAAAATTACAAATACGTTGAATAGGAATTCCTTGGAAAGTAGATGCCATTTTAAAATATGCAGTTTCGAGAAAAACACGTTAAAAGGATAAGACACAATGTTTTTAACCTGTTGAAGTAAAAATTTTCAGGTTTCATATTTTCTACCTTTAATATGCGGTTTCAAAAATATATAAATATTATTTTGTGATTATATCTTCATCCATCTAGGCTTCTCTGGATGCTCTAAAAAAACTGCCGTATCGGCAGTTTTACTCCCAATTCATCAGTCTATACGACGCAATTATAACACCATAACCAAATACTAATTTATAGAATTAGGAAGAATCATAAACTCTATGATTCTTATAATATTGAGTAAGTCATTATTAAAAATACATACTGCAATATTGGTGACGCCTTTGATTTTCGTTTTGGAACTTAAAGAATAATTGTATGCAATAGACTCCACAGTCGCAGTATAGGTTTTGCTATTATTTTGGGTAAAACCTCTCAAACAATGAGATCGTTACTTGCTGAATCTTCACAAATAGACTTCATCGCATTAAAAATTTTATTCAAAAGAGTATTCTTGCTGGTGTAATTGTTAATGCTATTTATAGCTTTAGCCTTTAGCTACGTGCTCTATGAGTTAAAACTTAAAACTGGGCGGTTATTCTTTGTGTTATAGCATCATTTCGCAGTGGAGATACTGTTATACGAAGTAGTTCTAGAACTCGTTTTTTAGAATAATAAGTTTTCATTTTTTTTACTGACTCGTGATTCCTCTTTATTGATTATTTTTCTCGTAAGCTTTTCTTTTCAATGAATCCCCTTGCACTTTTTTTTAGTATTCCAAATCGAGTTCTCAATCCTGCAAATAACAAATGTACTCGTTTTAAAATAAGACTAATATTAAAACAATAAAAATTCTTTAAATAAGGTTCAGAATTCAAAGTTTCTCTAAATGTTTTGATAATGCCTTGATCGATATAGTTTATGTATTTAATATTATGCAAATTTTCAAAGCGTTAGAAAATTTCAATCTTATCATTTATTTTTATTTTCTCAGCAAGTATTTCAGAAGTATTAGAGTTATTCTTCGTATTTTGTAGTAATACCTACTTTTTGAAAAGTGAATTGAACTCAAAGTACAGCATCAACAGTTCTTATAAAAATCTGCATAAACCAAGGGACAAAACGTCGTGTAGCTTGTGGATAGTTATGGTTCCAAGTTATATTGTGTAGTGCAATTTCCTTTTGTCAAAAGGTATATTAGCAAAATCTACAATTTACTTAGAAAGTTTGTTGTAGAAATGAAGTTACTTGTTATTTGTGAAACTAGATTGTTTAATAATGAAAATTTTCGACTTATAACGGTCGTACATATAACACCTTAAATTATATTTAGAAATGAACGCTGTTGTTTTAATTTCATTATTTTGCTTAAAAAATAACTATTTAACTTCTATGACACAATTTAAAAACGAGAAAATAATTTTTCTTAATAATATATTTCTTTTTAAATTATTTTGGTCACTTGTAATGAATTTTGTTGCATACGATTACTTAGATTTTATGAGATATGTATAAGAGCCTGTTAAATTATCTTAAATACTATATTTTTATTACAAACTTCTTATTCGAGTAAATAAATTATTTTTCGAAACAAAACATGTTTTATAATAAAATCGCATGGTACTATTCTATAATCCATATTTCTCGCAATTTTAAATGAATATTCTTTCTTCAGTGGTACAAAAAAACTTGTC
The DNA here is from genome assembly GCA_018907045.1 of Wiebesia pumilae. Taxonomy (NCBI): domain Eukaryota; kingdom Metazoa; phylum Arthropoda; class Insecta; order Hymenoptera; family Agaonidae; genus Wiebesia; species Wiebesia pumilae. Next base: position 3,236,557 of record JACCHZ010000105.1, on the reverse strand, counting down.
AATTTATTATGAGAGAAACATAACTTTCTATCGATGAAAACCAATATTGTTATATTAAAAAGTATATAATATTATATATTATGTACTCTTATTGGTCTAAATAAAGTTTAAAAAAAAATGTAGTATACAATAATTTTTTATGAGAAATGAGCTATTTATTATTGATTCGCGTCTAAGTGACACGCTACTTTCAAATTTAAAGACGCACTATGATTATTATATTCATTAGTTAGCTAAATATAAAAAATAAACAATTTGAGATCACAAAAAGCAATGCCAACAGAATAGTTACATGAAAGGCCGTATTCTCAAGCTTGGGTTATTCTTAATTGCTCGTTTAATTATTGATATTTTTGTATTTATGCATATTAAATTTTAATTGTAAATGGACATTACTGATTTTTATTAGAAAAATCCAAATGCATTAGATTAAACGTATCAGCAAATGTCGAAATTCTATTTTATAAAAAGTGTTATAGGAAAACATCTGGACTTATTTATCATTGTAATCCACTGACATTGAATGCAAACAAGAGCAGGATTATACAAAAACATGACGTAGATTACGTTGATACATTTGTTCTCCTGTATTCAGATAAATAATTAAACAACTTTTCAAGTATGAATCAGGAACAATTTCATTAGTTTTTCTTACAGAAATTAAAACTCGCTATAAAAATATATTCATTTATTAATTACAATATTATTAAAAATTAATGTGTATAGAATGAAATAATGTTGGAGATGTACTATATAATGCAATATAATATCCAAGAAGATTGTCTGTAGAGTGCTATTAAATAAAAAATAAAAATAACAGATATGTAATAATTTCAACTATTCTAAATTAATTGTGGATTTCTGGCGTACGTCTAATTTTTATTTTCACTCGTAATTCAATTTGGGATTTTTCTACTAACGCGATTTTTCTATTGAACGATAATGACAGGGGATTATGAAACAATATGAGAAGATCTACATTCTTACGAAATTAGCCTGTAAGACGCATATAGTTAGTAGTAGCGAATAATCGAAATCACTACGAGAAGCCGATGGGGTTTTTTGGTTCACTTTCTGCGTATCTATTCTTTTGAATCTCATTGAATAATTAGGAAGGCATTCTTATTGAATTTAGTGAGCATTGTTCATCTGACCAGTCAATTCTGAATATTTCAAGAGACATAACAAAGAAGCGTCGATGATACGTTCGCATTCGGTAGCTAGGGAGGGAGAGTGAGTGAGTGAGAAGCTCAGGTTTGGTTATCAATTTTCCTGGGCTTTATACGACAGGCCACATCCGTTTTCCTCTCGCTCATCCCACGGAATTCGCTTGTTGGTAATGAGCGTCCCTAGAAAAGTGGCGAACAACGCGTGACAAATGCGAGTATGTCAATTATCTTTTCCTCTCTTTTGTTGTCTTCTCGAGCTCTGCTGTCGCTTCGTACGCCTCCTTCGCCTTCTTCTCCTTCCCATCTATTAGCTTCTTTTTGTCTTGTTTTATATCCTTTCTGCCCGCTTTCGTGCTTCTTCCTCCTTGTCTCTCTTTCTATCATTCAAGTTCCATTTTCTTTTTTTCCATGGATAGATACAGTAGAACTTTGTAGAGATCGTTGTTCAACGATGTATAACTTCGTTGAGTCGCGCAACCGAATAATCAAAGATACTTTAGAAGTGTTTGCTCATATTGCTCTTGCGCAGAGGTCTATTTAAAGTTTTCCATCTCTCTGCTTTTATTTTTTGTTTCCATTCGTTTGCTTTTCTGCTGGACTAGCTTCTTGGCTAGTCCAGCTACCAAGCTTTTTAAGTAACCGTATCTTCATTTGCATCTCATATCGATATTTCTGTACACTTGAAGTTCGATCAAAGTTTTACAAAATTTATATTTTCTAATCTAGTTATTCTGAAATTGATCCAAAATAATAAGCGGATTGCATGTTGGTAATAATTCCAGAACATTTTTCTGTTCGTTTCTTACGAGAATTGGTTTCTTACCCAATGAAAGCTGTTGAAAACTTTGTGTAATATTTTTTCACCAAATAACCTATTTTTGTAAGTTAACTAAGTTTCCAAAAACAACATTATTGTCTTGTAATTATAAGCATTTAATACATAAAGCTAGGTTAAGTTTATATATTACATTTATTTATTAATACGAAAAATATTCTCATCTAAATTTTAATTTCTTTTTATATAACTTTGAAGAATACATAGAGAACTGCGTGAATCATTATTGACTAATCAAAGATAGAAATTTTCAAATAAATTAGTAAAAATATATATTAAGATTAATTAAAGTATAGAATTTTTAATTTTTTCAAAGCTATTTTTAAAATTATGACGTGTATGAAATAGACAAATATATGATCAAATGGTTTTATGTATTGTCACCATGATATTAATATTTATTTATGAATACGGTATTTTTTAAGCGTAGTAAAATATTATTTAAAAGTATGTCTCAACACACACATGGGAATGTTTATAAAATAATTTTTTATTCTTGTTTGTAATTTTATTCTTTAACAAAAAAAATACACGTTTCTTTCGTTATAGATATCTCTCTCTCTCTCGCTCTCTCTCTCTCTCTCTCTCTCTCTGAGGGCCTGCGCGCGCACACGCGTGATATATCGGAAAAATCTAGATATAATTCACATGTGTAATTTTAAGATTATGTTATTGTCTCGATTAATTGTATTTATTCGAAATGCATTGATCTTTAGTATTTACTACATGAGTATGTTTGTAAAACTAGTAGCCATATACTTGATTTCGAATATTCCGGGGCAAGACGAAAAATAACAGTAAGCGATAAATTAAACCAACCTATTTACTTCTAAGGATTTAATTTAATTCTAGGCGCAATTTAAATTATGAAAAAGCAAAAGTTCTCCGATAATGGATAATTGTTGAAAGAAGTACTATTAATAATATGCTCAATAACATTTGAAATTAATTAAGATACAAATTGATTGACGCTGTAATCATTTTCTTTTATTTTTCTTTTATGATGGGTATCAGGATGCGAGCTAATGGTATCAATCGAATATGAATCAATAAACATCTCTAATTAAAGGAACACCTTGACCTATAAAACAAATTAAAACTCAGCTCTTGGACATCACCTAAGGTAGATTTACTTGCACAATGTTCGAGTGAGTTTACAAATTATTCCATAAAAACTTACGAGCTTTTACGGAATGATGGAATAAAACTCGTTATCGGTCCTGGAATGGTGCACAGTAACTAGCATTGAAAGATGCGATCGTGAAGTTCGTTCGAGATACGAAATACTTTAGAGTTTACTTAAGTAACCAGGCTCGGTTACTGAAGTGGAATTTGATCCAGGTTGAAGCACTTTTTTAATCAAAGAAAACGTCCGGTCGATACGGCAGGTCGTTCGTTCTTCTATCGCCGATGAAAAATTCTGAAGCGTCGTTTCAAAAATCACGTTATCATTTGCTTGTATTGAATTCTGTGATTCGAGAGTGTAGCTCTCGGGAGAAATGGAACACAACGGCATGCTGTGCTCGCGCGGGTATGCGGGATGGGAAGGGATCACCTCGAGAATCCACTAAGTGTGCTGTGTGCGCACAGGGGCACGTAAAATCGATTCGTTGGCCGCGGCCCTGAACGTTGAGCTCCCTACTACTTCCTCCTCCGCCGACTCTTGGCACATGTAAACGCTTACTTCGAACATCGGTTGCCATCTATGCGCATGTTCGCTCTCTCTCTCTCTCTCCCTCCCTCCCTCCCTCCCTCCCTCCCTCCCTCTCCCTCGTTTTCAGTGGATTTTGGGGCAGGTCAAGCCACGCGAACTATCCGCAATGTAGACGGGCTTCGGCCAAAAATCGTTACGAGCGAGCTCAGCATGCTTCGTTCTTCCAGCAACCGAGGCTCCGATTACATAATACGTAACCTCCACACCTACGCTTATTCGATCTTGGCTTTATTTTTATTTCTTTTTTCTTCAGTCATCCTGCTTTCCTCGAAATTTCGACTCGTTCAAGTCTCATCGATGATAATCCCTTGTTGACGGCTGTTAAATTTTATCGGTTTCTTCATTTTCGCAAATTAGTGTGTGCTTTTTCTAAAGGATGTTTGTGCATGAGTTGCTGGCAATAAGAACCTATTATAATTACCAACTATGAAAAGAATAAATGTGGCGGATTAGTTAAAAATAAGATTAACAATTATTTCTTTATATTTTATTATAAAAGTTTTTATAAAAATTTGCAGCTGCACGTGTAAAATTGTACACAGTATGTGCAAATGCTATTGTTTGATACTACTTATAGTTTATTTTCGCTTCTGTAATAATTATAGTAATTATATGATAATAATACTTTCAGATATAAGTGAATCTTCAGAAGTTTCTAACTCCAACAATGTAGTGCTAATATTTTAATTGAATTATTTTCCATAAATAATGACTTTTATCTCTATTTAAAATTTTATCAATTTATATTTTGCAATTATATATAATGTGACATCGTTTAATTAGTTTAGAAATAAATTTTATGAAGATTACCATTCGATTCTGTTACATGATTGATATACTTTACTGAATATGAAATGCAAGTAATGGTAAAATTTCCAAAGAACTTAGGACATGAAGGTTTTCATAAATTATAATCATTTTAAATTTTGTTTGCTTTCATTTCAATATTAATACATATTTTTTGTCCATAGTACAATACAATATAGAAACTATTACAAGTGATCAAGCAGATATTTTTAAATATTGTAAAAAAACATTTGTTTAAAATTTTTCAAGAATATCGTGTTAAATAGAATTTATTTAAAAAATGATTGTCTCATGAATCAATCTGATAATGACTATGATTGATATTCATGAATAAAAAATAAGACAAACAAAAAGGTTAAACTTGAGAAAAAATGCGTTTGGCATTGCAGGTTAAGTACCATTGTCAGTTACATTAAAACTTTGTTTCCTTAAAAGGATCTTGCAACATTGAAATTGTGTTTTTACTCTTTTTTGTAAAACAATAATTGATCGAATTCAAAGTAATCACCGAAAACATTTGCGTGTTTTATTTTGAACAAAAACTTCAACAAAAATACAAAATAAAATGAAAATTCCTTTTGTTTATTGTGAGTGTTAGCTTTGAATTCGCGGTAAATAATTTTTTATTGTTTGTAAGCAATAAGGTTGTTGACATTGTGTCGCATCCCCATGTACTCGAATGCGAATCCAGCGCTGAAATGTAAGCACGCAGTGTCGTAAAATAGTGTCTCGTAACACGTGAGTAACTGCGAAATTGCGCTTGGTTTTTTAAATGTTATTCAAATTTAAATGTTATAAATTAATCGGAGGCTTGAGTGAGCTAAGAAAATCGTGACTCTTGTCATCCAAATGGGTCTCTCTCTCTCTCTCTCTCTCTCTCTTTCTCTATCTATCTATCTATCTTCTCAATTCGGTACCGGTCAAACTGAGCAATAAATGGCGCTGCACGTGCTATGGGACCAAGCGAATACATGTTACGCCGAACGCTTCTTTTGGTGGCTTGACATTCACTCTGTTTGGAATTCTGTTTTAACAGCGAAACCCTATGAGTGTACGTGTGTGTGTGGATATGCGCGCGAATAGCAATTGACTATTACGTCCTGCTGATCCAGCCTCCGAGGTGTTGTTCGCAGCAACTGCAATCTCCGCGTACTCAATGCCGTGACCGCGACAACTTTTGAACAGTCCTTCCCTTCTCACCACTTGGGTCTTGTTCGTGATCGATAAAAAATAATGAATTTTTTTGGCTTTTTTTCTATATAATACCGAGACTTATCGTAGTAATTAAATAATCAGAACTGTATTATACACTCGAATTTCTTTTTGCCATATATAAAACGTCTCTATTCTAATCGTTTTCATGCATGGACCATATAATACTTAAACAAAAATGTATTCATATTGTTTTTTTTTAATTTAAATTTCCTTCTCTTAATTTGGATACATATTATTTATGGAAAGATGATTTACAGCCTTGCAAATGAAATCTTAATAAAAGATGAAGAGATGACAATTCTCTCTCTCTCTCTCTCTCACTCTATGGCCATTTCTTTTCAGTTAATGCTATACAATTATCTAATTTCTTCAATAAAAATACCATTTGTTTTAATTCTTTATAAATTAAAGTTGCATCTCAAAACAGTATTAACAAATACTGTTAAAAAATGATTTGCTTCGATTTATTTTTCAATATTTTTGACATAAAAACTATTATATGGTTGTAGTCTCTGGGATTTACTGTTTTTTTAATTTCATATTTAATCAGTTATCCAGGGTTCTTAAGAGTGACCCGTTTTTTCAATTCTAATGTTAATTAGTATTGAACAACGAGTATTTAAAGATAATTTTGATACTAAGATAGTTACAAGAGTAGCTCGAAAGAATTCAATCTTGATGATTTATCCTCTTTCTTTAAAATTTCTCATTGCACTTTCTTCGTATTTTCGATCGTTGTCTTTTCACTCAAAGAAAATCATGAACATCTTGATAAGTTATTCGCATAGACTACGACTGTACTTTTTATTCGTTTGGAAGCGTCATAACTGAAATGTTCATCGAACACGAATGCACTCAAATCTCGTACCAGCTGTAAAAGTAGCTCTAAAAGCGGTTCTGCCAACGAGAAAAGTGAAAAAGAAATGCATTGTCAGCGCGAAAAGAATAAGAAAAAGATATATCGCAATAGCTTCGTCAACGTCAGCGCCACCAGCAGCAGTATTAGTGTCGGCGTGCCGACTAAGGCTACCAAAATCTGGGTCATTGAGTCCGTCTTTCCGCGAGCAAGTGTGAAACGGCGATCTTTCCTCGTCTATAATACGTACCTCACAGTGGAAAATATGTGCTAATAGTAGCGTGAATGTGCTAATGGTTATCCGACTTAAGTCAAAATGCGTAGGATTGATAGGCGTGGCATATCGTGATCGAGCTCGCGATGGCGCTTGGCATTGTAATCCCTTGATGTATACGACTGAATTTATAGCAATAGATGCATATTCTTACCCGATTTGTGAGATATTTCTTCCCAGTTTATTTAGCAGCGTCTTCGTATTCTTAAGCGGTCCTAAAAAGGTCTTGATTTTTTGTGAAAATGATTTTCAAGATAAAACGAATTTAAGGAATTCTTCTTAGGCTGCGCCATGATGATGTATGCCAAACAAACAATAAATAATGTTTCCAATTTCATTTTAAATTTTTCATGCAGCAATGCACTTTTCTTTGTTTGCTTTAAATATAAAAAACGTTGGTTAACGTTACGTTATATTGATCATGATTAATTTGTCTTCCGTTTAGAATCGTTCGTTGACCTACGTTGAAAAATTCAAAAACTTAAAAATTCATCCTCACTTATTCTGCCTGTACTATCTTATCAGTGAGCAATCATTATGAATTATAATTACTATACATGCGTAAAATTTCTTAAAACGATTATTATTATTGTTTTTTTTTTTTTTTTTTTTTTTTTTTTTTTTTTTTTTTTTTTTTTTTTTTAAATAAGAAAATGAGAACCAGGAGATAATAAAAAATGGGTACTTAGGAAGAAGTCCACTCACTGTGCTCTATATTTAAATGAGAATGTCAAAAAAAGAAGTTTTTCGTGTTTCTGGAATTCATTGATTATCGGCGTGTGCGAATAAACAAATAAATATGATAAATAAAGTGCGACCTGATGCGTAATGACTTTTTTTCTCTTCGTCTGCGGCGTCGTAGGGGGCATTTTTGACTGTAGTGTGCACCAATCTCGTACGTACCTCCCTGATTGGACCGAGATCTCGTTTCTCATATTTGGGTTATTGATTTGTGCGCTCGAGCCTGCACTGGAACCCCGACAAAATTGCGCGCGAAAACTTGCCTTTTTTTGTCTTCGCCACATTGTCGAACGGGCTCTTTTTGCGCGCAGTCGCTCCGGACAAGGAAAAAATAAAACAATCATTTTCTCCCTTGTTCTTTATATTATATCTATCCTTTTGAGCTGATATTTAGATTTTTTCGTTTTCTTAATCTCTCCCTACTAACGCTATACGAGACGATTCTTACTTTCAATCGTACTTTCTCGCTCATTTACATTACGAAACAAGCAGTCTGTTTGGTGTTTGGATAAAGTTTCTTCTTTTGATTTTTAATAGGACTCTATATTTGACTTCAAAATCTAGATGCCAATACAAGTTCCTCGTCTTATTATTATATTATTATTATTTAAAAATTAAACTTAAACTTGATCAATAGTTAGCCTACAAAATGTACATAAAGTTCTTATTCTTCGTTAAAATAGAAAAACTTCCAATTTTCTGTCTCATAAAGTTCTCTTTGAGCAGATTAAACAAGCTTTATTAATTAAAGTAAAATCGATTAGCTAAAAATTATTGAAAATTCGAATTTCGGTGTCTGCAACGTCGTCAGTTTCCTATGATTTTCTTGAGGCGATGGTATCATACTGAATTAGGTTTAGGTTGTGGCTTGAAAGTTTTGTTTACTTAATTGAAAATTTAGCTGCATCAGGCTGCATCTGCAAAGTTTTCTCGTTTAGTTTATTGATGTGCGTTCTCCATAATAAATTACTAACTTTTACTAACTTTTCACTTTCTTGTCTTAAAATAATATATTCCGAATAAAATTTAATGATTCGTATAACAAACGACTGCTTAACCTGTTTGGTATTATTTTGTTGGACACAAATTAAATATCGCTTTCTACATTTAGAGCATATTCTGGTATTCCATTGAAGCTCTTGTCACGCGAGAGTAACAAAATCACTTACACGTTTCGGAATATCAGTCACCTAATGTTATGAATTATTTTTGCATTGAACTTAATGCCCTGGAAATTATTTTATACAAATTGATGTACAACATCCTGCAAAACTCTTCGGCAAGAAATCAAGAAGGAAGGTATGTTTCTGCATGACTTCTGTTCCCTCTGAATGTGAACACAAATCGCAGCTCTTGCTCCAAAGATCGGAATACTTTGATCAATGCCAACTTGCCTTTGCATTATCGCTTTCCCCCGTGGAACTCTTCGCGCGCGCAATACGATCGTGACGCAAAATCATACGTTACGTCACCACGAGTAGAGCACTGAGCAGCTTGGGTTCGGCAAAGGAGGGGAGAAGGCGTCACACTTGCCTCGTCGACATGGCAACGCCATATTTCTTTTTGCGCAGCACGTCTGCGCCTTATTCCGATGAGCTTCGTGACCGCTCTTCCTTGCAGACGGACACTCTGGAGCCCCTTTAACCGTTGGCTCGACAGAACATGCACTCCCTTTGAGTTTTCGATTTGAAACAACGAGGCTCCCGACGTTGAAGGATCGATCTTTTAGCAAAAAAAAATATAAGCTTCCATCTGCGACGAAATCATTGCTCTTTTTTTCTCGAGAAATTGATTCTTTCAAACGATTTTTCGCAAAGAATACCCGTTTGCGGAAGCTCTCTTTCCCAGCAAGATGATGTTCTTCTTTTCGAGAGAGACAATTTAGCGTAGGAGAGGAGATGTTTAATATTTTTATAAATTTAATGTTAAGCGTGGAATAAATAAGGAATATATTACCATATCTGTTGTAGACGTTTGGAGACACTTAAATTATAACAATGATACAAAATTTTAAATATTTTGCTTTTATTTCAACATCATTCACTTTTTGATTTCAAGAAAGTTTAAAACATTCGTCATCGTCGTAACTTGACCTTTCGATCTTTTGATTACCCGTCGTTTATCTCGCGAACATAGCCAATGTAATAATGACTGGTTAATTACATATATCTGAATTATATAGTCGGTATAAAGAATCAGCTAAATTGCATACATACTTATAAGAAACAGCTAAACAATTTGTAGAGGTATTGATGGATTTTTCACGCATAAAATCACTTTCATTCAATCTTCTTTTATTATATATATATATATGAAATTAAAATGCTTAGTTTCGATTACAAAGTACACTTGTCACTTTTTAGCATTTTCATTATTGTATTTTCTCCAATGGCGCATAATAATATGAAAGAATTATTAACTATAATAATTAATCTACAGAATTATATTAATACGAATAAATTAATATGAAAGAAAAGAAAAAACATAAGAATACAAAATGTGATTTCACATTAATGCAATTAATATTTTTTTTAAACAAAAATAATGTATTAGTAATAAAAATATAAAGCACTTGTAATTCTACTTAAGTAAAACTTGAGCTTAATTATTGAAAATTATAACTAAATTCAAGAGCCCAATTTTGAATACTTTTTTTCAATACAAAATGCCTTCAATATATTGTCATTAACTTTTACAATTCGAGTTACTCTTAGTTTAATAAGATGTATATTTTAATATCAAATTTCGTGTTTTTAAGCACTCAATATTTTATATTAACCAAGGTAAAAAAATTTAACATACAACATTTGCATGATAGTTTATAATGTTTGATACAACTATTTTTTATAATTTTTATAATTTTTAATTGTCTTTATGCATTTTATAGAGCTCCTAGAATACGACGATATAAAAATATTTAATAATAAAATGTACGCAAAATTAAATGGCAAAAAAGTGAATTAAAATGTTTATTATTAATTTTTTAAAAATAACTAAAGATGACTTCGAGAAAGTAAGCCTCTTTCAATTGCAGAGAGTTTTATACTTGTGAATTTTCAGAATTTAGTTTTTTAAGTATTTCAGTATTTTAAGAGCATTTAAATGGTCAATTTTTCAAATTTTCATTAAAGATTTTTTCCGAACGTTTAACACATTCTCTGCAAATGCTTAAGAAAATATATTCATGTAGAAATTGTATTGATTGCCAAGACGCTAACTTGACCTCACATAAGCATTAATTTTAAACGGATATAGGAAAAGTCAATTTTACTGGTAAAAAAGATGTAAAAAAGTATTATTAATCGTAAATCAACGTGAAGGCAGTATTTTTTTGATTGTTTGCTTGATAACTTATTTGATTATATGATGGATATGTCCTTCGATGGTGGCGCCGTCGTCGTTTTCGATAATGATAAGACGTGCATAAAGCACCAAAAAAATAATAAAACACGAAAGTGAAATTTAAGAATCTATTTCTCTAGTACTTGATTCATCCATTAATATTATATCTCGCTAATAATAACACACTACCTCACGTTAACCATTTGTTGCATTAACGCCGTTATTAATGAGAACAGTTTTTTTTTCTGCTATGAAGCTGTAGTACGGTATGCTATTCTGTATTTTTAATTATTGTATTTATTTAAGTTATAAACATTACGTGAAAAAGCACATTATAACTATTAAAATCTTATGTATTTCATTAATCACGTGTTCTTGATTTGAATGAACCGAAGGAAACAAATTTTTATTTTGGAACGTACGAATTAACGAAAATTCACAGTACATAATAATTTCGATTAATAAATTGATTATTTACACTAATATTATTATATTTTTACAATGATTAGTTAAATAAGTAAGTTTTTAATATTTTTTATAAATATTCAAAAACGTTGTGTTTTTGAATTTTAAGTGCCTTTATAACTTTACCTGAACTATCTGTGCATCTTTTAAATATTAACACAATGAACGTTATTTGATAAAAACAAATTTAAAGTAATGAATTGATTTGGATAATTTGACAAATAGAAATACAAAATTATGTAGTTATCATGCACAAGTTATGTATTAAAAAATTGAAAATATTCAATTTATGTCTAGTTATGATACTAACTTGTCATAGTAATTGAAAATTTGAACATGCATTGATTGTTGAAAACGAATGCTACGCATTTTTACTTGTTACTGTAAGTGGTTTTTGGGTACAAGAGGCAGACAACCTATGTATACATAACAAAAATAAGCTTTCCAAACACTTACTGTTAGTTTTGTAAAATAGTTTCATTTATTTTAATTTTAATGATATATATATATATATATATATATATATATATATATATAATCAGCCTGAATTGCAATAAAAATTCAATATTGTTTTAATTTACGCAAGTTCTCTATGAGTGAATTCAGAATCAATTTAGTTGAATTCGGAAATAAAGTCAAACGTGAACATAACATGTGAAGGATATCGCAGTAATATTCGATTTCGAAAATACACGATGTCATTTTATTGCAGACGAGTGTAACGTTGTACGTTCGAAGCTGTCTCGGACATCGTTATTTGGGCGGAATACTTCTTCGAAATTACTCTATCAGCTGAAAAAAAAACTTTGAGTTGTGAAACATTGTAGTTTCTCTCTTTATCTCTCTTTCTCACCGAGGTTTTCAATTTTGAGGTCAGTGGGTCATCGCTGGTTCTACTGCACCACGTCGCCGGTGACGGAATGCCAGAACCATGCACACCAATCGAACGCGTAGCTTCGTTGGTTCTCCCACCCTCTCTCTTTCTCTCTCTACCTACACACGACTTGTGCGACATTGCGAGCGGGAGAGCATAATTTCATTCTGTCGTCAAGGTTTTGTGATATATATTCAGGAATCAAATTCGCTCTGCCGTTTAGGTACAAACAGAATTCGAGAACAAGCGAGATAGACAGATAGATAGAGAGTGCGAACGTGAGTGAGTGTGTGTGTGTGTGTGTGTGTGTGTGTGAGAGAGGAGACGGAAGCCGCAAAAAGCTTACTTCCTTATCTCCGCCTGGATTTTTGAGCTTGCACCCATTGGTCCAATCGTGTGAGAACTCTCCGAAAAAAGATGCCTCCAATTTCTAAGCTGCGCTTTCTTGATTTCTTTGCAACCGATATATAATATAAGCGATTTTTTTCCAAGCACCGCGAATGCTTCCCTTCTACTGTAATATTTACATTCATCCAAAAAGCGCCATTGAATCATTTTTATTTTTAGCTCCTGGAATTTTATGTCTGTTATGCCTGTGTTAAGGGATTATCGTCTATAAGAAACGTGATTAAGTAAACTTTTTTTATTGCGTTCGTTTTATTATAACGAGCATATAATTATCGCGTAACCTACGATGTTAACCTCGCCAGTATAATGCAGCTTTAATTAAGAGGCTATAAGCGTCATTGCGTCACCATACAACAAGCAGTAGCGAGCGACTAGGTATTTTTTACTAGTGCATTGTTTATGAACAGTATGTACGCATGTTAAGGCTATGAGGATCTTATGATTGATTATTGTGATAGTTATAGTCTGATTATTATGCATCTTTGTTTTGATGGAAGGTGAAGGGCGCTATTATTTAACCGAATTGCACCTACCCTTCGTGTATGTATGTGCCTATTAGCATGGACGAATAATGATCGAATAATCGACAAATCCCAGTTCGTTTAGTCGGAAGTAACACCAGAGTTAGTCTCATTTGTTATTTGAACCTACTCGAATTATTCTTGTAAAATTTGAGAAAAATACGAGATCGTCTACCATTCAATGGAACTGTTTGGCGATATCCAACACAATGTTAATATTCAACTTTGCAAGTCATTTTCACGTAAAACTTTAAAGCCGAAAATAAAAGTGCAGTAGAGCATGTGCGTGGGCTCGTTGCAAACAGCAAAGGTTCTACGTCATGCATAATATGAAAATTTCCATCGATTTCCTTTCTCTAATGCGTCACAACGCCTTGAAATTTGAATTCAAAATTGTTTCACACTGTATGCTAAGTTGAATGAATGAAGTACAACGTAACGGCTCTCGGAGACGAACCAGAAGTGACATTGGAATCGAAAGGATGATTGTCTTCTCTCTCTCTCTATCTTAGATAAAATCACGTGAAATGCGTGCGTCTTATCAACGGTGTCAGATTAACCAGTCTAGTGTTCTTGGGTCTCCTCGCCAATGAATATGTCAATTTCAATTTTGTAATGCGCGTCTGCCATAACAAACGAATACTAAACGTTCTGTATACTGACACTTTTTCTATCTTAACTTTTAAACAGCAATTTTTTGTTGTTGAAAAAGACGTAAGACTTCTGTTAAAGAATTTTTCTGTAAATAGAATATCTATTACAACCTTCGTTTGCATAGTAAGCATAGAATTCTTTCACCTTTTTTCTTTGCACTTGCACATTTTATGAGACATTTTATGAGGTTTTCGACATAAAGTTCGTATTATCAAAAAATTAATTATGGGCATTTTTTTAAAACTTTAAATGCGTAATTTATAGCTGATTATGTAGCGATGAATTGTAGTATAGTAAATTATAAAAATGTAGATATTAAGTGGATGTCAAAGTTAAGTTGTAAAACAAGTTTGGTCAGACTTTGAAATACGCTGTTAATTCTGAATTTGTTACATACATTTTTAAATATATAATTATCCGTATATTTTGACAATTAAATTAGATGATGTAATATCATAAAGGTTTGAGATAAATCTGAGTATACTAAAAAGAAACGTAACAAATCTCATTGTATAATTCATGTACCACAGTTTTATTAGTATTATATAATTTAACAATACAGATTTTTATTTATTAAAATATGTTTTATATAACAAGTACATTCATCATATTTACATATATTTTCAAATAAAATAATCGAACAAAATCCGATTATGTTCGTTTTTCACAAAAGCGTGTATAGACTTAATACAATAAATCAATAATATAACTTTTACTAAGTGCATGTGTCATGTTTAAAAGGAATGTGAATATGTTTGATTACTTATTATTCAACTTATACGATTGATGTTTTATGTAGTACTGAATTTCGCATACAACTACAATATTGTTAATAATTGGTAATTTGATGTAATCTTCTACATGATTTATTTCAGAATATTGTACATATGTAAAAGCTTCCAATGAAGTAATCTGATATCTCAACAAAGAAATAAAGATGCTGCAATTGACACTTTTTATATAATATTTACAAAATTGTATAGTATTGTGAGCACTATTTAATAATAAATTAACACATCAAAAATACTCGTATAAACCTAATTTAGCTAATGATTGATGATTTAATCCACAGTAACTAAATATTTTGTAATACCATTGACTTACAACCATTCACAATTTAAAGGTTTTTTTATTGGTTCCGCCGACGTCAGTGCTCAATTAATGCTTTTGTAAATTTTTTGTTATAATAGAAAATGGACTCCAAATTTGTGCAGTACATATCATTTATTCATGCGAAATACCAACTGTCAGTTTTATTGTTCATTATACCTTGAGAGAAGAAATACTCGCAAAAACCATCCCTTATAAAATAGCATCTACGGCTTTTTTTCTTTCATACTAGTCCCGTTTTATCCCTCCATTTAATTCTACTTCTCTTACTGTCACCTTTACTTTCTCTCTGTCGCTTTCAGTATCTATTTATCTATCTATCTCGTTCTTGTTATTTTCCTGTTGCCGAGAAACTAACGGGGATAGAGTAACATCGAGTCTCATTGTGTATCTTCGCACTAGTTTTGCATGTTGAGACATCAGCTTTGTTAATTACTATTCAATAGATATTATTATATGTGTAATTGCTTTACTATTACAAAATCATAAAACTATGATTTTACTATGACTATCATATTCGTGCTTATTAACGTGTATATTTCGCTGCATTGATTAGTAATTTCTTCTTTGTTATAAGCAAATTTGTTTCTTTTTGTAACGCATATGGTTTCTTTTATAAAATGAGAAATTTTAATTCATGCTTTTTTTAGATAGTTTTTGTCTTTATGTATTTTTAAAAAAAATTGTCTCTTTAAATACAGCAGTCGATGTACATGTAATATTTTTTGTTTAACTTAGGTAACAAATTTCTTAAAAAAATTAATCAATAACTAATATTTTAAATTAATAAGATAAGGCTTTATAGGTAATCAGGTTTCTTCAGTAATTATTTAGTCATGTGCAAACAAAACTATTAAATGAATTAAATAATTAAAAATTGATCTACCTAAAAAAAGTAATTATTATTTTAATTTTATTATTTTTTTTTTATTTTTTATTAAATTAAAGTAATTTTATTAAATTATATAATTATATAAATATAATTGAAATAATAATTTTAATTAATTATTATTGAACAATATAATTATTCTCATTAATATACACAGAGTGATTTCGTAAAGTTCTTTACAGTCAAATTCTTAATACATACAGTAAATTAGATGGAAGTTTTAATTAAAAATTATCTTTATCAAAAGATATATTATCATCGTAATCTTTATTTCCTAAAAGTAATTTATGGAGTTTCATTAAACGTACCTTGTATAAGCGATTATCGAAACTTAAAAATTACGTATAAATAAATTTAAAGTAGAATCTTAATTTTAAGTAAATTATTCCATTTTTACAATTAACATTTTTTGTAAGTTTCTAAATATGAATACCCACTAAATTAAGTATCATAAATTAATTAGAATATACGAAAATGGTAACTTAATACATTGAAGATACATTTGATCAGAAATTTGAATGTTTTCTATTTTTATTTTAGTTAACTATACTTAGCGCAAGAAATTCCTAGAAAGGATAAGTGTATTGAGAATTGAATGTTTGTAAAAATGCATCTTCTTTTGACTTGTAACTTATTATTATGTTTATAATGATATACCGATAAGAATACTATGTTGGGATCTTAAGCTTAAGATTGCGGTCCAAAGTGTTAAAGTTGTAATGCAATAGCTTAAAAGTTATGTTCGAATTTATTTATTTCACATTAAGCTGTTAAGAAAAGGTTCTTTGCTGTTGCGAGATGCAATTCATTCAAAAAACATTAACTGCATTAGTCAATGAAATTACACTAGAGTATGCGTCTGAAGTTTCAACTGGTTAGGTCTCGACAAAAAATGAAGTTTTTTAAAAATGAATATTTTTTACAAAATAAATTGGAAACGCTAAATCATTTTATAAAATTAACTAATATAAGAAAAAAATAACATTACCACCCTTGAAAACCACCCCTACAGGGGGTTAAATAATTTAAAAAATCATAAGCCCCAAATTATTAGGATTCAATAAAATTTTATTTTCGATTAATATCAAGCATCTACAAAACTGTAGGTAAAAAGATTTACATATTAAAAATCGATTCGAAACATTGTTTTTAACAACATTATTCCGAACGCCTCGATACGAGTCTGTAAGCGCACCAATTCTTATGCGCGCAACAGTATATCTACAGTATATTAATTATTAAATTAATATATATCACCATTTCTCATTATAACATATTGTAACTCATACAAAGTACAAAATGTATACAAATTCTTATGAGTTACCAGTTGATTTTATAAAAAAATATTCACTTTTAAGAAAACTTCAATATTTGTTGAAATTCATTTGGTTGAAAGTTCAGACACGTACGTTGTTGTCACAACAATGAAATATTTTAAAATCACAGAATTTTTTTTAAAGAAACTATCATAGACTATGACTCTTGTTCATAAATATATGAACAAGATATTAACAAGGTTCTGTACATTTAACTAGTTCTTACTTTTTATTTGATAGAAATGTAAGTCTCTACTCTTTAGTTAACCTTTTTGTATCTTGTTTTAGAATGAAAATAGTGTCACTGAAAACTATTTTGTTTTAATAACAACTAAACATGATAACAAATGTATATATATCGGTATTTGTAAGAAATTCAATGTATATAAAAAGTTATATAAAATCATTGTTAATAGCGACATTATTGATCTACAATTATGATTTAATGAAACAAATCTTATTGATCATGACAACAAAAAAGTAATTGGAAACTGTAATACCTAAAACTGCATGACTTTTAATTTTTTTTCAAAACAAGAAATCGAGTAAATATAGAAAAATGAGTGTACAATAATGGAGTAAGATTTTACTCTTTGATAATTATTATGAAGTTGCTTGCAAATTGACAAATGTAATATTTGCGTTTTTAAAACTTATGTTATTATATTACTTACGAGTAAAAATATAAGCAACGCTTTCGCTTTTTCATAAGTAGTTATTTACATATGAACGTTTTTTTTGTTTTATTTTTGTTTTCTTCATTTACATACGTAAGCCTTGAAATTTTATAATAAGATTAAATTATCAACATTTTAATTTTGCAGTATACATTTTTTATAAGTGTACAATTATAATTGTAAGCGAATGATTGCAAAATCTCCTTAATCACAGTTGTCCCCGATTTCTATAACGACGACGTCTCGACAAACTCCTCGTCTTGAGGCTCGTCCCGTCGCCGCGGTCCCAGCAGCCATTGGTGGCACTTTATGTCCCTGCTGGCGAAGAGTCTGTCCCCGGAAGCCAACACTTGCGCTTCCTCGTGCCCTGGGTAGATTTATGGGAGAGTTGGAGGGGTCTGTCAATCGTAAATCTAGAAGAGAGCTTTCAAGCTGCGGGTACGGTTATCACATATATAAATACAGAAATTAATAATTATTAATTTCTAAA
Source organism: Wiebesia pumilae (assembly GCA_018907045.1). Taxonomy (NCBI): domain Eukaryota; kingdom Metazoa; phylum Arthropoda; class Insecta; order Hymenoptera; family Agaonidae; genus Wiebesia; species Wiebesia pumilae. Next base: position 3,218,200 of record JACCHZ010000105.1, on the reverse strand, counting down.
AAATGTTAATAATTATTTATTCCTTTTTCTTTGGCTGACGCTACTGTCGATATCTTCTTTTCGTTGAACTTTGACATCTGGCTATCGAAGCTGGATTTAAGTTATACTAGAAGTTGTTAAATGAATTAAAAAATGTAAAAAAAGTATTTATTATCCTTTTGCTTAGTTCTTGAACCAATAGCTGCCTCTACCTGGGGGTCACCTTTCGATTAACAACTTTAAAAATTAGTTAAACAGGCTTTTTTATAATTCTCCTTAAACTATAAATCTTACGTCGCAGTGCATTAGATCTCAATATTAAAAATACGTTGAGCGTCCGGTACCAAGTAATTGCAACAAAAGCCCGCAATTACTTATTTGAGAATGGATTTGTTAATCTGACGATTGGGCCAAAATCGTTGTTAATTTGCATTATGCATCTTCTTTTATATCTTTTTGAGACATTTGGCGCATGCTTGGTGCACACTGCGAATTTACGTATTGCTTGCTTTAGCGTCATGGCAATGCGTCGATCTCGTTGCGTGGGGGCTTATGACTGCAATTTCTGGCTGCTAACGTTAGTTTGAGTCTTGTGTCCCTCTCGGCACCGTTTGGCTTTGTGACACTATCAACGGCGCGACGTTTGTTACAAGTACATTATTACACGTGCGTTTTATGTGGTGAAAGCCTTGTGTAGTATTAACTAGAAACGCAGCATGCGTGCTGCTTGAACTTATTTTGCATCACAAAATAAATAATTATAAATTATTTTCATTCTGCAATATTCCTATTAAAAGCGAAAATTGTAACATAGCATTTGAGTTATGGATTATATTCATTAAAAAGAATATGCGAGTCTCGTATTGATAACTTTACGCACTGCGTTTAACATTATTCTTTTCTTTTAGTTTAATTTAATCAATATTTTATAAATCGATATAAGAATTACAATCAATAAGAATTTTTTTCAAATACTCGTTTTTTGGTCGGTTATGAGAGAGAGAAAAATATTTACGGGGGTCCACCATGGTATATAAAAAAATCCGAAACTCTTGTAGAACACTTTATTATCATTAATCGGGCTAGTATTCGCCAGACAAAACTTCAAATCGTACTAATAATGGACTGATCCATCATAGGATTTAGATTATCATATAAAAACAAATGTTTTTCTAACACTATGTAGCGGATGATGAAACTACTAGATAATAATTAAGATGTTTCTCGGTTTTGACCGGATTTTGAAAACCCGCTGGGCCTTCGCCACAAAAATGCAATAAGGCGCGTCATGCTTATACAGGTGCCGATGTACTTCGATTCGTTAAGCCGGGAAGAGAATCGCCTCTCCACTAACATTTTTAGGCGAAATAAATTTACGGCATCATGAGTAAAGGCGTCGGTGATCACCGAGGCGACCTTCGTGATATTCGATCGCCAGTCGATTCGACGTGCGTTCGACCCGATCCGCGTTTAGTCAGTTATCATTATCGTCTTAATTATATATTTGTGTTAATAAATCTTTTGCGCGTTAAGTCGAAACATTTATTTGGCATTTACTTAAACCTATTCTGGATTCAGTAACCTAATCGGGACCAATTCTGTGACGAATTATGTAACCATTTGTTGCATAGAAATTGAAACAATTTGGATTATTATTGTAAATTGGCAGGTATATTAAACAAATTATAATTTTTCAAGATATATATGTCTATAAATTTTCTGTTCACATGAAATTTGACTTATGACTAATGTATTTTCAGATTCATGTACAACATGTATTTTTACAATAACAGTTATATGTGATACATACAAAGAGAGCGTACATGGATAGTTTCAGTTGTACTACAAATTGATACTATCCTTGAAGCTATTTTGGATTATGTTTGCTACTCCAAAATTGTTTGCATTAGTTCTTGCACTCATTCGAATATCTTTTAAAAAAGTATCCAAAGTCGGATAAAAAATGAATTTTAATTGAATTTCAAGTAAAATATAGAATTAAAACCAATAAACGCATGATCTTATTATTCATTATTGTAAACATTTATTCTTGAAACTTTGTAGATTAATAAATTGTTTCATAAACTGATTCGATAATGAGCTTTTCTGAATTTGATAGTACAATAATAACACATTTTTTAAACACGTTACAGCTTTATATTTTCTATTTCTTTCTAGTACACTTGTGAACATTTTACTTATCAATTTTACTAGTTTATTTAAAAAAAAGCATGAAAAATGAAAGTTATTTAAAAACTGTTATATTATGTAAATATTACAATTTTTTATTACAATTTCTTTGAAAAATTGTTAAAGTGTTTCCATATAGTATATACACTCTAACGTTTTATGCATAAACAAAATATTTCTACTGGATTATTTCTATCAATTTAGATTCCTATCGTTTCTCTTACCATTTATCAAACCAACAGTTCTGCCAATAGTGCTCGATTGATGGTAATGTCCTATCACGATATTGTTTCATAGGCTTGGTTTTGTGTTTGCTGTTAATGATGAAATTTTATTATTTTGCTTACGATATTCAATACGTGAACACAAGTTGCGAAACGAATGATGCATCCTCTCTCTGTCTTCCTTTCTCAACTATGTACTTAATCTGTACTGTCGATCACGTATATCATTCGCAACGAGAATGAAATTCGTCGCTTTTGTTGAGAGTTGTCTGGGTAGTTTATGATTCATGAGTCTGAAATTTACAACGTTGGAACTCCAACAAAAATCAAATTTCTCAAAACTTGAAATTTTTTCAAAAGAACAATGTAAACTATATAACTATGATACAATATTAACAGAAAACGATTTAACTCTAAAAACACCCTGAAAAACAAACCTTATCAGGTGATGAAAAATTGAAAAAAATTGAAAAATTCCAAATTTTCATTAATTATCATAAACAACAATCATTATCAGCCACAAAAAAAAATTTTATTGTGCATAGAAACTTGTTATAAACAAAAAGAAGTTGCGCCGCGTAAGAGTACGCGCAGAAGACCACCTCCTACAATAGACTATAAATACGAAAATTATTAATATTTTAACAAAAAAAAAAAAAAAAAAACTAAATTCTAATGCCCAAGAACCAAAGATAAATAATAAAAAATCTCCAATAAATACTTAGCAATATTACCAAAAATATCAGCAAATAACACGTCCAATACGCTACCGATAAGCATATGCTTTGTAAAACTTAATTGTTAATTAATATATGTTCCCGAGGTATTCAACAACTTTTTATTAATCAATATCTTTGATCATATTAAATCAACTAATACCCCGAATAACAACAAAACTGGAGATCTCGTCATTGTTTAAATAACCGTCCGATTTCAATGAAGATTGTCCTACGATTTTGTCGAGTCGAAAGCTCCACAACTTTGCGACACAACACCGCATTATGTTTACAATATACACGATTCTAATTTCTATAGAGTTTACTATCCTACGAAAAATGTAAAAGATTAGAACAAACAATGCAAATATACAAACTATTTACCATCCCCTCTAGTATTCTGACTCATTTAGTTAAAAAACATAATCAATAATCAATAATAAAAAGTTGTCGAATGTCCCGGTAACGTGTATTAATTAACAATAGTCTGACGCGACACAGGTTATGCCTATACCGTATTTACGTACGCGCTAATTTCAACGGTTATTTAAACAATGACGAGATCTCCATATTTTGTTGCTATTCGGAGTATTCGTTAATTTTGATATGATCAACGATATTGATTAATAAAAAGTTGTTGAATGCCTCGGGAACACATGTTAATTAATAATTAAGTGTTACATATGCCTATCGATAGCGTATTGGACGTGTTTCTTTGCGGATATTTTTGATAATATTGCTAATTTTTTTTTTAATTATTTTTCTACTATTCCTATCTTTGGTTCTTGGGCTTTAGAATTATGCTATTTTTTTGTTAAAATATTAATAAATTTTGTATTTATAACCTATTGAAGAAGGTGGTCTCTGCGAGTACTCTTACGCGGCGGAGAATTTATTTGTTTATAATAAGTTTATGTGCAATAGAAATTTTTTTTTTATTTTTTTGTGGTCGATAATGATTGCTGTTTATGATAGTTCGTAAAAATTTGAATTTTTTGAATTTTTTTTCTCAGTTTTTCATCCCCAAATAAGGGTTGCTTTTTTGGGATATTTTTGGGTCCAAATCTTTTTTTGTTAATATTGTATTTTAGTGATATGGTTTATGTAATGTTATTTAAGAAATTTCAAGGTTTGAAAAATTTAATTTTTGTTGGAGTTCCAACGTTGGAAACTTATACCTTTATTATTTTGAGATATATTTGTGAGTTTGTGAATTAAATTATATAAATAAATCAATCAGTACATGAATGCTTTGCATGAAAATTTCTTTGTAATGGTTCTGAAAATAAGTTTTGTAAAATGATGTAAATTTTATTAATTATAAAGATTTTAAAGGTGAAGTATTTCTATAAAAAGTGCTTTTTAAAACTTGTGCAACTATAAAAGAATGTTGCTTAAACATATTTATTTAGTAATTTCAAACCTTTGAGAATGATTTCTTTAAAAATGCTAAAATGTTTTTCAATTTGAATATGTTGCAAAAGGTATTTTAAAATAGGTCCAGATACATTTTTAAAGAATTTTTTGCAGCAAAGGTAAACAATGAGGTAATAATATAAATTTAAAATTACTTTTAATATGTTCATATTATCTTAGTTGCAGTATAGGAATTTTATATAACTGCTTTGTAAATAGGAAACAATGTGACCTAATTTTATAAATATTGATTATCATTTTTTTATATAAATCAGAGGAAATCTACAAATAAATTTATAAGTAAAGAAAAGATTATAATTTATTAAATAGAATAGTTTTTCCTTTATTATTTTATCATTTAAGTAATCCGTTAAATCGAAAACAATATCAAATAGTTTTCGCTATTTTATGTACGTTCATCGAGTTAAACTTACTAAGATTAATTTTTGATTATTAATGTAAATAATGCTTTATTATATAATATCGTACAAATTCTTTTACATATCACTAAAACAATTCCAAGCATACTTAAGTGTTTACACAATGAAGTTTTAGATCAATTAGGTGCAAATACAGTTATCCTTATAGATAATATTTTTTTTTTACAAAGTTTCATATAAAATATGTGCGTGATTATTAGAGTTGCTAAAAGCTTAAGAATTATTATGTTTTTTTAATCTTTTGTTAATCACCATATTATAGACTATTTTTAAATATATGTAATTATATAACTCTTTGAGAGATACTGCATGCAAAAAATGGCGTCTGGAATCGTACCGTTGTCATCTTCGTAATTTCTAATGTACTCTCAATGCATGTATACGTAAATATTAACTCTGGTAATAAATTCATTTTCCCAAAATTGCGCTATATAAATTGTAACATCTTATTCATTAGAAAGTAAATCATATTTGATAATTTGGAAAGTATACCAAAATACTTTTTAAATTTTGCATATATTTATTAATTTTACAGCTACATACATAATTTAAATTCAAATTTAACGTTTTGATAATTCATGATTCACCAATGATTCATATGGCATTTGGCTTATTAGGAGTCATATATACATGTTTTTTTAAATTTAAATTCAATTAAAAGTTTGCTTCGTACTTGAACATAAGGATTTTTTTAAATAAGATGTTGTTTTACCTTTGATTATATATTAGTCTTAGGAATTTCGATACATTTTTTATGAAAACTTATAAAGAACCTTATATCTAAAAGTATAAAATTGATTATATATTGTATATTTCAATTAAGATTTTTGAATCACTTTAACCCTTACATTAATTAATTACAGTAATATAATCAATAAATAATAGTAAGAATTTCAATAAGTTTTCAAGAAATGAAAAAATTTCACTAAGTTTTTCATTATGATCTATTGTAAATATTTTACAATTATAATCATTATTAGCTTTTAAAAAATATATAAATAAATTAATATGCACAGAAGATGAAAGAATTTGATTACATAACTCGTTAAAATTAACGATGTAGGCGCAAGAAAATGTTTGTAACCAATTTACGATATTTTATTTTTCTTTTCCCCTTTTTTCACATACACATATGCACACGCGCACACACACTCAGCTCACAGATATAGTTGTTTACATTTCAAATAAATATTCGATTTTTTAGTACTTCATGTTTCTTAAAGCTTTATAAAAGACTCTTCGTACTATCAAGGTTATTTATTATGCACAAGAGTATTTTCCCATGAATGGTTATATAAGGACAAAAATTGGATATTTTGATTCAAACATAAATAGCGTAAGAACAAAACTAAAAAATAAGTTGCAGTTTAAAAGTATAAAAGAACTCAGAAAGTTATCTTTTTCGCCGATAAAGGCAGAGAGGGACGGAAAATTGGTTGAAAATGCGAAGTGGCGGTCAACGATATTCATTATTTATAAATGCACAAAAATTAATCAGTTCATAGGCGAGATTTGCACGTTCGAAAGGAAAGTCAGTCATCGGTAGAGGTCATGGTGATTACGACGTCGAGGCTCCCGTAACTATTTCGACGTCGAAGAGCGTAATCGATCGATGCTGCGGCAGCAAGTTGAAAATGTGCGCACGTGTGTGTGAGAGTGAGAGAGAATGAGAGTGAGACTGACAACTGCGAAAGGCAAGTGCCCTAGTCCGTGAAAGCTCGATGCGACGTATGTGTAGACTTTATGTATGCAACACCTGCATTTACTTGTCGTAATTGGTATATTACGCGAGGCTGCGATTCGTTTGCATATCACACGTCTTTTTATTACTCTCGATATTTATGGAAAGGAATATTATACCCGAGGTAGATAAATCCTCTTGAGCTTTGTTCTAAGGTTGCCAAAGGGTTAACTTAATATGAACAAGTAGTGCAAAGTATTATTGAAAAAATTTGTATGATATCTCTGGTGATATCATAATAAATGATCTATTATTTATTACTTTTATTATTTTATGCTCAAATACATGCTAATAAATTCATATCGAACCCTTAAGGTAATACGGAAAACGCTTCTTCTCGACTTATTCTTTATTGGAACATTAGTTTTAACAGAAATGTTTGTCATACTTATAAATTTGTTTATGCAATTATTTTCAGTAACTTTAATTAAAAGAGAATATCTTTTCTATTCTTACGTAATTATTACAAATTAAACATTATTTAAAAAACTACTAAATCGCAATATTTTATTTGCACGTCGAATGTTATGTTGATATTTTTGTATTATTTGGTCTTGAAGCACTTCATCAGTCACTTTACTATTGTAGAGTTATAATAATTTACATATTCATTTTTTATTCTCATTTTTTTAATTTTATGCATTATATTAACTTATGTATATTTTATTAGTTATGTATTGTATTAGCTTGATTAATTTGAAGTAGTTTTATTGACAGCTTATAACTGTCAAGAAATCGCGAATAATTAAAACTTTTTTTTAATTAAGTGTTAAAACTTGCATTTTTATTAATAATTTAATATAAGTCTGTAGGATCTGATAGCACATTCAATTTACTTACTTAAGTATGTAATGCTAAACATATAAAGTTTGAAAAATACGATTATCGTATAGAATATAGACGTAATATCATAATTTAAAATTGTAAAATCTTAAATTGTAATTGAAATTAAATCTTGAAAATAGATTTACTATTGTGTAAGCATTTTTAAGTACCTTTAAATTATATTAATATTATTCACAACTAAAAGAAATTTTTATTTTTCCGTTTAAATTTTTCAAAATTTTACAAAGATTAGTAAAATTTGTGTCAGTATTCGTTTATTCGGAATAAAAAATGAAACAAAGTTTGTAAGCTGTACGGATAAAATCATTACTATAAAAATTTTTACTTAAAAAATGAATAAAATGAAGTGGCTGCTACATGTTTGAATGAAATGGACCTAAAATAGAATATTTTGTACATTTCAAAATGTCCGTAAAAACAAACGAATAACCAACTTAAAATATATGAGAATACATTAAATATTAGTAAGATAATTATGAAAAACGTTTGATATAATATTTAGAAGTGGTATCATGATTTTAACGATACTTTTGAGTATTTCTAAATTAGTTTTTAAAAAATTCTTTTCGTAATTTGCATATTATATATAATATACATCAATAATGAAGGCAAAGAGGTTTGAAAAAACTTTCCTTTGCGATTTTTGTTGTTGATAATTGTTCTATTAATGTTTTTGTAAATTTAATAATGAAAAATTCTTAATAAATAGAGGGATGCGTTAAAAATATAAACCTGTATAGAGAGTAAATATTCGACGTTACAATCGAGTTTTATGGATTATCATTTTTTGAATTTTTTTTTTAAATATTACAGTATTTATGAGTATAAATCTTATATAACTACAGAGAATGAATAATTGCGAAGCAATTATAAAAAAATTAATTCATTCGTTTATTCATTCTCACCCTTTTGTCAATACTTTACTCCAAGAAACGTAAAAAGCTCACGCATAGTTTTAATTACTGAATGTGTTTAATGAGAGATCAGACGCCAAGAAAAGATGCAGCAAATAAAGCAATTTTCGCAGGCCAATTTATTTATTATTTATAAAGTCCTCATATTTTAAATTTAGAAATAAATTAGAAGGCATTTGGAATATAGTCTTATTTTTATTTATAATATCGCTTTAATATACTTTTTATCTGAAACAAAAAACAAATGTGTATTTGCCATTCATGTATCCGACATGTTTAGTTGTGTTCATGAGAAATTTCGTTCATTGGTTTAGAAACACGTTCGACATTTTCCTTCTCATTAAATTACTAATTCTATGTTGGTAACCAGCTAGTATAACGTTCTAGAAATAGAACGGCGTTATTTCTTTTTTTATCGAGTTTTTATAGTACAACCATTAGCCGATTTTCTTTTTTCCGTTGTTACTTTATGCTCTTTAAGCTAAATATTCCAAAGAGAAACATCGGGTAAGCAAGAGACGGTAGGTGCTAATATGTTTTTGCATATATTTAATTTACACCGCTGACTCGACTGCAGCGAAATTTTCTGTACAAAAGAAAAGTTTCAAAGGCTGGAGCGCGCGACCTGCTCAAAAAGGAAGTGTTATTTTTTAATAGAAAAAGTTTTTTTTCGTGATCGCGCCCGAACAGTGCAACTGTAGTGAGGCGCAGCAACGAAGGGTTGCAACGATCACCTAGAAGAGCTAAAAATTATAATAAAAGGAAATTAATGGACCGGTGTTGTCCTCGGTAACAGTGATCTTTGGAGAATCGAAGATGCTAAGCTCCTGTAGATGATTCGGAAATGGAAGGGCTTCGCACACGTTCATACGTATGCAAATAAGTTACGTAGAGGGTCTGGTGGTGCAGATTGTATATACGAGCAATACTTGTTTTTTCATTCGCTCGCTCGCTCGCTCGTCGAGGATGAATCCAGCCACGAGACTACAGCAGCAGCAACAGCAGCAGCAACAGCAGCAGCAACAGCAGCAGAAGCAATGGCGGTGACGAGCTGCACACGTGGTACGGCAGCTCTTCTGGGAGCCTCGGCCTCGTGTACACAACACACAGGCGCTCGACCGCGTTTTAGGTTTCCCCGAGTAGAGCTCGATTCCGTTTGCAAGCAGAGACGGCGCGCATGTCCGCGTTGTCGCGAGCGCGCGAGTTCGCCCTGGCCCACTGACCTATATTCCAGTCGAAGGCACGCGCGCTCGCGTAGCTGCAAGTACAGGTCCCGTATATGCGAGCAAGCGACACCGAGAGGTGGGGACGAGATGGCCGCGTGAGGCGCCGAGTCGCCACCGTCGCTCAGTCGGAATCGGACCTCTTCTCCTGTAGTAGCTTTGTTGCCGACGCGCGCTCTCGTCTCGTTCCGGGTGTCAGGCGGGTGGAGCCCGCGGCGCGAGTGCGGCCGAAGGTGAAAGTCTCGCGCGGAGGAGGAAGGAGACGGCGTTCCTTCGAAGGCAGTGATGCACGGTGCCTCGGTTGAATTGAGCGCTGAACAGTGCGTAAGCGCGTTGTCTGTTTTCGATATCGTCTGGGCGTACCGCTTGGAGGCTATGCGGTCCAGCGGATGCTGCTCTGAGAGTTGCTCAACAAGTATGCAAAGACTCGTTAATACTCTTTTCATGTCTGTGTGGCAGTGAACGTACCGGTGTTAATGTAGCTTCTGTTTCTCCCGACTTTTCGAAATAAAAAACCGACGGTATTCGTACTAAACAGTCGTGGTCTATCAATTTGTCGTTGCCTTTCTTATAACGATCACGCTCTTTCAAATTTATGCTGAAATTCGCTTACTTATCAACAGGATATTTTACTGTGACTTAGGACATTTAAATTAGATGGAATACTACAAAGTAAAAGTTGATATAATTTATGACTAGTAGAGTTGCTTGACGGTAAAAAATAAAACGTTATTTTAATAGTCGATTTTATAAATATTTTTATTTTTCGAAATTTTTTAAGAGTAGAACAGCGTGTTTTGAAATTTTGAAGGTTCAAAGCGATTGAGTTTTATCATTGACTTTTTGAAATAGTGTACTTTACCAGTAAATGTAATGAATTGGATATTCATATGAATAAACATGTTATTGTTAACAAATTTTGTTAAACAATTTTCTGTTTATTGTGCCTCTCATCTAACGATAGAACGTTAAATATAATTATTTTTAATTATAAATAAGTTCTTACATTCTATTTTGTATCTTTTTAATAATATTCGTTTCAAGCAAATAATATTTTTGAGTTAATTACATAATCGGATTTTTTTCTTCTGCAGCTCAAATGAATATTACTTTAATTAACACTAGTATGTTAGGGAATGTGGGCACACGTCAGATTATACAAAAATTCACTTTTTGTAAAGAAGCGATTGCTTCGTTAAATATACATTATAAAATTCATTACAAAAATTCTCGATTTGAAGATTTTTAATGATACTTTTACATCTGTCAATTATACTATTCAATATCTTAATTATACCCTTTCTATAACGTCAAGTTTTTTACTTAAAGTACATTCATTTAAAAAAGTTAAAGATAAAACATTGTTAAGTCATTAAAATGCTCCACAGTGTTCAATAGATATTGAAATTTACAGAAAAAGTATACTCTTTATTGAAGGACTCTCTTTGATAAGGATAATATTTCAAAAATGATTACGATAATGAATAATGAAAGGTTAAAACTTAAAAGAATTATTTGGACATTTAATTTATTGCGTAAAAGAAGAGATTTAATAAATTACCTTTTCTTTTTCAGAATTACTCAACATTACTTAACAAATGATTCGTTTACTACCCCCTCTATCAATACTGTAATTCCTGATAAAAAGAGATTAGAAAGTAATTTTTTATTATTATTTCTGATACTTGTAATTAAAATACATATAACCATTCACTACTCTAAAAATTACTAATCTGTAATCATTATACTAAGTTTCAAATAGAAACGTTTATTACTTTACTTATTACTCATGTAAACCAATGAAGACTTCGATTGGTCGTTCGAAAACGTTCCGGTTTTGCAAAATTGTCAGCATTTACACATTTATTTTCATAATTAATTTTTCTAATAAAATTATAATTGTTATATTAATAATCATAGAATTTAAATACTTTTATTAATATAATGTCTACTCTCTCTAATATTCAAGTACTCAAAAAATTAAAATTTTACGGATTTATTTAGAATAAGAAATAATATACAGAGTTATGAATTATAACTTATCTATTTATTGTCGTTGTTTCACCTTTTCTCTGTCTTTCTCTCTCTCTCTCTCTCTCTCTCTCTCTCTCTCTCTCTCTCTCTCATTATGCCACTCGCAAAATGTACAAATCATATAAGGTTTCTTGATATGTTCTTATGTTTGTCACATAACTTTCAAATACTAAAACAAACAAATATAGAATAATCTTATTAAAAATAATGTTCGGGATTGATTTTTAGTATAACAATTCTTGTACATCTAATTTTGTAAGTACTTGAAATTTATCGAAAATAAAATAGTGTTGAATTCTAATAATTATGGACTTATGATTTTTTCAATTTTTCAATCCCCTGTAAGAATGGTTTTTAAGAGTGAAAAGATTAATTTGAATGTAATTAGTTCATGTTATGAAATTATTAAATGGTACAAATAATTTTGTAAGAAATTATTCATTTTTAAAAAATTTCAATTTTTGTTGAGTCAGCAGTTTGAAACTTCAACACGTTATTTTGCGTATAAATTGTTATCAAATCAATGTTAAGTTAATGCTCGGAATCACTGGACGAAGGAATTTTTTCAACGCTGTTAACGCTGTAAATTAACAAATTGTGTTGTGTAGGGAATCAATCTGAAAATACGAAAAGAAAAATACATCGGAAGGTATAATATTCATGAATGCGATGAAACGTGGAATAAAACAATTCGGACTCAAATTTCATGGTTACATTCTGTGAAAGATATAAGTGCTCGGGGCGAAGGTGCACATCTGCCAAGTGCTATTAACGAGTGCAATGGTTCTTTAAAAATGTTATCAGCGAGACCTCGAGTACGTCTTCACTCGTGCGTGGCTACAAAGATGTATGAGGCGGGCCTGGATCATAAATTTTTCTCCAATGATTTATATTGTATAAATCTCATCTCTGTGAGCAACTGAGAAACAGCTCGCGGCTGGCATCCCTCATAAATGAATGAAGCTGCTCGCGTATGCTAAGTAAAGCTAGAACCGTTAAGCTTGTGCGCTTGAATTCCCCGCTGCGCTGAGCTTATAGTTTCGATTCTCAAATCTCGAAATGACTTTTACGAGGGAAATTTCCAGAACGTAATATTAGCCTTCAATGGGCGATGTTCCGACTATAATCTTTGTCTGGCGTTCTTTACCGAGCGAATAGTATCTGCGTCTGGTGTTGCTTCAGTGCAGCAAAAGAACAAGGGGGGGATCGCGCGACCGACTTTTTCTCTCATGACTCACGGTGGCGGTTCAGGTGAAAAAACTTGTGTATTTTATGAATGGAAAGCCTACTCTGTCGTTGTATGGGATCTATTTAACATAGAATGAACAGTCATAAGAGAAACAGTAATGTGAAAATTGTCCTTGATAGTACTTCCTCTAACAACTGATTTATCATTTTTTATAGTATGTTCTACTTGATCTTCGAAAAAAATAATTTTTTTAGAATTGATTAAACTAAAAATAAAATCGTACGTATACGACAAGTTGACGACCGTTTTATTAATTCTACTATGCACTTAACTATCAAAGTCCATAACCTAGTATTTTTTCAATAAAATGTTACAAAAGTTAATTGAGATCATACATTCATGTGTTATGTGAATCCTCACTTTTCAAGATTTAAATATTCAGATTAAGGATTGACTTTTCTAAATACGAAATATACATTTACACGATTTTACTTACATAACACTTAAATAGGCATTTTGCTTATTTCAATCAAATGGAAAAAATGTAGTGAAAATATAGACAATCTTCGATTTGCTAAAATTGATATATAAGACAACAAAATTTTGAGAAAATATATATAAATACAAATATTTTTATGAGTCAGAAGTTTCCAGCGTTGGAACTCCAACAAAAAATGAAATTTTTCAAAACTCGAAATTTTTTCAAAAAAACTACGCACACCATACAATTATGATACAATATGAACAAAAAAACGATATAACCATAAAAACATCCCGAAAAATAACCCTTATTAGGTATATACCCTGTAACACGTCAGATTATTGTTAATTGATTCATTTTTATAATATTTGTTTTTATTATAATTTTTATTATCAACTGACATGTATTTTAGTTATAAATTCAAAGTCGTATCTTGAAAATTTTGTGTAATTTTTTATTATTTCTTATTTTAAAAAAATTAATGATGTTTTTAACTAAATGACAAAGAACACTTGTGGCGATGTTAAATACTTATGTTTGCATTGTTTATTCTAATCTTTCACATTTTTCGTAGGATAGTAAACTCTATGGGAATTAGAATCGCGTATATTGTAAACATAATGCGGTGTTTGCAAAGTCGAGGAGTTGGTTTTCGACACGACAAAATCGTAGAGCTACGATCTTCACTGAATTCGGACGTTGTACGTACGATATGTACGTATATGCATACGTACGCAATATGTGTGAACGCATGTGTTCTCCTTGCTACCTTGCAATGTTTGACTCGGAAATTTCTTCGGAGCGGACCATCTTACATATATATATATATATTTTTTAATTTTTAATTATACTTTTATCTTAATAGTTTGAGAATCTAGATTAAAAAGATGAATTAGATTGACATTTAATAATTATATTAAACTGAAATACGAAACTAAGTAAAATTATAAGTAATCAAATAATTAAATAAAAAAAAAGTAATAAAAATATCTCCAACAAATACGTAGCAATATTGCCAAAAATATCGGCAAATAACACGTCCAATACGCTACCGATAAGCATATGCTTTGTAACTAATTAATTGTTAATTAATATATGTTCCCGAGGTATTCAACAACTTTTTATTAATGAATATCGTTGATCATATCATAAGGAACAAATATTCCGAATAGCCACAATATCTGGAGATCTCGTCATAGTTTTTATTTATCTCGTCATTGTTTAACAAAGTTAAACAATTCCACCGCCAATGCTCACCCAATACGTGTATTCATGTGCCGCGACAGTTTATTGTTAATGATAAAGATTTCGGTCTATTTTAAATTTACTCTGTATTTAGGAAAATTAAAATTAGCATTATTTGACATGTAAGAAACTTTGTATTTATATATAATCTATTCCAGTACTCCACTACACAACTACCAAACTTCAATCACCTGATTATTTCTATCCGACGGCTTTTATGATTCGATTCTCTTTTGAGCGTGAAACTCTTCTCTTCGAAAAATGTGACGATTACTTTCGGACTTTCTAAAATGTCCGGCATTTTGCAAGATGATTTTTCTCTCAACAGACCACCACTAATTTTTACATGAAATGGTTAGATTTAAAAAAAAATTAAAATTACTATATATGTATATATATGAATTTTGTTGATTTTATAGAAGATTTAATAGAAGATGTGTTATCTCATATTTGTCAACAGAAAAAAAGCGAATGTGTAAAAGGGTGGGTGTGAGAAAAGAATATGTGTTTTCCTTTCTTACATCCCTCTTTTGAATTGCGATGTGTCGCCATATTTTCGTCTGAAATACTCAAGAATAGAGCAACTTTCTTCAAAATGTTCGTTAACTACATCGGCACATTTGCGGAAAAGTCGAGCTAATTGAACTGCCTAAAATTGTCCACCGTTGGCGTCTCTTTGACTTTCAAATATTTTCGTAAAACATGAATTTACCATCAGATAGAGTTTTTCTAGTTAATAATTAATAATATAAAACGTAAATTGTTATAAATAAGCAGCTTGTAGCACATACTTATTTATTGATTTTATACGGGGAAAATTTATTGAAAGCAAAAACAGAAATAATATATTTAGGGTTTGAATAATTTTATTTTATAGTAACTGTGTAATCTGAATATAAATATATTAGAGATTTTTATCTATGCATTAGAGGTTCTACAAAAACTGCTTCCAAATTATACATTTTTTTATGAATGCAATCTTTTGAAACGTTAGCACTGATTATCTATACTATCAGATTATTTCGGTTAACCTAAATATCTCGTATCCAACATATATATCGATATTACGACATAATAATTGAAAAAATTAAAAAAACATCCGAGGAAAGAAATTGTTCTATTGGATATTAAATAAATGATAAAAAAATATAGCTAATAATAATATGATTTTTACAAATTTTGAGATTTCATTTTAGAATTGAAAATATAAAAAAGATACTAAGAACAGTTAAAGTTTGGTAACAACAACGAATCGTATATATGTTTATAAAGGCCTTATTCGATTATGTTTACTAATGTTAAAGTATTAATTATACAAGTAGCATTTAAAACTACGAATGACTGTAGTCAAAAATTAACTTCGTGAACTGAGCGAAATCGCCAACTCGTGAATCTTATATTTTCCTTATGTATAATGCGTAGACAAATGACTATGTGTGCACTTACTCGTGTAAATACTATATAAGCCAGTTTAGATCTGAAAAGACACTTTTTTGGAAAAATCCATTTCCTAATCAATAATTTATCCAATATATTAATTTTTAAAACTTGAAATATTTCTATATAAAGGAATAAAAATATAATATAAAAAATTTCTGTTCATATATTATCACTTGTCAATAAGATTTATAAAAATATTGATTTCTAAACTTATAATAAAGAAAATATAAGTTTCGCTCATATTAGGTAAATTCAAAACGCATGTGTTCTCGCTACATTGCAATGTTTGACTCGGTAATTTCTTTGGAGCGGACCATCTTACATATATATATTTATAATTTTTTATTTTACTTTTATCTTAATAGTTTGAGTATCTAGATTAAAAAGATAAATTAGTTTGGCATTTAATAATGATTTAAACTGAAATACGAAATTAAGTAAAATAAAAGTAATCAAATAATTAAATATAAAAGTAATGCACTCAAATTTGAATTAATAAAGCTGACATTTTAAACATTAAAATCAGTTACCATTACATTCTGTTTTTATGTTTATACTACTCAAGCCATAGCTTATAAAATTACTGAATAATAAATAGCAAGTAGAAAAAAATTTTTTTTTCTTTTTATCTTGTATTTTTAAAAACATTAATAATTGATTTATAAAAAAATATTAAGATTTTAATTTTACTGTTTTTTTCTTAGTTATTCAAGATTTTTATGTATATAAAAAGTTACATATTCGCACAATTTATTTGTAAAGCACAAAAATCATACAAATCAATTTCGTATAGAATACCTTTCTTATAAAACCTATGTTTTCTAGCTAAATAAAAAATTTTTTTATTTAGCATAAGAAATTACTACGAAAATTAATGCTTTGACATTTTATGAACATATTTATAAATCCTTTCACGTTTGATTTGTGACTAACGAAATTCTAGTTGTTGTATTGCAAAAACAAGACATAAGGGGAAATTTTTATAATGTTTTTGGCAATATTGTTAAATATTTTTTTATGATTTTTTATTGTTATTACTATCTTTTGTGCTTGGACACTATAATTATGCATTTTTTTTGTTAAAATTTTAATAATCATTATATTTATAATCTTATATTATAACTTGTATTTGCTTATAATAAGTTTCTATGCGCAATAATTTTTAGGGTTATATCGTTTTTTTGTTCATATTGTATCATAATTGTATGGTGTGCGTAGTTTTTTTGAAGAAATTTCAAGTTTTGAAAAATTTTATTTTTTGTTGGAGTTCCAATGTTGGCAACGTCAGACTCATATATTTTTATTGGAAAAATAAAACTTAATTTTATGTGTAAGAGTTGTTTTCATTCAAATATAGCTTTTCGCAAAAGTTACTAATTCTGTTATTTTTATTAATAATAAAAATCGAACTTACATATTATAATTTAAGTAGAAATATATTATGTCTTAAAAAGTAATTGAGATTTTTTCATCTAATTTTATCATTTTAACAGATCTTGCAAAATTATTATAAACACTTATTCAGAAATTTGATTTTTTTCTTACATGAAAATATAAAAAGCGTCTGTAACATAAGAAATATAATTTTAACAATCACTTTATAAATAAGAACATCTGTTTATGAAAGGGACATAGTTCTCCTCCGTGAAAGTTTGAATTTTATTTTAGTAAAATGAACATGGCTTGTATAATTCAAATAAATATGTTTTATTTTGTTGCAAAAAATTAATTTTTACTAACATAGTTATTCATATAAAAGTTAGGTAAAAGTATGTTGTATAGTAACATCCACGATGTAAAGCGACATAAAACGACAAATATCTATCTAATCGCGCAAGTAGAGAAGCATTGTATTTACTTAACACTAGGATTTTTCTGTTTTAACTTCTGCATTTTAATTTTAAATCAGAAAAGTTGATATTTAGACAGTATTTTTCTTTAAAAAGGCTTAATTGGATAAATACTGAAAAGAAAATGCACTTCATTATTTATATAACGAAATAATGATCGATAGCAAAATCTTAAATATACGATTAATCGTATTTTTATTGCTTATCTGTGCTTGGTCACTAATGGTAAGTAAAAGTGAAATGTGATTAGTATTTATAAAAGTTTCAATATCTACATGTTTAAGATATAAGTAACCTAAATATTGTCTGGATTTTTTTTTTTTTTTTATAATTAAAAGAAAATTTTAATTATAATTTTTAAAATTTAATTATTTTTCAATAAAAGAAATTACATTATATTGATAAATTAAGAATTTTCTATTTTTTGCTGAATATGAAAATTAATCCTTATTTTTTTAGCATTCGTGTATTTCTGAATCTTAGAAAATGTTTAAAAAATGCTTGAATAAATGATAAGAAAGACAGATATCCACGATTCGTATTTCACAAAAAAATGACGATTTGTAGCACGTCATCACTTTACGTTTAAATTATCATTCTAAGTCCTTGTTTTATTATAAAAAACTACTATTCTAAGCGTATTTTAAGTCTACCTATTTATTTATAGAAGAAATACTAGTATTTATCATATTAATATGTTTCATTCAATAATATGTATATTATTTTTATTTGGTTGATTTGATTGATTATATTATTTCTGCTTTTGTCGGGTTCAAAGATTAAAATCGAAGGTCGAAAATTTAATATGATGGAAGAATACATTGATAATAGGTTATCTGTCATTTTTTAATATATATGACATGGCATTGAAGAAAATGAAAAATCTATAAGAATCTTTTAATACAATTTTAGGCAAGTAGGTATATGGAAAATTATTGTTTGAAGATTTATTGTTAATTATGTATAAGTAGTTATTGTAATATAGACTGTTTGTTTTCATATCTTCAATATTATTTATTTCATGTTTTATTTAATTACTTGTCAGATATAATATTTTAATTTTAGATTTAATAATTTGATTTTTATTTTTGATTATTTCTTGATTATTTATCTTTTGATTTGGAAAAACAAGCTTTGTATTATATCATTATAGAGTTTTTCATCCTAATACAATGCTAGATTTGTTATTGCAACTATAAAAAAGATGTTCAAATCATTTTGCATACTTAATTTCGAGATTTTTTTTACATTTCACGTGAAAATTGTTTTGTCTATTATTGAAACTATAAAAAATGTTCATTTTGATTAATTTAAATAACATTAAACGAACAGAGAACGAGGGGTAAATAAATATTAATAAGTAAAAATATAATAATAATATAAGAGAAATAAGTTCTTACTGATGACAGCTTCAATGAATGCGCATTTGTTTTTATTTTTTTTCGTTAGCTAATCTTAGCTAATCTTTTGAATCATATCAGAATAGTGCATTCAATTAGCTTTTGCTACAACTTTAGTTAAATCCTGTATAGATATATTTTTATCTGTATAAAAAGTATGATGAAACAGGAGCGATTGAATAGACTTTTTTTTCGAGATCCTTGCACTAACATTATTGTACCCGTATGCACTTGCGAATTATTCGTTTATTTAGTTATGATGGAAAAGAGGAATATTAGAAACTGAAGCGTATAATCGTAAAATTCTCGATGCTGCTTGAATTTTACAACTGTGTTTTTTAAGAAAAAAAGTAAACTAATATGCTGAATTTCTCTATTTTTGATCAATTTTTTTGTGTAATACATATAATGTTTTGAAATTTTTAATAAAGTTCAAATTTTATGTATTAGGAGAACTTGATTTATACAATTTTTCATAATAATTGAATAAATTCAAGAATTCATTTTTTTCTAAAAATAATTTTTATATATTTAAATTATGTTCAAGTATGTTAATTAAATAAATAAAATTATATAGTTCTGAAATTTTAATCATTTTTTATTGTTAAGTTAAAGATGAATAAATGTAATGTATTAACAATTTAACCAATGTTAATTAAAATTTCAAATTAAATGAAAAAACTAAAATTAATAATGTCGAATGAAAGAAAGAGCGAGAGAAAGATAATGACATTGATAGAGAGTAAAAGAGAAGGGCAAATGGGTGATAGGGAAAGAGAGCTCTTTGAGATAGAGAATTTTTTGAGGGAAGTGTTAATACATTAATTTACGCAAATCTACATTACGTAATGGTTGATTGCAATCGCCCGTAATAAATTGCTGGAACACTATACGTTATGTGTGCTTTCGTTCAAGTCGAATTCGTATATAATTGGAACTTGTGTAGAAAGAAAATAAAAGCACGTTCTATATTAGATCTTTCTACAATCAATTCGAATTCGTTTGTTACTTAAACTGTAAGTTAAACCGGTTCCCATCTGTTCTAATTTCATCAATAAATTATATATATTTATAAACTGACGATGTGCAAGTAACATCGTTTTTTCTTTTCGAGCTCTAAATTGAAAAACGAAAATAACTTTTTTATTATCTGCACCATCATCGTTTTTATATTTTTTCCAACGACCTAGTCTTCAAAATTGAATAGTGATGATATTTTTTATATTTAAGGCCTGGCCCGTGTGAATTGCAGGACCCATTGTGGGTCAAAATGAGCGGAATTACTGGTAACATTACTAAGAAAAGAAAGAAATCAGATGCCAAACCGCAATCGCAGATGTGAGTATAAACACATAGACTATTTCATAAATATATGGTAAAACATGGACGCTGATCTCTAAAATATATTTATAAAGTATTTATTATTAAATAAAATAACTTAAAATCGATATTAGTTTTATTTAAATCGTATAATCTTTTTCATATTTTGAATTGTGGTACAAACTACATTTTATTTGAATTTGGAGCTTTTTATATATTATTGCTTCATTAAGTATATAAAGTTATAATCCTTTTATAATTTAGATTTTATTATTTCAATTAAGATACTATATTTATTTAAATTTTTAATTCTGTTAGATAATTTTTAAATTTCACAATTTTTATGATTTTTTTATATTCTATAAATATTTGTTAAAAAGATCAATATGAAATTCATTTCCTTAATTATTTAATAATTAAATTTACTTACAACATGTATGATATGTAACGTATCTTTAAAATTTGTTTTGAAAAAAAATATAAAAAAATATTAATTTCTTTTAAAGCCTAAAAGTTCTGAATTTTTTTCGAATGGTACAAAATAGTATATAGCAAAATCATAATTTTCATATAATGCAAATATGAAGATTCACTTTAATATTTAGCAGAGATAATTCTGAGATATTAAATATATTTATAAATATATTTTTTATAAATATGTATAAATATATATATATAAAATACAAATAAATATAAATCTACTATTGGGCAGTGTTTTATGTAAATCAATTATGGTATAATAATACTAATTAATTAAAATATTTATTATATATTATTTTACGGAATTTATGAACGTATGTTCCATTAGAACTTTAATGTAATGATCAAATTTAAGTCTATTAGGCTTTCACCATATTTACGTTACAATTTTACTTAGAAATTAAATTTAGGATATTTTTGCAATTATTAGTTAATTATATAAATAGATTAGAAAATGTCTCATTTATAAAAATATCTGTAAAATAAAAAATGAAAATTTTATTTTCTGTAAAGTTATATTTAATACTTTTTAATGTTCATCTAAGTAAAAAATGAGATTAAATAACATAAAGAGTAATACAAAAAACTTTTAACGCATTTCAGTTTAAAAGAGAATATATGGTCATTGTCTATTATTAATTTTGAAGGTACTGTTGCTTCGCAATATATGCATAATATTATTTGTTAAATCCTCGATTACCGTGTATGCAGTTTAATATATTTAACAATCTTTGTATAATTATGTTTATATAACATTACAAAAAAACGATTTAACTCTAAAAACACCCAGAATAACAACCCTTATTAGGGGATGAAAAATTTCAAATTTTCACTAACTATCATAAATAACAATCATTATCAATCACAAAAAAATAAAAGAAATTTATATTGCACATAGAAATATACTATAAACAAATAGAAGTTACGTCGAGTAAGAGTACTCGCAGAAGACCACCTCCTACAATAGACTATAAATACAAAAATTAATACTATTTTAACAAAAAATAGCATAATTCTAATGTCCAAGAACCAAAGATAGGAATATCAAAAAAAATTTCAAATAAAAATTAACAATATTGCCAAAAATATCCGCAAATAAACACGTACAATACGCTATCGATAGGCATATGCGTTGTAACACTTAATTGTTAATTAACATATGTTCCCGAGGCATTCAACGACTTTTTATTAATCAATATCGTTGATCATATCAAAATTAACTAATACTCCGAATAACAACAAAATCTGGAGATCTCGTCATTGTTTAAATAACCGTTGAAATTAGCGCGTACGTAAATACGGTATAGGCATAACCTGTGTCGCGTCAGACTATTGTTAATTAATACACGTTACCGGGACATTCGACAACTTTTTATTATTGATTATTGATTATGTTTTTTAACTAAATGAGTCAGAATACTAGAGGGGATGGTAAATAGTTTATATATTTGCATTCTTTGTTCTAATCTTTCACATTTTTCGTAGGATAGTAGACTCTAAGAGAATTAGAAACGCGTATATTGTAAACATAATGCGGTGTTGCCGCGACGCAAAGTCGTGAAGTTGGGTTTTCGACTTGACAAAATCGTAAATCTATGATCTTCACTGATTCGGATGTCTTACGTTCAACTGCACATTTGTACGTATGCAATAGTATTAAACATGTGTACTTGTTCGCTTGCAGTGTTTGACTCGGAAATTTCTTCGGAGGTAACTACCTAATATATATATTTTTTAATTGTTAATTATACTTTTTTCTTAATAGTTTCAGTATTTAAATTAAAAAGATGAATTAGATTGAGGTTTAATAATGATTTTCAACGGGAATACGAACTTATCTCGGTCATAATTTTTACTTTTTTCCAACTAGAAATCTATAAAAGCGAATAAATAAATTTTACAAAGAAACCAAATAATTAAATATAAAAGTAATGCACTCAAATTCGAATTAGTAAAGCTAACATTTAAAACATTAAAATCAGTTACCATTACATTCTGTTTTTATGTTGATACTTCTCAATCCATAGTTATTAAATATTTTTATGTATATAATCGTTGCATATTCGCACAATTTATTTGTAAAACACAAAAATCATGCAAATCAATTTCGTATAGAACATCTTTCTTCTAAAACCTATGTTTTCTAGCTAAATATGAAAATTTCTTTAGTTAGCATATTAGATTATTACGGAAATTAATGCTTTGAGATATTATGAAGGTATTCATAAACCTTTTACGATTGATTTGTTAGTAATAAAATTCTAGTACTTATATTCAAGAACAAAACATATTTATATAGGAAAGTTTTACAATTTTCCAGTGGCCTAATAAGAGTGAAAAAGAGTAAAATGACATAGAGATTTGTAGAGAGAATGAGAGAGAAAGAATAATATAGTAAAAAAGTGAAGCTATGAAACTTACATTTGTACATTACAGCTTTTTGTAAAACAATTTGATAAATTTTCAATTCTTTGAATAATTAAATATTAGAGAGTATAGATAGTATATTAACATCAGTACTTTAGTTCTACGATCAAACTTTTTTATTTGGTAATGGCTCAATGTAAATTTTATATGAATGTTTTTTAAACAAAAGATGACATTGACGCGCCTTCATTCGTAGAGTAAAGCCTAGATTCAACGGATCTCGGGAAGATCGTAGATCACTTGTAAGGCGTTGTATGCCTCCTTAATACGTGTGATCGCTTGTATAGTACGAACTTAAAATAGTGTCTGGCCGAATTCTTGGAGGCTGATGACATGTAAATAATTGAACATTTTGAATTTACCTAATATGAGCGAAACTTATATTTTCTTTATTATAAGTTTAGAAATCAATATTTTTATAAATCTTATTGACAAGTGATAATATATGAACAGAAATTTTTTTATATTATATTTTTATTCCTTTATATAGAAATATTTCAAGTTTTAAAAATTAATATATTGGATAAATTATTGATTAGGAAATGGATTTTTCCAAAAAAGTGTCTTTTCAGATCTAAACTGGCTTATATAGTATTTACACGAGTAAGTGCACACATAGTCATTTGTCTACGCATTATACATAAGGAAAATATAAGATTCACGAGTTGGCGATTTCGCTCAGTTCACGAAGTTAATTTTTGACTACAGTCATTCGTAGTTTTAAATGCTACTTGTATAATTAATACTTTAACATTAGTAAACATAATCGAATAAGGCCTTTATAAACATATATACGATTCGTTGTTGTTACCAAACTTTAACTGTTCTTAGTATCTTTTTTATATTTTCAATTCTAAAATGAAATCTCAAAATTTGTAAAAATCATATTATTATTAGCTATATTTTTTTATCATTTATTTAATATCCAATAGAACAATTTCTTTCCTCGGATGTTTTTTTAATTTTTTCAATTATTATGTCGTAATATCGATATATATGTTGGATACGAGATATTTAGGTTAACCGAAATAATCTGATAGTATAGATAATCAGTGCTAACGTTTCAAAAGATTGCATTCATAAAAAAATGTATAATTTGGAAGCAGTTTTTGTAGAACCTCTAATGCATAGATAAAAATCTCTAATATATTTATATTCAGATTACACAGTTACTATAAAATAAAATTATTCAAACCCTAAATATATTATTTCTGTTTTTGCTTCCAATAAATTTTCCCCGTATAAAATCAATAAATAAGTATGTGCTACAAGCTGCTTATTTATAACAATTTACGTTTTATATTATTAATTATTAACTAGAAAAACTCTATCTGATGGTAAATTCATGTTTTACGAAAATATTTGAAAGTCAAAGAGACGCCAACGGTGGACAATTTTAGGCAGTTCAATTAGCTCGACTTTTCCGCAAATGTGCCGATGTAGTTAACGAACATTTTGAAGAAAGTTGCTCTATTCTTGAGTATTTCAGACGAAAATATGGCGACACATCGCAATTCAAAAGAGGGATGTAAGAAAGGAAAACACATATTCTTTTCTCACACCCACCCTTTTACACATTCGCTTTTTTTCTGTTGACAAATATGAGATAACACATCTTCTA
Organism: Wiebesia pumilae; assembly: GCA_018907045.1. Classification (NCBI taxonomy): domain Eukaryota; kingdom Metazoa; phylum Arthropoda; class Insecta; order Hymenoptera; family Agaonidae; genus Wiebesia; species Wiebesia pumilae. The sequence goes on along the minus strand of JACCHZ010000105.1, from coordinate 3,193,024 downwards.
TTAAATCTTCTATAAAATCAACAAAATTCATATATATACATATATAGTAATTTTAATTTTTTTTTAAATCTAACCATTTCATGTAAAAATTAGTGGTGGTCTGTTGAGAGAAAAATCATCTTGCAAAATGCCGGACATTTTAGAAAGTCCGAAAGTAATCGTCACATTTTTCGAAGAGAAGAGTTTCACGCTCAAAAGAGAATCGAATCATAAAAGCCGTCGGATAGAAATAATCAGGTGATTGAAGTTTGGTAGTTGTGTAGTGGAGTACTGGAATAGATTATATATAAATACAAAGTTTCTTACATGTCAAATAATGCTAATTTTAATTTTCCTAAATACAGAGTAAATTTAAAATAGACCGAAATCTTTATCATTAACAATAAACTGTCGCGGCACATGAATACACGTATTGGGTGAGCATTGGCGGTGGAATTGTTTAACTTTGTTAAACAATGACGAGATAAATAAAAACTATGACGAGATCTCCAGATATTGTGGCTATTCGGAATATTTGTTCCTTATGATATGATCAACGATATTCATTAATAAAAAGTTGTTGAATACCTCGGGAACATATATTAATTAACAATTAATTAGTTACAAAGCATATGCTTATCGGTAGCGTATTGGACGTGTTATTTGCCGATATTTTTGGCAATATTGCTACGTATTTGTTGGAGATATTTTTATTACTTTTTTTTTATTTAATTATTTGATTACTTATAATTTTACTTAGTTTCGTATTTCAGTTTAATATAATTATTAAATGTCAATCTAATTCATCTTTTTAATCTAGATTCTCAAACTATTAAGATAAAAGTATAATTAAAAATTAAAAAAATATATATATATATGTAAGATGGTCCGCTCCGAAGAAATTTCCGAGTCAAACATTGCAAGGTAGCAAGGAGAACACATGCGTTCACACATATTGCGTACGTATGCATATACGTACATATCGTACGTACAACGTCCGAATTCAGTGAAGATCGTAGCTCTACGATTTTGTCGTGTCGAAAACCAACTCCTCGACTTTGCAAACACCGCATTATGTTTACAATATACGCGATTCTAATTCCCATAGAGTTTACTATCCTACGAAAAATGTGAAAGATTAGAATAAACAATGCAAACATAAGTATTTAACATCGCCACAAGTGTTCTTTGTCATTTAGTTAAAAACATCATTAATTTTTTTAAAATAAGAAATAATAAAAAATTACACAAAATTTTCAAGATACGACTTTGAATTTATAACTAAAATACATGTCAGTTGATAATAAAAATTATAATAAAAACAAATATTATAAAAATGAATCAATTAACAATAATCTGACGTGTTACAGGGTATATACCTAATAAGGGTTATTTTTCGGGATGTTTTTATGGTTATATCGTTTTTTTGTTCATATTGTATCATAATTGTATGGTGTGCGTAGTTTTTTTGAAGAAATTTCGAGTTTTGAAAAATTTCATTTTTTGTTGGAGTTCCAACGCTGGAAACTTCTGACTCATTTTTATTTAACTAATGAAATAATAAGAAATTCCTACATAACTTGTGAAAAAAAATAATAACTTGATATAAAAGAATACCATCAGTTGTTATTAAATGTGTAGGAATATCTATTGTATTGTTGCTTCCGTGGTAAAATACTTTATTTATTATTTTTACTTACTAAATTAATAAAAAATATAATTAAAATATTTATTTTATCGCTTACAAACAATAAAGTAAAGATTGGATTAAAAATGGAATTTTATATGGACTGTCGATCTCACGTAATACTTAACATGTTAAAAGTATTATTAAATATCTTTACAAATTTTATTCATCTCCTATCATCAACAAAATCTATACACAAATAATGTTATTTAAACGTAAATTTAAACTCAAAGGATGAAATATTTTCTTTGTATGTTTTATAAAGTGAAAGAATTTTTGTCCATGTTTATAATATTCATTATATTTGATGTTGCCTATTAATTATAATCTTTTATTTATATTGATTAATTGCTTATATATTTTTAGTTCGTAAATTTTTACAGGAATACATCTCTTAATTATCAATGTTAGTTTTTTAAAGAAATCTTTGTTACGAGTAGCTTCGAAAACTGGCTTTAAATTCATTGTACATTTATTAATGACAACGGATCCCCATATGTACATGTGTATAAAAGTGCATAAGCATTCAAGTGCAACGAGCACATAGTTTCACTCCGATTTTGAAAATGAAACTTTGTGTGTGTATTTATTATGTTACAAGACGCTAGAAAGTGAAAAAGCACTTTGTGCGATGCGTTTGTGGTAGTTGTTATTATAAAATACAGCCGACTATATAAATCCATATGCATAAGAGCGCATATGCAAATGAAAACAATGTAGTTCAAGTTCCGCGTCTATTTTCTAAGTGAAAAATTGTGTGAGCGTGTAGTATATAGTGATACGCCGCATCAATTTGAAAACAAACTTTGTGCAACGTTTTTTTAAAAGTTTTTATTAAATATTATACACGCCGATGCATTAGTATATGCATACGAGTGAATATTTAACGATTTTCTGAAAAAAAATTTTGTGCAATATGAATATTTATTCTATTATGAATTTGTGAAAATTTCAACCTGTAATAAGGGTGGTTTATAAGGAGAGAATTTTGAAGAAACTCATTATTTTTTTTGTTTTGTGTTATAATTAATAGTTTATGATAGTTTCTTTAAAGAAATTCTGTGATTTTAAAATATTTCAATTTTTGTTGTGACAACAACGTACGTGTCAGAACTTTCAACCAAATGAATCTCAACAAATATTGAAGTTTTCTTAAAAATGAATATTTTTTACAAAATAAATTGGAAACGCTAAATCATTTTATAAAATTAACTAATATAAGAAAAAAATAACATTACCACCCTTGAAAACCACCCCTACAGGGGGTTAAATAATTTAAAAAATCATAAGCCCCAAATTATTAGGATTCAATAAAATTTTATTTTTGATTAATATTAAGCATCTATAAAACTATAGGTAAAAAATTTTCATATTAAAAATCGATTCGAAACATTGTTTTTAACAACATTATTCCGAACGCCTCGATACGAGTCTGTAAGCGCACCAATTCTTATGCGCGCAACAGTATATCTACAGTATATTAATTATTAAATTAATATATATCACCATTTCTCATTATAACATATTGTAACTCATACAAAGTACAAAATGTATACAAATTCTTATAAAAAAAATCGATAAACAACAATGTTTTACACAAAAATTAGAGTTTTCGGATTCAACAAAATGTTTCTTCAAATTATCATTCCCGACATAAAGCCTAGCAAAAATACTATAATTTCAATATCAAAATCGTTGCGGAACATTGTCAAATTCGTAGTTGAATAAAGTGAAAATCCTTTATATACGCGTTTGTACTATGGGTTTTGTTAATAACAATTACAGTTACGGTATTCCATAAAATTTTATTTAAGAATATTCTTCCCTTTATAAAATCAAATTTGAATGTAAGCCGACGTAAATTCGAATATAAATGTATTATTAAATATTATAGTTTAGCTACAAAATTATTTAAAATCATTCGTTACTTTAAATGTCAATGATATTATTTATATTTAAACATTGAATATTATTAATATTAATTAAATTAGGCTTCTATAAACAAATGAAAGGTGATACAGTATTACGACCAAACATTTTTAGTTTTGATTTGAAATGTCTAATTTATTATAATAAAATAGTTGTCTGGTATACCTAATTAAATACTAGAATTTTTAATTTGTAATGTTATTTCAACAAAATATATTTAATAAAACTTCGTACTTTACATTATTTAATATAGTAATGAAAAATTTTTCACACTAATTAAATAAATTTGGTGTATATATATCAAATATAAAATAAGGTTGAAAAATATAATTAAACAACTAATGAGTATAGAATACTAAAGTTTTACTAAAGAGGAATTGAAAAACATTTTAAAATATAGTTATAGGTTTGCTTTATGATCTGCAGATATAAAATCAATTTTTTGTAAAAATGTAATTTGTTGTTTAATCGCAACATGAGAAAAATTTTATGCATTTAATTTTCAACCCATACTCTCTCAAATGGCTAGTATACAAATATTCACACATGGATTTCACACGTAATGGGCCTTACAAGCTAATCCATCAGTCGAACTCCGTAAGATTCGTGAACTCGAAAATTTTTGCGAGTCGATACGTTGATCCTTTATTTTGAGGCGCGGCAACGTCGCTTATTTTTATAAACAAATTTTATAAAATGCATAAACAATTTACTTTGAGACCACTAGTATACGAAAAAGAGTAATCATAGATTTAGAATACTGTTATTGAAACTATAGTCTATTCGCTCGAATATTTAAAGACTACAATGAATTGAAAATAAGACGAATGTGTTTACATTAAGAAATAATTTATTAACGATAACAATTAAAACTTATCTTTTGTCTTCCCGATTTTTTCTAACATTCTTGCGTACAATACTTCTCTCTCTCTCTCTCTTTTTCTCAATAAAACACTGTCAAATAATATACAAAAAGGTTAACTAAAGAGTAGAGACTTACATTTCTATTAAATAAAAAGTAAGAACTAGTTAAATGTACAGAACCTTGTTAATATCTTGTTCATATATTTATGAACAAGAGTCATAGTCTATGATAGTTTCTTTAAAAAAAATTCTGTGATTTTAAAATATTTCATTGTTGTGACAACAACGTACGTGTCTGAACTTTCAACCAAATGAATTTCAACAAATATTGAAGTTTTCTTAAAAGTGAATATTTTTTTATAAAATCAACTGGTAACTCATAAGAATTTGTATACATTTTGTACTTTGTATGAGTTACAATATGTTATAATGAGAAATGGTGATATATATTAATTTAATAATTAATATACTGTAGATATACTGTTGCGCGCATAAGAATTGGTGCGCTTACAGACTCGTATCGAGGCGTTCGGAATAATGTTGTTAAAAACAATGTTTCGAATCGATTTTTAATATGTAAATCTTTTTACCTACAGTTTTGTAGATGCTTGATATTAATCGAAAATAAAATTTTATTGAATCCTAATAATTTGGGGCTTATGATTTTTTAAATTATTTAACCCCCTGTAGGGGTGGTTTTCAAGGGTGGTAATGTTATTTTTTTCTTATATTAGTTAATTTTATAAAATGATTTAGCGTTTCCAATTTATTTTGTAAAAAATATTCATTTTTAAAAAACTTCATTTTTTGTCGAGACCTAACCAGTTGAAACTTCAGACGCATACTCTAGTGTAATTTCATTGACTAATGCAGTTAATGTTTTTTGAATGAATTGCATCTCGCAACAGCAAAGAACCTTTTCTTAACAGCTTAATGTGAAATAAATAAATTCGAACATAACTTTTAAGCTATTGCATTACAACTTTAACACTTTGGACCGCAATCTTAAGCTTAAGATCCCAACATAGTATTCTTATCGGTATATCATTATAAACATAATAATAAGTTACAAGTCAAAAGAAGATGCATTTTTACAAACATTCAATTCTCAATACACTTATCCTTTCTAGGAATTTCTTGCGCTAAGTATAGTTAACTAAAATAAAAATAGAAAACATTCAAATTTCTGATCAAATGTATCTTCAATGTATTAAGTTACCATTTTCGTATATTCTAATTAATTTATGATACTTAATTTAGTGGGTATTCATATTTAGAAACTTACAAAAAATGTTAATTGTAAAAATGGAATAATTTACTTAAAATTAAGATTCTACTTTAAATTTATTTATACGTAATTTTTAAGTTTCGATAATCGCTTATACAAGGTACGTTTAATGAAACTCCATAAATTACTTTTAGGAAATAAAGATTACGATGATAATATATCTTTTGATAAAGATAATTTTTAATTAAAACTTCCATCTAATTTACTGTATGTATTAAGAATTTGACTGTAAAGAACTTTACGAAATCACTCTGTGTATATTAATGAGAATAATTATATTGTTCAATAATAATTAATTAAAATTATTATTTCAATTATATTTATATAATTATATAATTTAATAAAATTACTTTAATTTAATAAAAAATAAAAAAAAAATAATAAAATTAAAATAATAATTACTTTTTTTAGGTAGATCAATTTTTAATTATTTAATTCATTTAATAGTTTTGTTTGCACATGACTAAATAATTACTGAAGAAACCTGATTACCTATAAAGCCTTATCTTATTAATTTAAAATATTAGTTATTGATTAATTTTTTTAAGAAATTTGTTACCTAAGTTAAACAAAAAATATTACATGTACATCGACTGCTGTATTTAAAGAGACAATTTTTTTTAAAAATACATAAAGACAAAAACTATCTAAAAAAAGCATGAATTAAAATTTCTCATTTTATAAAAGAAACCATATGCGTTACAAAAAGAAACAAATTTGCTTATAACAAAGAAGAAATTACTAATCAATGCAGCGAAATATACACGTTAATAAGCACGAATATGATAGTCATAGTAAAATCATAGTTTTATGATTTTGTAATAGTAAAGCAATTACACATATAATAATATCTATTGAATAGTAATTAACAAAGCTGATGTCTCAACATGCAAAACTAGTGCGAAGATACACAATGAGACTCGATGTTACTCTATCCCCGTTAGTTTCTCGGCAACAGGAAAATAACAAGAACGAGATAGATAGATAAATAGATACTGAAAGCGACAGAGAGAAAGTAAAGGTGACAGTAAGAGAAGTAGAATTAAATGGAGGGATAAAACGGGACTAGTATGAAAGAAAAAAAGCCGTAGATGCTATTTTATAAGGGATGGTTTTTGCGAGTATTTCTTCTCTCAAGGTATAATGAACAATAAAACTGACAGTTGGTATTTCGCATGAATAAATGATATGTACTGCACAAATTTGGAGTCCATTTTCTATTATAACAAAAAATTTACAAAAGCATTAATTGAGCACTGACGTCGGCGGAACCAATAAAAAAACCTTTAAATTGTGAATGGTTGTAAGTCAATGGTATTACAAAATATTTAGTTACTGTGGATTAAATCATCAATCATTAGCTAAATTAGGTTTATACGAGTATTTTTGATGTGTTAATTTATTATTAAATAGTGCTCACAATACTATACAATTTTGTAAATATTATATAAAAAGTGTCAATTGCAGCATCTTTATTTCTTTGTTGAGATATCAGATTACTTCATTGGAAGCTTTTACATATGTACAATATTCTGAAATAAATCATGTAGAAGATTACATCAAATTACCAATTATTAACAATATTGTAGTTGTATGCGAAATTCAGTACTACATAAAACATCAATCGTATAAGTTGAATAATAAGTAATCAAACATATTCACATTCCTTTTAAACATGACACATGCACTTAGTAAAAGTTATATTATTGATTTATTGTATTAAGTCTATACACGCTTTTGTGAAAAACGAACATAATCGGATTTTGTTCGATTATTTTATTTGAAAATATATGTAAATATGATGAATGTACTTGTTATATAAAACATATTTTAATAAATAAAAATCTGTATTGTTAAATTATATAATACTAATAAAACTGTGGTACATGAATTATACAATGAGATTTGTTACGTTTCTTTTTAGTATACTCAGATTTATCTCAAACCTTTATGATATTACATCATAAATGGCGTAGTGGCCAAAATCGTCTATGCACTTATACTCTTCTTATGATCACAAAAAGCGCTAGTGGCTTAAGTGTAAAATGTCAAAAAACGATTGTATTACGAGCGCGGAAAGAGCTGAACGAGCGAATATAATTAGTTTTATCGTGGCGGACTATCCGGTTTTGCTCGGAGCATTTGTGTTGCGCCTCGACGTCAAACGAAAGGGGGAAGAATAGAAGCATAGCTTAGGAGAGGTCGTAGCCTAGTTTTAATGGATCCGAAGTTTGGGCCCGCGGCGGTGTGAGTCCCATCCCCTAGATAAATCTCCGCGTGATCGGTGTCAGTTGCATCCCGCAACCGATTCTGTTGCGCTACGGCGGCGTTTTTCTTTTGTCTGGTGGTCGACTTTCACATGAATGAAAAGTACATTCCACAGGTTCGTGGAGCGTGCAAGTAACCGATAAGATAAAGCCTCCCCGTTCTTCTTTGCTTCTTTCTCGTTCTCGTTTTTGCAGGCTTAAGGCTTCGCACCGAGATCGCAAGTCGCACATGCAGACGTGTACTCGCAATTACATATGTATAGGCATGTGCAAGTCAGGTTATGTTAGCGCATTTACTTTTCTTTGTAGCAAAAGCAGAAAAATCTCAAAAGTTCGATCCAAAGTCTCTTTAAAATTTAAGGAGAAAGAGAGAGAGAGAGAGAGAGAGATAAGGTGCTTATGTAAGCCTCGCATATGCCTTCCTCCCTTTTTGTTACAGCAATAATAAGACTATCGATGTAGACGCCTTTATCGATAATTTCACTGCGTCGCATCTATCAATATCTTTTTTTTCCTGTTGCAGTAACAAGTGCCTTAACGAGAAACGCCGACGAACACAAGAGAACCTCTACATCGATGAGCTTGCCGAGCTGATCTCCGCCACGGACATGAGCTCTGGCAAGACTGACAAATGTCAGATCCTTCAGAGAACCGTCGAACAGGTAAGCCACGTTATTGGTATTTTAGAAATATAGAAAGAGGAAGAGCGCGACAGGGTTCATCGATCCTTTGAGTGAGCGAGAAGAAAAGTAGGCGCGTATGTAGAAAAGCGCTAAGAAATACGATTCCTCCACAGGTACGAGGAATACGAGAAAAATCCGTTGGATAGAAATATTTCGGGAATTGTATTGGTTGGCAGACTTGCTCACATGAAAGGGAATGGGTACAACTAGATTACAGAAAAAAATTGGTAGTATGGCACTAAGTAAAACAAAACTAGGGAAATGAAACATGCGAAGAAGCATGGCTAGAGACAGTAACAGCAGTAGCGCAGTGGTTTGGTGATGGTTTGGCAACGAGAAGAGGGAGGCCGGAAGAATCCGACAGAGTATTGTGCGATATACGCATGCGAATACTGTAAGCAAGTCGCGAACTGAGCGAGAGAGAAAAATAAAAAGGGAACCCGCCGAACAAACTTTGAAGTGAAGTAGCGGCAACGTCGCCGAATTCACTCGCGGAGTCACCGACTTTTCGAGGCCATATATTAACTCATTGCGATTACAACGCGATCTGTCGGCTGCGGGAAATACAAGCTCAAGGTCGTTCCTTAGATCCAGAGCTCAGGCAAGCGAACGGCTGACCGTGAACTCCAGTTGGTAAGGCAGAAACTGCCGTTAACAACCTCCACGTTTTTTTTCCTTTTCTTCTCTCTCGCCTCTTCTTCCGTGATAAGCTCTTATATCTTTCGTAAAGTTTTTTTTCAGTCTTTTCTTCTGTTTTTGTTGCTTTATATCTTTCTTCTCGATATGCGCGCAATATTAAGAAATGAGAATGAAAGTTAAGAGATTGAGAGAAAACTAATTACGTTTTAAAAGATGTTTATGTAATTACTGTATTACTACCATTTTTTATAATGTACCTTTTCCACTCGTAAAATCATCATTCGACGATATCAGAAGCAAACAGCGTGTACTTACTCAAGTCTGATAATATATACTTTTCGGAATATGTGACAAAAACAAATTTAGGTTGATAAAGATTTGTTTATGTCATACTGAATGTATTTATCGATAAAGAAAATCATCTAAAAAAGAAAAAGATCTTTTGTCCATTTTAATCGTATTTTTATTTACAGGTTTAAAATTATGGTTGATACTTAGCAAATAAATATTTTGTAATTAAAATGTTGATGTGTTTGGCGGGTATATTATCTAAAATTGTTACTTTGTGTACGTCGTTTTAAACCGTCAATTTAGATTGACTTTGAAGCAATATTAAAACAAGAAGTGTAAAAGATTTAAGATATTATACTATTGTTTTGATGATATGATATGACTTGAGTGGTCTTATCGTATACTATGAAAATGCAAGTCTTATTATCGGTACGACCAAATAGTTATGTCAGAATTTCGATAAAAGTATAATTTTATAATATAAGGAGTATGTATTGACTAATTTGTAACTAATTCGTTTATTTATTGATCTTTTATTCAAATTTCCAGTTTTTATACAGTTAGTTTTTCTACAATATAAATTTCTTTTATTAATTAAATAGTAATTGTCTATTATTACATTCTATATTCATTAGGATATTGCGAACAACTTAATAACTGTAATACTAAAAAAGTAATATTTTATAATTTATACCTAATTATATATTAAGTAGAAACAATAATTTTTAATTCCAGTAGATTGAATAAAAAATATATGATTATGGTAAACCTCGATGAGCGTAAAACTTTTGTACTATTTATTTTAGTTAAAAAACTATTGTAGCAAATGGTATACGAAAAATTAGAAAAGGTTCAATAATGATTTTAACGTTTTTCTTTCATTTTCACAGATTCGGCACATCAATCAAGAGACAGGCTCTAATAGTCATGCTGTACAACAAGGAGAAGTATCATCGTCGAATCCTAACATACTCTCTAACGATCAAGTTGGTCCTATTTTGCTTGAGGTCTGTATTATTTTTATTTATATCCTTAATATTATTTATATAATTTATTTATATTCTTTATATTCTTAAGCTTGATAAGCATCTCTATACATTGAAGAAGTTGGCTTATATTATACTCTATCTTACCTTCCTTCTATTATAAAAACAATTTTCATTTTATTTGGATAATAAAACCTATTGATTCACAAGCGATATTTGCACATTACCTTTCTTGATTTTTTCCTATTAATACTCAAGAAGATTTAAAATAAAAAAAAAGTTATACCTTTAGATCTATTTTGACTTGAAAATAGAGTACAATAAATTAAAGATATTTCCCTCTCAACTAAATATGAAAATAATTAAAGTGGACTAATTTTCAAGTAACTAACAAAGAAACACCCCGAGGTGTACTCACCGATTTTCTTGATATTGTGATATGTTGTAGCATATCAAAAAATATTAGATGGATGTTTTTTACGTGAAAGCTCGGCGATTTAAAGGGTGAAAAGCACCCTTTCACTTTACCCTTGAAATCGTTTTTATTAAATAAAAAAAAAATGATTTTGAGGAGGTGGATTATAAGGGAGTTTTTTACCCCTCAAATCGTCGTATAATTACGTACAAATGTATTTCTTATATTTTTTCAATATATTTTTCTTATATATTTTTATATTAAGATACATATCAGGAATCTCTTAATATTGTTTATCAGAGAATAATTTTCCATGAGAATTGTTTAATTTAAAAATTTTGAAAGAAACAAAAAGAAAAAAATCATATTTAGCCTTATAAAAATATGGGATTCAAATTTTTGGAGTAAAAACAATTTCCAAATAAGCATTTTTTTAAAAGAAATAAATTGGCGTTGGTTTTATTCCAAAATTTTAATTTGTTTTTGAGATAACTTTTGAGTAAACTTTAAAAGTGTTTTCATTCCTTACTTACCAAGTTAGCACGTAAAAAAACACCCGTTTAATATTTTTTGATATGCTACAACATATGATATCAAGAAAATCGGTGAAATATACCTTGGAATGTTTCCTTGTTAATGTCTGGATTTAAAATTGATTGATTTAAAATGTTTACTATTAACTGTTACTTTGCACCTAATATTAAAAAGTTTTTAGATAATAATGGCTATATTTATATATCAAAGTAGCAATACCATAATTTGTAATTAAAAATACATTGTTTTCCCTATAGTATATAGTGTATGTATTTCACACAATCTTATATAGATCTATCACTTTTTAATCTCTAAAAGCATGCCAATCTTGAAATCAGAGCCTTTTTTAGTTTTAAACACGATTTAAGGATAATGACTCTTTTCAGATGCAATGCAAATTTCAGATATTTTTTTATGGTGTGAAGTTTTCTTTTCCCGACTATTTCAAATATGAAATAAATTAACTGATATTGTTAAAACAATATTTTTTATTTTTAAATAAATCTTAAATAATTTTATAAACTTGTTTTATATGATGTACGGGGTTAATACAGTTGCAGATAATTATCACATGCTTACAAATTAGTGAATTACAAAGTAGATTCAAAAATTATTTTTCTTTTTTCTTATGATTTTTTTGAGGAGTCTTTCAAAAAAAAAAATTCTGAATGAAGGAAAAATTCTCAATATATATGAAAAATTATAATTCCAACACGTCTGTAATTATCAGCACCTTGTTATCATTATTTTTTACAAAATTCCTATTCAAATTCCGTTCCATATCCTTACGGTAAGATTGTAATAATTATGATTCTAATGACTTCGAGTAAATATATAAGAGATTTTTCACAGTTGTTTTTTTAAGTTAAATTTTTTATAAAGTAGATGAAATATGGGATTATAAATTAAAATGATATCACGTCTTAGATAAGTATAAGAAGCAGTTACATGCAATAAAAATATCAAATTCGTTTTTATTGAGAGTTAAACCTCGTATTAATAAGAGAATCTTACGGCTGCGTTGATAAGTTAATTATATTGCGTTTGCACCTTTTTAAGAATAAATGTCATGCAAACGTATGGCTTGTCACCGTCTACATTCAATCGATCTCTGTAAATTCAAACTTTGTTTTTATTCCTAGCTGTATGGAAATATAAAGTGTTAATTTGATTTTCATTTGAGTTCCGAAACAAAATCTAATAAGACGATATAAAAACTGGTGAATTATATTTAATTCTGTTTCATGGATAACTAATTATTTAAATAATTATATTTAACTAACATAATTAATTAATTCAATATTTAATTGCAATTTTAATTTTAATATCAACTAATTATGTATATAACCCATTACGTGATCTGTTTTATTAAATTTTATTTTTATAATATTAATATCAAGATCTTAATCTAATTAATGTTTTCATTGATATACAATTCAAATTTAAAAAATTGTGGAATCTGAAAACGGTAAATGTATTAACTTGTAAGTTGAATACACGGGTAAGCATAGGCATAGCATGTGGTTTTGTTTAACAAGTTGTACAATGTTCTAGATCAGTTTTAATATTGGAAAAATATAAGACAAATTAGATTTCATATACGAAACGATATTCTGAAATAAAATTTTGTTGAATCCCAAAACTGTAAATGTAATAAACATTTTAGTAAACTCTGTGTTAACTCATCGATTCGCATTTGATTTTGTTTAGCAATTTATAAGACATTGTTGTTGTTGTATTTTTTATGTAAAAATTAGTGTATATATCGTTCTTTGTATGAATTACGATATGTCGCAACGAGGAATAATGATATATATCAATTTAATAATTAATATGCTGTTGATATACTGTAACGTGCACAAGAATTGGTGCGCTAACAGATTCATTGCGTGGTGTTCGGAATCATATTGTTAAAAACAATGTTTCGAATCGAAAATCTTTTTACCTATAGTTTTATAGATGTTTGATATTAGACGAAAATAAAATTTTGTGGAATCATAATAATTTGGGGCTTATGATTTTTTAAATTATTTAACCCCCTGTAGGGGTGGTTTTCAAGGGTGGTAATGTTATTTTTTTCTTAAATTAGTTAATTTTATAAACGCTAAATATAGCGTTTTCAATTTATTGCGTAAAATATATCCGTTTATAAAAAACTACAATTTTGTTGAGACCCAACTGGTTGAAACTTCAGACACACACCGATTGAAACTTCAGACACGTGAATAAGTTTCAATTATGCAATTGGTGATTAGATATATTACGTATATTGTAATAAATCTAACCAATTTTAGGTAATTAATTTTCGGCATGGTATAGTCATTAATGTTTTCTTAATCATTTAAAAAGCTAAAATAATTTGAATTTGATTATTATTTTCAAAATTTAAACTATAAAGAATGTTTGCATTGACTGCTTATATAAAATTTATTTTTATGACACGAATAAATTAAATATATTTAATTCAATATGGTTAATATAAAAAAAATGATTTGACAAACATAATTGATACGTCTTAAAGGTTTGTCTTTGATGAATTTTTCTACGTAACCGATATTTTATTGAATACTATTAATTGGTTATGTTGTGTAGCTTTCTGACGGCCAATACTTCAGTCGATACAAGAATCAAACTTTAAGATGTTTCAAACAAATGCTACTCGGCTCTTGCTGAAAGATGTTTCGGAGTAAACTGCTTGCTATTTAGATAAAAAACTTGATTTAATAAAAATTATATTTGGTTTAACATATTATTCTATTTAAAAAGCAAACAATTTTTAATGCATTAATATTCTTTAAAAAATCACGATTTATTGTTTTTTCTAATTTAATTAAGCTCGTTATATAAATTGTGAATGAGAGTAAATGTATATATTGTGCAAGAAAATACAAATCATTATTATAACTATTTTTAATTATTAAAGACATTGTTTATTAGTATAAATTTTAAAGCTGAAAGTTAATGTTAATTTTAATGTAGAATAATAAAATAAAGTTTTAAAAATATGTTTTTAGGAACAAATAGATTGGCTATGAATCATAATAATTTTATTCTGAATCGCATTAAACAAAAAAATTACAAATTAATTTCGTTATAAATTTATAAAATTGTATTAAATTTATACAAATAAAATTTTACAATCTCCTTTTTGATGAAAGAACAATTTTTGTAAAAAATACTTTGAACTAATTTGACTTGATGTGTAATAAATCAGTTAATATAATAATTTAGGAAATATAATTTCTATATCTACACAATATATTTTGAGTTCAAGATCTTAAATTTTAAATGTTAAAGCGGTCAACACTTTTACATCAATGAACTTGAAAAGTTTAATTCGAAGTTTGTGTACAAAAGTTCCGTTACATATCTTTGTCTTTTCGATTTTTATATATTTGTATCTGTGTGATTACCTGTAATTTTTACTTTTATATTTACGCTAGTATTAAGTAATATATTTAATAGAAATGTTATTATTGTTTAAAAATAAATTTTAGATGATTAATATTGAATTTAGTATACATTTAGAACTCGAAATCATTTTTCGAAAAATGTTTATTATAATATAATTTATTTATTTTTTTGATAAAGTATCTTTTTGTTAAAGAGTAAATTTTTTAAAATTAATATATAATAAAATGAACCTTAGAATTTTTAAATTTATGTAGAGAATTACTAATACATTTTTCTAAATTAATTTTATTATTGATATATATTTTATTGAAAACTTTAATGTATTTTAAATAGTTACTGATGTGAATAGTTCAATGATCATCAACCTCTTTAATCATGTAATAGAAAATTGTGTAAAATAAAAAAGAAAAAATGGATTAAACCACATAATCAAGTTTGTAGATATAAATGAAAAATATTATCAAAAGCTAGAAATCGCTAAAATAAGAAAAACGAATAAAATATTTTTAGTATTCAATTTAATCTAAATCTCTCTCTCTATTTGTTTCTTTTTCTTTCTTTTTCGCCTTCTCTTTCTATTAAAAATTTTTTTTTCTCTTGTGAACGCATTCAGTTGTATGTATCATGTGTCTCATTTGTACGTAATAATTAATGAAGCATTATTCATATAGAGGTCAGCCAAAATTTTTTGTTTACTTTGTTTAAGACTGTGTCTATCTCTCTCCGTTTTTATACTCAGTTTGTAGTTATTTATGGCTTTTTGCTAAAATTTGATAATAAGAACCAAAAATAAAATTGTGAATCAAGGATGTGTGTATGAAGATGATGTGAAGCTCGAAAAACAAAACGAAAATTTCTCGGTTAAAATAATGAAAATCGAATGCATACGTACCGGTGAAAAGTTTTCTTTGGTGTAATTATAGGATAAAGAAAGCTGGTACTTTGAAATGCTTCTTGGTTGCCTAGTATCTTATACACGCGATTACTCTACATAGCGTTCGATCGACTTGCGACTCTTGGGTTTTTGCTTACACTGGCATTTCTCCTCTTCCGATAAAAACATATTTTTATGTACGCTTAAAGTGTACATGTTTGCTATAAGTCCTACGCGTGCTGAACTTAACTAAAAATCTTATGAATTGAAAGTACGATTATTGTGTTGTTAAGATGTAGTTGGGCGATCGAATTACTTATTGATTTTATTTTATTTTATTTTATTTTATTTTATTTTCGCATTCACTTTTCGTAAGTATTTTTGAATTTATAGATGTAAGAAAATCTGTTATTGTTTAGTTTATAGATACATGTTGGTCTTTGTATTTTTGTTTCTCTCGCTCGTTTTACTTATTTTCGAATTCTGTTGAGTTCTATAGCTTAGATAAAGATGAATGTTCTTTTAACGAGCGGTGTCTATTTAAATATAATTCTTATGTATTTTCTTTACAATTCCTAGTATGATGGTACTTGTATTATTTTATTTTAAAAATAAGGCATTAGACTTTTACGAGCATAATAAAGAGAGATTCTTTCTTCTTTTACAGGCGTTAGATGGTTTTCTATTCGTTGTAAACACTGAGGGTCGTGTGGAATATGTAACAGATAACATAACCGAGTATATAAATTATACAAAGAATGATGTGCTTGGGAAGGATATTTATAATATTATTCACCACGGAGATCACAACAACTTCATGCCTAACATTCTGCCGATGTCAGTAGGTAAGCATCACTGTTACACCTTTTTAAGTAATTTTCAATATTTTTACTTGTTTAGCTATATGCAGCTATTAATATTTACAAACAAAAATATTTGTTATGTTATTTCCGGCATTTTTGAGAGACTGACAATTAGCTTTAATTTGAACATTCTTACATTCAGAAAATATATTTTTACTTGTTAAAATATATGCCGAAATGATAATTCCAATGCTATTGAACCGAAACATTTAAATGGAACATTTAATACAGTTATATTTTGAATAGTATTTGTTTATGATGATTTGCGATGCCTATAAATTCCCATTGAGCCTGATCCGACGTTTAAAGTTTTAACGACTATCAGTATTCGACGTCAAAATGTATTAGTAATTAAATTATTTATTTACAAGCATATAAAAATAAATTACAATATAGATTATGTGATCCAAAATAATATAATAATTGTAAAAAAAAAAGAAACCAAATTCGTATTTAAAATTTCGTTTAAATAGAGCTTATTTTTATTTTTTAATTAATTTAATATTAATTAATAATATAATATAATATAATAATATAATAATATAATAATATAATATAATAATATAATAATTAATAAATAATAATATAATTTAATTTAATTTAATTAATTTTTCTATTATTTTCTGTATTTTTTTGATCAAATATTTTCAGGTAGTTTTTAATATATTTAAAAAATTTTGACGTAAAAGAAAAGATAGCTTTGCATTTAAATTTCTTATTGCGCATGTTTCATATTAATCATCAATCAATTCATTACTTAATAAATTAAAAAAATCGAATTGCATTACAAAATAATTTAAAGAAACGTGAAAACTTTATAATTGATGTTTATTTAAAAGCAATAATTTATTAGAAGTGATACATTAATTTTATTTAATTTATATATAGAAAAATAGAAGAAAATATGATGAAAATTTAAATTTCGTATGATTTCTTTGATGAATATATAATTGTATAAGGAGTACTTATATAAATATGAACATTATCCAAAATGTAAAAGATTTATTAATTTTATTACGAAATGATATATTTTTCTACTTAACCGATATTTTATTGAATACTATTAATTGGTTATGTTGTGTAGCTTTCTGACGGCCATTACTTCAGTCGATACAAGAATTAAACTTTAAGATGTTTCAAACAAATGCCACTCGGCTCTTGCTGATGCAAGATATTTCAGAGCAAACTGCTTGCTATTTAAATACTGTTTTAATCCGTAAAATTGTTGTAAAAGTTAATTCGTGAATGTTTATAGAAAAGTAAGAGGCTGGTAGAAGGTATTGAGCTTAGGCGGAATTTGAACGAATAAAAAATGGAAGTTTAAAAATTTGTAAAATCATACTATTTTTCGAAGTCTAGAAAATTAAGAGATATTACTGATAAAAATGTAAAATAAGACATCTCCATTGTCGCAATGAAGTACTTGATTCTCAAAAATCGTTCAGGCGATAAATCTGGAAAGCATTGTCCTTTTCCTTTCTCACTTTTATATTCCCCGCTTGTAGCATGTGGAGCGATAATAAAACTTGTGTCTTCGTGTTAATGAATGCAGCAGGCTGGTCAAGCGAGTCTCAGCCCCAGACGCGGAATCGTACCTTCGAATGTCGTTTTCTGGTTAAACCTCCCGATGACAAAGAAGAGACTATGGAAGAGAAACAGCAACGCGTGTCAAAATATGAAACGATGCAAATCTGTTCAGCTCTCCTTCCGAGCAACGGTGCCAGTAGCAGCGATCGGCTCGATACTAGCGGCGGAAGCAGTGGGAGCAACGCCGGCAACGACGTCTCCGAATCTTCGGATATTGGGCCTTGCGTTATGTGCGTCGCGCGCCGTATTCCTCTCGATGAGAAGCGCATTGGTCAATTTACCTTTAAATTGGATACGATTGGCAAAATCCTTGCCGTCGACACGAGCTGGCTGTTGCCCTCTTACTCAATGTACCTAAGCAACGAGGTGAGCAAGAGAGAGAGAGAGAGAGAGAGAGAGAGAGAGAGAGAGAGAGAGAGAGAGAGAGAGAGAGAGAGACTGCAATCGAAGTCGCTGTTTTTCAACAGTCTCTTCTGCTGTTTGGCTGTGTATTCGTAAATTCGTTAAGTGCCTCTCAATTTATTGTGATTTATATGCATCGGCATGTATTAGTTATACTCATCGACCTACTTCATTACTAATTCAACCCACGTGTCTATACCCTACCTCATTCTTTCCATCATTTATATCAGCCAGTCGACTATTTATTTATCTACTATCAACAAAGTTTTCATTCTATTTTTCTATCTCTTTTCTATATCAAAATTATGAATGAGACTCGCATCTTTTATTATTTTCGAATTTGTCTTATACGTTCAACTAAAAACACTTGTTTTATACATTGATTTATACTATTGCATGCATAAATATATACGCGTACGTTTACTTGTAATGTAATTTTGTAGAATATATAATTGTATATATATATTAGCAGTGTTGGGTAGTAAGTGTTTACAAAGAACATTTAAAAGGCGGAAGTCATTTTATAATATTTCGAATATACATAAAATGCGCTTTTATTGCATCTATAAAAGTGGCGATATAATACTTATGAAAACTGTCATATCTTAATTATTTCCTATTTTCTGTTTTATTTACAGATTTTGTATTATATTTTTATGATTGAGGAATCATTTTAAATGTTTTTTATTGCTTATAATTATAAGTGCTGTATAATGAAAGTTACCTTTTAGATTTAATAATTACCTACAAAGACATGCTATACTAGTTAAAATTAAGAAAATTAAAATCAAGTTGGACATTTTGCCAGCTTTCAATATTAAATCTTCGATTTCCAAAAAATTGACATGAAAATAATCCCACGAAAACCTGATATTAATATTTCGTTATATTACAAGGCTTATTTATTTGAAATTATTTCTCCCTAGATTTATCATTAGTAATAACTTAGTTCATTCTATTCTCAATAATTTATTAAGAATTTTTTTTATTTTTGTGTAATTAAGATGCACTAGATCAAATTTTAGTTCTGAGAGGCATTTTGTTCATCAAACCATCGCTAACATTTAAGATTTACTTACAAATCAACATTTATTATTTTTCTTTTTACAAAATAAATTTAAAATTGAATATTCAACTTTTTCAAGATTACTTATAATAGTTTCTAAAATATTATATAAAATGAACAAAAAGAGAAAATTAAAAGTATTTAGATTTTGATATCACATGACTTGTAACCTATGCTTAAATAAAAACAAGCCATATCAAGACAATGACAATGAATTGATTTGTTTTTAATTTTCTCAGCTATTTGTTACAAATTTTAGTGATATTTAATAAATTATTTTAAATAAAGTAAGAGAGGATTTAGTTTTTAATTTAAGATTAATAAGATCACAGGTTCTGTGAATATATTGCTTTATAAAACTGCTAAAAACTTCAGTTTATACCTGTTAACTAGTATTTAAATTAATCCAAAAACTTGATGAATCACATTATTCTCATAAGCAAATTTAAAATTAATGTGCTTAAATTAATTAAAATAACAGAAAACAGTATTGGTCGTTAAATATTATTTTTAAATCTGAGATATTACAGAAAAATTTAACCTTTTAAAATGAATGTCATAATTTATAATTTAGATTATTCTGATTCATTTCGAAAAAAATGGATTTTAACCTTTTAAGTACAATTATTTTGTTTTTGCACATACTATAAGATAATAACAAAAATACTTTTACAAAATTTAAGATATATCGGCGTCTTTCAAGCTTTATTTAATAGAAGTTGTATTTAGAATTACAGTAAAATTTAATATAAATATATGATGTAAAAGTTTATCTAAAATTTAATAATTTATTATTCGTATGCATATAATATTATTTTTTAAATTCAAATATTTTCTCATATTTTTAGTCGTAAAAAAATAATAATTATTAAGGTAGTAAGTAATAATTAATAATAATCATTAATAAGCCATTATATTGTGACAAATAGTAGAGTACTTATTTCTATTTTCAGTGGTAAAATTTTAGCATCAATAGTTTCTCATTAATAAACAATATTTTAATTTGTCTTGATTTTTTTTAAATATGTCACAATACTTTTCAGAAAACAAGAAAATAAAAATTTCGTGAGTTTTAATGACTGAGATTTATCTATTTTATTCAAGAAAAAAGATAAATTTACAAAACTTTTTCATTTTTTATGTTTTTTAAATAAAATTAATTATTTATCATCGATGTTTGTAATTTTTTAATTTATATTTGAAAAATAAATCATAAAAATTATTGTCACGTTAATTAGAATTTAATTTTTTATTATATTAAACAGTAATTACTGATTTATCTTTATGTTAACCGTTGCTTGTTAAAATTAGAATAATAATTTTATGAAGAGCTTTTTACAAGCTTTTAAAGATTTTGTATTAATAAATATACTTATTTTATTTTCTTTTTAATGCAGGACCTGATTAATACGAAGATTCAGGACTTGTGCCACCCCCATGATCTCAATAAGCTAACGACACATTTGAAGGATGTGCTTCAAGCCGGCGAAAATATGAGTCCGATATATCGGCTCATGGCTTCGGATAAGTTCCTTAACGTTCAAACGAAGTCAAAACTATTCAAGGCTAGCGTAACGAATGGGCGCGAAACAGACTTTATAATGGCTACAAACTCTATATTTAGGTGAGTACGAAATTCCTGTTTTGATATTCTTATAACATCAATTCATTGGGGTTAAATGACTGATACTGTTTTTGTATAATTTGCAAAAATTTATATTGCTTTATCCGATTTTTTATTATTACGGTATTTGAAAATTTATTAGAGTAAAGATTCATTTTCAAAATGTAGACAAAATAAAAAAGTCATGAAATCTAATACGTAAAAAAATTATTGCTCCATTAACATCATAAAAATCATCCATTAACATGCTTTTATATTTTCACACGTTACTGCAAATTGAATATGTGCTTTATATTATTACCGGATTGTTTTCAAGAACTGGTGTCAAGAACAATCTTTTTTCGTAACAATCAATTCACAGAAAAGATCTACTTAGTTTTCATTTAATGATATTACAGTTATCGCAACGACGCATCTTAGGTAGAGAATTCATTTTTTCCATTCTTCAACGTGCGCCAAATATTTCCTTACAATATTCAACTAAATAAATCTAGCACGTTCTAAACTTTTAATATAAAATGAAGGAAGCGACTTGAGTAACAAATTCAGAATAATTATTTATTTACTTTACATCGATCGATTATGAATATATGGATATTCTTCTTGAAAAATAAAATTTTGACAGTATAAAATCAACTTGTGTTTATATTTATTCAATAATTTATTTTACTAAAAATGATTATATTTGCGCTGATTTTCAAACAAAGTCTTAAAGTAAAGAATTCGTTTAAGGAAATAATTAATTTGCGTTTATATTGAGTTAACGTTTAAAAAAGTTTGTCATATAGCTACTCTATAAGTGCAGAAAGTTGGAAACTTCAGGACAGTAAAGCAAAAGATAAATAAATCGTAGTGGAGATCTATTCACTCATGTAAAAATAACTATTTTCTTTAATTCGAATTAATTTTAAATTTACTATGTAAATTTTCTTTCATAATCCAATATATTTTTTTAGTCTTGATATACAGTACTGATAATACAGACAATTTATCGATTTGATGATAACTAAAAACTACATCTTTTGGTTTTGCACACATCTCATCAAATTTCATTCGTACATATATCTTAACACGAAGACGCACATAACTTAATATTTAGTTTTCTTAAGTTAATCATCATTAAATTTTTATTCTGTTTTTTTTCCTCAAACTGGTTGTTCTATAACTTAAATGTTCATATTATCTTATATTTTTAATTAACACATTGTTACATAAAATTTTATTGTATTATAAGTTACATATAAGTAATTAGTTGCCTTGACAATGTCATACGTTTAATATAATTTTAATTTACTCTAAGAGTTTTATTAATTCTATAATAAATTAATTTTATGATGCAAGTCAAGAAATCAAGTACTACATAATATAAAATTTAGATCTGTATTAATTTGAACTTTTGAAAAGATTTTAAATTTTCAACTGTTTTGACTACTGAGTGAAAAAAGTAGTCATATACATTGGATGTTATTGAATAAAAAAAATTATGTGAAAAAATTGGTAATGTTATTATAATTTATTCCTCAAAATTAATAACCGAGTTAGGAAAATTTAGAAACTGCAGATTTTTCTACTTTTTACGCCGAGTTGTCGGCTTCTTATTGTAGCTTCAGGCATCTTAACTTCTCGATCAATGAATTACAACGCATAATGTAGTAAAAAATACTGCCTCTTCTACAGTAATTTAATACTCCGATTTAGTATAATAAATCCTATTCAGTACATCCTATGCAGTATGTCTAATCATTATTAATAATCTGTAATAAATTATTGCTTATATTCGGAATTGCAGTAAATAATGTGATATTCTATTGATACTTATTAGGATGATACTTATTGATGTTTAGGTAATGTTATTTTCGTCTATTTCTGATTGCAAATGGAAAATTGTCTAATATTCCCAAGGCAAACAATAACTGTATCTGTTTCACAATGTGTATAAATGCCATATTTTGTATTATATTCAGTAGTCAATAAACATTCTTAGATATTTATTACTAATTTATGTAATAAAATAAATGAGGTAGGATTCTAAACTAATCAGTTGAGGAAGTTAAAAAACTTCATAGTTTTTACATAATCTTATTTAATATAATTTACTTATTAAATATTCTTTATGCAATATAGAATTTAGAATTTTTTTATTATTAATGTTTAGTTATGTCGTGCTATTGAAAACAATATTTTTCCTCATTAATGTTGATTAATGCCAATAATATTGTCAGTGAGAAAACATAAGTCATAAAGTAATTATTATAACCGTTTATCAATAAGAATTTTAATATATTCACTGAGAGCGGCTCAAATTTTAAAAATACCTAATTTATATAATAAATAATAATAATGAATCTTATAATTTTATTTTATTGGAATATATTCAAAAACATTGTTTATGTAAATTCAAATGCATAGCATAAAAAATTGAACTATTTTATGATTAAGATAAACAAATGTATCTATATTCATTAACACACTTTTATTTCTATTTATTTACTTCTATATATTTTAAATGAAACATCGTGTATTAAAAATGATGATTTATTTATTTTTTAGAATAAAATAATTTAAAAATAAATGAATACAAAAAAAGACTGAGCAAAGATGTTCAGATCTAAATTGTTAGTAATGTAATTGATATTACTTCTTACGGAAATGAAAGTTTCCGATTTGAACACTGATGGATCCTTCCTTCATTTACTTTTAAAAACAATTTGTAATTTAGTTAGTGATTGACTTTTAAATATATAAGATGCTTATCGTAATTTTTATACAATAAAAGAAAAATTATAAAATTACATTTATAAAACTTACACTTACTTGATAACTGTAGAATAAGAAGTTTTTTTTACGTATTAAGGTACTGTTGATCTTAAGTTTTTATATCAGTAGAATAAAAAGTATTTAATAACCATATAGAAACAAATAAGTTTCAAAATAACTAATCTGATAATAATTTTAAAAATATTTTAATACAACAGCATTACAAATACACTTTATAAAATGTGCAAATAGATTAGTACATTTTTTAATAATTCAGTTACTTTTGCACTAAATGTTTTATTTATTTTTGCATGATATTCCGTTTTTTCTTCATATTTATAGATATATAAATATAGACTATTGTTATAGGATTGTGTGGTTGGTTTTAGGAGTATTATAAATAAACAAATGTATACTTAGAATTGGCATTTTAATATATTGTAAAACTGTAAAACTCGTACATTATTAAATGTAAACTAAAAAGAATACCCTTTTTTAAATTTAGTTTAATAAATTAATAACGTGCAATTCTTTTAGAATGTTTTTGTAAAAATATTAATATACAATTGCTACATTGACATTAAAAAATAGATCATTTAAACTTACAAATAATTTTTTTATTTTTATCTATAATTGTGTATGTAATTATAATATTGAATTTTTTATGTTAGAAAGAATTTTTGTAAAGTAAAATTTTTATATTTCGCAAAATATTACCATATCGAACATAATGTGATTATAAGGTCTATGTTATGGAAGATTTTGAAAAATGTTTATTTAAATGATGCCACATTTATTCTTTTCGTATAAATAAGTTTTTGTTATTTATTTCAAAGTTTATTCTTAAAGTTAATAAGCCTTGCAATAAATAGCAAGAGTATTCAGTTCGATAGTAATACGAATTTTTTGTTAAGTCAATAATTTTATATTTTATAAAAAGAATAAATCGAACAATTGTTTTTATTTTAGATCGAATTTTTGAAACAAAAATATTGAAAATGTAAATTTGAATTAATTTGAAATTTATCTTAAAAGTTGCTTTATTTACAGTAATAATAACTAGTAATTTCATTTTTTTATACTTATTGTAGAAGATTATTCTAGACGTGTACATGGTTATGTTATGGTGTGTGTTATATAATTATAGGTTAAATTATTATTGAGTTTATTAATATTCACATGTATTCATGAAAAATTGGAATCATAGGGATAATTTTTTATTTTTTGTTTTATATGTTTCTAGTGCAAATGTGTGTTTGAATTTTTTTATGTTTCACTGCATATGTAGGTTCAATAATATATATATATATATAGTACAAAATATGAGGCTGTGATGCAAATCTATAGGCATGGGTGTAGAATTCGTATTTTTTTTATAGCGTCGTAATACATGATACTTCTAATAGTAATGCAAAGATATTGTCGATGAATAATCGGAAGATATAATTTGTTTTTTTTTCTTTATTTAAAAATATGACATTAAGTAAACTAAAATAGTAAATGTCAGTATCTTTTTATTCTTTTCACTATCGCTGTATATTGGTTTCAGATGAATGTTTAGACTTGAATGAACTCTTAACAGACGTAAAATTGCGTATTTCATATATGATTTCGTATGTGATTCATGATGCATATAAACCCTTCATGAATGGAATACAAGAAACAGATCTGTGCATTCATAATTATACTCTTTTCAAGTTTACTTACAGAAATGATTACTTATAGCAGTTGATTCGTATACATACTGTACGTCATACTTTTACACAAATATATTTTTAAGATACAATCAGAATTTTAAATAGTATATAAATTATAACCTCTCATGTCATGCATTCTAATTTATGGGTTTTTGAAATTCATGTTGACGCAGAAAATGCATCAATTGGTGAAAGATAATTTTCATACAAAAAGAAATTAAGAAAAATGTAAGTTTATCTTGATAATGATTGATACATTAAAAACAGAAAAGACAAGTAAAACGAAATGGAATTTATAGACAGGAACGTGTGTATACGCATCTTTTACGTGAATTAGAATGCACGTAAAAGTAGCGCTTTAAAGATGACGTTAATTTTTACTTGTAACTGATAAGAGTCGTTTATTGTGTTTCTTTCGTTTTCGGAATATTACAACTTCGCCACTACGACATTATCGTTTTTTCTCCCAGGGACAATGACTTAATGACTCTTGAGGGTGGCCAGCTTCCCAACAGCTCGAAACTCTGCTCAGAACATTCTAATACGCACAGTGCGAATAATAGTAGTAACAGTAATAATAACAATAACGTGGGCGGGCCGCTGATGTCGGTGGTGAGCCATCTGAATGGCCAGGTGAACGCCCTTAGTACGTCTTCTTCGACCTCCTCGGGTGGTGGCCGCTCCTCCATCGCCAGCTACCCGGGGTCGAGTTCCGAGACGTCTTCAACCCCCGCGGGCTTCAACCACTTCAATCCGAGCAGTATGGATCTCGAGTTCGACCTTTTTCCCAGCTCGACCCTTGAGCTCGAGGGGGGCTCGACCTTTTGGACCATAGAGACTGTGAGGCCTGAATCGCGAACAAGCCAGACTGGAGCGCAGCAGCAGCAGCAACAGCAGCAACCGAGCTCGAGGCCGGCCTCGCAGCCTAATGCCGCCTCAGCCTCCCCGGGAGGTCAGGCCAGCGTGGCGGTGCCCACTCATTGCAGTCCGCTGCAAGCCTTCAGTCCCGGCGCTACGCATGCCTTCAGTAATTCCTTCCCCTTCAGTCCACTACAGGAGTCGCAAACTGCAAGTCTGGGTGGTGCAGGTGCGCCCTCGGTTCTGCAGCCTAACCAACCCAGTCCTATGGAACACCGCTCTAATGGACCGGTTCAGCTGCAGCAGGAGCCGGAACAGCATCAACAGCAGCATCATCATCATCATCAACAACAACAGCAGCAATCCCAGCTGCATGGCAGTTTGGTGTCGACAGAGTCGGGGCGACTTAGAAATCTTCTAACTAAGGGTAGTAGTTCTAATGATGAGAGCTGTCAGGACGGCGCTTCGGCCGGGGGCAGTGGCCAAGCCGGGTCCGAGGCCGATAAGCCTAGCCAGACAAATAGGATACTCAAGATACTGTTGAACCAGCAAGACGAGGACGATTACCACTCATCGGAGCACACAGGACCAAAGGGCATGCGTAGCAGCCCAGGAAAACCGGTGCAGCCGAAGCCCATCCAGCACGAACACAAACCCAACGTCGGTCCTGGCAACAACATGCTTCTTCAGGTTTAACTTGATCTTTACTAATTTTTTTACTCTTTCATTTAATTTTCTTACGTTCCCTCCTTTCCCTTGCTTGCAGTTGCTCAATGAGAAGAATGATGATGATGACGAGGAGTCACGGGCGGGTCTAAAAAAGAGGAACGAGCTTCTTACACAGCTTTTAAAAGACCCTGAAGACGAAAAGAAACTTCATGATCAAGTAATCCTTCATTTGTTAAGCGTCCAAAATATTACTGTAATACTGTCACTTTGTTTTCATTTATCAAAATTTAATTAATTATTTATAAATCTTTAGGGCACACAAATATTTGCATGGCTTTATCTCCTTGTGACTTTACTAGGAATTCTGTATTTAATGTTTCATTAGCAAGTAAAATTGATATGAATATTTTGAAAATTTCGAAGTACTTAATAATTATCGACTACAATAATAGTACTTTCTTCAAAAGCCAATCAT
Organism: Wiebesia pumilae; assembly: GCA_018907045.1. Taxonomy (NCBI): domain Eukaryota; kingdom Metazoa; phylum Arthropoda; class Insecta; order Hymenoptera; family Agaonidae; genus Wiebesia; species Wiebesia pumilae. Next base: position 3,165,176 of record JACCHZ010000105.1, on the reverse strand, counting down.
TCAAGGCGCAATTGAAAACTAATAAATAATTTGCTTTTTCATATAACGATATACGTTATAGGTGTAGAAATTAATTTATAAACGAAAAAATTTTAATATAACTATGTATTAAGATGGATATTCAATTTTGCTTTTATTTAATGTACCGATTTCATTATTAAATTAGTACTATAATTATATCTACGATTTTTTTCTTCATTGACCCATTTTAATTAAAAGAATATATTTCAATGTTATGAAAGTATCAGAGGATATTTCTAGAATGTACTGTCAATGATAATCACTTTATATTTCATATAAAGTATTTTTAAAATATTTATATATTTATATATTTTAAATAAATGAAGTTAAGATAATATTATTACATGTAGTAAATTAAACTTTTTGAATAGCTGCTTATTAACGGCATATTATTATTTCTGAAATCCAATCGATGTATATAAATGCATTAATGCGTCTTTGTCATATCCACACAGAAAAATCGCGAGGATGATCCTCTGCTACGGAGTCTTGGCTTTCGCAACGCTTCACCATCTTCGTCGCAATCGGAGCACAATACTAATAACATGGTTTTGAGCTCTGGGCAAAAGAGGCCTGTTGAGGATGGCGAGATGAATGTCGCAGTAAAACGATCGATGGACGGATCGCAAGTGACATCTACTGCGAGCATTAGCAGCAACATTAACAGCAATAATAGTAATAGTAGTAGCAGCGGTTCGGGTAACAATCCAAGTAAGCTCTGGGAGAAGAATCGGATGTTGGCGTCCCTGTTGGCGAAACAGCCGACCCAGCCTACGACGATACCTCCTATACCGGCTTCTGTAATATCGGCTACTCCTCAAGACAAGTTGCCTCGCGTCCTGGATCGAAGCAAGCAACAGCAGCATCAGCAGCAGCAGCCGTGGACCAGTATGCAATCTGCTTGCAGTAACTCGACAACAACAACCGTAACATCTGCGAGAACTCCTGTGCAAAACCAATCTAGACAACTACCTCGACAGCCAACCAATATCTACCTCACTCACTTAGTAAGTATTGTTTATTTTATTAGTATTGTTTAACATTATTATTGTAATAATTAATTTTACGTCTAATCAGTCAAACATAAATTCGTCAATATTTTAAAACTATGAATATATACATATTTTTTGTAATGAAAGATATTTATACATACATTGCCAGATTAGTTAATTTAAAAAAATAAATGATTACTTGACGTCAAATAAAAATCTTAGCACTACATTAGTCTACTTAAATATCTTTTGTATTTTAGAATTTAGCACGATCTCTTTTAATAACAAACTTTCACACATTTACATTTACTTTTGTTTCTATCTTATTAAAAGATTAAAGTAATAATTGTTTTGAAATAGAACGTAGTTTTACATTATTTATTTTAATATCAAAAAATAAATATGCCTTATACAAAGAATTCCTATATTTGTTGTTGTTACAGCTTTATATGCTTCATTTTTCTGATAACAATATTTGTCATGATGTGATTTTTGATAATGTTAGGCCATAATAGAAATCAGATATAATCTTAGCAAATACACTGATAGTACCATGATTTAAATTGCTATCTGGATAATAAAGGAAAAATTTATCTTTAATATTATTTCTAAAAGAAATTTTTTTTAAATAACACGAAATATTAAATTGTTCATTTATTTGAAAGTTCACTTTATATGGTAAATTATATTGTTTAACGAAAATAAAATTAAATAATGTTTAAAAGTGATATAAATATAAAAACCACTTTAATACTGTATAACTACTTCTTCATATTTACGATTAATACTGAAAAGTGATAACTGATTAAAATCATTTACAACTGTTATACAACTGTTATTTAAGCTTATTATTTTAAACTCTGTAGTTAGTTATAAATTTTATTTTGTTTCACTTTTTAGCAACAAAGAACACAATTGGAACAGATGGATTCGGATTTTATGGGAAATCGAGAATACAGACAATCTGGTACAGATCCTTCTGCGTGGGATATTCAATCTGCTTCTGATCCAGATCTGTCAGATATTTTAGATCAAGTCATAGAAATTGCTCCAGAAGGTATTGCAGGTACATATCTATAAGAAATATAATTCGCGGATAATGAATGTTTAAATGAGATTAAATTTTAATATTATCTTTTGTCATTTAGATAATATCGCTATAGCTAGTTTGTTAGACGCAGTAGAAGCACAGCGAAACGAAAAACTGGCGATAAATGCCATACAAGAATCATTGATGCAAATCGAAACTGCTGTCAATCCTACGTCTTCCAACATTACAATGCCTGTTACCCCGCCAGCTTACTCGACAGCGGTAAGTTTTACAATCTTCGACATTATTAGTATACAATAGAAACTACAAACGTCGAATAATATACCATTAAGAAATACATCCATTTCGAAAGCCTGAACAAATTCTTTACATCATATACACATGTTATTACTTTGTTTCTATGATAAAAAAGAATTTATTTACATTAATTAAATATCTAGACAATAAAATGTGCGGACTTGCTTAGGATTAATTTTACTGCTTTATATATACATTGTTTTAAATACATTTGTTCATTTAACAAATTTAAAATCTTTCATATTATAATCATGATAATTGTGATAAATTATGAAATTAACACAAATAAAATTTTTAATTTTTTTAAGTAATGAATATTAGTCAATAATACGTTGATATTAAAATGTAATTAATCATAAAATTATTGTATGCATGATATAATTATTAGTTGGTGAATCCATCGGTAACGTCAAGTCATAACTATCAATCGTCACCTATGTATCAACAACAATCATCTCAACAACAGCAGCAGCAACAACAGCAACAGCAGTCTCGAGGACGTTTGAATGCTCAGCAAGCAAATATTCGACAAACTGCTACACAGTTTACTCCACAACAACAACAGCAACAATTACAATTACAACAACGTAAATTGTTGCAGCAGCAACAACAGCAATTAAAACAGAGGCTGTTACAACAGCAGCAGCAACAACAATTATTAATACCTTCAAATGCAACAGCCACTGATCAAATAGCGACAGGCATTCATAATATCGACAGTCTTCTAAATAATACTGTTGCTCCCAATGTTTCCCTACAGGTAAGAAAAATATGAATATTTATTTTGATTTATTTTAAATTTATTATTGCGGTTTTTTGTAGCGATCTAGTGTGCCAGATTCACAAGTGTCCCCGAGTTATATAGGTTCCGTCCAAATGCCTCAAGGGCAGCATCGCCTTACTCACTCTTACTCTCACCCATCCACATTACCTCAACAGTATGTACACATAAATAAATATTTCTTACTTGAAGAATGTTAATAAAAAGATGTGAAAAGTTACAATAATTTTAATAACTTCTTCATACTTTCAGTCCCGCTGTTAATAACAGTTTCAATAGTGGTCAACAAGTTTCTGCAACGGCAAGGCTTTCACCACATTCTCCAGCTGGTATACTATCTTTTTCGCACCCTCAACCTTTGTCTCCTCGGGTGACCCAACAAGTGAGTACACACCTCAACAAACTGAAAAAAGGAAATAACATAATATAAATAAAATTTTTTATTTTTTAAATATGATTTTGGATTCGTTGAATCACAAAGCAAAATAACGATTTTTATTATCTATTGCTTTAAAAAAAGTTTTTAATTCTTAATATCTAATTAAATATTTAACTGAAAGGTTAAATATGTAACTTATATTTACCATTGGATTATCTTGTAGTGATACTTTTAAAAAGTATATTAGTGCTTAAAAATAATTGTGATTTTGCATTTTTTTCTAATCCAACAAAAAGTGTCTGCAGCAATTTCAATTACAGATATTTATCGATAATCTTTTTAAATATAAAATTATAACGTACTTTAAATTGGAGAGATGAATTTGAAAAGTATTCTTTCTAAAAATGATATTTTTTGCAGGGTAATTATGCCAGTAGTCCACGAATGTTTAATGTGAATCAAGTGAGACAACAGCAACAATCCAGTCAACAACCTGCGCTGCAGCAGCAACAACAACAGCAACAGCAACAGAGACCGATGTCGTCACCAGGTACGCCGGTCTCTGCACGACAGTCTCCCTTTCCAGCAGAAGCGTTTCCGCCGCCTGCGTCACCTACAGCCAGTCAATTCCCTCCGGTTCCGAACTCTAATGTTCCGAATCCTTCAAAACAATATCGACTACAGCGCACTTCATCTACTCCATCTGCTACGACGCAATTACCAGGTAATGCAAAACAAAAATGTCATAATTTCAGAGAGTATTAACTTATTTCTGTTTGACATACACGAGCTATTGAGAATAAAAATTGGTATTATCCACAAACCAATAATTCAATTAACAATGAATATTTATGCGAAATATAAATATAGAACAGCTATGATACTATCTTTGTGCTATACGTACGTAGTATATGTAGAACCTAGGTGTTGTTTAATCTCTGTGGATAATTGATAACTGATTTTTACACTAAACTACTCGAGCTGCAATTAATTTAAAGAGTATGTATTTATACAGATTAATTAGATAGTTTAATAATTTAAGTATGCCTACCCTTACTTTATAATTTATAATTATATTTATAATTCAATTATTATTTATAAGTATAATTATTTAAATATATTCTTGTAAAATGTAATGTTGAAAAATGTAAAATTATACTCAAATTTTTTGAAAATTTTCAGCTAATATTTAGCCATATTTTTTTCTTTTTAAGACTCTTTATATTTTTACTTAATTTATCTTTTTAATTATACATATTTTATGTGCTAGCTAATATTTGTCTTCTAACAGTGCGAGCAAACACACCGCCAGTCGTTTTGTCGAAGAGCAAAGCAGCTTATCGAATAGATAAAAAAACACGCAAGAAGCGTAGCAGCAAGATCCTAGACACGATTAATGTTGCAGGTGGGGTTGGTTCGCCCTGTCATTATGGCGGTGTAAGCAAGGAACAACCTCTATTGTCGCCTAGTCATCCCCTCTCGGGTTGTCCTGCAACACCGACTCATAATCAACATAACGCCAACAATACCCAACACTTTTCAAACCATCAACACTCATCTATATTATACCACAACGCCGCCTGCGTACAGAGTAGTCAGTACTGTTACGATCGGACGTCTGTTACTCTCTATCAGTCGGGGCCTGGGGATACGCAAGACATTAGACCTCCGCCGTCCAGTAATTCTGCTAGTCACCAAATAGGTGGTAAGTCATATGACCTCTTCATGTCATGTGACCATTACTGCGCCATTATCCTCACCATTACCCTTCGTTACATGACCTGTGTCTACTACCTACTTGTATACAAACAGCCGACCAATGATTAAAGAAATCATTTTTCATAACTATATTCTCTACATAAATTCGAGGCATGAAACTGGTAACATATATAGAGCACATCTTTATTTTTCTCATATACACTGCAGATTGAACGAATGTCAAGAGCACGAAGCTTCTTATATACTTTTAAGGCGATACTTTTTTGCAAGTGCAAATATATTCACTTATTCCTTACACTTTAACAATTGTCTTCTTCGTTTTTCTTTATGAATCATTTACTATCGATATATATATAAGAATATCAAAGCAATGCATCACTATAAAGTTTTGTAAATATATACTATAATCTTTGTTAACTCGAACATCTTTCATTTTTCGTTTGCACTTAATTTCATGTTGGGTAGGTTTTTCATATTAAGGCAATGACGAATTTTACTGCATTTTATGCAATGAAATGTTGCCTTCTGACGATAATACATTGATAACGTCGCTTTTTTTTCATCGCTGTCGATATTCATCTATTGCATGGCTCTTCATTTTGGCAGTTCACAAGTTGAGTCTGTGTTATAACTATGGAAATCATGTTTCTCTATTCATTCTAATTTCTTTTAATCAACATCAGTGTCTATGAATCATTACTATAAATAACATAAACATTCGTATATTCATTTAATGTTTTATTCTTTGTAAATAAAATTGTGTGGATAATAAAATTTAAAATGAAAGGAAAAACTTACTATTCATTCCATAAAATATATTTAAAACTATATTATATTAAAATTATATTATATATATATATATATATATATATATATATATAATTAATATATATATATAATTAAAATTATAATGTAAACTTAAATATAATTTATCGATAAGTCTATAAATTAAATTAAAACTTTTTAAATTTTCAGATGCATTCATTTATTATTACTTATAAATATTAATATGAATACCTTCTTGAAATCAATTCTTAAAACATCTAAAATAATTGTTAGTGATAACAAGCTGATCATAATGAGTAAAAATGCTTTTATTCAACAAAATTCTAAACTGCCAGATCTAAGATTTTTTTTTAATCGAACAGTCATTAAAAATATTTTAATGATGCAGAGAAAAATATGAAAAAAGTAACAGTTATAACTAATACCATGTATCCAGTGTGATTAATATATTTTTTATGTCACAATGATGCAAAGGTAAATAATATTTAATTTAATTCCGATGACTACGAAGATACGCAAGACATTGTTATTCAGTATCGTTTTATTTATCACAATATTTACAATTACTGTTTAAAACTGTCCAGTCTCGTCTATATTCGTGCATATAATGCTCTCTCATTACTTTACCAAATAAGGATTAAAGCAAGAAGGAGAAATAAGTAATTTTTTTAAAAGAATGCTATTACAACTTATTTTGTTCATTTTTGTCACCATCATCTTTTTTTATTAATGTTCGTTATTTTGAATTAATGTGCTGCCTTTAGGATCGGAAACATTGCCTTATATATCCAAGTGAAAATTAATACATGACTGAAGCGTCTATATGTTTGAATAATGTGATTCTCAATCACTAAGAGGTTGTAATCAATTGTGTATGCTGTGTATCTTAATCACGTCCTGCAATCGTTTGTTTATATAGAAGCGACAATCAGTAATAACGTGTTTTGTAAATTAATCCATTTGCACTGTTCAGGAAGCAAAATTAATCGAAAGTCATCTGCCACGGATCGCAATCTGGCTAATTAATTTGAATGCCATTTCTGAATTCTGTCTTGACTAACTCGTGGAATTTTGTTTTTTCAGGTAATACAAATAGTTCGGCTGGTATAAATTCCGAGTACGTTCGAAAAGAGTTAAGAACGGTTGTCGATGCGAGGATGCAACAGCAACAACAGCAGCAGAGGATACCGAATAATCTTCAAAATAACCTGTCTGGTCAGGTATCTCAAGAAGACTTAGAATCCCTAGGCTTAACTTACGATATGGCGTCGGCAGGTATGTTTCAACTGTGATATTTCTTAATTTTATTTTTTACTAACTACATGTATATTTTATTGTAAGACCTATACTAATGATAGTTTATGTAATTTATTCGTATCCAGTCATTCTGGTTCACACGAGATAATTATATAAGTAAAGAACAAATTAAAGTTTAGTCAAATGTTATTTATATGCACACACAAAGCCAATCAACCAAATAAACACATAAACAGAAACAAATAAGTGCGTAGAAACCAGTAATAATTTATTAAAAGACCAATATCTTTATGTGAAAGAAAAACGTAGTATACATACTCTTCTGCGGAATACATCCTTCTGAAATAATACATAATAAAGTTATAATTAGATGTCAAGAAAATTATTATGATCTCACAATCTTCTTAAGCAAATCAAGTGAACCAGGCTGTGAAAAAGTATTACAGACTGTTTATTAATAAAATAAACAAAAATCATCGTAGATAATAATTGTTAACAACAAATTCAACTCGTTAGCTAACTAAAAGAAGTAGCACGTTTTGTGGCATTTCTTGCAAAAAACAGAATAAATAAAAATATGAAACTAATAAATGAGTGAGGGAAAGTTTATTGTACATAAAACATAGTAATTGATTTTGGTAACACGTATCTCGTTGTCGATGTTCTAACTAGGTGATGCGTTGGTTAGCGATGGCTCTGCCAAGAGTTGGGCCATTGGTAGTGCCGGAACCGCCCCCTCGTCCTCCAGGGTAAGAACCCACTACCGACAATTACTTAACGTTTTTTTTATCTGTATGCTCTTTGCCTTCCCTTTCTGCTTGGCTTCAAAATCTTTATTGTGCACGACATTCAATTATTTAATACTTTATTTCTTTTTATATTAATTTTTTTGTTTTAATAAAATCTATTGATCATAAAACTTGTAGAGGATGATATGCTCACTGCTGTGCATGATAAATATTTATTACTTGTTTTATTTTTCCAAAAAATATAAGTACGTTATTATAGTTCTTTCTCTTTTCCATTTTTCATATTATGCCGAACTCGAAATTCACTTCGATTTTATACATTCTCTCAAAGAACATAATTATTGTTTTAACTATTGAAAAAATGAATTACATATTAAAAATGAAATCGATAATTTTACTTAAAATGTATTTTAATGTAAGCTTTTATTGGTATTTCTCATAAAATATAGTTTATGAATTCGGTATTTGGATATTATTATGAGGAAATATGTGGAATTACACTTTTTCGCTTACGGATTTTATACGTTTACCAAAAATCTTTATTTTTCTCTCTTATATTTTTATTCCTCACAGTCTTTAGAAACTTGTTTCTTATTCTTTCATATCTCAAGATGGTGTTGGTGTATGGTATACGATATACGTTGTGTGTGCGCGCGCGGGCGTGTGTTATGTAGAAATCGCTTTAGTTATTTTTTTCGATGTGAGAATGCCAAATTCGAATAATTTGTACTTCTTTACGGTCGTAATGCTTTTTCACAGTTGAGCAAAACAACATCTTTGTGCTTACTATATTACTTTCTTTTTTTCAAAAGTAACTTTTATTTAATGCATGAACTCAGTATTTAGTTTTATTATAATTAAGAAGATTTTTGCAAATTAATGAAGGATATCTCTAATAATACAAATGTTGCAGAAGATTATTGTTATGTATAACAAATGTACGCAAAAGAAAAAATTAGAAAAAGTACAAGACGTCTCTGCTAACGAAAAGCGTTTGAAATTTATTTTATATTATTCTGTGCTGTTTCTTTTTGCTTTACAAATCAATATAAAACTGTTAAATTAACATCTGAAATTGATCTGTTTTTCTTGCAGAATATATTTTATACGATTTCAAAGGATTTTTAAAAGAATTATGAAGTTCTTATAAATGTGATAAATGTATCCAAATTAAATTTATGATATAATTACAGACTACTTTGGAAGAGGTGGCCCGAGGTGATCCAAAGTCATCGCTATTGCAAAAGCTGCTGTCGGAGTGACTGGTAGTTGTCCCTCTTCAAAGTAAAGAAGTTTATGTAATATATGTTTGATTTAAAAGAAAAAATGGAAACTATAAGAAGAGGATTATATGCGATACACCTATATACATAAAAAATGCTCTATACGTAATGGATTCTATCGTATTATATGTAATACTACGTTAAGACAGCACGCAAAATGTGCATGACTAAATGCAATGGAAACTTCGATGTGTGATACGTTCATCGATTTTGACGAAGCTATCACTTTGAGAATGATTCGAAAGATCACGTACATATATGAATTTGACGTTATTTTTTATGTCAGAAATGTGTACAGAATTAATTAGCTACTCGTTCAAGAACTTATAATCTTGCATTGAACGTACAAAAGTGAAGTGTAACGAATGCACATGGATCCGTGCAACGTAACGTTATTGTACAACCAAATGTCAGTACATTTTACAAAGCTGTGACAGGGTTTTAGAGAAAAAATATTAAAAGGATAAAGCGTGATTTTTTTAGACAATTATTTTAGATGATATCTTTAGACGACGTATGTAATTTTACCGATTAATTGCTGTTATTATTTATTAAGAAAGATGATCGATTTCCAAGTTGTACATATAAAAAATATTGATGTACATGTTGCAAGCAGCCAGATCGAGAAAAGTCTTTTGTGCATTGTCCGATGGCCTCACGTTTTGACACGAGTTTCATTGTATTTAGTATTAATGATGAAAAAAACTACGTAGGTACCTCAAAGGTATACTTTATTATACTACTGGCTGTTGAATATAGAATAATTATAGGTTTAATTACTGTACACAGAAAAAGAATAAAGCATTATCACGTTTTTTCTTAATTTAACATCTCGAACTATATTATATTACGAATAATATATTTGTGATCGTAAGAATCTGCAACCAAATTGTGACAAAGAATACTTGTTGTTGTTATTATGATTATAATTATTATATAATAACAATTATTTTATTATTTTATTAATATGGACATCATGATTATCATTATTATCGATACGATTGTTACATTATATACTGTAATAATAAGATTTATTCTTTTACTATTGTAATTATTATTCTATTACTACTATTACTGTAATTATTATTGCTATTTCTATTGTAACAACAACAACGACAACAACTATTTTTATTGTTATTATTGTTATTATTATTATTATTATTATTATTATTATTATTATTATTATTATTATTATTATTATTATAATAAATAATATCGATACTGTCAAACGTTGCGCATGCATATTTCTACTCCAAAAAAGTGATTATATGCTGAGTAATTCGTCTCTTATAATTGTAATCAAATAAAAATGTGTTTCATGCACTAATGTTAAAGGATAAAAAAATAACGAAACCAATTTTCTGTAAAATATTGTCATTCGATAAAACGCTTTTGGCATGTAGTTTGAACATATGGAATAAGAAGGTTGCAAAAGCGCACGAAACGAATTGCCCTGTAAATATTTCACGTACGTTTATCTCTAAGTTAAATACGAGCGCATAATGTATGCATATATGCTTTTATGTATATAAAAATATGTGTAAGTACATAAGTTATGTACATGAGTGTACGTTTGAGCGTGTGTGCGCGCTCGTATGCACCTATATATAACAAAAATAAAATGAACCTTCTATTTTGCATAGCTCTATAAAGTTATTTTTCTTTCGGATCCTAGATGCACACAAAACTATTTATAAAACAATGACATCTATTGTTATAAAACATCAAATCATTTTTAATTATGCCACACAATTATGCAAGTTGATATAAAAGCCAGAACACGTGAGAAAGCTGTACAATCATTGTATGATTTTTGTTATTATTTGTAAGGCGTCGAGTCTGAAATTTTTTTTAAGTATCCCGTATATTTTGCGAATCTTACGTCTGTACGATAAAGAATCATGTACGTGCATGTATGCATGTATATGTTTTTTTTCTGCGTATTATTTTCCAGAAATGTATTGCTCAATGGATGAAAATGCATGTTAAGCCAAACGAATAGCCAGGAATATCCGCAAAGCGCAAATTTCGATATTTTTAAAGATATTTTTTTGTTCTCCAAATATGGGACTTTCAGACAGGAAATGTCATTATGCGCTCGTTTTTTTGCATTAGCGTATGTGTGATTCTTTTTTTTAAGGCCATCTTATACCACCTCCTCTTTGTTACTTAATAAAATAAGCATTTTTTGTTAAAGTTTGATAGTTCGATATTAGTACTTTTGAGTATAAAGTCCGTAGCGTGTTTACCTTGTGTTAAACAAGCTGGAATTGATATTTTACTCCATTTTATAGTTAGTTTTTTTATATTTATTATATCTATTCTTATATAAGATTTGTTGACCATACTTTTCATAATTGGAAGATAATTTATGATTTGATAAAGGATGTACCATCTATTAGTTTTATGATTTGGAATCATAACAGTTTTTTCGTCGTTCACTAAGATTGATTTGTCAATTATTACTGAATAAATTTTTAGTGTTTATTATACATTAGGTGGAGTTTTTGAACTCATACGTGACAAGGAAATGATTTGTATGTTTCTCATTTTTCAGGGAAGATGTGATTTAACTTAAGGTATTGACAGTTGAGTATATCCTAATTGTCATTCTACACCTAAAAAAGTTATAGAAATTATGAATTGTATTTAACAGATTATAAATTATCTTCCAAGTATTTAATACTTCGTTTTTCTAAACGAAATATTCTACACTCGATATAAAATAAAATGAAGTTATCTGATAGTTGTCGGTTAGATAGTTGTTTTCTTTACTTAGTCTAATCCACAAATGGATATAAAAATTTTTCTGAATATACGTAAGTGTATAATAATAGTCTGTGCAATCATTTACAGTTTTCTTTAAGAAAAGAGAAATGATTAGACGAACGATCTCTTTGGCTCGTTAAATTATGTTATAAAGAAAAATAGTTGTCATTTCCTGTCTGTAAATTCACATTTTGTTTTTGACATACCTACTGTATTAACCTTTTCGATTTCTCTCATATGTATATATTTTCTTACAGGTCGATGCAAGTGACAGTCTTTAGTTGTGCCCTTGCTTATTCCCCTGATTTTTTCAGCGCTAGGTTGCATTTTCTTTTCCAGCGAAATTGAATTGCAAATGAAATACTTTTGAAAAATTTGTCAGGAAATGACTGGAATGACGATATGTATATTTGTACTCGCGCGCGAGTAGGCACGCCATTGGCGTACGAATATTTTTAATAATCTTACATGTATTTTATTTAAAGGAAAAAAGAAACTGCGAGGCAAGGTTCTTGTTGGCGAGAGCGTGTTCGCACGATTGCGTATATGTACACTTACGCTCGATGTACATATATATAATTTATATCGTATAGATAGATCATATGTGCTTTCTAATGACGGATAATTTTATAAATATAACTATACTGATGTCAACTGTACATTCATTTTTTCTTTGTATTTACCTTTATACGTGGAAGAATTGCACGACTGATGAAAGGCAGGGAGAGAGAGAGAGATAGACAAAGAGAGAAATCGAATGAGTAATTGGATGAACGAGTATGAAGAAGAGTAGGTGGGAGCAAACGAGAGATATGGTGGCGAGAGGGAGAAGTGTGTCCGTGTGTGCGCGTGCGCGCATGGTGGAATAAATTAAGAAAACATTTTCTTAGAAATGACATAGTAAATAGACTCTGTATGTCTATAGAATAGCGAGATATAAGAAATAAAAGAAGAAATATTGAAGGAAAGTTTATGTATTGACGACTTAATATTCTTTATTATTTGATATTAACGACACATACTTAGCGGATGGTTGGATGAATGACCATGCAAAACATGCATTCGTTAATGTTTATACAAAGAAAGAGGGTTCGATGCTGATTCTTTGTAGATGCTAGACTCGTAAAGTTTCATTTTAAATTTAGTAGGTTTTATATATTGCACAGAGGCGTGCGACGTTCTTTTGTGATCGATCCAAGTCATCGTGTGTAAAAAATGCATTGTCTATTGCTTCGCACTTGATCAATCTATTTTAATTAAAAAATATGCTGATAAGAATTTATTCTTGTTTTATTTAAATATCCTATTAACTTCAACCTTCATTTGCTTTATGTTTTATTCATTTTAATAATTTTCTTAAATATTTCCATTCCTAAATATTATTAGAAGAAAAAAGAAAGAAGACTTATATTTAATAATATTCTACTTAATTTTTTAGGATAAGGGCTCATATTATATAACTAAGCTCAGATTATATATCGAATACTAAAGAACGGTATATGTGATGATTTATGAAATTGATAAAAACAAATAAAGATAATGAGTTAACACGAATCTAAGACCAAGTAATTCTGATAAGTAAATGTATTGACATTCAAATTTGATTTTTTGAATGTGTATATATATATACATATATACATATAAAAATCTTTAAAAAAACTAAAATTTATATTTATAAAAATAAATTATAGTAATAATTAAAATAAAAAAATAAAAGCACACGCGCGCGCGTGTGTATTCATTTTTATTGGTAATTATCAATGTAAACGTATCATATATGAAATATATATGATACGTTAACATTGATTACGAATAGTTAATTTTTATTTCATTAGACTATTGAATTATTAATTTTATACTATATTTTATTTTATGACTAATACATAAAATTACATTATAGCAATGATATTATTGCTTTATGATTAAAATAATTAATCATAATTAATAAATGTCTGTGTTAAGGCACTGTGATTTGACGAATAACAACTTATATTTAATAATAGTTTAAAAGTGACGTTCATTTCATAGGGATCATTGCACCAAATTGATTCGTTATTAAGCAAAACAGTCACAGTATATGTTTAAACATGTGCATGCTTGTTGAATTTGTGTTTGTATATACGCACCAATTTTATAAAAAATCATTACTCTGTTTCATTTTATACTTAACTATTTTTATCAAAAATGTACTGTTTTGTAACGTTTGTAATGCAAATTAGAAACCTCTTTTGTCTGTTCAACACGAAAAATATAGATATAAATGTATATATTGTGTTTTTACAATTTTTTATATTAAAAGTTTGTCAGTTTGTATATTTTACAAATGAGAAGCTATATATCAATATATAAGATTATCTCTTAAACTACCATGTAAACATACTATAAAACTGCAATATTAACGTATAAAAAATGATAATTGCAATGTTCTTAAACAAAATAAGTAAATTTACTCATTTCAAATTCACTATTATTTCATAGTTAATTTAAACTAATTAATTAAGTTTTTTTTCGTTTTCTAATTTTAAAGTTGATGGTGATAAATCGATACATCGTTTTGTGCTACATACTGTATTAGATATAAAAGCATTTCGTTTACAAACATTTTAGCGGCGTAAATAAATTATTAAAATATAGTCTCGAATTGTCTGTAAAATCATCGCAATTTTATAAAATGTGCAATTTATGTACAATTTAAACAGTTGATTTTTTAGCGTGAATATTATAGCACAAAGTTGCGTTGCCGATTTACATAAGAGTCGTTGACAGAGATTGAGCCCTAGTCTAGCAGATTCTTCAAGTTTTTATTTGAGAAATTTCACGATGAGGCCGCAATGGTTAATCCGCAAAGAGTTGATTATGCTTTCAGGAGTAAGAACCAGGGTATCCTAGCTTCGATATTATTCCTACACTTCCTGGGGTCTGCGGTGACGTGACCTCCGCTTGAAATGCATTGGTATGTGTCTGTGGGGCACTCGGCTACTTTGGTGTGATTGCTGTTGCTCAGGGACCCTCGACCATCCGGTTTTGGAATTCCGCTGGTGATGATTGTAATAGTTCTGGTTGCGCGGGTTACTCTCGATCTCGTTGCTAATGTCGTCCGGTTGATAGTTGGTTGTCGGCTGGCGCAGGTTACCTCGACCAGCTTCGTAAGGATTCCGACTACGGCCGATTGGTGATTCTTCGATGACACGTCTCCGGATACAGACCGTGCAGCGCGAGACGCGCGACGTGTGATCGGTTTTGAGGGTCTGCTGGAGGGGCTTACGAAACATCTCATAATCGTTGACGGTCGCAAGCCAGTAGGAAACTGCCGTGGAGAAGAAGTTACAAGTTCCAAGGCCGCGGCACTCGATGAAGGGTCGGGCACGAAACTCTTCAAGGCAGGAGCCTGGTGAGGAAAGAGCTTGGCCGCCACCCGCTGCACCGGCATCTCGGTGCTGAAACAATAGTTTAATCATCCAACAGCTCCGTTTGTATTGGTCATATCGGTTAATTGTAAAGCTGCTTTGAATCGGCGAATAGCTAAACGGACGAGCAGTACTTGTGTTAATTATAGACAACTGTTCAATCTTCCTAAGCTTTACTTAAGCAATCTACGAGCTTTCCTAAATAAAATTATAGATAATTAGCTATCATCGAGAGCCTGTTAATATATCAAAAAGCACCGTCTTGATAATTACTATTCTTATTAATTTCATTTTCAACTCTTAACTTCATTTCACTTTCAATTGCAAGAACCTTCTTTCTTTTTTCTTAATAAACAGCTTTTAATTTCGTGGAATAATCGTCCAATCAGGACGCAATTTAGATTGACTTTATTTATTACATGTCAACGTAAATATATTTTGTTGTAAATTACATTATTGCAATTCAACATTTTCCCAGAAAATTTGTTAAATACAATCAATTTTTATTTTGTATTTTACTTATAATTTTTTAAAATAGTGTACAAATTCACCTCGTGTATATTCTCGTACTTTTAATTATTCTCTTAAGTAAAAGTGTTGAATGATTTCAAATTTAAATTAATTTACGATTTGTCTTTTAAAATATAATATATTTATAAGAAGAGGAATGCTTTTAAACACAAATTTTGTTCTCAAATAATTCTTAAAAATGAAGTTCAAAACTTTCAGAATCTATGTATTTGTATCTCGGCTAGTAATAATTATTAAGCAATGGCATTCTTAAAGATCAATTTCAGTATGAAATATTCGTAAAACGTTATCTTAAAAATATAAGATATAAATAAAAAAAAAGTAAAGTATATTGCGTACCATGAGGAAACTGTATCCAACCCAAAGCTCTTCCCATCCTCCAGGACAATCTGGAATCGACATCGACTGGCTATGCATAACAATCAGACGCGTCGGAGCTTCGCAGACGGAACATCGTGATATGTATGAACCTACTTCACGAGTTGGTATAGGTGTCATTGACATTGGCATTTGTTCATTTGAACTCAGCCAGTAACTATAATCGTTACGGTTGGCATAGTCGCAGACATTATTTAAATTGCAGAACATAAATGGCATCACTGAAAATCTTCTTACACAACTTCCAGCAGCACCTACAGGTATTTATTAAAAATTCCGTATATTAGTTAATCATGTTATGTATTTTATTTATTATTTACGTTTACTTGCATCTATTAAATGAATATTTTTGAAATTGAAATTGAAATGGAAAATTTTAAAATTGTTAAATAGAGTAATTGACGGAGTGAATACAAAATTTATTGAATTCACAGATTGAAAATTTAATTATAATAGTACGTCATAATAACGATTTTTAGTCAGATTATATTTAAGTACTGAATGTTATCCACCTAAATCTTGAGCATGTGCATAACTATTGCCCATGATATGTAAAAGTGAAAATCCATCCCATAATTTAATTGTATTCTTGGGACAAACTGGAATCATAGCAGATTGTGAATGTCTAGCAAAATGGAATCCTCGATTTCGTGGTTCTGGTCCAGGAGGTGCGGGAGTACCAGGAGCTCCAGGATATCCTAAAAAAATGGAGCAAAAATTCAATTCAATTTTTAATTGTTTTATATTTGGATTTTTCTCAATTTATGTGTTACCTTGAAGTCCAGGTAAACCTACTGTTCCAGCTGGACCTTCTGAACCTGTTGGCCCATCGGGTCCAGACATTCCTGGAGCTCCAGGAGAACCAGGTATACCTGGTTCTCCTTCTCGACCTGGTGTACCATCTCTTCCTGAGTCTCCAACGTTTCCAGATAAACCACGTTCACCTGATGTTTTAATTATTTAAATGTTTGTAGAGAATTTTTATAAACATACGTTATATAATTTTTTCAGATACAATTTGAAATACATTTAATAATAATATTATATTATTGGTTGTAACACTTATTTCCTCATTCTAATAATATATATATATTAATTTTTTCCGAATTTTTAAAAGATTAAATAGTTCAGTATTGAAATATATTGAATTTTATACTATATAAATGTATTATATATAAATATTATGTAATTAGCACTATGACAATTTACTGTTAAAATGATTGAATATTATCAAATTCTATAAGAATATCTACCTGATAAAGAAAATATATGATTGATAATAGCCTTTCAAATGACTAATATTATAATATTAAAATTTTCTGCTCTTTCAATGTATGTTTTCTTCGATTTATAGTATGATTTCTCCGAAATGTTATAAAACGAAATTTCATAAAACAATCATATTATTAAATATAACAGTAAGACTCTTGGGTGTAAAAATAGGTAATTGAAAGTCAGATAACATTATAATAAAGTATAAGATGCATTGAAAGAGATAAAAGAGGGGAAGATAAAAAATGTTAGGGTAGGTAAAAAGAAAAAAAGCGTGTCAGTAGCTTTTTCTTATTATCTCTCAAATATGATTATTTTTTGTTAATAAAAGAAACTATCGTTTTCAAACTATTGTTTTTATTTATGGATCTTTGATTTAAACTCGAGGTAAATCTTTTATCTCGAGTTTTCACACGAACACTTGATGAATCTGAACGCAAACGGCAGATTGTGGTAGTCTAGTAAATCTTAAGCACCAACTAAATAATAAGAATATTTACAATCAGCCATTTGTACAAATATTTGAGAAAAAAAAATTTATGTATGATGTTACTAAATAATTATGAAAGAATTATAAAATAAAGTATTAAGCTTGAATATTTATATTAAAGGTATAAGATATATAATAAAACAAATATACATTTAGTATTTTTATTACAAAATTAAATTTAAAAATAATTAATTTTACTATATTCATACCTGGTAATCCCATAAAGCCAATATTACCCATCATTCCTTTTTCTGATTTGCGACCAGGTATATAATGACCTGGTTCACCTTTTCCACCCTATAAATAAACAAAATTTATTAAACTTTGAAAGTATCTGTCTTTTTATACTTATCAAACAAAATTAATTCATTTTGGGTGTTAATACTTTTACCGCTTCATTAAATATTTTTAAGTTTTACAAAAAAGTAGTACAAGAAGAAGAATTTTTTATACAGTTTCTTATTAATTGTCATTATTTTAATAAGAGAATTTATTAAAAAAGAATGTTTCTAAATTATAGTAATGTATTAAATATAATATCGTACATATATATGATCGCAGAAGAATTTCTAGAATTACTGACATACAATTAATTCAAATATAGTTATTTTTTGTACTGTTTAAAAGAATAAACTGAATCATAGAACCTCCTATCCAAGTACACTTAAATAGTTAGAAATCAAATTATTTTAAGAATTATGCGCATTTAATTCGTTATTGTTTAATATCATCATAACGTAAAATTATTTTGAATTAAAATACTTGTAATTGCTTACTTTTCGACCCGGTCTACCTATTACACCTAATCTTCCACTATCACCGATGTCTCCTCGTTCTCCTTTTAATCCAGGAAGACCCATTAAACCTGATAAACCATCTTCACCTCTCTGTCCTTTGGCTCCAGTTCTACCATTGTATCCAGGTACACCAACATCACCAATTTCACCCTTGGCACTGGAAGTTGATATACCAGGCTCTCCTTCTAAACCCTTAGGCCCTGTAGGTCCTGGAATACCCGGTCTTCCTTCAAGACCTGGAGTTCCAGGGTAACCGACATATCCTCGTGGGCCTACAAAATTTATTATTTATTCATCAGAAAATATTAATATTTTTCAAAATTACGTTAAGAATAAATATAATAGATAAAAAAATGAATAGTATAAAAAATAAGAAAAAAGAGTAAACTAAAAAAAAATTTAACTTACAGAAATTCTAGAATTACGAAATAATTACCTTGATCTCCCTGCTCTCCTTTCGGACCAGGATAGCTAATTCCAGGTTCTCCTGGAATACCATCTGGTCCATTATTTCCAGAATCTCCTGGAGAGCCCTTAAAACCACGTCGACCTGGCATTCCAGGTCTACCATCTAGACCAGGGACACCTGGTTCTCCAAGCTCCGCGAATTCACCAGGTGAACCTGCAGGACCTTCTTGACCTATGTCACCAATCATACCTTTTTCACCTGGATAGCCAGAAAAACCATCTTGACCAGGCGTACCATACTCTCCGCGTTCACCCTATTTATAAGCAATTTCTGAGCTACAATATAGCACTATTTATATGACATATTCAGAACCGTAATTAAATTAATTTTTTACATTTTCAAATATTCTAATCTAAAAATTAAGTTATTGTATTTGATTTATTATTTTAAAGAACAATATTATAGTATATAATAAGTGATTTTAAATATATAACATTTTTTATATATTGGAATTCAACTTATTTTAGTATTGTAGGATATAAAAATAAGAAGGCATAAGTAAAGAATAATTACAAATCATAATAATAAAATAACCTTTCGTCCTGGGACTCCAACATATCCTGTATTTCCTCTTTCACCTTTATTTCCAGGTAGACCATGTAATCCAGGGTTACCTCCATCACCAAAAGTCGCATTCGTAAATCCGGGATATCCAGGTTCACCAATTGGCCCTTTGGGGCCAGAAGCGCCTGGCAAACCTGACAGCCCAGGTAAGCCAATATCTCCTGGGATTCCTTTTCACAAAATATATATAATATGTGATGAATCTTATAACAAATCATATTATTTAAATTTTTGCATAATATTAAAACAATTGATGTGCGACGGGAATATTAATCTTGGCACACGTTATTTTTCTTTTTCATCCTATGTATACTCATCATTACTATGGATTGCAAGAATTGATTTGTAATAATAATGCCAGTAAGTATTAGGGAAAGAGAGGATACGCGATCGATGTATCGGCAGAAAGAGGGGAACGTTGCGGCAAATTTTCTCGATACAATTAGAGTGGTGCTGTTATTCCAAAAAGGTATAAAGTATGAAGTAGGGCGCTTTATGCTCCGCAGATAAAGAAGAAGAAGAAGTGAAAGGAAGAAACAGAAAACAATACCAGCAGATTTTGACAACGATCCCTCCAACAGTCGCCAAGAGAATAATAATAAAACATTCGTTTAATAATTAAGCTTACCTGGGCGTCCCATAAGGCCTGGATCACCATCAGGACCACGCCTCCCTTTAGGACCTTCTATACCTGGAAGACCCATTGATCCTGTTTCTCCTTTAAATCCTGGATGTCCATGTCTTCCAGGAGTACCTTTGTAACCTTTCACTCCTTTATCTCCCATTTCACCTTTCGGCCCATTAGAGCCATAATCACCTAGATCTCCCTAAAACAATAATATTTTAAATTAAACAACAGATTTATGCGACTTTATAGAACTAAAAGTTAATAAAATAACATTTTCAATACTTATTAAAATAACTTTCAATGCTAATTATTTTAATAATCCCAGAACATAAACAGTAAAGACAAGTTATCTTAGGTTTCAAATTTGTAAAATATGAAATTTGATAGTTATAGATGATTACTATTTATATGAAATGGAAGATATATTTAATTGTTCACCTAACAAAAGGCAAGCACTATTGCAACTCACCTTTTCTCCGTTAGTTCCATTATATCCAGCATAACCGTAATCTCCTCTTACACCCTTTATTCCAATAAAACCGTCAATGGATAATCCAGGAGATCCAGGTAAGCCAGGTTTTCCGTCAGCTCCGGGAATACCAGGCGGTCCAGTTTCTCCAATAAAACCAGGTTCACCAAGATAACCTTGGGGTCCACTAAACATGTTTTCTCCCCTCTCTCCTTTTAAACCCGTCAGTCCTCTATCTCCCTTAATGCCCCACTTTCCCGGTATACCGGGTGATCCTTCGAGTCCGGGTAAACCAATATCTCCTCTCTCACCTTTGAGTCCCCGCTGACCTAGTTCACCGATCACTCCTGGCCAACCGATAGGCCCAACGTCTCCCACCTCGCCGATATCACCATCTTCACCAGGAGCACCGGGGAATCCCATTTGACCATCCATGCCTGTGTAACCTGCTTGGCCATCTTCTCCGCTAGAACCCGTATGGCCAGGAGGTCCAGTATTACCACGTACACCTTTCATTCCATCGAAACCGGGAGCACCGTCAAAACCTGATATTTTATATACAGTATAAGTATAATAATATTAATAATAAATATAATAATTATTATAATAAATTATTATATAATAAATATAATAATTATTATAATAAATTATTATATAATAAATATAATAATTATTATAATAAATTATTATATAATAAATATAATAATTATTATAATAAATTATTATATAATAAATATAATAATTTTATCAGAATAATATTAGATTACTTTAAATATTTCAAATGATATTTTTTTAGTTAAATTGAAGGCTTTCTATTACAAAGAGATATGACCCGTATTTTTAAATTGAGAAATACCATTGAAAATTAAATAAATTAATCGTAATTAAGACAACTTTTATCATATAACTTTTATCATTAAATTAATATAATAATTTAATGAAAAAATATTTAACCTACATAAATATTTATTTTATTGATTTCAAATATTATTTCAAGATATTTCTACTTTCTCATATCAAAAATATATGATTCTTTTATTATAAATTATTAAGCATGTAATTATATTTCTTAATTAAAATCCGATAGATTTTCACCTTTAAGTCCTGTATCACCAATCATTCCTGGCCGTCCGGAAATTCCAGAAGCACCAGGTTCTCCTCTCCATCCTTGAATACTGTCTCCTCGTGGACCCTTGGATCCCATTATTCCCGGATATCCGCTATATCCAATTGAGCCTTTCTCACCCTTTATACCCTTAACACCCTCTTCGCCAGGGAGTCCCCGAAAACCTGGTGGTCCAATATTCCCGTCATCACCGTATTCACCCTTTGGTCCAATTGCTCCGATATCACCATAATAATAGATGTTGCCAATATCACCACGGTCACCTTTTGGACCTAATGCTCCCTATAATTTTATATGCAATAGGTGCATATAGCTTAATTATATTGATTGGAAATTTTGTAATAAAAATGTTTTGATAATATATTAAGCTACCGATAAATTATTTAACCAATATTTGATAAAAATTTAGAATATAAATACAAAATTTTTTAAATAGCGTCTTATAAATTTACTAATGTGAATATAATTCGTTATTATTTTCTACTTGAGATTGAAATCCCAAAGATTAAATTGTATTCATTCATGGTTTTTAGAGTATACATATTTTTTCTATTAAGAAATTCGTTATGAAATATTATTTATGTTTTACAATAGTTGTATTTAAACTCTCATAATATAAATATAATAAAAATAATAAATTATTTTTTAGATAATTAGATGGTAATTTCAAATAAAATTAAACTAGAATATTTTGTATCAACGCACTGGAATTCCTTCAGGCCCTGTTGTGCCTGGTGTTCCTGATGTTCCGCGAGGGCCTTCTTCTCCTGGCATGCCAGGGTACCCTTTTAAACCTTCTGGGCCTTGAGCTGAAAATCCTTGAGGTCCTTGATCTCCAGCAAAACCAGTAAGTCCTCTTACACCGACATCGCCTATTTCACCTTTGAAACCATCGAAACCTGCAAGAAATAACATTCCATTAATTTACTCATTCAAGCAATTTCAATTCAACTAATGTTTTTGTGAATAAAATTAAATTCCATAAAAGTTGTAATAACAATAAGAAGTTAATTTATTTCAAGGAAATTAAAATAATCCACTCTTTTAAAACTTGATAAAAATTCAATTTATTTAATTTTTATCAGAAGAACATTTTAACCAATACTAACCACTGTCTCCTCTAAATCCTTTTGGACCCTTCTCTCCTCTAAAAGGTAGCAAGTTATGTTGCGAAGCATCACCTTGTGCTCCTTTTAATCCAGGATTTCCTCTTGCACCTTTACGACCTGGATCTCCATCAAAACCTCTGTCTCCTTTGAGATAATTTTTCGATGTTAACGCTGATTCTCCTTTTATTCCATCTACGCCATCCCAACCAGGCTCACCATCGCGACCAGATACTCCAGGAAAACCAAATTCACCCTTAATAAAACCAATTATACAAGATAGAAATTCGATTTTTTATGATTTTTCTATTCATAAAATTTTTTTTTATTTCTTTTTTTCTTTTATAACTATATAATTTTTAATTTCATACAATAAATTGTACATATTTTTATTTTAATTATTGTTAATTGTGAAAAAAGAGGAAGTATTTCGTTTCCGTTTTTTATAAACTTTAAACATCATTTTTTTAAATATAATTGTTTTTATGTCATGTTACTAATAGATATTAAATTGTTAATAATGGGTGAAAATAAAGCAGTAATAATTTCAACTGGAAAAGCTTCAAGCTTAATAATGTATTATGTACATAAATTAATGTAATAAAAATAATTGTTTTTTTAGTTATCGGTTTATTAAATTAAAAAAATGTTTATTTAACTATGTATTTTATATAATCATTCAAATTATGATTCTAGATCAAGAATTTAATTTTTTTGTTCAAAATTTTTTTTTATTTTTTCAAATTTTTATAATGGAAGTTATAGTATTTCTAGTACGTAGATATATTTTGTACAAATTTAAGATTTCAATTACTGAATTATGATTTATTGATAACTTACATAATACTTTATAAGTTAATATATACATATATATATTAATAAAGTTGGATTTAAAAATTTAATAATTTTTAAAATATATTATAATGAAATAATATTCTTCAGATTACTTTTCAGTTTAATATTAACTTAGTATTAACTAAGTGTGGGTGAGTTTTATTATTAATATTTTATTATTTTATAGTTTTGATCCTTAAGTTCCCCGTTTCCAAACTGTAAATTTTATTGTTGTATGTTTGTTGTAGATTTACTTAATGTGGGTCTCAATCGTTTGATTTTTATACAAATATTCTCGTTAATGTTTTATTTGAACAATTTTTTCTGCGTATTAATTATATTCTTCAAATTTGAAAATAATTTTTCTAATTAGGGTTAATATACAGCAAACTTAAAAGATACTCACTTTCTCGCCTTTTGGACCATCAAATCCAATATCTCCCATTTCACCAGGAAATCCGCGTATACCTCTTATGCCTACGGGACCAGGGAAACCTTTATCACCTTTATCACCACCTGGAGACTGATCACGCCATGAGTCGGGCAGTGTAACACGTCCAGGCGAACCTTTTGGACCTTGAACTCCTACCATACCATGAAGACCATTTTCTCCGGGGATACCTGGAGCACCGGTACTACCCATTTTCCCTTGTGCACCTTTAAAACCTCTCGATCCCGGTAAACCGGCGAAGCCTGGTGCACCAGGAAATCCATCAAAACCTGGTGAACCCAATTCTCCTTTCTCACCCGGTTCTCCTGAAAAATGTATATTACATTAATTTTTCATATTTTTTTTTAATGTTGTAACTAGTATTTTACATATCATTCAAATGTTTTTATAAAAACTTTTTCGGTTAAATAAATAAAAATATCGATACTGCAATTATTTAAAAGTCTTATTATATAGAAGATCACCTGTTAAAATAATTTATAAATGCCAAAAGTAAAAAATTATTTAATACGTAATAAATTTTAAATAATTATAGTATTTTAATACTGTTACTTGTTTAAAAATAAGTAAAACTAATTGACAGAGCATATTACTAAAGAAACGTAATATCGTCATGTAAAGAAAGTTTTCGTACCTGGAGCGCAAACACCACAATCATCACCTCGATCACCTTTAAATCCATCTGGGCCATCTACACCTTTTTTTCCAGGTTTACCTGAAATTCCAGGAGTACCAGGAAGACCTGGTTCTCCTGCTGGACCGACAATTGGTGTACCAACACCAGGAAATCCTTTAGGACCTATAAATAAATATATTTAAATATTACACTTTAATAATATATTGGTTTAAATACATTTATTTATATCATACATATATATGTATATGATGAAAAAATTTATTATGTAAAATATTATTGAGATATTTGTAAGATAATTTATACAGAGAATTAAATATTAATATTGAACGACATTCAAATTATTTTACTAATTAAT
Source organism: Wiebesia pumilae (assembly GCA_018907045.1). Taxonomy (NCBI): domain Eukaryota; kingdom Metazoa; phylum Arthropoda; class Insecta; order Hymenoptera; family Agaonidae; genus Wiebesia; species Wiebesia pumilae. Next base: position 3,139,578 of record JACCHZ010000105.1, on the reverse strand, counting down.
AAATATTTTATATTATATTTTTTTATATTAAACGCTATTATTTAAATTAGAATAACATAACATAATACTGAAAGTTATGGCCTATATAAAACTTATATCGGCAAAGGTATCTTTGATTTTAAAAATCTCTGTTACGTAATGATTTTGCATTCACAAATATTTAAAATGAGACTCAAAATTGTGCCAATTTTATGTTATTAAATCAGATACAAATTTTCTTGTACAAATATAATTTAAATTTAATTTACGATCTTTTTAAACGTTTTGATTATTAAAATTAATAATATTATTATATAATTATATACTAAGATAATTATTGTGCAAATGATTAGAACAAATAATCAATACACATTTACGTGTAATTTAAGTAAGATAAATGTAGTAATTTACCTGGTGCTCCGGGTTCACCACGATCACCTATTGGTCCATTATTACCATCAATACCAGGATAACCATCTTTACCAAGTGGCCCAGTGATACTTATACCGGGAAAACCTTTTTCTCCAATTGGTCCAATAGGTCCAGGTAATCCAATAGGTCCTTGTAAACCAATTGGTCCGGGAGATCCTAAAAGCAGTCGTAAGTTATTTTCATTCATCAAGGAACATGCTTTATTAAATTGTCTATTTTATTTTATATTTATAATTTACAATAATTTACAAATGATTGAATAAAAGGAATCCACAATTACAAATTTCATTTAAAATTATATTATGTAAGCATGCGTATATTCGAGATTCAAATAACGACGAAAAGCAGTGATTATGGTAGTAAGAATTAATGATAGACATAATTGTGTAGAATCTATGCAAATGCATGTGGATGTATATATAAAGTAATATACTGTTTAGAATAATGAGAAATGAGGCTGCTTATAGGTTTTATATTAAAATGGTAAAATTTTATACACGTATATAAAATAGCATGTGACCTGATATCTGTATATGTATACAATAGTAAAATGTTAATGTTAAATAAATCGAACGTTCTTTTCTTAAACTTAAATAGAGTGATATTAAATTTAATTATTTTAAATTAACATTTACAATTTTCGTACACACAGAGAGCAAATTGAGATTATTTTTAATTATAGAAATAGTTCTAAATATATTGGAATATTCTTTAGAAGGAAATGTCATTCATTTAAACTGTTTACATATTTTTGATTTATTGATTTAAAAACTCTATTTTTATTATTATCTGAATTATCTTGTATAAAACATACAACTCATGAAGGATATTTATAGAAAGATCTTCATTTTATATATATATATATAAAATAAATAAATAATTTATATATAAATATAATAATTAATAATAAATATCTATTTTTTTCTAAAATAATGTATAAATGTATATTTAGTAAATAAATTTATAGTTAATTAAATATGAATCTATATTTTTATTGTAGAATATATAATACTATTAATTAATAAATATATATTGATATATAAATATTTAATATTAAAATATTTCATATTGATTTTAAAATTTACTAAAATAGAATGATTTTCATTTTAATGAATAAATTTATTTTTTTTTCAATTTTTTATAAATTAATTTATTTACATTTTAAATAAATAATTTCTTAAATAAAATAAAATTTCTATTATATTCATTTTATAAAATTATTTTTTTTAATTGTATATTAAATATTAACCCCCTAATTAATATTAAACATTAAAAGAATGGTTTACGTGTAAAATTTAATACAATGTTAGCTTTTAAGTTAAACTGAGTTATTAAAGAATAAATAGTGATGAAATATGTAAATACTCATTTTCTATAACCAAGCTATAAAACCTAAAGCTTTAATATATTTATAGTTAAAATAAGTTTGAAAATTGCAATTAATAATTAACAGATGAAATCATTTTTTATTAAAAAAAATTGGCATACCGTCATCTCCCCTCTCTCCTTTGACAGATGTTCCTTTAGGACCCGGATTTCCTAGTGGACCTTGCGGACCAGGAGGTCCTGATGGTCCAATATATCCAATTTTCCCAGGCTCACCAGGTGTTCCTGACGGTCCTGTATCTCCTTGCACTCCTGTTCACACGCGAAAATAGTTACAGATGTAATTAGATTAAAAAAATTAAAATGTAGCTGTTATCATTTATATAACAAATATGTACTATTTTGTAAAACTTACCGACATCTCCCTGTATACCAATGCTACCTCTAATAATTTCATCCAGTTCCGGAATATATTCACCTTTTTCACCTGCAGCTCCTTGTCTTCCAGGCGGACCTTGTCTTCCAAAATCTCCAATTTCACCCTATTACAAAATATGAATTTTGAAAAAAGAGGAGATTTATCTAATTCATCAAATTCATGTAAATTGACTGGAATAAAGTATTTCAGCATTTTTTTATTATAACGAGTTACATATTTTTTTATATTAATATTATATTAAATAATTTAGAATTGGTTTCAATTCGTATTTTTTAAATTTTACAAAGAAAGAATACCGTATCTTTTAAAATACTTTCCAAATATATCTATGCATACGCGTAACTTCAAGGGAAATCTTTACAAAAGTACTAAAACAAGTAGTCATTTTTTATTAATTAATGTATCTCAATTTTCCAGAAATAAATATATAATAATTTTGTAATTACTTTCTCTCCCTCAGGTCCCTGTTTTCCAAAGAATCCAATTGCTCCCTTCTGACCCTTTTCTCCAGCCGGACCAGCCGGTCCTGTTACTCCTTGTTTTCCTCTTGGACCATCATCTCCTTGCTCCCCTTTGGTTCCTTTTAATCCGTTTCGTCCTGCGTAACCCTACATTATTTTATCGCCATTAATCTCATACATTTATCATCGTTTATGAATGTAGGCATTAATCCTTAAGCGCGGCTCAGTTCTATTTTAAATCGTAATTCATATATATAGCGGCGCGAAAAATATTGGTCTCGTTTAAAAAGAAAACCGAAAATTTGCGTAAGTATTCAAAGTTGTATATCGATCAATGAATCGATGAGCTGTCAAAAACACTCCGAGAAAAAAAACTAAAAAGAATTAGAGCACTGATGAAAAGCTTACTGAATACCGCTGGTTGTTCGTTAGCTGACAATAAGAACAAACGTATAATAAATCGGCACTGGATCATGCCATTAAACTGTTGGGTACACAAAGGACTGCTGAAGAAGAAATGGCTACAAACAGGCTCTTAATTAACTGACAGCGTAGATGAGAATAGGAAAGACAGTCGAGAATAATGAAACATACGAGAATAAGGAAGATGTCTCACCGGTAATCCCTTTTCACCGACTTCACCTTTGAAGCCATGATCGCCTCTCGCGCCCTTGTAACCGAGTGGTCCGGTTGGACCTGCACGCGCTGTTGTATTCTTCCTAGTGCTGCGTCCGACTCCAGCTAGACCTTTCTCGCCCCGGTCGCCTTGCTCACCTGGTTCGCCCTTAGGCCCGAATACATTGTCGCCCCGTTCTCCCTGAATGCCAGGAAGGCCGAACGACCCTCGTAGTCCCTGGATAAAGTGCCAAAAAATGTCGTCCTTTCTTACTTGTTCTTCTTCATCTTGTTTATAATCTTATTCCATAAACATCTTCGACCTTTAGCTTTAATTTTCTACTCGTCTGATATTTAAACTTAATAGCTCTTTGACTCTGAAGTTTTTATTGTTTTCATCTACTATTTAATTTAAAATATTTTTAATGCATTTACGAGTGACTGTAACGTATTAATTTGAATAGCAAGTAATAATTAAAAGACTTGATAGAAATAAATAAAATTACGAAATTTGCAATTATATTGATTGTTAAGCATGAAAGATTGGTAAATTTCATTGTAATTACATTATTCATCCTTCTCTGTTAATCAATTCATCATGATTTACCTAATATAAACATTTTCTGAATATCATTACGTATTTACTTAAGTTGAAATAAAAGTAAATTGCTGAATTAAATAGTATTAGATGAAACTTGTATTTTTTCCTTGGTTAACATTCATTTATCGTTAAACGCAATAAATTTTTTTTCTATTTTAACTCAAAAGTCTTGAAAATAACTGAATCTTGACCATGTCATTTGTTGTAAAATTTAATAGCATCATTGTATGTTATTATAAGAATAATTCTAAAATATCATTTTTTTAACAGAATTTCAAATAGTCTCATTAGAAAACATCGTAAAAAGGTAATTGTAGACAGTTATTTTGACAAGGCGCCATAAATAAAGCTACGGTTCTAAAATTTATTACTTTTATTTCTTGAATTATTATTTTTAAATATTTTCTTACAATTTTTTTAAAGAATATGCAAAACAGTATGAGTAAAAATATATTACGAGCTGATAAAAAAGATAAATGAAAAAATAGCTTTTTATGAGCTTCTTATAAGCAATTTATTCGTTTTCAATAATTTTATATTACTATATGGCTTGCGCACAATCATGATTTAAGGTATATCCTATACCATTTCTATAATATATGACCCCAAATTTTGTTGATTTTTAATTTTATAAATATAATTGATCGTGAAACAAAATGAAAAAAACGGTAATTCCAATGAGAATATTTGTACATTTAATATTTAAAACCTTATGATTTTCATCATGAAAGTTTACGTAATATATTGTAGTTTAAAAAAAAAATCTGAAATATACTGCTTTTCTATTAAATAGTCGAGAAATTGATATTCTTACAAACTGTATATAATTAAATAAATGTACATTATTAAATAAATATCATAACAATTTTATATTGAGTCAAATGCTTTGGTGAATAATTATTTGATTAATTGGTGAATTAATTGAGATATTATTTAAATGAACGTAATGATACAAAAGTGATTTTTCTGCTGAGCTAAATCGTTTAATAAAATTAATAGAAGAATGATAAATCTAAGAGCGTATAAAAATGTATTTTATTTTCTGTCAAAATTACATTCGCCTAAGTACGTATTGTAGTTGAAAGCGTAAATTTCATTATGGCTTAAAGGTAGAGGTATATCGCGAGATAGTCGAAGTTTTTAGTTCTCGAAGTAATGACCAAGACGTGTTTTTAAAATGTATCAGGTTTATATGATGGTAGGGACGATTCGCCTGCTGATAAAAGCGATAAAAGTTGCGGAACTTGTGCTATTCGTTACCGTTACACATTAGCGCATGGTGCGTGATCCTATTAATGGAGCAAACGGAAGATCGCTGAAGATGTAAAAAGTGTGTATGTGCATGGAGAAGCTCGAATTATCGACATTGAGAAAAAAGGATTCTGAAATTCGTGCGGTCAGGGGGTTGTGCGGACGTGACTCTCGAAATTCGAGCCTTCCGCCGATTCCTGCACGCGCTTCGACTTGCAAGACACCGCAGCGTCGCGTCACCAGCCATCAGAACTTTCTCAAGACGAGAGATACGTACATCGCGAGTCTGTAATCAGCGTATGTCAGCGGTTATACGAATGGTCTGCTCAGCAAAGGATCGCTCTTTTGGATTCGCGTTACTGACGTCGATAAGGACGCGCATGTAAGTGGTATAAGAAATTGTATAACGTAGACTATCGCGTCGAGTCACATTAATCATTTGTGGAACTGTTTGAAAAGCTAGCTTTTATTCGAATAATAGAGAACGAGAAATTTCAAAAATTTCAAGAATTAATGTTCCATCTTTCCCACTCGTTGTCCATTTTCTTGCGTGCCTCGATTAATTTTCTCTTCAATCCTATTTCTTTCTTTACTCTGTAATTCTTCTATTTACTTCCCTGCTATTTTATAATGCGTATTTGTAAATCAAGTTTGTGATTTTACTTTTACTCATATTTGATATTTTGGTAGAAGATATAATTATCTAGTGGTACTAGGTATAATTATCTAGGTATAATCAATGAAAAATCTCTTAGTTTCAGTTATGCAAATGTAAATCAAGTTACATGTTATTTTCTTTATAATGAATTTTTTACAATTAGTACATTATTTAAAACTAAATTTTTAAGTTCTAAACACTGTTAAGAAGTTTCATCATATTTCGAGAGAAATACGTTTAAAGTTTTAGAATTACGTGTAACCAAATGCGTATAATTCCTTGAATTTTCATACTTAACGAATCTTAGAATTTTAATTATATGATTACAATTTAAAATAAATTAAAATAGATATTTTTATAAAACTATTGATACTTCGTATCTTTAAGTTATAAATATAAAGTGTACATTGGTGAAAGTTTGTGAGAAAGTACATAAATTATTCATGTATACTTATGCTTTAAATATATATATTACTCACTCCGGTTTATATTGTTACGAAATATATTTATATTATTCAAGTATGTAACAAAAAATATAAAAGTATATAAGATTACAATAAAATTCTATTATTTGTACACATAATTTAGAAAGGATTTTGTGTTCAAATAAAAAAAGTTATGAATATATTAATAAATACTTTTAGCAGAGATTGTAGTGTATACTAGCAGTAAAAATTTTCAAGTATATTGTGATTCATTTGTAGATTATGAGTTTCTTATTTAATAATAACTTCAATTCTAAATGAGAATTCTAAATGAGAATGTGTTTATATAAATTAAATTTTGTAAAAGATAATAAAAAATTCAAATACTAGATATTTAAGAGTATTGTACGTCATATGAATGCTCGTTATAGAGATAAAAATTTTTATAATATTGTGAGCTTACTTAATATCTTTAAACCCATGTTTCAAAATAATTAAATGTATTTTATGATTAAACTTATCTTACAATATGATAGATTTAAATTAAAAGTACCTTTACTATTAAAAATAATATTCTACAGTTACATGATTTGTATAATTATTAAAATCATAGAATTATAAATGACATATTGTTAATGTATTGTTAGCACAGAAAGTGTAAAAATGCTCTATTATTTATAATAATATTAATTTAGTTCAAATAATTTATTTGAAAAGTACTTACCATATCGCCTGTCTCACCAGGATATCCATCGTCACCAGGAATACCAATAAGGCCAGGGGCTCCCTGTAGACATTAATCAAGTTAAGAATTAACTCAAGCAAATCTACAATTCGTAACAACTGATTTCATAGCTACACGTTGTATTTAATACAAATAATATTAACTTTTAAAAAAATATCTGCTATTCTAATAGTTTTTATAGTTCATTTAGGAGATTTTGAAAAAGAACAAAATCCCTACCGGTTTACCGTCGAGTCCAAGTTCACCGCGCTCTCCTTTGACACCTTTGGTATTGACTCCACCATCACCGGCATCACCAGGTTGGCCTATGATACCAGGTGGTCCGAATAAACCTCTTTCGCCATGCTTTCCAGGATAACCCGGTACACCGGACCGTCCGTCCGTACCGTTACAGCCATCGAGACCATCGGGACCTCTAGGCCCTGTGGGTCCTGCCCTTCCCTTTAAGAAACATTGGTGTAATCTTGCTATATTTTTTTTGTTTTTTGCTTGGACTTTATTGTTGAGGATGGTTGAGGAGATAAAATAAGCTCGAATAGTTTTACTGATGAAACTCGCGGGTTTATATTTATTCGTAAGTAATGACGCTTATAAAAACTCGACCGAGCACATGCTATAACTTTGAAAGAAATGCTTTTTCGTAAAGGCTCAATAAAGGGTTAGGCGTGTGTCATTTTTTAATCTTTTCTGCACATTTTTCCGGCGTTTTCTTCCATTCGAGTTTTTCGATTTATTTTTGTACTTTGCAAGACCTCATACACATAAACAGTATAGTTTCGTCACTCTAAACGACATTTTAGTACGCGATTAAATAAAAACGAGGATAACAAAATGAATATAAATAGAATCGAATTAACGCGTACATGTTTTAAAAGAAAAAATGTTTTTAAAGTCGAGATTCAGTGTATTAATAGTTTATAAATTTCTATAAGTATTAAATGCACGATGTTATGTTCTTTTACTCAACATGTCTAAGGTATATTTCTTAATTTGCTGAAATTTGAGTCATTTATAGTATAAATTGATTTAAATTTAATAATATAGTTATTGTACATATATTAAATATTTATGATTTATGCACGAAAAAAGAATATAATTAAATAAATTTTCTATAATTATATTAGTATAATTTCTGTTTTGCTATTAATCAAGTGCTTCATTGGATTCAAGAGAAAAAAGTTTAAATTTTATTTCAATAATTTAATTATTATAATAAAAATGCAATTATTGAATATTGAAACTTCTTTTAAAAACTAATATTGATTATTCATTGGATATAGATTGTTTGTAAAAAAGCACTTTTAGATTTCTGTTAAATTCAATACAATTTATTGTAGAACTTTATTATAAATTCTTAATTATCGTAGGTTATATAATTTCTTTATTTTGATATCTTAATATTTTAATGCTGATTATAATGTAGATAAAATATTAATTTAATATTTTTGAAATTCTCCACACATTGAATGTCTGAGTTCTAATATAATCATAATGAAATAGTGCAAAAATATGAATAGTGATTAACTTACCGATTCTCCAAGTTTTCCCACAAATCCTTGAATTCCCGGCTCACCCTATAATTAAGAAGAAGAAAATTTCAGGATAATAAAATCATTTGTCAAGGGACTTGCTGTAGCAATATTTATTAAAATATTTATTAAAGATCATAATGGTGAATACACGTCGTATTTCGGAGAAAGTCAAGCTAAGTTACTTGATTGATTAATTGAAAATTGTGCAGTCATTACAAACTTTCGTGTTAAAAAGAACAAGTCAAAGAACCTCTGGACCAAATTTATGATTTCTGTGGTGCTGGAATCGAATCGTCTATTTTATGATACACCTAACAACTATCTTGCTGTACAATGCTTTCTAGACACGTCCTTCTTTTGCAGATTCCTTTTTGCATTTTCCTACGCGACTCTGTAACGTATCAACTAGTGCTCGACATTCACTCGGCAATCCGCATCTAGTTTATTTTGCTGTGTTTCGTCAGATTGTATTTTACTCGTCGTTAAATACGACGTCTAAAACCCTTTCGTTTACTTTTCATTAACATTATTTTAAACTGAAATTATTGAACTCTATAAACTTTCAATATTCTATTTATACTAAATAGATATAACATCAAATATTTAAAATTTTCAAATACTGTTATTTATTTAATTTATTTCAAAAAGAAAAAAAGTTATTCATTTTTTAGTTATAACTATTTACAATATATTTTTTTATAATAGTCCTTTATATCAATGCACGTAATTATATAAATAAATTATTCTTTTACGTTTTCAATAAAAATAATTTAAAGTACAAGATTATTCATTTCTAAGATGCCATTATTCTGGACACTTAATATATTAGTAGGATAACTTTAAGATTATAGTATTTATTAAATAAAATTCAAGTACTTCTAGTTAACAGATTAATATTCAGTCTACTCCTAAAAGAAATTAAGTATCAAACGATTTTTTTCTGACATAAAAAGATGTATATAGTTATTGTGTTCAATTCTATAAATTATGCCATTGAAATAATAGATAAAATATATCATTATAAAACATCCGGAAGAACAGTATATTGTTAGTTTTTGTTGATATTGTTTTTATTTTATATTAATTGTGTAATCTAAGTTTTAATCGAGATGCTGCCCAGTGTTAGCCCGATTCGTTCGGTAGCGTTAACGTAGCGATTAAACTAATAGATAAGCAATAAGAATGAAAATCGGATACGATATTGTAACTGAATAAAACGAAAATGAAAAGAAAAGAAAGAGAAAAAGAGTAAAAAAAATTGATAATCGAGATAAGGAGCAATGCAGCAGCAAAGGCCATTTAAGGAGAGAAAGTTTGATTCTCGTCAGCTAGACTACGTATCACGGACAATTTTCGGCACGTTACGGTACACGTGTGCGAAATCCCATTTTTCTTTCGTTTCTTTTCTCTGTCTGTATCATGCTGCGCCACTGAATCATCCCCGCGAGGCGACTGCGACTGTCCATATTAATGGCTATGTGGACTTCGTAATGGGGCCGGCAGGGTGGTGGGCTTTGATTAATCAATTACGCAAACGCTTCAATGCTTTTGCGTGAATATGTACACGATTAATTGAATCGATATATTTTAAGATGGCCAGAGATATTTTCTATTCGTTGAGGGAGATTCATGTTCTCTCTAATTATCCACGAACAGTCCCCATTTTGCATTCCGCTTTTCATTCCTTTTATTGTCCTCTGGTTCTTTTTGCACACTATTCGCTCAGCACCGCACTATATAAATAATACCAGTAAGTTTCAGTTATGCTTCTTTTCCTGCTTTTTCAAAGTGTTCGTACTTTAGCTCTTTCGTTTGAACCTTTACTCACACTCGTAATGCACGGACTATGGAAATTTGCTCTTATGTGCAATGATGGAGCGGAGAAAATTACACGATTAACCTCAATTATTAAATTACATTCAAACCGCATTGGTTTTTATCGAGGCTATTATATAATGTTACGTCTTTTTATCGCTTTCACATAGTCGATAATTTTGGCCTTCGTAATAGCTAGAAAATAAATTAGATAAATTAAGATTTGTACTGGTATATGAAATTATATTGGGGCTCTCGTATAGATTTATGAGTAGTTGGAACTATTTTTAAATTACAACTTGATGTATTTTTATCATAATGTATACTACATTTTAATAGTTCACAATAAGGTTAAACATTTAAATAAATGCATGTTGTACGATAATGTCTAAGAACTATTGTTTGCATTTAGAGAAGTGTATGTTGCAACGCCTGACTTGTTCACTACTTTAAATATACAAAAAAGAAATATTGGGTTTCTAAATGAAAGCAGATATTTCTTAGAATGTAATCATAGTAATGTTTGAAAACGTATTCAATTTAATGATATTAAAACCATGTGTTAAGTGTCCGTACTTAATTAAGTGATTTTTTACATAATACTAAAAAGTGAAACTTTTGTTATAATTTTAAATCGATAAAACATGCGAAACGTAACTTTCTTCCAGCTTTATGTTACGTTAAAAATGAATTCTCAGCTAAAGAAGTTTCGTTTAGAAAACACATCCGCAAATTTGTTTAAAGTTATATATATATAAACGCTCAAAATAAACTGCGATAAGTTTTAAAAGTTAAAGTTTGATTTTGTTTTAACATTTTTGTTTCAATATTAATTATATTATAATGATACAGATCCATAGTTTAGAGAGCGAACTTTCGTAAATAAGTTTTAATCATTTATACATAAAGTAAGTTAAGATGGAAGTTATCATAAATACAGAAGTTAGGCTAAGGAAAATCAAAGTCTTACAATTTCTTTCGCTAGAAATAAGAATTACATCCAATTTCTCTTACAATCAAGTGAAACGGGAGTTTGAGAGTGATGGCGCATTATACACGCGTGGAATTTCGATATCTATTATTTTGCATGACGGGCGCCGACGGATGATTACAAGAGACGTTACACTCGAATATGTCTTCGTATTAGTTCACGAATAACTGAGATGATGACAAACGATAAATAAGTTGAAAAAGAAAAGCTACGAACGAAATGAAAAATAAGATTCAAGTTTCTAGTGACAACATAAAGAGGACTACATAAAAAGATATATTTCCAAAAGTGATATATTTTTAGAAAATTATTTAATAGACAACTTATTCTATTAAAAAGCTTCTCCTACTTTTCATTTTATGATTAGTGGTTATTTAAATTTATGTATTATTTAAATTTTTGTATTTATTTACTGATGTATTTATTTTTGACAATCATTATATTATAATTTTATATTGTGCTTCGATAATGTAAAAATAAAAAACCACTATACCGAAGTAGATATAATCCTGTTAAGAAGATTCTGAATATAATATAAAAATTTTTTTTATTTTTGCTTTTTTAAGCAAGTATTTCAAGTTGTTCAACCAGTCATTTTATTACAACGTTCTAAACGACAGTAAGAACGACACTATTGTGCAATGTTATACTATTGTGCCTTTTATAAATACTTATTAAAAGGAAATGTTAAGTAAGAAGAATTATGTTCTTAGACTGGCTCAGATTTAAGCGATAAAAGAAAAAATTTCGTATTTTATGAAAGTGTGATATATAATTTCTTTATCAGAAAAAATCTGAGCTTTTTATGAGCGGAGTGAATTGTATATTATATGTATTTTCTCTTTGATGTCTCTAATTAAAGAACTTGAATATTTTTCGCATAGTATATCTTTTTATACACGTAAAAAAATTTCTTAATTTTTTTATTCATATGAATAGATATTAATTTGAATAGTATAAAGTATAATTACATACTTATTATACTGATAGAAAAAAGTTATTTTATTATATTTTGACATGATTTTTGTTTCAGCTTATCAGTTTATAATAAACGTTTCTATTGGTAAAGCTGGTCTTCTTAAATCGGATTTTGCATTAAATGAAAATTGACTAATTTTAAAAGTAAACATAAATAATATTATTTTAAATCATAATATTTTAAAAACTAGTACTAAACTACTACTACGTTACTATTAAAACTATTGCTTGATGAATGTTTTAATTGAATTCAGGTCTCATTGTGCATTAATTAATGCTTACACAGAATTACTTAGTCTATACTTTTTTTCAATGATCAACTACAAAGTTTGTTTCACCATATAATTTTTTTCTTACTTTCAAAACAATAAATATAACTTGATGAAATAAAGAAATGACGAGGCAAAAGTATCTATCAGCAATATAGCAGAGAAGTGGTTGGTCACGCCGACTTAAAGCGGTAGAAAAAGACTGTTCTTGTTCAATTTTAATAAATTTATAAAACAACAAGGGTAATGAAAATATGCATCGGTAAATAAACGGGTAGTAAATCGTCCTCTCTCAACTTTGGGATTTTCCCATGTCTGTTACGTTGAAATGTAAATTTTGTAAATGATGAAAGCCGAAGTGGATGGACTGTCGGTAAAAAATTGCAAAACCCTCGCATGGTTTTGCAGAAAATTAGCCACTTGACCATGGGGTGAGTAAGGGGAGAGGTGATGTGACCGAGGCGTAAAAAGAAAATGTGATATCTAAATATGAGATCACTCGGCACATCCGGTGAAGTTGCCGTGTTGCGAGTTAGCGCTACTTGTCAATGGGAAGTGTGTTATCGAAAGGACGCGCTACTCATCCTTCTTCTTCCTCTCTGGTACACGCATCTCTCTCTCTCTCTCTCCTATTAACTGGTCGATTTTACACATCCCGATGGGTGCTCGTCGCGACTATCTACGATTACATATAACGCGAGGATGCTTTTTTTATCTCTATCTCGTCACCTCGAACTCCATCACCAACTTCCCTGCAGTATTGGGAGTCGCGCGTGCGTTTGCTTAGTCAATGCGACCTTTGCCACACGCGGTTTTTTCCGTGTTTCTTCGCTTTTAAAAATAGAACAGCGTTATTAATGTGATTCCAACATCGACTACCTTTTTTGCATTTGTTCTTCAATTAAATTTTACACTGTATTCTGATTATGCTTTTACGGTCACGTGTCACTGATTTTCTCACAGTTAAAAAGCTTTGTTCATTCTGTTTGTTCCAAAAAGAAAAGCTGAAACGGTAGTGTTATGTTTCATTTTTTAGTTAGTTTTGACATTGTTCATGTTGGAATTTAGTTGAATGCACGCTTAATTAAAAATATTAGAATATAAAAAATCAGGTTTGAGAGGAATTTAATATATCTGAATGTTGCTGTAATTAGTAATCACTAACTCTTGAAATACTGTTCTCGATAGATGCTTTATTTAGAAAATTTAACAAACACAAAAAATATATAGCAAGCTTATTTTATTGATTACTATTAGAAATGTGATTTTATTTATTACTTCAACATACTTTAACAAATTGAAGATAATTAAATAAACATTATTTCATACATAATTAATTGTAGGATGTATAATTTATTCAAATATATTTAATTTTAATTAAAAGTATATAATTTAATTATCCATATTGTGTATAAAAAAACAATATATTTTTAAAAGTAAAAGATATTTTTAGTTTTTCAGCTCAATTATTAAATAGGAATGAAATTTTAGCATTAACTCACATTATATCTTCTTTTTTCTATCTTTCGAGCTCAGGATTCAGTTTTTAATTTAGTTTTTAACTTGGAAAGCAATTGCTTTTAAAATATTAATAAGGCTCAATATTAATTCAAGAAAAATTTTTCAATTTCAATTGAAACGTTACATGTTTTTTTATATTAAAATATTTACTATCGTTGAGGTCTAAAGGATCTGTTAATTTTTTTAGTCAAAACTGAAATTGTAATGATTTAGAATAAAAAATACAAAGGAACATATTTATTATATCTGAATCTGTTTTCTACAAACACAAACGTTGTGTTTTGAATTCTGCAGTAGTTTCAGATAAAGTAAAATATATAAAAGATTAGGCTTGAACCATTTTTACTTATTAACAGTGGACAAAGTTGCTATTTTTGACGAGAATTCATCAAATTCTTAGACTCACGCAATTTTGCTGGCGCAGTTAGTTATACAGACATATACAAAACAAACTATTTTGTTAGCGGTGTTCAGGAATTGACAAAGCGAGATCTTGGAGGGAACATTTGTACTTCTTCAAACGATGTTTATCACCTAAGAACTCAATTTAATTAGCTGCCTTTATAATAATGCATGCAGAGAGCTCCGTGATTCTAGTTAAAGCAGTTTTCGCATACCAAATTCAATGTTTGAAAATATAAGATGAGGTATTTGAGTACTTTACATATTTTCTCAGTGAAAATCTAAAATTTAGTGTCAATAGCTTTGCTTAATATCAAATAATGTGAAATTTGTTGAAAAATCAGATTATGTGTATACGAACAAATACCAATATTTACAAACAATATATATTTATTCTATTTAAAAATCAAAGTTTATCATAATAAAAAATAACTTATATTACACCAAAAGTAAGAATAATATTGAATCCTGGCTTTATATTTTTTATCGCAATTATACGACATAAATTCACAGTATCTTTTACACTGTTGTTTGATATTTTATTTTATATTCTATTTTATTTTATAGTTAAGCATTTTTGTCATTTTATATAGTAAATAAAATTAAATGTTTATATGCATGTTATAAAATCTATAAGACAAATTAACGAAAATAACAAGTTACACATGTAATAGATAATTATAGGTGAATCTTTAGTTGACATTTATTAGGCTACGCAAGGGTAAAATACGTAATCTCACTATTTCAAGTAATATTTTGTAGTCAATCGTTTCCTACCTACATTCATGAAAATAGAGCTAGTTTTGTTCGAATTGTATGGTTAGCTTATATTAGACTTCTCAAGGTAGATTTGACTATAATTATGCAAGTGGAATTGAACCAGAGAGACAATGAAGTGTTGGCGTGAAGAAAAATTATATAATGGTTTGCATTAAGTAGACAGTGCAGGTCAGTTGCGAAATAGCTGGAAAAGTGATCGTCGGAGTGAAGATTGACGAATATGTCATTTAGGTACTCATGATACAAATGATAGTCAGGCTAAGCTTAATTTTAGTGTACACTTAAGAATGTATATTTGAGTATATCATGATGATTGCTTCCGGGGATTCGTGAACGTAATTGCACATTCGCTGGTACATTAGAGGCCAATTACAATTACAATTATTGATATAGAAACCATGACTAACAAAAGACAATTTTCGTATGAAACTTTTGAAGTTTTATTGAATAACATAATAATTGTAGATTAAAGAAATGAAAAAGTCATTCACTGAGCCTAGGGAACAACTTTGCTAAGTACAAATTTTATTTTACTATTTCTGCGAGTAAATTTTCGATTTGATAATTGTTGTCTAAAATAATATGTTTAAATTATTAAGTAATGAACTAAATATTAATTGCACTTTTGATATTCCGAAATTTCTGACAATTCTAAACTCATAACAGTGGTACTTATCCGTTCGACGGAGATGACAGCAGGAAATGCAACGACGGTTGCCTACTCTTCCGTGGAATGATAAGGACGCGGTAGTCTACATCTCGCTTTTCGGAAGTAACGCTTTGTTGCATGATAAAATTACATTTGGTACATGAATGGAGTTTCTAAGTGAATATTGAGAAAATGCTTTGTTGAATATGTGAGCTGCGTCGTTATTATTATATAGCAGAACTAAAAATGTAAATATCTTTTTCATCATGGTTTAATTATATTTTTTCAAATTAGAAAAATATAATGGCATAAAAATTTTATATTAATATAGTTTACAATTTTTATATTTTATTTAGAAAAAATACATTTTCTTTATATTATTTAAAACATTTTTTAATAGCATATTTTTTAATTACCAAATTAATTTTTGATCATAACATATTACGTGGAATTTGTTTTCTTCAATATATTGCAATTATTCAAACTTTTGATTTATAGCACTTTAAAAATAGATAGTCAATTTATCTAAAATAAAAATTTATTTATAAATTTATTTTAAAAGTAATAAACAGTATCATTTTTAGATTTTATTATATTGTGATAAAAATTTATTTTATATATACTATTTTATTATATATTTATACTATTGCTATATTGTCATTATAATATATTGTCAAGATTGTACTGTAAAACTTGTAAGAATTATAAACCAATAAAAATAAATTCTTCAAAAAGCATATTTACAGTAATAATTTCTGCAAAATGTTCAATAAGGCAAAATACTCATTACGCCACATCAAGTGTAAAAGAACGAGTGAAAAGATATTTTGGAAATTCATAAATGCATATAAACATTTTCAGACTTTAGATATTAGTATCCTGTATTATAATAATTGTTAAGATTTTACATTGTAAAAAGAATTTAAGTTCATTAAATGAGGAATTTTTGATCTCAGAATCTCAGAATTACTTTGATTTATAGTAATGTTCACAGTATATACATATTCATGAAGTGTACTGGTCTATATAAAGAAAGAAACCATGTAACTTGTCTTTTTTTAAATTGACAAAATATAAACGAATGACTAATAATTTGGATCTGATGAGGCAGCACCGGAAGTGTATCTAACTTTCGCTTTTGCAGATAGGCCTAGCAGACAAGTTGTCTCGTATCCGTTCGTAGGCAGTCGTTAGACTTTCCTTGTCGTTTAAGTATAAAAAACCATACATCTTCCCCCTTTTGTTACTTCATGGACTCTAGCGATTTGATTATTATATACATTATTATATATTATTATATATTATTTTAGATTTAGCGATGACTATTATCCCTTTTGATTTACTGCATCATCTATATATTCCTTTGTTATCTTTCATTAAGTCGATAGGTTTTACTATTTACAATAAGAAGTAATAATTGTTCAACATTGTGATATGTTGTTTCTGTCACTGAGAATAAAGATTTTAATTAAATAATTGTTTTGCTTTTTAGCTGACTTAAAAAAATCTTTCTATAATATAATTAGACTAATTATGAATGTATTTTTCAGACTGATATATTAATGAATTTTGATCATAATGACATTTCATTAAAATTAATTTAAGAAATAGTGTACAGTTTATATAAATAATAATAAAAATAATTAATTGCTTTCGTAACATTAATACAAAATGAAAACAAATTAATATTTTTTAATTATTAATGTTTTAATTGTGATGATATGTATATAATTACTAAAAAAGCAATTGATATGTTATATTTTATTTATATACAGTGATTGATAGTACTGACTTTTATGAAAATTCATTAAGTAGATGATTTCATATGTTGTTAACTCGTTTTGTAATTGCGCATAAACGACAAAACATTTAAGAGAAAATAACCACGGTAATATCCAAGTATTTTCCTTAGTTTGTAAATGATTAAAACGTAAAAATATAACAATGTCAAGTTGAGGTATTCGAAAATCGAAAAAATCAGTAGTTTTAGAAATAGTGTTGAAGCTTCAAAGCTGATTATATATAAGAAAACACGTTCTACAAACGCTATTTCAAGATAAGAGTACTTCTTGATTATGAAGAATTTTCTTGAAATTTGACGATAAATAAAAGCAAGCCGAATTACATATATATTTAGTAACACTGCCTCCTTACAAGTAAAAACAATCAAAAAGTTCTTTAACGTATAAAATATACGGACTTTCAAGAAGGTGCATAATACAATATCTTGATCGATATAAAGAAAGACAGAGAGAGAGAGAGTGAGAGAGAAAGAGTCAGAGAGAAATGTGTGTATCTGTGTGCATGTGTCTGTCTGCCTGTCTCTCTCTCTCTCTCTCTCTCTCTCTCTCTCTCTGTGTGTGTGTGTGTGAACAATCGGGGTCATTGTCATCATGCATAGCAGCTGCGCTTTCTTCACACTATAAGATTTAAGGACCTTTGTAGTATCGTTGTTAAATGTTGCGGAGCTTTTTTATCGGAAGTTCTGCTCTGCGTAGCGCGGGGATGGCCTAGTTCGTCTAACCGGGACGGAAACGCGGCACATCGTTTCCTATAGAGCTTAAATTTAAGGTGAATGTGTAGCCTGCGGACGAGCGCGTGCAGGGGTGAAGTGCCTTTGCCGAACGAGGATGTAGTTTCCGGGAAATAGAGAGACTAAGTTGCCTCCTGCGACTTCGAAATATGCTAGGTTCAGTGATCCTTGCTACAACAAGTCGAATTATTAACCGAAAGTGAATTACGAGGTTAAGTCTCTTGCTCGATTGTTTTGACGAAACTGCACAGAATAGGAGACTCATGGGCTCGAATGTTTGGTAAAGCTCAAAAGACTTTTCAGGAGATCGATATTATAACAGTGTGATGTGTGCCTCGTATATAAAACCTTGATATTAGTTTCGAATTTTCCAGGTACATGTAACGTAATTTGAACGCTGCCGAAGCTTCAAGAAGAGTAAAGGTGCTTTCGCAGACTCTCAAAAGTGGTACGTCTTGAACCAGAGGAGAAAGTCCGATACCATCGAAGTGCAAGGACTGTACAAGACAAATACATCGTCGCGAAGGAAAATATAACAAATTTGCCCTTTTTAGAACGAACAAAACTAGCTATATAGGTTAACAGTTCTACGGTGTTCTCGTTGATACGTTAATGGTAAGAATAAGAACCAATTGAGAAATCTGAAAAATACCAAGGTATTTTTTCTGACCTTTCTTAAGTACTTGTTGATCGAGTCACAATTTGTTTAAGCTTTGGAAACTTTGTTTTATCACTATTTGTTTAATCACTTTGAAAACCGCGCTCAATGGAATTTTTCTTATTGCTAGCTGCACTTAACGTACGAATATTCTTTTATATTTGTACCATAGGCGAATTCCTTCTAATATTAGATTGCTATTTCTTAAATATAGCAGCTATGATGTATGATTTTATTTTTGACACATTTATAGTTTGCAACTTTTTATGCGATTCTGAATATTTTTTGGACAGATGAAATATGATGTTGACAATTTTAAAATAGTAAGTTGAATTTCTTACATTAAATTTATTTAACATCGAAATTCTTCTTTAAAATTTAGCTTCTGATTTACAGTAAGTTGTAATATTTTTAATTTATATATATTAAAATATCGAGTTTATTAAGATACCAGTTTTAAGAAACAAAATTGAAAGTATAGAAACTATTATATCCAAATTTTGTATATTAAAAATCGTAAATGTCAATGTTTGAATTTATATTGTAGTTGGTGTTAATTTATAACACCTAAAGTTAACATTAGTATGTAAGGATTTACAAGTATAAAATTATTTTAAGCAAAATTTTCGAGTTAGTTTAATAAGACTTTATTTTCAAACTCCTCGTATTAAAAATTTTACAGTGAATCTTATTTTTTTAAAAAAGTTTTAGATGTATAATAGTGTAAAAATTACTTTTACTTTTGGATATCCGAGGATACTTTTTAGATCATTTGTCATTAATAAATTTAAATCCATTGTTTCTATTTACATATTTTTGAATTGTAGTTGAAGAAATTTTTTAATTAATGTCCACTTGATGATTTTGAACGTATATGTAACAATTTTCTAGATATAAAAGAAAGTTAAACGTTTTATTTAATAATTTTTAAAGAAAAATTTTTAGATATTAAAACATAATAAGATGAAAAATTAATTCGATATTTAAAAGAAATTATATAAGTTTATATTGCACGCGTTTATAGTCTCTTGTAAATGTATTTTGAATTGCACAAATTTGTGCGTATGAATTTGTAAGAAAATATTTGAATCATAAAAAGTCAAATCTCTTATAAATAATTTTATAGTTTTTGATTTAAGATATAACAATTTCAACTATTCTTATCCTGGACAATAATACTTATCAATATACTTTTTATTTGTAATAACTTGCTGACGACGCATGATAGTAAGATGCTAAAGAATTATAGTCAATTAAGAAATTTGGGACAAATTCATTTCTCGACGAAGCTTCGTAATAACAACTAGTCGTTTATTCTGTTTAACCATTTTCAAAGATAAGTCGGTGAATTTGTACAAGAACATAAAGAATTTAAAATCATATTTCTTTTTTCAAATTGAAAATAATTCTGCTTTATTTTATGATAAAGTGTCATTTAAATCTCTTTTTCTGTATTTATATTCAGCATTTCAATCTATTATTAAAAAAAATTTTAATTTTTCTATCTAAATAAATAAAAGAATATGGATGTGTATGTATGTGAGTATAAAAAACAATTATTAAGTTAAGACTTACATCAGATCTAGAAACTAATATTGTCCTTTTTGTAAAAACTAAATATTATTGAACCGAAATTTGTGTAAGAAAACTATTAAATAATACTAATTAAAAAAATTAATGTTATGCTATCAAAAGTAAAGTTATGTAAATATGTATATTTGAACTCATATGTCTGTATTAGTAAAACGAAACATGATGTGCACTTGACTGCAAAGAGATTTTGTACAAAAAGTAGATACAGAGAGAGAGAGAGAGAGAGAGAGAGAGTGAGAGGAGACAGACAGAGACAGACAGAGTTTGGGAACACGTGGTTAGTCTCATCATATATCTGAGTAATTGTTACATAGATAGGGATCAGTGCCAAACGCGTTGAATAGTACAATTTATCATTAAACGCCCACGATGATTTGTTAAGACTCGCGTGTACACACACGCTCCCATAACGGTACCATGCTTCTCCTTCCTTTTTTCATTTTTTCTAGCTCTCTTGCTCTTTTGCACTTCTTTTAAAGGCCAATCCAGCATCTGCACACATATTCCAAAACCGAAGAAGCGATTACTAGTCGCGCACAATGATTCTTACATCGTTTCTATGCGTGCGTTTATACATTCGGACTGATCTTGAATAAGAGCCATGACGTTAATTTCCCTCCATAATAGCTTTGAGAGATGACGGTCGACAACTTGTTTGCCTTCCGCGCAAACTGATGACGATTAATTAAGAGAGACGATTGCGCTTGCATATTAGACACACCGCGACGAGTCTAGACTGCAAGAAGATAATATACATCTCCACATATATGCATTGGTTCCTTGGTTTCGTTACTCACAGTTCTGGGTACCAATATGTGTAGAATTTACTAAACATTTTTCGTTTCTTTTCTTTTGTTTTTGCTTTACGAGAATGTCCTTATAATTTAATAAGACTTTATTAAAATGATGTATACAATACTTCAATTTATTTGACCATTCTTATTTACGTATGTAGTTTTTTAACATAAATTTGCAAGTTTAATTACATTTCATATTTAAGGTGAACAATTTCATAAATTTATCATTAATGTCATATACATACTTTAATGCATAATTTCTGTTTATAAGTTTATTAATTCTAAAAAGTCACTTTAAAATTTATGTACTTTATTGACTGTAATACTAAAAACCAGAAGATTGAAATCCGTAAAATAATAGATTATTCCTTGAGAGAAAGTATATTACTTATGAGAGGATTCTAATTTTATTAATTTTCATAATGAAGCCAATGGATATACAAATAGATATACAAGTTTAAGACCTTTATTCCTTTTCAAATACTGTTCTATTGCAATTTTAATTTTATGAAAGTTCATGTTGTTTTTGATGGTATAAGCTTTTTCAAAAGATAAATGTTCCATAATTTTATTATTCTACAAGACTTTTCATTAAACAAAAAACAACTTTTCAATATTATTGAAAAATTTTACCTATCTTAAAAAGCTTTATGTTTACTATAAAATATATTTTACACTAAGCTAAGAATAGAAGATATTAATTACTTTAAAAAATACAAGGATTTTACTTATGAAAAGAAAACGTGAAAAATTTACGTTATTTTATTCAATGATACCGTTTGTATAAACATATATCTTTTGCGAAAGATTTTAATCCGTAAATGTAAAATAAAAGCTTTTAAAAATTCAGAAACTGCGTAGTAACAACTTATCTATGCATAATATTGTAAATATTATTTCAATGCATTCATCGAGGTTAAACATTCTTGAAAACATCACGTTAATCATTTCTGTATTGTTTCTTTTTGAGTTTTAGTTCATAGCACCTACGTCGTGGCCTAAGGACATCACCTACGCGATCAATATGAGATAGTAGTTAAGATTCCATGCAAACGCAATTTTGTGCAGTGATTCACGAATTCATGATGCGCCAGCTTTGCTGAGCCTGTCATTAATCTACAAGTTTTTTGTTAACAAACCTGCCAATACAATTATGAGGAACACCTTTATGTAATGTGGTCGATACGTAATGTTCCGTCGGTTTTCGCATATGTACGGCGATAGAAAGTCTACGTTTTTAATTATTTTAATTATTTTAAATATTTGCAGCTTAGGGGTTTACTATTCTCAATTTAGTCGTTTGAAATATCTTACATTTTCAAAAGAATCTTTTGCTTGACAGAATGTATTTTTTAAAATTTGCATAATAAGAAATTGGACAGAATTAATTTTTACATAGAACAAATAGTAACGGACATTTTTGTTAATTACATCAAAATATTTTTTCAAAATTTTAATTTTTAGCATAAATTACTAATTTCATGGTATTTTTCTAATACGTTAAACATATGTTAATTATTTTCACTTAAATCAGATTTTAATGTTTTTCACTTAAATAAAATTTTTATTTTTTCTACTTATATTAAAGTTACTAATTAATTTTTATATATTCTAGATTTCTGGTTAAATATTATCAAAATCTCGATGCTGTTAGTGACATTTACATTGACACTCAGTTTTTATTAAAGTACATTATTCAAATTTTAATTGAAAAGATTAGTGTAAAATAGTAAATAAAATCGTTCGCTTAGTTTACGATAATCATAATACTATCCAGTTAAATGATAGATATTAATTTATTTTCAGAGTCTGCGTGATTGAATAAAGTCATCGAGCTCTTATAAATTGTAGCAGATAACTTACCCGAAGTCCCTTTTCGCCGGTGAGACCAATCTCACCGAACTGTCCCTTCTCGCCCTTGGGTCCCTCGGGTCCATCGGGACCGATATCACCAGGCTCACCTTCCGGACCTCTTACGCCCGTGATTCCGAGCGTACCGATGTCTCCCTTTATGTCTGAGCAGTTGCATTTGTAATCACTGCATGACTGAAACAGAAAGTTATATAATTTCTTTGATTAATACTGATTAATACAATAAAGCGCAGATTTTTTGCATACTTTACGGTTGCAATCGAATTTTAAAGACGATTTATGATATCCAAATAATTAATATTCAAATTTATAGTATGGTATTTTGTTTAGGTATATTTTACGAACCTCGGATCTATACTAATATCTACCATTCAAAATAATAACTTTCATTAATTATTTGTATTACATTAACAACATTAAAAAAACACTTATTGCACTGGTGCATTTGCAATATTTTAATCTAAGAACTCGTCTATGAATAATATTCATTATTATGTTATCGAATATTTTTGTTGCTAACAATTAAAGTGATCAATATTAAGTTATTTTTATGACATACTAATAATAAAACACATGCAAACAATAAAGCTGAAACATAGATTCTTTGCAATTCTCATAATAATTTATATTGATTAATAAAATAGAGTAAAAAATAATTTTTTACCACTAACATTTTTCGAAAATTTTCCAGGGAAAATTTAGAGTTTAGAAAGTATGACTCATTTCTATTATTGGAAATGAGATCAGTTTCGATTAGAAATATCGTAAATAAAACATTATACAGTCGTAGTGTTAATAGGTACAACTACTTTAGATAGCTAATTGATAGATTAGCTTAGATAACAAATTGCCAAAATCTAGAACTTATAGTACACGAACAACAAACTGTCTAATATAAATAATTCGATTGCTTTGGAATAGAAATTTAAGATTCATGTACTTTTTATAGTATGTCTGCAACTTTATAAAGTTATTTTTAAGACATTGCATCATAAAATGTTGCGGGAATAAAATTTAATTCTTTTAAGTTGTTTGAAGCAAATGGCTTATTTTACATAGAATAGTTGAATCGGTAGTAAATATAGGATTCTTAGTCACATAATCACATTTTTATATTATTAAGATATTAGTAATTGATTGAAAAATATTAGTTTCACATTTTAAATTTAGTAGTATTTTAAAATATTCTCAGCGTACGGCACACACGACAAAGTATACATGCTTTATGTTGTGTTCGAGATGTTACGTTGTTACGGGGTTTTGACTAAGGAATCAAATATTTATTTCATACATCTTGATATTTTGAGATTGTTAATCAAAGAGTCTATTCGGTTGTTAAAATAGCATTAAAACCATTTGCGTTACATGCAATAAATAACATTAATTCAGAAATAAAGTATCTGATTTCAAACGAATAGTAATAATTGGAATTCGTAATAAAAATATATTTTTAGTCTGGCCTAATTTTGAATACAACGAAGAAAAAAATGTGTAATAGGGACACGAATATCATCAGCAAGATCTGTATATATAAGAAGTTGAACAAGTAAAATAATTTATTTATGAGGACGAAATCTTCTTCGTAAGCGTGTATAGAGGCACGATCTTGTAAAAAAACGTAATTTGATCGTGTGAGATGGACGACGAAAAAATAAAAAAAATATAAACAAAATATAAATAAAATATAAAAAAGTGCAATTTCGAAAAAAAAACAAGCCAGTTATAACAGATTTGTATAGAAAAATATTTTCAAAACAAATTGAAAAATTTTTTTTGGGAGCAAGTGAGAAGAAAAAAATAAGACGCACACTTCTCGCCATCTGTGGCTGCCGTAGACACAGAGTTGACTCTTTTATAGTTCTGCGGGGCTACATATATTTCTGAGAACACGAGCTATTCCAAGATGCTCGAAGGGCAAACAAAAAGACCAAAAGCAACCAATCGAAGAGGATACACAACAGAGATTAAGAAGACGAAAAAAAGGAGGAGCACGAGGATAAGGAAGTCAAAAAATAAAAAGGCGTAAGAAATGGCGATCCTTCGTTTCGTCCTCTCGACATTCTCACTCGGAGCAACCTTACACATCATAATATTATGCTTTCTTTATTTTTTCTCAGTCTTGAGAGAGAAAATTTTCGAGAGCAAGCCCGTAAATGGGACGTTTAGGATTTTACACATATTTTGCGTGCTGACGTAATTTCCTCAAGCGCGGTCGCGTGACCTCGAACGATGACTGCTTGCAGTCCACAGTGACATAATCAGAGTGTGTATGCGCGCGCAAACTTAAAAAGAGGGAGGGAGATAGACAAATGTTCTTTAAATCCTTAGACTTTGTATTTTACAATACTTTTGCTGTTTTATATTTAAATTCTCTTTTTCCGCGAAAATGCAAATTAATAAGTGAAACTAGCTAAAATTATTTGTCTATTTGAAGAGATAGATAAAAACGATAGATAAAAATAGAAAGAATTCTTTTGGGTAGCAGTATATAAAGTAATCCACTTTATTTTCCTTCTTTTTGTAAAGGTAATAGTTTTCATTTTTTATTTGGATGCTAATGTTAACATTAGCAGCAGTTTCAATAATATATAAGAAGAATTGACGCAACATTTACTTATCATAAAATAATAATGAACATTAAAATGTAAAAAGGTACAATGGAAAAAAGAAAATAAGGCAAAAATGTATTTTACAATAACTAGTATTTTATTTATAATAACACTTACGAGTATTTTGTTAATACCAGTGTCATTTGAAAACTAATGTATTTTCATTTTTGTAAGTAATGTAATAAAAAATTCCGTAAACTTTTAGTCTGATTAATTATGCTTATTTTTTACAATGTATTATAATTTGTTAATAGTATAATTAAAAATTACGTATATTCTCAAGTCTCTTTTCATTCGGAATATTTGTTCGAAAAGGTAGACTTCATATTAAATTTGATTCATGCTCTAAAAAAACATTAATTTTTCCAATAATTGTTAAGATATAAATACGAAAAATATAGATTTGTAATATAATATCTCAATTTCAAAGATTTATTTTGTGAAATTTAGTAATAGAAATTAATTCTAGAAGCTAAATTAAAACTCATAATCTCAATCTTTAAACTATCAAATTAAATATTTATCTATTTCAAAATAAAATAATGAGAAAACTAACATCACCAACTAACATAACTAGCTCCAGAAAAAAAGGATACTTATACAATATTTGGATTCCTATAAAATTTTTAGGTACGGTTTTTGACACTATAAATAAATACTTATTCAACTAATATCTACTGATAATTTTTAGATATTTTCTATAATATCTATTTATTGTTTCTCAAATTGTGTTTTTTCTATTTGCTGTACTTTTTATTTTATATGTTTCATGATATTACATCCAATAAAAGAGTAATTAATTAGTATTAATATTAAAATTTTTTTACATCAAGGTCTTTTAATTGGAGCATTATCATTTATTTGTGAAGAAGCCATGAAGGGAATAAAACATCGCTTAGAATGCAATGATACATTCATACATACGTATTTTGTATTATATCATTTTTATGTCGTATTATTTTTCATCGTTCAGTTTCAATGTTTCTTTTGTATGATGACTTTTACTGATTACTTTATTAGTTAGACAGCTTTAGATTTAATATAATTAGATTTAATTTATTTAGATTTAATATAATTAGATTTAATTTTTTTAGATTTAATATAATTAGATTTAATTTGTTTAGATTCCATATAATTAGATTTAATTTATTTAGTTTCAATATAATTAGATTTAATTTATTTAGATTTAATATAATTTAAGACAAATTTAATATATCCGGATTATTAATAAGAACAAATGTATAAAATATAAAAATTAATGCTTTGCTTTAAAGAGTGTAAAAGAAAAAGCATATACTGTATTCGTAGTGTTCCTTACTTTATTTAATATTTCTTGAAGTATTCATACTATTAAAAAAATTGCTCAACATTGAAAATCTAAAAATAATGTAAAAAATCAAGTATATTTTATAATATTTGTTAATGTGAACTATTACTTGGGTCGGTAAGCTCTTTCTTCTACAAAAAACAAATTTTTCAATTGAAAAAACTATACATATTCTTTACGTAAATGAAAATTATTTAAAAGATTAAAAATTTTGACACTTATAAAATAATTAACTTATAAATGCTTTAGCATTAACTCTCTTAATTTCTGTATAATGTCTGTATAATTGCAATAAATATATAAATTAAATGGCACGTATTCTTTCGTTTATTATAATGCTATAGTGTATAATTGCAAAATTAGCTTCAAATACATAAAAAACAATAATAATCATGATAATGATAATAATAATTGTTATTATAGACTTTTTACTCATTTGATCAGTAAATTTCAGTTGTGATATAAGCTTCATATGATCTAACATAAATTAATTACATAGTTATGGTGTATTGTAAATTAGTAATGGTTAAATGAAAATGAGAAAAAAATTATATCCTTATCCTTTTCTTCAAGTATAGATGTTAATAATGGATTTACTATTGAAATGAAGTGGGATGTGGTAATAAGTCAATAAGTTTCATTATTGCGACTAAAATAGTAACGTAATTTCAAGTATTTAAAGCTTTACGGGAATTATGACCCCTTCTTATTTAGAGGTTCTGTAATATGCTATTGTGCACTTTTATGATTTTCCTAGAATTTCTATTTATACATCATCTTCTGTGATCTCAAATGTAAAAATAGAAATTCAGATGGAAATTCATAATTATAGGAATTTTAAATAGAAATATTATAAAACTGTTCTTGTCTATCATTCTACTTATTTGAAATAAATAAATGTTGATAAATATTTTAAAATTTAAGTTATACTGTAATTATGATTCTAAGTGTTTAATTAATTACGTGTGAATTTATTATGTCATTGATTTATAATTATATTAATAAAGCCTCTATGATTATAAATAGTTCAATCGAAAGTAATATTACCCAACGAAATTTATTATTTATTATGTAATTATTATACATATAGCATGTGAAAGAGACAATATAAAATTGTTTAAAATTATGTATATATTTTTAGTATTATATAATTAAATGATTTTTAGATTAATTATCAATTTTTAATGAAGAACCTTTCTAATTGATTTGCTTATAATTCATAAATTTCAAGAGAAACCTACTATTTTTCAAAACATATGAAAATTGATCATATTAGCATATAATTAAGGTTGTTATTAATAATTCATATTTTGCTATTAGATGAATAATAGAATAATTCATTGATATAGGCGATAGGATTTAAGCGAACTCTTTAATAACTTTCATTGCTATTGTGAATAATATTTCAAATAACAAAATGATCATTCGTCATTATAACATTAATGACAAAATAAAAATGCATTATTGTATAAGTGGAAATATATTTGTTTTTGTGTACGTGATAGAATGATATAATATAATATTACGTTGCGTTTTCAATTTAATATAGCTTACGCTATATTATTCAAATATATGCAATACGTAACTATTATCCTAAAGTTAATATTTTTAAATAAGTTATAGATTATATTTCTCATTCGTTAAAGTAATATTTTCAAGTACTATATTAAAACTTTGTCTAAGCATCGAATTCGCAAATATGTTAATTTATTTTATACTAAATAATTTTAATTTTTAAGTTTAGTAGTTTGCATTACAATTTAAAAAAATAATTGGATAATTTAAATTATTGCACTGTTTTTGTTTATAATATGGATTATGAAATAATTATTAAAGAATTAGTGTTAAACCTATTAATCAATCCAGTCAATTGTATGAACCAACAAAAATATTATCCTTTTTATTATGCAACATTGTTTAAGCTATTACGCTTTTTTCCGAATGCAATAACATGATTTCCAGTTAATTACGATTATTTGAGATTTAATTTAGATATAGGGATAAAAACTAATTACATATAGAAATATGTACGAAATAAAATTTTAAATACTATACACACATGTAAAATAACTTTTTAGAAAGAATTTAAATGAAATCAATAACAAGCAAGTATGACTTTTTAAATAATCATTGGGTGACGAATGTTAGCGCATCGTAATAAAAAAGCAAATGACATTAACTTAAATTATTATAATGCTTATCATTTCCTGTGCTAGTTTTAATTTAACATCTTTATCAAAGACCTAGTTTTAATCTAGCGCAAGATTGAAAAATAGAATATAAATTGACATAAAAACAGGAAACTTTGAAGGCGCTGGCGCGTCCAGTTCGAAGTCACCTCCATGTTTGGTCTTTGAAAACTCGGAGGATATTGCATTGTCCGGAAAAAGGAGGCGCAAAAGCAAAGGTGAATGAATTGAGAGCGGAAACTAGCAGCGGATCAATTGGGTGCATTACAGGATTCGACCTCGACTCGCGCGCAAGTGCAAAATCGTGGGCGTCTTCGCTGTCATGCGCGTCTCCGCGTATAATTCCTTTGCAGTTGTGACGAATCATATGCGACTAGAATAGAATAAGTCTTGTTAGTTTTTTCATGGGGCATCTTCTCGTGCAGCAAAACTGATAGAGACATACTAAAGCTCGTCCTACGTGCTCTCAGCTTTTTTCCTTATTTCTGTAGGTTGGGGCGGGGATTTTTTCTTCTCTTTTTCTTTTCGACTTGCACCGAATAAGATTTGTTTTTTACTACTCCTTTTTTATGCCTACGTAGGCTCACTCGCAATCGCACGGTTACATAATGATTGCACATTTCAAGTGCTCGTGCGTACATACGCACAAATTCGCTCTTTTCCCTGCAACGACTCTAAATCACTTTAAAAACACTCGTGTTCATTAACTAATTTCTTTCAAAGTTGTTTTTTTTTCCTCAATGGTTTTTTATACGCTAAAAGTCGATAAAGTTAAAAGTTTCTTTTTTCAGTTTCGTCAAAAGTATATTTGATGTAAATTATAAAGTAATGATAAAGTAATATATAAAGATTGCTGCAATTCAATATTGTTACTGTAATTATTTGTACTATTATGCATTTTTTATTTTCATATTTAAATTTAAAAAACGCGAGTCTTTATTTTGTCAGACATTCCCTTAAACGTATCAACACGTTTAATTTATGCGAAATATCGAAGAGAAAATAAAATGAATATAAGTTAAAAGGCAATTTTTTAAAGATATTAAGCATTTATTTACTTGCACTTGTACATCATCTATGAGATGAAACATTCAGAAAACGGGTTAAGTATTAAAGGAACATTTCTGCCGAGTAACTACCAACCTTAGACGGTACTCACGAATATTTCGTCATTGTTAAAATAACAGCAACAACAACAGCCACAACAACAATAGAAAATCGATACTCTATATTATAAAGTACACTGTATTTTAAATAATTTTATAAGAAAATTTAGAAAATGGGGATAAACACATAGAACGCACAAAACAGTTTACGTTAATCATTACTTGATTTGAAATAATAATTATTAGAATTTAAGAAAATTATGAAGCTTTAATTGAAAAAAATATAAGATTCTTTTTGAAAAATCTTATTTTAATTTATGATAATGTAAATAAAGAGCCATTTGCACCAATTGTTTTTACTATTTTGAAATTGCCTAGCAAAAATAGAAGGCTAGCGATGAATTAACTTGTAATTTATAGTAAAAAAATCGTTAAAAATAAATGTATTTTGAAAGTATATTAAAATTTTGTATTAATTTTTCGTAGTTGTTGTGGTGATTAAGAAAGTGAATATTTTTTCAGAATTAAAAAATCATGCCTAGAATACACTCGACATAAAATTTCCTTGTTGTATATTTTACAAATTGATCCAGTTTTATTAATATTTATTAAATTCGATTTTATAACTTAATTATAATTTTCATAAAAGCTCTAAGGTGGTAAATTTTTTGTTATATGTTTTAAAACCTTGAAAAATCTCTAAAAATCTATCGATGTTGAATTCGCATGCAAGTAATGCGTGATTTGCATAGTTCTATTTTTTCATATAGGTCGCGTGTAATGACCAAGTATTAATTTCAGTTTTTCACTGATGCTCATTTTGAAAAAAGTGGAGCTTTTTGAAAGTAATTATTTATTGTCTTGGGGCGAAAAGAATTATTTATTGTTAACGGATCGGAAGAATCGTTAGTGAAAAGCGACGTCGTGTGTCCATGCTTTGATGTATGATTGCGAGAAATCGGTGTTTCATCGTTTCTCATCCCACGCTTCAACGAAATTACGACGCATATAAGCTGAGCGACAATTTCCTCGCGATATTCTCAAGAAAGTAAGAATAGTGGCCAAAGACCATTAAAGCCCTCTTGGTCCCTTGCGCCTTTCAATTCTAATCGGTCGAGCGCCCGGTGGCACCGTGGAGTCGGATGTCAAGTTGCGCACACGAACGAGACCATACGTTAAAACAAAAGTGTGTTATGTGAGCAGTAGCCATGCGCTATTTTTAGCCATCGCTTATACGTAAGGTGTTTGGAAACGAATAGGAAGTTTGTCTTGTAATCTCCCGATTTATCTGGGAATTAGTTGCAGCTTTGAACTCAATAAGAGTAATAAACTTTTTTACATGCGCACATTTTCGAAATGCAGTTGGACTCTTCGTATAGAGTGTTCCTATATTCCTCCAAAGAACGTCTATATATAATGCCAGTGGATCGCTTAAGTTTTCGATACATTTCTCCCTTCAGGTTTACTTTTCGAATCGGCAAACCCATGGTGCCTGCCCATTTTAAAATAGAATCTTGTACTTTATTCAATTACTATTTATTTAGTCGTAAATACAATTTATTGGATAAAAGATATAAATTTTTAAACCTCATGAGATAATTATCTGTGTGTGATATAATGTGTACCATGTGTAATATATTGTATAATAATATATATATATTTAAGAGGGTTTGCAACATTTAAATTTCAATTGATACAAAGCGATACAAGCTGAAACGATACGATTCAGAAATTTACAAATTACTATTCCGAGAAATAGAAATAAAATAAATTACGCTGAAATATAATATTAAAATATTAAAAAAAGAATAAGTAAATATTTTGTAAGATAATAAAATAAAATATTTATAAATTGAGCTTATACTTTATAAAAAATTTTAAAATATTTATATTGTTTTCTTATAAAAAAGATCATCTAAATTTTTAATTATATTTAAGATATAAGAATCTTTTTTGTTGTTATTAAAAATTAAATTAAAAAAACTTATACTATATTTTTGCAATATTATTAAATACTTTTTATTATAGTATTATATATAAATAAACAAGTGTATTCAATAGTATTTATTAGTTTGGGGCCGAATGAGAATATTCATTTAAATGTAAACGCAAGTATGTAGGTTTTGCTATTTTAGAAAAGAGAGCGATCTAAATATTATTTTAAATGAAAGGGTACCCTCGAAAATTTCTACACAGTAGGTCAAGTCGACATCAATTTTTTGACCTTTAATTTTTATCAATCATAAAATGATTCTTTATTATTGAATTAAAACTCATATAATTTATAAATACTGAACATTTTTTAAAAATAACATAGATTTCATTATAAAATATTAAAATCTTTAAATTATTTTTATGTTATACATAAACTATAGTTGTATATTGTGTAAAGTTAGACGAAAATATTGAAAAAATAAGTGACATCTATTTCTTCTAATAATTATAAACTGATTTTTTATATTATATTGATTATATTAATCATTCAAGCACCAATAATACAATAATCGATTTTAAAAAGTTCATTAAATTATAAATAAAACGTTTATATATATATATATATATATTACTCATGATCTATTATATTTTTCGTATTTTACTAAACTTCTTAGTAATTATTAGTTGAAGAATATAAAAAAATCACATGTGAGCTCTCCATAAAATACATTCGTTAATAAATATATAAAATCAATTTCAAACCTTACCTAAGTTAAATATATCAATATCCAGCAACATCTTAACACGAGAGAAAAATCTTTATGAAAGAAGTTTTTTTAAATGACCCATCTTTTATACATAATTATCGATGGTATTTTTTGTTTTCATTATAGAATATGTATAAAAACTTTGACAGGGTGCGGTTGAACTTTTATGAAATGTCAAGTACCAAAACCGAATAAGACGGAACTGTATCAATAACAGCTGTAAGTTACATCGTCTGCTTTTTAATAGTCAATATCGAGGGTACATAATCAATCAGATTATTTCTTAGAAAGTTTAGGCCGGCAGGCAAATAAATCTAGTTTTTGATTAGCAAAGGGATATATTCTAAGATATAATCATTGTTGATGAATATCTTATGTATATAAGATATATTAAAATTTTATTGAATGCTAAAAATATTTTTTATTTATAGAATTAAAATAACAAGCTATAATAATCGAGTCAATTTTAAGCAACAAATCATGCTTAATTATTTGTCCGTTAAAACTATTGGTTTTAATAAAAATATTGAAGCGATTTTTAATATTTAATACAACATCATATTTTATATGCAGAAAGAATTTGGGAAAGTTAGATGGAAAATATTTGTTAACTAATTAATTAAGGCAATTAACATTTTTAGTAACTTTCACTATCACAGTATCGAATTTCAGTGTGTGTAATAAGAAATCTATTTCTGGTTAATTAAATATTTAACATAAAAATCTATTTTTAATAACAGGTATTTAATAATTGCTAATATAAATATTCAACAACTTAAATATAAGCTAATGATATTTCTTAAACTTAAAAATATTTATTATATTAAGTAAATGATTGTTGTACGTCTGTGCAATAAAATTCTATAAGGTAATAATATTTTTAATTTTTAAAATTGTTATTATTTAAAATTTTAATTTTAATATTTGATTTAAAAGAAAACTAAAAAAACAAAAATAATATTTATGTTTGAAATTTCTATATTGATATCACTTCTTCTTCTATAATCATATTAATTTTATATAAAATAATGTAACAAAATCTATTGGCAGTGTAATGATAGACTGCCTACATTTACTAAAATACGTTAAATATATTTTTCAAATTGATTTATTACAATTAAAATTGTATGATGAAAAAATTGAATACAAGTA
Source organism: Wiebesia pumilae (assembly GCA_018907045.1). Taxonomy (NCBI): domain Eukaryota; kingdom Metazoa; phylum Arthropoda; class Insecta; order Hymenoptera; family Agaonidae; genus Wiebesia; species Wiebesia pumilae. Next base: position 3,105,171 of record JACCHZ010000105.1, on the reverse strand, counting down.
AAATGTGAATGAGTTACATTTATTGATATCAAACAATGTTTATTATTTCGTAACCATATGTGAATATATAAGAATTATATATGCTTAAATATGATATAAAATTTCAAAATTTATATATTTTGTTAATTAAAAGTAATATTAAAAATTTATAATTGTACTAAAAATATTAATTTTTATAACTTTATGAATTTGAATAAACTATGGATGTGTTATCTGCTTGGAATATATTCCGTAATATATAAACATTGTTTTACTAATGATAGCTTCAAATTATTCACTTCAAATAAAGGAAAAAAAATAATCTTTTTTTTAACTGTGTACAAGAATTGCCCCCGATATATTCGGACAACAAAATGGTATTTTTACATATATATTTTACGATGGCGGAATTTTATATATAATGTTGAGTTATTGGTAGAAATAAATCAAGTAGTTTGCTAAATAGAAAATTTTATGTACTGACTCAAAAATGTAATAAATCTAATTATGATGTATGATGTAATTTAAGTTAGAATTTGAAATTTAAATTAAAATCCATAAGAATTGTATTTTTTAAAGATAATAAAATACTTTTTTATATTATATAACATAACAAGATTTCATATTATGTAAATAAATTTCATACTTATTTTATTTTCAAGTATATTCAAATTTTATTTGATTTTAATTTTTTATGATTATTATCTTAATGTTTATGAAATAAATATGAATAATTTTAACCTAGTAAGTTAAAAGTGAATTTTATTTTTAATAAAAATTACGAAATATAAATTTTCATTTATATGTTCATGTTATTGTTTGTTTATTCTACATTGCAAAATGTAATAACACTATTTTACATTTTTTAAAGTTTGTTGAATCTTTCTTTGATGAAATTACCAATGTAACTTTTTTAAAATTATGTGTACACACACACACACACACACACACACACACACACACACACACACACACACACACACTGTATGAATGTGAAAATATAATTAAATAAATGGTAACAGAAAAATCTAATTTACTGTGTATATCAAGTATTCAAAATTCTACAATATATGTTAATATAAGAACATTGAAAATTTTTGTTTCGATTATTCATCGATTATTCAATAATAGCTAAAATTAATATTTATTAATTTTTTGAAGATATGTAACAAATAGTGTAGGTTGATAGTCTTCATTTTCTAAGAAAATACAATCTAGTAGAGAAAAATATGTATGCTTAAAGCGCAAGACATTGCCTTGAAAAGAATACGTTCAAACGTTCCGACATGGAAGTCGCGAATGCCTCGCAAGCTTGCATGTCTTGCATTTAAGCTTTTTCGTTTCTTTTTATGTCGTTTCCACCAATAAATTCTCACTTAAGCTTAACTTTAAAGAAACATAAATATTTATAAAAGAGCGGGAAACAATACTTCAATTGATATGATTGTACTATGAGTGTATCATTTATAAAACATTATTTAAAATCTATCTTAACAGCATTAAAAAAATGAATTTTTATAAATATGCACTGTCAAATTATTAAATATTAACGGAAATTTCTTTAAAATGTGGACTATCTTTGATATCTTTTCTTTGTCAGTAATAAGCTACGAGTTGCAAACAACTAAAAATATCTAAGTAAGTTATTAAACTTTTCTTTTATCAGACAAATTCTTTTTAAACGTAGATAGCTATATTAAAAATAACGTTATTTATTTTTCATTAGAACGAACGAATTATATGCTTATTTAGAGCTATACCCTTTAGATCAGATATATTTTCATATTAAAGAAAAAAAATATGTTAAAAAAAGAAGTTTAATTGTATTTTAACTGTACATAAAAGAATCATAATTCCAAATAATCTGTTTCTCACTCTATAATAAACATTTCACCTTTTTAGATATTTTATCATTAATTTTTATAAATTTTTACAATCTTTTTAGTTATCAATCTTTCAATTTCTTTCATACAAGTTTTTAAAGCAATGTTCTAATTTTCAGAGATTTTTTGAAAAAGTAATGTAAGTATTTAAGTAAGGGTTACTTTTGATAATAGAAACTTATTAGATTTGATAAAAATTGGTAATTTTATTGAAAATTATGATTACGAAAGAGCATATTTTAAAGATTTGATCTTTTGGTTAAATATTTTTAATTTTCGCCATTAATTTAAAAATAAATTTCGTTATTAAACAAGAAAAATAATTGAAGAATTGTAATAATTATTAATCGTTTCTTTATGTAAAAAAATAATTGATTAAGCTAAGTATCTACCTGATTAAACTTAAACACAAGTTTTGAAATTAATTTATACTTTTATATAGGAATTATTTCTAGCTAAAATATTGAATTGTTGTCAACTTGTTAACTTTAGATAGATCAAACTTATAAATAAGAATGTAATCAGATGCAATCAATAAATTTTAACAAATTTATTAAAGAATAACAATAAATAATAATATTAGTTAATATCTGTATGTAGATTTGTTTTTGAAAATCATATTAAAATTTTTTTGTCAATTTAAAGAGTAAATATAATCAATGACATTTTACTTGTTTATAATAAATAATTAACAAATATCATCATTTGTAAAAAGACTGTATTGCAATAAAGATAGAATATTAAATAATTATGAAAAGTAAGTTATTGCAACATCAAAACTGTTGTGTAAAGTTTTTACGTCAAATTGTCACGTTAAACACATTAATCATAGTACTCCAAATTATTTGCTTGTTTAAAAGTATAAGCTTTCATCAATTATATTGATAATTAGTCTATGCATCACCCTCATTATCAAAGTATTTGTACATTATACAAACGCTTCAAATCTTAATCTTAGAAGAGAAGTATAAATATAAGAAGACATATTTTCCAAATGAAATGTTGCATATAAAAAAGTTTCATATCATTTCAGTTATGGTGCAGTACAGCATAAAGCAGAATAATCGTTTTCAAGACACGGCGCACCCTCAAAAATAGTCAGACGATACAGTTGAACTAAGAATAAACGACGACGTGACTTGAGTTCTTGCAACAGCAGTCAAACGCAAAGAAGAAAAGGGGCACGAGAGCGCGGAACTGTTAGCAACGTTTTTGTGCTTCGAACGAGGCCTTCTTCGATATTCTGCCGTTGTGTACATGATGATCTATTAATAGGAGTTAACGTTCAAGAATGAAGAGAGAGCAAGATATTAGAGGAAAAATAAAGATTGATTAAGCTGACAGATTTTCGGAAGAGATTCATCTATACTGAGTTTCTGGGGAAAAGAAATTTATCAGATTTTCATTATGTTATATAAAATTGATCATACTGGTAAAACTTTCGTTAATTTTGAGACGAAAGTTTTAAAAATAACTAGAATTTACGTAAATTCGGAGATTAAGTATCTCATATGACAATCAAGCAAAGTAAATAAGAAATATACATATATATTTTGTAAAAATCCTTCTATTATTATTGTATTGAATTCGTTTGAGTATTAAAAAATATTCAATTAATTAATTATGACAAGAATAATTCATTCCAATACTTAACATAGGTTCATATAATGTAGGGAGTTCTTAGATTGATTATGAAATCTTAAAAAGAATTACAATAAGTACTTTCAAATTATTTTGATCGATACGAGTATAAATTAATTCAATGAGCTATTAATTTGAAAATTAAAAATTTTACCAAATTAGCTTCTTCTAACTTTTAATTACTATTAAATTAATTAAAAACGAGTATAATTTTATTACATGATTATAAAATTGAGCCAAAGAAGCTAAAATATCTATATTTTATATAGGCGGAAGTTTCTATGTAATCATTAGGCTTTATTAGAAAGAAAGGCGATAACTATAATACTTAAGAATAAGACTAGCTTCTTTTCCAACTAATGATTAGTTTAAAGTATCATAATGAGTAACTATTCATATCGTTTTCTAACTGAATTTACGCCAAAATTATTGGCATAATAAAACATGTGCTCGTAATAAATAAAATAAGTATAAAAGCACAATTTGAAGAAAATCTAACAGAAATTTTATATGAACTTATTGAATAGTCTTCATATTATTACAATAAGTATGAGAAGGTTTTATGAAAATGAAAATTATATATGAAGTATTTTATATAAGAATTTCACTGCACAACATTAATATTCAAATTACTGTAAATTTTAAATTTACTAATTAAAATTTAGTAACTTAATGATTTTAAATTTTGTAGAAATCAAGCCTGATTTATCTAATATAAATTATTTTATATATTAGAAGATCAAATGAGTTAGATTGATAAGTATATCGGATCAGTTTTCTACTTTATGATTTCCTCATCAAAAAAATTTCTTATGAATTTCTAGCGATGAATCTGAAGTACGAATATAAAGTAAAGAGTATTTATGTTGCGCATATATATGCTCATTCGGCATCAGTAGTAAGAAATATCCATAAAACGAGGCAACAATGTCTTCTGCGAAAAGGCGTGTACTCAATCATCTAACCCCTTATCTCTGCCGAACGAGGGCGATAAACTCTTGCGCAGTGGTTCATTTGATTTCGGAGTTTTTTGTGTCCCGGATATATACGTCTATATACATATAACTGTAAAACATTAGAAATATTTCACTTATCGCTTTCAATACAAGCACAATAGTTTGGGCTTATACATAGCGTTATTTTGGAATTGTGAGCCGAGAATTTTATTCCCCATAAGTTGGAAGGGTTTACTTCTTATCGCCTTCTAATTGCTTTACATTTTACCCAAGATACATACTATATTGCTTTAGTATTTTTGCTTATATATCTCTTATACTTGAACTCACTCTTACTATCAGATGTTCTTGGCCATCGCGTAGAAATTCTTAAGATTTTTAGAATGTGAATCTGAACGCTACTCTTTGTAATGTATGGAGATACGCCATAATTTAGCAAAAAAGATTTTAATTGGTGTGCAGAGTCGGAGTTAATAAGATGAGCGTTGTGTATATGGAACTTATCGGCATTCACATTGCCTTTTACGATTTGATAGCTATTCTGAATGAAGATTGTGCGCTTTGCATTTGCCATATTTAATGTAGACAGAGCCAAAAAAGAAGCTGAACTGTTGATAAGTCTACTTTGAGCTATGTGCTGTATGACTTATGAAGCGGTACGATACTTTATGAAGTTCCTTTAAGATTATAAGATAATGAAATAATATTGATTATAATAATTATGATTATGATTATAAGACAAATATATAAGAAGACATTTTTTAAATTGGCATTGAAAGAGAAATGTAACAATTGTACCAGAGCTGATGCTATAAATTAAGGTTTTTTCAGTTTAAAAATAGGTTCATGAATTTAATAATACACTCAAGGTAGATACGCATTTGAACGATAAAAACGGATAATTAATTAAATTAAAAAATGATTCAGTATAAAATTAAAGATAAATAAGGAGATAACACATGTAAATTCCTTGTAATTAAAAGTTGTGTAATATTATTAAAAATCTAATTTTAAATAACTCTTTTTATTAGAAAAGATTCCTTTTTGTTAAATAAGTTATTCTTTCATTTTAAAGTAGTAAACTTTCTTTAGAAATTATAAAATATTAAATTAGTAACACCCATTAGATGATTGTAATTATTTAGAAATGAGTATATTTAAAATTGATAAATCATTTTATGTAAAATTATAAATTTAAGCAATACAATTTGTCTTTATAAAAATCAATTGCATATAATTAATATATTTTTGTAAAACTTAAATTAAATTGAGAATACTAAACAGTTACTAAATGATATTTATGTTTTAGAAATAGCTATGATAACAGAATTTTTGATAACAGTAATGTACACTGAATTTTCGTTATTTGTTAAATTTAAATCAAACAAATTTTTTTTTAATCATTTTAAGTCAAGGGAATGGTTTCTAGAATAAAATTTTACTTATCTTAATTATAGGAACGGCGTGAGTTTGACGAATAAAAAAACATTATTTTCAGATTCGTCGCTTGCTTTATAATCTCGCATTATGAAAGCTAAACGTAATAATGGAGATAACGCGATTCATAAATCAGAAATGCGCATATGATTAAATAATTGTGTGTATTCGAAAAAAGTAAGCCCATTACAAAAGTTACCTTACAATATATGTTTTTACGAAAACAGAGACAGAAATAAAAGAGAAACCGAAAGACCGTGTAAAGTATGCTCTTTATAAAGTGATTATGATCGATTTTGGTTACACCTCTGCCTCTCATCTTTCGATAATCGGCTGGATTTAGTGCAATAAGAGTCAAGTTTGTGAAAAGGGTCCCTAATGAGATCCAAGTTTTTCGACTCGGTTGATAGACTCACGGTGACCGGAGCGCAAGAGTTGTACAACCGTACGGCCGGGATAAGCGTATGACAGCCGGTCAGTCGTTGTAACTGGGCATCGAAGTCGCCCAGTCGCGCAGTCACTAGGTGACTTCAACATATTCGACGTAGCAAACAGTTGGTAAAACGCGGAAGTATCAAGGATATCGGGGGCGTAACGTGGCAGGTGAAGTTGCTAAAGCGCGTGATTCTTACTTGGATTCTTATAGACGTCTTGAATTTGATAAAAACAATACTGATGATTGAAAACGCCATCGATGGACGCTAGGCTTTCTAACACTGTATTATCAATCGAGTTCCATACGATGTTTCTGAGAATATACAATATTTACAGTAATCATTTATATTTACATACGTCATTAACTTTTATTCTGCAGTGCATTATTTTGTGTTTAATAAATGACGAGAAATTAACGTTTTTTCTCGAATCGTTGCATACATCGTCTTAACATATTTCCATTTATATATGAAATGTAACTTCAAAATCAGTTCAATGGCTATAAAATAATAAAGTTCAATTCATGATTATAATATGATCCTTAAGTGTCAGTCAATAATACGTTACTATTTTTACTTTAATAAAGTATTTAAATGTACTATTCGCCATAATTAGTTAATTATTTGCCTCACAACTACAGTATTCGATTTAAACTTTACAGAAAACTGATGTAAAGTATTCTATTACATATGAATAAATTATTATAGATAAAAGAATAGATAATGAATTATACGATAAAAGAAAATTATTAAAGTACATATACGGTTCGATGCATGCTTTATTGAATTAATAAAGCTTAGGAATGTAATAAGAATTAAAACTTTTTACAAACATTTCAAACTAATAATATTATTTGTTTTAATATAAAATATGATAAATATAGTCTAGTAAGGTAAGTATAGTCTGCATTTAGTAAATGTTACTATTTAATGAAATATTGATTTGCAATTCATACTAAAAATATGTTTTTATATATGTAATAAATGTGATAGGTATATATGATTTTCTAGGAAGTATTCTAGGCTGAAATCCAAATATGACAACTCTGTTCATACTAACGCTAACTAATCAATTTTTCTCAGTCTGATGCCTGTTGCGTTGCTGACAGCTGTAGCACTAGCAATTTGTTTTTCGCTTTATGTCGCATGAACTTATCTACTCTGGGCGGAAGTTCTGCTGCGTGTTACATTGCGAGATTTGGTTCATTTTTCTTCTTTTTTTGATTTAAGAATTAACATACATGAGTACACTCGAGTATTATAATTCACATTATTAGATTGATTGTTAATTTTATAATAAACAACAAATAATTTAAATAGTTTTTAATGCCAATTTCGTATTTTATTCTGCATTTATTACATTAGAGAATTTTTGGTTTTGATTAATATTAAAAAATTAAAATATAATAAAAAATTTTATTAAAATTTGATCAAAATTTAATGCATAATAAAAAAATATTAATAAATATATTTTCTATATATAAATTTTTTTAGTTTTGACGCTATAAAAAATTTGCTAATTTTTCATTCATGCATAATAAGAAGTTTAATGTGCTAAAAATAAAAGATATGCGTCGTCTTTTCATTTTAAAATATGTATTAGAATTAATTTAATTATCATCTAATTTCATTTAATGTAAATATTTTTAAAAATAAATTTTTCATTATAAAAAATAAAAATATACCTTTGTTAAAATTTTTTAATTATTAAGAACTTCCATTATTCTCTGTTTTACTAATACATTTGTTGGATTTTTTTCCCATAAAGTCGTAACGATTTGAATATTAACATATTGATGAATAAGCTATAATGTGTAAATATTATATTTAATATTAAACTTTAAGCTTAAAACAAATTAATTTTTTAATTAAAACAATTTTACATTAAAAATATTATTAATTGTTGAAACTTTTATGCTATACTTTTCCATTCATGTTATATCTTTGTGATTATAATACTTTAGAGTAATTTACGTCGTAAGGTAAGTTATAAAACTGTGGTAAGGTGATTTTGTGATAAAGTACGTGAGAGTATTGTTCTTGCTTACAGGTGTCCACATTATACAACAATAGAATACATTTCTTTGCCAATTCGGAATTGATTGTATTACGTTATTCCAACTTATATAGGGCATTACATAATACCATTTAGTTTTCGCTTATAATTTCAAATTTTTGTCGAATTTATATCATTGGAAGAATATTTATACTTGAAAATAGTAGTCGGATGACAAAATTTTTGGATAAACTTTGTTTGCTCAAATTAGTGTTTTCTCATATGCTAGAAAAAAAATCTATGATAATACGTGTTAGTTTTTGATAAATATTATTTTTTATACTAAAGTAAGTCCTTCGAAAAAGCGGATGAAACTTTTACTTAATTTCTTCTTGAATGCAAATTGAAACTCAAAAATTAATAAAATCATGTTATAGATAAATATTTAAATATATTTCTGATCATACAAAATATTAAAGTCGATATTTATGATTAGATAATAGTATAATAATATAATGGTGATCTATATTATACCTCCCTTCCTCCACACCCACTCAAATGAATCAAAGATTTCAAAAATAAATTTTTTTAAGCTGACAAGATAATATAATTATTTTTAATCAGAATAATTGTTTTTAGGTGAAATTTTGTAAAAAAATATTTTCAAATTTCTTGTATCTCTCAAATCTATCTTATAAGAAATATTCTATTCAAATTCTGTTTTAAATTTTAACATATTTTAAACACATTTTAAATTATTCATTTAAAAATAAAAATTATATTGTTTGAGACATTCGCTTTTGTAAATAATGTTGCTAATGAAAAATTGATTGCTTTCTTGTAGTTGAACTAAGTATGATAAAAAAATTGAAATTATAAAAAAAATTTTTTAATTAAATTGTTTATTTTTAATATACATATGGAATATAAGAAATTCATTTCAAATTTTCTTTTGAATTATTAGTATATATGTATAATTAAATATTCTTCAAGGGTATTAAGAAATTCAACTTATGAGTTATTCATTAAACACAATCAATCATCGTATAAATTGAAATGGTCTTCCTTTTTTATATAATCAATTTGATTCCGTGTAATGTAAAAGCTATCACATATGATGTATCGTTCAAGTTACATTATAAGAACATTTAGTTGCTAATTCTCAAAAGAAGATAAGTGTATACAAGAGTGAGAAAGTGTCGAAGAGAGGGAAAGTGAATTGGTGCTCGATTGATTTACACTCTGAATCAATTGTTTTCAATGAGAATTAATATCACAATGCTAGAAACTAATTGAAGATTTTAAACTTTGATAATGCCTTGACATTCTCTCACCTTCAGTATGTAATTCGATGAATTTGTACGATTTACATCGTCTTGTCATTTTTCATTATTTTTTCTTTTTTTACAACTCATCCACCAATGGTGACACAATTTACTCTATTGTCTAGAATAAACATGTTTTCATGAAATCTGATCAAAATTTCATTATATTATTTACTTTTGGCAATATTTTGGACTAATATAATAATGATTATCCATGAGAATGATAAAGATTATTTTTCATATAATGTATTTATTAAAATCTATAAATTGATACTTTATTGATGAAAATATTATTTTCATTGAATCTTCATAGAAAATACATATATACGAGCTCCATTATCACGTTTTTGTATCTTTAACTTTAAATATTTGTAGAAAAAATTATAGGTACACATATCGTAATATGAATTTATAATATATAATGATTTTTTTATTGAGGCTCTACAGTTAATAACGAATAAATTCTTAGTATAATTTGAGAATTTTTGCATTTTTAATAGAAAAAAGATACAGTAAAATTCAGCTAAAATCCAATGCCAATGAATGCAATTAAAAGAACATTTTAAATTAATTGTTGAAATTTAATGAATTTATATTTATGAATTTATATTAATGAATATGATAATATATTCAGGAAAATAAGTATGATGTTATTAATATTTAATAAATTTACTTTTAATGAATTTACTAGTCATATAGAATAAAAAAGTAATATAATAATAAACTTTTTGAAAAGTTTGCAGTAAGTTTAAATTTGATGAATCTTCTTTTTTTTAAAGGTTAAAATTTTTAAATCTATTAGATTTGTAATAATTTCACTTTAGTTGTATGATTTAATTAAAATATGTAGCTTTCTAAGATGAATTATATTATATTTATCACTAATTAATTAATTTTTAATAGAACGATTTTGTTTTAATGTGTTAAAAAAGTTTATAATTAGATATATAAGATCTATTCTAATTAAAATTAGAACAATTAAGTCGGAAATTTCTATTTTGAAAATATATTATAGAAATATATAAATATACATAATGTAAGATTATAGTTATAAAATTTGTAATGTATAATAGAGAAATTAATATAATAAATTTAATTTTATAGTTGCTAATAATTGTTATAAGATTAAATTATTCATTTTGCATCTATTTTTATGAAAATTTAATAGTTCATCACTAATTTATAATTTAATTATAGATAAAATCTAATATATAAATTTATAATATCATTAATTATCTTAACTAATAATTACGTAATAAGTAATTAAATAATTTAAACTTCATTTATTACTTGTTTGGAGTTTTGGATTTTTAAAGGAGATATTTTGATAATCTATTTGTTTCATATAATTCTAATAATTAGCATAATATAAGTCTTGAAGAATTCCGCGCTTTTCTTATAAAGATCTGTTTTGAAAAATGTAGACGAAAACAAAACCTAATTGAAATTATAACATTCTGCGAAATAAGCCCTACTAATTAATAAAAAAATTTGTTAATGTTTTCTTAGATACAGAGGTTTAAGAATTTTACTTTATATCAGTACAAAAATATCTGTAAGAATTTTATGTTTTTTGTTTATTAAATCTAAATAATTAGTTCTTGGATTTAATATTCATTAAAATTTACGTACCCATCATGTAAAAAATTTATATTATCAGAATTATATTATAATTTATTATATTGAAACCTAATATAATAAAATGAAGAAATTATTATACCAAATGATTTAAGAATTTATTTATAAAAAGTTTCTAATTTTTTAATATAATATTGTAGTGAGTATGTATGTATATATGTAATATTCTATATAGTTTCAAATAGGTTAACTTTTTATTAAAAATTGAACAATTCAGTCAGGAAGTAACTTATTAAAATTGAGAAAGATTACTTATAGTTCATCATGCTTTAATCACTATTGATGTATTCATGGAAAATATTAATATTCGCTTTTTTTGACACTTTTGAAACAATTGAAAAATATTATTAATTATAAAAATATTACATATAATTTTTAAAAATTTGTTTTTAAAAACGTGAATACTGGAACAAAGCTTTTTTTCAGTTACTCGACAACATATGATATTATTTTATTGACGAAATATGTAATATTTAATTCAAGAATAATCTGTTGTAGCAATCGTCATATTCTACATAATGTTTTTTTAATGCCTTTATAGCTACTATATGTAATTACTTAATGCTACATAATAAGTATATATTAATGAATGAGTTGATATAACTATTTATATTTTGTATAATAGAATAGTAGCATATAGAATTAATGTATACACAGTACATAAATTAAATATTTTTTAAATTCAAATTTTACGGTAGAACATCTTATATGTTAAAGTTAAATATTGAACAGTATTTTACAATACATATGTTTCAACTGTGCGAACAATGAAATAATGATAGAGTATTTTCAATTAATATAATTTAATAAGAATTGATTATATTATTTAAAAATGCCTAGTTGTTTTATATGTTACAAGTCGAAAGAATATTTTGTATTATTTATTGAGAATTATAATGTGAAAAGCAGTTTGAGTTGATGAAGTATTTCCACTTAATATTATTAATTAAAAAATGTTTTAAATTAAGAAAATTATAATTAAAACAATTTAACCAAATGCAAGTTAACTTCATATAATAAGCAAAAACATTCAATACGATTAAAAAGTTAATATTGATTAAATACATCATTTTATATTTATATTTTTCCCTTTGATAAAAAAATAATATTATTTATAATAATTATTTGTTTGTATTATAATATTATTTATTTGACTGTAAAGATATAAATTACCTATTTTTAAAAATAAATTAGATGAATTAATTTAAAATTATAAATTTGAAAAGTAAAATTTTAAGTCTTTTATTGAAACAAACTTATATTTTTAAGCTGTTTATATAAAAATGTACATATATAATAATATTTACTTATTTTTGTGTAAATAAATTGAAAATTAAAAAATATGCTTCATCATAATTATCCTAAGTATATAATAATAATAATCATTGGTATAGTTTAGTTTTTTGGATTCCTGTAATGCTTCTTTTACCCCTTACGTTCAATCTTCTCCCTCCCTCATCTCATCCCTCTCTTTTTCTCTTATCCTCCTGTCTTTCCACTCATTTACTAGAGAGAAGACGAGTGAGCATGCGTTGCGAGCCGTCTTTGAATGCAGGAGCTGCTGGTTTATGTCGTTTACATAGGTGAAGATATATGAATATACACTAAGCTGAGGGTACGAAAGCGCTATCCCGAACATATGTATCCTAGTAGAGATGCGGTTCAGGATTCGAGCTCGATTTTTCCATTAATCAGTACTTTCGTTCTCTCTTACTGCCCTCAACAAAGCGTGCGAAACGCGATAAAGTAAAAGCGCTTTGATAAAAAACCGTCGCTTTTTACGAGAAGCTAAAAAAGAAAAGAAAAAACCGGACTACTCACGCGTATTATACAGCGTTTTATTTGTATTATGAAAACGAAAAAATAAAACAAATAAGAAGGCTTTGGGCAATTTCAGTGCACACGACTAGTAGATTGAGAAAATAGCAGTGCAGAGTTTCTTGAAGCTGAACTTGTCGGTCAAAGAGGCAAAAGGATGGTACTTACCACGGCGTGAGTTAGCGGCAGATAGTTGGTAAAGCCGACGAGGAGAACGTAGAGGCAGGTAAGGATCGGCAGGGGCTGAAAGAACCTGCTACCGGCGTCCTTCCCGCGCTTCTTTGCTCGCATGCTGCGAGCGCGCTGTTGTCCTTGGTATGACAACTTCGTTCTTCCTTAAGGTTTCTGTCTCGCAATCCTTTAACCCAAAGGAATGCGCGAGGAACGTCGATGAGCTGGACACCGACAGTCGTAGCTTGTTGTGCGCTTCCTCTAACTACGGCGAGGTGGCAGACGCGGGCCTGGACAGCAGTAGCAATCGCGTGGTGTCGAGCCGATGAGCGTGCGGAAGAGCTTTCACGATATATGGCGCGCGTAAGAGCGAGTCACAGAAGTGCGCGCGCGCGTACTCTCTACCGGCCAGCGACACCGTCTGTCTTTCTCTCTCTCTCTGTTTCTTGCCGCTTATCCCTGCTCGACCGGGCGTTCTCCAGGCAGGCCGGGTCTGGCCTCCTATTCGACATTCATCACCTTCCGTTTCTCTGCTCCTCCTCCGCCAACCGCTTCCTCACCTCCTTCTCTTCACCGTGCACTTTCCGCCGGTCTTATCTGCGGATCGGCTCGCACTACTAGCCGCACGCCGCCGACCGAGTATATCCCTGCGTTCCGCGCTCCTTCCTCCACCCTTTCTCTCACCAACCAGATGTACGACTCGTCGAGAAGAGGAAGAAGAAACGGAGGAAGAAGAAGAAGACGACAGCGAAGTCGAGAGCAGTGGCTGTAGGAGCCGCGAGCGTGCGCGCGGTCGCGCAACAGTCGAGAGGAGATGCGCGCTCGGACTGTGTTCCCTTATACCGGCGCAGGGAGGTTTGTGACTCCTCTTCCCCTCTCGTGGCAGCAATCCTTGGAGTCGCGTCTGAGATGGGGAGAGGCGCGCCGCTGAGGAGAGGTAGACTCCTCCGCGGAGGAATTTTAGCGGGCGCGTCCCATACCACCATCGCCGCCGCCGCTGCCACCGTCATCGCCGCCTCCACCTTCCCTCAGTTTTCATTGAGAGAGCTCCCCGGACGGGACGCGACGACTGCTGCCGCTGTTGCTGCTGGCTCTGCGCCGGCTGCGAGAGAGCGTGATACTCTCGGCGGGAGCACACGGCGGTGTGCCCGTTCTCTCTCACTTTCTCCCTTCCTCTCTTTCACTACCACACTCTTTCTCTCTCTGTTTTTCCTTTTTCTTTCTCCCTCTCTCACTATCAGTCTCTCTCTCTCTCTCTCTCTCTCTCTCTCTCTCTTGGAGGCGGACGACAGGAGCGAGAGAAAGCTTTATTCGTGCACGGGAAAGCGAGCGCAAAGGAGGATACCTGATCGTGCGACGAAGAAAAGCCGGAAGGATAAGAACTCGGGCCTGGTGTGGTCTCAAGTGATTGACGAAGATCGGAGTCCAAGGAGCGCTCGCGCATAAGCGCGAAGATACTACTAGTCGATCGACATGACCCGGTTGGGACTGCGGTGAGTTTCGACGATACTTTCTTTATTTCGATCCACTTCTCTCTTTCTTACTTCTTACGTTTTGCCCGGAATGACGAGACATGGCGAGCTTTTCATCCCCTTTGGTCTCGCGTCGATACCGACTGTCCAGTCCCATGAGCATACGCGACCTTTTCCAGGAGAACTCGAGCTTGTTGTGAGTTAACAACAAAAAAATATGCTGGCTGGAACTGGAGCGTCTTTCTATCGCATATTTTACGGCAGAATAAAAGCGTTCGAGGCGCGAAACAACGTTGTACGTTTGATCGATGCGCGTGACTTAACGGTCTCCGTGCGCGCAGCCTATCAAACAGGGTGTCGGTTGAAGGAGAACGCGGGCTGTACGCTCGGAAGAAAGAAAGAGAAAAGAAGAAGTGATAGTGAGCGACTGTTTACAAAATAACGAGCCATATATCTTCTTCACAGATTCGCCGCATGCTTGGTGTGGTTGGTCATCATGGCCGAAGGGGTAAGTTGATACTATGCGCTTGACATTTGCTAGGCTCGCGAGGCCATCGGTGCGGGCTGCCGTTCGCGTATTGAATGACGATCGGCGCTCACCGGTGGTCCTCTGGACGTTTGATTGCAACCGCGAACGGGGGAGACGTAACTGATTTCGAGGCTGGTCGCAGCGCCCTACATATCGCGCTTGCGATGCCGGGGCCAACCTGGCTAGCGGTGCCGTCGGTTGTGGACTCGCAGGCGCAGGGAATTGCTGCGCGGCGAGGTCACGGCTGCTGTGGCTGGCACCACTCGATTGGATCACGACAAGCGTATGCCTATCTTTTTTCTTGTGCAGCTCTTGGGGTGCTTTTAAATATTTGACATTGTCTTCAAAGCTGTGGAGTGAAGGACTTTGCATTCGTTTTATTTAAGTGCGACTAATTTTGCTGTCGCTTATCTAAATAGTGTTATGATGTAATTACTATCATTTTTACCACTTATTTTTTGTAGTTTCAATTTAAATGGTGCAATTAAGTTTTAATTTTATACATTTAACTATTTTATTTATTATTTATCTATTTAGGTTTTCAAACTGAAGGCATGTTTGACAAAATTGACTGAATATATTAATTGAAAACGTTCTATCATATTGATACAACACTACGATTACAAAATTTGTTTAAATACAGAATTATTTGCTATGACAAATTGCACTTGCAAGAACTTTGAAAAATGGAAATTATCGGTATAAAATACCGGCTTATAAACTGTAATTAATTATTTTGACATAAGATGAAAATATTAAAATTGACAGTTTTGTATAAAATGACAATATAAAAAGCTCATGTGAAGAAAACTTTATAATCTTCTAAAATATTGAAAAGATCTAACCACATCTTTTAAATATTTTATTCTTTGCAAATTACATTACATGCTTTCTATAGTGCTGCGATAATACGGACAATTATCAATACCGTGCAAACGGTTTTGTACAACTTTTAATAGAAGAGAAAATAAAGCATCATATATGCCTATATAAGTCTATAATAAAATTTTATTCACTCAAAATTTTCAATATAAATTACTGATGAGTTTTCTGTGTATTGAAATAAACATATTTTTATTTTATTTACAATGAATGGGTTATTTAACATACATGATGTTACGTGTATGTTATTTAATAACCCGATCATTTTTGTCTTCTATATAAATTTACGTGATATAGCCACCAATAATATAAATAATTAACTTAATCATTATTTTATTTAAGAAAGTGAAACAAAAATTATTCCTTTTTATCAACTACTATTAATAAAATTTTTTTATAATCGAAGAACAATCTATTCATTAAAAAGTAAAATATTTTCGAAATTCGAATGTTGAAAATGTTCATTCAAGTAATAGAAAAGAACTATTCTTATAAACTTTACTTTTTCGAGCTCTCTTATACTTGTAGTAATATATGATAGACTATAAATTTTTTTATTGTTAATATATATTAACATTTATAAGTTAGTAGTCAGCTATAATAATAGTTTCATTTAATTATAAATTTTCTTGCATCTCACTAGTTTTTCTTTAATATGAAATTTAAGTAAAATATTTTCACATTACATATCAAAAATATCAAATATAAGTATCAAATACATCAAGTATGATACAAATGATTAAGTGTATACTTAGAATAAAAATAGAATCAAATTAGTTTCTTTCCGAATTAAAAGCTACACGTTTATCTGCATATTTTAAAAATTATTTGAAAAATTTAATTAAAAATGTAATTTAATAAGTAAGTTAGTTTATTTGAAGCTAATTTAATAATGTTGTTGTATCATTTAAAAATAAGTCTACTAGTTATAACAGAAAAATGTATAATTACCACTAGAATAAATTAAGAGTTTATTTGAACAATTTGAACTTTTGATTATTTTCAAAGATTTTTAAAGAGTATAAGATTCTGAGAAGTTTAAATCAAGTGAAATCATTGGTTTGTTTCTACATGTCTGCATCTTTTTTTGGAAAATTGATGAGCCGACATATGCATATTTATAAACGTGAAAAAATTGACTCAGACACCCATTAGATAGAAAGAGTAATAGAATGTTATAGAAAGTTATAGAAAGAGTAATCTAACAATAAAATTTATGTTGTTTCACATATTTGATTCATTCTCTCAATAACCAATACTCTGACTTGAAAAAAGTTATTAATATTACATGTAGATGGAACATTTTTATCGCTTCGACAAAAAGTGGACAGGATATTACAAGTACATTATAAGTATACTACAAACTATTTCGGCAAAATCACAGATTTGTCTTTAATTCCTTTATATCATTTGCACCTCGCATATACAAGTTTTTGATTATGTCGCAATGTGTTTCCGATATTGCTTTGCGATGAATAGGTACAGAAGTTTTGTACTGAAACAAGCTTTTTTCTTTATATGTGCGATCTGATCGATTTAATCGATGTAATCTGATCGGCATAAGATTAACTAAGATGTTTTTTCATTTATTGTTATTGTTAAATATCAATAATTTAAAAAATATGTATCTGTTTAGCGATAGTATTAATTTAATTAGCTATATTTGAAATTAGCTTATATATAAAAACAAATATTTTTTTCTAATTATACTAAAAACTTTACGTTTTAATAAACCTTGATTGATATATATTAATAACAAATTATGGCTATTTTTTCATACAATCAATGTTCTAGCATATAAAACAGCACAAAAATTCATACTATTGGAAAATGAACATTATATCAGTAAACAACGGCGAAAATTGACAAAATACAATAATCAAAGTTTTTATCACTACAAGAAATACTAATTGGATAAATAATATAAAACGCTAATGATTTGACCTAATATTTCAGAGTCTTCGTTATTCATAATAATAAGCATCTCCCATATTTATCCCAAATAAGAAGTTTAAAAGTGTTGCCCAAATCTCTCTCTCTCCCTCTGTTCCGAATTATAGAATGGCTTGATCACAAAGAAGGATAATGAACGAATATGTGGAGAAAGATGATAAAATCATACTTAAAATGAATATGACAGAGAATGACAAAAATTAATATATGTGTTATGGAAGATGGAATAAAAAAGAGAGGAGGAGAGAGTTTCAAAGATAAAATAAAAATTACTAAATTCAAATTGAAAATTTAGTAGAAATTTGTAAAAAATGTAAGAAATTGAATATGATTAATCTGCAATTATAATTGAGGCATACTTTATTTAGTTCAACAAATGATAGACAATTTTGTTTATCAATATTTTTAGCTGTTTTTGTGTACAGAATTTGTTGTATACAAAAACTTAGTGTCAAAAATTCAGTAAATAAAAAATACTTAATTTAATTTACTCCTATTTATTATAGTATAATTATAATTTTATAATTATATTATAAAATAAACGACATAAATTATAATTTTTGGTATAGTTCTAAAGTATATATATATGTATTATAAAATTCATAATGAAATTTTTTATAAATTCTATGTTTACTATTTTGCTACTTTACTACTTTACTATTAATAGTATGGAAATATATTTCGACAAAAAATTATTTACCATCTTCATTTGTATGCTTAGAAATTTTCTAATAATATAAGAAATTAATATTTAAATGAATATAAGAAAATAATTGAAAAAATTATTTAATAAAACATAATTAAAAAAATTTTTTATAATACCGCTTTTAAAATTTTTATATATTTTGTATATTACAAAATGTGATATTTAAGGTAGCAGTTAGACATCAAACTACTATTTTTCTCAAATTTTATCACGTAACAAATTTATTCCTATTCATAATAAAGAATTAGTTTTAAAATAAGTTCTTATAAATGTTTGTGATAATCAAAGATATAAATATAAAAATATTTCTTGCTTTTATTAAATAAATGTCATTTATATATATAAATTATGAAAATATGAATATATAATTAATGAATATATGTATAAAAAATATAATTTTAATCACAATGTTTATTAGCTTTCTTTTAATTCAGAAAATTGTTTTAAACATTTATTTTATTTTGAATAATCAAGTTGTGAATAAAACATTTGAGTTTTCAGATTTTTATAAACCAAAATATCAATAAATATTTAATAAATATCAAAAATATAAATATAAATACAAAAATATAAATAAATAAAAGTTCTTTAAGCCAATGGATTTAATAAAAGAAGAATTATAAATAAAGATTATTAAATTATCATCGTCGTGAATAAGAGTTTTAATTAAAATTTGGAATCGATTTATGTTCATATTTATGTTCAAATTGTATTTTAAAATTTTAACTTTAATACATGAAAATATGAAGTTATCAAACATTTAAAAATATAATTTAAATAATTTATCGATTTTTATAGCTAAATTTTTATTATTTATATTTAAAATTAAATAACGATATTAAATTTTTTTTACTTTAAACATAAATAAAAATTCAATAATCATAATATAAAATTTCCTCATAATATGTGGAGTCGTTTTCTTTATAATTTTATGTGGTGAGTTTAAATGTGAATACTGAATTTAGCAATTATTCTGGAATTATTCGAATTTTACAAAAAATGTTCAAAAAAAATATTTTAATATTAAAGGAGATATTGAATTATTCGGTTGTATTTTTAATTTAATAATGGTTGTATGTCTAGTAAAGTTAAAATCATTTATTTCCAAAGAAAATTTCTTATTTCTATTATTTTATTGACACTTAGTACATATTTTTATATTTATCAGAGCTGGTTTGAAAATATTCTACAAGAAATGAAAGGTTAGATTGAAAGACTTGTTAAATTAATGCAATTTTTTAATTTTACGTCTATTATTTTATGCATTCTTGTAAATAAATTATAATTTTATCATTTCAGTTGAGTAACTAAACTAATATCAACAGTAAATATTTTTGAAAATTGATAAAGCTGGTAAATATTAAATATCAAACTGAAAAAACTTAGAATTTTTACCTTATAATCATAAAGTTTTTGTTATATAAAAACATGTAAAAATTTTATTATGTTATAAGCATATATTTCGTAAATATATATACAATGGTAGAAATTTTATTTTCCTGTGATTTTTTTCTAAAAAGTTGCTTTTTCTATTTAGTGTCAAACTGCAAGAATTAGTTTTATTAAAAACAAGCAAAGTTAATTATTTTATTATTGGATTGTTTTAAAACTAACCAGATAAAGTCATTTGACAAATATTTATAATTTCGATTTATAATACATCTTTGAATTCAATCGATCGTGTAATTTAGTTCAACAGAGAGGTATGATATTAAGATACAATGTAAAATGTACAAGATATGCCTTTTATAGAAAACTATAGTTTTTTTAATATTTTTTGAACAATTGTAAGAAGCTGAATCTATAAAGTAATATAAATGATTATAAATAATTTGAAAAAATATTTTGGATAATGTTTAAGATTGTATTAATTATATTATGCCTGAAACTATATTACTATACAATATATGCATTATATTATACTTTAAATAGATTCTGATATTTACAAGGACAAATTTAACAAATTTAAGATTGTTAGCATTTGAAACAGAAAATTCTATTTTATATTTATTTTTTATATTTATCTTATATTTATTACATTCTAGTTTAAAAAAGAAATGTAAATCTTTTATTTAAGTTTTAAGTATAGCTAGTCTAAAATTTAATTACCTTTAATTACCAAACGAAAAATCTTGTGATTTCGAAAATAGTGGCATTAATGTTTTATGTAAAGAGAATTGTTTTTATTTTTTTTGTACTTAACAATCTGTATTCATTAAAAAGCTATCTTCAAATATTTTTTAAATAAGATTTTACTTTTATAATTCTTGCTTATTTGGTGCCCTCGAGAGATATACGTTCTTGTAATTTTTTAAGCATCTCGTTGTGATTATGTCAAAACACCTACTTTCCTAACCTATTTCAATTCCTGATCTTTTCATTGTTTCACCATTAAGATACTTTTAATTTAAAAGATCTGTAACAATATAGACTGACATCTCAATAATTTTAATTCCAGAATAAAGATGATTTGGTATTAAATGACAAATATTAGCGTTGAAATTTTTATTTAGATTTTATGAGTGTACTCTTTTAAGTAACACGCGAGAAAATCCTCTGTAGATATATTTACGTACAAGAATTTCACGTATAAGATTAAAAACGGTATAAAAATTTAATTATAGGATAAGTACACATCATATAAATTTAAAAATATATAAGACAAGATACTCTAGTCATACATTTCGTACTATCTTTAGAGTTGTATGAAATTTTATATGTTATTTACAATCCGAAAGTTTGAACGAAATTAACGAAGGATTGTTAGAAAGTTAGAAGTAAACTGGCACAAACGATTTGCAGCAGCTTTGCTGACAAAGCAATTTTTACAAATATTTAGGTATGTATATATGTACTCTTAAATATAAAAAGTGAGATGTAGAAGATATGATAATCCTGTAATAACAAAACAGAATAATTACTATAATTCTACTGTATACGCAGCATATAGATAACTATCTTGATGTACACTTCATTTCTGGACTGAATATTTAAAATTATGTTAAATTTCGTTTTGAAATTTTGCAGATATGTTCTAAAGATGTATTAATAGGTAATAAATTATTTAATATAACTATTTATTTTGATTGTAATACTTTACAGTTCTTGTGTAATTAAATTAATGATTTATGTAGCAAATCTTATTATATAATAATTAATAAAATTCTTCTTTTTAAGTTTAAAACGATAACATTATAGATTCGAATAATTATATGCGATCGAAATACTTAATATCATAATCATTTGTTCAAGTTATTATGAACAATTGTAAATTATGTATAATATAATGTCATTCTTTCAGAGAAATCCATACAACAGATCACATACTGAAATTGATGATGATGATAGTCCACGACGAGGTGACTTACCCGGTACATCTTATGAAAGTAAAGATTATGGTTATGACAATAACTACCCTAATCAGTACCCTAGGCGAGTGCCAATAGCAAATCAGAATGAAGTGCAGCGCAACTATTCGAGTTCTAGTTCCTGGAGATCAGGTTATGATTTTGAAGGCCATAATCAGGAGGGACAATCTAGATCTGGCTATGATGATCGGCTGCGCTATGACCATCGTGAGATTTTCGAAGATAGAGATCGTCACAATTCTGAATGGAATCAGATAGAATCCGTCGATAGATATGGAGAACAAGGATATCCAAGTAGTTATAAGGTTTATCCAGCGCCAGGTGTAGAAAAAAAATGTAACGGATCGACTTGCTGCTATCCCAAATGCTTTGCCGAGAAGGGTTCAAGAGTGAGTGAGATGTTGAGTTATTTAGCAACATTATGCTACTATATTTTTCTTTCGAAATAATATTGAGTTTGAAATTTTAATTTCTTTATTTTTGTAATTATTTTTTATTTCTTTATCTTTTAGTATTTTAAAATTTTTAGAAGTGCGTAAATGTTTTATTTTAAAATAATTTCGTTTTTAAATTTATTATTAATTTTTATATGTGAAAGCTTAATATTTACACTTATTTATTACTTACTCAATTAATATAATTTAATACTTAACTTAAATTTTGACATAATATATAGATCCTTCCAGATTCTATAAAATTCTTAGTGCTAAAAATATATGCTATTAGCCGCAGTTTTATTATTATTATTATTGCGTAAAATAATAAATAAAATATATTTTAATTGTATTGTATTTTAATTTACTTAGAACTTATGATATATTATTAATTGTATAAGAAAACATTTTTCATAATTCGAATTCATGATTATAAATATAGAAATAACAATTATTTTATTTATGTTTTCTATGTTAATTTTAGGGCCCACCTGGTATAATGGGACCTGTTGGGCCGAAAGGTGAAAGGGGTTTTCCTGGTGCTGAAGGTTTTTTAGGACCTAAGGGTGATAAAGGAGACCCTGGACCACAAGGTCAACGAGGACTTCGTGGTGAAAGAGTAAATAAGTTGATCTAATTTGATTTTTTTTAAGCACTGAAATATAGTTTTGAAAAAAATTTATAATAATTACAACTTTTCTGATGCATCTATACTTTAAATTTAAAAATATATAATATTTTAAACTTTACAATAGAACAACTGGTAAATTTATAATAAAAAATTTATAATAAAATTCTTCATAAATTTATAATAAAAAACGATGCAATTTATTTATGTGTACGTTTATATTAAAAATATTTTATAGGGGAAAATGGGTCTACCAGGGCATGCAGGACAAAATGGAGTGCCTGGTATTCCGGGAGCTGCAGGGCCCCCTGGTATGCCTGGTCGCGACGGTTGTAATGGAACTGATGCAAGTTACTAATATTGAATTACTTTCATCTGTAATCTAAGCAATATTTATAATATACATATATAGGGAGCTCCTGGAGTTCATGGGTTACCGGGAGAACCTGGACCACGAGGTCTGCCAGGTTCATTAGGAAGTAAAGGAGATAAAGGAGAACCAGGTCATTGCGGTTTACTTTTAACTGGACAAAAAGGTGAACCTGGCAGTGATGGTGTTCAAGGTGCTCGAGGAATTCCGGGACCTCAAGGATACCCCGGTCTACCTGGGCCAAAAGGTGAACAAGGACCAATTGTAAGTATATGAATTCATTCTTTTCAACCTTCTGATGAAAATAATGTAGCAATAATGTTAAATTTTTAAATTAATAAATTAATCTAATACATATATATATATATTATTTTGTTTTTTAGGGTTTATCTGGTTCTCAAGGAACGAAGGGAGAAAAAGGTCACATGGGAGTTGGATTTGAAGGCCCGAAAGGTGACAAAGGTATAAAAGGCGAAGTTGGTCCACCAGGTGAAAGCATTCATTATCCATTAATTAGTCCTAATGATGGAGTAGTAGGTCCTATAGGGCCAGCTGGAGCAAAAGGTGACAAGGTATGTATCGATTATTACAGAATAAATTAACCTAATTTTATAATATAGTGGAGAAATTTTATATACTTATTTTACAGAGGTGTCTTATTAATAACCAAATACAGATATTTTATCAATCATATATTTAATTTTAAGAAAACTTTAGTGTTAAATATTGTTAATTCATCAAAAAGTATCAATGAAAAATCTTATGATAAGTGTTTTACAATATCTAAGTTTAATAGTATAATTATAAAAGTTGCATCTGGTGTATTATTTATTGATAAAGTTTAATATAAAATTATTTAAATGTTACATTTTTGAATCGTTTTGTACTTTAGGAAATGTATTTTGAAATTAGATAACTTTTTCACAATATAAACTATTATAAATTATTATAAATTTCTTTCCAATAATATTAAATAAATATTTTTTACTTTCAGTACATTTAAATTCAATTGCAATGAAGTTTAAAATGAGAAAATCATATAAGTTATAAGTTATGTAGAAGAATGATTTTTTATTAATTTAAATAAATATATATATATATATATAAACATTATCAATAAATATAAACATTACAATAGAAATATATTAAGAAAATACGTCCATTAATTTGTATAAAAAAGTGATTTTTCAAAGTTCACGTAATTTATTAATAAAGATATACTTATTACTTTAAAATGTAAATTTAAATTTTATATTCTCTATAACACAAGCATTTATTATAACAAAAGTTTATTATAAATTTTGGTAGGGTGATTTGGGATCATATGGTCAAAAAGGAGAACCTGGAAATGTAGGTGATAATGGTCAACCAGGATTAAACGGTCCTAAAGGAGAAAAGGGCCTTCCAGGAGCACCAGGAATTCGGGTATAACAAAAATGTTTATTTATTTTAAAAAAGTATAACTTATTACGTTCTTGTTACATTAAATACTAGTAAAGTAATGCTTATTTGTTCTTAGGGTCGTGATGGATATTCAGGACCTCCAGGGCCTCCTGGACGTAAAGGTGATCGAGGTTACGATGGAGCTGATGGTCTACCTGGAACACCAGGTCCAAAAGGAAATTCTGGATTGGATGGGCCTCCTGGAATACCTGGTATACGAGGTCCTCCAGGACTGCCCGGTGTAAGATAAGATTATTATTTGTTTTGAATTATATATTATAATATTTTCGTATATAATTTAACATTAGATAGAATTTATATAATAATATTTTCTTGAATATTACTATTAAAATATAGATTTGACTTAATTAGTAATAGTATATAATACACGAACGATTGATTATTTGTATTGTTAAAATATAATTTATTTCTATTTAGGGTGGTAAAGGTCAGCCAGGTCCACCGGGAGAAAAAGGTCCACGAGGTTACCCAGGACCCATTGGTTTAAGAGGAGCTGATGGTTATCCTGGCACACCAGGACCGAGAGGACCTTTAGGACCTGCAGGAGGTCCTGGATTACCAGGTGTTCCTGGAACGGAAGGTCCACCAGGCGATAAAGGTGGCAAAGGTGAACCAGGACTTCCTGGATTTCCTGGAGATGCTGGTCCTCGAGGTTTTACTGGACCATTAGGACCTCCAGGTCCAAGAGGCCCACAGGGTGAAAAAGGACTTACTATTATTGTAAGTTTTAATAATAAAAATATTTTAAGTTTCAAAATAAATAACTGTAATAATTTGCCTATTGAAAATCTAGGTCTGATAATTATAAAAATTTTGAGAGTAAAAATAATCTTTGGATTCAATTAATTAATATTTAAATTTCGTAAAATATTTTAAAATCTATTTAAATTTACATTCATTATCATATATTACAGGGTCCTTCTGGAATGGACGGAGTTCCAGGACGAGATGGTGCAAAAGGTCAAAAAGGAGAAAAAGGATATGGAGGACAAAGAGGACGACCAGGTGATTCTTTGGAAGGAATTCCAGGTTCACCTGGTCAACCTGGATTACCGGGAGAATTAGGATCTCCAGGTAGAGATGGTACACCTGGTTTCCCAGGACTTCCTGGTGAAAAAGGAGAAATTGGTGGTAGATGTACCCAATGTCTTCCTGGTGTAAAAGGAATAAAAGGAGATCGAGGACTTGATGGTAATGATGGACTGCCAGGTGGTCGTGGACCACCTGGAGAACGTGGTTTTGTAGGTGTACCAGGTCTCGATGGTTTACCAGGTCCAATTGGTCTTCCTGGAGAACGCGTATGTAATAATTGATAAAAGGCATGCATATTGAATTGAATAATTATCATCGTCTATTTTCTTTCATAATTTTATTAATTGTAGGGAAAAGATGGAGTCCCCGGTGCTCCAGGTCCACAAGGAGAAAAAGGAAAGGATTGTTTAATATCTAAAGAACAATTTAAAGGCGATAAAGGACAAAAAGGTGATCGAGGTGATGAAGGTAGACCTGGACCCGCTGGACCTGAAGGTCCAATTGGAGAGAAAGGCATTGTAGGAAGTCCAGGTTTTCCTGGAACAAAAGGAGATGCCGTATATATATTTTATATTAATATTACGCATGGTTATTTAGAATATCTTTAATTGATGAAACATCTGAATTTTAAGGGCGACCGAGGCTTTCCCGGACCAGATTGTATACCTGGAAGACCTGGAATACCTGGAAGAAAAGGTGAAATGGGATTGAGCATTAAGGGAGAAACAGGAGATAGAGGTCGTGATGGTTATCCTGGTCAAAAAGGTGAACCTGGTTTACCCGGAATAAAAGGAGATGCAGGTATAAATTAAGTAATTTGACTAATAAGTGTTTTTACATAGTTATTGATATAAATATTAAAAATGCTAATATAATATGATTCATTATAGAATTATTATTAATAATTAATTTCTTAAACATAAATATATATTTCATTAAAACTTTCAGGAATGTGTCCACCTTTGAATGTTGAAGCAACTGCTAAGGGACCAGCTGGAGATAGGGGTCAAAAAGGAGAACCAGGTAATTCTGGTCGTAATGGAGAGAAAGGTGATCGTGGTTATCCTGGTGAAACAGTAACTATTAATTTAGTCCTTACATCATCTTATACTATTTTAATGTATTTATTGACATTTGAGATATTTAATTTTTATTTAAGGGTTTACCAGGACCACGTGGTCCGGTCGGTACACCTGGACCATCAGGTCCTAGAGGATTACCGGGACCAAGAGGGGAAAAAGGAAACACTGGACCAATGGGATTTCCTGGTGAACCTGGTCAGCTCGGGCTAAGAGGATTTCCTGGTTTGAGTGGATTGAAAGGTGTTAAAGGCGAAGCAGGGATTTCTATGAAAGGAAGTCCCGGATTACCTGGACCTCAAGGTCCTAAAGGAGACCAAGGTTTACCAGGGCCAGAAGGAAAGGAAGGTCCTGTAGGATATTCAGGTTTGCCAGGATTTGTAGGAGAAAAGGGAGATCTTGGTGAGCCTGGATTAAACGGTATTCCTGGAGCACCTGGAGAAAAGGGAGATGTTGGTCCAATTGGACCACCAGGACCACCAGGAATAATGGGTACTCCAGGATCAGATGGAATGAAAGGTATATGGATAGATTTTTAATAGAAAATATTCATAAATGTCACGAAAAGAATTAATTTCTTAATATTATTTTAATAAATAAGGTGAACCTGGATTATCTGGAGAACCAGGACGAACTGGTTTACCTGGATTACCTGGTTTGAAAGGTGATATTGGTGTGCCAGGTATTGATGGTACTAAAGGATTCCCTGGACGTAGAGGTTCTCCTGGATTACAAGGTATTTTTCCTCAATTAATAGAAAAAATAAGATCAGCTTATTTTTTTAATTTAGGGTTCAATTTTATATTAATTTATGATAATAAATCAATGTATATTATTATAATTCTCGTTACTTTTAAAAATAATAAAATCATACTTTTATTGCATGATTGAGACTCTTTACACGAATTATCCAATCTATCCAACATTTTCTGTATAAAAATTAATAATAGTAATTAAGTATTATAATTCGGTTTAAGAATTTTTCACATTATATAAAATTTAAATCAGCATATACACAAATTTATTATAGACATATAATTTGAGAGATTATTTATAAGTTTTTTTGCCTTTTTTGAACAAGGACAACCTGGCCTTGATGGAGCACCTGGACTAAAAGGACAAAAAGGTGAAAAGGGATTACAAGGATTCCCTGGTATGCCTGGTATGGATGGAAAGCCAGGACGTCCTGGTGAAGCTGGTTTGAAAGGAGACATTGGATTCCCTGGAGAACCAGGACCAATAGGTACAATTGGCTTAGAAGGACAGAAAGGAGATCGTGGTGATTATGGTTATCAGGTAAGCAATAAAATTTTATTTGTAAAAATAAATTTAAGCCTTTTTGATATTTATAACTCTAGTAAGAAATTTGTAGTATAAATTTAACTAAATTAAATATATAGTATAAAAATATATAAAATATATACAAAATATATAGCTCACATCTGCAATTGCATAAACGATTACTAATAATTATGCAGGAGGTATAATTTAAGTACTGAAGAATATTATAGTAACAATTGGTCCAAATCTTTTATGTACGTTATTCGTATTAACGAGCATGAAAAAAATTCAAAAATATATTGAAAATATCATAACAATTAAAACGAATGTAGTATTTTAAAATAATAATATCGATAGAATTATAAATTATTCTAGAACTAAAATAATTTATTTTTCTGTAGAATACTTTTCTAAATTGATCGAAAAGATATAAAATATCTATAATTTTGATAAGAATATCACAAAAAAGAATGTAACGTTATGACAAAAGATCCGTTTTCCTTTAATTATGTATTCATTATATAGTTATAATTTAAAATGATTAAAATATTTAAAAGTTACTGAAATATTAAATAACTACAATTAGGATGATGTAATGAAATGAGATTTGAATAAATAATTATTTTAGTTGTTCAATTTTTAAACAAAATTTTATTTTTATTAAAATATAAATATAAATCAAAAAGGGAATATTTGTTTTTATTCTCACTTAAAAAATTGATTAGTGGTAAATATTTTCTTTTGTATTTATTTGTGAACGTACACAATTTAGTTAAAATAAATTAATTTATATATTTGTCATATTATAGGGTCAAAAAGGAGAACCAGGTAAAGTATCAGAAAAAGGTCAGAAGGGTGAACCTGGTATGCCTGGAATTCGAGGACCTCAAGGATTGTCTGGGCGTGATGGTGCTGATGGCGAAAAGGGCGAACCTGGTTTACCTGGTTATGGTCGTGATGGACTTCCTGGTGAGAAGGGCGAACCAGGTTTACCTGGAAGGGATGGAGTACCAGGACAAAAAGGTCCAAAAGGTGATACTGGACTTCGCGGTTTCCCCGGACAAAAGGGTGATATTGTTAGTATTATTTAAAATAACTTTAAATTTCAAATAAGTTATAAGAATTTGTTCACATGTAAGTAAATAGAAATAATAGATTAAATATAATAAAAAATTATTGAATTTTTATATCCAATAATTCAATAACTTTGTAAATTATCGTTGATTTCTACAAAACTATTTTTGGTTATGTTTTTCTATTTTCAATGGCAAAGTAAGTGTTTATTATAATAATTAAAAATTTTCGTTTTAAAGAGCTAAATAATTAAAATTGTATTGTTTATAAAATACAAAAAAGTTAATTGTTTTCTTAAAAGATAAACATTTATATGTTAATTACATATATTTATTATGAATAATATGAATGATGTATCAATATTACTAACAGATTATTTAATTCTGAAATAGTACTAATAATACTTTTCAAAATTATACTTATTAAAATAATATTAAAAAAAATATTTTAGGGATTCGCTGGTCTGGTTGGTGAGCCTGGAATTCCAGGATTAGATGGAGTTGATGGAGTAAAAGGAGATGTAGGACCTCCAGGTATTGCTGGTTTTCCTGGATTAGACGGTGAAATAGGTGCACCTGGAAGACCTGGATTTGATGGATTAAAGGGTGAACAAGGAACAGAAGGTATTGTTCATATTGTATCCTTTGAATTAGATTTGTTTTATAAACTTGAAAATTCTGTTTGATATATTAAAATCTCTTATTTGTTATTTGTACATAAATAATATGTTATCTTACTTAAATTAAAGTATTGTATTTCTAGTGATTTTACATTTAAAAGTTTTAAATAGATGATCCAAATACTTAAATTTTATAAAAAAACTTTGGATTATCAATTATATAATCAATTATATTATCAAAATATATTCCAATGAAGTCTTTTAATATCATGAAGTTAATAGGAATCAGAAATTTTAATTTTTATATTATAATGTAAATAATATATACTAATAATAACTTATCACATGAAATATTTAAATTACTTTTGTTAACATTTCTAAAATCATTTATAAAAAAATGAGAAAGTACTATTGATAAAATGTTAAAACATTTTAATACATAGTGATGAATTTATTATGAAATATTATATGACATATTATAATTTTTATGTATACTTATATATGTCTATATATCCTAATTAAATAAATAATTTGTTTCTACACACACACACACACACACACACGCACACACACATTATTTTCAATTAATTAGGTGAAAACTTATATTAAAAAATGTAAAAACAAATTATTTATTTAATTAGAATTTTTAATATTCGGATCATTAATATTAAATTCTTAATACCAATGTCTTTTTAAAGAAAAGACTATGAATATTTTGCATTTAAACTTGATGTTAATATTTTATATTTATTACTTTATATGAATATATTAGTGTGATAGATTAATTTGGTTTAGAAATATTTCATAATATTAAATAAGATTTATATAATTAAAGATTTCTTTGATACAAAATTACAAAAATTCTTTTATAGAAAAGCCTTAATCTTATTTAGGTATTGAGGGATCAAACGGATATCCTGGACCTCCTGGTGAACCTGGTGAACGTGGTCCTCCTGGATTAACTGTGAATGTTAAAGGAGAAAAAGGAGAGCCTGGTTTACCAGGCTATCCTGGACATATAGGAGAAAAAGGTGATATTGGATTCCCTGGTCCTGAAGGTTTTCTTGGTGAAAAGGGTGACAAAGGAGAATTAGGAAATCCAGGCTTTCCTGGACGACCTGGTAGTCCAGGAGAAAAGGGTATGTCTTAAGAAAATGAAATTTAGACATCAAATTCTTAACAATAAATATTTACATATTTAACCCAATAAATTGATTAATATATTAAACAGTTTTCTTTGTAAAAAAAATAATATTTATTGTGATCAAACATTTTTATTTTTGTTTTAGTTTTTGAAGAAGAATATTAACTAATGTATTTAAATATTAATAATTTTGAATTTAGTGAAAGAGTTCTAAATAAGCCATAATATGTTTGAATATCACATGAGATTTATTAAAATTTATTATCTGATTTATATTTTTAATAAGTACTTAAATTCGATTAGATTAAACTATAACAATCAGTGAACTTAAGGTATATTATTATTCATTTGTTTAAAGATTGTATTAAATCTATAAAAACGTATACATGAGATGTGTAATACTAATAACTATATCTTTTACTACAGGATAATACAAGCATATTTTATGAATTAATTAATTATTTAATGTTTATTAGGTGATCGTGGACCACATGGTCCTGAGGGACCAATAGGATTAACTATAAAGGGAGAAAAAGGACTTCCAGGACTTATGGGTAAACATGGTAGGGACTGTGTTCCTGGATTGTCAGGAGCCAAGGGAGAACCAGGTTTATCAGGATTGCCAGGATTGAAAGGAGAAGTTGGTCTGCCGGGTTTACCAGGACCTCAAGGTTTAAAAGGAGATATTGGTCCTCCTGGACCTACAGGATTACCAGGAAGGGATGGAAGTCCTGGCATTGAAGGGATGCCTGGACTTTCTGGTGACAGAGGTCCGAAGGGAGATCAAGGTTTACCAGGACTTTATGGTGCTCCTGGTCAGAAAGGAGATACGGGCTTTCCTGGTAAGAATTTCTTATTTTTAAATAAATAAATAATACACAACAATATTTATGAATAATTAATAATAATTTTTATTAGGTCGAAGTGGCTTGGATGGTAGACAAGGGGAAAAGGGTGACAGAGGTTGGAATGGTATTAATGGTTTACAAGGGGCTCCGGGAGAGAAGGGAGATCGAGGCTTCCCTGGAGTAGATGGTTTTGATGGTGAAATAGGTTTAGATGGAGA
Organism: Wiebesia pumilae; assembly: GCA_018907045.1. Classification (NCBI taxonomy): domain Eukaryota; kingdom Metazoa; phylum Arthropoda; class Insecta; order Hymenoptera; family Agaonidae; genus Wiebesia; species Wiebesia pumilae. Next base: position 3,072,792 of record JACCHZ010000105.1, on the reverse strand, counting down.
AAAAGGAGATAAAGGAGAGGCTTGTATCCCTCAACCTATGGAACGAGGAGAAAAGGGCGATAGAGGTTTTCCAGGTAAAAATCTTATGTATCAATACTAAATGAATTTTTAATTTATGAATGTATAGTAATATTAATGCAATATTGATATTTTTTGCAGGACCAATTGGGCCTCCAGGACAAACTGGTGAAAAGGGTGATGCAGGTGCTTTTGGATTCCCAGGTATAGATGGCCCTAAGGGTGTACCAGGTTTTGATGGACCTCCTGGACCACCAGGGTTAAGAGGATTACCAGGTTTACAAGGACCTCCAGGACCAATAGGTCTTACAGGCTCAATTGGTCCAGCTGGTGTCTCAGGTGAACCTGGACTTCCATGTGAAGCATCTCCTGATTACCTCACCGGTATTTTGCTTGTTAAGCACAGTCAAAGTCAATCTGTCCCAGAATGCGAGCGAGGCCATGTCAAGCTTTGGGAAGGATACAGTCTTTTATATACAGATGGAGATGAAAGAGCTCATTCTCAAGACTTAGGTAAGACTTATCAGATCAAACTTATTTAAGTACATTACCTTATATGTATTGATTATAAAAAACCTAATGAAAGTTGAATATTAAAAAAATGCGATAGTTTGAAAAATATTTGTTTTTTATTAAGTTCATTTTATTTTATTTATTATTAGTTTATTAAGTTTATTTATTATATTATAATTAAAATTATATAAAATTTTGTTTTGTATTAATAAATCGAATAAGTTGATAATTATTAATTTACTTATTAATTTTTTAATTCAAAACTATCTATCTTTTTAATTTTTTAATTATATATTATTTTTTTATGGAGATTATTCTTTTTTATAATATTACATTTTGGAATTTCTTGACCATATAATATAAATTCTTCGATCGAAACATTTTTAATTATGAATAATAATTTGATTTCACTTTAATGTTATAATAAATTATAAATAAAAAAACAAAATTATAATAAAAATAAAGAATTTGTATCAGAATAAATATATTAAAAATATATTTTCGTTACATGTGCTTACAATAAAGAAAGTAGGCTTTTATTTATTTCAAATATGTTGAAATAAAATTTTCTTAATAATTAATGATTTTTAAATTGATAAGAAATTTAATAAAAAAAATATATGTATAGACTGTAGAATTTTATTCGTAGATAATTATATTGTTTTAGTTTTTCTATATAGTATGTAAGTATTCGTAATTATATTTAGATTTTACATTTTGCATTAACATAATTTTTTGTATTGGTGCAATTAAAAGATAAATTTTTTTACTTTCAAAATAAACATGATCAACCTATTTAATAAGGCTCAAAAAATGATACTAAGATTCAAAATACCATTAATTAATTCAAATTCTCTGATTCATAACATTCTTATATATTCAAAATTTTATCATTAAATTACACAAAATATAATATTGATTTAGTATTACTTTATTTCATTAAATAATGATATTGAAGGCTTTATTTGATTAAAATAGAAGTTTTGATATTATTCGTAAAATAAATAAAAAACGTATTTATTTAATAATTTACATGAGAAATTACACTAGTACTTTAAAAATTTTTCTTGAATATTGCTTGAATATCTTTACTTATTTAACTTAAACGCAATATTACTAAAAGAAAGAACTCAGTTCATATCAATGTTATCATGTAAAATAGCCCGAATAAACAAAGTTTAAATTATCATTGAATTGAAATTTATTATTTCAAGCCCGAATCAAGTATATGATTCACATACATAATAGTATAATTCATAAATATAATTTCATAATTTGAACTTCTCTCATTACACATTTTTCATTTTAACTTTCTATGAAGGTAATTAATAAATGTTATTAAAGTAATTTTTTCTTCTTTTATTTTTAAGAAATATTTAAAAATTTACGAATATAATATTTTTTGAAATTTTTCATTCATTTTACATCCGCGTAAAAATTGCTTTTATGTTACACACAGACGCCATTAAACTCATCCTAAAATCTCATTATCAAACAGGTTATGCTGGATCCTGTGTAAGAAAGTTCTCCACGATGCCATTCTTATTTTGTGACGTAAACAGCGTGTGCCACTATGCAAGCCGAAACGATCGATCCTATTGGTTATCTACAAATAGTCCAATTCCTATGATGCCAGTCGAGGAAACAGATATAGAGGAATATATTTCGAGGTATGTTATTAATATCTTTACACACTATAAAATTAGTTTAAATAGATTAAGTTTAGTTCTTTTTCATAAGTTTGTTAGATTTGATGAGAACATAATTGAATCATGTGATTTTTTGTGCTGGTTTTTTTGAATTTTTATATTTTTAATAATAAATAGGAAATAAATAAAATAGAAATACGTTCGCGCGCGTGCATACAATTGATTTAACTAGATGGCTTCTAGTTTCTAAAATTTAGGGTATATTATTATCGCAAATAATGATCTTTATTACAATCAGCTATTTGTAATTGAATGAATTTGATGTACGAGTATACATTTTTTTTGTTTTTCAAAATAAAAAGAAAACTTCATAGTATAATAAATGAATGATTATAATGTTATATAAAAGAATTAAAATTTTTTAATCAATATTTGAGTCATTTATATAATTGATTATATTTTTCAAATGCTTGAAAATTTCATTTTTTAAATAAAACTATATTTGATGTGTAAAATGAAAGTTAATATATGCTGATTAATAGAAAATAGAAAATGAAGACATATTTTCTACAGGAAATATATTTAATAAATACACAATTGGTATCATCTTATTTTTCATTTTAGATGCGTTGTATGCGAAGTTCCAGCAAATGTTTTAGCAGTTCACAGTCAATCACTCAGTATTCCTGAGTGCCCTAACGGATGGTCTGGACTTTGGATAGGATATAGTTTCGTGATGGTTTGTAATAATTTTTCGATTTAGTTTAATAACTAATGATTTTTTTTTCATTAATGACTGACAAATATTAAAGAATGTGAAGTTTAAGGTTTGATTTTAAATATTTAGTTAAATTTGAAAGAATACAGGAGTTTTATAACAAATTATTACATTGTGTATTTAATAAATATGCAGAAAACAAAATGTAAAGAAGTTAATAATAACTATTAGGTTAAATTTAGATGAAAAATTATATATTCAATCTATTTCTTGATATTTATAAGACAAGAGCAAATATGAAGTTTTTTTACTTTTTATTGGAATATTGTTAGCTATTTTGATATTCAAAAAGTATAGTATATATTTAAAATTTTCTATTCAGAAAGACCATTCTTGTAAGTAACATATGAATGTTTTTCTTAAATTATAACTACAAATATTATTTATTATCTAATATTATTTATTATTTCAACCAAGTATGAAACATATGCTTATATAAGGAATATATTTTTATAACCAGGTGATTTCATACAAGTGACAAATACAGTAATATGGTTATTTGTAGATGCAATATCAAAACCATTTGCTACTTTTACATATTTCTTAATTATTATTTATTAAGAAAGTAAATCTATAAAATAATTAATAATTATATTAAAAATAAAAATTAGCTCTTGAATGGTGCGCATTAATAAATATCGAACGTTCTTTTAAGCTTATAAATATAATTAGAAAGTATGTCAATCTTTGAAAAATAAAAGTAAAATTTAAAATCAGTTTAAAATATAAATATTGAAATTGTAGAAGCTTCATAATAGAATATTTTATTTATTGTTCTTCATTTGAGGCTGTTAATATAGTAATTTATTTAAAAAATGAGTGCATTCATATAATAATTTTGCATGTATTTTCAAAGTATTGTGTAAATTCTTATTAATTAAAATTAATTCTTTTTTTCATTTTAATTTAATTTTAATTTTAATTAAAAAAATTTAATTAAAATTCTTCATTAATTAAATTCTATGATATTGTATCAAATATTTTCTATTAGTTTTAAAAAACTTCCTTAGCGGGATAAATAATAATTAAAATTTAAATTAAGTAGATAGTTGAAAGAATATTAAAAATATCATATTTTATATAGCATACGGGAGCAGGGTCACAAGGTGGTGGACAATCGTTATCTAGTCCTGGATCTTGCTTGGAGGATTTCCGGGCCACACCGTTTATTGAGTGCAATGGCGCCAAAGGACACTGTCATTATTACTCGAACGAATTCAGCTTTTGGATGGCAACAATCGAGGACCACGATCAGTTCCAGAAGCCTGAGAAGCAAACCCTTAAAGCGGGCAATCTACGTTCACGAATAAGTCGTTGTCAAGTGTGTCTGAAGAACACGTAATGACGTTCGTGCAATAGCGCTCTCACACGACAATATTGATCAAATGATGAACTTGTTCGTGGGTTTAACAAATAAGATTAGATAAACTAAACGACAGATAAATCTTTTATTTCACGATAATACAAAAGACAACGATAATCATCCCAGTGTTAAAAGCTTGAAAAAGAATTAACAAACATGTCGCGAAATTAGAACGGAAATGTGGAGAATGAAACGAGATCGGAAGAAAGTCATGAGTAGCAACAAAAATAGGTTCTTTACTTCTTTTTACAGCTTTGTATCTTTACCTTTCTTACTACGCAACTATTTTCTCTTTTCCTTTCCAGGTTTCGGACTAATTCTCGTTTCGTATACCATTTCTTTAATTGTTGATTTTCTTTTAGTCTTCATCTATGTCTATTTTTCTCGTTACCCTCTTTACTTTTTGCTATTTTTATAACTACGTCACTAAGTGCCTTAGCTTATTATGTAGCATGTAAATTAATGTATACATATATACAAAGCGCACGTATGCATGCACGCGCGCATAAGCGCACACACACAAACACACACACACACGTACCGCATACGAGGTTAGTAAATGAAAAAATTATTTCTCGTTTCTGTACTACCATGCACACTGCCTTTATTATAATACGACATCATCAAATTATAATGTATATTTTTATTATAAAAGAAAAAGAAAAAACAAATGTTAGCACGGTAATCTCATGTGTTGCCAAATATTTAAATATAAAGGTATTTTGCTACATAGTCAATGAAAGAAGAGTTTGAACAAAACTCTTGTTACTTAGTTTGATTTTTTTCACAATTTTTTTGCGTTTCATATATTTGTTTGAAGAGATACATTAAAAAAATAAATTTATTTGAAATTGTAAAATTGGTGTTTAATATTTTTACAATTTTCAATAATGCTTTTTCAGTGAACAAATTGCTATATCTGATAATTTAATAATAATTATTAATTTCATATAGATTATTAGTCTTTTTTAATATTAATACATCTGATATATTAAATTTATGTATTTATCTTTATTATAAATATAATAAATACCAATTTTTGAACTTCAAATTAATTTTTTGTTAACGAATCTAAAAATACGTAATTAAATATTTCGTGCATTTATATAAACAGAAGCTTCACTTTTTTCTGAAAAAAATTTAGATTTAACATTATAAAATATTTTTTATACACATATAAAAAAATGTATGTCAGCAAACTCAAATTTGATGTAAGTGATTTATTTCTTATAGTCATTAGTAATTTACATTAAAAATTAAAATGTTTATTCCTATTATATAAATACAACTTTAAAAGAAATTTAAAAATATATACAATTACAATTATGAATTACTATTTGGATTGAATTTAATTGATTTTGTCGAGCGTATCTATTAAATTTTTGCGAGTTTTTGTAAACGTTAATTTGTGAATTGAAAGATTGAGATTTAAAGTCGAAAGTTTGAAATGTCTTTTTTCAGAAGATCTATATTTTCAAACAGAAAATGTTTTAATGTTATTGTAATGTATAAAGAAAAATTTGTAAAATAAACATAAAATAATGAAGGGGCATTTATTTATTTCCCAGCTTCAAATTATAAATTAAAATATTTGATTATAATCGATATGAAATATCAATTAAAATAAATTCATATAATATACCTAGTACAAAAGTTGCATGGTAGTTTTTTATTTTCAGTTAAAGAAAAAGAAAAGTTAAGTAATGTTTTTAAGTATTATTTGAAAAATTGTTTTTTTTATAGATATATTTACTACATAAAGTTAATTAAAATAATACCTTATTTTTAATTTATTTTTAATTTTCTTATAACAAGATGTATTTATCGAGTTTTTAAAAAGTACATTTAATTTTGGTCAGTACAGTAATTACTATATATATTTTAAAAATTGTTATATTCATTCGAATTTAAAAATAGTTATACTATAGCAATTTAAAATCTTGTAAAAGCAGTAAATATCCTATAATATATTTAATTTTTTGAAACACTTAAAATTTTCTGAATATGAGGTTTCTAATAATTAATAATAGGAAAATCTTTTAAATAAACGAATTTAATGAGCTCCTAAATTTTCGTTTTTTCGGAAAAGTTTATTATATTTCTGTATATTGTCACATGTGCATAAAGCTATTTGCCTCTCGGATATTACATGTTGCGATGAACCAACCGATACAAAAAAACGTTATGCACTGTTAAAAGTTATAGCACAAGAATCAGCAATGATCCAGATATGTAACTAATATTGAGATTAATGAAGTGTTATTAATACGAGTAGTAGGTAATTAAACAAGAAGTAGACCATCTGACAAATCGGAAATATCAAATTAGTGTGTCAGCGGAATAGACTAAAAACTTATGTTGTTTATCTCTATCAGAGATAAACACAAATCCAAAAATAAAGGAAGAAGGCGGAACTCTGAAGATGATTTCTTCGCTGTTCAACACGCTCAACAGATGGAACTTTAACGACGTTATTCGAAGAGAATAAAAGTCCGAACTATAAGAAAACCACCGAAGTTAGAAACACGAGTAATACATTTGAAGAATCCACGAGTCACAAATAGGAGAAATCAAACTACGTGTCCGACAATGTCTTTAGTTAATTATAAGAGTATATAAGATAATACCGCGCTCTTTCTTCCTTTTTTTTCTCGTGTACTCCTACAATAATTAAAGTAATATTTATTAATTAAAGTAAACATAATCTGCGTCTTATTATTTAGTCAATCTCCGTACATATTCGTACGCGGTGACCTTGTCCTTTGGATTAATACGATCGTCAAACTCGACTAGGTTTATACTCAACATTATAGATGAAAAAGAGAATTAGTTTTTTTTCTGGATTTCAGTCTATTTAGTAGTTATTGTGGTAACTACAATTGATCTTATTTATAATTCTTAATTAATCTTATTAAAAAACTCTTGTTCTTTTTTTTTAATTTAAACACATAAAATAATTATTTAATAATTAGTTTGATATAAAGTATTATATTTAAGTAGATATGAAAATATCGCTTAATTATAAAACAAATATTATTTTTAAATAAAAATACGTGATCATATAATAACAATTCTTATTCAATAAGTACTGTGTGATACACGCACAGTGTCATGTATAAAAGTTACCTAAAATATTTTGATATTAATTAACAACTTATGTAGAGTTAAATAGTGAACGCAAGGTATAGTGCAGCATAATACAAAAGCATGCATCTAAAAATTGAAACTATGTGAAGAATTTAAAATCAAGCATAAACTCCTGAAATCATATATAAGCAAGATTAATACTTAATGAATCACTGTAGAAACTGAGGGGGCTTTTTAAACAACTATATAAACTTCCAAACAACGAACATTTTTAATAGATGAGATATTTATTAATGAGATATTTATCGTGTTTTTTGTACCTACAGTACTCGTGTGGGCTAATAAGGGTAATCAAGGTATTTTAAAAATTTATTATAACATGAAAATATCATAATTAGGTATAAGATTTTCCTAATAAAATAAACCATTAATAAATATGTTTAATAATTAATTGAAATATTAAAATTTTATATTTCGATTTTTTTTTCTGTATTCCAAGTACAATGATAAATCAAAATGCACAGATTATAATTCGAACTCTTGTAAAAAAATATAAACTATTTACATAACAATAGCAAAAAATGTGAAATAATTACAGAATAATAGAATATTATTTAATATTTCTACAGTAATAGTAAAAATATTAAAAATATAAATAAATAAAAACAGAAATTTGATTCATTTTTTATATAATTTATTGAACTGTTTTATTCTAAATCATTATTCAGGATAAAAAAATGTCAATATATATTTTGGACTAATTTTATAATTAAGTAAATATCAGCAATCATAGAAAAATTCTAAAAATCAATAATAAGTTCATTTAAACAAAGCAAATACCACAATTATTTTGTAAAATTCTATAATAAATTTCCATTGACACAAACTATTTAGAAGCTTAATATATATAGATTACTATTGTTAAGATCATTGGTGAATCAAATTTTTTTAAATATATATTAATAAATAAAAAATATATATAATAACTAAACATTTATCAGTAGTAATTCTATGATATAAATACAGTAGAATAAATAAATCTCTGAAGAAATACTTAAAGTCTATTTTATTAACTTGTGTATAAATTGCGTAGCTCTGAGTATTATATTAATTTAAAAATTTAAAAGCAAGAGACTAAATTACTGAATTATCTTATTAATAACGATTTTTAAGTCTAAAACTTCGTAGTCGTAAACTAATCAAGAAATAGCTCTGAAGCTCTCAGAGTTAATCTGAAGATATTGTATTATTTCAAATTTTTAATGTGAAATTATTCAAATATTTTCAGATGTAAGGTACTTTTTGAATGAATGATAATTCTAGATATTTATTGGCTGTTTTCTGTCATCATATTAGCGTCTTGTTCTCATCTTAAAATTTACGATTATTATACAAATAAAAAGTTATGTAATTATGTAAAAGTATACGTACTTCGAAGACTACGCATGTAATTCTATAATCGAATACAAGTATATTGGCGAGTAAACGCAAAATTTTAATTATTATTACGCAGTGGCGTAATATTATTTTTTACGATTAAAAAGCATTTTGAAATATTCATAAATCAAATTATAAAAGAATTATGATTTACTGCATTAAAGTAAAACTTGCTACAACTTTTAGATTTAATACTTTTTTAGTGTTATCTTACGTTTTTGTATTTTTTGTTAAAAAGTTTTATATTTTATACAAGTTGTATTTGTTTACTAATAATTTGCTAACTCCAATATTTATATATATACATATCACTGTGAAAATTTTGTAAGAGTAATAAATTCTAACACATCAATCTTTACACAAGTATTTCATTAAAATTTCAATATTTATTATGTAATTTGTGACAGATCTCTGGATCTGCATCGTTACAATTATATTATATTTTGTATAATTATTTTATTATAATGTTATTATTTATAACATTTTATTTTACATAATCATATAAAGTTATTCATAATTTTTATATAGACAATTCTTTATTGACTATTTATCTAAATTTTTGGAAGTTAAGGAAGTTAATTATCTTATTTAAAATACAAAAATTCTCAATATAAGTAATTATACTTATTACATGTAATATTCTTTTACTCTATAATGTTAACTTTTAATTATTTTATTCAACGAACTTATTAATTAAAAATAATAAACAAATATCAATCAAAAAGTGTTGTCAGTAACAACTACAATACAAAAATATTAGTAAAGTATGCACTTTGTAACCAAACGTAATTAATTATTATGAAACGAATAATTTACAATAGTAAGCAAATAATATAAAATTAAGGATAGGAATTTTTAAACTAGGGTTTTTTGGTTATAAAGTTGTATCGTAATTTAAATCCAACAAAAAATTAGTATAAAATAATAGGTATCACCTATGTAAGTAGGTTTCAAGCATTTAAATAATTATTTTTATTATTATATATTATTTATTTATATTATATTTCATATTATTTTAAAATAGTATGAAATAGAGTTTTTGTAATGATTATAATCACTTATAATTTTGTTTATTATTAATTCTTGAATTATCTTTTTGAAAAATATTTAAATATTTAAGAAATATAGGAAAGAACATCATTTTTCTTATACTTATTTATTTTTCGTATACATTATACGTGTACATTAAAAATTAACATAATTATTATTTTATATGTATAATTATAATCCATATTATTTTCTTAAAATGTTTAAATATTTTTAAAATTAGGATTCTAAATTTTAATGAAAATATTGTTATAATTTCTTTTTATATTAGAAATAATAATACTGATAAATTAATAGGCGCTTAAAATTTAATTAATTTTTAAAATACATATTATACTCGTCACATAATTAATCATTACCAATTGTTTGTGTATTATTAGTTAAAATACCGTATGTTCAGTAATTATATGGAAGTAAATAATATTCATTCATAAAACAAAAACATTGCTTGTCATTTTCCTTATTCATTTGTATCCTTTTTATACTATATATTATAATATATCTAATCGTGCTGTAATAATGTTCTTAATTTTTCTAATAATGTTTATAAAAATTAGAAAATACTATCAGATACTTATCATAAAACAGGTGTTTGAACGAATGTGCGTATCTGCCGAGTACGCGTGTTAAGATGAATATGCCAAAACAAATTAATTCGTAGAGAATTTCGTGTATTACAGTTTCACATTTATTAATTACATTTGTACATTATTTCAAAATTATAATTTAGATACAAGTTTAGTTCCTTCGTAATTTAGCAGTAAATTTAAATGTAATAGAAATTACAAATAAGTAAAATCACTACCTTGAATATAATTTATATATAAGCAGTTGCTATGTACATGAAAATAAAATAAATAAATATAGATCATTTTCAATCGATATTTGGATTCTACTTTACTCAAATACTAGAATATGTTTTTCTTTTTTCTTTTGAAATAATATCCATCGACTTAGATGTTATTTTAGTTGAATTGTATGAATCTTCGTATAACCACCAAAATTTATAGATAATTGTATTTATTTTTGCGTTAAGAATTTTATACATTATTTTGGCTTGCACGAAGTTATTAAAAAAAATTTCTAATTTACAAATTTTCAAATCTTAAAGGTATTAGTTATGTTTTATAGCTTCAATAAAATAATTAATTTTTTATATTATACTACTCTCTTTATATTATACTTCTTCTTAATTTCTGATTCTTCTATTTATGTTGTTATAATTGTTACAATAAGTTAGGATTGTCAAACATAGACAAACCCGTAATTGCAATTAATTTCTGATATTATTCATTGATGATATTTATGATATAATCATTTTTCGCACGAGTAAATGTTGATAATATGAGTACTTGCAAATTTTTTATCGAAAACAAAGACACTACTCTTTGGGAATATAAGCAAGATTCGACTTATATTCCATGCATGTACTTTTCGCCTAAGGTATGCGAGTATCTGACAACTCTTGTTCGTATTAGCATTTTTATTTTTCTCGATCTGCGCGTATTAATTAATAATACGTTGCGGAATCTTGTCGCTTTTTATTATAGTGTAAACTTGTTATACACGTATATAAGCATAGGACAATAAAGATGCAGAAATATAAACTTATGTTATTATACATTTTTATGAAATAAAAGAAATCAAAGTTAGTACCTAAAATTAAATGAAAGAGACTAGTATATCGGCATGGACGAGCCTCCGAAGTTTATACTACTTTAAACTCAAGGTACTCAAGCGTCATTGCTTCTGCGCGTCTTTTATGAAATCTGGACAGGTAACATTCCACGGCGAAAATTCATATTTTCTATCGTTAAAAGATTGTCAAGTCATCTGAAAGCTCTTGAAGCGCTATTCTAGACCAGCTCAAATAAATATTTTCTTCGTGGTCAATTGCACAGGTTATCTTTTCCTATGAAAAAAGACATTGCTATAACAGCGTTGAGCGAAGAGAGATGTGATCTTAAAATCACATCAAAATATATAAGAATTCTCTGAATCAAAATACGTATTGCTTAAAGTCTTTTTTAATTACTTACTATTCCTAGCGTTATAGTACTATAAACATTACTATTCATAGTATTAAGCATTATTATGATGTTTCCATATAGCATTGACGTAGACTTCAGGTAAATAATTGCACATATACAAAGTCATTTGTGTAAATTATTTTTTGTGTAAATTATATTTGTGTAAATTATATTTTCATTGAGTAAATTATTGAAATTCAATTAAATTTAAAAAAACAAGTAAATTCTCAGTTTTGAGTTTGAAATGTTTGAGAATTTCAACATATTTGACTGACGTCAGAAAAGTATTACATGTGTGTGCGCATAACGCAACCACTAGATTCTGCATTTCGAAAAAGAAAACAAACAACAAAATAAAAATTAATTCTTTAATCAGGTTAATTATAAAAGAAGGCGTGGAATGAATCGGACCAATCCGACCGGTTCTTTCGTTCTTCGTCTTTGACACCTCAGCCTTTCGATGGCATCTCCACGCAATCTTATGCTACGTCGATCAGTTTATCCGAAACCGAGCGAGAGCGATCGTTATCCTTTTGTATCATTTAGTTTTACCAATAAAACTAATTTTAATAATAAAAATATTGCACGAGCGAAACAAAAAAAAAGATCTAAGCTAAGTACGGAAAGATATAGCAAACGAAGTTGAGCCGATTAAAAAAGTATTATAAATAACTTCCAAATAAAAGAAAAGTTTTTGAGATTTCGTATAGTTTTTTAAATTGTTTTTTATTTGACAATTGTTATAGTTATATGCGTTCATATACGCATCAAGTTTAGTTCTTTCTCATAATCTGTAGTTTATTATTTTATAAATTAAGGTGGATATTAGTATTTTCAAATTTTTTTCCTTTTATAAACTTTACTAACATGTCAACAAAAGAATTAAGAGCGTCACGTAAAGAATGGAATGTCTTAGCATCATTAATCGCCAAAAGAACTCATAATCCAATTAGATCTATCGTTGAAAACATTATGGTAGAGCCAAATCCAGAAAAACCATTGATAGCATTATCTATTGGTGAGTTTATAATTAACATGAAATAGATAATTAAAAATATTCCTAGCATCCTCAAACTTATGTATGTATATATATAAAACTCAACTTATATATGTATGTATATATATAACTCAACTTATATATGTACATATATATACATATTATAGTAAAGTTAAATATTAAATTAAAACGATATTTGACGATTTACTGAATAATGATCGATTTTTAAGAAATCAAATTTCTATTGAATGAACCTCTGAATTTATGTACATGTTCATATCTAAAATTTTATAACAGTGATTGGTAACATAATAAATAACTTACAACTATCGTATTATTTTTTTAAATTCGTCGGGAATATTTTTATTTATATAGAATCAAGTCATTTGAATTATCTAAAAATCTTAGTGTAGTTTTACATTAGTTATTAATGAATGAATATTGTTTTATTTTAACATGCAGTATTTAATTACCTAAAAAAATACTTATTTTTAGGTAATAAAAAGATAAAACTCTAATTAGTTCAATGGCATTTTCTTATCAGAAAATTAATTTCTATTATAAAAATTAATTTATATATCTTAACTATAGTTTATTTTTAGAACCTACTATTTTGTTTAATAAACACAGAAATAGTTTGAAATTAAAAATTACACCGAAAAATTATATTAAAAAATGGAAAATTATATCTTTATTATATATTTATGAATGATTTTTTTCTCCATATTATTCTAAATATTATTTAAAATATTTTAACAGAAATTTTATTATTTTTTTAAAATTAAATTTTAAAAAATGTTCTCTAAATTAAAATAAGTTGATATACTGTAATAAAAAGTTGAATTTTATACTACAAATTAAAATTTAATTATTATGACTGAATATTCAAATAGTAACATTATTGTTAAATATAGATAATTATTATAAGTATATTTCAATATTTTCAAAAAAAATTTTAGTTTGTAATTTTATAGTATAACATATAATAAACAATATTAAAATTTACTATTTATTAATTTAAATATTTTAAATATAATAACTTTTTATAAAATCTAAATGCTACAAAGGGTATATTCTTAATGTTCTTGATGGTAATTATTTGGATTATAAATATTAATTTTTTTAAACAGAGATATTTATATTTGAAAATGAGAAAACAATTTATTGTTATTATAATTATATCTATATATCAATAATTAAGTGAATAAATCGATTGATATTGTTTTTTAATAAATTTTTTATTTTTTTATAAAAATAAAAACTTTGGAATTTTATAATTCATATCATTTTCTATGCTATTAATTCATTTACAGTAAACTTCGTATCGAAAAACGGGTGAATTGTATTACATCAGAATTACAGAATTTATTACATTGCTTTTTGAATTTTGCTCAATTTCTGTAAATAATTGATAATGACCAAGAGAGTTTAAATTATTGAACAAGTATTTCTGCTCATTATGAGAGTTATTTGATCTATTGTAACTTCAAATAAATATCTTTAATTAATTTTTATCATTTTAAAGCATTGTTGATCAAAGCAATCAAATTTAGTATTCTAGAATGTTTGATCTTATTTTTATATCATTAATGAATCAACAATATTTTCTCACAACAGTTATTTATTAGTGGTTCTACAATAGTATTTCTCAGGTTGATATAATATAATTATATTATTTTAGATAATATCTTTTTCAGTAAAGCTTTATGTATTGCAATTTTGTAAAATTATATTGCTTTAAGAGCAAAATATTTGAATTTAAAATAAAGCTATAATATGATTAATATTTAAATTCACAGAAAAATTTGTATATACAATATGAACATTTTTGCGATCAAAGATATATAAAATGATAATTATTATAAAATTTTAAGTATTAATATATTATTATTAAATATTAGTATTAATAATGAAATAAAAAAATTTGAGAAATATTATATTAAAAAATACATGTCTTTACTACAGCATTAAAATTTAAAAGTTTTTTTATTTACATTCGATATAAAATTATAATAAACAAAATAAATTATGTATTTATTACAAAAAATTTAGTACATTTATATGTACTAAATATTTACTTAGTATGTTTACCATTTACATGATAACATTAAATAACATTTACCAATGTATCTGGAGAAAATTTATAATGAATAAAGTAGTAATAGAAAAACTTGTTTAATTATTAGAGAACAACTATATAATTCACCTAATACTGATAGAATGAAGAAACTGTATATGTTAAAATGGATTGGGTATAGATGTATTATAAAATATAAAGTTAGTCAAATATAAGATTACAGTAATAACTTGTAGAGGAAAATTTAAGCAAATAAATGAATTAAATATAAATATTAGTCATTTGATAAGAATCTATTTAGGTATAGAATAATATATAAGAATGACTATTATACTCATAAATAATACGTAACTTATAATAGCTTATATTGATCATACATTGAAATATCTTTCATGATATTATTGAAATATCAATATCATGAAAAATCTTGTAATTATATTACTATTATTTTTATATTTCTATAATTATGCACTATTAAGTTTTTTCTATTTCTATATATATATTTCTAATCTAAATAGTTTTTTATAAAGAATTGCATTATTTGTTTGAAAGTATTTAAATTATACTTTAAGGTGTATTAAATTATATTTAATAGTTAATAGATGTGATATAATATTGATATTAATTGATAAAAGAGATAAAAATCAATTAATATATAAAATTATAGTGAGAATTGAGAGAAGTTATTAAATTTTAATTTAATTTTACTTAAATATAAGAATATATTAATACAAAATAATAAATAGATCTTTTAATGTTGCATGGGTATTTTATATGTTCTTAATCGTATATATAATTTATTAATTTATTATTGGTAGAGTATTTATTATATTGAGATCTATAGCTAGCTAAATTTTTTAAATTACGTGCTTCTACGTCAATTTTTCATAGAGGTATGTGATTCTACATAGTTGTTTAGTCTTCAGATAATTTTACTATTTAACACAAGGTGTATTAATTTACAACAAATTCCTTATAACTTTGAAGGATCATGAATAGTATTAGAAATTAAAAATGAAGAATATTATTGCAACCGCTACTTATTATAAATGTTATAAATTAATCGTGAATAATTATCTTAGATTTATCATTTTATTGTTTGAAAACGGTTACGTATATGTATAGTTCCTAAAATCTAAATTATATGTTTTATATTTTTGTTGTTTATAAATTATTGCACTATAATTAAATTAAGTTTGATAGAAAATATATTTTCTATTTAAAAATTATTCTAAAAAGTATTACAAGTGTACGTGAATAACTTTCGTTTTTTATTAATATTCAATACTACAAAATAAGTATTCCAATTGTTAACAAATTTTGTAAAGATAGTCGTTTACATATTGAAATTCAAATTTTTTGTGTATATTTTTCGACTAATTATAAAAAGTGTAACAATACTATAATATTTCAACTTGCGTATTTAAAATGTAGATTAACATAATATATTGCATACAAATTATCAAGATATAGACAAGATAAAAAAATATAATTTTTTCAAGGCGATCCTACTACATTTGGAAACTTGAAGCCAGCTAAAGTGGCAATAGAAGCTATAAAAGAGAGTGTCGAATCTCATTTGTATAATGGTTATGCACCAAGTACCGGTAAGTAATACAAGACAGATAAACTGTTACACTACGAAAGTTACTTCTTTATAAATAACTCTATTTATAATAAAATATAAAAATAATATTTTTATTGAGTTTCTAATTTAGTAATAAAAAAAATTACAATTAAGACTAAAAATACAATACAATGATTTAATAATTTTTAAGTAATAACAATGTATTTTTATTATTAGGCTTTGAAGAAGCAAGATGTGCAGTAGCTGAATATAATTCAAATGAACATATCAAAGTAAATCCGAAAGTAAGTAATTTATTATATTTAGTGAAATGTATTTTGTTTTATTTTATAAAAGTTAATTATATAAAATAAATATGTTTCAATTAAAAATATTAAAAAGAATCTGTACCGTCGCCTATCTGACTTCAATGACTCAGCGGTAATAATGGAACTTCTAATAGCGCTATGTAATACTCTTCACCGACTTACACGACACGATTTAAAAAGGATAAGATTTATCTATAGGACAAGACTTATTGTTTAATTTATGGTTAAATTTACAATAGTTCGAAGTACTCGGCATTTCAATAGATCATATTGTAATATATGATTATATCTGTTTATAATTCATAATTGAAGTGTATCTTAGTATAATATGAATAATAAAATTTAGAAAGAAAACAACATTTTCTTATAATAAAATTATAAGAAAATAGAAATTATTAAGCTGATTGTCGAACAGTTCTCGAGCGTTATATATACGAGACAATTTTGTATTCTTTTTATGAACAAGCAAATCCACACATATTTTAATTATAATAAATGATTATTAAGTACAAACAAAAAAAAACATTAATTTCATAATTTAATCACCAATCCTTGTATCGATAAATTTTGGTACAATAAGAATTAGAAAATAAAAACGAACTCGAAACAGAATTTTAATAAAAGTTTAAAAATGTTTAAAAATGACTGAATTATAATTATATTAATCTATTTAATTTAATTAAAAATATAATTATAATTATATTTATTCAACTACGTTCAATCTAATAATTAAACGTAAAAATTTAATGTCATGATCAAATTAAGCTTCAATGATAAATAAATGATCCAATACAAATTATGCAACGGTAGTAATTGTTATTTGTATTACTGTAAATTTAAATGTTATTACTATAGAAAAAATTTATTGCATTATACATAATAATAACAGTTATTATATATACAGATTATTTAAATTCAATCTCAAAAAATACTTCATGATGCATAATTCTTCTATAAATCTCAAAAATAATTTAAAAATTTTTTGAAAATACAGGAGAAACCATAATTGTTTAAATGAATTTCCATTCGATTATAATAAAATAGTTATGCTACAAAAATATAATAATAAATTTATTATATTTATGCGACCTTTTACAATTTAAATTTGGAATTTGTTTTTCATTTGTAATATTTTTAAAACTCTTGATAATAGAATATATTATACAATAAATATCTAAAATAAAATATAAAATAAAAATATTTTATAAATATCCCTAAAAGTATTCCAAATCAAAAATAATTAAATGATTATGTTAAAAAAATTTTAACTGTTTTGATAATGAAATCTATAGATAAATGTATTTTTGCAAGTTCTCGAATAAATTGTTTAGATGTTATTCTAGAAATATTTTTAAAAAAGACATCACAATTTTTTAATAAATAATTAAATAAAAATGTACTATTATTTATTCACTTTTATATATAGATATTATTCGCTCATAATAAATCTGTAAACGTAAAATTTGAAGGAAAACATTAGACGTGACGTGACACAGTCTTAAAGCTTCCAGACAAAACTTAGTTAATAATTGTATCCCTAAATGAATGCAAATAATTTGTAGGACGTTGTGCTGTGCAGTGGATGTTCATGCGCCCTTGATCTCTGTATCATGGCTTTGGCTCGCGAGGGCCAAACAATCCTTATTCCTCGACCCGGTTTTTCTATTTACCGAACACTCGCTGAAGGACTTGGTATCACCGTGAAGTCCTACAATCTTCGCGTGAGTAAGCCAATCAACTGTACTGCATTTTTTAGCCGAAACGCAAAGAAGATTTTCCCTTCTATACATCTATATGCACTTCATCGTTCACTTTTAAGGCAGATAAAGATCCCAAAGTACAGATTACGTCTTATTGCCACGGAGAGTAAAGCTTAGCAAATAATATCAATTATTTTTTCAGCCTAATTTTGGTTGGGAAATTGATTTGGATGACTTGGAGACACAAATCGATGCATCTACAGCAGCTATAGTCATAAACAATCCCTCAAATCCCTGCGGCTCGGTCTTCAGTCGTGAACACCTACTGGATCTTCTTGACATTGCAGCCAAGTATTATGTTCCTATTATCGCTGATGAAATTTACGAACACATGGTAATTCTTTACAGCTTATACATTTTTTTCAATGATATTAAAAATTAATGAAACTTGCTATTAAACGTATATGCGATTTACGTTGGTTTTATATATAGAATATAGAATTAAATATAGAAAAATATTAAATGTAAGTTATAATAACCATAAGCATGATACATAAATTGATACATAAACAGAATTCTATCTTTGACAAATACAACGTATGTATGCTATAATAAATAAATATAAACATTTCGTCTCATTGCTAACTAAACATTTATTATACTTCTATAATTTTTAATTATAATAATGAGATTTATATACATGTGTATACGCACGAGTGTATGTGTGTATGAATGATAAAATATCATAAGTTAAGCAAAATAAATATTAATATAATATATATAAATATATTATATAGACAAATCGATATTTCTTCATGAAAAACTGAATTTTCTTCGTAATTAATAAGTTTCTAAGAAAATTTATTATAAAATAAGATTCAACTAAGTTCTTTCTTTAAAAAGATTTTTACTAAATTGTTTTATAATTTCAATTTTGGCTTCAATTCATCATAAATTCAGAATATTGAAGATGAAAATTGTTACAATTTGAATACTATAAGCAATATTTTTATTTATAAAACAAATTGGTTATCCTACTAATTGTTATTTAATCACTACTAAAATATAATTTTTAAGATAAGGCCTAATATTTCAAGGAAATTTAACAATTTTTTACGGGTATGAATTTTTTGAGTTTATTTTTTAGTTTCTATTCACCATAATTTTCCTTTCATTGTAATTATTGTTTCTCTATTTTTAATATTGTTTTCTTCTGAAAAGATGATACTATTTAATAAATTGCAAAATAACGATGTTTCTGTTTTAGAATTTTATAAATTATATATATTTTATAATTTATTTATATAATATTGTAGTTTACTAAGCATTAAATTATACATCTTTATAAACCTGCAATGAGGTATAACATTTCCTTTAATGCTGATAAGCTTGATCGATACCATGTTTTGTCAGTATAAAATATATGCGGATTCAATGCTTGTTTACTGTGTTAACGTTGCGCATGAAGGAAACGCGATCATCATTCCGCGAAAAGCATCGAACGGTGCAATTATCAAACAAAGTGAAGAGTAATACAGTTTTTAGAAAGTTAAAAATATTAAAATTAAATCTCAGAATAAAAAAGTTTATAATAATCTAAGTAATTTTTCCAAAATCTTAAATTATATATATTCATATAAGTTCGTTCCGTATAACAGTCTTATGTAAGTTAGATTCTTAAAGGATTATTAATATTTTACAATTAATTTAAAGCAATTTTTTTTCATGATTTAGAAAAATTAATTATTAGGATTTATTTAATAAGTAAATTGCAACTTTTTTATACTTTATAAAGTAGCGACTTTATAGAGTAAGGTACAATATAATAATGTAATAATAATATTATTATTTAATATATATATAACTTAAACTGATAGCATATGTGTATACACACAACACTCTCTCACGTGCACGCACAGTAAGACAATGAAGACTGATTTTACTTTGTACGCTTGATATATAACTCAAAAAATTCATCCTGTATACGGATGGCACAAGTGCGCACACACGCGTGCGATTAATTATGATATTTTCAGAAAGGATTTTTATAAAAATTTATAAATTTCTTTTAAAGATGTATTATTAGATTGTTTATTTCATGAACATGCAAATTTACAATTTTAATTGTTGACCAGAACTATTAACATGCAGGTTTTTTTACAATAAATGTAAAAATAGTTTTCTCATAAATACTCCTAATTCATATTTTTATAATTCTTTCATTTTAGTGATTTAAATCAATTATAGCACATACAATTACATGCTTAAAGTTGTTTTGGAAATATCAATTTGTTTTGGAAATAAAAGAAGTTATTTTGAAAATCAATACCTAATTTTTTCGTTATTTATTTTTTTTAATTTGAATTCTTGCATAATACTGTTTCAATGACGATAATTATTTCATAATGAAATAAAGTTTATTTATAGTCTGCTTTAATAGGTATTTGCTGGACGGACGTTTCACTCATTAGCGTCTTTATCAACCGAAGTTCCTATTCTATCTTGCAGCGGACTAACAAAGAGGTAAAATCATTAATTTTTATTATATCAAGAAAATAGAATTTTTATAATCTTGTTTTTTTTTAATTTATATAAAACGAGAATAGGGCAAATAATAAATTCTAAAGTATTTTTAAACAAATATATTCGAATCTAAGAATATATTTAATGATATATTAATATCATTAAATTAAAGAATAATTTAATGATATATTCTTATAATAAAAATATTCGAGATCGTTTTATATTATATTTTGAGTAAGAATATTTTTATACGAAATTATTAAAAATATAAATTATGAATTTTAATTTCACTTTATTCGATATTTTCTTTATTAATATATATTTAAAATTAAATATATTTGTAATTATGTTTTATAACAAATTATGTTTATTTAATAAATACTTAAGTAAATAAATCATAATTAGAATATAAATATAGAATAATAATATGTAATAAAAATGAACGATTGTTACAAATTTCTTTGTAATATATAAAGGGTAAATTTTCAGAATGAAAAATATAGTAAATTAATTTTTAGCATTACTTATGATTATTACATAGTATAATCATAGTTTTAAAACTTTAGTGATAGATTATTCTAAAAATTATATAAAAAAATTGAAAAAACTATATTATAAAAGTTTTTAATTGAAAATGTATTACTATCTGAATTAAGAAAACGTAATTAAAGAATAATTTAATAAATTCAATATTTTATATATATATATATTACAGAGAAATTAATAAAAATTTGAAGTGTATTAAATAAACTTTGTTGAAATTACGATGAACCTCAATTTTGAGAAACTTTATTTTAAAACAGATATTTAAAGAATTTTGCATAACATTATTTTTAGTTTCTAATTTAAAGTCTCCAATTTTAAATCAGTTTAATTTCATACAAAAATAACTTAACAATTATCTTATTCCTATATTTTAATATTGTATTCATCTTTCGTTCGTGCTTGTTATAAAGACAAATGAACCTCATTCCCTGTATATTCTTTGAACTTTTGACTGAAAACATCTTGCCTTTGATATAAAATAATAATAGTTAGAATACTTTGTTAATTTCTGTGCTTGTGTATCAGCTTATTAAGTTATTATTAATATAAAAATAAACAATAATCAATCTATAAACTGTAGAATCTATCAAAATTTTGAAGTCTTCTTAACATTAAAGAAAGTTCTCCTGCTCTCGAATACAAAGCTGCTATGATGATTGTTGCTTTTTGAGTAAAATTTTATTAACTATATTTGAATAGTTTCTTCATTTTATTTACTGACAAATTGTTTGTATAATTTTATAGAAATATTTTTAAAAAGCTATCTTACACTTTTAAATGAAACCAAAGTGTTTGAAATTTCAATTTTTTGTTAAAAACGCTACCAGTATATACCAAATTATATTATTTATACTTTTATTATTACTATAAATCAGCTGTTTTTTGCTTTACAATTTTTTATTTTTTAAATTTTTACGGGTATCACTTAAACTCCATATATTTTCTGTAGACTTAAGATTTTTATCAATTACTTTGTATACTTAAATCATCGATAACTTTTCTTAATACTATTTATTTATCGTCAAAATTTATTGTTCTATTTTTAATTAATACTAAAATTGATAATACTAAAATGAATACTAAAATTGATACTAAATTTAAATTTTCACCTAATTAAAGTACCTTTTCTATGGAAACGTTATCAAATAAATGCGAATATAAAATAGACTATATAATAGTCTAAACATTATCAAAGATTATTTTTGAGTAACAGATTTCAAACATTTTATTTATAAAAAATTAAATATTATTTAAAAATGAAAGGATAGTATCTTTAGAATAGTATCTTTAAAGTTTCATTTGAATGTTTTTGGAAAATCCAATCACTCATTTCTATAATTTTTTAAAGAATATTAATGTTTTGCCATTATTCCACATTTATATGCTACAGATAAAATTAAGTTTACGATACAAGATAACCTTGCACGTCAATGATCAAAACGTAAATGAGTGGATATTTCCTAAGCGTCGCGTGCACTGAGCATAGTTCTCTGACGAAAATATATACTGTCTATAAAAAGAATAACTTTTAATAAACGCAAGTTCTTGCGTGTATATGAATTTTCGATATACATAGTTTACGTACAACATTTTCATAAGTACAAGCCAAAGAAGAATCTCAAAGATAGTACAGTTGAATCTTTTTATACTTCATGTGTTATCAATTTCATTTACACTTCAAACTTATACATAATGTACTATAATAAATATTGTAATGGATAATAATTAATCGTTGCTACTCTCTTTCTCTCTTTCTTTCTTTCTCTCTTTCTCACTCTTTCTCTCTTTCTCTCTCTTTCTCTCTTTCTCTCTCTTTCTCTCTCTTTCTCTCTTTCTCTCTCTTTCTCTCTTTCTCTCTCTCTTTCTCTCTCTCTTCTCTCTCTTCTCTCTTTCTTCTCTTCTTTCTCTCTTTCTCTCTCTTTCTCTCTTTCTCTCTTTCTCTCTCTTTCTCTCTCTCTCTTTCTCTCTTTCTCTCTCTTTCTCTCTTTCTCTCTCTTTCTCTCTTTCTCTCTCTTTCTCTTCTCTCTTCTTTCTCTTCTCTCTCTTTCTCTCTTTCTCTCACTTTCTCTCTTTCTTTCTCTCTTCTTTTTCCTCTTTTCTCTCTTCTCTCTTCTCTCTCTTGTTCCTCTCTCTTTCTCTCTTTCTCTCTTTCTTTCTCTTTCTCTCTCTTTCTCTCTTTCTCTCTTTCTCTCTCTTTCTCTCTTTCTCTCTTTCTTTCTCTTTCTCTCTCTCTCTTGCACTGCAGATGCCTGCTTCTCTTTAGACTGTGCATGATTTTCGGTTATGTAATTATTCAAGTTTATTTTCATTGTAAATTCTATTTGTATATGCAATTGTATATATGTACAAAAATAGCTTTAATAGCTAATTGACCAGGACTGTGACAGCAGATCAGTTTGAGGAGTAAGAGAGAGAGAGAGAGAGAGAGAGAGAATGTGTGTGAAAAGGCGCTCGCGTGACACAATGTTCGAGCAGCAATGATAAAATTTAAAGAAGAGATAGATTGGGATGATAGCTAACTCCTGCTTACGAGTGTCAATCCGCTACATGTATTCTTTTTCTAATTTTCTCTTTGTTATTTTCATCTACCAATTGGTGTTTAAAGAACTGACTCGATCATAAGGAAACCACTTAATTATTGTCAGAACTTCCTATTTATCTATCTCTCACTTTTTCTGTGACGTGTATAGTCAGTTGTACGTGTAGTGGCCGTGACAATCCATGCTAAATGTAAAAGTGTAAATCCAAGGAATAAATATGTTAAGATGCGCTACGTTTAATAATGTAGTCCTTTTTCAGATTTTTCTCCCTAGCATGTTTGAAGATACCAGTACTACGTTAAGAATCCATTATAAATTATAATTCGTGTGAATTCAAACAAATTTACAGCACATTATTTATAAATTTATACATATAATTAAAGTGTTAGTCGTAATTCACTTAACTGTATGTAATAATTTTTGCTTTAGCAATATTAACATTCATAACAAATTATATATATGACTTACTGTATATTACTAAGATGTTCAATATATATAATACGCTAAGAATACTATTATATATAAATTTTTTTTTAAATAAGGCAGCATTTTTAATACAAAAAAGTAGTTTATTGTATCAAACGGAGGTCACAAGATCCAATAAATTGTGAAACTTTTCGTCACAATATAAGTTTAAATTCTAAGTAATTGCTTAGGTTTAGTATAGTAAGTAGTTCAATGTTTATAAATATATATAAATCAAACATTACGCTAGTAACAATCTCAATTTGTAATATATGGATCGTTATTATTTAAAAACCATTAAAATAATTCATTTTATCCTAATGTTAAAATATTATGTTGTTATTTTTATTATTATATAATATTAATTACACTTTGATAAATTGTGTAATTAGACATGATCTAATTGAAAGCTGATAATTAAAGTATTTTTTATTTTTAAAGAATTTTTTCGATAAATATTATCATATAATTATTAAAAATAAAATTTACTGTTAATTAATAATGTAAATGAAATAATTTATTTTATAAATATTAAAATAATAAATAAAATGAATTCCAATAGGTAAGCTATAAAGAAAATATTCAAGTTTTATGTTATTGCAAATGCAATTGTGACATCTAATATACGACTAAATTAAATATTAGTTGAATATGAAATTTTGAATAAACCGATATAATAGTTTTTGTATAATAATATTTTTGTATAATTTGTGCAAATAATTATTGCCCAAAATATTGTTTTCATAAATATTGTTTTCATAAAATAAATTATATTCTTAAATAACTCTTAGATATGATTAAAGAAAAAAATGTTTACATATATTCATAAGAATGGATATGAATATTATAAAGAGAAAACTGGATTCCTTAAAATAATGTATATGTAACTATTATTTTATGTAAAAATGTATTACTTTATTTTATTTTATTATAAAGTTTTTTCCTAGTATCAATTCTTTCTTTTTCCTATGATTTGTATTTATAAAAATTCATAGACATTAATATTTTTAAAGAATTACTATACAAATAATTTTTTTATTTCTTTAATTATTTTAAGAATTTTACAATAGAGCTTAACTTTAATTTGAATTAAAATATTTTATATAATTATATTTTTCATGTACTATTTTTCTATGTTAAATTAATGCATATAATTGTATTATATGCACTATATATCACCATTTGCGATTAAAATTGTGTGTTATCTATTTCATATACAATAAATATTCAAAAATCTATATTAAATAGCTGAGATTTTTATTTTATATTATAAAATGTATGTATTATGATTGATCTCTATTGTCTTGAATTACTGTTTTTTATAAAGTAAATAACGAAAAATATATTTTTTAGATTAAAAATAATATATTTTATGTAAAATTAATTGATAATAATAATTTAATTATTTACAATAAAATTGAATGATTATTTTGTTTAAGTTAATAAATCTCAAAAAATTATATGAATAATGAAAGGATTTATAATAAAAATTAGTAGCGGAAGTTTTAGAACATTTTTTTAATTTAAACATTAATTTTTTATATATTTAAAAAAATTTTTAAATAATTATGTACAGAATATAGTTTTTTTATATAATTAATGAATATTATAATTTGGTTTTTTATTTTTAGATTTTTAGTGCCAGGTTGGAGAATAGGATGGATTATCATTCACGATTGTCACAATATATTAGATAAAGAAGTAAGTAGATAGGAATTAATTGAAAGTTGAAGAAACTCTATGAGGAATAAAATCACAGAAAAATTCTTCGACGATACAATGGATCAAATTTACATCGAGTTGAACGAAACAACTAAAGCATATACTCTTTGCAAAACTTTATTTTGTCAAACTTAATCATAATTTTCATATAATTTTTTCTTTTTGACTCTTAATATTTCTTTTGTAATAACATGATTTTTACAAAGTTTAAAGTTTATTATTTCTAAAAAATTTTAGCTTAATTTTTCCTGTAATTAATTGAGAAAGTAAAATTTTGTCATATTTTAAATAATAAAAATATGTTGTTTGCATTTTATAATTTTCATACATCTCTTTATTACTACATATACAGTTATTTTTACTTAATGACTTCAGTTATTTAACTTTAAACATAGAAATTTTTATTTTAGACCTTATTTTTTGAATATTTGTATTCAAATTCTACGAAAATTTAGTTAAACTAAATTGTTTTACGGAACAAAATCTAAAAAATATTTAAGATTTTAATATAATTTACCGACTTGCCTGCTAAATCATAGTTTATTAATTTTGCTTATTAGTTATGTTAATAAAATATATGAATGAACAAATTTAAACTCATTACTAAAATTATTCAAATATTTAATATTTTTCATCGAAATTAATTTATAGTATTACTATAGAAGTAGAATAAAAATTGTAAGTCAAAAAATTTGATACCTATATGATGTGTTTGACAAATAGAAAATTATTTATGTATGTAGTATTTGAATAGTAAAAGCATTATTCCCGTTGTAAAAATCAGGAAAGTGATTGTAATTTTAATAACTTATTTTATTTTTGATAGATCAGGAAAGCCTTACAATGTCTAAGTCAGCGAATAATCGGTAGTAATACGATAGTTCAAGGTGCTCTTCCGAAAATACTTAAGGAAACTCCACAAAAGTTTTTTGATAACGTTATACAAACTCTACATGTAAGTTTTAATTTCTTAATAATTCTTAATGTATTTTAATGAAAAAATATCTGAAAATTTAGAACTATTATTTGATGTAAATATGATACAACGCTAGATATGAATAGTACTACAATATGTAGCAATAGTACAGTAATTAATTGAACTACTTGTCATAAAATGTTATTTTATTCATTCGTATCGAATTTACGTTAGTATTATTATTTATAAATTAAATCATTTAATCTTTAAAATCTGTTCCAATAAATTTTTAAGTTTTTTATATAATTATAATATACTAATATTATGATTGCTGCAATAGGCTAGAATTCTTCTTTTATATTATATTTATGTGTAGTAAATATTAAATCATTTGTTTATTAAATTCAAAAAATATAAAATTAATAATAAATAATAAAGTTAAGTTACGATTAAAATATTATTGGCATATATAATTTTTAACGATTTTAAAATCCGTAGGAAATAACAAAATTTTCAGAAAATTAATATATTATGAAAAAAGTGAGAAAATATTATAATAATTAAAATAAATACTTACATTTTGTCCAGATCTGATATTATTAATAATATCAAATTCAAAAATATTCGTTTGATAAATAAAATTTAAAGGACGATAAGCTACAATAATACAATAAGTAGAATTTTTACAATACATATAAAACTTACAATACATTTAATATATAATATTCTTATAAAAAATTCTAATTGGTTAGAATAAGAATGTGCAAGTATCAAAGAAAATAATAATTTATTAATGCTATTTTATTTAATTTTTAGTGTAAAGTCTTTTCCCAAGTAATATAATTCTATAAAATCTATAAATAAATACACCAAATATGGCAAAAAATGCCTTTACGTTAATTGGAATAAGTAATTAATTTTGTCTTTTTTCAATAAATATTTAGAAATTCATTGTGTTGTGTGCATAAATTAAAATGAACTGATAATAGCATTAATCCGAAATTACATTATAATGGTATATATATCGATTTAACTTTCTTTCATAGATAAAATCTTGTCAGAAAAATAAATATGCTTCACGTGAGTTTGTTTCACATGGTATTTTTAATTATAATTTTTTAAAATTTCAGATCACAAATACGGTACTTGTCATTTTAATCTATTTAAGTCAATAGTCATAAGATTAATATACATTTATTTTTGAATAAAATAATTAAATATCTGTATTATTTTAAACATTTTTTTGTATTGCATATACAAATTATTCTTATAAAGTGTAAAAAATTGCTTCATTGAAATAGTGTATCAAATTATTATAGCAACGTAAAAAAATTCATTTTTATATCATTAAATATAAGTTATATAAAATGTTAAAAATTAAAAAATTAAATAATTAAATTATTATTAATTTAATTATTAATTAAAATGTTAATAAATTAAAATTCATCATATTCATTGAGAAAGCAATATTTAAAATTTATTAATATACTATTAAGACCTTAAGTTTTACTTACAAAAATTAAGTTCTACTATTATATTTTGAATATTTATTCAAGTAAAATTTAAGAATAAATTTTTATTAAAGAATAATAAACAATAAACAATATAATAAACATGATATTAAAAAGAAAAAATATTTTATTAATTATCTGATTTTATAAATAAGTATTTTGTAGTAAAATGTTATGTAGATGTATCAAAAAATAAATAATTAACAATAAATTATTATTAGAGTATATTAAAATCTTATTAGCGCTTGTAGAATATATATTGGTATTAATATTGATATTAATTTTGTATTATTAATTCAATTGATCAAATTAAACGTAGTTCATTATTTTCATTTTTGAAAACGATAATAATTGTAATTATACAATAATTGAATAATTATATGAAAAAATTATATAAATAAGGTTATCGACGCTAATCAAAATATCCGATACTAATTCAAATGTAAAATTAATCTAATAATATACTTTCCATAAGTCTTTCCTTGACACACATATGAACTGCTATACTGATCAGAGTTTATTAAATTTTCATTAAATTTTGTGAAACTCACTCGGCTATTGTAAATGTTAGGTGAATGAAAGCGAGGCAAAGTGTCTCAATTTCTCTATGATGCTTAAATTATTATATTTAAAGATAGGAAGAGGTTCAATGTATTATTTAATGCAGTAATATTGAGTATCAGTAATTGTAAAACTATTAACATTAATTATAGTATTTACATTCCATTTATCTATTATAAAACATTTATTTACTCAAAATTTATATTTAACGTATTTATAAGCTATACTATAGTTTCTACGATATAAATATTAATATTATTTGCAAGAGCCAATCTCAGATTCATTTAATTATTAATATTTGAAAATTAAGAAATGCAATGTTAAAACGATATAATGAAAATGCTCTTTACTTACATACAAATCTTTGTCATATATTAAATTATCTATTCTTTTTAATAATTATATTTTTAATATCTGAATGAGCGATGTTTTACTTATAAAATTGTTTGATATTGAATATTGTTATTGTATCAAAATATGTATTTAATTTAAAATTATAGAGCAATAAAGTTAATGATTTCTAAATTTTGAAGAATGATAATGTTACAACAACTTAAAATTCAAAGTTATGTTACATTATATGTCTCAAAAGAATTTTTATCACTTGGATTTACAAATTCATTTCTCTTTTTCTAAGATTTCTGAATGAAAGTTCTATAGATTACTAATAGTGAAACCAATATTTTTTCAGTTATATGTTTAAGAATTGAAATAACAATAATTTTTATTTTGATAAATGAAAGTAATTAGTGATTAATATAGTAAAGTGATTAGATGCGAGTCAAAAAATTTCATAGTATACTACTGCGAATATTATGATCCACGCTGTTTATATGAATGTATTTATCTGCATCATTTACATAAAAAATATTTTATTAAACTTTTGAAATTAATTAAAAAATATTTATATTTTTACAATATTTTTACTTTATGTATTAATATAATTCAAAACTAATAACATTTAGTTAAAATATGTTTTATTGTATAATATAAATAGTAAAAGAAAATCTTTGGATAGTATCAGAGTAAATCTTTATCTTACTTTCTTTTTAAATTATGTTATATCTTTTCGCGGTCCATACATCTAAAGATTAGATGATTTGAATGTAATTGTACTTTTAACTTACATAATAGAATTATTTAAATTCTATCTATGTCTGTATTAGTGTGTACATATAATTCCGAAATAGGTATAGTAATTAACAAATACCTATATATATTGTATATAGTATATTATATCTTATCTTTTATATTTCAACAAAGAAGCAAATGTATAATTACAATTTTTGCTCAAGTTATAAAAATTATTATTACAAATTAAAATACTTTTTATAAAAATAAGGTTTTTCTCATAAGATATAGATTTATTTGAAATAGAAAAACATCTTTTTCTAAATAATACTTTACCCGTTTTCATAAAAATATAATATTAAACATATTTTCAATGTGTGTTCTTTTGGAAAACATTTCATAGACGATCAGTATAATTTATTTAATTATGCAGAATATGTATTTAAATAAAATGAAAAAATATTTTGTGTTTATCCATAAATTTAATTAGTAAATTATTAAAATTCATGTTTAAATATAATAAATCATGTATAGTTAATTTCATATTATTATTTCTCTAAAATAATTACAATAAATTATAAATGTTATTGAAATCCTTAATTCCGTTTTTATATCTAATATTTAATATGTTGAAGAAGTTAAAAACAAAATTTTTAAATATCTTCAGAAGAATACAGTAACTTCCATTACATACTATAATATTATTATGTTGTACCTAGGTACATGGTGCTACAAAATCTATAATTCACAAGGCTATCAAATATCTTCTTTCAAATAATTATGTTCTTTGTTTTAATCAAGAAGCTTGCATACGTTAACTTTATTTTTCTGAAAATCTGTAATACTTAGCTATAATTCAATATATAAACTAAATTTTATATAGAATTTAGTACTCAGCAAAATATTAAATTTGAATATACTTTAAAAAATAGTTTTTTTAAAGTGTCGTTTACTAAAGTTTTGAAATCACTTCAATTTATATTAATAGTAACTATAATTGGAAAATTTAATGTTGAATAATATTTAAATTTATCACGTTATATAATCTATACTCAAAAATGGAAAGCTTATTTTATGATTATTTGTCAAATAATAGACATTAAAAATATGTCAAAATATCACCCAGTATCAAGATCCACTAAGAAATTTTTATAAATATTTATAATCCAAAAAAGTCAACTTTTTATTTCGCAATTTTCAGCTAGTTCAAACTATTCGACTTATGAACACATGATTTAAATATTTGAAATACTTTAAAATATTTTAATTACTTTTGAGTATTTTTTTAAATTATTTTAGGGCAAATATAGTGAAAGAAATAATTTTAACAAAAATTGTTTAAAGTTTTTTTAGACAATTCAAATTTTCTTTATCAGCATTACTTTCTTATTGCTGATCGATGCTTTTATGAATTCGGCTATTTTTATGCTTTTTTACAATCTCACTTTCCCATCGAATAAGCGATGGAAAAGTAAGAAAATATATATCAATTTGTACTATATTTTTGTCGTTAAAATTTCTTCTCGAAATTATACTCTAAATCGTATTATTCAAATTTTTGTTTATATTTTCGTGTATATTCTTCGATATATCTTTTAAAAAGTTTTTCGTACATAGATAAATAATATAATTTCCTATACATTTCATAGAGAAACAGGCTTGTGTTTATATAAGGCTAATTTTTTTTTAATTAAAACTCTTGTATTACTTTCAAATTAATTTTTTTATTAGATGAAAATATAACATTTTTCGGTAGTTATCCGATTGCATAATACTAATGTTCTAATACGTAGTATATAGACCTATATTACAAAGATTTGTATAGAAGTACGATTATTGTAGATATTTTATATGAATAAAACGAGCTTGCACATGTAATAGTTCTAACAATTGTGATATCTTATTTTCAGGCTAACGCAACGTTGACTTATAATCGCATCTTAAAAATATCAGGACTAACGCCTATTATGCCAGATGGTGCGATGTATATGATGGTAAGCTTGAGATATTTTTTACTTTCATAACTATAATTGTTTTATTGTTTTTTTACAATTTCTAATGCTATTTCAGTATTTTTACGAGTGTATAGAATGGACGTGTGATGTGAAGCATAAGAGAGACAGAAAGAGTGTGATTGAGAAAGAATGAGATAGAACGAGAACGAGAGAGAGAGAGAGAATGAATAGTAAAATTAATAATTTACTCATAGGTACACATAGATCTACCAAGTTTTCCAGAATTCAATACCGAAATCGAGTTTATTCAAAGTCTCTTATCTGAGGAATCCGTATTCTGCTTACCTGGACAGGTATAATTATTAAATGATTTTTTTTGTTTTTCTTTACATTTTTGTGATTATATTTGAAATCTAAATAAATACTTTTGGTATAATTAAAATAATTTTAATATCAAGTGAATATTAGAAAAAAAATATATTTTTTATTAAATATAGATCTTTTTTCAAAGTAAGTAAAAATTTTTCAAATATTGATAATCTTGATAATCTTGAAATCAATACTTGATAAAACAGTATAGATTTTAAGTTAAATAATTATCTTTAAATTTATCATATTAAATTATCTTATTAAATTTAAAAATTTAATATATAAATATTAAACTATAACTGCATATTTGAATTAACATAAAGGAAATAGAAATAAGAAATATTAAATTCGGAATAATAGAAGATTTGCATAAATAAAATAGTATATGTACACGAATTTTACTACAAAATATTAAAAAATATTTTTGAGTTAGAAATTATTTTATGTAAAGTGAAATTATAGATTTTACTTGATTTTTTTAGTGCTTCGATTACCCTTCGTACATGAGATTGGTAATTACAGTGCCAGGAAATCTACTCGAAGAAGCTTGTGTAAGAATTCAAGAGTTTTGCACAAGGCATCACATAAAAAATTATTTACAAATTTCTGTCAATAATGTTGAAATTCCGTATTAAATATTTTATTTGCTATCAAGTGTTTAATACTTAAATTCACAATATTTTTTAGCATGCAGAAAGTAATTTTTATAATTTCAGGAACATGACAAAAAATTTTTTAATGAAATATTATGAGTTAATAGGTATCAGAATTTACACTGAAACTATAGAAAATTTTTACACGATCATTTTTTGTAGTTTCAGAATCTGTGTTAGCCAACGATTAATTTTTATTTGAAATATATATTTATCGATAAAAGTGTTTGGAAAAGTACGAAGTTTAATGTTTTATTTATATTATAATAATAGTATTAAGTAAACGAACAGAATTTATTTAAATTGGATTTTAGTGCATGCCATTTTTATTTGTTAATTATCTGGATGTTTTTATAATAGAAATAAATTTATATATAAGGAAATATATAAGTAATTATATACTTACTTACAGTAAATATGTAGAAATAAAATAGGATGACCGTATCCATGTTTTAAGAGGTATATATAGTCATTTATTCTATATTATATAAAAATCGTATAAAAATTATTTTTCAAAAATTTTACTTTTCAATTATTAAAAATTATCTTATGTGAAAATTTACGTTGATATCATAAGGTTTTTCTAGTTACTAATTACTAAATTTTTTGTAATTACATTATATTTCATACTTTTTCCATACTATAAATCATAATATTTAACAACAAACATTGAATAACGAATTAATTGAATTACTACTACTAAAATTGTATTTACTATTTGGTACATCATACGTGTTTATAATATTTTAACCACTTAAGTAACGAAAATAGGGTTGTGGTGTTATGGATACAAAAAGAATATATAAAAAATATTTGATATTTAATTCGCGTATATATATCGTAAGTGTTACTTTCAAACATAGACCGATTACTACTTGTGCCGGGGAAAATCATCTGCTTCCATTTTCTGTTAGGATGGTGGATAATAAACTACGGCAGATAGCGACAAGAGGGTAAGCAAACGACATAAAAGCGAATATTAATTAATAATTTAGTAATAAATAAAATTAATGTAGTTTATTAGTAATAAATAATTTATTAATGAATAAAATTTAGATATATATGTACATATGTATGTTTGTATCTAATTTTAATTTTAACAATTCCTAATGATTATATGTTAAATTATAAATATAAAAATATGTACTAAGTTGCAAAATATAAAATGTAATTCTTAGAAATATGCATTCAAATCTAAAAATGCATATTCCTATATCTAAATTTAATTATGTTTAAAAAATATAATATATATATACACACGTGTACTTTCATTATTTATCGTAATTACAGATGAGTGTTCGGTGACGCATGTATTCTTTTTTTGTGAAAAATAAACGTGATTGTACACATTTAAATTGTATTTAACCTTTGTATTTATTACGGAGTAAAGAAAAAAAAATTTCACTATCTTCGAAACTAATAAATAAAATGAATCAGAAAGAAAGAAGAGAAAAGAAAAGAATATATAATATTTCATCACTGTTATGATGATTATTTTCACTATTTATTTATATATTTATATAAATATTTATATATATTTATTTCATGGCTCTTTATTTACATAAATGACAAAATTAAAATATTTTTTTGAATTAATTTTTTGAATGAAATGATGAATAGTTAAAGAAAATTATTTATAATAATAAAATGAAATAATGTTTTTAAAAAATGTGTATACAGTGGCATAAACAAGCAATACGTAAATGTATTATAGAATAAACACAGAAATGAATGAAAAAAGAAAAAATGAAGAAATAAAAAGAGAGGTTGAATAAAAGAAAAAAAGTCAAATAATCGAAAAAAATTGGATATGTAAGAAGAAAAAAACGTAGAAAGAAAATGGAAAATTTTTATAAGTGGATTAATAAACTGAAAGAAATGTCTTACTAACAGAAAATAAAATTTAATAAAACTTTCATAATAATAAATACGAAAATACTATCTAATGACATAAGGTAATTTGTGAGAAATACTGTCATGTTTGATGGCGAGACGCTTCGCGATACTCTTCATGGAACACCTAGTAGAGTGACAAGATAAGAAGAATATAAGCGGAACCTACGAAAAAGAATAAGAGTCACACGTTAGAACACCGTAAAAGCCACTTATTACTACCCTACATCGGATACTTGCGGCTCAACAAAATGTTCCAGAGGAACATCTTCACTTCAATTGCTTATTGAGAGAATAAACGTTGTATTTAATTCCCAGTGCGAACCTTATCCCAAATACATATTCCCCGTGATTTTGTCGCTCGGTATTGCGCACGCGAACAAGTATCGAACCACAACCATGTACGAAACAATACAAATAAAAAATGATTTTTTATTGTTTAAATTAAATATGAAATTAATAAATTAATTAAATTATGTTTATTAAATATTTTATTAAATTTTTACAAATAAATTTTTCCTTTTGTTAATAAAAACTATTTAAAAATAAGTATCTTATTTTTAAAAAATCTGAAATTATTAGAGAATTCGAT
This sequence comes from Wiebesia pumilae, assembly GCA_018907045.1. NCBI lineage: Eukaryota > Metazoa > Arthropoda > Insecta > Hymenoptera > Agaonidae > Wiebesia > Wiebesia pumilae. Next base: position 3,036,883 of record JACCHZ010000105.1, on the reverse strand, counting down.
CATATACTCTCAAATAATAAGTATGAAAATGAAAATAAGTAATGATTACAAATCAATAAATTTTTATCTAAATATTTAAAAAATAAAATAAATGCAATACTACGTACGACAAACTTTAAAGACCTTATAGGACTAAGCATTTTGAATTTAAAAATTGGAAGTGTCAATTGTTAAAATGAGTCTAATTATTAAATTTATTATTAAATCGATAAAATTTAGGTCATATAAATGAATATGAACTACTATAAAAATGTTAATGCATTTAAGGAATATCATCATAAAAACGATAAATACTTTTTTTAATAATTTAATTGATTTAATTAATTTTGAATGAAAAATTCAAAATTATGAAAAGTTGACAAATGTTTAAATAATATTGAAAAGATAAAATAAAACAATATTATTAAGACGAAAACAAAATATTTATCAATCGCTGAAATTCAAAAATTTAATCAATATTTGAAAGAAATTCTATGCAAAAGGCAGATTTCTATTTATTATGGATCATTATTATTTATATTAAAATGAAGAAAGTTATTATAATTGAGTGTTTCAAGAGTTTTTAATGTTATAGTATATTGAGTACTTTATGAATACTTTATTGAATACTTATTAAGGATATATTCTAAATTTTAAAAGTTTTAAATACTAAATTTATCTTTATATTATAACATTTTTTAAAAAATAAACTAAATGCTGAAGACGAGTGATCTCAATTTCATTTTAAATTATACAGAAAAATAAATGAAATTAATTAAATACTGTTTATTCCAATATGCTCGATACAATGACGCAAAAAAAACATTGAAACGTATTCTAAATGGTACAGTTCTACATATCCTTCGAGTTACACATAACTTATGATATTTCGTTGCGCTTTCATTTTAAACTTCACTAACAATGTGTATTTCCCTGACTCATGCGTATGTGTCTATTCCTACTTTAGACAGATGCTTACAAATGCAATAAATAGACTTCAATGTGGAATTAATTTAATGTTGTTATTAATTATTATTATTAATTCATATAATATTATTACCTGATTAATATCTTAATTTTTTTAAAATGATAGTCAATGGCAAGTAGTAACAAGAAGTATTTATATTATATTAATATAATATATATTTACAACATATTTATATTCTTACAATTTTATTTAACAATATCAATTTGAAATCTATTATATATATGTTTAGTTTATTTTTATAAACAGCTTTGTTAATAGTAGTTGTTGATTAAAAAGATGTGTAATTAAAATTATTATTTTTTAATTAATATATCATTATTAAAATAATTAGTATCTTAGAAATTAAAATATACGAAATAAATTTTTAGACACTAATTTTCATTTTTAGAGATATAAATGCTATCTATAATTTTATTAAAATCTGTAACCCAAAAATCAGTGTCTTATTATTAACTTTATTTTTGGTTTTAGTAATATTGTAATTCCATAGTTAATTTCATAATTAATTTAATATAGTGAATAATTATACTTTCTTTTATTATATACGTAATCATTTCTATATGTGTGTTTTAAGTTATGTTATTAAAAGTGAATTAATTGCTTTGATCTTATGCGGTATAATAATTTTATATACACTGTAATCTGTAATTTCTATACATTATTAATATAGTACATTAAATACATTATTAATCAGTTGAACGATTAGTACTGTATCATCAGAATATGTGTGATGATATTGTACATGATCGATAATTCTTTACTTCTGCAATTTTAAGTTATATAGAACAGTTCATTTAATGAAATAATTAAATGTATTTCTTGTCGTAACCATTGATAACTTATTTTAGCTTTAAACTGATAATTTTAGATATGTTATAAAATGAATTGATGAGCGATTGAAAATTTTGTTGTATTATTTATTTATTACATCTATAAAAATGCACTATTTTAATAATGAGTTTTCTATAAATTTTAGTATTATACTATAATATTCTTAAATACTGATAATTTAGTTATTTTGCAATCTTTACCATAAACTGTAGTATTATAAAAAACTATTTTATGACTATCAAATATTACGTATTGGGATCTTTATTTGTAAAATAAATTACGTTTTCTACTTGCTATTTACTGTAAAATTAAGTTTGTAATAATTTTAAATATGTTTTTAAATATGTGTTATTAAAATACCAATAGATATTTGAATATACTTACGATATCCTGTATAGATTTAATACAACAAAATAACACCCAATTTTATTCCAGTTAAGAATGAAGAGAAATAACTCGTAATTAATCGATGATTACTATGAAAATTATTTTTCTGTACACATATATTTATACATTCGTTATAGTAGTCAAATAAATTTAATAATGTATATTCTACTTCAATTAAAATAATATTGTTTTATTATTATACGATCTATTTTAGAAATTAAAATTGATATTTAGTCAGAGATTTTAAAATTCTTCGATTTAACTTCACTAAGTAATAAATGTTAGAACGAGTACTATGATGCAATAAATTGTCATTAAAATTGTCAATAATATTTTACCAATATATTCTGATATATTTTGCATACATTTTATATAAATTTTTATAGGTTTTTGTATAAATTATAAAATCTATCGGTCATGTAAGGATTTATTATTAAGGAATTATTATCTTCGAAATAAGATATATTTTTATTTATCAGGGATTTTAGAGCATGTTTTCTTTTACTTTAAAATCGACAAATGTACATATGTAAATTATAAATTAGAAGATATTTTATGCCCGATTTCTAGATTTTTATTTTAATTCAATTATTTTTAAAACAATATACGATTTAACAAGTAAAAAATACATTAAGTAATATAAGTTTGAAATATTTTTAATTAAAATAAAAATACTCTTAGTATTTGTACTATTGTACTATTATTGTTTAAATGCAAAATGTAAAATTAATTACAAATTTCTCGCTTAAATACAATTACATTTTTATTACATTATTCTTGATATTAAATTATGAATAATTAATTGCGATAAAATTATATTTCCATTTATTAATGATATGAAAACTATATTCACTTATTTTATAAAGTGAACTAATATAATATTATGCAAAATAAATTTGACGGGAATTTTATAAATGTTATTTGTAAAATATTTTTAAAACTTTTTAGTGATTATATCTAATATTTACTTTCAAAATAAGTAAATGAAGATTGAACTGAAAACAATGTACTTTTTTAAATTCAAATTAAGATTTAAATAACTGTTAAATAAATAAAATTAAATAAAAATTTAAATAACAGTTTAGCAGGAAAAACATATATCAGTATATTTCTAGATACCTAAAAATATAAGTAAATAATGATAATACTTAAATTTTTAAAATTTTGTACATAAATTTGAAATATACAGTTGTAAATCTAATATCAGTATTATTTTTTATTATTATAAGATCTTTCTTTCTTTTATTTGTTTATTTAATATTATTGTTTTCATAACTGAACCATAACTTTATTTTTATAAAAATTGAATAGATTTAAGATAAAATCTAAATAATGTATTTGGTAGAGTTTCACTTATTTAAAAAACTCTACTTAAATTGGCTTTTACTTTATTTTCTATTATTTATCGATGTGTAAGAGTTTTTAGCTGTTTACTACATACAAAGTGAATTATAAAGTAATTTAAGTAAACGAATTCAATAAAGAATTATTTATAATAGAACTATACAATAGTTTTTTTGAAAAGATTTATTTAATTAATAAAATTATGAAATAAATTAAAATTTCACCATATACATTGATTAGATTAAAAAACCGAAACTATATTATTTTGTAAATATTATATTCAAAAGTATTACTTTATTTTTTTTAAATATGGATTAACTTTTAAACACAAAAATCTATCAGTTTGAAATGAAAGGCAGATAAAAAATGGTTAAGTTTTTTGTAAACGGAACACATCTTTTTAAATATTTTACATGCTAATAGTATTTTTGTACATGATTTTACTTAAATATGTATACAAAATTTTATGAGTTAAAAAGTAGTAAATATCATTACAATTTTAAACGAATATTTAGGTCAGGTATAATAATAAATCTTAATTATTGAATTTTTTAGTACATGATATCTACATAAATAATAATGAAAAATCAACTCTCTAGAGTTCGTATCTGAATGTACTTAAAAGTCAGAGACGATTTTTTTTCTTGAAAAGTTTCAAATTTGGAAATGCTTGTTTATTTCTAATAACCTAGTACTTATATAGGTATAAAAAGATATTTGCACTGCTTTACTTTCACTCATTTATGGAACGTCGGCTATTAATCACTAGACTTAAGCATTCTGTGTTCGCCAAATTAACTGGGTGCCGATGTAACGTAATTTTGTCTACAACCCTAGACGCACGCACGAAATGTATAGAATTTTCAGATACACACATAATATTGCATTGGTTAACACTGTTGAAAGTTGTAACCGTGCAGAGTAAAAAGCGTAAAGAAGGAGGGATAAAATGTACTTTTGATGAAGAGTAGAGCAACCTATCTCGAATAGGATAGAATCAGAAGAAACGGCGAGGAAAATATGTAAGAGCTAATTGAACGAGGATGAAGCAAACGTTAGTGGAAAAACGCAAAGCGAGACAGACGGAAGAAACTTCCGGTGGTGCGGTGCGGTGGCGTTGGTATACAATAAGGGTGGGAGCATTGTGCCGTATGGAATTGAGTGAGGGGTGCCAGAACACTCTCTTCATCTCTGTTACTAGTGTACGTACGCGCGCGCGTACTCAATTGCGGCGTGAACTGGTGGGAGGTCGGCGGTATTGGCGCCGACAGGAACGTAGTGGGGAAGATGTACGATGAACGGAACGGCATTCGAAATGCGTACTAAAAAGGGAGAGAGCGAGATAGAAAGAGAGAGAGTGAGAGAGATTCTACTAACGACCCATGAAGCACGTTGAAGTAGTGATCCGCGCCCCGCAGCTGCGACAACTCAGAATTCGTTATTTCGCTCGACTCACGGCTCTGACAGACGCAGTAAAGGAGGAAAAGAATAAGAGATAGAGAAGGATAGTGTGTACCATCTATCGACCGAGCGTGCGCCAGAGGTAGAGGACCTGCTGTATTGCTCGGGCGATCGTGTTTTACACATTATAAGTTGTTAGCTCTCCGTCCGTTCACTTATTTTCTGTGATATTCGTGTATTTACGCAAATTCATACAACATATTAGCGCTGCTTATTTTTCTCGAAGTCGTTTTCAGCAGCATAAATCCAAACGTCCTTGTTGTCTTGAATCCTGTGAAATTTGGACTGAAAAAAAAGCTCGCAGCATTGTTAACCCACGTCTAATTTTCTTTGTACGCGTAACGGTGTTTTGTTTTTTTGTTTTTGTTATATTTTGTTTCACTTTTGGCGGTGTGAGGCTAGCAAATACTAATCATTAACTATGCGCCAATGCGCGTCGTAGGTACCGATGGTTTTTGGCCATTTATTGCTCTAGTACGAACGTTTATAAACATAAGGATTCTAAATAAAAATCACAAGAGTACGAAACATTATTCGGAGAGTAAACGAGTGATTAAGGGATATTTTTCTTTTTCGTACTCGTTTTTTCTTAAATTTTAGGTTGTAGAAACATTCGGGGTTACGGGGTTGCGGGGGTTGATTTTCTGTACGCCACCACTAAGAAGTCGACAGACAGCGTGTGACGAAGGAAAAAGCTACGTGGTAAAGAAACAGAAGCATAAGTAAGTTAATAGTATATTTTTTAAATTTTTTATAAAGCTAAAACGGTTCACTTCGTTAATTTAGTTTCAACCCGTTAGGTTGTGGTTATATACCATAGGTAAATAAATCATATTTGTTAAATTTCCAACAAAACTTTTGTATTTTGATTAAGCATATCTTCATTTGACGAAATATAATTTTATTATTTTCATTAAAAAAAATAGTAATATCTTTTTACAACATCAAATTAATAAGTTATTGAATTCAACAATATTGTCATTTAAAAATAAAAATTTTGAATAAAGAACATAAGTGATTTTTAATTATGAATCTAGTGAATTGTGTCTAAATAAATGTCGATTTGCTGCTTTTAAATCATCAATGATTGCGATTTATAGCTTCGCAAAATTATCAAAAAACAATAAATAAATCAATATTTTATATTAGATATTACGTTATACATGACTCTATTTGAAACAGAATTATTTTCGTTTTGTAATTATGAAAACTCTATGTCTGGATTGTAAATAAAGATGTGAAAGCTTGAATTACTGTGTCATAACCGTATTGAATCTGACGTACGTAGAAGACAACGTAGACGATGGTATCACACTTAATAAATTTTACAAGCTTTCAGAGCCATCGTAGATACTTTTAGTTTATAATAATATTTGCAAGAACGAAACATATTTAACAAAGCAATTAAAAGTTTGGAGTAAATAAATTTTTTTGAATAGTTATGGAATTTCAGAAGTTTGCTCAAATAATTTTTACAACAGGACCAGTAATACAGTATATTTACTAAGTATTAATAATGACAGCTTGTATGATTTAGATACCCTCTTTATACTAATATTTCAATTTCAATTATATAATAATTGATTGCCAGAGATTATACATTTATAACATTTGAAGATCATACGAAGTATTTGAACGATTGAATTATTACGAAAAGTTACTATTATATAAAAAAATATAAAAGATTCAATGATAAAAGATAATGAGTGCAAAGGAATATATGCAATAGTCTGTCTTACAGAGGGTTGAAGAGTGTGTGTGTAGAGGCGTTAGTTAATTCACGTAAGACGTGCATGCATACGCAAAATCTGAGGCAAATGTTGATTAGAAAGGGATAGGATACTAACGTAACATATAAATAACTGGTTATTTGAATGTTTGTATGAAGTAACTTGGTCTGGTGGCGAAAAATGATCTACACGTGCAACGCGGTCACCTGGGCATTTTACACTGTGAGTGTCTATTAGTACGTTGCTTCTTACTTTGCTACACCCTAAACAGTTTATTGATTTTGCCATACATAAGGATGGAACAGTCGAATTTAACTAACATTTTGCCCTTTGAAATATTTTGTTTCTTATTTTTCCCTCTCTTTTTCCCTCTATATTTATCTAAGTATCAATGTTTTTTTCGCTAATTCTAATTTTTTGCCTTTTCATTACTTTAACTATTCTGGGAAGGTTTATGCTTTCTTTATTTTCATCTTCACTTTTTACTTCGTTGATTTCTCGAATAATCTTCAATTGATCTGGTACTTGCAGTATTAGAAGATTATATTATATTGTATTATTTTTATAGGGGCTATTATCTTTTAACCCTCTTTATTAATATTGCAAGACAATTATCTACTATAGCTTATAAAAAATAATAGTCAATGTGGAAAGATATATAAAGTTATTTAATATAAGATTTTGAGATTACAATTTTTAAATCATAATGAAGTGCATTCTAGTGTTTTGTACGAGAATGGTGCACTATAAATATACAGCACGGTTTATAAAAACGAAAAAATTGTTTATTGCAAAAATAAAACGTTATCCAAAATATTAATTCGAGTATTAGAAAATTTTCAGAAACAAAATAAGTTTACCTGAACAATCATGTTTTGTCGATAAATATACCATTTATGATTTTCACTAACTCAAGTCAGTGAACACATTTAAGTTGATCCATGTAAAGTAAAAGTTAGTTAAATAACTTAAATTTTATACAAAATAATAACAGATCATCATTTTATAGAAAAGATTATTATTTAATGAGAATTTTTCTGCTTTCATAATGACATTATATTTTTCTGCATTAAATTAATTACATTAAATTATTATTTTACAATGAATCATACTGCAGTATTTTATAGAATAAAATATTATTTTTTATAGTAAAGTATATTATTGAAGCATTTTATAATTTAATATTTATATATTTTTAAAAGATAATGTTTTAATTAAATAAAAATCAATTAAAGTGTAAATATCGATTTATGTGCTATTACACATATTTTTCTTATTTTCATGAATTAGAAAATATTTAATATTTAAAATTTAATTAGACCTCATTTTTAAGATTCATGTAAGACTTATTAAAACAAATTGCATTAATACATTAAATTTTAATAATATCGAAAAATCATACAACTCTATAAATATTTATTTCTCTAATATTTTTTTATTTTAGAATAATTATTATGTAATTTTGATAATTACATTTGAATATATGAAAAACAAAATATTTTTACATTTTGATAATATTAATATTAAGTATTTCTTATATATTATATAAGAAATATCTATCTGAATATGTATTATAAATAACCACAATAATTATTAAAGTTATTACGAATTAGAAATATTTACTAATGTGAAAATTTCATTATTCAAATGATTAAATTAAGTTATTAAATTAAATTAAATCTATATCCCCACGGATTTTTCAAAAGCAAATAAGTTCTTTGCATAATTCTTTTCTACGCTTCTTTTGTTGTAGTGCCAGTATTGAAATTACCAAAGGTATAAATTAATCCAATCTCACAAGGTTATAATCGGTTATTATAAAATATTTATCCTTTTGACATTGTGAATGACAATAGGAATCTTTTGTCTTTCGTGAACATTATTTATTTTGACACTTCATAATAAAAATTATTGTATTGTTGAGATTTTCGAAAGATGGTCTAAAAGCAAACAAAGAAAGATTTTCAGAGATGAATATAAGTTATTTAGGAAATATGAGCAAACGGACGACATATTTTTATATTATATTGATTTAAATGCATTAAAAATTCTGTTGTTATACATGTTACTTATTAATAAATTAGCATGAGTGTAACTTCATTATTCTATTACACTTATGTAAAAAATAGCTTTTTTAAGATATTTGTAAATTAGAGTTCGATTTTTCAAATATAAAATATAAAATATTTAGAATAGAGTATACAAAATATAAACAATTTTATTTTCTGAAATATAAATAATTTTTAAAGCAAGTTTTTATAAGTAGAAAAAGATCTAAAGGTAATTATAAATCATATTTATACTTTGCATTAAGAAGTACATCAATTTTTAAGATTAATTAATAAGAAAATGTATTATAAAAAAGGTTATATATACCTTTACTAATTTAACATTTTACTTTGTTAAAAATTTAAATGTTAAAAGTTAAATATTATTTAATACAGATAGATATATATTTCTACATTTTTATAATTACTGTTTAAAATCAATATTTAAGAAAGTGGTAAAGGAATATGTTTCCATCAAATAATTAACACGTAATTTTGTATTTAAATTTACTGTCAAGTAATTTATTATAAAAAGTAAAACAAAATATTTTTAATCGTTTATTTTAATCTATTAATTAATTTATTTTAATACGTTTAATTTGTCTAATTAGTTATTCAATAATTATAGTTGAATGTAAAATAGATATTATTATTAAGTTTATGAATAAGATATTTAGAAAAAATAAATAAACGAAAGAAATATTCATTAAGTATTTTTAAATTTGTGAAATATCCAAAAAATACTCAGTATAGTTGATAATTTATTATAAAAATTATTTTTCTAAAATATTTATTATAATTTTGATAAATTAAGTTTATATTTAAATTAATCAAAAGTTTGAAGTTGTAATAATATTAAAATTATGATTAAAATTTTTATTGGATCAAAAAAAATTTCAATTAAATTATTTTAAATATTAAATTTTCCATTATTATTATTATTATATTACATTATTATTAATCAAATATATTGTAGAAAAATATTTATTCAGATCGATGCAACCCACAATAATTGCGATAAGTTAATTTTAGTAAATATATAGATCCGGCGTTAGATTATAAATTGTTAGATACTTGATCTATCTGACAACAGATTAATGCACTCGGTGGAAAGTTGACTTATACTTTTTTAATTCATTTCGAGTGGGTGCTTAAATATTTTATCTACTTAAGCATCTAAATTATGTTTCAAAAAAACATTGAACAGCGATGTCTATAGAATTTTAACGAGTTGAGAATACTATGTTATATGAGAAATTCTTTGTTCTCCGATTTACTGCACTGTTTTATTATATTTACTGATTAAATTTATTAGACTAAGTGGAAGTAATAATATATTTCTTCATAGCTTTTTATATTTATAATATATGCACGCTTGTGAAAAAACAGTTTTATAACAGTTCATAAAATGAAAATTAAAAATTTTTGTACTTTTTAGTATATAAAATTAAAATGAAATAGTGATTATTTATTTAAAAAAAAAATTATTGCATTTTTAAATATTGTACGACGTTTTTAAATTTCATATTACTCGGTTCTATTTTAATAATTAAGTTTCGATTCCAAAAGAAATTGACATACTCTTAAAGTAAGAATAAGATCTGTGTTATACAAGTACTTTAGTGAATTGTTACAAGTTGATTGATGAAAATTGTTAAAACTAAATATTAAAAATTCTAGTTATTGAAAAAAATTCTATCTGTTACTTCTTTTATAAATAACTTTTATAAAATCCGAATAAAGTAGTATTTGACTGTACGATTAATGACTTTTTGTACGAGACTATTGATCAAAGATAATTAAAAGAGAAAACTTATTATGGCATTGGAAATATAACACTTTGAAAAAAATTATCAAAGGGTAATATTAAATAGTAATAATCAAAGAAGAAATAGGTCAAGATATATTTGTAAAATTAAGATTTTTCTACAAGAAATCGATCTGCTGAATAAAAGAATTACTAACGTGACGCATATCGACAATTCCATACAGATAACTTTCTTTTAAAAAAAGTTGAATTGTTCGAGCGCATTACATTACGTTGTTGCTTAAATATTCATGTTTTTTTAAAAAAGTAATTTAAAGCTGATAAAATAAAAGCGCGTATCAATGGACCGTTGGTAACAATTTCACCCTCGTCTAGTTCTTGTTTGCTTACTTTTGTCTTTACGCCCTTTCTCTCAGTCGCTATCTCTTGACAGCACGATCGGGTCAGGTCGTCGGATCGATCCTGCGCATAGTACAGAGTGAGAGAAATTGAGGAAGGGGATTGAAAACAGATATGGCCGTAGCTTGGTGCGCGTTTCACACTCGAGAGACAAAGAATATCGCAAAAAGTCGTTATTTAAAAGTATTTGCTGTATCCTTTCTTCGCCGTCTTTGTCTTTCTTGTGCATACACGTGTGGTCGGATAAAAAATATTTGGTTTATTTGCGGCGTGCATAGTACGCCACGACACGTCAAAAAAGTGACAAACACAGGGCGGAGCTTACATCGATTGTGCCTATGCTAGAGATTTGCAAGAACAAGTGTCGTGACAGTTGAAACCCTTTAACACCGCTCAAGAAGCCACTTTGGGTAGGCGCTTTATTGGGCTCGGACACAACACCGCAACGGGTGACGTTTTTTGAACTGTGGCGCGTGTACTTAACAGACGCATGCCTAAAGTAACACGCTTTTCGATATTTCACAATGTGAACGGCACGGTTTTCGAATTTTTAACCGCCTTTATTTTCCAGTTCTCTTCAGGGCAGAAGTCAAGGTTCGAAGGTTGTGGTTGACCTGCTCATAAATTTATAAAGCCCTGATTTTATTTGAGTAAATGTGACACGTTAAATTCTAGTATACTCAGGAAAAGGAGCTATTAGCAATGTTTTGCATCACTTGATTTTTTTTGATTCGTTAAACATAAAGAAGCAAGCTATTCACTTTTACGCAGGAACGATGGCGTATGTGCGAACAGTGTGGGGAGTAGTGACCAGCTTTTTTACTTAACTTAAATCTAGTATGATTAAAAAGAATGCCAAAAATAATGAAACTTAATATAACAATATAATAATATAACCCTCTATAGGTTATCTAAATTGCAAAGAATATTTAAATAAAATAATCTTAAATAATTAATTTTTTTAATATTTATTTTAAAATTACTTCTAAATTTTAATTATATCTCAAATTTTTTAACTTCTTATGTCAATATTATAATTTTGAAAGTTACAATTGTCTCTAAGTTATTATTCTTTTTGTATCTTAGTATTTAAATTTTCAGCTAACTGCTCCCTGAAGTGTGTTCTATATTCTATATAAAGAAATATATTGATGAAATATATTGCGTTGTTTTTTTTATAAAATATTAATGTTTTATTTATATTTATAATATTTTCCAGGAATTAAAATTTTCTTGTGCGAAGGTCAATAATTAAAGTAGTAACTTTAACTTTAGGTATATGTTGCGCAAGCACAGTTAAAAATAGTAGTTAAATTGTTCTTTAATATATCGAAATAAATTTTTATTTATTTATGCGCATATTAATCAATACTTATTCGTATATCGAAGCTTTACCAATGAAGTTTTTTTTGTAAATTACCTATCCATTCATTCTTTGTTAACAAAAATGAAATCAAATTAAAATAAAACATAAAAAAATGTTAAAACATCCTTATGTGTAAATAAATATCGTGAGCTTGGAAGAACTGAGAATAAAAATTATTTGCTCATCTGCCTTGTTTACAAAGATCTGAAGTTGACGTAAAAGTATAAAAGACGTTTGCGCTAAAGCGGAACTAAGAATGAGAGAAAAAGCTTGGAAAAATTTTGTAAATACCAATCATTCTACAAGAAAGAAGAGAAAAAGAAAAGAAAAGAGGTGAAGAGATAGAGAGTAGTGGGGTGAACGACGACGAGAATGTTCCTGTTTCCCGTATCTGTCGGAAAAATGTGTAAATGTCGACGGGCGAATGTTTTTAGAACGGTTGTTATCCGAAAATGTTTGCAGCAGTGCCATTTCGAGAAAAACGGACAAGGGACGCTACACATCGTAACGTTACAAACCTCAGTACCGTGCAACGTGCGCAAGTCCAGTATCCGCTTACATCCCCATGACTTTGTGTCATAGGTTTCTTTTTTCCCTAGTAAATAGGATTCAGTAATGTTTTATATTAAAAAGTATGATTTTTAAACAATACTATTTTCTTTATAAATTAACATAATTGCATAAACGTATATTAATTGTTAAAAAATATATAAATATTGATAATACTTGATTAAATTAAATTAGGGAACCTGATAAATGTATATTCTCAACTTGAGATTAAAATACGAATTTGACAAATTCCTAGGCACTATATTTTTCAATGCCTATTAAAGATTGAAAATATTTTTCGTTATCAAATTGATAACTATTATTTAAAAACATTTTATATATTTAAAATGTGTGTTATTTTATTATATATAAGTTTCTTTTATGATTACTCTTCTACAGAACATAACTTTTTGATAAAGTGAAATTTCACTTTTTATAAAGTATGAATTATTACGTACGAGGGTAAGTCTTGCGTAAATAAACATTTTCGACAATCAATAAATAATGCTCTATATTTATTAACAATGTATTACTGTACAATAAACTTTGTTCGATGTATTACGGAAAGACGCTCACACAACTCCTTCCTCTCCCGTAAGCACCAAACCCCACCCTTCCGCAGTCGCGGGGACTCATCTCCCTCGCAAATACATACACTTTCTTTTTTCTCTTTCTCTTTCTCCTTTACATACGCACACTCATATGCTCACAGTAATAATCTGGGCAATATTTTTCAACTTTGATGTGGTTTTGAGGTTTCTTAAATACAATTAATTTTTTACGATTTACGTATTGAAAATGTTTATTTGAGTTATTTTATATATTAAAATAATAACGGTGAACTGTAAGGAACATATTAGACAGTTACGAGTAAATTGATCTGACAAATTCTTTTTAGAATTTTCATTCGGTTGTTGTCAATGGAGTGATGAGTTTGCTAGGAAAATAGGTCAAAGTTTATACTTCGTGGAATGCGTATCTGCACGCTGATGTGCGCCCAATTGTACATTAAATAATGGGGACAAACCTAGATAGCTTCAAAATAAACGTGAATTTATAATTTGAAACTTATTTTGCACTATACAAGCTCAACATTAGCGATTTTTATTCGGTTGTACTGAAATGATGAATGCTGTTAAGCTTTTCGAACTCGTTCTATCTTGGTAATTTTCAGATACTTATAGTATAAAAACTTTGAAAAGGGTTTGGAATAGATTTATTTATATATTCATATAAATAAAATAAAATTGATTATATTTAAAAAATACATTTATAACTCTCTTTATATATTAACCAATAAAACTTCCAATTGAAAAAAGATTTCTTCATCATTTGTTTCTAAATTGCAAAAATGTAAATATCAATTTTGAACGTGATTATTTAAATAATTTTTTTACTATATCGAAACTCATGATAACGTATTAAATTTTTTATACAGAAATAAAAGAATTAGCTTTGATTGATAATCTATATTATTATACATACAGCTTTTATCTACAGCACCTTAAAAAAATTAATATACTTTTGTTATATGTTTACGATATACGCGTTTCTAATTCTCATAGTCTAGTATCCTACGAAAAATGTGAAAGATTAGAACAAAAATGCAAATATATAAACTATTTACCATCCCCTCTAGTATTCTGACTCATTTAGTTAAAAAATATAATCAATAATCAATAATAAAAAGTTCTCGAATGTCCCGGGAACGTATATTAATTAACAATAATTTGACGCGATATAGGGTATGCATATACGGTATGTACGTACAGCGATAATTTCAACGGTTATTTAAACAATGACGAGATCTCCATATTTTGTTTCCATTCGAGTTATTTGTTGCTTTTGATATGATTAACGATATTCATTAATAAAAAGTTGTCAAATGCTTCGGGAACATATGTTAATTAACAATTAAGTGTTATAATGCATTTGCCTATTAGTAGCGTATTGGACATGTTTTTTGCGGATGATTTTAGGAATATTGCTAATTATTTTTTAGAGATTTTTTTTGTTATTCCTATCTTTGATTCTTGGACATTAGAATTATGCGATTTTTTTGTTAAAATTTTAATAATTATTGTATTTATAGTCTTTGTAGGAGGCGGTCTTCTGGAAGTACTCTTACGCGTGGCAACTTTTTTTTTGTTTATAATAAGTTTCTATGCGCAATAGAAATTTTTTTATTTTTTGAGTAGTTGATAATGATTATTCTTTATGATAGTTAGTAAAAATTTGTATTTTTTCAATTCTCTATTTTTTTAACTTTTCATCCAGTAATAAATGTTGTTTTTCGGTGTATTTTTAGGGTTTAAACATTTTTCTGTTAATATTGTATCATAGTTATATCGTTTACGTAGTTTTTTTGAAGAAATTTCAAGTTTTGAAAAATTTCATTTTTTTGGAGTTCCAACGTTGGAACCTCAGACTCATTAAAAAATCTCTAAATTCCTACGATTTCTCCATTCTGTTATTCTTTTTATTTCCTTCTATTTCGGTAACACTTATCATCTGCTGCAACCTTTCACACATTGAAAATTGGACACGTTTATGTACATAATTACGCGTGTGCATAAAGTAGATCAAAACACATAAGTGTTCATTATCTTTTATAAGCATACATAACAGAAATACTCTGAATGTACAATTGTACTTTTACACATTCTTTGAGAGTAATTCTTTTTATGTGATGGAAATTTTGATCATTTTGAAAATTTAGTTTAATTCGTATCAAAGAACAGATATACAGACAAGCGTACATTTTTAAACCTACATTTTGAGAATAAATAGTAAGTAATAGAGTTTAAAAAAATTTTTCGATTGGCTTCATAAATATTTATCTAATAATATTTTAATGAATTTTTTTAAGTTTATTGTGTAACATATTTTGAAATATATTAAGAATACATTAAAATAAATGTTCAGAAAAAAAATTTTCCACTTTTAGTAGAATTTATAAAATTTTATTGTTATATTAAAATTGTTTAAACAATTTTAAATATTAAAATAGTTTAATTTAATATATTATTTTAAACTTTTTCTACGTTATTTAAATCACTTTCTGTAAAATATTAGTAAAAAACATCTTTATTAAATCGCATTAGATTTTTCATTATATAAATTTATATAAATTGCTTATAAATGGTGTGTATGATTGATCATATGAAAATTTTAAAATAATTTTGATGGATTCATAATTCTTCGATTCAAACTTCAATTATGTTACAGTTAAAAAAAGGTTAAAATATATTCGTCTGAAAAATGATAATTATCTCTCGCATTTACCATTATTAGATAACTACGTAAAAAATATTTCTAAAAAATATATTTTATTTTCTTCGCGAATGTACACATGTTAAAATTCGTATGACATATTCTGAAATGTTAGGAGATGAATCTACGTAAACTCGACTGTAAATTTCATCTCTGCGAAAATCTAATTTTCAATAAAATTTATTTTTATTGTATATCACAGTGCAAGTTTTTATAAAATACATCAAATTTTAGTATAATTTTGTATATTTGAATATATATATATGTATATATATTAAAATCATTATATAATATCCAAGGAAATTTTATTTTTTATATCAATAAAAGAGTAATTACACTAATAATTAATATCATAAATAATATTATTTGCATTAATTAAATTAAATAAGCATCAGTAAATTTAATATCTTTCAATGTCTGTGTACTTTTCATTATAATATTATCATTAAAGATAATAAAAGTATTTAAAAAAAACCCAATTTAAAATGAACCTAATGTACTAAATAAAACGTATCTATTCATTGGTGACAAATAGAATTTATATTTGTATTAAAGTAACGTTTGCGATTTTCAAATAATTATTAAGTCATTTTTCTTATAATTATATCTTAAAATTCAAGTATTACCATTTTTTATCTTAATTTTATTTCGATTAATAATTTTCAAATTTTCGCAATTTAAAAATATAACATAAGTGGAAGAGAGAATGTAAAAAAAAATATAATAAACGTGCAAGTATTTTTTTACTCAAAATATTGATGTTGTGAGTCGTCCTAGACCTATCTGAGTTCGTAACTTCTCATTAACCCTTTTAAAAAGAGTCTGCCCTTTTTTGTCTGACTTTCTACAGAATAATAGCAAAATATCACATATTTTCTTATTCACTAAATCTTATGAGAATGCAGATAATATATGTTAGGTGCTTTTTTATATTTTTTTATTTTTATCTTTTCGATATTGCACTTGCCAGTTCTTCGAATCTTTTTGAAATGTATATTCCAGTATACAATGTCTCTATTCATTGGCTTCAGTGGCTTAATAAGGCGACTTTGTTGAACTCTTACAGAGATAGGGAATTGGTGTATGTATACGTTTGCAAAATGTAGGCGATTGCGAGTGTGTAACTTTCATTTAAAAAGAGAAATACATTAGACAACAATGATAATGAAATTTTATAGTCACATCAAGATCATTTTACTTCAAGTGATTGATCGCTAAATTCATGTGATGGATACCATAGTTGTGAGTTTTAATTTCTGATTGAAACTTAAACTACACAAAATATAAAAATGAATTTTTTGTCTCGTACAATTAGAATATCTGCTCTTAATTTGGCTATTGTCATCTTATAGATAATAAGTAATAGCATGAACATTTATTATTACAGTTTAAATAAAACAATTTTATTAAACTTTTATTTTATTAAGCTATATATTTTCGAATACATTTAAATTTAAGATGGTGTCAAATTATTGAATCTTTTTAAGTTTTTCAGTTTTAACATAAAGCTTTTTAATAACATATGATACATAATATTACAAATAACGATCTACAGTTTTAATACATGAAATTTATATTTCCAGTTTTGTATGAAATATCTCAAGAGAACTACTAAATCACTTACAAGGAAACATCCTGAGGTGTACCTTTCCGATTTTCTTGATATTGTAATATATTGTAGTAATTATTAGATTATTAAAATTATACAATTATTTTTTGTCTGAACATTAACAAACAATATTAATTATATGCAAGAGCTTCGTATTTATGTAGAAATATTTTTCACCACATCTGATGGCTTTTCTTATATTTATGCATTATCTTAGAAATAAAGAAAGTTAAAAAGGAAATAACAGACGTCTGTAATGTGTGCATTTTACAGTTGTTTGGCATTCTCAGACTTTGGTTAAACAAGGGCCCATATGTCAAATAGCTCGCACATGTGTCTATTTATAGTAGTCTAGCATACGCTCCCTTATATATCACGTAGCAGCTGCGTTTTTTCTGTGACGGAAGTGGCAAAAATAAACAGTAGCAATTCCTGCGTAAAACTACATTCCTCTTGTCTCTATGTTTCTTGCATTGGTCGTTAGGCCATTTTTGTAAATCTTTATTGAAGTGATAGTTGGATGAGTCCTCAAAATATTTTTGTTGCCAGTTGTTTGTTATTCAAAAAGTGCAAATAATTATTACATTATTTTTTACAAATAGCTGATTCTCCCTTCAATATATACATATATGTATTACAAATTTGACGTAATTAATATATAATTACGTGTGCTCAAACAATCGATTACATTATATACTTAAGCTCTAATATAAGCTAACGTAATGTTCCTATAAAATATAATCTTGACTAGTGAATCAGTTTTTTTGAAAAAAATTTTATTTATTAAAAAAATATTTTTAAATAAACTTATTTCACATTTTAAGTAAGATTTAGTTTTTTTAAATTTTATTTTATTGAGAATTATTTCACTGTATGTACTAAGAGGAGGATCAGTGCTGTAAAGTAAAAGCTTATATATATTTTTAATTGATGTCTCATAACACTTTTTAAATACAAATTCAAAAATATATTTTAGGATTTATTAACTAAACATTTAATGAAATTTAGATTTTTAACTGACAAAAAAATATATATTTCATTTCAATACTGAATGTATTCTAGCTATTAATAATTTATATATTATGTACCGGTATTTATTTGTTATATGATAGCAAATCTTTAGAAAATTTGCGAGTGACTTAATAAAGAAGAGAAAAAGGGAAACAGCACACACACACACAAAAAGGTAAAATGAGTAAGAGAAAAAAAATATAGTAAAATATTAAGAAATGATTCTTTCAATAACATATAAATTTGTATTTAAAGATCTACATAAAGTTATTTAAATTATATTCTTGGAGTCTTAAAGAACTGAAAGCGAAAATAATCGTATTTCTATCAGTATCTTAAATCTATAATTACACTTTTTCATGGGGTAGTGGACTTGAAGTGAAATTAGTTTAAAAAATTAATTTAAAAAAAAGCGCCGTTGCCGCCCTGTAAAGTCGATGAGCTACGGATTGACTACGGATAGACTTTTGAAAATCTTCGAGCTCATGAGCCTTGCCAAGTTCCAATGTCGCTAATAAAGCCTTTCTATGTAGGTTATACATGTGTGAATGTTATGTACATTTGTGTGAGTCAATATCAGCCCGAAGCTAAAACTATAAAATTTATTTATTGCAAAAATAATTTGTAGGTAACATCATCTTAGAAAAATGTTTCGATTCAAAGCAAATCATATTCCAGAAACAATATAATGAAATATTAAGGGAATTTATTATTAACAATTTAAAATGTACCTATATGCTCATGTGTATAAGACTTCATGTGCATTCAAAAATACGTAACACTAATTTTTGGCGCAATATTGACAAAAAATCTTTTCGTATGTATTGATAATCATAAATTATACGATGTTCCTGAAAAAAATTTAGTGAAATATCTTAAGAAAATTTATTATTAACAATATTCAGCCGCTTGTATGCTCATATGTTTAAGATTATTAAGATTATATGTTTAAGATATTCAATATTAAAAGTTGCAGAATGCCTCGGGAACATATTTTTATTAACAATAAACTGCTGCTGTACATGATATACGTATACGTACAGAGTCATTTAAACAATGTTTTAATTAGGACGATAATCTCATTTTTTCTTGAAAATCTGTTTATTTGTTGATTATTATACCTGTAACGTAACTCATTGATAAAAAGTTGTTGAATCCTAATATTATGATTTTCTTAAAAAAAATGTGTAGACGCATGTCCTTATCGGTAGCATATTGGACGTGTTTCTTTGCGGATTTGTCAATATTGCTAAATATTTTTTGTGATTTTTTATTGTTATGCCTATCTTTTGTTCTTGGGCACTATATTTTGTAATTTTATTGTTAAAATATTAATAAATATTTTGTTTTAGAGAATTGTACGAGGCAGTCTATTGTACTCATGTACTCATACGAACCGAAACTTCTATTTATTTATAATAAGTTTGTGCAATAATAATTTTTTTTAATTTTTTTATTATTTGATAAAGATTGTTGTTTGCAATAGTAGTGAAAATTTCAAGTGTTTAATTTCGATATTTTTCAATTTTTTATCCCTTATTAAGGGTTGTTTTTGGGGGTGTTTTTTGAGTTATATAATTTTTTTGTTAATATTACATCACAGTTATGTAATTATGTTTTTTAAAAAGAAATTTCAAGTTTTAAAAAATTTGGTTTTTTGTTGGAGTTCCAACGTTGGAAATTTCAGTCAATATAATTTTGTATATAATATAAATTCAGTTAATATAAATATATATGTATTCAAATTCATACAACGTATGCTAGAAATTTATAAACAATATTTTCATAATTTTTGTACATTACACAAACAGTCACTAGAGTATGTCAACTTATTTTTCTCATGTAGATTACTTTATCAAATTATGTAAACATCATAACAATGAAATTACAAAAGTTTTTTATTACAATTTTTAAGCAAAGAATTCTGATTTCTGTAATGTACATTTTTCCATCTGATGGCAAATCTATTTTAAAAAAGTGCTCCACCGTTGTCCGTCACTTTCTCATTATTGTTCTCATAATATATTTATTTCTACATCCATCCGTACAATGATTTTGTCGTGACATATATTTATTGCTTATACATGCATTTGTATACATATATATGCGTTCCCAGCAGTATCGAACTTGAACGAGTTATCGTGGCTGACCTCACATCCGGTCCACCAGAGAATTAATTGGAAAAGGAAAACTATTAAATAACAATAGAAAATTGGTGCATAATGGTTTTTATTTCCAGAGCCAAGTCTATCCTTACGAGAATGGGCAACTATTGTTCAACAACTGCATGTACAATTGTCGTATGCATAAACTCGCGTGTATGATTTTACCCGCATGATCAAATCAACGAGATATGTGCGTGTGAGTTTGCATTCGTGTTCACGATCCCTATTGATATGCAGAAATGAAAGCGAAATGAGAATTGTTACGAGTAAGACTAATGGAAAGTGCGAAGATAAAGCGAAAGACCTTAATGAACAATTAGTCGAAAGAGCGATACCATTGACTAAAAAAAGAAAAAAGATTTATATATTTGTATACAAAAATTTATGATATTTTAAATTGAATTGTTTCTTTTGGGTACATATTTCTGAGAAATGCTTCTTCAATTATCTCGGTAGATTTGATTGATTTTAAAGATGTTAGGTTCATGGTTATTATTGATATAAAATGTATATGTATACATTTATTTATTATGAAAAATACGTAACAAATAGACGTTTAAAATATTTTAATATAAAATTAATATAAAAGCATAATCTAATATAACAACAGTCATTTTTTATTGTTTTATTACACAAGCTTACTTTCTTACTCCTTACATGCAAATTAAGTAACAATTTTCAATAAAAAAATGTTTATTCTTCTTCGGTAAAGAAAAATTAATGTCATGTTAGTTTACGAGAAAATCGATTTTAACGCAGCGTGCAAAATTTCTGATAACTTTTATATTGCGTTTATATTAAATAAATATTTTTCTTTAAATTTTATATTTAAAATTTTGAATAAAAATTCATGTTATTGATACTCTTATATATATTGTTTCATCGACTGTTTACGCACAACTCCAGGTGATAAATTTACGGGGAATATGGGTCAATGATAAAGATGATACTTTAAAGAAACAATCTAATCAAACATACATGTCACGTAGATTGAGAGAAGTTCTTTATCAGAACGTACAGTGCTTGTGTAATGACCAACCCTCAGTACACTAACTTAATGATGTTCTTCTAAGATGGCAAACCGTTTTGTTTTTGTGGATAAAGTTTATTATAACCTGTTTATCTAATCTTCCCACTGCATATTCTATGGAGAGCATTCCGAGTAGTCTCGCCATCATATTTGCAAGTACGATTGATTTTAATTTGGTATAACTGAAGACAAAACTGATTAATTGTTTAGGTCATTTATGGTACTAAATAACCTTTATAATATTATATAATGCACTTTTATACAATGCAAGAATCATTAAAGTGTGTTTGAAACTTATTTTATTTAAGAGAGAGTCGCAGGACATAGAAATGAGAAATAAAGCGAGACGATTAAATTTGTAGAGTATCCAAAATTTATTTTCTCGCGCCTTTGTATTTTCGACTCATTCATAGGATGATTTACGAGGTCTATAATAAATACTAATTTGTTCCAATAAACTCGCCTAAGTGGCGGAAGTGGTACTAAAGTTGTGGTTATTTCACGATTGATGAATACCAATACAATCTAACGTATAGAACTGTAACTCAAGCACAAGTTTTAACTTGCGAATGTTACTCATTATTTTGAAACTTCATCAAAGGAAAAATATTTTATATGATTTAATAAAGCTTATTTTTAATAAAACTTATTCTTTGAAACAGTATTACACAGAAATATTACAAATATTACATAGAATTTACAATTACTATTTATAATACAATTATTTAAAATACGTAATTTTTGTACATTAAAATGACTACTGCGTTTAATAAATAATGTTCAACATTTGCTATTTCAAAAAATATAATTTTTTCTTTTTTTTGAACACTTAAATTTTGTAAATAAAATTTGATAAAAGTAATTCGGAAAAATTTCAGATAAATTGAAAACTTTAACTTTAACTGTACTTATATTGTTTATTGAAAAGCAATTCTTTTAAGGTCAAGCGTATTTATTTTAATATTTTTGATATTTCTTTACTTATATTTAAAATATACAATTTTAATAAAAATTTACATTCTTTTATTGGCAAATATTTAATATTTTCTGTAAAAATATTTATTAGATTTGTCCATCTTTATCCTGGAAAAATTTCTCATCGAATTATGTAAGGTGAATTCACTTTTAGTATATTAATATTGTACTATTTTTGTCCTAATAATCTTAAATATGTTTTGAAATACTAAAGACTGACCTGGTTATTATAATGTATAATATTGTAAACTATTCATTTTATAAATCTAAAAAATTTTATTATTTTTTAGATGTACATATGATGTAAAATATTTAAATAATATTCTTCGTTAATGACAATGTAAAATTCATATAGCACAATTAAAAATAAAATTTAAGAATAATTTGTATGTATTTTTAATTTAATTTTTAAATAATCTACTATATGTATTTGATTTTCAATTGAAACTTATCTCTATACAGTAATAATATAATGGGACAATGTGATTTTAGACACAGCAAAGGAGTACTGATGTCGGAATAAAAGCGTCAAAGAGCGAACAAGCGATTTACAGGATGTTGTATATATTGCTCGGTGCGCTCACTATTGCGGCTCTCGCCAATGGCTATGGAAGCAATCAGATTACTATAGCGTCACAGACAATGAAAGCAGTTCTACCACACGATGTTTATCCTGGTTTCGAGATTACACAGTTTCAAACTGATTCTAATCACATCTCCAGTTATCGCCTACTCGAAACCGGATTCTCTAAATACTTTACAATTCTCGACAATGGCATTCTTATGACAACTTCCGATCTGTCACCTCTTGTTGATCAACCGGTGGATCTTATTGTTCTCGAGCAACTACTCAATCGCACTGAGACTCACGAACTTCATCTTTATGTTATTAATCGGCGAAGCATGCTCACCTTTTCCCGAGAACGCCTCGGTGATGGACAGATCATCGAGAACGCAGCTCCAGGTATTCCTGTTGAGGGTCTGCCTTTGCTTCATGTTCGAGGCAACTTTCCAGTACATTTTAGTATCTTACCAGACGAGGTAGGTGAGCGGCCCTTTGCCCTCGCTGAAAGTCACCTTGGTCAAACTGGTTTCAACTTGACTCTCAGAAATCCAAAGCAGGCCGTACGTTTAGTTACGGCTCGTCCATTGGATCGTGAGGTACAGCCTAGTCACAGAGTAGTGATTCAAGCCTCAGATGGTGATTATATTAGTTCTTCAAGAATCGAAGGTTTTATACAGGTACTTGATGTTAATGATAACAGTCCCGTATTTGAGCAAACAGTTTACAACTTCGAGGTCTCGCCAACAAATCTGGATGAGTTGGGAATTAGAACCCGTATCCAGCCGAAATGGAAGCGATTTTCAAGTATAGGTCGAGTGTTGGCCAAGGATGCCGATGGCGACCGGGTGGCCTATAAATTAGTAACACCAACGAACCTTATAATTATTGTACCACAAACAGGTGAGCTGTTGTTGGCTGGGGAGCCGGAGATTGCATCAGACATAGACACCGAAAGTGAGTTACTAGTAGAAGCACACGACCTAAGAATACCCAGTAGAATAGGAGCATCATCAGCACGTGTGCTCATTCGATTTTTAACTTGCGTACCCAAAAGGTCTGAATTTAAGCAACAAGAAGAAAATAAGATACATACGATCATCAAAAGGAGAGTCACGAGGGCGGTTAGGCCGACTAAGAAGATTGAATTCACAGAAGCCGATGGTAACGTCGAAGATAAGGTTGCGTTTAACTTGGAGAAAGAGAATGAACGAGAGACATATAAGATAAGGGATGCCAATAAGTGGGTTAACGTTATGCCAAATGGCACTGTCAGGGTAAAACAGAAGTGGGATTACGAAGAACTGGGTCCTGAGAAAACCATTGATTTTTGGGTCACGATCACAAATTCAGGTAAAATTCGATGCATTTTTTATTAAATTTTTTATCTTTCATATTTCAAGAAAGCAAAGTGAAGCTTGCTTGATTATATATTTAAATAAATTCTATGTTTGTAAGTAATTTATTTCTTTTGTACAAAATCTACAACTTTCTTTACTATACATCATAAGTAGAGTGGATTTAATAAATTAAATTTTAAAATATTCCTTTTAAATATGAAATCTGATGTAACTAAAGTTTAAAATACATTAAAAGTAAATATTACATTGGCTATCTTAGTAACGCGTAATTTAAAAAATAAATATTTGCAATAGTTTGTTTTTGTAACTGAATGAGTTTCACTTTTATAAATATATATAAATATTTATAAATAAGTGAAACCTACAATATCTAAATTATTGTAAGCGTCTTCGTTGTGACCAATGCCACGATCAAGAACTTTTATGGTTTCGTAAGCAAAGACATTTGATCATTATTAGATTTAGCTTTCGCGTCGATTCAATCGGGCTCATCTCAGGCCAAGAGTGTTCTGGAATTCTTAATAAATTTAAAATATTAGTAATATTTCATGAACTCTATAAACGGTTCTTACAATAAATTGTATGAACGCATAACCAATTTTCAATATTATGTTAAAATAAATTTGTTTATTTATAAATAATATTTCACATATTTCTTCTATGATTTGTGGACTAAATATTAGAATAATGAACTTTCTTAACCGCATGAGATCGTTTGCTGATTTAAAGATAGTAAATTTGAAATTAATACAAAACACAATATGATTTGATTTTTTCATATAAATACGTACATGTTGGTTTTATGATTACTTTTACCTTATTACAACGCATGTATTTTATTTTTTGCCTTTTAAGACATTATTTTTGTTATCTAATGTTCATCAACATGCTTTAAATTCTTCTGTTCTTGCTTTTTATTGGTACAAAGATTTTTCTATTACTTTCTATATATAGATATAACATCAAATTTTTCGATGTTTATTTTACAATTTGATAAAATATTGTCATAGTAAAGTTTACATCCGAAGTTATATATTTAAGAAAAAAATTTTTTTCTTTTTGAAAAAAAATTTTTTCAAATACAATGTATAAACGCAGCAGTTGTATTATTTTATTGAAATAATATTTATTCTTAATATGGTATAATAACATTTGTAATTCACTATTATTAATCTTTGATATTTTGTTTTCATTTTCATCTTATGGCTTCCAAAGGTTTTCAGTGTAAGTAATATTTTTTCATTTTTCACACTATGCTTTATACGTGGTTTAGTATTGTACTTTTTCCTGTTACAATATTTGTATACTAATCGTTGAAAGTAGATAATAATTTTAATTAGTTATTAATTTTGACATTTTAGTAGATGTAGATCTGTTAGTTTTTATCTTTGTGTACATATGCATGAATAATAAATATATTATAAATATAAAAAGCAAACTAATATGTACTTTCTCATCTGTCATTATTATTCACTTATAATAGTTTTGAATCATTGATTTATGTATTTAAATAATTGGCAATCAATAATTTTTCAGAATTTTCTGATAATTCAATGCATTATACAAGTTTTTTAAGTCTCATTAATATGAACTCCAAAGTTTTATTTATAAGCAGGAAATTTATTTAAAAAAATTGTATTTAGAACTGTTTACATTTTTTACAAAATAATCAAAGATAAAATCAATTTTCAACTTATGAGCAGAATATTTTTTATTATTTCGAAATAAATAATATAATTTTATTATATTATTTATGTTCTACGTAAGAGAATATACATTACTTTTAAAAATTATCATAATTGTTTATAAAATATTTAATTGTGAAAAACTTCAGGAAGTTATTTTATAACAATTTTAGATGCATTTGAAAAGAAAAATTAAAAATTTGTATCATAATTAGATTTCTTACTTACTATGTATTTAAAGTTTAGATTGTTAGTTAATTTAATATCGGAAGAAATATTTTTTAAAACATAAGTTATTATAAACTTAAATTGTTGTATTTTAAAATTGTATTGATATATTGAAAATTATTAAGGATATTAAAAAATTGTAAATGAGAATAAAGTTCAGAAATAGCAACTGTCGCACTTGCACTACTAAATCTAAAACTATTAATAGTAAATAGAATTAAAGAGCACATGTTTATACATATTTTTTGAATCTCGCTGTTCGATTTTTTAACTGAATAGAATTTGTATGCTTGAATTGAGTTTAATAATATATGTGTTACGTGAGAAACTGCGTGGGTTATTTTTCTTTGTGCACATGCGTGAGAGAGAGAGAGAGAGAGAGAGAGAGCGCACGTAAGCGTTAACTTAAGAAAGTCTGATTAGGAGCAATTTATAAAATTCCATAGATACCGATAATCAGCGTGTCATCATCAACATAAAGGACGTTAACGATGAACCGCCATATTTCATCAACCGGCCGCTGCCAATGCAGGCCGTCGTTCAATTGAACGCTCCACCTAATACTCATGTCTTCACTCTTCAGGCACGAGATCCGGATACTGATAGTAACATTCACTACTTTATTGTACGCGATCGAAGTAAGTGATTTAATCATCTTATTTAATCATTTAATCAGCACTTATTTTGATAATATTTATAACGAATGATTATGTAATAATAACAGTTTTTAATTATTTACTCAGTCTGAATATACTTTAAGAAAATTAGAGATATTTACATATAAATATCTAGAATTATTCATAAAGAATTGTATCTTATTATAGAAATATTTATATTTTTAGATTGGAAATAATAATCATCGAACTAGTTACTATTAGTTCCACATTTTATTAAATATTGTAGTTTATTAATATTAATTTAAAAAATGATTTTGCTGATTAATGAAAACTATAAAAGCCTTAGAAAACTTTTCAAGGATAATGATTAAAAATTTTAATTTATAGAAAGGTGATTATAGTTTATTAAAATTTCAATATCCTTATTACATATAAAATTTGGTTCTTCAAACTTTTAATATATATCTATATTTTTATATTTCATCTTATATTTCATATATATGATAAATAGAATATACGGCCATAAATTTTTTATTATATTCTTTGAAAAATAAAAATATTAAAAAATCTAAGTTTTGGTTTATCATTTTATTTTGAATGATATTTTGAAATATTTATTGAATATAATAAATAATAATTTCTAAAATTTTTATTTTGTAATCTATCATATGCAAATATATTTGAATTTCATTTTATTAGAATTTTGTTTAAGAATCGGTAAAATCTGTAACATAATTTTAATGTTTGATATTGAATGTGATAAACAAATATAAAAATTCGGGTTTTTTAAATATTTAATTGCAGTTGCTGAAGCAATTATTGTATCATAAAAAAAATAAAAATTATCTGAAAATTGGAACGCATATTAATTATTAAATAAATTCCAGCTGGTGGCAGATTTGAGGTAGATGAACGTTCAGGAGTTGTACGAACCCGTGGTACTGATCCATTTCAACTCGACATGGAGTACGTTCTTTACGTGAAAGCGGAAGACCAGAATGGTCGTGTTGAAGATAGACGATATCAATCTACCCCTGAAGAAAGGCTATCGATAGTCGGTGGAAAAAGAGCACCACAATTCTATTTGACTGCCTACGAGGCAGAAATACCGGAAAATAAGAAAAAGGATTCAGAGTAAGTTTTTACGTTTAGAGTTTAGTTGAAATAAATAGTAAAAAACTTGTTTTCGCGAAACAATTTGATTTTGAATACCTCATTTTTTAAATTTGTCATTGTTTCTTCGAAACAAATTAATTTATTCTGATACTATTTTGTACATTTTTTTTCTCAGAATACAAAATTGGAGTTACAGCAAATGATGTGATTTTTACAAGTAACAAATTGAAGAAAACCGTAAAAGAATATTGTATAATATTTATATATAGTAGCTCTTGTAATACAGTCATAGAAAATCAATTTTAAATTCAAAGCTTGGATAATTTTACATACTATATTTTAGAGTATATAAAGCTCATATAGTTCTGTACCTAAATTATTTTTTAGTTTAAATATACACATATAAGATAGTATCTAGTATATCATTCAGTTTTGTTCTTTATATGTTTACCCTATTCTGATTATCATAAAATAAAAGTACAGAGATAATCGAAAATCATATTATTATAACCATGTAAATATTTTTAAGCTGTTTGAATGTATTAGTATACCATTTGGATCTTCTATACATATGCGCTCTGATATTGTATTATTTTTTTACTATACATAGTAGATCTGTGTGTTGTACTGAAAGTTAATGTGCAACTGATGTCGATTTATTACGATATGTTAAAGAACATTTTTATAGAACAAAGATAATTTACACATCAAGCTAGATCAAATATTTCTTCATACTAACAATCTTTTTCAATACCGTTGTTATTAATTGATATTGGATTGAATAAGACGTGACTAGTTGTAAACAATAAAATAAATATTTACAATTAATATATAAATAATTATGTTAATAAAGAGTAAATGGTATAAATGTATAATAGTGATTATGCGACACGTTTCACAGAAAAAAATTCAAACTCATTTTAAAAACTTCTTTCAAATTTATTTTATTTTAGTGCAATCAAATTCATGTGAAATTTTTTTGCGATAAATAAAAAAGATATAACTTTAGAGATTTAAGATTATATGCATGCACATATCCGTGTACTCCAATTATTTATTAATACATTAACGCGTCAACTAGATGAAGGCATTCATGTAAATTTTTCATGAAATAAACGTCCGTCTACTGCATTATATTTAGCATCATTTTACTTCAGAAAGTTCAAAATTTACCATAAAACAGAGCTAAATAAATATAATAATAAAACATATTTTTTAATGAATTTAAAAACTAGCTATTTTCAAAAACTAGTAAGATATTTCCTAAAACTGTATAATTCATTATAAATTATATTTTGAATATACTTTCATAATATTTTCGACTAAAATTAATGTAATATTTGGCTTTTATTATTATAAATACAAATTTTAATCAACTCTTCTATTTTCAGTATTATATCTGTGAAAGCTAAATCATTTGCTGATAGAGAAATACGTTATACACTGCAAGCTCAAAATCCAGGCGCTGCTGGAACATTTAATATTGGAGCTACTTCTGGAATAGTGAAACTTGCTAAAGAATTAGATTTCGAAGATCTTCGACAGTTAAATATTTATCAACTGATTGTTACTGCTACTGAGGATTCAGGAGGGTTCTCTACTTCAGTGGAGGTACGCAAATTTGGCATTCTTTTTTTGAATAAGAGCTTTAAATGAAGAAGAATAGTAGTATTTATATTTCTTTATATATTATGTCTATAAATTAATGATATTATGATATAGTATTTATATACTATGTTTGAACTTTGATATACAAGTCATAATTTCTGTACTAATAGTTATTTAATTTTCTTTGACACTAATAATGAATCTGTAATATAGATTTAGAAATAATTGTTTATAGAATATATTAATCATTATTATCAAGTCTAATAAGTTTAAGATTTATTTATTTATATAATAATATAATATATAAGCTTTATTTAATATAATATTATTGAAATTCTAAAATTATTAAGAATTAGTATGAGCAAATGAAGCAATTATATACAATAAATACTTCTTTATTTAATTATAAGGTATTAATGATTTTAATTTTGTTACATTTCGTAGCTAACCATACGAGTATCAGATGTAAATGATAACGCACCTAAATTTGAATTACCGGATTATCAAGCTCATAATGTCGATGAGGATATTCCATTAGGTACAAGTATTCTTAAAGTTAAAGCCATGGACGCAGATTCGGGAATGAATGCAGAAATAGAATATCTAGTATCAGATGATCACTTCAGTGTTGATGCTAGTGGAGCTATAGTGAACAATAAGCAGCTAGATGCCGACAATAACAATGCCTATTATGAATTTATCGTTACTGCAAAAGATAAAGGTATGATTTCAATAAGACTTTATTTCAAAGTTGAAATAGTTTTTACAGTATATTCATTATGCCTACTATTAATATTAGATATAATTACTTGCGTAAGTAAAAGCTTAAACAAAATTTTTTTTAAATTAAAAAAGGTCTGAAAAAATTCATGAACATATATGCTAATTTATCGTTAAAAAATTTATTTTTTAATAAGTTTGATACAAGTCAGGTAAAATAATTATTTTTTTAAAATAAATTACGTAAAATAAAAATAATTTATTGTCATTTTTATATGTATTCCTGCAGGTTATATTCTTACTGAAATGTGTGGTATTTAATATAATAAAAAAATGTCCCCGTCGAATACGTATTTTCATTACGTGCAGATAACTACCATAAAAGTTCTAAAAGTAAAGTTGCTTATTCATGTTGGATTTACTTTAGTTTCATACGTTAAACTTTATATTTTTAATTATGATTAAAAATGCTATAAAACTCAATTAAAAAAATGAAAACTCAATTTTCATGCTCCTACGGTCATTTTTTAAAAAACAAATATATCTATGGAAACACATTGAGAAAATCATATACAATAATTTGAAAATCAAATACAATAATATTTTTTCAATAGTTTTTAAGGCGTTAGTAATATAATGAACAAACAATGAAATAGAATAAAATAAAATGCTGATAAATATATTAATATTTACTATTTTTCTGACATCAAATGGTATAAAGTATCATTTGATTTTTAAATAGGTATTTAACCAATTTTAATGATTTTAACTTTTTCAAATGTTACAGATGTAGTCAAATTATTTAAAAAATATGTGAAACTGAAAGTCTGTGATTAATACAAGCGTTCTCATTTTTTTATTGAACACTATTTTTTTACTTATGATTTCAAAATATACTTTGAATATTAAAAATAAATATACTTTAAGTACAACAAATATTATATCTATCACGTTATTTTTCCTAAAACAAATAAAAAATTTTGTTATTATAAAGAGTATTATTATCGTGTGCCTTTTCAATTAAATTGAAATTTGATGATATCAAATATCAACTCAGCTGTATAATAAAAGTAAATTTGAATGTCATTCATCTACATCTATATTGTAAGTTACTTTTTTTATCTATTACCTAACAAATATTCTTATTGCGTAAATTGAGTTTTTTGTTCTAATAACTATTTTTATAAGTAGAACTTTTTAATTTGAGAATTCGTTGTTTCAACGATTAAAGTTTAATTTTGTACTTTTAAGATTTTTTCAAAGTTTTATTTAAATTGTTTGATCGTACTCTAGTTGATATAATTGTTCCATAATTTTAATACGAGGTTTTTTATTAAGATTTCTTATGCATATACACATATATTTACAATTCTAAATATATTTTCAGTCTGATTTAATTTATATAATTTGAAATTTTATGCATTTCAACTTTCAAATTATATAATAATATCGAATAATTCAACAATTTATTAACAGTAAATCTGCGATTCTTTTGAGTATAATTTTTTTATCGTATTAATTTTCAACAGATAGGTTGAAAGGTACAACTGACTTGAAAAGAGAACTATTGATGGCTCTCCTAACTCACTCAGAGGAAAATCTAAACTCGCTCTGTCTCCTGTAAATAACGAGACTCATAATGAAACTCTTTCGATAAGATTGCTTATCCCTCTTCAACATTCTTATCCTTATTCTCCTTTTTCATCACGTTATCAGATTTCCGCAATCCCAGTAGATTATTGCAGTTTGTTTTTATTTATTTAAATTTTATTATTTTTAAATACTACAATTTATTTGAAATAATATTACAATTATAAAATAATCAACTATTTTAATAAAAATAAGAAGAAAAACTACACGAATATGCATATTTCATTTGCAATGTGTTAGTGACATTTTTTCCGTTTCATCTTTTCGATTTGAATTTATTGTTGTTAGTAAATTTTGCATAATAAATGTCTAGAATTATACTTTATTATACTTTTTGTCATGCGTTTATTTATTATAGTCTTTTTTATATTTAAAAATTTATTATAAATATATATCAACGTTTGTATTAAATAGAATTATATACATATGTAAGTAAAATAATAAAATAAAACTCAATTTAAACGCAAATTATTGTGGTATAAAAAACATCAGAAAATTAAATAAAAATAATATACTATTTATCTTAATTCTTATAATAATATAATATATCATTGTTCGTGTTCGAAATTGAGATGTACGTTCAAGCGATAAGAGCTAACTTAACTCTGAATGGATAATATACTGTAATAATATCCTTATATAATAGTATAATACACATACACACACATATCGCACATAAAAGTTAGAGAATACGCGAAGACATTATAAAAGCTTAAATTTGTAGTATGAAACATCTTTAAAGTTTAATAATAAAATTAAACATTAGGCAGTATAATAATTATAAATTAAATCAGAATAATATAAAATTCAGTTTATTAAAAATATGAAAAATATAGAGTGAAGAGGTAATTGAATATTTTCTATTAATTGTAAGGTGAACCCTCAAAAAGTGGTACGGCAACGGTACGCATCTATACAAAGAATAAGAACGATGAGGAACCCAAGTTCTCGCAACAGGTTTATACGCCAAACGTCGACGAGAATGCAGGACCCAATACTTTGGTAACGACTGTTGTTGCTTCGGACAAGGACGGCGACAACGTACGCTTCGGATTCGTGGGTGGTGGTACATCATCCGGACAGTTTGTTATCGAGGAGATTACCGGTGTCATTCGGTTGCACAGTAAGAAGATCCTCCTCGATCGGGATAAGTATGAACTCAATGTAACAGCTATGGATGATGGCGCTTGTTGCCTCAACGGCGAGAAAAATATCCACACAAGTACGGCCGTCGTCGTTGTATTTATAACAGATGTCAACGATAATAAGCCCGTCTTTAAAGACTGCGGAACATACAATCCGAAAGTCGAAGAAGGCGCGACAAATGGAAGTCCAGTTATTAAGGTTTTGGCTACGGATGAGGATAAGGGTGTCAATGGGCAGGTCAAGTATTCGATTGTTCAGCAGCCGAATCAAAAAGGCACTAAGTTTACTGTCGACGAAGAAACTGGACAAGTTATGACGAATAAGGTAAGAATATAAAATATAGTTGCACAGTTTATACATAACTCGTGCTTTTGATGTACTATATTTATCTTCAAAGAATGTCATACTTTTACGAAGCTTATTGAAAATATTAATTTACGTATGAGTATTTTTGTATTTGAATAACAACTATAAATTTTTATATAACGTGAAAATAACTTTAATTAAAGTTATGAATTTGTAACTAAACTAGAACTTTAATTGAACTATATAAAATCTATATGAAAACATAGTGAATGATTCAAGGAAATAATCTTACAGCATATTTGTTCAAATTATTTATTTATATCTTTAAATCTTTTACAAGCTTACATTTATTTAATATAATTTAATAAAATGTTAAAATATTTTATCTTCTATTTATTATGGATGTTAAATTTAATAATTTTATAGTTTTTAAGTGTGAAGTACAAGTTGCAACTGCAATAAACAATGTATAACTTATATAAATTATGAATTTTTTACTTTTAGTTAATGCAAGTATTTATTGTATATTATAATATTATAATTAGAATTATATATAATTAAAAATGAAATAAAACTATTATATATTGATCTTACAAATTATTTTATAAAAATAATCATTTATTAGAATTAAATTGTAGAAATAATGTATCCAAAGGACTGTACACTTGCTTAAGTACATATAAAAATCTATAAATTTGAATAATTTATTTATATTTTAATGAATTACATACTATCAAATAATTAAAAATTCTTAATTAATTATATATAGCGTAAACAATGATGAAACCTAGTACCAATTAATTTACAGATAATGTTTAAATTTCAAATTTATATCATTTATATTTCAAATGTATGTAGTTTAGTAAATCAAAATAATATAAATTAATTTCTTAATGTTGTTAACGAATATATGGTAAATACCAACATATTTGAATCCATGTACGAAATATAATCTAGAATAGAAATTTATAAAAACTCACATTACGTTTAAATTAAAAATATATTTAAATAATGTATAATATATATGCATAATGTATATAAAAAATTAATATCAAATAACGATATTTGAAAAAATTAAGAATTACAAAAATAATTGTATTTTAACTTCCTGTAATATATTATGATTTAATTATAATTTATTACAATTAATTAAGTACCTAACAATTAGAAGTAAAATACAAGGTTCATTAAATTCTAATTATAATTCTGTAAATGATTATGGTGAAGTTAGTTTATATATTCTTGTAAAAAAATTTGAATAAATTTTACTTCAAATTAGAATTTTTGTATTTAATTAACACATTTAATTAATTCTTTATATTATTCGATGATATTTTAGTAAAGATTAAATTTATATTATATATAAATATATGGATGGAAATACATGAAAACAGAATACATTAATTTCATTTAAAAGAAATTTTTTACAAGTTAGTTTTGAAATTATTTTATTTATAATTGCAAAAGCGTACTATATTGCTGTAGTGAGATCGATGATTATTTTAAAGATTTATCTGTAGATTAAATTTATAATTAATCAATAAAGTTATATTTTATAAATTAATAATGATAAATGTAATTTTTGGCATAATAATTCAGATATACTCTGGTCCGTTATAGAGATGAGACTTTGTAATTAAATTTTTTATTTTTATACATTGTTTATGAACAAAAAAATCTTCTTTTTATGTAGATGAAAATAATATCATGTGAATGAAAAATAAATTACTTTGTAATGAAGATTCGTTTTGATAATTATAGAGCGTTATGAAAAAAATTTCTGTCGGTCTTTTTAGTTTAACATAAAAATATGGGTGTTTCTGTAGGTATTTGATCGTGAAGGTGATGATGGCAAATTCGTGTCGGTGACAGTAAAGGCGACGGACCAAGGTGAACCCTCATTAGAGGGCGTTTGTTCGTTTACAGTTGAAATAACGGATGTTAATGATAACCCACCTCTATTTGATCGTCAAGTAAGTGTAATATAATATGTAATAGAAAATTAGGGGATTTAATGTTTTTATTCTATCAAATTCGTGCTTTGGTTTTATACAGAAATATGTAGAGAATGTTAAACAAGATGCGAGCATCGGGACTAATATTCTTCGAGTTTCCGCATCCGACGAGGACGCCGATAACAATGGGGCAATCATATATTCTTTGAGCGCGCCTAATGATGAGAAGGGCTTAGAATACTTCGAAATTCAAGCGGAATCTGGTTGGATTGTGCTAAAAAAGCCACTCGACGTAAGTAACTCTGATCGATGATGCTTATCGATTAATATATGATAGTTGCATATAATATAATATTATCTTTGAAAGACGAACAGTCAAGGGGCTGTGAGGCAAAATAAGAGGTAAAACGTAAAAACGTAACCATTTATAATTACATTTAAATTTCTATTAATCATATTTCTGGTAGATAAAGTTATAATGCGTTAGGTTTTGTACAATAAAATGCATAAAAGGCTTAATAAGCTTTGCTGAAAAATTCTTAATTTCAATTTCGTTAATCCTTTTTAATTATTTAGATTTCTTTTTGAAGATTTTTGTAAATATAGTTATTAAATTATTATCACAATATTTAGTTTTGTTCTTAAAATTTATTGTTTATTCATAAACATATAATTACAATACAGTAACAAATCGCATTATTTGACGTATTCTTTAATTTTAATTTGGTTTTGGCTTTCATAAATATAACTGCGAGAATTTGAACTTTTGGATAGTATTAAAATTATGCATTTATTTATTCATTAGATCCTTTATAAAATAGTATTTTTATCTTAAATTTGTTTATTGTAATTAAAGTCAAGGTTTCTATGATTATCATTATATAATTATCATTATAGCCTACAGACTGGCTTTTTAAGTAATAATTTTAAATTACGACATTTTTATATGTATTTTTACGATGTTTCACCAGAAAAAATATAATCTAATTTAGTTAAGAATAATTTGATACAAAAATGTTTTCTGCAAACAAAGTTTATTGAAATATTTAAATATTAATATAAGTAGCCACCGATCGAGTTTTCATTAGTTTTATTTTCGGGTTAATTGGTGTCTGCTAAATTGGCGTCTGCTAATTTTATCTTGTTAGTATAATTACATACATAATGATATTTAAGCCAAGTATCAATTTATAATTTTTTATCTCTTATAAGTAGCGGACAACTATATGTCTTGTTCTAATCAACTCTCTCTGGTTGTTTATAGTGCTAGTTTAAAATGCTCATATTTAGCGCTATATCTGAAAGCATATTTGTTGTTAAATATAATGTTCATTATTTGATATTGATAATTGATTATATTTTATCTTTTTATATATTTACACTAGAGGTGTGCGACATTACGATGTCTATCAAATCAAATCTGTTCATAATTTTTTCTTTATTTCCTGATCTTTTATATTATAGATTTTTTTTGTTCACTTACTGATTATCGATAAACTGTTTTATCGATTTTATTTATTTCTTCAACAACCTTAACAAAAATATGATGTAAATAATAAGATGTTTTGTTATTCTTTCCTCTCTATTATTCTTCTGTTTTATATTTTAAGCCGTAAATGCTCTTTTAAATTTTCATATTTGATATTTTTGAGACGTACTGACGTAGCCTTTAAATCTCTTTACGTGAATTATTTCCTTTAATATTCGATTTAAAAAGGTCGTTTTCGCAGTAAATTATTTTATTGTCTTATCTTCTGACTTCAGGAGTATTCAAAAGGTGATTTAACTCTGTGAATATCTTAAGTTTTTCGTGTTTCTGTGAAAATTTTTGAACAACGAGCTTTATATTTTATCTCTCAATGTTTTCTTCAACATTTCTTTTTCTTTTAAGTACTTGTTTATATTAATTCTTTTTCTTTCAGCCTTACTGTAATACTTTAAAAGCCGCGTTATTTAAATTAATCAATTGTTTTATTCGTTTTATTTCCAAGCTTCTTTATTTGATCCTTATATGGCTTCTTTTATTGTTAAGTGGATTGTCTTGTTTAGAATTTCACTCTCCAAGTGAATATGTGACGTATGTATATTGTTCTTTTGTATTTCCCGAATATACCATGTATATTGTTAAAAGAATCACTTTATTCTTCCTTTAAATGTCACAATTAACTTTTATGATATTTATTTTTTAATTTAAAAATTTAAATATCTTTAGTTCTTCAAAAAAATTATTAAAAGTCATTTTTTCAACTACAGTAATCAATATCGTTCTTTTCTTGTTATTAACGAATACATACGTTTTGTATTCGAACGTATGTATACTCGACATTAGATTTCTTAAAGTCTATAGTTCATAAAACGTTTTTTCAACTACTTTATTTGACAATCTATTTATCTAATAATTAACAAAACTTTCTGCTTCTATTCAGTACTTTTAATCAGTAAAAGTATTCAATAATATAAATGTGGTTATCTTAAACGAAGATTGATATTTCTCTTTCCGCAACTTCGTTTTTCTGCGACAGATAAATATCTGTCCAATGCATTTTTGTTTTTTGCCTTTAAATAATTTTGTAGTTTATCCTTCATTTATTTCTAACATCAATAAGCTTATTATTTTAATTTAAGATTACATTCTTAGCGAATCAGCAGATAAATTTTCAAATAATTTTAGAATTTATCCGTGATTATTAGAAAGTACTTTTTTCACTGGAAGTGATTGTTTTTCAAAATCTTTCAAACAACTACAGTTACTAGATTTAAAAGGCATGGAATATATTTTCTCTTTATATATTACTGATAACTTTTCCATCTTTTGTAGTTCTTAATGTATATACATAATAAATTTTTTTGCAGCTAAATTTTTTATTGACGTATCCCAGTAGCTGGTACGCCTGTATTATGCATGTAGGTATTACTCGGTATGTTTGCTGCCGTTTGTTATAAATAAGAAGGCAACGTGGATATTTTTTGAATTTCTAGAGTATATAGTTTGAAAGATAATTCTTCAGCAACTATTGAGTTTCTTGCTTTACAATTTATATTGCATATATTGTTAACGTTAGTAAAATTGTTGTCTTGTGCATATATGCGTGGTCGTTTCTGCTTAAGTTTATATCCTAAAAGACATAATTTCTGCTGATCTGATTTTGCATCGAAATCGACAAGCCAAATGCTTTGTTTTGCTATTGCGTTCTTCGCTACTAAGCATAATTTCTTATTAATTTTGTTTAATCTTGCAAGAAAAAAAGAATTTATTTGATAATGATGTGTTCTAAATTATTTTTGTAACTTACGTCATCTTATTTTGCTTGTTCGAAATTTCGTACAATCAAGTTTTACCTAGACTGTTGCAACATGTCGTATAGATAATGGTGAGGATTATTGGATAATAAAATTAACATTCTTCAAAAGTGTTTGAAAACTATACGTATTCTATATGTGTTATGTAAACTATTAATTTCCACAAAATTAATAAAATTGTAGTAATAATTACATAGAATATGATTAATAGTAAATAATGTGCCTAATGTATAGATCGATGTTTCTAACAATTGGATATTCTTTAGCGGTTCTCTCATCGAGAGAAATAAACGAGTGTTTGTCCAAGACAGTCGAACCTTTTTCGCTAATTAAAAAAAACTTTCGTTGTTTCATTAACCTTATGTTTAATAATATAAATATATAATAAACCATTCCATCACCTTAATGGTTTTCACATCAAACGATGGTAAGACTTTCTATGCAATTTCGTTAGTAATGGTAATGACAGCTGCGTACTTATTTTGTTGACAAAACAAGTTTAAATATATTATAGATGTTATCGACAGAAAACAATCATCTCGTTAACAATACTAAATTTTAAATTTTTTAAGAGCGTATACAGTTTATAAAAATATTGTAAATATAGACGAATATAAATTTTAATTTATACAAACAAGTTAAATAAGGATGTTAACTGGTTATTACTTATTTTACACTTTATCTTCATATTCCTTATGATTATCTATCTTCTTAGTAAATTTTTCTGATATTTTTAACGATTAAATTATATTTTGAGAAAATTCATGCAGTCGCGGGTCCAGATCTTACGACGTCTCATCAAACCTCATTCTGACTTCTTAAATTCTCAATGTTTTTTTTACAGCATATATACATTTTGACATATATATTCTAAAATTGTATTTTCTATACTATTGGCAAAACTTGCAATTTCAGATATATAACGGACGTACTCACTCGACCTACTTTGGTCACTCCCGTGTACATT
Organism: Wiebesia pumilae; assembly: GCA_018907045.1. Lineage (NCBI taxonomy): Eukaryota > Metazoa > Arthropoda > Insecta > Hymenoptera > Agaonidae > Wiebesia > Wiebesia pumilae. The sequence continues at coordinate 2,996,749 of JACCHZ010000105.1, read as the reverse complement.
AACGTATGATTTTTTAACATTAAGACTACTTTCTTATTGTATGGCAAATTTTTGAAAGGTGATTTGCTAGAATAACTTCGCTTAGTACCGCTCGAAATATAATTTTAATAAAAAAACTGTATTTATAAATGTATATTTTTGACATTATTTTTAATAAGATTATATATATATATAATAATAATAATTTATCTACATAAAATTCTAGATATATTTATACTAATAAACACATTAATAAATTAGAGTGGATTGTACGATATTGTGCCTCGTGTGAGATCAACTGCTCGCTTTCCTTTCTTTTCAAGTCTGGGCAAAAAGTGACCTAAATAGCATTTACTTTATATAATACTTGTTTCTTAGGCAAGTGTCTACATAGTGTATTATTCCAATCTATTACCATACTAATAACATAAAATGTCTTACAATTATGATTTTTTACATTATAACTTGAAACTAAAATTTTCTACTACTATTTCAAATACTAATTTGGAACTACTATATATTTATTTAATAATAATATACTTTATTAAAAAAATGATTCAATGCTGCTATTAATTCTATTATTGACTAATTGAATAACAAAAAACATTTTTTCTAAATAATTGTAATTATAAATGCAGATGATAGAATAATAAATATAGAAATATTATACTACAATTATGTTTATAAAATCAAGAAAGTAAAGGTTACTGGTGAGAAGAAAAAACTCTATATTTATTACTAAATCTTTCTATTTTTTTCAAATTTCTTTAAAAATTAGAGTTATTTATATTTTAATTATATTATTAAAGGATTTTATCTAATAATCTTATTTTAATGTCTTGTTCAGAAATTCAAGTAATATGCTGCAGATAATTAATTAGCAAAAATATTGCTTTACATATTAATTTCTAATACATTATGAATTTATATAAATACTTGTCGTTCGTCTTTCAAATACATACATTAAGTTTTAACAAACTTGGTAATATTTTTGCATTAATTCTGTGTTAATTTACGTTTAAATAATACAAATTCGTTTTAATGCCTGCATAATCAAAATACTTTTACATTAACATATACACTCGATAATTAATTATTTATTTATATCACTAATATATAATGAAAATATTTATTTTTTTCGGCACTTGTATAGAGTTTTATCCTATTGACACGCACCATGTGTTTACTTTGATAAATACTTATTAGTTATACCTGATTTCCTCATACGTTTCACGTACCTGATCGATCAACTATTCGGGCTATTTTAACGGAATGAATTTATCTATTTTTCTTTCTTCCGTTCTCAAAGTATAACCCCACATACATACTGTTAAATTTTAATGTCTCAAGTAATTTTAATAAGAAGAATATAAATTTAAAATATTAGAAAATGGAAGAAAAAACTTTGCAAAATAATGTTCTTAATTATAAATAAAGTAAAGTTTTTTTTATAAAGAATTTTTGTAACGTTTTAGATTAAATACGAACTCTTGTAAAGAACATTTGAAACACGATTAATTAAGGGACAAGTCACTCATAATCCAATATTTACTAATGCGAATCAATTTTATAATCAAGTTATAATTTTTTGTTCACTTTTTCTTTTTATATGTTAAGGGAAAGATAAGCTTTTGATACTGCATATCTTTAAAATTAATGTTTTCTATCGTAAATTAATATGATTGTTTTTCAAAAGGGAAGTGATGGTTTTTAAACTTCCAGGAGCAGTTGAGAACGACTTTTTTTGAATCCCACGCACAGTGTGAACCGACCTCTACGCATTTTGTGGCATATGAGATATAACCATTTTTTAAAATATTTACATACTTGATGTGAATGTATTTTTTAAATACTTTACAGGAATGGATCTCGCTCTCGCTTCCGCTCCAATTTTTCTCTTTATATCTCCCTCTTTTTAAAATATTCTACCTTTTCTGTAATGTTTTTACAATATTTTTTTGCTTTTTCATCTCTATTATTTCACATATGTCACTCATAATCTCTCTTTCTCTCTCTCTTTCTTTCTACCTTTATGTTCATTTCTTTATACTCAGTTTTTCTTCATCACCTTCTTCATTCTGCTCGTTTTTTTCCTTTATATCTTTTAATTACTTTCATAAGTCTTTCAATTTCGCTCATTGTATTCTGTTTTCGTCTTCTTTTCTTTTTCGTTCAGAATTATCATAACTGATAGATAAGAATTTTTTTAAAAGAGCCTTTTCATGTAATAATAAAATATATTAAAAGAGAAATAAAGAACTTATCTGTAATGTGACATTTTTTATTCTGTGATTGGGGCAGAATACAGCTGTTGAGACCAAATAACAGAAAGTTCTGTAAACAATAACGTCCATCGGTTTTTGAGTGTTGTTAATCAAGGAAAGTAAATGTAGTAAATAAAGTGTCGACATTTTTATACGATTTTCCAGTTAATCAAATTCTTTTTCCTTCTTAAATTACGTATTCTTTTCGGAACCTTTTAAGCATTGATATCCTATCCACTGCCTCTTTTTGCTTGCATGGTTAAATGCCTGCCATTTTTTAATTTTCGCAATGACGACTAATTTCGATATTTTTTATTGTTTCTGTTTGTATTTATTGCACCATTTTCTTTCTTCGGATTTGATTATGATGATGATGGTGATGATGATATTGATGATGATGATGACAATGAGAAAGGGCTGTTTCCCAGTAAGTAGGAGAATTCTTTTTGTTAATTTGTCTAAGAAAATAATAAAATTAACTAATGCAGTTATAATATATTATAATATAGTAACATCTCTTAGCAGTTTTTGTTTATTTTTAACTTTTTTATTTTTTTATCTATACTTGTTTCATAGCTTGACTTCTTTGTATTCAATATAATTTTTATTATTTTTAATATATGATAAAAGTCAACTGGTATTATGATGGTAATAATTTAAATACATTTATTTGAGAGATTTAGAATCTAAACATTTTAATTGAATAGATAAATATAGCTGTATTATTTCTTCGTGTATTAAAAATCTCCTTATTATATAAAAATTATAAGTTATATGATGCTGCTAGTCTTCACATAAATGTAAAATACCAGTAGGCGTTTTCATCATCTGTACTTTAATTAATATGTAGTTTTGTCTTTTAATTTTCATTTATCATTTTTTTATTTTATACTTCCAAAGAATACCAGAAAAGTATGTCAATATAATTCCTGAACGAAATTAGTAGTTAAGTAAATTTAATTTGAAAAGTCTGTAAGCATTCGCGTGTAAACAGTTTTATTAATTATTGAATTCTCCATGGTTTATTAAATCACCCTCTCTGTCTCTAAATTAATTTTTTTAATTAATAACTATTTATTTTAAAGACAAATTAGAATAGAGGTTTTTAATTAAAAATAAGAAATCTCGTCGTTAAAACAAGTAAAATACGAATTGGTATATATAAGAGACGAAAAAGAATAATAAAAACAGAAAGAGTAAAGGAAAAATAAATAAAAATAAAATTTATTTTATATGATTCGTAAAGAAAAAACTGAACAGTATGCTTTTTCGAGAGTATCATGAGTAACTTGATGGCCCGTATATTTTGCCAATAGCGAGACAGGTATCGACTGAGAGTAAGCGCCTCCGACAGAGGAACACCGCCCTCGTTTGCCGAAGTGGACGTTGAGTTAGACGTCGTAGACAGAAACAATAAACCTCCTGTGTGGGATAGCAATGTATACGGCCCCATTCACATCAAAGAAAATGTCACAGTGGGTACTGTAGTGACGTCAGTAAGAGCCAGGTTTGTATATCTCGATGAAAAAAAACATACTCACAGAGAGAATTAAGACACGCCGCGCCAGGCCATGCGATGTTGTTCCAGTTTTTTCTTGTTTTTGTTTTTCTTCTGATTGTGCCTGATATTTCTCTAGTCTTTTCATTCACGCTGATAATTGTTGACCTTTTCTGCTAACAGTCTCTTTTCATCCTGTTTGCCTTTGCTCGGTTATACATACATCCTCGCGCCCATGCACCAAGAAAAATAAATACATAATCTCTCACCTTCAGGTACTTTTGGGCAAAATTTTCAGTTTTATATTCGGCCTTAACTACTTTGATTGAAGAGCACGACTTATTTTTTCTCCGTATTTATCTATTTCACGTTCAATTTTCTAGCACCTGTACAGTCATCTACTTATATACTAGTACTCATTTATAAGTACTTGAAATTCTCGGGTTATAATTGTCAGAGGATTCGATTCTTTGTAGCTGCGGTTTTTTTTAGGAAAGATATAATGTACAAAAATAGGTGCCATGTAAAGTATACGACCTATGTAGATACCTAGTTATGTACAGATATTACAGAAAGGTACGCACATTTTTAATATTGATAATAAATATACCCTATAACGCATGGTTAAGTGCGGCGTGTACGCGTTGATAGATCGCTCAAAACAGTCCTTTAATATCGTTTTCTATGCGTCTATTGCATTATACTATTATTGTTATTATATTATTATTATTATTCAATCAACATAATTTGTCTTTGGCTGTCACTGTCAATTATAAATATGATTCATATTGTTATCATTATTATCGGTATTATTTTCTACTTAGTATTACTTTACTCATTATTCAATTAATATTTTTTAAATGCAGTTTAATTTTATATTATCTATTTCTCTATATATATCTACGTTTTTTATACGTACAATTATACTAAATCATCATATTCATCACGTGCTAATGAAAAAAAATATGCAATATTTGTATATTCCGTGTCTGTAGATCTGAGAAAACTTATAATTAAACAACAAAATAGAAAATTCAACGGATGGGCGAATAAAATCACATTACCTTAATTCCGTAATGAACGTATATATGGTATAAGTAATGTCGTCACCCAGAAAAGATATAAGGCTTTCATGCGTATTAATAGGTTCTACACGATGTGGATTACAATATATTGTTATTATTTCTTCTAAATAGTCTGTTATTTCTTAATATTTTTTAGTTTGCTAGATATAAAAAGATAATATGTTATAGTGTAAATGAAATATAGGTGCTACGGGACAATGGGGATCAGTGATCGAGGATTGAGATTCGACTACGATATTTCAGGGTCTGGTCACCTCCAGCCTATTTTTGCAGATCAGTCGCTGATGATGCGGTGTATAATAATTATTTTCAATAAATATCGTTTTTAGTACATAAAAATTTTTTTCTTTTTTAAAACGAATTTTTGGGCAATGTTTTAAGAGTTAAAAAATGTTATATTAAAAAAACCAAAGATACAAAAAAAGAAAAACAAACAAAAAATGAAAAAAAGACAAAAAACCTAAAACAAGAGTGCAAGAAAAAAAAAGGAGAGTGACTAATTTTGGCTGTTTTTGTTTTTCTTTTCCATTTGACTTGTGATATCACACGTGTGTGTGCGCGTGATGGGTAGCGCGAGACATACAAGCTGGAGGCGATGGCCCAAGACAAGGGTTTTCCGCCCTTGTCAAGAACAGTGGAAGTACAGATTGATGTTGTGGACCGTGCTAATAATCCGCCCGTATGGGACCAAGTAGTGTACGGCCCAATCTTCTGTAAAGAAAACATGGCCGTCGGGGCCAAAGTTGTGTCTATTAAAGCCAGGTCTGTCACATTGCCAATGTATACGTGCAACCGCACGATTTATTTTTTGAAACAAAAAATAAATAAATTCATAAGAATAATTGAAATACCCGCCCTGCACGCAAAACTCGTGGCAGTATTTTGTTCTTGTGCACGTTAATTGATATTGTATACGATGACAACAATTCTGCACATATAAAGGAGACTGACTTATTTAATTTATACATTTGCTTTTTGGTCAGTGAAGGCGCGTTTTCGTTCGGACTATTTTCTGTATTAAAATTCCTTAGTACATTAGTGTTTTGAGATATTTTCATCGCAGCAGTTTTACAATTTGACGTTAAAATCATGATTTGATTTCGAAGTAGTAAAAACGCTCTCTGTAATTGACTGTTTTTGTACAACATTTTAAAACTGCTATAGTATCTTATTTCACTTGCAAAAAATATAGGTAAATAAATATTATTAATAATACATTTAATCGTATTTTCAAATATGAAACTTTCATAAAATTTGACTTCAATCTCCTCTACATGTCTCACACCACGTGTTCACACACATACATATAATGAAACTTAATAGCATATTATATATCCTTCATGCAGTATCTGCATATTTTACACGTGATTGTCACAATGACCCAATATTAAGGTAAATCTTTAATCCGTAAGAAAATTTGTTTTTCAATAATATATACATACCTTACCAAGCTGACCTTAATAAATAATAAATTCTCTATTTTGCAAATAGTATAATATGCTCTGAACGTTGACATTGCAGAATAATTTAGATCAATAGTTTATTGGTAATATTTTATTATTAATTATTATTTTTCTATTTATTATTTATTTTTTCTATATATTATTGTTATTTACTATTTCTCTATTTAATATTATTATTAGTTATTATTATTTTTATTTTTATTATTTTTTATTATTTTTATTAGAAAAGAGATTTCATTTTATTTTTCTCAAAAGCAGCTAAAATATAAATCTGTTTGCTTGCATGTTTTTAGTGGACATACAAAAACTTTAATTGTATACTGATTAAACCACAATTTTTTAATAAATATTTACGACTATAAAATACAAAAGTTGCAATATCAGCACAGTAAGCATCTATACATTTTGCCATTTAATGATTGACTTGTGTATTATTATTATTATCGTACAAATTTCTTCAAAGAACTTGAATTTAATATGTATATATGCACCATTTTTAGTATTGTCTGTTAGTGATTTTTGATATTTCTTCCACAAATTTAATCAAGTATGCCTTTGGTTAAGAAAGTGTAAGGTATATATATGTATAAAATTATATAGTTGGGCCGTAATGATAGTTTGGGCATGCTTGAAACTTAGATGCTTTTTTGAAACTGTCGTTTTTGCAATTAAACTTTTAAATATCCACTTTTACGTAATTGTATAACTGATTGGTATTTTTTCAAAAATTATCTTTTACGCGGAAGTGTAAATGTTTTTTTTTTGTTAATAATGTAGCTTATATATTCTAAGTAAAAAAAATATCATGATTAATACATTTAATTATGTAGATCGAATGAAAATTGTTGTATTATAGTTTTTTATTTTCTTTATAATTTAAAAAATGCTTTTTTGATGCTTCCAGAAATAATAATATTATTACGTTGAAGTATTCGTAGTATTTTGTTTATGATCTTTGTTCTTTTCATTTTATCCGTTAAAGTATTGTATATGTTAATTATTATATTTGATAGCACAAATAGATTGATCTAAATTTCTGTATATTCATTTTGGGCATGTTTCATCAGTTGTTTTTTAAACTGCAGTATTTTTTAAATTTAAGTAAGATTATGTTTTTCATTTATTATTTATTTATTTATTTTTTCTTTTAAAAGAAATTTTCTTCTTTTTTAAATTAATCTATTGACAGTGTGGAAAAAGCAGAGCATAAACTAGAAGAAATAAAAAAAATATAACTCAGACCTTAAAAATGAAAAAGAAAAGAAAAAATTAGTTCGGTGTGCGATAAGTACTAAAATACAGAAGAATTTTAAGGAAACAATTTTTAGTGTATATAGTTGCTGAAATATCCTTGAGGGAAAAAAATGTATACTGGAATAATGCAACAATCATGTAGAATTTTCGTTGGAGATCCACTTGAGCTTTTGGTGTAGGATGCAAATATATTTACATAGTACAAACACGCATATATTTTTAACACTAAATGGAGTGCTCCGTTTTACTTGTGTAAAAGCAGCCCAAACAAATATACGTGTAAAAATACGAATACACATAAGTATATAAGCCTATACTCTTGCAAGTGTAAGCTGAACGAAAAGCGAAAATAAGTGTAGCGCGTTAAGATTTCGAATAAAATGAAAAAACACCGTCGCAGCTTCCGTAATTTTGTATTCACTGGCTTTAGTCTTTTCAGCAACCATTTTCTGGTATTGGATCTTAATGAGCTCAGTAACGTGGTATTAAAACTTTTTTGTCAATTTCTCTTTTTCAACTGATTGTTGAACTTGGCGTAATAGAATGTACTTAGTTATTGAAAATCATAAGTGACCATTATAAGAACTTGGGACGTATTTTTTCTCGTTTCTTTCATGATTAATAGAGTTATTTGGATTATTTCCCTCGGACCAATTTCTAAAATTAAAAAATTGTCATTTTTTGATAACATGAGACGGAAATGCACTTCACTTGAGTAGTATTCACTTGAGCAGAGAGCCTTTCGTTTTCTCTTTTTCGCTCACATAAACATTGTCAAAGAGAAGAAGGGAATTTTTAAATGCAATTTCTACCCTCTTACCACTATTAGCACTTGTACCATAAGTACATTTTCATTACGCTTGGAATATTTGTAATAAAGAGGTTTTGATCTTTTATATGGTAAAGAAATTGTAATTCTATCGAGAAGTCGACTGATATAATCTTTGAACTCTTGAATTTTTAAACGCTTTATCAGAGCAAGAAAATAAGACAAACAATCATTCGCTCAATTTTTCATATCAACATAAATATTAATTATAATAAGCTTAACCCTTTGCGAGTCGGAAATACATTACAATATGTGATTTAGGTTAATCTTACAATGCCTTCACTCTAATTCATTGTGATGTACGACATATATAATTAACACACTAGAACCTTCTTAAAGATAATATATTAGATTTTCATAAAAACTTTATTGTATTTAAAAATAATGGTAAAAATATTTTATTTAATAGAATATTTAATTTTTACAGAAATACTAATTTTGGATAAGATATTTTATTTAATTTTATTATTAAAATTTTTGGCAATTATTTATTTCCGTTGAAATAAATTTTTGTAGCCTTCGAACAATCATGAATATTATTTAATTCAATTTATATCAAAGCTGTAAAAAAAATCATTCTTATTGAATTGTTATCTCTAACTACTTCTCAATATGGTTTTAGTTATGTTTAAAATATATTGAGATGATTTAAGTAATGGTTTTATAAAAGTATTCAATACAAGAATGCAGAGCGCGTTATAAGTGATGATTTGATTACGCGACGAATTATTCCAATTTATGTAATTCGTGCATCGCCTTGTAACGATATCGAGCAAACCGTAGTTGAGTATGTATTTTGTCTTTTATGCTCCCAATCTCACGTGTCATATAGTTTAGCACGTGTATAGTAACATGCAGTCACATATGAAAAAGGATCTATAACAGGGCCTACAGTAACAGTAGTTGTAGCAACAGTCTACGTGTGTGGTAAAGATGGCAAACAGATAATGAAACGCTTTTAAAACGCTTGGGGCTGTGGAAACAAAAAGGAATCGCTCAAGTGATCAAAGCTTCGTGACTCGGTAGTATAAAGAAGGAGGCAGGGGAGAAAAATATTGCTGCACGCTCCTCGCACTCTCTCTCTCTCTCTCTCTTTCTCTCTCTGCCTGTCTGTCTGTCTGTCTGTCTGTTTCTCTCTCTCTCTCTTTCTCTTTCTCTCTCTTTTTTTCTCTTATATATTATCACGCTATATATACGCAAACGACTAACCTCTACATATAATTTACAATATGTACATTCTGTGTAGTTTCTGAAATGGAAAGAAGCTAGTCAAAGAATGGGAAATCAAAAAAAAGACTAGTATAAAAAATAACGAAAGTTACACTAAATGATAAATAATAAGAAAAAAGGTTGTGACGCATTGGGTAAATTTATAATACGTTGGTAATTTATTAGATATGTTCATTATAAACCATATAGATGTTTTTAGTACATTTATTCTTATACCGAAAATTTATATTATTATAATATTGGTTTTTTATTTTCATTTTTAATAACTATGTAAATGGCATGTGACTTCAATCAGAATTATTCTTACTACATAATCTACTTGACGATTTATGCCTTGCATTTATCCGCAAAAGTAATAAAGCAAAAAGTTGTAAAAACATTTTTGAAAGCAAATTTATAAAAATTCAAAATCTTCTTTAAGTTTCTAAATTGTTTTTAGTTATTTAAAATTTAATAAATCTATTTTTAATAAAATTGTTGAGAATTGTTGGAAATTTGTTCACTAGAAAATATGAAAGTTAAAATAGAAAAAAGTTTTAATTTTTAATTATACTGAAATTTTTAAAAGTTCCATCGCAATAAAATAAAGGTTATTAAATTGTAATTACATATTTTTGTTACGAATGCAAATAAATCTCTCTTTTAAATGTATAATTATTAAAAGAAACGCACTTTTTGAGGTAATACAATTTCAGAAAACACATTTATTCTAAGTTTTTATACAATTTTTAATACATAAAAAAGCTTAAATACTTTTGATTTAAAAAATGTAATGTTTAAATAACTTAAATACTTCCAAAAAAATAACAATAAATTAGTTTGTATCATACTAGCTAGCGATGCATTAATCGTCGGTACAACTCTAAATATATTGTGTTCAACCTTAGAGTTAAGTAAAAAATGTCATGTTTTCCGTTCTTGTTTTTTTGTTTCTGTTTCATAATTATTGTGAATTTCGCTTGCACGTTATTAAAGTTCGCGACTCTTTTTTATCTAAAGTTTCTTTTCCATGTATCAACAGTTCTGGCATTGAAAATAATCCAGTCGTATTTTACCACTTAATGCCCGGATCGACAGCCCAAACCAACAAGATGCACACGTTTTACCTACAACAGCGGTCCGAAAATTCTGTTACTTGGGCAGACATAAAAGTGAACCAACCTTTAGACTACGAGAGCATAAAGGAGTATAATCTTACTGTACGAGTTGAGGTACGAGTTCTTATACTTTTTGTTCTTTTTTTAAAAATTTTTTCTAAATAGTTTTATTCTGTAGTTTTATTTTAACTTTTAGAGACTGTACATTTATAGCAATTGTCTTTTTTGAATACCAATAAATGTTAACATCTATTGAAGTAGGAACAAGGTTCATTGACTTATTACAAATTCATCCCGGATAAATTTAGTGAGGGAACTTCAGTAATTTAGATTCTCTTATTAAACTAGTTTATTTTAATGAATGATTATTCAATAAATAAATTGCAGATCTAAATATACTTTATAAAAGAAATTAAATAAAGTCTTCAGCGATTGTTCTGCACTATGAATTTTTGAGGGTACTGAGAATTTTTCTTTGAAAATTTTACCAGTTATTCATTTCAGAGAAAGATAGTACAAAATAACATGAAAGTCGAGGTAAAATGTATTTTATTTAATTTTATTATTGCGAATTTATTTTCATAATAAAATGGAGTACCAAAAGAGTTGTCAAATAATTGCTTGAAATATAAATTCGTGTCAAACTGTTAAACTATTTGTGCTTGGTGCTAGAAAACAGAAACTAAATAATGTACCTTTTATTGAATAATTTTATTATTAATATTAGATATTTGAGCTAAAATAAAAGTCTAAAGGCGATGTATATGTACAATGATAAAGGGGCTGATAGATACATTGATATATTATAAGCACATGACGAAATTGCTCTAATTAATAAATCTTTTCTCTTCACGTTCTCTTTGACAAAATTAGAATAATGGAGCTCAACAATTAGCCTCGGAGACGACAGTCTTTATAATGTTGGAGGATGTGAATGACGAGATTCCACTTTTCACCGAACGTGAGCAAGAGACAGTTTTGGAAGGCGAACCGATTGGGAGCAAAGTGACCCAAGTCAACGCCATTGACAAGGATGGCACGTTCCCCAACAATCAGGTCAGTCTGTAGCATATGCTTCCTATTCTTTTTAATAACCTATCTCCGAACTGTTCAGTCTTTAGAGTTGATACAAAGAAAATGATAGTAAGTGCTGCAAGATTGTTGTATAATTATTTATTATATTTTTTTTTAATGAAAAAAATTTCTTAATACAATATTTAGAATAATTATCTATATCTACAATTATTAAAAATTAAAAATTTTGTCCTATAACATCTTTTGTAATATGCTACTTTTATGATTCATTTAGTACGTTTATATATAAATACATATGTATGCAATAATATCATTTGATGTCATAACAATGTAAATATTATATTTATTTTGGAACATAATGTACTAATTTAGTACAGATGAAAAAACACAAATTTTTAATTTTTATTTGAAACTTTTATTTAACAAACAATAATAAGTAAATAGAAATAATAAGTTGTCGCGGTAAAACACGACGTGCGTAAATAGAGTCTTACCTTCTCACTGAGTTTTCGTTTAAGATATATTCTTGTTACGTTTCTTGTGCAATAAAATGCAAATATACACATTCGGCGTATTCATAAAGGGAAGAAATATTCATTTTCTAACGCCTATGCTCGGGCACTCCAGCCCCAGAGATTAGGCTACGCAGCTTTTTCGTTTGCATACGCATCTTCTTGCGTTATATATATTATTAATTATTGTATTAAAAAGACAAATTATAATTTATTTCCTATATTTTATTTTTAAATAAATATAATTTTTGTTCATTTATAATAAATCTTTTTTAATACGTATTAAGTTCATTATGTATTTTTAAATCTGTATAAGTTATACATAACTTTCTATTTCTTTCTTGAAGAATAATTATTCTAAGTATTTTAGAAAATTTAAATATTAAACATTAAAAGTTGTGTATGTAAACTAATAAAATCGTAATACCTTTTTGAAATATTATGTTTTTCTTTGCTCTATTTACTTTTAAATTATTTTTTTTAATTTGAAATTAAAAAATATATTACTAAATATTAAATATATATAATTGTTTATTTTACTTTTTTATACCATTCAGTTCATTAAAAATACTTAAGTTTTAAAAAGTTTTCTAATAATAACTATTCTGAATCATTTTTAGCATATATTTAATATTTTATCATTGATACATTAAAAAAAGTTGTATTTGTGAATTAATATATTAATATAAATATATATTAAATATTGATAATAGTTCTACGAAAATATTTTTACAAAGAAAGTTTACTTATTAAAAAATCATTTTAGTACTGAATTAAAGTAATTAAAAAAGTAATTAAAAAATAATGTTCATGTATAATTTTATCTTAATCTAGAAGTCACTAGTAAGCTTCATACTATAAGAATCAGTTCTGTTTTTACTCATAACATATTGATATACTATTCAATACAATTAACAAAATATTAAAAATACATGTAAATATTTGGCATAAAATCTGTATAACACAGTTGCGTAATAATTCTATATTTAAAACAATTTTCAGTACAAATTTTAATATCTACAGTCTATGTTTACGTATTTATTGCATTAAATTATTTTTAACAAAGAATATTAGCATTTAAATTTTTGAAATTTAATTCTAATCTTTAATTACATTTATGTCAAATAAAAACGAATATCCATAAAAATGAAATAATTTTAAACTATTTTAAAATAGTTTAAATCAGTAAATGTTTTTTATAAATAAAAATAAAATTTTAATATTAAAATAGTACAAAATTACCAAAATGGAAAAAAGTACTCGTTTAATTAACATTTTTTTTTCTTTTTTTAAAACAATTATAAGATATTTGATTTAATATAGATTTTTTAACTGTTCCAAGGAAAATTAACTTTTAAATTTTGAATATTTTTATTGGTAGTTATTTACATGAACATGGAGAGTTTAATTTTAAGTTGTTATAATTATTCAATTTTCTAAGACAAACAATAGAAAATGTTATTTTATTACAATATAAAATTTTCAAAAATATATGGTCCTTTTTTTAAATACAATCAATTACCAATATTTGTTTAATTTTTCTCCATAGAACAAAATGGATTTCAATGCTAACAACAATAAACTACTTTAAAATAAATGTGCTGTTGTAATCATGAATATAGTGTTATATTTGAGTAAAATTACTAATAATAAAAGTAATATTATCAATTATGACCTTTCAACTATAAATTAAAATATAAAATATATTATCCGTAGAAACATTATTAAGTAAGATTTTAAAGACAGTGTATACAATTAGTTTCGTTCAAAGGACTCATATATAAGATATTTGTTAGCTTGAGTTCAAGAAGAACTTTGTATCGAAAAGTACATCCCAGCAGTTTGAGAAAGTAAGAACAGATTGTCAATATAAATTAAATTCTTTTTTTTAAAGTCGCATTTATTAAGTCCTAAGTAAAGTTACATAAACTTATATTAAATTTTCTTTTAACCCTACATCAAATAAGATTTATTTACTTAAAATGATAGTTCAAAAAGATCAAAGATAACACGGACAATTATAACTTGATTTAAAGCTTGATAGGCATCTATATATAAATATATGTCTGTATGCACTTATAAAAATTGATGGTATCATGAAATTTGATGTACAAATGAAAAGTAAAGAATTAAATGAAAAAAATAAGTAAACTCTGTTCATGCTGAGTCATCATGATAAAGAGATTTTTTTTTATTGCGCAGGTCACATATTATGTGGTAAATAGCGATCGGAATGAAGGTAAAGACTACTTTGAGATCAATAGAGAGACTGGCGAAATTTTCACAAAAGTCGTCTTCGATCGTGAAAAACAAGGGGCTTATGCCCTCGAGGTTGAAGCGAGGGATGGTGCACCGTCCGCTCGACCCAACAGCAACGGACAACCCAATTCAGGTACGTATCGCTTTATTTCTTCCCATTTAATTTTATTTATATCGAAGCAGTTTTACTTAAAATATTAATTCCTATACGTATGGCTTTTACAACATCAATAGTATCTATAGGGAAAATTGTAATAAAGTAATCATAGTGTCAGATCAAATATAGAAAAAATACATTATTTCATTTTACGTATTTTCTATTTCAGTTTAACATATATTTAATAAATTAATTTTGCATTTTTGTATATTGTAAAAAGAATAACACTGACAGTTTGTTTTTTAGTAGTGTATTAAATCGAAAACAGATGTCTAAGTTTACATAATACTAGGTCATTTATTTATATCGAAATTTCATTATTGATGAATCTATATATGTATAATGACTTACTTAAAAATAACAAATTATCATAACTGTTTGGAAAACTGAACAAAAATTAGATAAAAGATTTGTATTTATTTTACGTGTTTTTGATGATTTTTAATACTTATCTGTACACATACTACTTTAAATTTTAATTAATACAAAATCTTATTAGATAGACAATATTTATATTTTCTAACTATTTAAATATTAATCAATGAAATAAAAATGAATATTTATTATTTCTTAAGAAATAAAAATAATAACTTATAGATAATAACCAATTTTGTAAATCTACATAAATATGTGCTATTAATTTTTAAAAATAAATTTAAAATATACATAGATCAACTTTTAATTTTTATTATAAATAATAAAAATTATGTGAAAAATATCTTAAATACTATTTGCGTATATAATTTATTTCTCTTCTTTTTAAATTTTCAACTTTCATTATTGTTTCGTACATTCAGTATCATACAACATAAAAATCGTTTTCTCATCGTTTTATTTTAGCATAAATTTATTTAAAAAAATAACTTCGAATATAAACATTCAATATGAGATGATGCGTATAAAACTAAACTGCAAACTTCATAAAAATTAATTATATATTTCATTAATTATTGTAATAAAAATATAATAAATGTTTATTTTAAACTAATAAGTTGAAACGAAAGGTGCTATAAATATGAAGCTTTTTATTCGAATTCCATATTATATTAAAGATAATACCATGAATAATATAAAAAATAGTAGCTTCTCTTAAATTCTGATCTAAATCTGAAGATCATAGAATAAGATTTTATAATACATGTTTAGATTTAGTGAGATAGTATAAAGAAACTGCTGTTACTATTCTTAAATATGGACATCTTCGCCTAAAATATTAAATAATAAAATCGTTGGTGATGTTAAATATTTAGCACATTTTTTAAAAAATGTGCTAAAAAAGATCGTATAATAATTTAAGTGCTATTAATGTATTGAAGATTGGTAATGTTTACTATCTTAAAAAGAATGAAATTTACAAGTTAATTAACTAATTGTTTTTTTAGGATAGACCATGTTAAATAAATAATAAATAATACAAAAATAAAATTGAAATAAATATTCTTTATTACATTGAGCTCCCAAAATGGGCGCTAAAGAATCATTAGAAGTTATTCTAAACAATACAGTTTTACATGTTCATTTTTTTCTGCGTTACGAATATATCTATAACTTTGAGAAATGCTGAGGATAAGAGTTTCCCAATCTCATGGAATCTTGAAAAGTCTTCAAACTCTTCGTCTATTTACCAGTAAAGATATTTTTGACTGTTGTTCTAAGAAAGGTGGATATGGTAGTTAATGCTGTGGGGCTAGTTAAGTCTATGTTTAAATTTCTTGGTTGTCGTAAGAAATGCGGATTGTTTTTCTAAGTCCTCTTACGACGGCTGTTGGAGGGATAAACATCGAGGCTGCTGTTCGGGCTAGTATGTCCGTTTTGGACGGTGGATTTTTCACCTCTCTATACTATAGGGCTCGAAATGCTTTACTTTATTTGCTTTTGGGAAGTTTCTTTTGTATTTTTGATAGTGTTCCTTCTCTTCTAGCCGATGCATCGGTGGATCATGCAAGTCATGCAAATTGTGCACGACTGAATCTTCACCGATATGTATGGAGCGATAATTAGAATAATGTATGCCGGGTTTTGTATTTCGGCATATGTCAATCTGATTTTAAAAATTACAATTAAACGTTATTTAAATTAATAAATTTTATGATACTATTTTAAGATATTATTGAAAAAACATTTTTAGAAATATCAGTATCAAAAGATATATTTCGCAGAACTTTTTTTTTAAATTGAGTGCTGATATATATTGCCAGAAACACTGAAAAATAGGAAGTTTTTATGAATTTGCACGATATAGTACCGAAGATTTGACTTCACTACCGGTTTTCGTATGTTCAGTCAGTCAGCGTCTGACACTGATCCGCAAGCCGTTTATGTCTCCTATAATTGGCGGCCTCACTCCTCTCCGTCTGCACCATCTGAAACATAATCCTCTCACCATCAAACGCAACTTAAGTCGTTTGATTTTCCTTAGTTCAGGAATTGCGCTGGCATCGTAAAATGTACTTTAATTTTAAAACCTGCAAAAAAGTTAATCATTTAAATTCAAACTAAGATTCAAATCTAAACCTTATATACTTAAAAGATGGATATAAATATAAGTAATAAAAGTATATTCAGTATACGTTGGTCAATCTATGGAATTTTGTATAAATCATTATTAATTGCAGAATAGTCTTCCCGTATACCCTCTTAATTTTTAGATCATTCATCCTTTTCCATTGAAAATAAGCTCCCTTCCATATCCGATTTTTTCAATGAATTTGACAAGGATCGTCCTGTCCCAGTTTCAAAAGTATGGTTCTCTTTTAATATAATTTTTTGTTATCCTTTTTCTTGATATTAATAATTATCTGTTATATTGTATTATAAATCAGCTACTATTCGGGATTGTTTATTACAATTTATATTGCACAATATTTAAACGTTTATAACATAATGACGTACTTTACTTATTAAAATATTTCAATGTAAGAACGATTCGAATTCTGTTATCTTTGTCCAAAAATCAATTCTGAAAGACTAAACATTTCGTGAAGTATTCAATGATTTTTATTAGAATGAGTTAAGGCATACAAATAATTGTAATTGGGTTATAATAATTACTATACTAAATATCAGTCAACGGTTGAAATTTTGTTCAAATCTTTTATGAAATTATTTTTACAATTAATATTAAATGAATGAACGTTTCAACTGATAATTGCGAATTAATACTTTTTTATTCTCGAATTCCTTACTTTCATTAGTCGTTAAAAAATTTGGAATGTAGTATATCTGTAAAAACGTTTCTCTAAATCGAATTTTCTTGAATGAACAGTCTTTTAACTAAGTGGTAAAGATAATTTTTCATTTTTTTTATTATATACTTAGCAATACCTGTTCGGATTTCAAATTTTAATCTAATTTACACACAAACCTAATAGTGGAAAGAGGAAATTGTAGAGGCATTTATTTTTGAAACAATATCGTGAATAAATACTAAAATATGAAGCGATCTAGATTGGTAGATGTTTATGAAACTCTGATTGAATATGCATCAGTATTATAAAGCATAGAAAATACAATATTTTTTTGTATTATTTATTATATTCAGTATTTTTGGAAAATTTGTCTATAATATAAATTATATTTATAATAATATAAATCAGTCATCTTTTAAAATTAAAATTAAATACATTGGTTTTTTATTGTGTATCTTTGATGCGTTAGTATACTTTATAATTAAAGTAAATCTAACAAAAGCATAATAAATACTTTAAAGATATAATACTACAAATGTATCAAATTATATTTTTTATAGGTCTTCAGAAAAGGAAGTTTGATTCAAGTTAAGTAAAATTTTTTATCACTTTAAAAAAACAATTCGAAAATTTAGAAATTTTTAAATAATATATTGTTCTTCAATTCTAAAATAAAACTTAAGAAATATAACGTAAAAGAGAGCTTATGAATTGTTCAACTCACGGTTGTCTACTACAGTTTTGATTTTAATAAACGAAACTATAATATTCACACTGATTGAATTGACATCAAATGTACTTCTTATGTAAGAATAAATAACTAATAAATTTCTGTTCTTATGCTCGAAATATATTAAAATACAATATGTACAATATAATACAACTGAAATATGTTTTTAAAAAAAATGTAAGTGTTTGTATTAATGATTAGTCAAAAATACCAGCCAGTTTCTCACCTATAGTCTAACATTTTAACCTATAGTCTAACCTTTTACATCATAAAATTATGCGATGGGTCAACTAGCAAAGTTTCTTCAATATTCTTTTCTTACTGAATACAAAATTCTGAATTATTTAGAAAGTGAGTTGATCGTTTGTACCTGCAATAAAGCAACTTAAATTAAAATTTTGTAGTCATAAGTATATAATAATTCAAACTAGAAAATTTTGAATGTAGAACATTCGGCTAACGCGTTAGATATTAAAAGGGAGAAGACGGCGTGTGTATCTTACTAACCGCAATGACAAGGCACCATTCACAGATCTAAATAAATTATTGTTAAAATTTTGTATATGTTTTTAAGAGTTGTATAATGGAGAAGTAAGATATAAAAGTATGCGTAACGAGAGGCCTGTAGATTTTTATACAATATGTATAATATATTGTACAATATAATATTTTTTGATATAATCAAACTGTATTTTCAGTTAAATACGAACGCATCTATTCAACTAAATATACTTATTGATAAAGTAACGAGTGCGCACTGCTACGTCAAGTATGAAATAAGAAACTTGTTGGGTTATAGCCAAGTGGAAGATGAATTAAAACAGAAAAGACAAACACTGTTTCTATCATCTCTTACATTAACAAAATTTAATATAGAGATGTTGATATAAAAAAGCGAAAAATTTATTAAATTACTAAAAATTTATTAAGGAAAGTTTACTGCTCTGGTACATATATAATTTTTTGTTATAATAGTTTTTTGATATAATTTATTATATATATTATATGTTCCTTAATGCGTATAAAAAGTTAATTTTATTATAATTGTAAAAGTTTAATAATAATAATGCTTACGATATCACTTTATTTTTTATTTGAAACATATAATTAAGTATATAAAATATTGTTGTGTTTTTATGAAAATCAATGCATATTATATTTAAGAAATCATTAACAATTTTTTAACAAAATATAGTAAATAGAGCCTAATATTTTTAATAATATTTCTTTAAAAAGAGGTATATAAGAACTGTACAAATTTCTAATTCTCTTTACTAGTCTTTAGTTGTGCACCACTTTGAGTGGATTTTATTGTGGATTTTATTGCGTACATATAAAGTATGAAAACTTGATAGAAAAGTAGAATGCGAAATTCTGATAAGAACAAATTCAAAATTCCTAGTCATTAAAAATGATTCATAATTTATTTTACAATAAAAGCAAAAGAAGATTTGAAACCTAATAAATATTTCGAAACTAATCTCAATGTAATATTATGCACTAATCTAATTGCAGCGCATCTAAAATATAATCGAACTCCTGTGAATTAGAATTGAAAGAGAAAATTTTCCGTTGCGTCAGTAGGCTTTAAATAACATAAACCTAATAAGTAATTTAACAAATAATTAAACAAATATGCACGTTAATTTTTGTAGTAAAGTGTAACAGTGTTACTGATGTAAAAATCACCGCCACACATTAATGATGTCTTGATGCCAGTGCTCATATCATATTAAACGTAATTCGAGAAACAAATTAGAATAAAGTAGATGGCTGTCATACGTAATATAAATAAATTACGTCGATGGGTAAAATACTCTCAATCGAATAGCTTTAGAGTGATTCATCAAAGAAACACGTTTCTTATTATCTGTTATTATGGAATAATAACGTATATGTGTTAGATGTAATAATACAGGTCAGTATTGTTTTTAGATTATGATTCATAAAGAAAAAACGTTTTAGAAATCGCAGTAAGATAAAAATCTATATAACTTTGCTTTACAAGGCCTAGACCCATGAACTAGTAAAAGTTTTAAATAATGAGGCCTTTTAAATGAATTTTTGAATGTCTAGGTAAACATTTATTTTACAACGTTATTTAATTTTATAGGAACTAACAGAAGAGTAAGTAATAAGTTTATCAATTACAATTTAATATGGTAGATAGATTCTATTTCTTCCAAAGGGCTATATTTCAGTGTGTTGAGATCTATTTTTAAATTACGAATCACTCCTAACCTATGTAATAAAAATCAAAGCAATTTTGAATTTTTTATATTCTTGTGTTTTTTATACGCTGACTTGAATGATTTGAATTCATTGCTACTGAGTAATTTCACTATTCGCAAATCTTTTACGAGCATCCTGAGCGTGATATAACAGTATCACTGACCCAATTATCATCATGGCTTCAGATTTAAAAAATGTGACGATACTTCTGGTCCCACTAACAGAAGGAGTATCTCTACACATTAACCGTGTGTTAGATATGCCAGACAGAAAGAATCAGTATAGAGATTGACTCATTGATAATATTGAAAAAGGGCAAACTTTCACCTTTGATATCAATACAGACTTAATCATCGCAGCAAATACTGAGTCTTATAGTATTATTAGGTACTATTGAAACAGCTACCAGGTAGGAGGTATAAGCCCTATAAAGGGCTTATTCCTGTTACCTGTAGATGTTGATTTTTTCTTAATTTTTATCAACAATGATATTATTAAGTTATAGTATTTGTATGTGTAGGTTTGCATTAAATTTAAACTTGTTGTAAAAGATAAACAGTATACTATTGTACAATATAGTTGTAACATGGGTGACACAGGCACTAGATTAATAAATATCATAAATGTCATAAATTTCATAAATATCATAAATATCATAAATATCATAAATATCATAAATATCATAAATGTCATAAATGTCATAAATGTCATAAATGTTATAAATGTCTTAAAAATATCAAACTCTTATGTCTATAAATATTCATAATGTGGATTATGAATAAGGTTAGAAGAATTAATAGATTACATTTTAAATTATTACTTTTGTGTAGGCCTATATTTTATAGTATAAATTTTTCAAAAGCTTACCATGAGGATTTTCCTATAATTTCAAGGTATTCTTAATATTATTCTGTTATCGTTAATTACCCAATTTTAATTGCCTTTGTGATCTGAATTCCTTTTTTTTGTAATAACATATTCTGTGTTTATGGTCAAAATTTCCTACCCGGTTATACATACATATTTATTTATGTATGTGTGCGTGTAAGTGATTCCTTTTAGGTAGATAAAACAACGAAATTTGATTGATTGCACTTCTTAATCTTAAACATTACCGTATATCTACACCGTATATCGCAAGTATATATAAATAGAATAATAAACAAAATGCTATCTAAAATAATGAATAATCATTAGCATTTTATTTATATTATCTTCATGTTGAATCTGAAAACAGATTTTCTCATTTAAAGTTTCAAAATGATCACAATAAGAAGTTTATTTAGAATCTTCTTTTATTAAGTATAGATGCTTTTTATGTAAATTAATTTAATTATTTATTAAAATATTATTTATTTCTTGATCTTAAATAAAATATATGAATACTTTACTACAGTAAATTTAGATGGCACAATTTCGATGCAATTAAATATAAATAATATTTTAATTAACTTATATTGCTTATGAGTAAGCTTAAAAATTATTTAAAAAATAATTATAATTGATTATTAAATTCCTATATAATTCATTTGAGATTTCGATTATTTTTTAAATTATTGTTGAATAGACAATATAAGTATTTTTAATAATGAGTCGTTTTTAAAATAATTTAAATAACAACGTTTTTAATTTGTAAACTATTTATTGAAGTATATTTTTATTATTTCAGTTACAAAATTCATTCGAATTGGAATCGCTGACAAAAATGACAATCCACCTTACTTTGATAAGGGTCTTTATGAGGCTGAAGTAGATGAAAATGAAGATATTCAACATACTGTCCTTACTGTTACCGCCAAGGATCACGATGAATGTAAGTATTAACTATCTTTAATAAAGTGTAATTTTTAATAAATGAAAAATTATTTTAAAAATTCATTAACATAATTTTCTTGATTACCTAATCAATTTTAATATTTAATAATGAAAATACGAAAAACTATTGAAAAATATGAAGTATTACAATAGTTTTACAAAACTACTGTAAGACTCGCTAAAAAGTTACACAATAATATAAAGTTAACAAAGTATCAATCCTACATAAGTAAAATTAAATAATAAAATGTGAAAAATGAAAAAAATAAAAAATACCTTGCCTAAATAAAGACATATTCAGTGTCTTGAAAAATTAAAAACTTACACTTAAAAACAATGCTTAATTTTTATAATTTTTTAAATTATCATTGATATATAATGTGAATCTTTTAAAACTACGTATTATTACAGTCTTATTGTGCATAAAATTTAAAATAATAAAAAAAATGTTTGTTAATTTTTTTTAATCTTCAGATAATATGGTATATTATACATATTGAAAAAGATTGATATTATCCTTTCAAAAGAAATATTATAAAAAATTTTAATAAAGCGTAAATTTGTAAATACCTCCTTAAATTTATTTGTTTATATTTTCATAGCCCTCATTTCTTTGGCGATGTATTAAACGAAATATTAAAGTTTACTTTTATAAATTCAGTATGATGAGTACATGTCAATTTAATAAGAACAGTGAATTAAAGGCACGAAATAATTGACCAATTCCAGTTTCTTTACATTAATAGATAATAATTTTTATGTGAATATATTACACAGTATCATTTTTTTAACGTAAGATTTTGTACATATTTCATATAAAGGTTCATGCATTATATTTATCGGCAATGGAATCATATTAATTTTGAATGTAATAAAGTTATTTACCGCTATGAAAAACTAGTGGAGTTCTTGTATATATTACGATAGAAATACGGGAATCTATGGATGCTTCGATAGTAGTTACACCTATCATCTGTACTATAATGCATAATTTTTACTCTATTATATAGGCGTAAGCTAGTATAACAAAGATGATGTCACTTTGAATTATATATTCATACAGACTAGCATTATAAATAATCTCTATACGCTCAAGGCAGTAATAAATAAATAAAGTTCTAAAAAATAAAAATGAAAGTGATACGTAGAGTGACAATTCTGAGACTACTTATTAAACAAACATTTTTTATTTTTATCGATTGATTTTATTTTGAACATAGTTGCCTTCAAAAGAGATACATTTCTTTCAAATATTTGATTCTACCATTTAAATACCTTTTTATGGAGCTATTGGTTAGTGGCTCAAAAATACGCCTTATTTTCGAATTTGACATCCTGATTTGGTGTAACTCTCTTTCCTTGAAACCATATTTGCAAGTTAGGAAATAAATAACTATTATACTATTATTGGAGCCAAACCTAAATAATATTAATAGTAATATAGCAATTCATAATTTAATTAATTTAATTTTACTATCGCTTTCATGAATATGTGAACCTGTGCATTGTAAAATAGTACATTGTTGTTTGCCTGTAGGTGGCTTTTTATCCGATTACATTGTCAAACGGTTCAATGATACATCTAGAAATAGTGGATAATTATTATCATGTGGATTCCAAAAAATATCTAAAATCATACGGTGATTTTTTACGTATTTTCTGAAGTTGATACCCCATTGAACATCTTGGAATGCATCATCGTTGCCTGTATGGTTGTACTTATATTTACTAAACCATCAGAAAATGGTTGTTTTAGATGAATCAGAAAAGCAAAAATGCTTTTCAAGTCATTCTTGAGTATTTTAATATCAAAAACAATATTTAATCTTCACTCGAAATAGTTTTTTATCGAAATTCTTTTTGTTTCTACAAAAGTAAAAGTAACACCACTTACATGATTTTAATTGATAAATAAAGTGACCAAATTTTCTAAAATTTGTTCGATGCCGCTATATAAGGTCAAGTCTTAGGTCTTTTCATCTCATGTGATAATATGTTAATTATGTGATAATAGTGTAAAATTTATAATAATTTATTATTATACACGTTACTTTTGATTGAATCAAATTGCAATTTCATTTTATTATTGTCCGAAGATAATGTTCTTAATATCAATAATACAATTTGGAAATTTATTATTTCTTTAATTAATTAATACTTAATCTAAAATATTATGTTGTTTTATGCTAAATTAATTCTTTGATTTTCTCTTATTTTAAAACTGTTTAAATACATTGAATTACTTTTTTAAAATTTAGTTCATGTATTTTATCTGATATTTACAATGTATTTTAAGATAAAATATCTTTCACTCTGGATTTATTTTTATAAATATTTTATTACAGCGTCGCGTATTCGATATGAGATTACAAGTGGTAACATAGGTGGTGCTTTTGCCGTAAAAAATATGACAGGAGCAATTTACGTTGCAGGAGCATTAGACTATGAGACAAGGAAAAGAGTAAGTTATTGTATTTATCATTGACATCATCTTTACTCGTGATATTTAAATAAGTATTTGTTGAATACAATTATATAAAATTATTATTTTGAATTTAAACCATATCTGTATGATAAACGTAGAAAATTTTTTTATTACGTTTGATTGTAAACAGTCTAAAATAATGATTCTGAATGTATTTTAATATTTCTTAATATTAATTTAATAATTGCATCATGTGTAGATTAATATTTTAAATTTTATTTAAAATCATCAATTTGTAATAAAACATCTGAAGATAAATTAATCATTAAAATAATAATAAATAGTTAAAATTAATATTATATCAAATTGAATTTTTAGTACGAGTTAAGATTGACTGCATCTGATAATTTAAAAGAAAATTATACGATCGTCGTTATTCACGTAAAGGATGTAAACGATAATCCACCTGTATTTGAGCGACCTACCTATAGGACACAGATCACGGAAGAAGACGATAGAAACCTTCCAAAACGTGTATTGCAAGTAAGCAATTGGTTTTGTTTTTGACTTATCGAATATATTCAGCTATTGAATAATTTAAAAACAAATATTATAAAGAACACATAGTAAATTGATATTTATCATTGTATATGGATATTTTCTAGGTGACTGCAAGTGATGGAGACAAGGACAGAAAGCATGATATTGTTTATTTCTTAACTGGTCAGGGTATTGATCCAGATAATCCAGCAAATAGCAAGTTTGATATTAATAGAACTTCTGGTGATATTCGTGTACTAAAGGTAAAGAACATTTTTAAAGTTCTTTTTTATTCTACATTTGCAATCAATTAAAATTTTAAAAGTATTTTAAAAATTGCTTTGTAATTATAAAAATTTAATAAAAAAAATTTTATAAATCAAATAGAAGATAAAGTTATATTTGTATCATTTAGCCACTTGATAGGGATCAACCAAATGGCCGACCGCAATGGCGATTCACGGTATTTGCACAAGATGAGGGCGGAGAAGGTCTTGTTGGTTATGCTGACGTACAAGTAAATTTGAAGGATATCAATGATAATGCTCCTCTATTTCCGCAAGGAGTTTATTTTGGTAACGTGACTGAAAATGGTACAGCAGGTATGTATTTCCATATCAATTTAATTAAATATAATACAAGTGCATATGAAAAAAATTTCTGTTAACTTTAATTCATATTAATTTTAATTCTTATATATGCATTATTAAACAACATTCTTACGAAAGAAAGAAATTATTTGACATAGGTATGGTGGTTATGACGATGACAGCGGTGGATTATGATGATCCTCACGAAGGAACAAATGCAAAACTTATTTATTCAATCGAAAAAAATGTCATTGAAGAGGAAACAGGTTCACCTATTTTTGAAATTGAAGCAGATACCGGTGTAATTAAAACAGCTGTTTGTTGTTTGGACAGAGAACGTACACCGGATTATTCAATACAAGTCGTTGCTATAGATGGAGGTGGTTTAAAAGGTACATTTCTTAATAAATAGAATATAATACAGATTAAATATGTGTGATTTGCATTTATAATCTTAAGAGTGGAAATTAATTGCTTTTAGTAAATATTAAGATAATACAATTTACTTCTTTTTTATAAGGAACGGGAACAGCATCAATACGAGTGAAAGATATAAATGATATGCCGCCTCAATTTACAAAAGATGAGTGGCTTACTGAGGTTGATGAAACTGATGGGCCAGATCTTCCAGATATGCCTATTCTAACAGTGACTGTTCATGATGAAGATGAAACTAATAAATTCCAGTATAAGGTTTGCAATTATAATTTATCATTCTTACTAATAATAAAGGCAAAAAATACTTATAAATAGATATTTCAATAATTTTTACAGGTCATTGAAAATAGCGGTTATGGTGCAGATAAATTTACTATGGTTCGCAACAACGATGGAACAGGTTCACTTAAAATAGTTCAACAATTAGATTACGAGGATCAATTGCAGAGTAATGGCTTTAGATTTAGGATTCAAGTTAATGATAAGGTAAGAAGTTCTTAACGGTATATTTTAAGTAAAATTTAAATAAATATAACATAGTTCCTAAATCTGTATTAAATTTAATGAACAGGGTGAAGACAATGATAATGACAAATATCATGTTGCTTATTCATGGGTGGTAGTAAAATTACGAGATATTAACGACAATAAGCCTCAATTTGAAAAGGCTAATATTGAAGCTATAGTCCCAGAAAATGCTGTAATTGGCAATATTTTAGAAACATTCAACGCTACGGATCCTGATCAAGGTGGAAAAAGTAAAGTATCATATTCCATTGACCGAAGTTCTGATAGAAAACGGCAATTCTTTATTAATGAGAATGGAACTGTATCTATTCAAAGAAATCTTGATCGTGAAGAAACACCAAGACATCAAGTTAGTGGTCATAAATTTTATTTAGAAATCATGAATTTTATTAATGAATTAAATATATTATTTTTTTTGTAGGTGAAAATCTTAGCCATTGATGATGGTATACCTCCAAAAACTGCAACAGCCACTTTAACCGTTATTGTACAGGACATTAATGATAATCCTCCAACTTTCTTAAAAGACTATAGACCAGTTTTACCCGAATTTTTACCACCAAGAAAAGTTGTTGAAATATTAGCGACCGATGACGATGATCGGTCAAAAAGTAACGGACCTCCGTTTACATTCAGAATGGATCCAAAAGCTGATGATGTTATTAGAGCCAGTTTCAAAGTTGAAAGTGATAATAGTAAGATTAAATTTTTTTTAATAAGTAAATAATTAATATTTAAATATTAAGATTGAAATTAATATAAAAAATTTATTTGTAATATTTTAGAAGGTGCAAATGGAGATGGTATGGCTATTGTTTCATCTCTTCGAACATTTGACAGAGAACAACAAAAAGAATATCTTATACCAATTGTCATCAGAGACGCTGGCCATCCATTGATGTCTGGTACAAGTACTTTGACTGTAATAATTGGGGATGCTAATGACAATAAAATGCAACCAGGATCAAAAGATATATTTGTATATAATTATGCAGTAAGTTTAAGAAATTAGAAGACTATTCAAAAATATTTAGAAGTGTTTTATAGAAATATTTATATAAATAATGGATTTATTTAGGGACAATCACCAGAAACTGAAATTGGAAGAGTATATGTATATGATTTAGACGATTGGGATTTACCTGATAAGAAATTCTATTGGGATGGTCCTGAACATGATCAATTCAAATTCAACGAAGATACAGGCATGATCTCTATGAAACCTGGAATACACGATGGCAAGTATTATTTACGTTTCAGAGTGTATGATAGAGCGCATACACAAACAGACATACCAGCAAATGTTACTGTGACTGTGAAAAGTATTCCTCATGAAGCCGTTTTAAATTCTGGTTCAGTTCGTATATCAGGAATAACCGATGAAGATTTTATCCGGGTATGGAATTATAAAGTACGTATTAATTATAATTATATAAAATTATTAAATATATTTAATATAGTTTTAAATATTATATAGTTTACTTCAATACATATGCGTATATATTCTTAATGATTTTTTAATTTTTAGACGCAAAGTTTATCTCGAAGTAAAGCTGATTTATTTAGAGATAAGCTGGCAGTACTTCTAAACATTGAACGAGAAAATGTAGACGTATTCAGTGTTCAATTAAGAAGAAAATATCCTCCTTTAACTGACGTTAGATTTGCAGCTCATGGTTCACCATATTATAAACCTGTTAGACTAAATGGAATTGTTTTAATGCATCGCGAAGAGGTAATACTTATTATCTTTAATTTTATTTATAAAATTTAAATATTTAAATTTAATTAAAAAATGAAACTTCAGATTGAAAGAGATGTTGGGATCAATATTACTATGGTTGGAATTGATGAGTGTTTTTATGAAAATGTAATGTGCGAAGGTAGTTGTACGAATACTTTAGATATCAGCAACTTACCTTACATGGTGAATGCAAACAAAACTGCTCTCGTTGGTGTAAGAGCTGATGTAATAGCTGTGTGTACGTGTGGAGCTCGAAATTTCAGTAAAAGTGAGTCATGTCGAAATAATCCATGTTATAATGGCGGTCGTTGTATGGAAGGTCGATTTGGCCTCAGGTATATAATGCTATATATTATGTTATTTATTTCTACAATATTGCATTAATTTCATACTAATTAAATATTATTTATACTTAATTTATTATATATTTTTAAAGTTGCCAATGTCCAGCTGGATATAATGGACCTAGATGTCAACAAACAGCAAGAAGTTTTCGTGGTAATGGATGGGCTTGGTACCCAGCTCTGGAAATGTGCGATAACAGTCATTTAAGTTTCGAATTCATAACAAAAAAATCAGATGGCTTGCTTTTATACAACGGACCTATTGTACCTCCTGAATTGGATGAAATTATGGTGTCTGGTAAATAACTCTAAATTAATTAATTCTAAAATAATTTAGTATCTTTTGATACAGCGTTATCATTTCATTTTTATTTTTTAGATTTTATATCTGTTGAGTTAGAACGAGGAATTCCTAGACTTCTTATTGATTTTGGTTCTGGAACGTTAGAACTAAAAGTTAAAACAAAACGAACGCTTGATGATGGGGAATGGCACAGACTAGATATATTTTGGAATACTGAGGTAAACTAGTGTTAAAATTTTATTTTCGATACAATATAAAAAATTAGAAAACGCAAATTACAGTATACAAATTACAATTAGAAATTATGATATAAAATTGTTTCTATAATTTTAGACTGTCAAACTTATTGTTGATTTCTGCAAATCTGCTGAAATTTCTGAACAAGATGACGGTAAGGCACCAGAATTCAATGATATCACCTGCCAAGCTCAAGGCATTGTGCCACCCTTTAATGAGTATCTGA
Organism: Wiebesia pumilae; assembly: GCA_018907045.1. Taxonomy (NCBI): domain Eukaryota; kingdom Metazoa; phylum Arthropoda; class Insecta; order Hymenoptera; family Agaonidae; genus Wiebesia; species Wiebesia pumilae. Next base: position 2,966,746 of record JACCHZ010000105.1, on the reverse strand, counting down.
ACGTCAACGCTCCATTACAAATTGGAGGCCTGTATGTAGAACAATTCGAACCTGATCAATATAAGTGGAAATATATGCCAGTTGGCAAGGGCTTTGATGGATGCATTAAAAACTTATTTCATAATAGTAAATTGTACGATTTAGCACATCCAGGTTTGTCAAGGAACAGCGTAGCAGGATGCCCTCAAACAGAAGAAATATGCAATAACCAGGAATCAACATTCCGATGTTGGGAACATGGTACTTGCGTAGGAAGCTTTTCCGAAGCAAGGTGTCAATGTAATTCAGGATGGACAGGACCTGGATGTATGACTCCGACAATACCCACGACATTTAAAATTCAAAGTTATGTTAAATATGCTCTTTCATTTGAACCTGATAAGTATTCAACTCAAATTCAATTACGATTCCGTACTAGAGAATTGCACGGTGAACTTTTTCGAGTAAGCGATCAGCATGGTAGAGAATATGCTATCCTTGAAATTAAGGACACACGGCTTCGCTTTAAATATAATTTAAATAGTTTTAAAACTGAAGAGCGTGATATTTGGCTTACAGCAATTGCTGTAAACGATGGACAGTGGCATACTGTCAGAGTTTCTAGATTTGGATCAGCAGCGACGCTAGAACTTGATGGCGGTGAAGGTAGAAGATTCAATGAAACTTTTTCTTTTGAAGGACATCAATGGCTGCTCGTTGATAAGCAAGAAGGAGTTTACGCCGGTGGTAAAGCAGAGTATACTGGAGTACGAACTTTTGAGGTTTACGCCGATTATCAAAAAGGTATCTTTTTAATTAATTTCTTACTATTGAAAGAAATATTATATACAATTATTTGTATAATTAATAACTTTATTACTAGGATGTTTGGATGATATTAGACTTGAAGGAAAGCATCTTCCATTACCACCAGCTATGAATGGAACACAATGGGGTCAAGCTACTATGGCTAGAAATCTCGAAAAAAATTGCCCTTCCAACAAACCTTGTGCTAATATAATTTGTCCTGATCCATTAGAATGTATTGATCTCTGGAATCAATATGATTGCACGTAAGTAATTTAATTATAAAAATGTTATTATTAAATTATCATTAGAAGTATTTAAGGAGTATTTACTCATAACCAATAAAATATTTATAGATGTGGGGAAGGAAGGATACCCTCACCAGATAATAAAGGTTGCATGGATAAGAATGAATGTATAGATTATCCTTGTTTAAATGGTGGTCGATGTATCAATGAAGATCCTCGCTTCCGATATCGATGTATATGTCATGATGGATTCTGGGGTGAAAATTGTGAACTCGTACAAGAAGGGCAAACCCTAAAACTAAGCATGGGTGCTCTTGCTGCTATTTTAGTATGCCTTCTTGTTATTCTTGGTACAGTATATTTTATATTATAGGTGAATTGATTAAAAGGATAATATAGTATCATTAAATAAATTAAAAATCTACGTTAAAATTGCAGTTCTCATATTAGTATTTGTAGTGTATAATAGAAGAAGAGAATCGCATATTAAATATCCAGGACCTGATGATGATGTTAGAGAAAATATCATCAATTACGATGATGAAGGAGGTGGAGAAGATGACATGACTGCATTTGACATAACACCTTTACAAATTCCCATCTGTAAAGCAATTCCTGAAATGGGAGGAAAATTACCCCCTTGTAAAGTGTCCTGTGAGTATTTACTTGGAGTAAAAAAATTTAATTTTTTTAATAATTTGAACGTAACGTTGAATTATTTTTATTACATAGATCCGATGGGACCAGAACCAAATGTTGGAATATTCATTGAAGATCATAAAAATAGGGCAGATAGCGATCCTAATGCACCTCCATTTGATGATTTACGAAATTATGCATACGAAGGTGGTGGTAGTACTGCTGGCTCATTATCATCTTTAGCATCTGGTATATATAGTAATGATTTAATTGAGTTTACTAAAAACTAAATAAGACTTAGATAAATCTCTTTTGAGTAGATATTACATGCATAATTAATTGCATAGTTACCTGTAATCCTGAAAACGACATTTTTTAAATTCAAAGTAAACTTAAATTACAGATTAAATTCTTAAAAACTACATTAGTATCAAACAACCTTGTTCACATTAAAATTGTTTAATCTTCACTTAAGTAATATAATTAAGCTATTAGAAACTAATTTAACTACTTACCACTTATAAAAAATGTTTTATACAATAATCATACATTAAAGACTATGTATGATTTAAATTAAATATATTATAAATTATAAATTATTTAAAATAGTCAAATATTGTATTTTATTTTGTGATAAAGATTAATTTTAAATTATACTTTACTTTTTAGTTAACACAATGTAGTTTTGCTTGATGAAAATATCTGATATAGTTTTAATAAATTTATAAATTAATAAATCTGAACTATATTTCATAATTAAAAAAAAAATTATTTATTCTTTTAGGTACAGATGATGAGCAACATGAATATGAATATTTAGGTAACTGGGGTCCTAGATTTGATAAATTAGCCGACATGTATGGTTCTACGGAACCTGAAAGTGAAGAAGAAGAATAAGTTTATATATCTTAGTTCGAGGACAATTGTCATAATGATGATCGCAAAGCAACAACGTTTATCGATCCATATTTGTGCAGTAATTATTTTAAAAAATATTATTTTTCTTGGTCGAAAGAAAGAAATGACAGTAAACTAATAACAATGTTATAGTTGAAAGTAAAATCTTAATAGAAAAACAATGACAGTTAAAAAAAAAATTATCAATTTCTTTGATTTTGCTTGACTAAAAAGTGTATGAACTTTATACAATTAATAAAAAAACTGTAGATGCATTGCGCATGACTTACATTTTACAGAGGCAAAATAAATTAAACCTATGAGTGTCATGTGATGTAATTACGCATACTGCGTAACAAATTCACTTCGAATTAATAAGAAATGTAAGGTTATGCATAAAAAATTTCGTAATATCTTTAAAGAAAGGTAAGTGCACAAAAACAAGAGTAAAAGAAAATAAATATTAAAGAAAAACCTATAACATTATCTTCGCTTACTTTAAAGCACTAAAGTAAGATACCTTAACTATTTTTACTATAGTACGCTATTTATGTACGTAGACGAATCTCGTATGAGAACGTAACGTATAATTTTTTCACAATTTTATATTTATTAATAATTATATTTCAACTAAAAATAGTTACCTTCGTTACTGACAATATGCGTATATATACACTGACATTAAAACAAGATCATTTATCTATTTGTGATTGTATTGTCATATTATTGTGATTTATAAATTAGTAATAATTATAGCAACTGCCATATTGATGATCAAACGAATGAAAAAAAGAACACTAATCCAGCTTTCATCGAAGAATTACCTCAAATAAACGTACGCTTATCAAGTATAATTTATGTGCGTTACAATATCTACTTATATATGAAATATATGGTAATAAGAGAAAAAACGCATTATATACGAATGTGTACATTTTTTTATGTATATATAAGTATTATAAATTTAACATAATTCACAAAGTATCAAGTTCCGTTAAATAAAATATCATTATTAGCCTTTCATTCTAGCTCTGTAAAAATTATAATCTTCAAATTTAGGTCAAAATTCGCGATATTTTATTTTTATAATTAACTAACTATAAATCTAGCATTTTCGAACTCTTAAATTCCATTTTTTTATAAGTCAGAGTATTCAAATTTTTACTGCCGTAATTAAAAATGTGTAAAGTTGCGTTAGTGCTAACTTTCTTTATGTAGTACTTTCTTATGCACAGCATAACGCGACAAAACTTTGTCTTCTTTAATATGTTAAGTTGATTTCGGTAACTATTTGTCCTATGTATTTTCTTGTAACTCATACATGTACCTTTGATTGTTTTTCTTCATTCTTGTAAAATTTACGATAGTAGTATTTTTTTATGTGGAAAATAAGATTAGTTTTTAATCTTTCACCTGGAATGATTTTTCTCTAATTCAGAAATGTGAGTCTATTATTAATATAAAGATATTTAATTTAGGTGTGAAATTAAAAACATATTTGTTTTACGGTAAGAAATATTTTTATAAGTATGTCCACCACAATACTTGTATTATTATTGTGCTTATTGTAAGTGAATTGGACATGGAGTCTTTTAGATACACGGATATGCATTACATATAATGTTACCAAATTTACTCAAGGTTCTTCCAGTTTTTCATTATCGAAGGTCTAAATCATGCTAATGTATATGAGCAACTTGAATCGACTGATGATTTCTAAAACTCTCAATGGAAATATAAAAATAGTCAATTTACCTGTTAGGTGTCCAAGCGAGGTTAATCCTGAAGAAAAAAAAGACATGAATATAAATATATAAATATAATTAATTATGAAAAAATATGTAATTAAACGTATGAGAAAAGGCAAATGGAATATAGGTCTCACTTATTTAGCATTATCAAAAAGTTATCGTTCAACCCCGTCTCGTACTTTGCACGATGATGTGTTTTGTAATTATCTTACCAATTTTCATACTATTGTTCGGTTTCTTGCAATTTGTGATATTAATTTTCAAGGAATATTTATGTACGTAATTTTAGTTGAAATACCATTTTATATGCAATCTAACCGACCTAGTCTTACGTTTTAAGTGATAAGTCGAACTTTAAAAAATAGACTATATTCTACTTTATACTTGTATTATATTTTTGTTATATTTACCAGTCATTATATTAATTTCTTAATATTAATATTATCTATTTGTTATTTAATGTATTATTAAGTTCTTTATTTATCGGCATTATTATTTGTACCTTTAGCGAAATAACAATTTATCCGTTATTTAATTTTGCGATAATTTAAAATTTGCATTCACTTTTTTCTCTATTCGCAAAATTCTACAAGTTAAGAATAAACGATAGTATTGTATAAGCTGGAATTAGGAAAATGAGAATTTATCGTTAAAACTGAATTGCATCTAGGATGTGTGCAGTGGCATGACAGAACATCTTAGTTAAAGTTCACCATTGTATATCTAAATTAACGAACTATTAATGTCAACATCCTTTCTGTCTCCGTTACCGGTTCTTGGTATTTTGAGTTGGTTTTTGGTTGAATTCCGTAGATGCATATAAAAAGTCTAACAAGAGAAGTTAGTGATTTATTTCTATGTAAAAAGATGTTCAAAAACCATATATATGAAATATTTTGCTATGCTATCAACTATTTTACACTGCCTAGGTAAAAAATAAAGTTGAGAATTTATACTTCATTAAGTAAAAATTAAGTTACAAATAGAATTAAAAATAATAATTTGTAATTATAATAATAAATGGGATGCTTAGGGCCGATTACGGTATTATTGCATAGTTGATAGGTCGTGCATGATGTTTTAGTGTAGTCATCGTTATTTGGATGTGTAATATATACAGATACATAGATGAGAAATATAAATTATATACAGATATACATATGTATATCTGTGCAGCCACTAAACACATTTCGTAGTACAATTACTATATAATGTAATAACAATCTATACGTACAGTATAATCGATACACATATTAATACTTAATTAAATTATTAGCATTTGATTACGATATACGATTATCACTATATTATCAATACCATTTGTACTTTATCATTTGAAGTTTCGAACGAAATAAAAATGCCTTCTTTTTAATATATAAGTGTGCAGATATTTTTATAACAATCAAGAATATTATAATTTTATACGAATGTAATACTTAATTAAGTTTTCTTTCTATTTTATATCGAATTTTTTCAATCCAACTAAAATTCTATGCTTACATTCCTGTAATTGAATATGGATGATGCTCTTTAGAATTTACAAAAATTTTATACCAGCAATGTTTTGATTATAATTTTTAAGTTTTATTATATTACATAGTAGCATTATTATAATTATAATTTTAATGAATATAATTATATATTTCATTTGCCATATTTAATTATTAAAATGTTTAAGTTTTACATACAGTAAAATATAACAAATATCTATTACTTAGAAGTTTACTATTTTCAATTTATATTTACAAAATATTTGCCTTTTTAAAAAGAAATTGTAAAGTTATAACAAATAATATAATAATTAATAAAAATATAAAATATATATCTAAAGTCTTGAAAAAGAAACACTATTCTTTAATTTTTAACGTTTGTCAATATTCAGATATTTTTTCTAAATTATATTTTGTGATTTTCAATAAATAATATAATTCAATGAAATATAATTTAATTATGATTTAGTCGTTTTCATAATCATGATTTACGTTTCTTCGACTTCGTTTTTGACGGCGATTTCGCTTATGACTTTTACATCCAATACACTGAACATTACATAATCGTGGCAATTCACTGGAAATTTTTTTGATCAGTTTGTTTTTTAAGTAACTGATAAAGCAGCATATGCCGTAGTCACTAGAACAAGTTTTTATGAGTTCTATAATATGTTGAAGATTATTAATGAAAAATTATTCATTTACTTACGTATAAATAGTAAAATCAACTGATTTCGTTACATGTAGTGTGATAAGAAAAAACCCTGAACATATTATGAAACAAAGTATTGTCATTGGAAATTTATTATATAATATCCAGGTTGCTGCATCATTCATTCCGAAACATAAAAAAACCTATAGTTAATTGAAGAGTTATTATATAATAAAATATAAAATTATTTCAATTATTCAAAATTTATGTATATTTAATCTTGATAATATATAAACTGTTGTACTAACGTGTTATTTTTTATCTATTTATAATCATATTAAATTGTTTTTATATTCAGAACTGATATTTTAATTTAATTTCATGTTAAAATACATAATATTAAAAAAACATTATGTTAATACTTTTAACTTTTTATATTTATTATACTCATTCGTTTGGGATCTTAAATTTTATCATTTTAATTGTTATTTTTGATATCTTAAAATTTTTACAGTAATTTCGTAGAAGATTTGTATATCATATAACAGTATCTAAATATTGTTTAATGATATATTATAATTTATAAAAATGAAGTAGAAAATATAATTTACCCTGCGTAGCATATTAGTCAATGTTATATAAATATGAATGTCGATAGGTGTCCATATACAAGCCATAGAAAAGTCTAATAAAAATGATGTCACTAGAAACTGAAAAATAATTTGAAGATAAAAACGTTATAGTTTTGTTTACAAAATAAAAATAATTAATTCTCATATTTTTTTAAATAAATAAATTTTAACTATTGTCACTTATTTTGCTGTATTTTTTATAATTTTGATACAACTTAAAACTATAAAACTTTTTTTTTTAATTATCAATACAATAATAAATTGCTTCTATATTATGTAAAGATGTTATAAAAAATTAAATATGTATAGTTTAAAAAATTGACGAATCAGGAAAAACATATTTAAAAAGGAATAAAGTCTACTTTGAATATAAAATACGTTAATAAAACCAATTTTGAATAGTATTTCTAGGTAAATTTATGCTAACATCAAATAATTATCTATAGTGATTGTATGATTAATAGCATAAATAAACGTAATTTCAATAATTAATATATTTTAATTTAACCTTCTAATTTAAATTACTTTTCTATGTAAATTTATTCTTACCTCATAAGCAGCAATTAGTATAGATATCGGCTTTCGAAAAGATGCAGGATAAAGATTAAGATTGGTTAGTATTGTATACACACCGAGGGCAAAGATGAAAGAGGTTATTGGGGGTCCAGTTAAAAAATTGTCTCCATATTCATCTTCCATCGCATCGACAAAGCATGTTTTGAATACAGATATACCCATACAGTTTAGTACTAATGCCCAAATTGTATAAATTAACTTTGTCATTCTATAGTGTTTGAAAAGTTATAATTAGAATTTATTAAACTTATTCTTCTAATCAATTATAAATTGAACACCTAGATAAATTTAATTATTATGTATTCAAGTTTACTGTACTATCAGAACAATCGAAATAATAATTTAAAAAAAGAAAGGATTATATTTTAGATTATTTCTTTTAATAGTTAGATGATCGCAATCAGATGGAATATGTTTACAACATTTTTTTTAGATAATGACATCAGAATACTTACGTTATAAATAATAGAAATAAGGAAATATATTTCTTAAATAGTACGTTTTGTATATGATAATAAATAAAATATGTACATTTTATCGTTTCACTGTTAACATAATTAGTATTGGTACTTTTAAGTTATTTTTATTTTTAAAGATTTTTATCCTTACATCAATAACCTACAATTCTATAGAAAACATTTTTATCGTATTTATCTATAGTACAATATGTTTATATCTTCATGAAATAAATGAAATTTACATAGTATTGTACTGGAAATTCTAGATAGAGAATTTTAGGTAGAATACTGGAAATTGTACGGAACTCTATGTTACTGAAATATGATCTATAAAGAAATTATATATTATCAAATTAAAAGTATATAAACTTATTTTGTGTTAAAAGTAATAATAAGCATAATCACAAATATGAGATAGATTACTCTATAAATAATATATTATATTTTGCCAGAATAATGAAAATTTTTAAAGTAATATTTTTTACTTTTAATATAATATTTATTAAATTTGTGACAAAGATATTGGCTTTTGTTGTAATTAATCATTTTACTAATGAAAGCATTCTCTTTTCTATTTTCCATCTATTTAAAAATAGTCTTTAAATGAAATTATTATATCAGTTTATTAAATTATTGTTTTGATTAATAAAAATTCTTAAAACACAGCAAGTATTTAAAATCATAAATGATTAATTAAATATTCTATAATTAAGATATAATTATATAATAGAATAACTTCAATTTGTGATATATATTTGAAAAAATTAGTTTTGTGAAAAAAAAATAATATACGTAAATTCTTTTTTATAATCAGATAAATTACGTGTTTATATGAAATAGATTTTAATTTAAATTTTTAAAGAAAACATTTGTTTAATAGAGAAAAATATTTTTATAGACAAAAAGATATGTCAAAATAAAATTTTTAATATATTATACTTAATCTTTCTTTGTTGTAATGTGGAAATAAATCATAATATTAAAAAAATGTTTATAAAGTTTAAATATATAAGTTTGTGTTGCGTAATTATTTTTCGTATAAATTAAAACTATTATAATAAAATTGTATTAGAATAAAAGAAGTTTTTTTATAAATAACAATATATATGTTGTAATAATAATAGAGAAATATTTTAAGAGTAAATAAAATGATGAATTTGAATTTTATACCAACCTGAGAATTTATTAGTTATTCAAAATACGACATAAGAAAAAAATTTAAAGTATTAAATTGTTACATTTTCAAGACTAATGCAAAATAAAAAATACACTTAATTTTAAATTTAATGCCATGAGAGATAAAATACAAATAAACTGCATCAGATTTATATTCATTTAATTTTCTACAAATCATTAGTGAATCAATCGGAGACATCGGGAATTTTAAAAGAAATTCTTCATTTTTTGTGCATGTATATTGAGTATTCCACGTGATTTCTATAAATCAATAATTTCAATTGAACAAAATTTCAACTTAATTAAAGTGTATAAAAATTAATTAGTTTTTACTTAATATTTGGCCCACAGATCTATTAAGATCGAATCAAGGGTTTCAGTTGCATCAAGCATCCATAGAAATGTAAGTACAGAAATACAGAAGGCCGTGTGCACGGCTGCTACTTCTGTTCCCATGTAGGAAGCCGCCGATATCAAAATAGAATACTTATCTAGTTCCAATTGTGTATTTAACCATATTAGCTACGAATAAATGAATTAATTTTGTTTTTATTTATCATGAAAAGCTTTTCATAATTAGAGACGTAAAAGTAAAATTATCATTTAGAACAATTAATCGCTTAATTAATTTTTAAATGTAAATTAAATTTACTGGTTTCATAGCAAAAACTAACTTTTTTTATGTCCTTCTAAATAGTTTTAACTTTTTAATATTAATTACGGTAATAATAAACTAATATTTATAAATATTGAAAATTCATACATAATCATAACAGCGATAAAACATATCGGTTTTATATTTAAATAATCAAATAAGTTGAAATAAATGTACATGAATAAATTAAAATTATATATTTAATTAATGCAATAAAAAATGAATTCTTGTACAGAATATGTAATGTCATTTTGAAATATGAGTCCATCGAATAAAAAATGTAGTGAATTTAATTAAAAATATTAATGATAAATTTAATTACATTATTCAGAATTAATAAAAAATAAAAAATTAAGAAATTTTTCAGCATCATTTATTACATTCCAACATTTTTTGAAATATTTTAACTACATTTAATTTTTTAGTCGATTAGTCATTGGTTACATGTTTAAATAATTAGTTATTGATTATTATGTATAAATAATAGTTACCATTTTACCCGATTCTTGTGTTAAGCATAAAGTGATATGCATCAAAGGTATCCATATGATACGTGTTACTAGATCCGTTACTAAAGCCGACACCAGCATCTGTAATTGATTATGAAAACTAAAAATTTTACAAATTTGAATAATATTATTTAATTATAAACTATACGTTGCACGGACTTCGTAAATAATGAGTAATTGAATCGGTGGTTCTTTCAATGATCTGGGCCATAACCTGTACTCTGCTATGAGAGAAAGTGCGGAAAAGATGAAGATGAGGGAGGCATAAGAAGAATCAAAAGGTACTTCCTTTGTTACTTCAAAGCATAAACCGATTAAACAAATTTGTCGCAGATGTATGTATAGTCCTGTGAATACAATAACTATCCAGTGAAAGTTTATGCACTCGAAATATTCTCTTATGCAATCCATTCTTAAGCCGTAGAGACCTTATAAAGTCTCTTTATTATTTATTAGTTCAGGTATATATTGCACAAAAATAAATAAACTCACAAAGGAAACTTGATTGTCAATTTCAACGTTTGCTATCCATGTGAGAAACTAACCTCAATTCTTCCTGTCAAAAATGTGTTGTAGTTATGACAAAGTCACGCATTTTTATTCATTATTTCTTTATATTGCTATTGAATGTATATATTTTTTCTTTTTAATAAGGGCATAAAGAATTTTCGTTCCTGTATCATGAATATAGAACTAAAAAAGAAATTAGCGTGAGCTGTTTGCTTTAAAATCTCTGTCCTGTACTGTTGATTAATCAATTGTTTCTTGTCTCGATTTATAGCAAAAGGTTAATGGATTTTTCTTGTTCTCTTACTTTCGTTTTATTAACCAATTGATTTTCTTTTTTGTATCATAAAAGTTTTTCTAAAAGGTACTCTTCACATGATTGTCCTTAATTAGTTCACTACCTATGTTTAAAAAATGTATCAAAATTAATTAAATTTATTATAGAACTTAATTTTATTAACCTTTTACATTTAGTTATAAAATATTTTTATATAAAATCCAATTATTAATATCCCAAAAAATAATTATAATTTTTTGTAAAATCATACTTTATAAAAAACCAGCAAGCTGGATTAATTTTTTACGCTTAAATAAACGTGTTACTATTATTTAAATTAATTATTATTTAAATTATTATTTAATTGAATATTTGAATTAATCATTAATTTAATTTGAATTTTTTCGTAATAAAAAATATAATAACTTTTTATGAATAGATTGAAAATTTGCTGTAAAGCCACTTTATTAATAATCAATGTAGTTGTTTGCTTACGACAGTGAAAAATGGTTCAGAAAACAAATATGTTACATTAATAAATAAAAATTAAATAATTATAAAAATTCACCATTTTCAAATTATTATTTGAATGCTGCTTTCAATTTTGATACGTTCAAACTTTCTTAAGTCCAAAAAAATTAAAAACTGATCTTCAAATAATAATTTTTGAAATTTTTAGAATACATTAAGAATATGCTACTATTCTACACTTATTATGTTTATCTCTTTTTAATTACGGAAACATTTCATTTTAATATCAGTTTTCATCCATTAAACTATCGTTTCTATCATATTGTAACAGTTACAAACAAAAAAGTTGTACATAAAATTTGTATAAATATAACGATTCAAGCAATATTTATATTCTCACTACATTTATTATAGCTTTTCATATTTTTTAAATTTTGCTATATTATTTTACTATTATTATTTGTTATATTATTTATTTAATTATTGTATTTTACTATTATTTTTGTTGCTATTAATATTTTTAGAAAGAGTTTGTATTTTACATTGATATTTATTACATATCTTTTTAAATTTTTTTATTTCCGCAGATTTTAATTTGGTATATTTTAGTTATAATAAAAGTAGCCCACTCTAAAAATAACAAGTTTTTTAACTCATTACAAAAAACACGTACGTATTTCATTTTATTGAAAGGATAGTGTTTGAATTCATAAGTCGAAGTACGACCACGTAAATGTAATATAGTAAATCTGGTAAGTATGTAAAGAAAAGAATAATGACAAGGGGAGACCATGGGTAAGCACTCATCTATTATGGTGTTACTGACTTCGTTATCGGGAAATGAGTTCGATGTGTACTATACATAATGCATTACATTAGAATTCCTTATAAGTAATGGTAAATAATACGTTGAATAATGCTTTTTCATTTTGCTAGAGTCTTCTATAAATATATATCTTTACTTTCGTGAAAAATACAGAAATCCATTAGCTACGTTTCTGAATTTATTTAACATATCAACATAAGTATCACAATTAAAGCTAGAAGGTAAAATCCAATTCTTGGTATAAAAAATCAATTTTGAAGAAAAATATAAATAAATTAACAACTAAAATAGAATTAAAATATTTATTGCTGAAAAAATAAAAATTCAATGAATAGATTTCAATATTTTTAGTTATTATTTAGTTGTGGTCTTTTTTTCATTATGACATTTTTTCTCGACATTAATAAAATGAAAATTTGATACTTACAGAATATATAAATAATATAATACAGATATAAGAGATAATTCAAGAAGTTCATTTTTTTAATAATTAATGCTAAATGTTTGTATTTAATCTTTTTTTATTCATACCTTAAGTAGTAAATATCTAATTAAAAATTTCACTAATATATATTTTCACAGTAAATCTTTTAGAAATTTCAGATATTCAATAAATTATTACAAATCAATATGATTAATTAAATTAATTTAATTTTGAAAAAAACAAATTTGTTATTGTTTATTTTTACTTTTTATTTGTCTTAATTTTAATTAAATTTTGAATTGAATTGAATTGAATTTAAATTTACCCGAGTTAAAATTATAGGAATTTTGTTATATTCTAAAATCATTAAAAACTTATTTAAGTGATTTAAAATAAAGAGAATATTTTAATAATATTTCAAGAAAATCGATTTCAATGTTTTTGCAATTATTATAAGAGATTTAAAATTACACTAAGAAGATCATCTAAATATATACGAAGTCTTTATTATCGGAGTTATGATAGATCTACCATACTTTAATGTACCAACTATCATTACTATCTTTTACATTTCTCCAATTTGTAGTTCAGAAACAAGTTCTATGTAGTATTAAACATATTAATATAGTAATGTACTTTATACGTTTTTGTAGTTTAAGTCATTTTAATCAATTTTAATTAATAAAGTAAAAAATTTGCTTTTTTAATAATTTATTCTACAATTAATAATTTACATTAAAATTATACTACATAAAATTATATAGCATAATATATTTATTCGGTTTTCATATAACTACATACGTTAAATAAAAAATAAAATGGAAATATATTAATTATAAATAATATTTTATAATGGTAAATAGTTGAATATCGAAGAAATTTTCTTAAAAGTATAATTATTCTATATAATTACCACTAGTTGGAAAATATATAAATTTTATTGCAGAATTATAGTTCCTGTTAAATAAAGTACATAGGGATGTATACTATTTTTTTCTTAATACAAATTTCAAAATTTTACATGCTATTCACAAAAGATGAACTAAAATTATCTTTTAGGTTTCTCAATTTTATATTAGATATAAAATTTTTAAATACAATATATATTAAATTTCAATCATTTATTAGACAATTCTTCTGATAAATATTAGATTATGTTATATAAATTTGTTATCATTATGAATAAATATTCATATTATTATAAATCTGCCATATTATACTATAGATAATTTTATTATATCACAATAATTAGTAATTTGAAAATACTTCTTCGAGCATTGTCTGTAATTATTATATAATGAGTTCTAAATTTGAAACAATCCTAGTTTTCCGCATATTTATAATATAATCCTAAATCTACCTTTTATAAAAGAAAACAAAATATTTGAATAACATTTAAATTTATTTTCATTCAGTCAAATTAAAATATTAATCAATATTTGGAATTAATTAATCAACTAAGTTCATTATTGATAACTTTATAAAGATAACATTATTTATAACTTTATAAATCATCGTACAAAATATATTCGTACATATCCAACCATTATAGTACATAAAAATATATAAAAATAACAAACAATAAGATTTTACAGTAAAAACATATAAATATATAAATATAAAGAAAAAATTTTTAAAAACCAAAATGTGGCACCAGTATTTTAAGAATAACATGTTATTTACAAAAAATAATTTATTTTTTTATAAATATATATAAAGATATTAAATGACACCAGGAAATTGTCTCAACTATTGCGGCTTTTGCTTTTGGCCTTTCTTGCTAATGTCAACTGCAGTGTTCATTTGTGAAAATCAAGTATCACGTATAGTTAATGTTTTGTAAGTAGGTTATCCATGCTTGGATCAGATATGTTGTAAATATTTAATTAGATATGTATAAATATTAGATGTACATAAATAGATATATATGAACTCATCAACTTTTTGTCATATGAATACGTCTTGTGCTGTTATATTACACGTTTTTTAATATGACATGCTTAATGTACGATTAGAACATAAAGTCAATTCATCTTAACTTTTTAACTTTCCATCTTAATTTTAGGATTGATTGTAATGCTGATTTATTACAATTTTACTGATGTTTCCAGTATACTAACCTAGGTTAAAATGCAATTTTTATTGAAAATGAAAAGTAATTTCCAAAAATATAAAGTCAAGAATTTAAATACTAGATAAAGAAGAAAAAGACAAAGCGTAAAAAAAGAAAAAAGGGCAAGAAAATGATAGGAATGATAGGTTAACACAATAAAGAGAACGAATCTAAATAAAAAGCATAAATGAGTAATATATTTATATTTTAGTACCGTTCAAAACAAAATATAGATGTACATAGAATAAGAATTAGTAAGACTGAAGAAAAAGCTGTACGATACAGAAAAACCGCGTATAAACGATTTGTAGGAAAATCAAATTGTTATATATTATGTAATTAAAAGATAAATGAACTAAAAAACAAGTAAATTGAGAAATAATATAATTTATATTATTGGATGAAAAAAGTAGAATTTTAAACCAGAAGAATTAGTAAGATTTTAACGTTTGTACATAGAATATATTTGTTTTGCAAGAATTGTAATGAGAAATACATTAAATTTCAATAAAAAGTTTTCAAAAATATTTATATGAATAGTATGAATATATTCCGCATTTATATATTTACTAATTTATATTCGTTTATAGTTTTACTAAATAAAGTACTTCTTAGTATCATATTTTTTATAAGATTGAAAATGATTCTTAAGAATAATTAAGAAGTCAATGATTTTTGCCTTGAATTCTTTCATTTCAATTATTCTATCTTAATTATTAAAAAATAAAATTTTATATTATTGATAGATTTAAAAAAAATTATATATAGTAATACGATAAATAAATATTTTAATTCGAATTTTATAATCTGATTTTAAAAGTATTTGTGAATTTAAATAAAAAATGCGTCGCTATAAAAAATTATATTTATAAAATATTTCAATATCCCATTTTAATTTGAATATGTAGTATTCTAAAAGCTTTATATTAATAATATCAATTTTATATTCTGAAAACGTAAATAACGAATCAAAATTAAGCTTTTACACTTTTTCATAATTAAGAATAAAGAATATAAATAGGTTAAAAAATTGTAAAAGGTCAGAAAATAAATGAAAAAAAAATAAAAATAAAGTAAATAATAAAAGAAAGAAGGTAAAAAAAGTTAAAATGCAATCAAGAACAAAATTGCATGAAGAAAATGAAAATGTAACCTGTGCACTTTATCCACTTTAGTAGGTGGAAACTATTCTTTGTGACTTGCTTTTTCTCAAATCATCAACCTGAATTATTTTATCTATGATAACTAAGTTATGTTCGTAATGAAAATAAATTCTTAGGAAATTCTTCAAGATTTAATTTTCAAACTATCTTTTATTACTTATAATTATTGTTAGCTTTCTAAATTTTTATTCAACAAAATATTTTTGTGATTTATCAGATTAAATCGAAAATTAATCAAGTTATTCTGTTTTTTTAATAAATCTTAGTTGTTAAGTTATTTAAGAATTTTTCGCTTTAAACTTATGGTTAAATAATATATTATGTAAATAAATTAATTATAAAAATTGTGACTAAATTTTAGATAACTTAAAATATATTTCAATTCAAATGAAGTCTTCTATTTTATTATTGAAGTAAAAACCACTGTATTATTCTTTTGCATTATAATAATCAGTTTATCACTAAATACTTATTTTTTTACTTAATAATGAATTTAATGATTTATTTTAACAGTATTGAAACTGCTTTGTCTTAAATCAAACAGTGACTTTCTGATTAAACTTTAGTACTAACTTTTTAACTCCTAGTATAATCTATAAAACTATTTTAAGTTCGTTCCAAATTAGAAAAATTTATTAATTAATACAAATACATATAATAAGTTAGAAAATTTAAAAAAATTAAAATTTATTATAATTTATTCTAGATATTAATAGATAAATTAAGAATAAATATGTTTAGAAATTAATAACATGAGTACTATTAGTACCTACCAGCAAAATTATGTATTATATACCTATTATATTTATATTTACTAGTATAAAGCTAAAATCAGTGACTAATTATTTCGTATAAATGTTCTTAGATTTTATTGCGTATTAAAAAGCTTTATTAAAAATTTATTATGAAGCTTAAATAAATTTTTGTCATTTTCTTAGACATTAAAAATATATTTGGTATCTTTTAGAAAATATTATATGTATTCATCTATTATTCCAAAGTTTATATCAGTAGTTTATATCATTATCATTTTTAAAAGCTTAGTTTAATTAAATTAAATATTCATAATTAAAATTTTCTTTTCTATTATACAGAAACTTATAGAAGTTATTTACTAATTCGTGAATACCTATATTTTTGTGTACCTATATTTTCCACAAGTCGAATTATATAATTTACTATAAACAAGTTAACAAATTATATATCTATTATCCCAAATTATATTAATTGTAACTAAATTATTTAAAAAATCACCGAATAAAATAGTTTTTGTCTTTGGAAAATATTTTTTTATATAATATCTATTAGCTGACATTATTTAGTATATATTGCGTTTAAAGAGTAGATTCATTCTTAATAATATCATAACTACATTATTTACAATACAACCTTTATCAATACTTTTTCTTATTATTTTTTTATTTTATATTAGTATTTCATTCATATTTTAGTATTTAATTTTTATTGTAATTTCAAAATAATTATGTATATATTTGTATTTTAAATTAATTTAAGAAAATAACGGCTACTTTGTTTAATATAAATTCACATATACTTTTATTTAATAATTATTATGTGCTTGATAATTTATGATAAATGAATTTATACACGTAAATAAACAATAAATTAGAAAAAAATATATGTCATTATATTTGAAATTGATTTAGTCAAGAAAATTTATTTCAGAGAAAAATATAAACTAAAAGGGAAGAATTACTTTTATTGCAAAAGCTTATGAAAACTCTAATCTATGTTATACTTCAAAGTATACAAATCATTAGAATTAATGACCGGAATGAAAAATAGAATACTTAAAAGATAAAGAAATCAAATCAAAGATAAAAACATCAGTTATTTTGTTGTTATTCATTTTACTCTCTAGGCAATTATTTGGATACGTTTTATTAACAAAAAGGGACGTTAAAAATGATGATCTGATTGGTAATATAACTTTTTATTATAAAATTATGAAAGTGTTTAGTATTACAAGTATTAAGATAAAAAAATCATGAAACTTTATTGAAAATTAGAGCATAAATAAAATTCAGCGTACTAGTAAAATAAAATATGTAGATACAACATAAAGCATTTTTTATGTCTTGATATAAAAATTATAGGTATCTGTCATGATCAGTTTAAAACTAAATTAAACTAAATTTTATGCATGTCACTGCAGGGGTTGTCGAATATATAATTAGAGTTGATTGCCGAGTAGGTATAATAAATTTGAATATCGTAAATTTGTTTGACTTTCTATTACTTGTGGACTTGTCTATTTAATATACTCATACATAATGTAACAGTTATTATAATACAATATCGTGACTTTATATCCTCAAGAATCCAAAATATTTATTACAAAATTTTTATATTAAATTAAAATTTATTACATTTTTTAAAAAACTGTAAAGTTTTATGCATGAAATTATTAATATAAAGTACGAAGTTCCAAAAATTATTTTTAACTACGTATGTTAAATGCGAAAACTTAGCAGTGGCAGCAGACAATACATAAAGCCATAATCATTAAAATTTACTTAAGTAAAAGGGTGTAATTACTGAGAATATTTAATTGTCTTTTAAACTCACAGTAGTTTTCACAAATTTTTTTCAGTTAATAGGAACAAAAAAAAGAAAATACTAGATTTTTAATAAATTACATAACAAAGGCCGCATTTGCTACAAAATATAATAAAAATTTAATCAAATATTCATTTGATAAAAATACAAGTTAGCTTTTGGTATAAATTAAAAATGTTATTTATTTAAATAGCTCTGACAGGTAATGACTCAAAATTTTTTACTGAATACTTCTCAGTTTTCAGAGTGCATTGAGTGCATAAGATAAGGACTTAAATTAATATAATTAAATTATATTAACAATAACGTATTAATAGGTAGAATGCACAAAGTTTAATTTCAGAAATATTTATGGGGTCAAATTACATCGTAAAGATTTATGGCAGTGTTATAATTTATAAAATAAAGAAATGTTAATCAAGAAAATAGTTTTAAAAAAGTAAAAAGACATAAATTCGCTACGGTACTATTCAGATTTAATAGAAAAAGAATGCAGATAATTACATTAGTCTTATTTCTACTTAAGAGACTATATTTATATTTAAAAAAATAGATGCAGGAATAATTTTCTTTATTGTATCTACAATTACTTTTATGTTTGAAAACTTGAAAATAAATAGGTTAACCTGGTAAAATACTCTTAATAAAATGATACTTACATATATTTAATACAACTATGTTTGTTCTGTAAAACAAATTGTGAAATAAATTATATTATATTATATATATATATATAAAATTATATATAAAATATAAAATTTCATTACCATGTTTGAAATAAAAAAATTTTTATGCCAGAAATTTTCTTATACATTAACTGTAGTTTTTTTCTGATTATATTGTATTATATTATATTATATTTTAATTATAATGCAATGATATTATTACATCATGGTATTCAGGAATTGATTAGATTCTTCATACCTTCATTTTTATTCAAACGTTAAAACTTATCAAGATAGTTTTTATTTCTCTTAATTTAACAGAACATCTACGACTTTTAAATTACTTTATTAAAAATTGTAGATTATTATTTGTACAAATACAAGTAATACAATTTTCAATTGTTTAATATATAAAATATTAACTTTTTATGGTTAATTAGTTTTTAGCAGCTTAATAATTTAAAATTATAATCAAAATATTCAGAAACTAATTCGTAAAATGATACATAATTAAATTTGTATTTTACATCTTCAATATTTTTCTTATGCATTATAAAGATTAATATAACTACACAATATTTCGTTTACTCGAATGAAAAGTATCTAACGAGGAATGCACAGATAAAATAATATAATAGTTGCAGATCTATTAATTAAGATAAGGTGGAAAACTTTATTTTAATGCCAGCATTTACCTTATAAAGAATATACTCAAAAATATATTGAATAAATTTATGATCAACTTTTATTTTGTGTAACTAATATACGTCAATGTAAGATACTTTGTTTTTTCAAATAAATAAAATTTAAAACTTCGTTTTAAAAACGGTAAAGTTCTATTTTACTCTCTATTTCTCATTTATTTTCCTTCTATTTCTCTCTTCTCTATAACCTATTTTCATCACCGCACACACATACATAAACATACGCTCGCGCATACAAAAAAAGTTTCCTCTCTTTTTCTTTTTCACTATTTTTATCTCACTATCTACAAAGCGAGTCGAGAAATGCTTCCATAAATTTGATTAAGCGTGAACTCCGGATTTCTAATGAATTTCGTAATATAATTTATACCAAGTATCATCCTCATAATTTCGTGTGCTTTAGATTACGAACTTTGAAAACCTATAAAGAATAGTTAGCAAAGAACAAGCAACCGAGAATTTTCTTTGAGATGCTTTGAACGAAGAAAAGTAAAAGTTCTTGAGAAATGCAGGATACTTGTTAAAAGTATATACTATGATGTCAGCAGTAACTAAGTTAATATATGTTAAGAAGAAAAATAAAAACAAATCTTTATACTCGATAACGATGAGAAAAACAGAGTGAATTCTATTCGATGTCACGTTTATGGTATTTCTTTTGAGAATTATTGCTCTATGAGCATCTGCGTTAAAGTATCAATCTATTAAATGTGATTTTTATTTTAAATATTTTACGTTCAATAATAAAAATTAATTATAAATTGAACTATTTAATTTTATACATAAAGTATATTCTAATTGTTAACAATTTTCCTTTTATGGGTCCGTATCAAAATATGAATATTTGATGTTCCACTTATGCTAATCGTAGTTTTCTTTTTTGGAATCTGAAACAGTATCAAAAGAAAAATTAATATACTCTTTTATTTTTTAATTTAAACTTTTTAGGTATTTTTTAGGATATATTGTGGACGATATTACTTTTATAAATACTAAATTAAAACATTGAATTTTATTACAATTAATAAATGCGTGTAAATTCCATATAAGAAAATATTTTAAATTTGATATTTATAAGAAATTTATTTAAACTATAATCAATTATAAATTGAGTCATAAATTCTAAAATAAGAACACATTAATTATATAATAAATACTTAGTTTTTAAATATTTAAATATTTTAAAGAGATAATCATTTCATAAAAACAATTAAATTAAATTGTTTTAATTGTTTAATTTTAAAATTAACGTGCCAAAAATCGACTAATTAAAATCCATATATTTATTTAAATATTAAAGACTCATATTTTTAAAATTTTATAAATTTCCGATGATTATTAATTTGGCTGAATTTCTATTCACCTACGTTTAAGAATATCTGTAGAATCCTACATTATTTTATATATAATAACAAATATTTGAAAAGGATGGCTGTATTTAGAATAAATCTGTAATAAATATATGTTGATTCTAGGGTAAAAAACAAATACGAATAATAAAAATAATCCTCATAAAAATCTAAAATATTGTAAACGTTTAGTAGAATGCATGATAAATAAAATTAACATTTTTTAATCACTTTATCTAAAGGTATAAGTTATAAATAAAAATTTTTTCAAAAATATATAATAAATATATTGTTTTTCGAGTATTAAATTATTTTTGCATAAAAAGTAATATTACAACTTTCTTTTATAAAGTGCATCATTCTTTCTCTTTAGGAGATTAGTTTAATTAAGAAAACATAATATTTTATCCAATTTGTTTATATAATAATATTGTTAGCAGCACAAGTTTGACTAATAAAAAAAATATAGCACAAATCTGTAAATAATTAATTTTTAAATTCAATAAGTATTTTATCAAGATTATATGCTTTCTTAATTGTGATATTTAATTTTTCAAGACCGTTACGGTACATTTTTTATTTCAATACTAATTAGAATTGTTACTGATAAAATCTAATCAAATATAATATAAATTACACCATTTTTAAAGTATTTTCTTTAATAGACTTGACTAATTAAGGAGCTAGGAACGAAATTATCATATTTGTAATGTATAATATAATAATCCCTAAACGTTGTATAATTAATGTTTTAAATAGGTAATAATATCACATAATATTTTATTGTTTTTTTTTTAATAGGAGTTCAGAGTAAACCTGTAAGACAGTTGATCGCATTACATTGACTTAAGCCATTGAAAATGATACAAATTATCTAATGCACTGAGAGACCCAATTTCATCGAGTACCAGCAGCGAGCGGTAATGAATTTTGTAAAATTTTATAAGTGCAAGATACATACAGAGATAGCGCTTTCCGTAGGCAACTGTACGTAACATCGGCAGTCAGATTTCATTTGATAGTGTAGCAATGTAGCGCCGAGGTGGGGTGTACATAAATCCGTGCCTGCCTGGAGTAGTGCCATTATCTTGCGAACTGCCGGTTATTGCGCATCGCTCACGACTACAGGGACGCGCGATACACTCAATAGAATCACATTACGAAATAAAGGCTGAGAGGAGAGCTTTTCTTTTCAACCTTCTACATTTTCGATCTTTGCTTGTGCTGTTTATTAACCGAGTTCTAATTTCTCTGATATGTCGTAAGTGCGTGCAATTTGTGCATAACGTTTGGTGAAGTTACCCAAGAAAACTATTGAACGAATAAAATAGTAAGTAAATGATTAAATTAAAATAATTATTCATAATACTTCGCTTTTCAGTATACGTGCTACCAGCACAGGTAGTTCTAGAAGCCAACAAACGCTGCATTTAATTACTTTTTTTTCATAGAAATACTTTTTTACTGAAATTTTTTAATTGAGATTGACAGAAAAATGGATTTAATATTAAATAATAAAGAGGATAATTTAAATGCAACGTATTCAAATTATATATTAATAAAAAGTATTTAAGCCATTTAAAATTTTTAATACATATTAACATTATTCTATTATATTATATCTTACAATTACGAGATAAGTAAACAAAATGATGCGTTACAAATACAATTACAGCGTGCTTTAAAAATAGTTTAATAAATATTATTTTTTTTAATTTCGTTATTTAAATTACTAATTACATATTTATTATTACGTATATATTTCGACTTAATAAAGTAATCATAAAGTTCTTAAATAATTATTTCTAAAACTATTTTAATTACAAAAATTTTAATTACATTAATTTTATAAACATTATTTAAACTCATTTGTAAATTATAGTTTTAATCTATAAGGAATGTTTTTATTAAACATCAGTCATTCAATAAAAAATGATCTTATGCGCATATAAGAGGAAAAAGATTTACACCATGAATAGTTGATTTAAGTAAAAGCACGCCGACCTTCATTGATTTGTGCAATAGACGTGAAAGTAAAGCAAAAAAAAAACTGCTACGCATACATAAATGAATTTATATGTCTTTATTTCAAAATCCTAAAGAATTTATTTGCTTAATTTATAACTGAAAGTAAGAAATATAAATCAAAAACTCAAGATCACTATCCATTATTTTCAATTAAAAATATTACATACCAATTCTGATTATAGGACAGTTATAATATGTTATCATCTGTAATACTTGCAAACAATACTTTTTATAATTATCTGTACAGCAATTAATACTTTTACTTAAGACTATGTTTTCCTATATTAATTAATTAAGAAATCATTTTAAGACTTGAATTCTGTTTCATTTAAGTCTTATTTAAGAATTAAATTAATTAAATTTTATTTAATTATGCATTTAATTTGTTATTGCTTAATTATATTACATAATATAAATATTTAATCGTTATTTTCTCAATAAAGTATGAACTAGATTAGTCGTTTAAGATAATTCATAATATATGTAATTTTTTTCTTATTGCGCTAAGCCTTGTTATTCTATCGACATATTTAAAACTAAATTCCTTCTAATATATATTATTATTAATATGAACAGATGATAACTATCACAATTTTATGTAAGAATTATTTCATATAATCAAATAAAAAAGCTTAAGTATCCTTAATGAATAAAATTTATCAGTCCATAAAAGTTATTTATTTTTTTTCTCGCATAATACGCATGTATACTAATATTATTAAATTATCATAAATTCTTAATTTACTAGTTCATTATAAATAAGTTTAAAATAGTTGTAAATGGATGCATTTTTTCTTATGGCATTTTTTCCTTTCTGCAAGAGAATAACGCAATGCGAGCACTGACGTAAACATAAAGACGTCACCGATAAGTTCGGGATTCTCAGTAGAACTCCTTTATGTAACTGAAATAAATTCAAAATTTTATTATACAGCTTAAACACTACAAATATATAACAAAATTAAGATTCTGATCATGACAATTTTTAAAACCTTATGTTTGATTAAAACAATTTTAATAGTGTTACTTTTAAATTTCTAAAATTTTTCAAAAAAATGATCTTATAAATAGAAGTTTTTAACAAATAAAAAGATCTTTTGTATTTTTTTGCAAAATTTAAAGTAAATAATAGTTAAAATTTAAATATCACTGAATCAAATTTATTGTAAACCTCTATACTTTAAGTCCATATAAAAGCAAATTATTTCAAAGAAAAATGCTTCAAGACTCGTATTTCAGATTATTTTCAAACTTATATTTAAAATATTTGATTTTAAGTCATTTCACCATCAATTTACTATGTCTGAATCGTAAATTGGAGTACTTTCAATCAATATATTTCCCCTTTCTTTTTACTTTTTTATTTTAAAACCTATTGATCCTTTTTGTCACTGCCACTCATTGAAAGTTTCAATTGCTAACGCATAATATGTCTCGCTTCACGCTTGTGTCAACTAAATGAGTCTTTCATTAACTTTAACGCTCACAAAATAATTGTGTTCTTTATTAAACTATTGTTAATATAATTTATAAGATTTTTTCTTATCATGGACTTTTTTCATGGTAAAAAAAATTTTTTAATTAGTCGCAAAGTTGTGTTGATATTCAATGTTATTTTTTTTAAATATTTTGCATTTTCTGCAACGAACACAAAGAATTTACAATTATAGGTATTCATCGTATACGTATTCAGCGATATTTCATGCGTTGAAAGCTTATAAAGTATTGCTTTTATACTATTCCGCATACTTTTAATTAAAGTAAAATTTCCACGAATTAGAAATCTGTAATGTGTACTTATCTTATATGTACTTATCTTCTTGATAATTATTACTGCTAATGTAAATTACTATTAATACAATTTTTTTGTTTTTACTGTGTTTTTTGTTTTCTTTTTCCATGTAGTTTTTAAATGTATTGAAATAAAATAGAAATTTGCAAATTTTTAAATAAAATTAACAAAATTTGTTAAAATAGAGAGCACATTTAATAAATATCAATGAGTGTTATTCGTTTCATAATAATTATTGTTGTTACTAATCTTATTGTTGATGCATCATTTTGGTTCTTATTACTTATAAAATAAAATATTAGTATACGAATTAATGTGTTATATTTGAAATATTGTTTATGAAATGTTAATATTTGTCTATATTCTTATTTAGTCTAAAGTAGGCATATGTGTGATATATAATTTTAATACTAAATTGTTAAATTATTAAGTAGTTTCAAACCGTTTGAAAAATATGGAATCATGAAGGTGCATGTTAATTATACTATTTTTTATCATTTTTCAACATTAATGCATGTTAAAAAGTTTTATAACTATTGCCAATAATAAATTATTTTATCACTTAATTTTTTAAATTATTAAATGATCTGAAAATATAATAGGTTACTTTATGATAGAATGTTTAGAATATTTTTAACATATTTTGCTATTCGAAATTGAATCCTAATTATATATTAATTTATTATTATCAATGATGTTAATATTATATGTTATTTTCATATCTCCATTTCATATTTCAAAATTATAACATAGGATGCCTACAAAATGTTTAATAAAATTTAAGGACTTACGAAATCTGGTAGTAAATATTTAAATAAATACTTTAATATAACTTATTTCGATAAAAAATTGTGTCTGTTTTATGTTCTTCTTGTATATGAATGGTATTAACCTAAAAAAATATATATATATTAATTATCTAACAATGGAACAATTATAAACAGTTGATAGAATGCAAGTAATGAAATTGAATAAAAGACAATATTTATTTTTAATAAAATGCAAAATTTATACGGTTTACAAACGTTAACGTTATTCAGTAATAATAAAAATAAATATCATAACTATCTAATATAAAATTATGTTTGATATTACAAATCTTCAATGTTTATTAGTTAAGTGATTATATACAGAATATAATAGATATATAGATATATAACGATCGAAAAATCTACTTATTAGAAAATAAGTCATAGTTAATTACTACTATAATAAGACTGAAATGTTTGAGCTTGTATTCTTTCTGAATAAAAAGAAACTTTATTCGGTCGTTTCTTGTTCATAACTCGTTTATCTCTTATTAGGTGACTTGGAATTGCATTTTCTGTCCTTTCACTTGTATTATTACTTTACATTAAATAAAATCTTTCATATACTTTATGATTGAATCGAATCATTTTCATATTTTTATAAGTTTACCTTGTTTTATCATTCTTTTTCTTTAAATAATGAAAATATTTGCAAATAATCTTTAATTAATACTTATATTATTAATAATTGTTTTCATTATTAATATACATTATTAATATTTTTAAATACAATTATTGCAAAATATGATTTGTGTATATAAATCTGAAATGAATTATGACATTTTCTTCTCATATATTTTTAATGTAAATAATTTAAATATCATTACAATACTAAAAATTTAAATATTCAAAATATAAATGCAATAAAACAATATTAAAATCAAATTTCTACATGAATAAAAAGAAATTAATTGATTATTACATAAAATTTAAAAAAACGAGAATAATATTGAAAATTTTGATTTTCACAATTACTTGATTAATTAAAGTTTCTTTCACCGTAGAATCTAAGTATGCATTAATGTTATTTTTAAAATATATACAAATATTCATTACACATATATTGTAGTTGTAAATGTAGAAAAGTTTATTTACTTAGTAAAATAATCATCATTTTTTAACTCAATGGTGATAATTATCGTCATATACTATATTTATCGATTTGTAGCACATCGTGTCGAAGTAACTTTTATTCTAGTCTTCTCGATTAAGAAACTTACGTGAAACATTATATGGAATATGATACCTTATTACCCTGCAAGTTATTTTACATTTACTTAAATATATACAATAATTAAAAATTATTCGTTGTGCCTATACATACATCTGTGTCTATCAAGATGTTTCAATATAAGAATATTTTTACGGACTACAAAATGAATCAGAAAATCAAATTAGAATGATGTATTATCTTTGTATTGGCTGTTTGTAAAAATATTCTAAAAATATCACGTGGTTGTTTTTATTTTGATTTTATAATAATTTTTCTATAAATAAATTGTATTCATCAAATTTAAGATATAAAAAAAACTATGGTATAAAATAAATAATATAAATAAATCGATAAAATATATACTGAAAACGTTGTTTCTGAACAATGTTCAATAATAGCAGAAGTTTTTTGCAAAAGAATTAGATAAAAAAAATGTAACATTTTAATCATTTAAGATTATGTAAATTTAAAACTTTAATAATATAAGTATAAACTTCTTTAAGAATATTCTAAATTTTAATATTTTAACTAATTTTAAATTTAATATTTTAAACGATTATGAGTTAGAGTTCATTTCAACTCACTTAGTTAATTTTCGTACTTAAAAATATGTCATAAAAATACCAAATAGTAAATTACCTAAGAGAAAGTTTTCTTGTAAAATACTTTTATTCAAAAAAATTCACATATACATGGTGTATTTATAATTTAATCGATCGAAATTATTTAAACGAAAATTTAGGAGCCAAATATTTATACAAAAACTCAAAAAATTCAATTGATCAATTAATAGATAAGTAACTTGTATTGTATTGTATTCATAATTTGATTATCAATATTAAATTCAATATAATATATAAAGAAAATAGTTGACCGTGTTACATAAAAAAGAATCATCTAAATTAAAATTAAGGGTATTCAATAATTTTTATTTCTATATTATACTACTTGCCATACATATATTTTTTTACTTATATATTTATTAGTTATAGTAACGGATAATTATTTTTTATTTATAATTTAAAATCAACTTAATTTTTTATAAAATACTAGGTATCCGAAAATACTACATTATTGTTTTTTATATTATATTATATTTTTTATAACGCTGAATAATTGAGATTTTACGATATGCTACGTATAATGGTATAGAATTGCGTTACTAATATCAGAATGAAAATGTTAGTGTAAAAATTGAACTATCAATACATTATCTATATATAATATATTCAAAACTTTTATTAGTACGTAAAATAAATTTCTAATTAATATTCAAAATCAAAAATATTTTTTCAATTAATTGTAATTAGTAATACCAATATACATGAATGATTTTTGAAATATTCTTTTATAGCTTAGTTAATATTATTTACTCAATATTGCAATTATGTCTATGATAATGTTATAATAAAATTTTAAATAAAATATCTCTATATAAATTTTTATTAATTATTATCGAAACATACATTTTAAAAGACCTTTATTTTATTTACTATTGAATATTCATTATTTTACAAATTATAAATTTTTATGATTATGACACTTTCGTATCATTTTTATTTAAAAATTAAAAAATTAACAAAAAAAAATTACATCAAACACATTTTTCATTTAATAAATATGGAATGCTTTAATTAATTATAGGTGCAATGGATCCGAGTGATTTTAAAGACTTCTCGAAGGAAATGACTGATTTTATTGTACAGTATCTAGAAAACATAAGAGAAAGGTAAGCAAAAGCACCTTGAGAATAAATAATCTCTTACAGTAAAGTATTTCAATTATAATCATTTAAAGTAAGCAACATACTTTGAGAATATAATCAATCATAGACATTTACGCACCTTTGAATCCTGTGAACATCTGCTAATGAAAGTAAACTTTTGAGATCAAGGATTGTCTGGAAAATCTGCGCATATATATAACAGATACCTTGGATTATTGTTGACAGATTTACAAATATAATTGTATACTTGTATAGAAGGTGAAACGTTCACGAAGAGAAAGGAAAATTAACCTTGCTAGTACTCCATATTGTGAATAAATACATAATTTACAAATATCACCAATGGAAAGCTACATTATACTTCAATTTAAATTTAGACTTCTATCAGATCAATCAAATTCTAGTCTAACCAAGACTTAATATTTGTAGATATTATATTTAAGAATTGTTCAAGATAGTAAGATACTGAAAATATCATCTTTTTTATAAGCCGCCAGAAATTTATTTTTCATTTTATTCCATAAATTCAATATAATAATACAGTAATAAAAAATCAAATAATTTTAAATCGCTAGATTTATGTATATATACATACATTGTTTTAAATGTTTAGAATTCTAAACTTATTTATAATACAATTCATATTAACTATTTAAAATTTGACAATTAAAAAGGTTTGTAATAAATTTATCAATAAGACAAAAAATTGTTTAATTGTTTTTTATATATGAAATATTATAAAGAAAATTTTTTAAGTTTAAATGGTGAAAATTTATACATTAATTTTTTTATTGAATTCATATTAATTCGTCATTTATTTACTAAAATAAATATTTCTAAGATAATAAAACTGTAAAATTTTATATAGAGGACAAATATACTACTAGCAAAATCATTTATATATTATTGTTGTTTTATTATTATAATAATTAGTTATATGTTATATTAATGTTATATTATTACATAAATTAAAAGAGCACTTTTTATTAAAAAAAATAAATAAATTTTTAATAGTTTTATACAGTATATAAGAAATACATATTAAGATACGGAAGTAATAATTTAATCATAATATAAACTAATTTTTTGAGTGAATATTATAAATATTCAGAATGCGTACATTGAAAGAATGAAATAAATATATTTATGTTTTTCAATAGTAAGTTACGTATTACTCATGCATATTGTGAACATTGAAATAGAAGTATATGCATCCATTATTTTTACTCTAAACTGTTATATATCTTAATCTCATTTAAGACTTTCTTATAATATAAATTGTATGTACTTACAGTACAATAAAACAACATCTTTTTCTTATGAACATTTTTTTAACATGAATTTAAGAACTAATCGAATTAACTAATTCAAATAAGCAGAAAAATGAGAAAAATATTAAGTTAGAAAAAATATAATGAACTATTATTAAATATATTTTCAATAAATAATTTTACATTAAATATAATAAAATTGTGGTAATTATTAATAACAATAAAAGTTAAGTCATCTTCAGTAAATAGTGCTAATGAATAATTATTATTTAATTGTATATTATATAAATTAAATATATTTTATATATACAAATATTAGCATACAAGACTATTTTTTAAATAGTATTATTTAAAAAAGAGTTACGTTATTGAATATTAATAAATAATTATATAATAAATAGATAATTAAATTAATAAATAGAACGTTCTAATATTTTAAAGATTTTCTTAAACTTCTAAATGTTATGATACTGTAGGAGAGTTTTACCAACTGTGCAACCCGGCTATATGAAGCCTCTACTTCCTGATGAAGCACCACAATATCCTGAAGACTGGAAAAATATCATGAACGACATCGAAAGAGTAATAATGCCTGGAGTAAGTAACGAAATAGGAAAGGTTTATTTGCATTTTATTTCATATTTATTTATATTTCACTTAGAAACTTCTCTGTAATTTTAAATAACTAAACGTAAATTATGTAATCAAAATATTTTATCAGTAGTATTAATCACTATATCAGAGTGGTTCAGAATAATTAAATTATAATTACAAGAAAAGAACGATACATTCATATTTTGTAGGAAAAATTTATTATGTTACATTGTTTAAATGAAAGAGGCCATTTATATTCAATCAGAAATTTATTTTTAGTATATTTTAATAATTTGTATACAATTTTCATAATTTATATTTATAACATTATGAATTTACAAATTCAAATAGACGCTATTTTCGACTTAAGAAATATATAAAGTGCAATATGTATTTATCAAAACTTATTTTTTTAAATTGTTATGGTGTCAAACATATAAAATTTCTTTTTTATTTCAATAAACAAAATCTCTCTCGCTCTATATATATATATATATATAATGATTTATGTATAACCATATTTTTTTATATAAAAGTTTATTTCAAGTTTGATATAGAATAAATTAGCTATATTACTTACAATTATACTTGAAGGTCTGTACCAAAAATAAAATTTTTAATAGACCGATTGAAAACAACATATTTCTTACCATAAGAAGTTTTACCAAAAATATTTATCTAAAAATTTTTTCATAATCATTATTATTTACAAATAATACTTTGTAAATATTAGAAACAATATATAGTTTCAACTTAAAAAATGCAGATTTTATTTAGATAGTTTCTCATTTTTATCTTTGATTTTCAAAAGTATTGCAATTTACGTAATGAAAGAATTTATTCGAAAGAATTAGTGTAGGTAAATAAAAATGTTTTATCTTTTCCTTTCTGTAAGGTCACTCATTGGCACAGCCCTAAATTCCATGCTTATTTTCCTACGGCTCAGTCCTATCCTGCAATAGTTGCAGATATGCTCAGCGGTGCAATTGCTTGCATAGGATTTACTTGGGTAAACATTTTAAATCAGTATTTTAATAAAAATTTTCAAAAATTATAATTAATCTGATACTATATCATGATTTTTAGATTGCAAGTCCCGCCTGTACAGAACTTGAAGTAATAATGTTAGATTGGTTGGGAAAAATGATTGAATTACCAAAAGAATTTTTAGCTTGCAGTGAGGGCAAAGGTGGTGGTGTCATTCAGGTAAGAACTCTAATAGAATTTAATAAAATTATTATAATAAATAAAAAAAATAATATATAAAGGATTTTGCTTGTAATATATATTTTATATTATACTAAAAAGGGATATTTAAAATCCTTTCATTATTTATCTTTTACAAAAAAAAGATGTAGTTTGTTAATCACTTTGTTTACATATTATTTTAAAAGGGAACAGCAAGCGAAGCAACTTTGGTTGCTCTTTTAGGTGCCAAAGTTAAAAAAATCAGACAATTTAAAGAACAACACCCAGAATCGATAGATAACGAAATTGTTGGAAAATTAGTTGCATATGGATCAGGTAAGACAATACATTCCTCGTTATTTTTTTTCATAATTACTACAAGATTTCATACATTTTTGTTTAGTTTAAACTACTTTGAATAATTATTTTTAAGACTGTTTTATTATTACATAAATATTTTAAGAAAAATTTCAGCAAATCATAATAAAATATTTTCAAAGTACCGTATTAAATTTATTTCGTATTAAAATATTACCAATCATTTTAAATAATTTTATTAAAACTTTCCTACGTTTACAGAATGTTCGTTAATAAATAACTCAACTTCACATTTGCTATACATTGCTCATGAACTCACTTTTTTGTTTTAATATTTTGTTTTGAGTACAAAAAAAGCATAGAAATAGAATATTAAAATTATTTTAATAATTAAATAATTTCTAATAACAAAATAATTTTCCTAGTTGTTCGTTTTTTAAACCCATTTATTGTTTTGATTGCTTCTACTTGAACAATTTTATCGTTATCAGGATACAATTCTTCGATTATTTACATATTTCAATTCATACTTATAACATTATCATATTTTAATAACATAACTAATTATTTTTCAATTTTTAATATGATATTGAGTAGAATATTTAATTCATTTAAATATTTTGCAATCTGTTCCAACATTTTCGTTCTAATTTTTCTACTTTTTTTAAATTTTAAATGCGTTGTTCAAATTTGGGAAACATTTCATTTGAATAGAATTCTTAATAAATCATTGACTGAAATATTTGATAGATTAAGTACAGATAAATTATTAGTATCTGTAAGTATTTGTGATGTATGTAAATATAAGATGCGTATATAAATATAAAAGAAAGACTAATAATTTTAAAATTGTTAATGGAAACTGAATAAGAGATTTTTCTATTTGATAAATGGAATGTATTATTTATTTCTTTGCTTTTATATAACACTCACTACTTAAAATTAAATTAATTATAAATATTTTGATTTAAAAATAAGTTTTTTTCACATCTCTAATCCATATATTGCTACTTAT
The DNA here is from genome assembly GCA_018907045.1 of Wiebesia pumilae. NCBI lineage: Eukaryota > Metazoa > Arthropoda > Insecta > Hymenoptera > Agaonidae > Wiebesia > Wiebesia pumilae. The sequence goes on along the minus strand of JACCHZ010000105.1, from coordinate 2,933,244 downwards.
TTAAATAATTGATATCAATATCAATACTGTTATATTATTAAAACACAATGCTAAATAATTTATTATACAAATTATTAAATATTGATATTTTGTTAAAATATCAATTTTCTTAAATTCATTTAATTTTAATAGTTCTTTAAATTTTTTTTTCCTTTTATTAAATTAATAAAATGAATAGCTCAAAAAGTAATAATTCTATAGTTAGTCAAACACATCTTCGATAACATAGAAGCAATAAATATGAGTAACTGAAAGAGAGAGAAAAGATAGGTGGTTGACAGATATAAAAAGTCACAAGTAAAAAAAGAATAGAAAAACACTGTCAGGGGGAAGTAGATGCAGTAGTATTGCGTTGTACTACTTCATCAGGCAGCACTTTATTGCCATAGCAACGCATAATAACCACTTCAATTACTTGAGACCTATTGTGAGTGACCCTCTCTTCATTCCTGTCACGTCAACTCTTTGACTAGAGTTCGTAGTAAATATGAATTGGAAACATTATGCGATAGCGGTTTGACTTTGCACAAATCTACTAACTTTCAATAAATTAAAGTTTCTCATATCATGAATGTTTCATTTATTCATAATGTTTCTAATAATATATAATAGATAATAACTACTCGTTTTCTTTCCGTAGTCTTCTTTTCTCGTTATAATATAAAAGGTTTCTTAATTTTTTCAAGTATTTTCATTATTTGATTGATTGAAACAGTATCGAGTTAAATTACGAAGAAAATCTTTAGTTCTTATTATTAATTTTAATTTTCTACAAAAGTTAAAAATAAAAAACTATTGCAAAAATACTAAATTTTATTATTAAATATTTGTATTTAAAAAATCAATAATTAATTAATATAGTAAAATAAAAAATGTAAATAAATTAATATTAGATAATATATGTCATATGTAAATGTAAATAAATAGATTCTAGAATCTATAAAAAAAATGAAGTAAAGTATTAGAAATAGTGTAAAGTATATAGTATATAGATCGTCTAAATTAACACTTTAAAGGTACTCATAAAATGCAAAGAAAATTCTCAATTTATTTAAAATTAATACTATTTTTTCATAAAATTTATTATCAATAAATTAAAGAAAACTTAACAAAATTCTATTTATATAATAATAAATTTATATAAACATTTTTTTATTATTTGTTTAAATATAATGTGTAATCAAAATAATGAAGTAGGCAAAATTAAAATATTGACAATTACTTTGGATTCTCTTAAATTAAAATCGCACACTTTTAATTTTTACAATAATACATTTATTTTAATATTTTAAAGAAAATATTAACAAATTTATTACTTCTTATTCCTCATTATAATTTTATATTTCTTAGAATTAAACCTAATACCTTTCCCTTTAATGATGAAATATATTAAATATAAGAGATAATTATGTGTATAATTTAAAAAAATTTATTAAAAATTATAAATTAAATAAATATTCGAATATAAAAAATTTATTAAACATTAAACGGATGACTAAGAGAAATTTTGTAACCATAGGAATAGTTTTTGTACAATTACATCATTTTGAAAATATTAATTTCAGCTCAAGCCCATAGCTCTGTAGAACGTGCTGGTCTTTTAGGAGGTGTTCAGTTTAGACTTCTTGAAACAGATTCTAAGCACCAACTTCGTGGAGAAATACTTGCAACAGCGATTCAAGAAGACAAAGAGAAAGGGCTAATTCCATTTTATGTAAAAATTTAATTACTTTAGAAACAAATTGTTCATTTAATATATTTAAAATTATACTGTGGGAAATATGTTGTTTGATATATACGACAGGATAAAATTGTGTTACAAAATCAACAATCACTTTATTATAATTTCGTTTACTCATACTGGAACTCTTACTTAATGGCGTTTGAACTTGACTTGTGAATCTTATCCCACGAAAGTGTCACTTGCCTTCATCCTAAGCACATGTAACGGAAGTTCAGTTCATTAAAAATGCGTATGTGTATTCTCTCTCTATCTCTCTTTACTTCTCTCGATCTTATAGCTGTTATATATTCAATTAATTCTTTACCTTTAAATAACGCTGATAATTATATTTTAAACTGATTTTCAATAATATTCTACATGCACATATATTGGTTTATTAACTTAAGTTTCAATCTGCATTCATAGTTCTCTTATTTCAGCATTTATTACATATTTATTACACTCCTTTTATTTTCTCACTGTTATTACCTTTGTCTGAACTGCTTTCTGTTGTTTTTAAATTATCCAACGAAGATGTTGTTTGAGTATAATCTTGTACATAAACTTATATGGACTGAAGATTTGAACAAGTTGTAGCTCAGGCTTCAGTCATGTGGAACCTCGGTAACCTCTATGTAATAGCGATCGTCCTGGACCCTTTGTAATAGTTCATGTCTCTCTTACCCTACTCTAAGACATCGATGTTTTCAAGATTTTGGATTCCAGTTCCGAAAATCAATTGAAACAACTGATTTCTATCATACTTTAATAAGTACCGCTCAACACTTTCTGCATCCAGTTGATGTAGCAGTTCCACTTTATGTACTGCTTGGTGTTTAACTTGACAAAAAAATTAATGAAAATCGTGTTGGTTAGGTCAATCTTATCTTTACTTCTGAGAACTGTTGATATTATGAGTTATGCACAATACCCTTACAGAAGATATGAACACATCATATTGATCTTTGAAAAAAGTTTTACTTTTTGGTCACGGTCGAAACGTTTACCTATTTTTATTTTCTTCTATTTCTTAGTTCTGAGAATGAATTCCTTCTATATTATCATAAGTCGTTCATTTTTTCATAATATCCTTTTATTCGGGCGGTCTAGTTTACCGTATAATACACCCAAGCTCGCTATTTCCTGAAGGTTTCGTTTCAGGATATAAAGAAGATATATAGAATATAAATTAATAACACGCATCATTATTAATATCGTATACGCTCAATTTCTTCTTGTGTTTCTCTGGTTTGTTATCTGATTCATTCAGACTATGTATACGAATCCCTACTGCAGAGGTGTCTCATCTTTACCATTTCCTTATCACGTGTACTATAAATTTGATGAGAAGCAGACGATAGAACCTTAGGATGAATGCTTGTCATGACTGATGTTAATTTGAGTTAATTTATTTACTTCCGTTGAATTAACCAGCAAAAGATTCTCTTTCTCAATCAAAAAGTTGAGAGTTTAAATAATTCAATTATATTAAGAAATGGATTAAGTTTTAATAAATCTTTCCCGATCTTGTTGAGAGCGACTCTCTCAGATGCATGATCATGCATAAATGAGATGCCCGTATAGGTACTCATATTGACCACGAGTAAATAAAATAGCAGCTCGGAAGAGTCAAGATCTTTTCAGTTCATCGCTATTATCATTCCTTACTTACCAATAAGTCAACAACATAGTGTGCAAACGAAGAGAATAGCACTTTACGTATTCATTGTGTTTCAGATAATTGAAACTTACCGCTAAAGGTAAATCCACAAATCTGGTGTGAAATTTTTCGTATTATAAGTGAGAAGTACATGTTCCGTCTTTCTTTCTTTCTTTATATTGAAGTCAAAGTTCCTAACTAGCTGAGATTTGCTCTCAAGTTATTATGGATGATGAACGTTTAAGACATATAATATTAATGCACAATCAGTACATAATGAGCGATATTCGTTTGTAGATAGATAGGTGTATATAGATATGTATATGTAGATACAAAGGTGCTTCAAGAAAAGTTCCAGTGAACCTGTCATTCGTGAACAATACCTTCAGTTAGTTCCTTTTCGATCTGAAGACAATATGAAACTGGGCGGTACCTAAATCACCTGTACGCAACTAATAAGTGCTTGTGTAAAATGTACATAAGCCTTCTTTCCCTCAAGATAAACTTCAGCGGAGGGATCACAGCAATTACTTCTAACGTATGAGTAGAGACCATATGAAGGAAATCAAACCTCTATATGTTATTGAGTAAACTAAGATATTACGGTTTAATTAGGTCGGTCCATGCATCTGCCCTGTAGCATATTATTACTAACAATATTTCCCAAAACAGTATTCCCTTGGTCTCACTAGCTACTTTGGTAAATAGGTCAAAAATAAGCCTATCCACATACACCTTTAAATTTACAATCACTCTGAATGTGACATCAAGATATGAAACACCCTTTTACAGCTTTGGTGCTTTCACTTGCACTCTATTAATCGAATCCCTCGAGGGAAGGAATTTCAACCAATTTCAATGCTTGCTATCTACAGAGTTTAATCGTGTCTTAATTTGTCTTGTCAAGAACTAAAAAATAATCCGCGAACAAAAAAAATACTTACATCCATATTGAAGCCGAAATTTGGACTACTAGGCGTATTATAGTTGCTGGGAAGCTCAACGATTATATCTGATAAATAATCTTCTATTAAATATAGGAGTTTTTTTAAGCAAATTCTCTTAATTCTGCACGAGAGATGATCACCAGAAATAATCAATGGCCATGGTGAGAAATAATATTAAAATAGGGATTAAAATTAGAATGATCCAGAGTCTTCTAAAGTCATGATTTTATCAGTTACTAACATCTATTACTAAATCTTATTCAATCTTATCTGTCAAAGAAGAACAGATAGTAATTGAGTTTGTAGGACCTAGGATTAATTGAATCTTTGTCGAAAAACTTAAGATATCACAATATAAAGTATCACGATAGTTACTCATTTTTACTGTTTCGGAAAAACGCTCAGCCTTACAGAACTATTAAAAAAGTTTTTCAGCAAAAGTTCAAAAATTTATTATACAAAATTTATTACAACATAATGCCTTAGCTCGTAACATTTCTTCTATTTTAAATGTTCTAAGAAGTTTGCGTTCTACAGAGTCGTCTATTGGCGTACTGAGTTATTCAAGACAGTACATGAAGAAGTACTTTGACTTTTTCGTGTTAATCTATTGTTGTAATATTTGATTCTAACCGAAAACTGAATAAAAATTTCTCCAAGATAATTTAGAGTCTAACAACTTTTTAAGCAATGCCGTTTACACTATTACTACCCCTTGTAAAGACAAACTGTTTCTAGTTGCATTTTTTTTGTTTTTTAATCACGTGTTTATAATGAATACCGATATTTCCATACACCTATGTGAAATTACCACTATTGTCTTAAAGTATGTTAAATTCAGATTTCAATTTTTGATATCTTCTCTATGGAAAAGAATCCGATCAAGAGCATCCAGATCATTTTTAATATTTAATTTAAATTGAGCCTAGTCTATTCTTTTCGTATTAAAATGGTGATGCTTTAAATCTTCCTATTCCCTTTTTGATGGACCTATTTCCAACTCGATAACTCTATAACAAATACTAGTGCTTACTCTCTAACTCCGAATAACGGCGAAAACTAGCATCTATACAGAATTCAAAGGTTTCTCGGAGTCCTCTTTAGAATGCGTTCTATGATCCTAAGTTTTATTTCTTAAATAACTAGTTCTTTATATTGCTGTTAACACTACTCTTCGCCGTGAAGATCATCTTATATCTGAATACTCGTTACCTACGACAGCTTCTTCAGCTGTCTACGTCTACCATTTTTCAGTATTGTACATTCAGCTCCGGAAGTTACTCCATTTACAGGAGATATAATTACAGATAATATGCTATCAGCGCTAGCACTGCTTCCTTCAATTATTTTCAAGTTGCGCATTCCTCGTCCATTGAATTTCATGATGTCTCAATCATTTGAATCAAGTTTCAATTTATCGTTTCATTTGCCATTACTTTTCTCGCACAAGCAATTTATTTCTTTTCAGTGCTCTCTTTATGAAAACTCTTTCTCCTTCTTGTGCTGTCATCACGTCGCATGGCCACTTTTATCGATGGATTCTTTCGTACACTTACGAGTTGCTTAGCATTTCCAAAACTACATTTACACGATCTACCTTATTACTATACCACATTTATGATGCTTATCTTATTGAATTCTTAGAAGTTGCAAAATAGTTCATTATCACTTACTCCGTATATAGTGGCTCACTAAACATCGTACACATGCAGGACGCAACCCGTTCTCGTTCCTCCTTGATATTTTCCTTATTGTACATGGCTTCAATACGATATCGATTCCCTGTCAGAACATTACACTACTTTTAACACCATAAATGCGAAAATTATATTGGTATAAAATACTGTTAAAAAAACCAGAAATTACAATATTATGATTTTATTTATTTACAGAAGAACATTTAAACAAGAATCGTTGACAGATTGCTTATTTCTCTTCTGTACACACGTAAAGTGAATTCCATCCCCGTAAATTATCTTATGTACTCTCTCTCTCTCTCTCTCACAGGCGCACACATATGCACACGCGCAGGCACGCTCATACATATTCGTATCGCATTCTTACAATACTAATTTTGAACTTTATGTTAGGTTGTAGTTACATTGGGAACAACTTCATCCTGTACATTTGACCGTTTAGATGAAATAGGTCCAATTTGTAACAGTGAAAGTATTTGGTTACATGTTGATGCTGCTTATGCTGGTAAGTTTTTATTGATTTTTATATTTAAATTTATTAATGAAAGATAATCAGTTTATTAATGAAAGCAAAATATAGCCAAAAAAGATATAACTTTTATTACATAAACGGCTTTTTAGTATAATGTTAGTATTGTGATTAAATAGATCATTTTATTTTCATTCGATATATCTTGTATATGTATTTGAATCAAAATAAATTCTTTTTTTAATATAATAATCTGTTTTTTAAGTATATTGTTAAATTAACTTATTTTGTTAGGCATAGTTTTAAAATAATGATCCTTTAGAAAAATTATATTTAATTAATAATTTGATTGCTATTATTCCAACATTCTTTAAAAGAATTTAGTTTTCATTAAATATAGGTTTGAGAAAGTGTTGAAGTTTGAAAAAAAGGGAAATAAAGGAAAAAACTGGTAGTTTAGATGTACGTTTTTATTTACTAAATTTCTATAGACATGCAGTCCATAACGTTAAAGAATCGTCTGATCATTTTTGAGTTTCCTTCTAGCAGAATTTAGATCATATTCCATATATGGAAAAATGTAGATGTCTATCAAGAGGCACAAGCGCTCTGCTTTTCTTATGAATACTTCTGATTACACATAATTTAAGAAAAATATTATTATAAAATAAAAATATTATATAAATGTATTATACAAAGTAAACCACTTTGATTGATAAGAGTAAACAAACTGAAATTTTGATATTATATTTTAAGGAAATGATTAAAGTAATGAAAAAATTTATCCAAGGTTAAATTTAAATATTACATGAATTATAACGTTAAGTTTTTAATATAGTTATTTCAGTTGATGAAATAAGAAAAGAAAATTAATGTTAAAAATTTTACAAGCGATAATACAGTATCAAATATAAAGTTTATGAGAATAAAATATGTAAAATAGAAAAATATTTTTAATTTATTTCCAATACAAGAAACCCACGATATTATTAGGTAACTATTATATATCTCTTTTTATTGTACTAAATAAATAGTTACCTCAGTAATCGTGATATTTGCATCACATTCAATCAAATTTCATTTATAATTTATATTATTATGGCATTGTACTTGAAATTATCGTAATAGTTTTTATTTTAAAACGAAATATGTAATTGCCTAATATATGCTAATAGTTATTTATTAACGAATAATTAACATTTATTTTATTAAACAATATTTTATTTTTTTAAATAAATTACTAGAATTTATTCGGATTAAACTTTTCTGTAATATGTTAAAATTATTTATTTTATCGTAAAATGACGCATGTAAATGTATTAAATATCAGATTAGATTAATCACTTAGTATTTTAAAAATGTCCATTATTTATTTAGTACTTTTGAATATTTAATCTGGTTTACAAAATTTTATAACAACATTATTTAAATATTTCAGGATCTGCATTTATTTGCCCAGAATTTCGCTATCTGATGAACGGCGTTGAGAGAGCAGATTCCTTTAATTTTAACCCTCACAAATGGATGTTAGTTAATTTTGATTGTTCACCTCTATGGCTAAAAGATCCTACACATGTCATTAATGCATTTAACGTTGATCCTCTATATCTTAAACATGATATGCAAGGATATGTACCAGATTACCGAGTAGGTAAAATGTTTAACTAAGATTATAATATACTTTTGATTAAAATATATGCAAATTTTATTTTTGTTATATGCAATAAATATGGCATATTGAGAATTCTAGATGTAGTTATCTATTTAAGTGAATTAGATATATAGCTTATATAAAATAAAAATTTTTTTCTAGCATTGGCAAATACCTCTTGGACGTAGATTTAGAGCTTTGAAATTGTGGTTTGTTCTTCGATTATATGGTATTGAAAACCTCCAAAAGCATATAAGAAATCACGTAGCTTTAGCTCACGAATTTGAAGCAATGGTTTTATCAGATCCCCGATTTGAAGTTGTTGAAGAAGTTATTCTTGGTCTCGTTTGTTTTAAACTAAAGGTAAATGTTATTACACTAATTTTTAACATGTTAATGTCATTTTTAAAGTAAATTACAAGATGTATGTAATTAATACTTAATTTTTGAAAAATTTTGAGTGTATTAAAATAGTACCATCAATATTATATTTTATTTTATAATTAAAGATATATTTATATATTTTTTTGTTTTTCTAATATTCAGTAGATATTTATATTAATATTTAAATAAAACATATAAAATGTAATTATTATTCTTAATATATATTTAATTATAAAATATCAGAACTTCATAAAATAAATACACCGATACTTATTATTTATATAAAAAGTATATTAATAAAATGAACTTTTATCAAAATAAAAATTAAAAAAATATTCATGGTCTTCAATAAATACGTCATCTAAATGCGATAAAAGAATTGAACTTTCTCGAAAATAAGATACTTTATATTTCTTCTAGTTTTTTTTCATATACCTCATTAGTTACTCTAAATTGAAGTTGACGCTTTCATTTGCTATTTTATAGGGCTCAAATGAATTGAACGAGGCCCTCTTAAAGCGAATAAATGGAGCGGGCAATATTCATTTAGTACCGTCTAAAATTCAAGACAATTTTTTTTTACGTCTGGCCATTTGCTCACGTTTCACTGAAAATAAGGACATCCAGTACTCGTGGAGAGAAATCACGCTGCGCGCTGATGAACTACTCGAGAAACAGTCACTTCCCAAGTGAGGGCGCATTCGTATAACGCGCAGCTATAAGGCTCTTGCACCTGTCACTTACAATCAGTCTTAAGCAATTTCAAAGTCCCTGGCTATTAATCTCAAGAATACTGGACTCTCACTCAATATGTATATACGCGCGCGTATGTAAACATGTATGTGCGTATATTTCTATGCATTAGTAGTATTATATTATATCTTTATCTTTTGATCCTTATTCGATAAATTTAACTTAAAGAAAAACTTAAAATGTACTTATTATATAGTATCTATTTTGAATAATATTGTACTAGTTTGCTCTACTTAAGTACTTTCTACAAACGAGTAGTTTTCGAGAGCTAAGGAATTATAGATCAATTGTTATACAATATACTTTAACTATATTCTATATTCTTTCAACTAACTACTTATGATCAATTTAATAATATTTTAATAGTTAAAAGGTATGTGGTCGATTTTAATTTATTAATATTTAAGGATTAGCCTAACTTCAATACTCAAAATTAATGTATTTTATCAGCTCTTAAAGTATTTGTGTATATAGAATGTATTATCTTAAATATAAATGAATAATAAATTAAATAGTTTCAAGATAAAAAAAAGACGAAAACTAAAAATTTTAAGAAAAGTTTATATTTCTAAGTTATAATTATTTATTTATTATATTTATTAGATTAAAATACTATTAAAATAATTTAAATACGAAAAATATCAGATTACAATTATACAATATGAGAAAACATCAAACACTTTTATATCATACTCTATTGTCTCTTTCTTCAAACTCTATTTGCTTATATAGCAAAATATTAAATCTCCGATCAAAATAATTACACATATTAAATTACACTTTTAATAAATTCTATTTACTTTTTATATTTCTGAGGCTAATTGTATTATATATCTACCTGATTTTAGCTAATTTGTATAAAATTAAATATTTCTCCGATATTTTTACTTTAATATGTGATTATACAAAATTTGTTCCTTAATTAATTGTTCAACTATGAAATCAAATATTTTTTTTGATTATTTCATAAATGCGAGTAAAAAATAAAATTCTCTTGCCTAAGGCCGTACTGTAGCTAGAAAAATAATAGATATAAAATTTAGGATTCAGTTTGGAAAGGTACTGAGAAAAGGATATATATTTATATTATTATTTTAAATAATGGGAGTGAATAAATATTAATTTAATTATATCTGATATAAAATGACAGAAATGAAGGCGAAAAAGTTGCCGATCATTTCTCGTGCTTATATTTACAATACATTTCTCTTCATTCTTTAATTCCTTATTTTGACTCTTTATATAAATAGTCATGATTCTCGCATTCGTATCGAGTTTGGATTGTACTACGATCTACCGACACCTTTCTAAGTATAACTGCATATCTTAGCCGTTAAAACATACTATTATGCGAATCCTTTTGGGTTGTGCTCGCGATTGAGCTTCTAATCGCAGTATATCTTTCTTCAAATTTCTGGGCTACGGGCGCCCGTGTGCCTCAAAATTGCTCAGAATTCATATTTTCTTTCCGCAGATCTATTTTCCTTATACTCTAAAACGCGCTACGTATGATGCCTTCCCCTTCGATTTTTTTTTACATTTTCTTTTTTACGCATTTAAGATTAAACAAGTTGACACGTATACATTAATATCTTATATTATGATGTTAGAATTCTTACTCTATATTTTTTTACTTATATTTTAGCGTGTATTATTTTAAAACCCTTTTTTGCTTTCTCATATTATATCTCGTACATTTGTTATTTTTATGTACAAACTTTAATAGGTATGGTTACATTTGATACGCCGAATACTATTTTTCTAACATTTATTTATATCAAAGCAGCTCAATAGGCGTCAGCGAAGATAACTTTACTCACAATAACTTTTTCTAGTCTGTAACATATATATAACATATTTATTAATAGTAAATATTAAGTAACATAATTCAAATGTAACTTTAAATTTTAGACTTATTGTAATTAATAATTTAATTCATTTTTAAAAATAATTGAATAACGGTTAGTACATTATTGCTACATTTTTGTGTTAATAATTTTTTTATTATAGCAAGAATATGTATATTGTAACTTTTGCAGTATTAAATTAATAAATTACATAAAAATAGCAATTATTTAGAGAAGCCAATACAGAATCTAGAAATAAAGCCTATTAATTAGGTTAATTTAGTTTATAGATATATATCATTATATATAGCAATTACAGTATTAATAGAAGATTATGATAATACATTTGACTGCATTTCGGTTAGAAATAATTAATAAACTTATTAATAATCTGTTAATAATTTCATATATTTAAAATAAATATACATATTATTATAAAATAAATTTAAAATACATTTATTAGTAAACAGTTTTCATAAACCAATTCTAATAATTACATATAATTTAAATAAAAAAATATTTCATATTTTTTTTATTTATTTATTTTAAAATATCTTTTCACAATGAAATTGAGAAACTACACGGGTAGTATAAAATATCAAGTACAATTAATGAGATCAACAGAAAAATTAAAAAACTTACCTATCACAATTATAAATTGTAAAATCATTTAAAACAGAATTCAACACGAATAGGAAATTTTTAAAATAATTTATTGATATTTAAATTCAGTCATTATTTTCATATGATAATTGAATTTAAAACAAAAAAAACTTATAGCTCAATGTTCTCATTTAAAATTTTACAAGACTAGGGGAATTTTGTACTGTGTTTATTTTCTTTTTACGTATAAAGTTTTCTTTTAATGACTGTCTTATTTATATCGTTTAAAATAAATATCAAATAAGTTTCTTATCATTAAATTTTTCAAAATATTTTATTGAAAAATAATTATATATTATCTTTATTGTTCAGTGATATATTGTAAAAAAATGAAATATTTAAGATAAAACTTCAAAATTATTTTTAGAAATTGAAGATAAAGAAAGAAAATTTATGTAAAATTAATTATCGTTAGACAAGAATTATTTAAGTAACTTTTAATATTCTTCTATACTTATTTATTATTATCATAAATATACATGTTACATTTATATATAAAATTATTAAACAGTATTGACATATACAATGTACGCTTTAATGAAGAATGATAATATCCCAAACTACGCTTTACTGTTAATAAAATAATGTGATTAATTTGAAATTGTGAAATATGTATGGTATAATAAAAATTATTAAGTAATAATTTTCGTAAATACTTGATTTTTTACTTCAGTTTAAATAATTCCATTTTTTATAATTTGTATTAATAATTTTATTATAATTATTAATAACAAATAATGAAACAAAATTTAAAAATATTTCTATAATTGATGTTTATTATAAAACAGTATCTATAAAATTTTTATGTTTTAATAATACATTGAATTCCGAAAAGTAACGCCATTTCAATATAACTGATAAAATATATTCTACGTAAAAAAATAAGTAGTTGTTCGTTACGTCAAAAAAATACTAACTTCTTTATATGAATATATGAGCACTATCAAAGGCGTAATGGAATAGCTTCTGTAACATTTTTTGGTGGACCTTTGAAACGTTTTGTCAATTGTATTATTCGATCTGCTTCGCGAATTCCACTTAATCGTGCACCGTGAACTGTACTGTGATGCCCAGGAATCGTTGCTTCTCCGGCAAATAATAAAATTGGCGCAACGGGATCGCATGAACCTACATAACATACATTTCAATATAAAATATTAAAACATGATATTTTATTAAGAATACTATTATAGTATATTAATGAATCATATTCATGTTGTATAAGCTACCAACATATTCGTGTTATATGATCTTGATATCCTTATTAATTAGGTGTGATGTAACATTCATAAAGGCATGTACATTAATAATTTTTATTATTTTACCTTATAATATTACAGTATATGTTATAAAAGTAATAAATTATAAATTGCTAAATAATATTACAAAAATTAATATTACAATTAATGTTATTAAGTACCATTTCAATTTAATTAATTGTTGATGTAATAAAACAAAGAAAAAAGGGTACTATTAGATTTTAAGAAAATTAATTTAATTGAAGATAAAATATTTAAAGACATTAATGTTGTATTAAATCAAGAAATTAGTATTAGAAGTGCAGAAATGAATAAATTTATACTCTTTAATATATAATTTTACTTTAAATAATAGTAATAATAATAAGTATAGCCATTTTTTATATAATGAGTTTCTCACGAGTACGTTTTGAGGTGCGTACTCTTAGAGGAGCGCTAAATCAATATCCTCTCCTAGAAGCACCTTGTACACCGAAGCAAAGGTATTATAAACCTTAAATACGTTTTGAATAACCGCACTTAGCAATTACATTATTTTTCCCTAAAAGCAAAACTATTTATCTTTAGTTATCCCTTCAATTTTTTGACCGTTTTATTGCGATTACGTTTGAGTTCAGAAAAGCCTGAGGATGAGCCGACAAACGCATTTATTATTTCGTCACTCGAGATTTTCGTGAGTTTTCCAGATTAATTAAAATGTTAATAAAATTTTGACATAATAAAAAAGAATTACAAGAAATTTTAAGTGCAATATTATAAGAAATATTGAAATGAAAAAAATTTATGATTAAACCAAAAAATCTTGTTTCTTCTAGTATGATTAGCTTTTTCCTAATTATTGTTTCAAAACTTAAAATTAAAAATAGTGTAGATTTAGTTTTATTTAATATCGAAAATATTAATCTTAATATTTCATAATTAATGATATGTCTGAAGAGTATGAATATATTGTAATATGTAAAGTAACAATGTTCATATCAATTGGATAAGAAGCTTACCAAATTTTAAGGCCGTTGTGATTTTAATTATTTATTTATAAAATGTATGCAGAAAAAATGAAAGTTTGGTTGAACTATGCATATAAAGTATGTGTTTAAGGAATTTTTAGAATTGACCACGGATGCGTGACCCCTCGACAATCATGCACGAACATTGAATCGACTCACGCTTGCAAATTCTCGATGGACCACCACGGTTGGTCCATCGCGCATCGATCCGCACGGCTATAAATTGCCGTGCACACAAATTTTGTGTGTTGGTTACCTTCCAGTAACCACTAAAATTTCCTGTAACATTCTTCCAGTCTGATCCCAATAGCGGTACCGTTCCCATCAACATTAGAAACTGACGTGATTCATATACTCTCAATCTCGGGCACTAGCGATTCATTATGCTTATCCTGTTAACTAGAGAGTGACGATATTTTATCTCTCATTCTCGGGTACTAGCGGTTCGATGTGTCCATCTCCGTCCGCAGAGAACTGTGGGTTACGTACTTTCCCCCTAGATGACACGATTCGCGTACTTATCGTCGACGGTACACGAACGTGTAGGGTCGCGAGGAATCATAATTTGTGTTTATTAACTGTAATGTGCGTTAATATGTGAGAGATAATGTAGTGTGTGATTCTTATGCTATATTATTATGTTATTATTAGCATGCAGTAGGCAAAATTATTAATCACGTCGAGTTATAATTAAGTTTAATTAATTAGTTTAAATCAGAGACGTCAATAAAGGGTTTTTTTAGAACTAAAATTAAGTATTTTTTTATTTTTTGTCAATTCTTCATTAAATTCTTACTTCGATTTCCGTCTCAAGAAACCGTGGTCGTCCCGATAAAAATAGTGGACATAGGGAGCGGGTTAATGATGTGCTGCAGAGAACGGCGCTAGGCTTCAAGCCCCTAAAACAATAGTTGACTAAAGAAGTGAAAATTACCATTCATCTTATGGCATCCGAATAGAGATCTCATGCACTTGCACTTCGGTTGAAAAACGTGTGTTAGGTTAGACGAAAACTAATGCCTAGATTAAAACGCTAAAAAAATGTCATACAATGTCGAAATTAGATAAGCACGATTTGCCGAGTGACAGAAAGTTGACGAACTACATGAATGACTAGCCAACTTCCTCATTAACGAATAGAAAGGACGAGAACTATACCTGAACCAATACGACTCGCCAAAACCACAAGGACTCATAGGAACGATAACATTTTTGAGAGCACTAAGAGAACTGTATCGAAACTATTCTGCTCAAGGTGTGGATTAAATTAATAAAACTACAAGAAAACAATTAAAATATGGAAAAAGCAATTTGAATTTTAATTACACTTATTAGGCTTAATTACAATAATTATTTTAACATTATTAATAAAAAAAGATAATAAAATTAATAAGACTACAACGAAAGATTTGAAGACAATAAATTATAATATAAAATAGAGTTAATGTACACTCAAAGGAAACAAAATTGCTTTTAAGCTATGAAAATGTTAATTTATGTATACTAATATCACATTATATAATATACTTTACTGGTATTATATTTACAATTATATGTAATTAAAAATTACTAAATATGTTTTTAATAATTATTGTCATTATTTAGTTTAACCGGTCTCTAATATACCATCAGGTTACAACAAAAGTTGATATTAAAGAATAGCATCCTTTTGAATAAATTTGAATAATTATAACTTAAGATAATGATTATATTTGTTTATCTTCTATCCAATATAGTTTAATATCACTAATAAATTTTATTTAATATGCAAAATAATTAAAATGATTTTGTTTATTTATTATAAATACATTTAATTCTTATTTAAAATTTTATAGGAGCTTAATAGGTAATGTTGACAATTACTGAGTTGCACACTTTTATACAATTATTTACTTCTATAATTTAAAATTTACTTCTACAATTATTACTTCCGTTATAATTGCTTTCAGTACTTTGAATAAATTAAGTACGTTTTGTACTGACAGTTACGAATTTTCTAACATTTTTTACAATTAGAATCATAATTTGATAAACAATCTGAATATTAAATATATTATTCACAAGCAAATACTTAATATATATGTTTAGTAAAGGAAAATACTTATTTAAATACCTGGTAAAGGACTAGATAAATCGCATTGATGTCCAACTGTACTATCTAAAGCCATATAACTATAAGATCCAGCAAAATACTGGTCCATGCACCATTTGCTTCGGAGTAAATTTGCTGGGTAGGGCAAAGTAGGATCTCCTGTGAATTGACGGAGAAGACGAGTCATTGATTCAACGACTTGTTCATCTGAGCAAAGCTCCATATCCGCCGCTTCTCGACCACACACCCAAGCGCAAAGGACATGTTGTGAGCCCACAAGTTCTTCAACCACAGAAATACCTAAACGACATATATTTGATGCCAACAGAAGAAATTTAAGTTTTTAAATATATTAATTTATAAAAAAACATAGTTATTTTAAAGTAATTCAAGCAAGCTTAATATTACCTTATTATTTATTTAAATTAAATTAATATTCATTTTACTACCACTGATTTTTCAAAATAAATAGAAATATTTCTTTCTTTTATCAATGTATGTTGTTTACATTAAAAGTATTAAATAATTGTGTAATATCAATAAAATTTGTGAAATAAAATTTAAAAATTTGTTTTATTTTATTAAACTTCTAAGGATTTGTAAAAATATCGATACAAACATTTATCAGAAGCTAATTTAAAACTAAAATATTATTAATGATTTAAATCAAATAACATTAATTTGAAAATGCAATTTAACATTGCATTTGATTTTATTTTCTATAGACATTTTAGTATATGTTGTGATATAATATACAAAATGTACTTATATATCAATAAAATTGTCTAAAAATGAAACCAAAATACCTGTTTAATTTTTATTATGTTTATAGTATTTAATTTCTAATTTTAATTAGAAGAAATAATTTTTTTAATTTTTAAGTATTTTAATATCATTATAAGAATGTAATGATTAACAAAAATAGGCGGTACTGATTTTTACTACGTAAGTGACCATACAAACCATAAATCATTAATTGATTTATAAAGCTTTGATCAAAATGCATAAAACCCAAGTATCATCTTTTATAGAGGTAAAATACAATATTATTCAAAATTTAAAATATTTGTTCTACTATAAAAAGAAAAATTAGTATAAATATTTTCGCTAAATCAATTTTAACTTAGAGACCTTTTTCAATATATGATTGACATGATATATAATGTAAATAAAATTTACTAATATTTCCTTCAGTAAAAATATTGCTTTCTTAATTATCTGATTAAATAAAATTTGACGTTTAATGTTTAACATAAATATCTTTGAACAGTATATTCTTTCATTCAAAACTAAATTACCAAGATATAATAAAATCAAGAGCTTTTTTAATTCTTAATGTATCGAACAAAACTTTTAATTAGTTATAATATCCGAATATTAATAACTATCTATCCAAAGAATCATTTGACTTACCTTTGACCCAATCACACCGATCAGCAAGCTCGTCGGCCGACCATGCAAGCCTGATACTGCCTTCATGCCAAACCCAAAAAGGTCTCTCATACTCCAAGAAAATCTTGTTTACGCAGCCATAGCCCAAACGAGAGATAGCTTCGACTTTCTCTGTGGGTAGTGCCGGACAAAAGAGTTTCTCATGTTGGTGCTTTAAAACACCCAACGAAACACTAACAACGACATAATCGGCAAGAAACTCTTCGCCATCGCAGCATTTGACCATCGCTCGGGGACAAGTCTCACTGGCTGCACCCCATCTTATGTAGTTTACCGGTTTACAGTACCTGATAGAGTTACATGGTAACTCGCGCAGCAAAGGTGCCAGTGTACCAACATAACCAAGTGGAATGCGAACATTTCCACCGGGAATCTCAATGTAACTGCCAAATTGATCGGCGGATACGAGTGACAGGTCTTCGCCACAGCGACAACGCACACAATTCGTCAAACCGTACATCACTCGCGCTGCATCATACCTATACTCGTTACAAAGCTTATTGTAACTGAATAAGAATTGAAAGTAAAATGCTAGCTATTGATTATATAAATGACCTACTGTTATGAAGAAAATTATTTAAATTAAATTTTTAATTTTTTAGTTGAGGTACTCTCCAAAAATTATTTTTGTACAATTCAATGTATTAATGGATTATTAATCAGAGAGACTAAATGACAATATTCAGCATATATTGCATTCTAATGCATTTTACTTTTTACCTCTGTTTAAGTAATTTACTAAATGTTTTCTATATGTACTTATTTTGAAGTCAATTTTAACATTTAAAAATAATTCAAACATAGATATTAATGAATTTTATTGAATATTCGACTATAAAGCGACCAATCTGTAGTAACTATAATCTAAATTTTTTGATGATCAAATTTCAACTAAATATTCCTTTTTTATATTTAGTTGTAAGCAGTTTTAGATACACACTTTTAATTTTATCTGAAATATATAGCTAAAAACCCAAGTTAAATATCTGAATTTGCAATAAAAATTTGTTTTCCAATAATATAACATAATTAAAATTGAGTAATTACATTTATAAATAACAATTTATGCTTTTTACACATTTACAATAACTACCTATCAATATCAATAACAATTATGTTTAACATAAAAAGCTAGACAATTTTTGAAGATCATTTGAATTTTTGTTCATTTTAAACCTAAGAATTATTTTCATTGATTTTCACATTTTTCACGAACATAAAATATTATTAATTTTTTAATAATTTGACAATAATTTGAATAAGATACTATTAGTATTTTGTATTAAAAATATTTTTATAAAAAGAAAATTTACATTTAAGAATTAAATACATATTTCATGTAAAATAATTATTTTTAAATTTATAATTTTCGATAAAATAATTTCTCTCAAATTAAGGATAGTAACATTATTTTTGAAAATCAAGTTTTCTTGATAAAGAATAATTTTGACTGATAGACAATTTTACTAGTATTTTTTAAATTTTGTTTTAGAAAAAAAGTAATTATTTAAATCTCACCTCTGTTCTTCCGGAAAATTGTGAAGCTCTTGTTGTATCCTGATTCCCATAAAATTGAGTAAATTTCCATGATTTCGACCACATCCCAGAGAAAACAATGCTGCTGCCTGTTGCTCAATCTGTCTAAACGCATGATAAGCAGTGATACTGACAGGCAAATCGATGGCTCGGCCATCACTTGTACAAAATAAACCCTTGCTTGGATCTGGTCTGAACAGCGGTGGTTTTAATAAGCCTTCTTGAGCAGCAAGCGTGAATATGGGATTAGCGACACAGCCACCTTCAATCCACGTAGCCCCCATCTCAGCAACAATATCACCAAGCCAACATGAATGGATTCGTCCTCCTGGCCTGAAAACCTCGTTTTATTCATCTTGATGTTAACCCTTTCTCTAATTAATTCTTTATAAGTTATTAATTATTCAAAATTCAGAAATTATATAAATAAAAAACTTTGCAAAAAATCTATCTACCTATATTTATAGTCGGCCACTGACTACTTATTTTAAATTATTATATCCTATTCGAAACAAATTATTAATAATTATTTTCAGTTTATACCTTAAATTTATAGGAGCTATTTTTAAAAATTTTATTACTAATATATAATTTAAGAAATTTAATATTATTACAAATTATATAAATACTGAAAAATATAATTTCACACGAAACAATCGGATTTTTAAAATTATTAAAATTAAATATTATATTAATATTTTTATCTTAAATTAATAATATCTAGAAAAAATTTAAAAGTAGCATATTATTCCTTTTAAACTATCTTAAAAATATATTTTCAGTATTATTCATTTTTAATGAAATATTTATTTTAAAATGTTGTTTCTCAATAAAAATAAAAAAAATAAAATATAATAATTTCTAGTTTAATTTTGATTATTTATGATTCTGTTTCTATTTGGTCGACATAAAAAAAATTTAAAAATTCAAATAAAGATTTAAAAGTATTTAGTAAATCAAATTTTCATTAATGGAAGGTATATTTAATACTTTCGTTTTATTTATATTAATGTTTTATTTTCTTAACTATTGACATAAAATCAACTACTATTAACTAATATCAATTACTGACATCAAATAAATCTTTTATTTAATGCAAAAAATGTGTTTGTAATTGTTTTATCCTTAATAAATAAAACTTTTTTATCTTCAAAATATAGTTTCAAAAAATAATAAATAATAATATCTGCTATATATCTTAATAATTACCTATTCAAGAAATTTTTGTACAAGCTATTTTTATTTTAAAAAATTATTATATAAAATTTACGAAATCTCCGTTTTACTTAAAACTTGTTATTATATAATATTATATATATTATAAATATTATATAATTCACAAAGTTGATAAAATCAACGAACCGATCTGTGGCTTCAAGTATTTTAAAATTTTTAAGACCACATTGTATAAGCCGATGTGCTGCAGAAAGACCAGCCATTCCAGCTCCAATTATTACAACATTTGGCTCTGGGTTGCAAGGATCTAACATACATGGGTCTAGTTGGCAAGAATCAAATTTGGCAATCTTTGAACATGGTGGAGCTTTCTTTTCTGAACCACATTTCGAAGATGTTGCTATCCATCTAGAAGTTTAAAATTTTAAATTAAATTTTATGTTACGTTTTTATAATTTTTTTATAATTAATTATTTATATGACGTTTCTGATATATTTATTTTTTACTTAAACATTTTTCAGTGTCACTAATAAAATATTAAATATAAAAAATATGTGTGAAGTATTTCAAGTGATTCTAAAAGTATATTTATCATTTTTAGTATTAAATATTATTTATATGCGAATTTTCTACATTATTTTTTAATGAAATATAAATTGTAATAAAAATATATTGATAGATTTTTGATAATAAAATATAAGCATATTTTATTGTTAACGTATGTCTAAATTAATAGTTTACCTTCGAAGATTGTGTGGGATGGTCCAAATGGAAAATCGAAACCTCACTTGGAGCATATCATGCGGTGAAAATCACAGTACTATTAATTTTTCATAAAACTGTCACTTCATTTATACATACTGAGAAATTTAATTAGGTTATTGATAACTGATGTCAGGCAGTGTAGAACCTATCATTTCTACAAAATAGTCATGGCGTTGAAATCGTTATTCTGTTGTCGATTTATTAAAATATGCAGTTAATAGTTATCGTTTTTTATAGAGAAAATTTCATACTTTCACATTATTTATAATTAATTCATATTATCAATTCAAGTATCATATCTTTAAAGTGGAATAGATGCATATCGTATCCATCATAGTTTTATATTTATATTTTTTATTTAATATAAAAAGAAGTTTTCTATGCTTCCAGATTGTAGTAAATAATATTAAATTATTTCTGTTAGAAAATATTAATTAATAATAATAAATTCTTTATATATATGATTTAAATTATACAGTTCTTATAATATAAATATAAGCATTACATATTTTTTGGTACATATTCATTTACTTATGCTATTTATAAATTTGTTAATAAATAATTGAAAAAAGTATGTTTGTATTTTTAACTGCAATCAATTATAAAAAATAATTAGTAATATTGAATTTTTATAAAATCAAGCTGTAAATAGAATACTAATTCTACTGTTTCTTGAAAAACCTATAAGTGATTATAAATGCACGAGGTATTCTAAATTTATTGATTATGATTGATTAACAAATGTGTTGTCATGTATATAAATTATACAATTTTTTTATTTATATCAAAACATTATCCAAAAAATATAATAATATATAAAAAAACATAACAATATATAAATACAAATTTCCTCAATTTTTAAAATCAATTTTAAATTTGTAAGCCAAAAAGTCTTTAATCATTGAAAAATAATTTTTTTAAAAATAAATTAATAACAACAAATATTTTTTTCCTTGCATTACTTAAGATTTTAACTCTTATTTCAAAAATGGCATACTTATGAATGATCTAAAGTAATTTGAAAAGGATCCTGTTATAATAAATAATAAATATTTTTAAAGTCTATAGAGTTAAAGGAAATTTATACAGTAATATTTTCTTAATGCTACCTTCTTAATTATAATTTCTATACTTTTAAAATATATATAATATATAACTCAAAATCAATGAACTATCTCAGCTTATATAACATGTCTCTTTTAAAGTATCTATTTTATGTTATCCGTATATATATTCAACTACATTACCATTGAAAATTTACGTAATATTTTTTTTTCTACACTATAGATTTGATCATATTACTTATCACAATTTTTACTAATGCATATTATCTTTTAAAATTAATACCGTAAATTTTAGTGTAATATACTAGTTTTAACTTAAATTATATGTTGAACATGATAACTTTAAATGACATGCATCTTAACTTTTTAACTATCTTACTATTAAACATAAAAATATTATAAATACGTTTTTATCAATTATTTTATATTTATTTATAAAATCATATTAAATAAAATATAAAAGATAAAAAGTTTTCTTCTATATTATTATACTATCAGCATGGGTATACATATTTTAAATTTCGCTAACCTACGTAGGTTAATTATTAAAAGTTTACCAACTGAAAGTAAAACATAATATTACAGATACGTCTTAAACATCTATTCATGTTCTACATCAGAGGACGCTCGCGCTTGTACTTTAACTCCCGGTAAATTCAATTAGGATATCTTACAAACCTTTCGTTGATGAAACTTCGCAGTGGTTTCACTTGCTTCCTCGGCTTCCTTCCTCCTTATATGTCCATCCACTTCTTGTTCTTATGTTTTTTGAGGCTATGGCTATTCTTGCGTACACCACACGAGCTTTTTAAGTCAATAAAAAGGAAACAAATTAATCAATCACATTTTTATTTGTGGGAGTAAAATATATATTTGTTTTTGTCATAGGAATATGACACTGCGCGTTGAGAGTGATATACTCGATCAAGAACGAGAATTATTGCGTGCCTCTGTGAACATATGTACACATATGCATATATACCTATAACACAATACGTTGCATTACATAACAAGCCGAGACCTCTTTTATGTCGCGTAAATGAATAGCTACTCCGTATGAAACCAATAGTACCAGAATATTAAAGCAATTGGTTATGTAGAAATGAGTATTTGTGTCAACATTTGTGAACGTAACCAAATACCTCTGCAGCGTATTCAGTGTATTTAAATTGTATTGCAGAACTGTATAATTTTCTTATTATTATTATTATTATTATTATTATTATTATTATTATTATTATTATTATTAGATATTACACTGATATTATTTTTTGTGATATAATTTTAATTTATATGAATAAAATATTATTTAGATATAATTGCATTGGTTAAGTTTATATGTATATAAACTCTGGGATAAGAGTACCGAAACGATTGATTTTTATTACGAGGTGACCTCAAAACGAAAAAGTGAATTCTACAAAAATTCTAGGGTTGTAAGAAACAAACTTCATGATGATATTAAAACTGATCTAAATAGTTTACTTGAGTTATGGCACGTTTCTGTCCGGATTTAAGTCTGATTTGATTTTCAATAAAAACCGGTGACCATCACGGGTTTTTCTATAAATGACTGATCATGTCGTAATTTAAAATCGATCTTATCCTTGATAATTTTCACATAATAGGAATAAAAAGACACGCGTGGGAAGGGGGCCCAGAATTTTCCGTCAAAAGTACCTTCACACAAATTGACGTGGCGTAACTTGGGCTGTAGCGATAGGCTGAAGCACCTTCACGGCCATTGGAACGGCTGAGCTCAGGCTTTTGGATATAGAACCGCGTGTGGATGTTCATCAGTCAGTGTGCGGAGAGTGGATGGAGAGGAAGAACGGGCCTTTCTCAACACAAAGGTTCACCGATCATGTCCCAAGGGACTTTCACAAGCGCTGTTGACAAATCAGTCAAAATCAGTAGTTATCATTTCCCCTCCCTCCAAAAACCGTCCTTTTCAGCACAAAGGAGCAAAACAATACCAAAAAACTATTAAGGGACATACTATTCTGAACAGAGATTCAGCAACCTAGGATTCTTTCAAACGTAGAGTACAAAAAAGTCAGCCGATTCTCGGAAAAGTTTGAGGTAAGACGAACACAATCCCCGGACGAGGGATTTTCACCTTTCTCGAGATTATTTCGCTGTTTTCAGTGAATTGACTAGCCAGGTTAATTTTGTCATGTAGTCAATAAGTCGTTTATGGTGTGTTATTAATAATCCATACTATTTGGCATACTTTTGACAGCAACTACGAATTGATGTATAAACTACAATCTAAATGCAAATTTAAATAAATAAATATGCATTGTACATAGAATCTCTAGTGTTGTTGGCAACATGCAGATTGTATTTGCATTTTCCAGATTCATCCAATCTTATAATATTTCGAGAAAATACAGTAATTGAACTAAAATCTTTACAATAAATTTTATCTTTGAAGAAAACCTTTGTTCCTGAGACCATTTGATTTAGCTAACTTTTTAACAGTGTTATTTGTTTATCGAGAGCTGTTAATTTTAACTATGATAAATTTTTGTATCTTAGTATCTAGTTTAAAATGAAACCAGCATAGATTGCAATTGCGATTTTTACTGACTTCGTATTTGCCGCCGGGAGCAATATCATTATTTTTGTAACTGTTCGGTAAGCAGGTTTATTTAACGACCTATTTTTAACAGATGTCGGAATTACAGTAGTGATATCTATAACGTAGTAAGTAATACCTTGTAACTAAATGGATTTGATTCAGAAATTTCATACGGTTTGAAATATTTCAATCAGAGGCCAACGATGTAAATATAAGAAGTTCACTACTACATTTGCATCAAGAATTCATCAAATATCTAAGATTTTGTGAATTTTTTATATGGCGTAAAAACTGAAAATATACAATTATCAAGCACTTTCATTACTAAAAATTTTTGCACACGTGTAAAGTTCGAATTTGATTTTTATAGTCTAAGTAGACGATTACCTACTAGAATTAAATTTTCAAAGAAAAGCATGCTTATTAGTAGTATACCGGCAGCACTTATGTTACTGGTGTTTTTCATTGAATTTGCAACTTCATTCAGCGTCGATATAATCGCTGAATTTATCACTGATCACAAAATATTATGCACTTATGCTGATAATCTATACGCACTTCTTCCAATTTTCAATACTAACTGTATGAGGTTAATAATTTTAGAAAAGTTATTAGGCATATGTTTTAATTTAATAACAAAATTTTTCATTGCTTAATGGAACTAAGAGAATGTGGGTCCTCTCTTCCGTAGGACATTTGTACAAGTGCAAATAGAAAGTGTTTTATTACAGTGTTCAGTGAAGATTATATGATTATTATACCTAGATCAACGATATGCGAATCGAAGTACGCATAACGAAAGTGGCAAAAATCATTATTATTTTGTACTAGTTTCAATGATTCTATTACGATATATTAAGCCGTTGAAATTAGAATACGTGATGAGGGAGGAAAAAAAATAGGAACAATTATATAAATATATATATTATATATATTATATATATAAGCGAACTGTAACTATAAAATATCCGCAAATACATATAGAACATTATGATAACGAAAAAAAAAATTTTTTAAACCAGAGCTCAAAAAAAAATGCTAAATTAAATACGAAGGAGCAAAAACTCTAGAAATAGGAGCAGCATGCACAAGAATTGAGAAGTTGTCAAAGGTAAGGGTGATAGTGGACATGGCACGGGTAGAGAATTTGATTTAGATAAGCGTACCTTAGTGTCACAAGAAGGAAATGTAACTGATATATATAGTCATAATGTACAATGTGGAAAAAGCATTAGAGGAAATACTCGATATAGCAGAAAGCTCTAATCAATAGTTCTTTTTCTAGACTATAACGTCATACCAAGCTGCTTATTCGACAGAATTGAATCTCATTAAAACACCCAAAGACGCAAGGTGGGTATCAGTGATTTCTGATAATGCTGGATCTGCTCAAGAAATGTAGCGTTATTGTTACGCTCTATAATAAGATATCGAATAACTTAGATTGTTAAGTATTTTTGAAACAAGTATTTTATGTATTTAGTTGTTTCAAGATTCTTTGATGTATTATGTGAACGAATTATACGAAAAGAATTAAGAAGAATTTAGTGACTCTATGGCGCACGTACCATTCTGTTAAGAAATGGCTGTATAATTATATTTTATAGGCTCCTGATCAGAGCGACTAAGTAACTACGCCAAGTTCAACTATAATTTGAAGATACGTAAAAGAATAAAACTGCCGTTTTTTGACTGCGTTTACGGGAAATTACTCAACCACCATCTAAGGCTTATATATACCAGCAAGAGAATTGTTAAAATATGAAGCGAAAATATAAGTATTAGCTCAAACTTTATTACAAAGAAAAAGTCACAGTAATAAGATTAGAATCTTCAGTTTTGCAATGTTACGGCCGGCAACCGAGTAATGCTCTTAAACGAACCAAATTTAAGTAGAATCAAAGTTCGTGACAGAGTATGTGAGTTCTTAAGATTATCAAGCTACTAAACAACAGCATAAAAATTAGATAATATAACAAATTAGAACTCTACTAATTCATATGAATAAATTAAGGCAGAATTGGCTAATTACCGACAGACTAAAGACTGTTTGATGTATAAGTATATTATTTAAAAATGAGTTACAGATTGTTTGAGATAAAAATTATTAATGTACTAATTATACTTTATATTTAAAATTAAAACAAATGATATAATTGTCAGAATTAAATGTAGATTTCCATTTCTAAATACTAACTCTTTATTAAATGTTGATAATTTTCATCAAGATAATCTAAATATTTGATACGTCCATAATGTAACTCTTCCTTTTTGGCCTATACAATTAAGTATACTAACCAGGGATGAGATATGAGCCTATTCTTAATGATATTTTATATTTATGTCAACCGTTGAATTTAAACGAGTTGTTTAAATTCAAATGGAAGAATTCATTTGGAAATAAATCCATAATAGACAGCTGAAACATAATGCGCAACTTAACGTTCTATTCTTTATACAATTATGTTAGAAATTTAGTATAAGAAAAGCATCAAATATTTAAATCAGGGGTGTAATAATTGTATAAGGAAGAATTTTAAGAAAAGAAGGAAAAAAAGGTTGGTTCAATCCGCTTTAACAAAATACTACGTAATGAATTTTAAAATGTATTTATTACTTACTTCTTACAGAGATCGCTAGATCTACTTCGAAAAACGAGATACAACCAAATATAATCAGCATGGGAAGTATGCCTTTTTTTATATAAAATTTCAAGCACAAAAGGTATAGGCAAAGATGGGATTTTTATGACTTTTCCCGGAAAAACAGACTGAATCCATTTTCTAATTTTGTCATATAATACATATTTTTACTTGGTTAATTAATTAATCATTGATGAAATTAGATTCACAATTCATTCTTAGTAGTTGTTAATATTTAACCTATTTTTACAATTTTGTTTAAATTAATAATAATTTGCGTTTACAAATATTATTTCAATTTTGTTGAAATTAT
This sequence comes from Wiebesia pumilae, assembly GCA_018907045.1. NCBI lineage: Eukaryota > Metazoa > Arthropoda > Insecta > Hymenoptera > Agaonidae > Wiebesia > Wiebesia pumilae. Next base: position 2,905,559 of record JACCHZ010000105.1, on the reverse strand, counting down.
TATCATTAACATTATCGTTTTCGTTAATATAAATATTATTATTATTCAATTTCCGTTTAAAATATTTTAATAATGATAATAAAATTAACATTACGAAAATTTTTAAAATAATAATAATAATGATTGTAGTATTTATTTCAATGATATTACTTATTTTATATACTTATTTTATAGACATTTTACAATAATTAGTGAAATACAAATTGTTTTTTTTTTAATCAAGAATTTTATACTTATACACATACACATACATACACATATCCACATATCATATTAATTATTATTAATTTTTATAATAAACGTTAAAATTAATACCGATACTTCTCTGTTGTTATAATTGTCATTATTTAGAAAATTTTTTTGAAGAATAAGAACACTTACAAACGATAAAAATATAAGTACAATCGTTAAAAGTATTTCAGAGATTGAGAAGCCTGATGTATGTGTATATGTGTGGCCTGGCTGCACAAGAATGCACGCGCAGTTATAAATGAGTCCACTGTTTACTTTTCCGGCTCTAGGTGACGGTTTTACACCTTTAAAATTTTTCCTATTCGGTTGAGAGAGAAAAAGGAAAAAATTTTCTCTACTAATATGTTCTGGTTTTATCTCTTATTTTTCTATGAAGAAGTAGGCTAGTAAGGCAGCACTATTACATGGTTGTATTTAAAATAAAATCATAGATGGATTTTAATATGATACAGTTTAAAATGCTAAGGAAAATATGAGAACATCTTTATAAATAAAAAAATAGTAGAAGTAAATTTGATAACAAGTATAGGTCGTTTACAACAAAGAATGATTAATTTGCACAATATATATTGTATAAATATATATTAATCAACATATATAATAATAAATTAATATTGAATTAAGAAAAGTATGTACATTTTTTATCTAATTTTTTATTTATACAGATTGGTTATAAGTTCTATATGTTTATATAATTTATATTCTATATAATAATGATTGTTTAATTAAAAAATTAACCATAAATATGAATAAGATGAAATTATATTTCCATTAGTAATTAAAATATTAAATTCTTTAATAATATTCACAAAAAGCAAATTTTTTATAGAGAACAGAATATTAATTTATTTTTAAATTAAAAATAAATTATGATATATATTTAAGAAATTTATAACGTGGATATATTTATTTAAAAATTTCTAAATTTGAATCATAAATAAGTACTCTACAGATTTATTAGAAAATTTATATTTAAAGATAAATCAAAGCATGTTTTTGAAGCTATAATTTGTTGCATCACTTTTATCTAATGCATTTAGTTTACATTAGAAAACAAGAATATAATGCGAACCTAATCAAAAGAGCTATGTATCTTAAGGAGAGTTAAATATTTCTTAAATAAATGTTTTTTCTATTAAAATATATATAAGATTAAAAACTTATATTTATAAACTTAAAAATATAAAATTTTGTAAATCAATACGTCCACAAATTTATATACAAATTGTTAATAAATAAAACTCAAAACATAAGATAACGCGTGTAAAATTAAAACTTTAAAACTAAAATAAAAGTAACAAACATAATTTATATTCGAAAGATCTACAGAATTGTAACTGTATATATTTTCAATACAAATAGCATAAATCTTAAATAGAATAGTCCGAGACCTACATAAAAAATAATCAAAGATGATTTATATGAACCCTTCGTACTAAAATTAATAAAAGTGTATAGAAAAAATATGTCAGAAATATTTAGAAAAATGTATATTTTTATTTACTAAATTGAGTAGTAATAAGAGTCAATTATTAATAAACTTATACATCAGATACATTGTATTTTTCCAAGAATTATTATTTTATGAATTAAAATTAATTTTCTAATCTAGCAACGTGTCTATCAATAATATGCAAAAGAAATAAAATAAAAAAATACATTGAAAAAAATTCTAATAAATTAAGCAGTCAAATTAAAAGAAATTAAAATTTAGAAACAAGATTTTATTAACAAAACATTCTAATATCCATATTTTTTTGTGGTACTCCGATTTTATATATTTTTTAAAGTTTTAAACATTTGATTAAAAGTGTCAAAACAAAAAATATAATTACTGGAGAAAACCTCAACCGAATATATAACAAAAGCTATAAAACGTTAAACTCTATATTTTTTGTACAGATTACTACAATTTATATATTATATATTTATATTATACCTTATATTCGTACCTTATACCTTAATTTGTAAAAAAGTAGTTTATTATTATTAAATATATTTAATATTCATTAATAGATAAATATTATTAAGTAATAATTTAAATAACAATTTATAAATTTCAAAAATGGCAATAAAGAAACTCTTATACAATAATATAATTAATAAAATTCAATAAAATATGCAATATAATAATCAAATTAAATAATTAGTCTTTAAAATATATGTATAAGCAAAACACATAGATTAATTAATTTTAACTTGTTTGGGAATTTTCGGATCATTTATAAATTAAAAAGTGAAATTTCGAAGCTCAAACGAGCGCTCGAGAACTATACCCAAATCAATAGACAGCAGCTCTATTTTTTGGAAGAACGTGAAGAATCTCGGTGTCTCTGAAGTACAGCAGTTGTTTACAAGACTTTTCTCTGCGCCCACTTGTTCGTGACATGTGTATCTTTCTTCAGCCCATCCTCATGATGAAGTGGTCATTCCATTTTTCTGACCTTTTATTTTTTCTTAAGTTTTTAATTGCATCATGATTTTCAGCCGAGTTCAATCGGAAAATCTTGTGTGTATGTTGTCAGAAGTTCCACATGTTTTTCACGAAACGAACTCATGTTAGAGCATTCAAGGCGAAGATATTTCCTTTGTTTCCGCTGGTAGATTTTTCAACTGTCTTTTTGTATAAATATTTGAGTACACCTTTATCGTGATCCGAGAGCCTTAACTTTAACGACGATTTTACATACCATGTAAATGGCTTAGGCGTATGTCACCATGTGTTGTGTAGAGAGACTTTTGAACCCCTTATCATTCACGGTCACTATGTAATTTGGTGAGGAGTCACATAATCACTTCAATTCCTCTCACGTGGTGTGTTCGGCACCACAAACCACGGTTAGAGGTCCTCAACTTTAAAGCTATATTCTTGTGAGCCTCATATCAATTTTATTGGCCTTGTAATTTAGATACAGGTCTCTAACCTCCAAGCTCCCATCTAATGAACCAGTAGAGTTCCTGTTCACTACATGTTTCGGCTAAGGGTCCTTGACCACAAAACTTTCTTCACACATACCTCTCGCGGTGTGCTATACAGTGTCATGATTAGAGTTCCCTAACCTCAAAGCCACTGTATAAATCTCGTTGCTTTTGCCAAGTGTTTTGGTGAAAAGATATGTAATCTTCTCAACTAATCTCTCACAGTGCAACAGTGGAATCAGATAACCTTTCCATTGCCCTATTTGGTGTGCCACCAGAATTCTTCTAGTTTATTGTTATTGGCAGGTGCCAACAACGATCTCTTTTTTATGTATTAATTTTTATTCTGCATTTTTTTGTTTTCCTTATTTGCACATAAGTTTTTCTGTGACAACTTTCATTTAATGTAACTTTATTATTTTTGTTGTTGATTCTGTGTGTACTACAGGTCATATTACTAAGCTCGCAAATATTTACTCAGAACTGTTTACTGGTAAAATGAAAAGAAAAATGTATTAATGAACTTTCATGAATCATACACAACATTCGACTTGCCAAGTGAATCAGTAAATATATAGAACAATACTAAGTTTTTAAAAGTATAAAACCGTTATAAGTATAAAAGTGTTAATTAGAACTTCATTAGATTGTGGATTAAGAGTAATTTAATTTATAAAAACAGTATTTTGTCAGCTTTGCATATATGATAATGCTTATTAAGTCTTAAATTTAATATATTAAAGTATTTTTTATAACGTCCTCTTGAGAATGTTAAAATAAAAATGGTGAAATAGTAATTATAAATGTATAGAAAATTATAACATGTATCAAAAATATTTTATTAAATCATATTATTGATTTTAAATTATTATTTTTTCAGTTTTAGTTTAATATTGCCTTGGCATTCACAGTACATCTGAACGTAGATTAAAAACATATAAAATATACATGAAAATTAGAGATATTTTAAAATATTATTAACGTGAAAACGTTCAATATTTTATCTTCTATCTAATTTAACTATTTATATATACTGTTTACTCAAACAGAATTCAAGTTTTTATTTTTTATTTCAAATTCCTTTATTTTTGATACTATTTGACCTGATTTAGTTGAAGAATTAGTAAACTCTTTTTTATTAGTAATAAATTGAGAATTCGTAAGTAAGACTTCTGTCGCTTGGTCACTTATTTCATTCCAGGCAAACACAATATCTTCTTGAACCGTAAAACGGCTGCAAATAACAAAACGAATAACAAGTTCTTCAAGATATAATCCTGGAATCATGTAAAGTCTTCGTCTTGCCGTAAGTCTTTCAAGAAGCTGCTTTGTTAATTCATTTTGACCCTACAGTAATATGAAATTTTAAATATTAAACCATTCAAAAACAAGACATTTAGTTTTATAAGATTGCAACAGAATTCATATTGCATTCTTATTTACAAAATAATGAAAATGAAAACTTTAAAAGAAATGATCGAATTAAACTGAAACGTATAAAAAACGTAAATTTTAATTATTTGCGAATTTAAATACAGATTATTATTATTAAAAAAAAATAATAACTTTTCTAATTTTAAATATTGCATAATATAATTACTTAATATTAATCTTGTAAAAGTATATTCAAGCACATTTCATATACATTTTATTTACTATTATTGGATCAAAGTATTCTTTGTTGAATATTAATTGTTCATTATCAAATATTTTAAAATTATTATTAGTATAACTTCTACTTTACATTCAAGAAATAGAATTTAAAATTGGATGAAAATTTGTCCTCATTGATTATATGAAATATATATATATTATACATTCTTTTATGCAAAATATTCTGACCTTTAATCTAAAACAAATTAGTCCCATTTTTGCTTCGATAGGTATTTCAAATCTATCATCATTTTTTACTAATTCTTCAAATCTTTTAGCAAGTTCGAGCATATGCCGTATATGTTTTTGTAACCCTTCTGCGCCATATAATCGTAACACAAACCAAAGCTTTAAGGCACGAAATCGCCGACCGAGTGGTATTTGCCAATGCTATAAATAAACAAATAAAACAATTAAATGCAAGAAATATTTATATAACAACTTATTTAATTTTGTTCATGAATGTTAATTATTAAATGTATATTTACCCTGTAGTCATATATTGCACTGCATTTATTGCTTGGCAAATATATCCGATCTACGTTAAATGTATCTTCTAAACATCGAGAGTCTTTCACCCTACAAAAAAATAAATATAAAATAAAAATGTGACATATTTTTATTTTTTAAGTAACTTTGAATCTTTTCAAAGTTAAAGTTTTCTATAACATTTATAAAAATTGTACATTACTTGTAAAACTGTTTCATGTAAGTGTAATTTATAATAATAATTGTAATGAAATGTATGATTAATAAAATTAATTTTATATTATAGCGCTTAAATATACTTTAAGAAAATTCGTTAAAAAATGTTATAAGTAATATTTTTATTAAATACTAGATATCAATTTCTTAAATTTTTATTGAATAAAAAAATATTACCAGAGTGCTGAGCAGTCGAAATTAACTAGAAGCCACTTATGAGGATTAAAATTAAACGAATCGGCGTACTGTATTCCTGACATTAAATAGCGATATTCTGGACAAACAAATACAGCACCTATACGATAATTTATAATTATTTACAATTGATTATCATATGATATTTGTAAGTTTCTGTTTTAATTTCATTTATTACTTAGGTTGAAATGAATGATCGTTTTCAAAATGTACTTTAATTAACTTTTTGACATTAATCACTTAACTATCTGATTTCAATTCAAATTACTTATTTATTATCCTTTCTATTTTTTAATTAATAACCGAATAATTTATTTTCAATTAATATTAAAAATATTTGTGATAGATTTTTTAAGATGTTTTTTAATCTCGTAAATTTATAAGGTTAATACGAAAATTTTATATAATAATTCATTAGACTATTTGCTATTAATCCGAAAGGTATGAAATATCATGTTAAATTAATATCAATTTAAATTTATCTTTAAAATTATTATAAAAAAACATATTTATTAATCATTTTTTGAATGTACTATTCAATATTATTTTCAAATAAGGAGATCTATAAACATAACAACACATGAAAATCTTTTCAGATCAGTTAAATTTTGTACAATAAAATTTCAAGCATTATATAAATTAACAGTAAATGAAAAAAGTGACTATTTTTTCACTTAAACTATCACTATTTTATAAATTTAATTATCTCTCCAACTTCTCTCTGAAAATGTAAATATTACACCTTAAAGTAAACATTCTTAAAATTCTACATTTTCTACCCGCATATGCTGCATCCACATGTAACCAAATCTTGTACTCGCTACAAATAGGACCAAGTTCATTGAGATTGTCGAAGGCACATGTCGGTGTAGTTCCTAATGTAGCCACAACATAACAAGGTATAAGACCAGCCTTTAAGTCATTCTTAATATGTTCTAAAAGTATCGCACCTCGCAAACAACATTTTTCATCTGTTGGCAAAAGTTTCATTATCATAGCGCCAAGATGTCCACTTTTTTCAACGCTTGAATTTGACTGATCTACAATTGAATAGTTTATAAATAAGTTTTTATAGATAAGAAATATTTGTGTGTAATAATCGTTTATAACTATTAAACATTTTAGATTAATGAACAAATTATTTCAAAATAAATAGCTATGACCTTCTCAAAATAATTTGAATAAAATTATTTGAATAATTTTTTATTGTATATTTTGAATGGACAGAAAACTGCAAAATCGCCGTAATTATTGTTACAGCCGCTTTGAAGTTGAATAATTTATGCAACTATAGACGCAACTATAAATGCTTGTACTGTATATAAAAACAATTAATTCAATATATTTTCATTGCAAAATATATGGGTATAGTAATTGACTCAGCGATTAATAACCTCAATAAATGAGATGTCCACAGAATGAGAATGGCATGAAAAGTGCATTGCGATAGCATGCACTTAATAAATACTTATATTAATAAATACACATTTATTAACAATAATAAATTCTTTATTTTAAAAAAATTATTAAAAATAGATATAATATTTTTTAAAAATATTTTACTTTTTGTTCATGTGATTTTTCACAGTAGTTGAAACTATAAAATTATATAAAAATGCTTTGAGTTGATATAAAACATATAACCGAAAAAAATCTACCATGCAATTAAAGTAATAACTAAATAAAGAAGAAGTAGAAATCACTTTGATTATAAAAATTGATTACGGAAATTTCTTTTCAGTACTTTATAGTAATGAATAGAAGTATTTTCTGTACAGATAAAAAATTTATTTCTTAGATTAAGATTTGTAGAAAGCTGTAGTTTATCTCTATATTTTACCTTAACAGTTGAATAAACGAATCGAGAAAAAATAATTAACATTATTCAATAAGATCGTCATTTAGAATCAGAGTGAAAAATGTTTAATAATAAATTTCATGAATTTTATAGATTATAAGAACTTTTACATAAATTCTTACCAGATGTATAAGCTACTAATTTTGATCTAATTATACTCTCGTCCCAATCAGGGTGTTCTTTCTTAAGCCGTTTAACAGTTCTTTCTCTAGCAGTCAATAGGCCAACGAGAGTCGTCTCACTTGCAGATCCCTATACATCACAATATTACTTTTCTGTCATAAGATATTTGTAAAAATTAATATTTTCTGTTAACAAGAAAATTGGAAATATTTATAATAAAATTATTTTCAAGATTATTTTAATGTAGGAAATAATTAAAGAATTTCTTTATTTGATATTACATATATACATTAAATTATATATTATATATATTGTACATGATATTATATATATACAAAGTACATAATTCTTTACCATCTCAAATTTCAATTATAAATTAATTGTTACGAGATCGATTGTTTATATCTTATAATTAAATTATAAAATAAAATTTCATGATAGACATTAATTACCTGTTGGAATTTTGCATTCATAATGCTTTAAGAAAAATATTATTTAATAAAATCATTAAATCAGAAATTAAGAATATATCGTAATAATTAATTAATTTTCAAATATTAAACATTTTCACAATGAATGAAGAAACATACTTTAATTATTATGTGAAAAACGCACCTGTAATACACCTCCACCAGGGCCAAAGCTTGAATTTAAAAATTCTTCCGGAAGATCCAGCAATTGTGCAAGCCAATCCATTGTGATCATTTCCAATTCCGTACAAGCCGGGGATGCGATCCAGGAAAATCCGATGCAACTAATTCCAGCACTTAGTATTTCTCCAACTATAGATGGATAGGAACTTCCAGTGGGGTAATACGCGTGAAAGTGTGGTGACTGCCAGTGGGTTACCTGTTTCATTATTCAAAAATAATCACTTAGTATTATAGTGAAATAACAATAAAAAAGTGTATTTTTAACTAAAAATTTTAATTATACACGTTTTTAAGTTATTACTAAATTTTACACAAAACTTTTAACTAATTAAAAATTTAATTAAAATAAATTTTTTATTATTTTTTGTTACTATATTATTATTATCTTTTATAAAAATTTATATAAAAGTACTAATACATCAATTTTAAAATTATTCCATTTTTGTAGTTAAAACAAATATAAGTTTATTTGTAAAGTAGGTTGCCTTCAATGAAAATACAACCTTTTATACATAGTTTTTGAAAATGTACTGATGTAAATTTTTCTATAATAATTACTATAATCGGTTATTATAGAAAAATTTATTTTAATATTTAATTTATTTAATATTTAATTTAATAATGAAACAATAAAAATTTTTATGATTCAATTAGATAATTATTATCTTTATATAATAATATACAGTTAAATTATATTTGACGTTAGTATTTATGTTTTATATTAAAAAACTTTTCTTCTTATATTGTGATTTATTATAAATAATTATAAAACTTATACAATTTTAGATATAAAACTTTTCATTTTTAAAGTATATTGTTAAGCATAAATAATTAAAGTAAGTACTTTTAGTATTTAGAATATGCTCTGCAAACAACAATACTTTTTTATAAATATTAAATTTTTTATTTATTTTATATTACTGCTTTATTATTCACCTTAAAAATATGAAATTATATAAAATTTATTAAATATATATAATTTGCAGGTATGATAAGATTTATTTTTATACATTAAAAAAAAAATAAGAAATGAACAAGAATTAATTATTGCTTATTAATAATACTTTTCTAAAACTACTCAGTTATAATGGTTTTTTAAACTTACCCCTGGCATTATGTATTTTTCCACATCATCTAAGACTTCGCGCCAAGACTCCGGTTTTTCAGGAGCTTGTTTCGGTATAAGATTCAGCAGATATCCTGGTTTCACTTCTGGTAGAACATGACGATCGCGCAGATTTTCGTTATAATCAGCAACGTAATCTATTGCAGCTTTTCCAAATTCACGAAATTCTTTTTCATTCATCGTTTACAATATAAGCTCAAAAAGTAATCACGGACCTCTGATTAATGGTTGACTAGTTGCAATGAACTGACAGTATACCTCAAGAACGATGAGAATTTAAAAATGTAAAATTAGAATGTACTTTCACCTACTTTCTCCGTGATTATGTACAAAATATTATGTCGGTCACGTCTTAAAGAAGATGCGTACTCGACTGACTTTCTTTCAAGCTGCGCTCGTATCCATGCCTGAAAATGTCTCAAACATTATCATTTGATTAACACAAAAATACAATTTTTATAAAATTGTGGTATTAGTATACCTTTCAGAAGATAGAAAATTTCTTCAATTATTGAATTAAATATATTTAATAAAGAAACATGTTCACATTTTTATACATTACGACATTGAACCACTTTTAAATACTTGAAAATAGTTATTTTAGAAATTTTCCTTAAACATTTGTTTAAAAAAATTAATGAAAATTTTGCTATAATTTAGACATTTAATAAATATGTAATTCACTTAATGTAAGTCTATTAAATATAATTATCACAAAAATGGTATTTTAAACTGAAAAATAATAGTTTGTAAATTATAAAATAATAGAATTTTTATATATATAAGCAGAATATAAAAAACCTGCAAATTTTAATATCTTTATTAATATTACAATTTTATTTCGCGTATTATTAAGTTTTCTTTAGCTGCCTATATAAAAAAAAAGCAAATAACAACTTTAATTATAATAAAAAATGTTATAAGGAAATAAAATATTAAACTGCAAAATTACAAATTTATTTGAAATTGGCTATTAAACTATAATAACTATAGTAGTTTTATTCAAGTAGTTTTATCAAAATTTCAGTTTGAAACTTCATTTATGTACAAAAAAGAATAAATAAATACGATTAAATTAAGAAAATTCATACTTGTATTACTGATGTCTGAAATAAAATTATTCAAATTAAGAGAATGATGTTTAAACTTAAATTTAAAAGGTCTTCTTCGTGCTACGACAATGACTTTACTGATCTCAAGAGCCGCCAAACCCTTCTCTTTTATACATTCTAGAAACAAGCGATGTTATGTATTCGGACGTTTTTTCATTCACAAACGTCCAGAAGTAAAATAAAGAATATTGCTTTGATTTACATAATCTCATAACTACCTAGAAAAAGATCATATAATGATCAAAGATGAATTAAAATATAAATATGTGGCAATTATAAAACAATTAGTATGTTTTTTTTACGATATTTGTGAAGGAAATTAGAAAAATTAATTTGCAATATTATTGTTAAATAAATATATTTAATACATAAATAAAATTTATTAAGCAATTTTGTCTACTGCTAATATAAATTTTAGGCATTGCAATAAGTCTACAGAATATTATGAATTGACAGAAAAACTTTGATACATATATATATTATTTTTATTAATATATATATGTATATAATATGTATATATATATATATAATATATTAATTAATTTTATATTTATACGTTGAATTGTCAGTTTGAAACAACATCTCATATTTACCCAAATAATCTAACAAATGTATGTACCAAAAATAATCTATAAAAATCATAAAAATAATCAATCATAGTATGAGCATAAATCTAACCTTGTCTTTTGTAATGTTTGATAATTGTGGCCGGTTTTACAATATAAAAAGTGACTACGATATGATTATTGGTATTCAAAATGTAATTATTTGAATATTAATATTTTAATGATTTTTTCTTTCATTAATAATATTAAATATTTTTATTATAATACATTTTTGGTATTTAATTTGAAAAGTAAAATTTTTTGCTTTGTTTAACTTAGTTATTGATTAAGTTAGTTGAGAATATCAAATTTAGAAATTGCTATTGATTTTAGTATCATCTAAACGTAACCGATTTTAATTAAATACTGCAATTATGCTCCGTTGATGAGGTCTATTTAATTATTTTTTAACCAAATAATAAAAGAGCTAAATAATACTCCGAAAATTTATTATAATATTTAATATTATATCACAAATATTCTCATTATATCTCCTCATTATGATATAGGAAATAAATTTACGTAACATATATTTATTTACGTATTTTTCAATTTGTATTAAATTTATGAAGTATTTTGTACAGTATTAACATTTTTTTTCGTTTCAAGAAAATAGTCTAGTAAAAATAAGATTATTATTTTATTTTAGATAAAACAATAAATTATGAAATAATACACAGCAGTTGTTTTTCATAAATTGTAAAGTATGCTTCTTCCAGATCAATGTATAATACCATTACTAAATATTAATCAAAAACATCTTTTATTAGAAGCAACGTTATTTTGTTTAACTTTTCACTAAAATGGACAAAACGCCTTAAAATATTCCAGACAAATTTAATTATATTAATAATAAAATTAAAAAATTTGTATTTATTCTTACTACTATTATCACTACTGCTTTATAATTCATATATACGGTAACATTAAGCAAATAACATCCAATAATTTTAAACAAAATAGAATAAAACTAAGTTTGACATTCTACACTTGATGATTAACTAATGTTAATATTCATCATACATCATACTCAATTATATATTATTAACTTAAACATGTAATCCATAAAACAATTTTCAAATAATTCCAATTTTTAAAATATTGTTAGACTATTTGAATGTTGCAAATATTATTTAATTGTTATGTTCGGTTATGTAAAGCAGAATCAAGAAGAATAAAAAGTAATACTGATAGATTTTTAATGTTTAATTTTCTTTTTGGAATTATCAAGTTATTCGAAACAAAATTAGACATTTGAATGCAAAACGTATGTTTAGATTGTTACTACAATTTAAATAAATTTTATTTAATATATTTAAGTTTGATGTAATTTTTTATCAACTTCGTTTATTATTGAAGTGTGCAGTTAAGAATAATAAGTGAATAAGCTGATCTTTTACCACATTTGAAAGCAGTCGTGCCATAAATCTTTTTCAAGATATACTCCTTATTGATATAGAAATCTGTATTTTCAATTTTAATCTACCGATATATTTTCTGTATATTAGCTATTGTAGCTTTATTTCATTCAAAATCTTAAGCATATAGGTAATATCTTGTTGTATGGCAGGTCCAATTTTCAAACAATCATTTAACAATATACCTATATTGCCGACTAGACCGGAGATTATCCTCAGTTTTATTGTTTGGCTTGATGCCTTTGATATTGTACAGATAAACATAAAATATTCCTTCTGATTTTGCTGACATAAATTTTCCGAAATATCGTCTAATCGAATATATTTGCTCAGGAATTTATTATATTCCTCACTTACATCAGGAGTTTTGTATAACTTTTTATTTTTATTTATTTGTTAATTGATCGCGACATATTATTTCCTTGTAATAATTTTCAAATCCTCTTCATTCTCAAATATCAAATTTATATTAACCACTTCTTCAACTTCCCAAAATTTTGTAATTTTTTTATGAATATTCTTGATTGGTAAAATTTTGTCTTCCTATTGTACTTTCTCATTATCAATTTCCCCCAATATTATCCAACCCAATTTGGTTATCAAAATAAATCTGCTCGGTATATTGTCATACACACGTGAAATGATGAAAAATTCTAAATTTGAAATATTTGAATATATTTTTGTATTGGTTGTGTTTTTAATTCGTTTTTGTATTCTAATTAGGGCTTCTACTTACAAATTGATATTTTTATATCGAATTTCGAGAGCATCTGCAAAACGTTTAGTCTTAAAATTTGACTGCGAATTCCTGCTTAGTACAGTATGTATAGGGATTTTATCTCCGTTTATATTTTTAATTTTAATTGTAACTAAAGATTGTAATATTTTAAAATATACTGTTACATTAAGTACAGTTTTTAAATACGTTTGGGAATTTGATTGATCGGTGATTTAATTATTTTAATTTAATTTTGATTCTTTTTTTCGTAATAAAATAAGAAATTGTGTCTCTTATTGGACCTTTACATCCCAATTATTTACAGTTATCGTTAGGGTATCCTTTATTTAAACAATAAAAACATAATATAGGTAATTTATCATATAAACTAATTTGGGTATGAGAAATTTTAAAAATCGCTTCCACTCAGATATTTTGTATAAACTATTGTAGATTATACAGAAATTTGTATTATTTATTATTATATTTAAAATTATTAATTGATATGCTTGAATTATTGACATTACTTGGATGTAGTACCAATGCTTGTAAGAATTGGCATCAGTTTTCTAATACGTTTGTAATATCTTCTAACTTTGTACACATATTTATTTTTTCGTCTAATGTTCAGTACTTGAGATATGTTCAAACCTCATTAATTAGCTGTTGTAATTTTTGCGCAGATTCCTTTGTTATAGGTGTTAAATAGAGTTAAATATATACGTCTTCCTGTGGTTGTGTATAGTAATACGGTGATTATTGAAGCAAATATTTAGCAAATCTCATGCTACAGACCAATTTTTAAATTAAGTCTTGAATGAACTTATTATTGATGTCGCTTAATCGTAAGTAATGCAACTTCTGAATCTTCGATAAATTACTATTAATTTGGACTATTTAATAAAAAGTGTCGTTCAAACCCAACTATTTCTCATTTACTCCGTTAAAAGTTATCAAGTCTATTTTTAGCAAACAAATATTCTTTCAATGAAAATAAAAGATAATCTTTTTATTTAAAATTTTATTAGTTTGATGCTAATATATTTAATTTGTGTTGATTTTATTCCTGAATTTTTGCTGAAATGTATGTGTTAACGGCTTGCGGTCTATGAAAACTGTTAGGCTGTGAGCTCTACCACGTGGCAAAAATGTTTAATTGACTCATATAAGGCTATTAGCTATCAAAAGTGCTGTGTCAGGCTCAGCTTTTTAGAAAATAAGCTATGAAGTTTCCGAAAAACGCAAATTTTCTGCTCTAGTAGTGCATTGATTGTATACTTCGAGGCGTTGGAAGTGTATACGTGAAACGAAGTTCATATATATATTAGTTTGTACATATAATTATTTTTTATTTTTAGAAAAATCGAAATAAAATTGATATTTGTCTATAATTTTTACAATTCATAGATTGACGAAAAAGCAATTCAATGATAAACTTTTCGATAAACTTTTCGATAAACTAATGATTTTTTATGACTTTACAAATTTTCTATATGACAGCTCTTATATAAGTAATACTTTTTAAATAAATTCTTTATAAAATTTGTAATGAAATGATTCATACTACGAACTTATGGTTTTAAAATCTTAAAAGCCTTTTAAGTATTTTGTTAAAGTATAAAAATTCAAAACTACTTGAAATGTTTTACAAGCTGAAAAATTATAACTAGTGCTTTGAAACATTTCAATATAAAAATATATTTTTTCCAAATTAATATATATTAAATAATATATTATAAATTTATACGCTATTGGTAATATTTTTAAAAATATTGTACCACCTTTATGACGTTTTTTATTCTTTACAATGTATTACCTAATTTTCTTTACGGCAAACATTATCTTATGCAAAGTAAAAATTTTGTATAAAAAGTTAATATTGTAGAAATAATAATTTCTAGTTAAAAATATAAGTATGTAATTATGCAGAACATCGAATCAAAATAAATAAAAAGTCAATCCCTATTTCATTCAGCTGCGGCTGCTTATTGTATGCTTAAAGAATTCAAATTTTGACTAGCATTAAGTTTCAAAACTTTCCACTAAAAGAAAAAATTTATATTTATACGAATATTGAATTACAATAACATTTCTTTCAATGGTATTTTCATTTATCTACTTTTCAGTGCAACAGGGAAATCTTAAATTATAGATATGAAATGGCATGATTAATGCATAGCGTTTTGAAACAAAAATTCTTGATATATTAGAAATGAATATAAGTATTGAAATTAATGTAAATAGTGCTCAAATATTAAATTATGGATTATTTACAAAATATTAACTTAATATGTAATATAATCATACATTAAACTATAAATATAATGTGTATGATCGTTGAAAATCTAGTAATTTAATTTATTTAAAAAAAGGGATGTAATATATAATTGATTTTATTAGACATATTAATTGAACATTTCCTTTTAGAACTTTACGAAGTTTTTAATATTCTGGTACACATTTATTAAGTAATATATACGTAATTATATTATTTTATTAAAAGAATATTTTAAAATTCAAACTTAAATTTTATTACTGTATATATTCTTTATTATCGTGTTTAGTTAGAAAGTCCTTAATTTAGTTAGAATGCAGATTGTCGTTCTTAGAAACTGTATTTTGTAGAGGAGGAGAGGTAGATTCGGTCATAGTTTTCTACATATGTGCAAAGTTAGAATGCAATGCAAATAAATTATAAATGTAAATTACGTTACTAACGATAACATAAAGACAAGGTCGAAATAAACATGAAATGGATAGTGACTGAATATTAATATAAAAACTTCAAAACGGTCTAATCTTCAAAACAATTGGTAAAATTATCAAAACTATCACAATTATCAATAGTTCTAACTCCAAATATATGTCATGCAATTTGCGATGTTGTGTAATTAAATGTTAGAGAAATTGTAGTCGAGACAGTCTCAGTCCAACTGATTATTTGGAAGGATGCCTCGACAACTCGTGTACGTTGATATAAGTAATTACGGCAAACCTTATCGTGACTTTTTCAGTCCTATAAGACGTCATTGCGGATGCTGTAAGATTTTCTATAGAGCTGAAGCTCTTTTATCCCTCCAATAACGAAACAATCTCTATCCAAGACTTCCGTTTTTCCAAGCGGGCCATGATAATTAATTACTTCTACTTTTGTTGGGATTTACTACGTTTCTAAAACCTATCGTATCATTTAGAAAATCTTCAGTGCCACCAAAAATTTTAGCCAGCCTTCATATTTCACTATTTACACTTAATCTACTTTTATGGGAGACTTCACGGTTTTCGTTGTACAGTTTATCAGACACATCATTTAATATCCCAACCTCAGCCTCCTTTCTGCGACAGTATTTGAATAATAATTCTGCTTCTTCTTCATCGTATTGTTAATTCC
Organism: Wiebesia pumilae; assembly: GCA_018907045.1. Taxonomy (NCBI): domain Eukaryota; kingdom Metazoa; phylum Arthropoda; class Insecta; order Hymenoptera; family Agaonidae; genus Wiebesia; species Wiebesia pumilae. Next base: position 2,888,831 of record JACCHZ010000105.1, on the reverse strand, counting down.
CATTATAATCTATTTACCTATTGGTCTCACTTTTTCTGGTAATTAATGCTTGCCGTCAATATTGCAAAGATCGTTTGATTGTACCGTTTTACCTACCCATTTACGCAAAATGTGACTACTGCAATATAATATTCGTATCTCTTTTTAGTAAACATTTTTTCGAATGTCAAATAGTTCATTTCGTTACAATAAATTTTTATAACGTTTCGCTTCATAATGCACGGCATTGCCTATCTTAGTCGGTTATTCGTGATTTTAAACACATGATCTATTTTGTATACCTATTTTGTATATTTTTTTCACGCTAATATTTTTAAGTTAATATATTTTAGACATTCATTTTGTATTTACACAAGTAATATAAAATATATCCATCAATTTCCATTTGGAAGATAATGTCTGTGATTTCCTGTATGTTAACGAAATTTTCGATCTTGCTTCGACATACGCGTTAACATGCCACATTTTGAAGTCCATTCTACACTCGATTACACATTCGTATTCCTGTAATTAGATTCATCAACGACCAATACGTGTACAGCACTCTAGTAGCTCATTACGTTAAACTTTATTCATATGCTGTATACGTAAGTCATATGTAAAGCTACTCACATCCGCGAATGTTTTGAGTTCATAAGAACAGTGATTTTGCTGTTCTTTGGAAGGTTACTGACTTGGTTTGTTTGGCTGAAGTTATTCCACCAGTTGCAGACACACATTTTCCTATTTTTGTGAAAAAATTTCTCCTAATCCCCACTTACTCGTGTGCGTATGTAACAACTCTGTTTCAACTTGCAGCTATTTCAACTTAAGATCAGTCTTATTTACGCTCGTAGAAGCCTCTTTTTGCTCTTTTTTCCGGGTTCACTCTTGGTCTTTGCCGTTTTCGTCTGAGTACTATGAGCAGCCTTCAAATTAGTTCGAAGTTTCTTATGAATTTCCTTGAATAACTCTCAAGATCGATTAATTGACAGATTTTGTGCACGATTCATGGATTTTAAAGCGCTCAACCTATTGAATTTATTACTTTTTCACTTTATTCCGATATTTGAGAGTTTGTAATCAAGAAAATTAACTCGTAGTATCAAAATTTATATTTGTTCAACTTAAGCATTAATCTGGTTTCTCGTAAATGTTGCAATACAACGACTATTGCTTTTAACTGATCGGCTTTTATCGATCGGAATGCTATCACAATATTATTAATGTACGTTAATTACAATTTATTAATGTAACAACCAAATAGCACATCTTTTTAGTAAGCAGTATTACAAATTTCATCTCGAATCGAACGTTATCGCCTGGAACATTCACTATTTTGAAAAGTACACTTAAGTATTCATAGGGATCTTTTTTAAGATTGGGATCTCATTGTAACCAGAAAATAGGTCTAAGCTCATAATATGTTGCAGCTTCGATACTCTTAACTTGATCCTCATTATCATAATCAAATATCGAGCTTTATTTTGTAATGGTATTTAGTTCTATACACATAGGCTTCTCATCGATTTTTTGCATCAATAGTAACAGCTCCAAATATAATAGACGGTACGGCTTATAATACCGCGTGTTGTTCTTTAACGTACATCCAACGTGGGTAGACTCTTTTTTTCTAACTTACTTAAATTCATTGCAAAACAATAAAGATATTAAACAAATTTCACTTGTGTTATTCAAATTTTTGTAATTACCTGAATGCTGCTCCTTACCTACCGGATATAATCGTAACCTTTTGACAGAGCAGATAATGGTTCGAAATTGGGTAATCACATGGCATCAGAGTCGAGCAACTCCATTCTATTTCCTGTTGTACTGTTGTACTACCAACTCACTACCGATTAACAGTTGACTAAACAGTGACAGACTCATTTTGTATTTTTCCAGGAACAACATACGCAGCAACTGGCATTTTTGCCAAGTCAATGTTTTGACGTGGCGTAATTTCTGTTATGTCGTATTGATGTACAACGCACCTCCATACCATTGCAGAGCAAATCGATTTCTGTAATATTTTTTTTTTAATTCTTTTTTGTTCATTCGGTTCAGGATAAGAATTAATAGAGTTTGACATATGCCTGTGTTGTTCTTTTGTTGACTTCGGCTTCAGAATATTGGGTGTTCATCACTTCTAATTCGATGTTTATAAATTTTTTTACTATTTTTCAGGAGTACTTACAATCCCACACAGACTGTCTTTTTCCCTGCAGCGGTAGCATTGGAACTACGTTTTTCTTGTGATTAAAGGAATATTTCTTGTCAAGCTAATTATTTATAGCTGTTCACAGGACTTTTTATTTATATTCGGTCCTCAATCATGATTCCTACTTCTTTACATCACCATACCACACTAAGACACCGCACAGATTATTAAGATTACTGAATTTCGCAGTACAAATTTTTGTACGGGCCTACAAAAATTTGAACTATTTTATATATTTTATATATTTTTAGTTTTCAAAAATATATAACTCTAAATTTTCAGTAATAAAATAGGTGATTATAACAAAATGGATTAACCGAATATTAATCGGTATAAGTGTATAAATAAGAGTATGACCGGTACATTGAGTATGCGATTGTGATCATTTATTTTTTATTGTTAATAAAATATTTTGATATTTGTCCTAGTTTGATCTATTAGATTCATCAATTAAGGGGTCTAGTTAAATCCTATTTTAGATACTGTGAAACAATTAGAGATTTCTTTAGTATATATATATATATATATATAAATCGCATATCAATCTCATGACTTTAGGAAGACGCGTATGATGTTAGTTAGACGTGTCGCCGCCTATTTAAGAAATGAATACTTATAAATTAAAAATTTTTATTTAAAATATTATAACAATTTTATGGTAAAATCAAGAAAATTAATATTTATATTTTTTTATTCTGAATTATTTCGAAAATTCCATAATAATTGAAAAACTATAAATATTTTTCTTACATTATTTACATAATACTCAAAATCGTCTAAGATAAAATTCTACAATGATTTAATTCAAAGTGTATTTCAAAGTAAAAATTATTCTTCATATAAAAAATTTGGAATTAGTATAGATATATTATTAATATTATTAATATATATTATTAATTTAAGTTTTTTATCATTTTTTAATCAGCTATAAATTTTTCTTTTGATAATTCATACAAAACGAAAAATTTTCATAATAGTACTTATTAAATATTTCTTATATTCAAATATGTATATTTTTTATATATCTTATATATTTGTTAAACAATATTTTATATACAGTTAAATAGACTTGATAAAAATATTATTTTTTCGTTGGTTATACATATTTCTTAATTTGTATAATTGGAAAAATTCATTTAAAATAGATATAATAATATTATCTGTAAGTAAAATATTACAGAAAAGAATTTTAAAGTAGTAAAGACAGGATAGTCTTGGCTGCTTTTATATTAAAAAATATCTATTTATAATAAATCACCTTTTTTAATGTATTTTCGATTTAATAGTTATCTATCTGCTCAATATTGCTGTCATAAGGCTTTTTTTATTTTCGTATTATATACGATTAATAAAATTGAACATAGTTTATACCTATGAGAATATTAATAAGTTAAATACATTGAATTATAATTTAATCACTTAGATCTTTGATTTAAATGATCAATATTTACTCAACTGATTTTTATTATTATTATTTGTTAATTATAGAAAAAATACCTGTAATAATAAAAAATGTGTACTTGATAAACCATTAAATAAGAAGTTTTCAAGATAAATCCTTTTTTAAAGTTTAAATTATTTCTAAAATAAAATACCGATAATTCTCTTGGAAATTATATTATTTTATTATTGAAAAATATTCTTTAAAAATCATATAGAGGAATGAGTAATCATATAATGTTTTAAGAATAAACGTATATATATTATCGTTATTAATAACCTCTTATTTATTCCTTTTCAATGAAATGTTTAAGATCTTATATATTCAAAAATTCTTTAATTTAATACATCGTTAATCTCTTATTTAAAATATTATACTAAAAATTAAATACCAAATGTAAAAATTTCATCATTTATAAGAATATATTTTGCCATGAAATTCACATTTCAAGTAAATATACTTTAAAAAATCATTATGATATGACATAAGGTCACAACGATAACTAAGTAACCCAGTATTTATAAATTACTTTTTACAAACTCCAAATAAAAAATAAAAGAAACATACAAAACCGAATAATCCATCAAACATAGCAACCATTTATATATAATCTGTATCATAACTAATCTATAATCCAAAGATATCTTCTATCCATTTTAAACAATTAATTGCCGACATCTTAAAAGAATTTGTAATTGAACAAATTAAATGAATCAATTTTGGAAATCTTATATAAATTATTAATAATATGAAAAGTAACTGAATACTTCGTATTGAAAAATTAAAACATTTAAATAATGAAATTAATTTTCATAGGTTATATCATTCTTACTTTAAAAATGTAATTTATTAAAATATATATTTACATTTTTTTAAATTCAATAAAAAAAATTTTAATCATTTAAGATGTTTTATGATATATATTTCACAAACACTTGGTAATATAGGGGGCGTAGCTCAGATGGTAGAGCGCTCGCTTAGCATGCGAGAGGTACCGGGATCGATACCCGGCGCCTCCAATTTTTTTTAAATAAATATTAAATTACACATCACAATTTTAAAATATTAATAAACATCTTAAGCATAATATTAATATGAATTTATTCTTCTATAAATAATTTAATAGAATTGATATTCATGGAATCTTTTTGTAATATACTTTTAATTATTGGAAAATATATTAAAAATGACTATAATTTTTAATGGCGTCTGTTCAAATAAAATTACGAAATAATTGTTAATTGTTAACCATTTTTTATTAAATGTTTTATAAAGATTACCAATTTTTGTGTAAATTCATAGTTATTTGAAGTTTATTTTTCGCAAGTTGAAGTCTATAATTGTCTGATAATGTATATTTCAATAATTATAACGAACTAAAATATTTCGAATATTTTATACTATATAAAGTTATAAAAATTTTAAACTCTTAATACTCAATCTTAAATAAAAAATTATTGTAATATTATGTATGTATCCATTTTTATTAATATATTAAATAATTAATGAATATCTGCATGCCTTATATGATATTACAAAATTTAAAATAATCTGGCGCCGTGGCTTAGTTGGTTAAAGCGCCTGTCTAGTAAACAGGAGATCGAGGGTTCGAATCCCTCCGGGGCCTGCGATTGATGATCGTCTATGGTGATTATTTTTTTGAAAATAGTTTTTTTAATGAATTCCTACATAATAAATAAAAAATAATTTATAATTCGAAAATATATATTTTGATTCTGAATATTAATAATAATAATCATTTTAAAACGGAATGAAATTGTTATTTAATACTTTTCAGGTAACAGAAATTAGCGAATAATGGTTATAAAATTAAATGCAAGTACTTATATCGAAAATCAGCTTTGCTCTTAAATTATTTGAAATTTTAATTACCTAGATTTAAGCCTAGCTATGATATAGCTTGTAAAATTTCTTATAAAAATAAGAGTCTAGAATACATGTGAATGGTAATAAACATATTTACTTCTGATACTTTAATCAAATATGTTTATTCATAATTTAGAATCATAATATCTTTCACTTATATAATTCTGATTTAGATCTTTAATTGCTTGTGTAGAATTATGTTACAATAATAATATGATATCGACTCTTAATCTTATTGCAAATAATAATCAAACAGAAGAATGTAATTAAAGAAAATGTTCATGAAATTATAAATAAATAATAGATCAATTTGTGATGCATATTAATTTCATTAAATTTATACTTATAATGTAAAAATACTAACGTAATAATTGAATGTACTTATCAATACTTAAACATTTAATTAAACGTTAAAACTAATCTAATATTTGTATCACAAAAAAGAACCAACTTCTATAAACTTATGTTAATTTATTAGATCTCAAGTTTTTGAAAATATATTTAAAAAATGTTCATTATAAAGAATTTTTTAAGTCTAATTTAATTAATGCCACAAGTAATTGTATAACCTGTAAAATACTGAGTCATTTTCATTTTCGTCGAATAAGTATAAATTTTGTTAGTTATTTTATGATTAATAATAAAATTAAGTAAGAATTTTGTAAATTTTGTTATACGATCAAATAACCTTGCTTGATGTAAAGATTGATAATAGTTATATGAAATCTTGTTAAAAAAAATTATAAATATTATATACCCTATATATAAAAAAATATTTATAGAATAAATCATTTGTTTCTGTTCACTATTGGTTGTGAAAATGTTAAATTTTTTAAAAAGAATGAGAATCGGTTAAAGCTTCAGTCTATTATATGTATTTTTTTTTAGATCCAGACGTTATAATAACTAGTGATCGAAACCTGAAAGAAAACTACGTACATACAATCTCTTGAAATAATGTTCTTCACATAATTGCTAGTGTTTTCAGTATAAGTAAATTCAATTAATAATTTGATTTTAATAAAAAAAAATAGCAAGAATATTAAGATACTTGAAGTAACATAATTGATAATCGGTTCACAGCAAAAATATTGTGTTTTTTGAAGACGGTCTGTTATATATACTATACTTTACATTATTTCTATAAGCTAACAGAAAGAATACAAATTTTAAACTATTATATCGATTTTCTGAACATTTGATAACAATTAAATAATATTGTACGCTAAGAATAATAACGAGATATATTAATTACACTCAATCTAGATATGTAGTTTATTATATGCATATAATAATACAATCGCATTTAACAAAAACAGCTAAAGAAAATATTACTTAATATTACTTAACTGTTATATAAAAATTTTGATAATTTTTTTTAATTTATTTCAATTGATGTATATAACCTATTTTATAATAAAACATTATCTTTATAAAAATTTAATACATTTAAGAAGTTAAATCAAATTCAATTAATTAATTCAAATTTCAAAAATACGTTCGTTTATTATTACAAATATAATCTGTTCTTTTAGTTAAATGAAGTACAAGGATAAATAAATAAATAAAAAATTTAGAATCTAAGATAATTCTTGTATTTTAAATAAAATAAGTAATTTCTTTTTACAGATATTATATATCATATATTTAAAGAATAAATTTTAAGAACTTATTTGAGATCTACATCATATAGAAATTGAAAGTTGTTTCATTACATTTGTAACAAATTATAATAAAATTCATTAAAATTACCAAAATATAAACGTTCTAATAATGAAAATAAAAATTATAATTTTATAATATTTTAATATTAAATTGCAAAATACTCTTTTATTTATTTTTGTTTTATTTAAATCCATAATAATATTTTCAAATATTATTTTAAATTATTAATTACCTATAATCATAATTTATGCTGCTGATTTTTATATATTATAGTGTTTTGAAAACGTATTAAAATCAATTGTATCTGTTAGTTCAAAAGAACGATATTAAAAAGGTTTCGAACTTTTCAGATATGGTTCTGTTTGAATCTGGATTTAGGCATATTCCTGAAACAGAATGGAGTTTACAATTAGATAACATCTTAATCATTGCTTTAATTATAATTTTAAATTTTCAGATTTTCGGTACGCCAACTTCAATAAATATTATATCTGATAATTATTGTTCATTAAAACTCAATCTTTGTACTAAAAACTTTTAAATATCTTATACTAATAAGCTTAAAACAGACAGTTTTCGAAAAGCTATTTTAAATACTAATACAAATTATTATAAATTCTAATAAATGTTTAATGAAACATTGATTTACTATATACATTATCCTGAAAAAATAGATAAAACATTTAGTTTTGGTTCAATAAAAATTTTATCTTCATTAAATCACATCTTGATCTGATGTACATAAAAAATTTCATAGCATAAAAAGTGCTTTACTATTAACACTTTTCTATTTTATAAATTATTCAATTTTTAAATATTAAAATTTGTAATTGCTATATTGCTATAACCTTGTATTTAAGTGCATGCTAAAAAGATCATTCTCTGGAACGAGATTACAGAGTTTAGAAGTAATAAAGATTTTAAAGGTACTTTGTTGATATGAATAAATATTTTAATCATATTTTGACTATATATTCCCCTTTCTGAAATATTTCAATATATTCGTTAAAAGTTATATGGAAAAATTGCTTCAACTGTGAGGCCTTTTTTTATAGAAAAATAAAATTGTTTAATCACTTTATAACTTAAAGTATTGGATTGAAAAGTTGTTATAATTGACATAATAATTTTAACGAAGTAAAATAATACTTTAAACGTAGTTTTATTATTTATTTTTTGTTAATTTTTCGTATGCATCGAAATCGTATGAAATTTTAAAATTCGTATTATATTTATTCTTTGAATAGTGCAAACATTGAAAACTTATTTATAAGTTATTTATAACTTCATGTCACTTTATCGTTAATAGCATAATCAGTATTGGAAGTTAATTTTTTCAAATTAAATTTTTTAATACATTATATAAAATAAGAATTATTACTAAACAAATGCATTTTATCCGCCAAAGCGAAATAACTATCGTGCAATACCCGGAAATTGTTTTTCGTTCAGGCTTCGTATATAATATTGACGATACAAAAAAAACTACCTTGCATATGTATATAACCTTGTGTACTTCTAACTACATACGTATCAATCTAACGTTAACGGGAATATAATCGCTTGGTACGTATTATTATTAAAACAAGGGCTTGTGCTGATGTACATAGTCTTTCATAGTCAGTTAGAATGGATGCGCCATGATGTAAGAGAATAAGCGTAAACATCTAAATGTTATTATATGTTTTCATAAAGATAAGAAATGATATCACGGCACAGAATACCATGAACTTGTACAAACTACACGACGCGGACGTTTCGTCCATGATGCGTTACACTGACACGCCTCTTGAGACACACCCTAAATGCGTTACGTTAGTTTTTTTCCAAGAGCTATTATACAGCTTTTTTCATGGCTTTTTTTATTTCGGCTTTTTAAGGTCTGACTGTACGTAATTTATTATTTCTTTCAATGAAAAACAAAGGTGTTAGATTAGGCCCAACTGATTTTAGTGTAATCAGTTGTAATTGTTCACACTTTGATGTTATAGCTGTTAATTATATTCTAATATATCATTGTTCCTATACTTACTATCTTTCAAGTAATTGTTGCTTACACTTTGCACTAGTGTCAATATCTACAAAGAATTATGTACTACGACTCGAAAAATTTCAAATTTAAGAAAAATATTTTTAACAAATTATAGAAATATAACATTAATGTTAATACAACAAAGTTTATAACATATCAATATATCAGAAGATTTATGTCGTATGCTATCGATTTTAGATTTTAACGATTGAAGCGACTGACTAATTTTCCATAAATTAAGTCTTTATACTATTTAAAAATTATACGTGATTTCTTAGACATTTGCGAAGTAGTAATCTTAGGTAATAATCGCTCTATGCATTTTAAAAATTATAAATTATGTATTTCTAATAAGCTTATTAATTCATTGTTTTCTCAAGAACATAAAATATGGTAAAAATGGCGATTCTAAAATTAAAAAATAATGCAGTTAATTATATCGTTAATTTTTTATAAATTCTATTGCAATATCTTTACTGTTTATTAAAAATTTTTTCTACTTCATTTTCGATAATTTCATACATATTATCGTTAGTTAGTAAAAATCAAGAAAATCTTATGCAATGCAAACGAAATCATGCAATTTTATATAAAGTTATATTATATTTAAAATGTCGTAGTATTAATAATATTTTATCAAAGACATTGTTTGTATTTTTTGAAATAATTTTTATACTTCCATTTTCTTGTAATTTATATATTTTTACTGATTTTTTTGAATATTTAAATTGAAAAAATAGCTCAATAACTTCATAGTGGATATAAAAATATATTTAAAAAGTAGTTAAAATTTCTTAATAATGAATTAATAAATGTACTTCTATTCAAAATATTTTTAATTAATTCTGATATGAATTCATAATTTTTACTCTTTTTTTAAGAAATTTTATAAAATGATAATAATAATTTATTTATGTATATATACAGTTACGAGCATATATATAAACAATTTAATAATGACATTATAAATGCAACTTTCTGAAAAAATAAATCTAATAAATACAAGAAAAATTATATGTAATAATTTTAAGTTATAAAATTATTTAATAATATTAATAATAATTAATAATTAATAATAATAATAAAAACACTTAAAAATATTTTATGCTTTACTGAAATCAAGGTAATTTGTAATTTAATATTTATAAATTTGCTTTCATACATAGAAGTCATTTAATTGCAATAGCTTTTTAATCAAATGCGTTAATGCGTGTTTAAATTAAGACTACATTCTACTAAATTGAATTGTATCAACTAATAAATAGAAATTTAGTTCTTAAACATCTCGAATTGATGATAACTACCTTATGATGAATATATTGAAGTAAATGTTTAGTCAATAATTTCTTATTTACAAAAAAATCTTTTTCTATATTTGTTCTAATTAATCATTTATTCTATAATTATTAATTTATTTATGGCATGACAAACTACAATAATTATTAAGGAATAAATTAATAACTTGCAAATGTAAAGATAATATTACACATATTTATTTTCTGATTTCTAAATGGATTGTTCATGAAAAACTTATACTTTCAAACTTAGATACAAAGTATTGGCTTAAAAAAGAAAAGTAATGTAAGATGTTTATTATGTATTATAATTATATTTTCTTTCACTTCTATTAAGAAAATAGAACTTATAATTATTATAGGTATTACAATAAATTTTTAAGCTATTTTCTCTAATTTATAAAATAAGTAAAAATTAAATAAAATTCTATTTTGTAAATAACAATTATCATCAGTATCAATTGTACATTTTATTACATATTTATTACAGTTTTATTTAAATAATCTTAGACACATGATAATCGCGCTACAATCTTTTTCTGTCCTTTAAAAAATAAAATTTTTAAAAGATTTTTGACATCCAGCTAAGTGAACTTTTTAATTATGTTTCATATATTTTTTATATATTTTATATATTGTCTTTGTTATTTTTTATACAGCACATACACGTGTTTATAAAACATACAATTTAAACCATGCACTTGCTAGTCGATTTTTGGTTTTCTTGGTAACTAATAAGTAGAACTATCTAATTTAATTACTAATATATTATCAATGCTTTATAAATCAGCGCAACCTCACTGCTTTTTATATTTCACTTTTGCTGTAATAAATTCCCTCTATTTGTAAATGGTAGCCTTTTAAAAATTCATTCTCAAAATTCATGCGCACAGTCGAAGTGAATATATTAGTTGAGTCTTAGAAGCGAATTCCATTTTCCCTCAGACTATAATTTTTCGTTTGATAGATTAAATCGCTAACAATCTAACGAACACTGAAAAAATATAAAAGACGATAAGATAATGAGAGATTTTTCAGTGTAATTAATAATAATCTTGAGATGATTAAAGAAAATGTTAAGCTTAAAGTATTTTTTGGGCGCGTAACATGTTTATATTCGCGTAGTCTACAAATAGTATCCACGTTCTACTTGCTAAATTGTTATATTTAAATGATAGAATCGATAATGAAGCAATATGATGAATAAAATAATGTAGCTTTGATTTTATTTTTTGTGAAGAAATGCTGAGAAATACAAAGGAAGTGGGAGAGCAAGAAGTAAGAGAAAAAAAAAGAAATTAGCTAAAAATAAAAAGAACAGAAGGGATTCGCGACGTGGGTCAGAAAAGAGTACAATATGAGTACTTAAGATAGTAAGAGTACAAGCAACGTGATGCAAAAGAGAAAGAAAGTTATATTGAATAGTAACAAGGTAAGAAAAAGAGGTAGTCATAGAGTTGCAAAATGAATGGATCCATGTTCACCCACATTAATCCTCCCTCGCTTATATATCCTTCACTCACATTAACCTACGCGTCTACCTTTTTTCTCCATTTTCTTCTATCCGTGTCTGTATGTCTCTCTCTCTCTCTCTCTCTATCTATCTATCTATCTATTTATCTATCTATCTATCTATCTATCTATCTATCTATCTATCTCTATGTACGTACATAACGTATGCCTGTATCTATGTATATATCTATCTATCTTTACCTATCTGTCTATCTATATATCTTTCTATCTCTATATCGTTAAATTTTCTTTTTTCTTTTACTCGGCCTAAAAAAATTCGCTTTCGAGAAGTGAGAGAAAGGAATAAAATGATAGAATAAGAAGCAAAATAGCGACCGAGAGAGACAGAGTGAGAGGGAGAGAGGGAGAGAGAGAGATAAAAAAAATAGGTACTAGCTTGAAAAATCAATGCACCGTTGCCATTGGATAGGCACCCTTACGAATTCTCATGCTTATTGGTTGAAGCATTCCGAAGGCGTGGCTTAAAGATGAGCTTTCGTTATGTCGTCGTATGTATTGATCATACGCTCACTCACTCAGGAACTCATTGCCACATGATACACAACAACATAGCTTCAAAAACAGGACAAACGTGCAAGAGAAAAATAATGTTATTCTCATCCAAACGAAAATTTTTCATTTTCAAAAGAAACACAATGAATTTTGCTTAGAACATGTGAAGTAAAAAAAAAAGAAAGTACTATCAAATTTACTAGACTATGTTCATTGATTTTGCTTTACATTTTATTATTCCACATTTCTAATCTAAATTATACAGAATAGGGTGAACGGGCGAAAATTGCTGAATTTATGATCATTAATAACTATCCTAATCGTAAAAAATCGATTAAATATTTCCTTATACGCTCTATGAAGAGAAAGGTCTTTACATTTTAAATTGAAAGTTGTATGTAATGAATAAAATTTTGTTAATATAACAAGCAAACAGCTGTTAGTTGTTCTTAACAAGCAGTGGCTATTAATATGTCTAATCATTCTATTTAATTTTACAAAAAATATTAAATTTTATTATATATTGTTTCAAACATAATTCATACTATTTGTATTTAAATCAGAATTCATTTAAATTAAAAGTTATAAAATATTGACTTAATGAAATAAGGAAGTTAAATATTCAAATTTAGATGGCAAACGAAAAATCTTACGCCTCCCTTTTATAACTTTCACGATTAAATATCGTACACTGTCAAAACTCAGTACTGGCCTTGCTTTATTTGTACCGTTCCATATTTAGAGGATAGCTACAGAAAAAAGGGTGGTTGTTTTGATGGATTAATTTACGAACTAAACGGAAGGCAGGGCTACTCTAGTAACTGCTCGTTTTTCAACTCTTAGTTCACAATGTATAGAAACGCAACATAAGACAATGCTAACACATTTTCCTTGTTAAATATTATAATTTGAATTAATATTATCCTGAAAAAATACATATATTATTAAAAATTGAATAATATAATGAACATTTTCAAAAATGCTTTACTACATTAATTCAACGGAGGAGTCTAGGCCATTGTTTTAGTTGAATTAAACATGTAATGTAATGTTCAACCATTATAAAACCGTTTGTGATGCGCGCGCATGTATTTTTTCGGTTTTGCAGTTTTATAAATATAAAATACAATATAAAATTGATAATACTTTGCAGAATTCTTCACAACAAATGGGTTATTGATTGATGAAAATTCATTAAATATGAATTCTTTGGAAAATATGCGGATTTTTATAGATTCATAGAAGCTTTACCAGGCACAGATTTCATATATTCTCAAATGTTTTTAAAGTTGATTTGAATCTTCGTTCTAAAATTAGGATGTCAAAATCAAGTAAATAAAAAGTTTTAATTTTTTAAAACTTTTTTTAAAGTACGTTTACCACTCCGCCTTTTTCCGATTTTCCCAACTTTTAATTACGAAAATTTTTATTTAAACACAACAGAATTATGTTCCGAGAAAAAATATCTTCTTTAAAAAATACAATGATTGTTTTTAATATGACCTTTTTTGAATTTACTACATCAAATTGAACGTTGACTAGTATGAAATTTCAAATATATTTAAAAACAAATAAAAATTTGAAAATATCTATTTGGTAAATGACAAGGAGAAAATGAATTCATTTTGTGATTCTAACAAGTGTTTTGTTATATATATTAAGTGAGTTCTGATATAATTCCCTTTTTATTTAAATTAAAAATTTCCTTTACTTTAGTATTTATATAAGGTAATGTTTTGTGACAGTATAATTTTATTACTAAGATTATTTTTCACAAGAATTTAATACAAATAATATTATCTGTTTTACTGAATACCTATTGAACTATAAATTTCTACAGGACCTGTAAATTTTCTATGAAACACTGTTTTTGTCGTCTTTCTTTTAAATTTATAGTAATAATGACGCTTATATTAATAATTATCATATAATAATATAAAGTTTCTGAATCATTTTGTTGGAATGGTATTTAAAAATGCTTAATATTTCATTTTTTTATTTAATTATTATTGAATGTAGCATTTATTTTTATAAATAGATTTAAACTTTCTAGTTATTAAATTAATACGAATAATAATTTCAAATACTATAGTACTTAATACCGTAGTAATACGATGAATTATACTAATTTTTTACTGCTGTTGCTGAAAGTATTGAAGTTGAAAAATCTAGAGATACCTGAGCAAGACAACCAAGGTAATTTATTAAACTAGAGAAAAAATCATTAGAGTATTCCTGATACATACTGATCATATATAAGTTGGCGTACGTAAATACTAGACAAAATTCTTTGTATCAAATTTTGTAAAGTTATGTTATTCCTCAGTTATGTATATTATTAATTATTTTGAATATCTATTACCAAATTATTTAAGAACGTATTTGATTGAAATACTTAAAAAACTATAAAATATCAAAAAATAATATTATTTTACTAATTTAAAAATCAGGTGAAAATTGATAATTTTTTTATATTATAAAAATATTTAGTATTACATAGCCTAAATTTTAAAGTCAAAATTTTCATGAAAAATGCGGTTTTAAGAACGTTGAGGTTAAAAGGTTGAAATTGTTAATTTTACTCTCGAATATAAATTGTTTTTTTATTGATTTTTTAATCAGTGTCGTCAAAATCAGGTAGTAGCATAATTATATTCTTTACTTTTAAAAACAAAACTCGATAGTTTCTATACAACTATATTAACAATTAGTGATACTTATTATCTTTATAATTCTCAAGATACTGCATAAGCCGTCATTAAAATCAAAGCTGTAAAATCAGTAGCTATGTCGAGAGTCGATTTGCCAATTAAAAATTCATTATAAATTGATTTAATAGTAATACAATTTTAACACGATGAATTGATTTATACGAATAAAGTTGAAAAATATTCATAACTTTAGTCTACTATGGCACATCACAGGTCGATACTGGGCAAGCAGATTCCATTTTGGGAATTGTTATTTGTAGGAACTTTCTGGTATAACACTCAATACTTGGATTGTAAGCACAAATCAGCTGTTAATTACATAAGCAACTTTAATGTACAGATTACTAGGTATTTAAATCTTGTCACATTTTCTACAAGTAATAATAATTTTAATACTAAGTTGGAATAAACAATTTAGTAAAAATTTTGCACTTTTCTTACAAAAGTTAATAAAACGATAACCAAATGCGCTTTTTACTTTTACATTATATTTGTTTTAGAAATAATTTTATTTTCAACATAGTTCCGTTAAAATCTTAAAACTTCATTCCACTTATAAACCATTCCATTGACATTTTCTAGCAAACACATTATATATTTCAACCTCTTTTTGTCTTAAAGCTACTCCTAATCTAACATTCGACTCTCTTTATAAAAAGAAATGTTTAACTTTAAAATCAGTTGATTATATTAATTTATGTTATTACATGCATTAATAATGTGTTATATTAATGTATTTTTCAAGTAAACAAATTTATTTAATTTTTCTAATCGTCCTATAGTTGCAGAACTAAAATTAAATCTAAAAATTAAATTAAAATCAATTTAAAATTTAAAAACACAAATTCAAATTTGTAATTTGTTGTGGTAATGCTATTTCTTTTATTAAATAATAATTGATTTCGAATGTTTTAAACCCTAAGAAGTTAATAAAGAAATAAAACATAAAATAATTTAAAATATATTTATGTTTATGATTGTTGTATAATTTCAATTATTTGCAACATTTCGCATTATTTGAAAATCTTTCTATTTTTTAAATGGATTTTCTACAAGCGTATATAATTACAATCAAATTCATAGTTTGAAGTGTTATAATCTATGAAACGGAATCAAAACTAGATATTACACATACAAACATACAGAGAGAGAGAGAGGATCATATTTCTAAGGTATAACAGTTATTTAGAGGTATAGGATCTATAGAGGGTAAGATAAATAAAAAATATCCTCGTTTTGTTCTGCGAGAGTTCTGTTTATGTTGATTAATCGAGTGAAATCCTCGACTTGCTATCTCACATTGATTATCTTTTGGCACATTGTGGTGCTTATTTATTTAATTCTTGCTTATATATTGAACACGCTAAGACCTAATCTCTTACATTATTATAAATAAATAAAATATTTCGTTTAAAATCGATGGTACTATATTTATTAATTCGCACATTATATTAGAAAATTTAATTTCATAATGTGACTTTATATCTTGATTAAAATAAATTATCTTTTACTATGTAGATAATACTACCTATAATTCTAGAGAAATTTTTTTTTAATATGAGCATAGTTTTAATTTAATTTCATTCAATTTTATTCAATTCAATTTAATTCTATTTCGAGTTACTTTTATTGTAGCAATGAATCAAGCTTAATATTCACTAGGTCTAATTATATAAAATAATAATAATCGACACTTTTTTAAAATTATCAAAATAATTAATGTTGATGGATTAAAAATTTAGATATAAATTTAAAAAATTTAAATATTAATTAAAAACATTTTAAGCTGATTATTGATAATGACTATTATAAAACCCTCGGTGTGGGTGGTGTAGATAGATTTTGAGCATGTGCGCCTTAGCTAGGTGGCATATGGCAAAGTCATGAAGCCACTAGGTGGTCCACAATATATAACTATACCTGTCGTCATCTAGAAATCACTAGAGGGTACAAACAGCGTTTTACTTATTTGTATGACAACGAGGGTCACTAGTTCTACGGACTCTATTTCACAGACATAAACGATAACCTGCAATTAAGTATGAACTTTCCCTAGAGGATTCTACTTTACTTTTCTATTGACAAATTAATAAATAGAATGAATTATATTCATACTTAAATTGTGAGATAATAATTTTTGATTTTACGCGATTTAATTATTAATAAAAGCATAAAATTTTACCTTAGTAACTGAAAAATGTACATTTTGACATATTTAATATATATTATACCTTTGCATGATTGAAATACAATATAGATTCTGCAAAAACATTACCATAAGTGTAACACGCTTTAAGAACAAATCGCTTTTAATTCGTTTTAGTAAATAAAAAAAGTTTTTTAATTCATCTAAACGAAAATTTACGTTATAATAAAATTTTAATCATATATAGTAATCTATTTATTTTCTTATGACTATGTTAAGTACTAATTTTATTGAACAACAATCAAATAATTTGTTTTTGAAATATTATGTTTTTAATGAGTATTTCTAAATTTCTCACCTTATTATCGTGAGACTAAAAAATAATTATATATCTAGGTATTTTTTTATAGTAATAAACATGTACATAAGTAATTTTTATACAAAATATCATTATAATATTGAAATAAAATTCAAAATAATGGTGTAAACTTGGCATGTTAAAAAATGAAATTTAAATATATTCACATATATAATTTGAATTTTTATTTTAAACCCAATCGAGTTCTGGTTTAAAATTTAAGTAAATTAATACATCCATTAATGTAAATACACACACACATATATATATATATATATATAAACTGATAACAAATCATATATACTCATGTAAGATTCAAAAATAGCTATGCATTAACAAAATTTAAAATGAATGTCACATATGTTTTATTTTTACCTAGTTGCCGCTAATTCTTGAATTATACATCGATAATAGGAATTCTAAAATGAATTATTAATTGATAATCATAGAGCATAATTATTATATTAGTTATATTTTTTATTATAATTTTTTTATAAAACAATTTTACGAAAAGATTTAAATGAAATTAAAAATGTAATTATGTTAACAATTTATCTATGCTATAAATTAAAATATTTATTTTACAATAATATGTCTATTTATAAAGGAAAATATAACAAATAGAAATGTTGGGGGTATAGCTCAGTGGTAGAGCATTCGACTGCAGATCGAGAGGTCCCCGGTTCAAACCCGGGTGCCCCCTGTAATTTTTTGACTTATTTAATTTTATATTAATGTAAACATAATTTAGTTTTTTAATTCAATAAAGTGTTTTATTATATTATTAAGAGCTTTCTCATCTACTCTATTAAAAGATAGTAATTATTTTACAATGTTTTGAGAATTGAAAAACAAATTATAAATTTATATGTTATATATTTTCATAAATCTACTTATTTATATTATTTATATTAATTATATTTATTTATATAATTATAATTTATTTATATTAATTAATCAAAGATAAAAGTAGTTTATTGAGAAACGTTCATTAAGTATAAACTTTAAATTGTAGAATTTAAGGTTAAAATTTACTGTAATTTTACTTTTGCTTATGTCATACGTTCATAACAAATAAAATATTGATCGAAAAAAATCGACGTTTTCATTTTTTATAGATTGTTATATTTTTATTACTAAATATTTCAAGTAATAAAACTATTTAAATTTGAAAGCGGTTGTGATATGTATTTTATAAACAAAAAAATATATTAAAATTTTAACTATCATTATAAGATACATATTAATGTTTAATGTACAAGCTTGAAAAATGAATATCATACATCAGTCTATTTAAATTTTCTGGTACCTTATTATAATTGAAGTTTCTATTAAGATTGGAATAAATTCGGGGATCCTTATGTACTTATATTATGAAATGCACTTTTTGCTCCGCTTGTGTTAATATTAAAACATTTACAACTGTAAAACCATAAAAGATGATGTTTCAACTTAAAGTTTTCTTATATATATATGAAAAAATGGATAAATCAATATTTTAAGTTTTACGTAAATAAATAATTGCGATAATTAGAAAAAAATTGTATAACATTTTGCTTTTTAAAGTGTAGATTAAAAATTTCTAATCACTTTCTGAATCGCATAAAAATAGCTTCATATATTAATTTACAAAATTATAATAATTTACTATTTTGAATAAAGAATTAAATTTTAATTATATCATCAGAAAAAGTGACATTTCACCAAAAAAAATGTTGTTACGAATTTTATCGAGTGAGAAATATCTATATTATTTCGATGTGTTAAGATTTATTAATATGATATAATATTTTTGCGAAAAATGTGATATATTTACATTTCAAAACGTATCTTTTATCTTACTTAAGTTATAACGTATTGCAAGGAATATTTTTATATTTAAAATTTAATACTTTTGTTTAATTTTGATATATTCTATATATTTGTACTTTTAAAATCGACATAATCTTTTAAACAATTAATTTTTCAACTATAAAAAGGTATATGTAATTTAAAAATTTCACAAATGTCTTTTATAAAATAAAAATACAGCATTAAATATTAGAATACGATTATAGCATAAACGAATGTTATTCATCAACAAAGGCTACGTATACAAATTATTGTTAATCACATTATATGATTTTTAAAGATGTTATATTATACATAATGTAGGGAAAGTACTCAATTTTATATAATTAAATATAAATAAGCATCTACAATATCTGTTTTATCAAATCAAGCTAAATTGTAAAAACCAGATATAGTTGATATAATATGAGTTATTTAAAGTGAAAATGTTTTCATTAGGGTCAATATTGCTAATAAGTTGATAAGTTAATTGGTTACAAATTCAAGTGATTTATTAGAATTTTTATTAAATTGAAATTTATAATAAATTTGTAAGTATATAAGTATAAAAGTTAATAATAAATATAATTTTATCATATACTAGATTTAATGCACATACGTTCATTAAGATTTTGTTTTTAAGTCTGTACTCATCATTCAATTTTATACGTTGTGGCAAAAATTTATTATGTACAACTGATTGAGGATAAATACATTTTAAATGCTTCATAATAATAAATAAAGTAATTAAATCTGTATAACTTGAATATATAAATGTACAAGATTAAGTAAAGTAGATCTATAATTGCTATAGTGCAATTAATTCATATCTCATGTGAAAATACATGAATGTATATAGAATAATAACATCTTAAAGTAGTTTCTGCACGTCTTAGCTTATTGAAGTATATTTAAAAACCTCTTCGGTAGAATAATACGAAGAAGGTTAAGCCGTGCTTCACACTTACACTTCTCTAATTGTCTTAATTATTCGTATCGACGAATCCACATTCGGATAGAATGATTGATATGAATATTATATTCATAAAAATCCGTATTTATTGTATTGTTTTATTATATTTTTAGTATAAAATAATACAAATTTTTCTAACAAAAAGATACCATGTAATGTATTTTCTAGAAATATCTACTTATTTATAAGCCTAAAACTTAATTTAAAAAAACATAAGAATAAGGAAACACAAATATTTATATAAATCTTACAAAAGAACCTATACAATTAATTGTGTTAAATAGGCATTATCATATGTACTTACAGTATCTTACGTACTTATCTTATATACTTATTACAAAGTTCAATTCTATACATTTGTTAAGAAAATTTTATTACCTTAACAGCTATTTAGTAAAGATGAATTCACCTTTCTTTTTCTGCACATAATCATCAAAATTGATGAAGCATGAGAACGTGGTATAAAATATAAATTCCTTATTTAGAAGACTTATGACTGCTTCATCAAATTAAACGTACGTACATTGTCGGATAATCTTAAACTTTGCTTTTATATATATCGACAACAAATCCGATACATAGCATGAATGTAATCAAACTTTTAATGTAAAAACGACGATAAAAGAAATGTTCATCAGTTTCTTCCTCTGCATTTATATGACCAAATTTACAATGTTACTGAAAAATATAATATATGTATCCAAAAACACAAGTATTAAATAACGCAATTAATACCGATTTACTCATAATTATTGGCTAAGATATACTTAGAATTTAATAATTAATAAAACTAACAATTCGTACAAAACAAAAAATAAAAAACTATTAATTGTTGAATTAATAAAAAGATAAAATAGTCAGTGACAGACATTCTCAAAAATAAATTTGTTTGGGGTAGCTTTATTTGTATAGAATCTCTTACATATGAGCAATATATTGTCAGTACATTTAGCAATAATCGTCAATTATGTTGCAAATGTGATTACAGATATAAACCGAATCACGAACATTCATAAGTATCATCAGGATAAGGATCTATTGATAACAAAGAGCATATCCTTATTTTATATTTATAAAAAATAAATAATACTTAGTGAATTATCTGTAAGGCAATAAATTATTTTTAACTATTATACATTCTAATCAAATTGAAAGGTCATATCATTTAATATAAAACTTGAAATGACGCTTACTTACAGTTAAAAGTATATCAATCAACAATACAAGTCTAATATTTTTCTAGGACATCCTTTGGAATGCACTCAATATTCAAATATTTATAAATTTAATAATTTTATATAAATTTCTATTATATATATACATTTATGATATTCTTTCACTCTAAATCTTTGACAGAAAAATGTATAAAAACATGTAATTAAACACAGCAACATAAGTAAATATTACTCAATCATTCTTAGTACCTTATAAGCTATTAAAGAACTTTAAAAATTTTACTTTCCGGATGACATTCAAATTCAATTGTAGATATAAACAAATATATTTAGCCGATTAAGAAACAAAATATGAGTTTGTAAGGCTCAATGGAGAAGAATATTTGTTTTAAGTAAATTTCTTAATTTAAAAAAATGTGAGAAAGAAATTTAAATATACTGTAAATTAATAGGAATTATTATAGTTTATAAATAGAATTTCCATGAATTATCAAAACTTTTTATATATATGTCATTAGATACATATATTATTTTGATCTTGTTTTGTTTGTAATGAACAAATTTTCCTGTTTAGAAATTATTCCTGTTAAGAAGTAGCTAGCTCATTAAAATTCAGTTGATTAATTTTTAAAACCTACGTAATTAAAGTAAGGAAGTTTTTTCAAAACTAAACAAGGATAATTTTAAAAGAAAGTTAGATTAATAATAATTAATACTGCTAGAAATCAAATATATATGTACACTTAAAAACTAAAACTTGTAAGAAAACTATATTTCTAATTATAGTGTATTCATATTTAAAATATCATTCATATATCTAATTATATGTATAAATACTTAATTATATTACAAAAATGTTTTATTTTTATAAAAAAGTTTCAATTACGTATTATTCATATATATATATTTAATGAAGCGTTAATGCCAATTATTAGTTTCAGGTACCTTACATTTATATTAAATAATAAAAGTCGGAATTCTCTTAAATGAAACAAAATTCGCTGTCATTCGTTCTTACTATCTATGTAACTTTTATATAACTTACGAAGAAAGTAAACGCACTCTTATTTTCTTTTATTTTCTTCTAATTTTCGGAAATACTTTATAGGCTGCTTATCATTACATTGTTTCTTGATACGTTTATATAAAATTCTTATTTGACTTGTTATATTATTTATAAATTTGTTTTAATTTTTTACAATATATGTCTCAACTATTATAATTTAAATTTTTTATCCTATATTTGAAAAATAAGAAAACCTTACTAAAACTGTGTTACTTTTTCCTATTTTTCTAATTTTTAAATTGCAGATTATATTAGAATTTTATACTATTAGATTTATTTATATTATAAGAATATTCGCATACCTTTTCAGTCGAATACCTTTCGTTTGAACAAGAATTTTGCGCATGTAGAAAACTGAGAATTAAGCGACTTTCTTATGGAATATTATTGAAGCTTTTGTGCCCCACACTACACATGCAATGATAGAAAACTGATAAAATAATAATTTGACTCGTTAAAAAGAAAATTACATGAAAGAAAAATATAAATTTTTAATAATATTATAAATTAATTAAAATATTTTTATAGAACTGCATGTGTACATTGCATAATATACACACACTTAATATATTATATTTATATTATAACAGGAGACATAGAATATAAAAGATTTTAAGAAATAGATAAACATTGTGAATATAAGAGAGAGAAGTAAAGTTTTGGTTTTCGGGATGACACTCTTACAAAAATGTGGAGATTCGCCTTCCCCTTCATGAAATGGTACTATAATAGCTTGTAGACTGCGCGTTTCTTTATCTTTACTCAAGGAATTTTAATAGTCAAGTTTAATAGATATTTCAATAGATAATAGTCTCACTTTTTCTCTCTATATATATTTAGAACATTAATTAGTTTATAAAGATCTTTTAATTAATTTTTTTCTATAGATATAATTTTATTACAGTAATTGATAATTTTTATTTTTTAGATAAGTTAACATCTTAAAATGATAGCATTATTATATTTAGTAGTATAAGCTTTACTTTATCTTTTTCACTACTTTTCTACTTTTTCTATGTTATTATGAGTATAGTTTTTCTTATAATAATGTAGAACTAGACTGTCTATATTGCTGTTTTTGTTGTTATTGTAAGATTTATATTCTTTAACTACGTCTTTTTTTAAGTTCTTTAATGAGAATTGTGCGAATGACATAAAACTTTTTGAATATTTTCATTGGCGTTTTTAGATGGTATATGAGCTGAGTTTTAATGTTTACCATGATAGTATAATTCTGATCAACGATTCCTACTTTGCTCTACTTTAAAAAGCTCTTTTTATTATTACGCTGTCTTAAATAGATAAACAAATAGTTGCACTTCATCTTCAAGCGAAGAAATAAGTAATTCTTTGAAAATAAACTAATTGAAAAAACTCTTCAAATCCTGTAGGTTCACAATGTAGTCTATCTTATTTAAAAATAAATTTATTTACAACGATTCAAATTATGATATTTTACACCTACTCTTTAGAATTTAACAATGCATACTTTTTATGCAATTCTTATTCCTTACTTACTCACAGCTTGAATAGCTCCTGTTTGCTACTTTTCCCTTGTACAATTTTTAAATCATTTTGTTCATGTGCTTTTTTTTATTTCTTATTTTTACTTATAATATAAATATTTTTATTTATTTATTATAAAAATTTATAATAAAAAGTATTTATTTCTCACTCCCATATCTACATATTGCTTTATATATAACAGACTTCTACATTATTTTTTTAAATTGATTTTGTAATTACAAACGTACATAAACATTTGTTATTTTCGGAACATAATACAAGTCTTACTTTTAAGAATTTTAATTATAAACAGTAAACATTTTTTATATATACGTTTCATATATATATATGAGTTTTAATGTTTTCTAAAATTGTGAATACTAATGAATATTTTTATTACAAAGGGAAAATATTAAGAGTGATAAGAATGAAACGATTATAATTTACCAATGAAAATACCTCGCAAGTTTGTATTTGCATAGACAATCTTAATGTTATATTATTTTTATGGACGATGTTTCACCATATTGTAGTTTTAAACAATAGAAAAATTAGGTTAAGACATAATTTATAATTAAAGTATAATAAACGTACCCTGTTTAGTTATACTTTCTTAAGTGTACACCTTCACTCCCTTCCATTTTGCCATCTATACTGTCTACCTACTCTAAATCATTTATAGCAAGCGCTAGAATAACTGAATATGTATAAAGTCTAATACATAAATTTATATGTATTTCTGAGTTCACGTGAAGAAAGTATCACATACAAGTATTTTTTATAGATAAAAAAATTAAACACGAATTCCTTAGTTGTTACTTTTTTATTCATCTAGTACCTACTTTTTTATCTTCATAGTACCTACTCATCTACCTCGAACATTCATTAAAACTGTGATAGAAACTTAACATAAAGGAAATAGAGTTTGATCCTATGTTAAATGCAGTTACGATGATAAACTTTTAATGAATAAATCTTAATGCTGAAAAGATAAACTGAGTTAAATCTAAGCTGTTTGATCCATTAGAAAAGAGTAAATTTTTAAATAAAAATGTTTGCACCCATAATTATATGACTAAAAGACCTAGTTAGAACGAGTTAGAAAAAAGTTTAGTGATTCGTAATATTTTTGTTTAAACTTGAATTATTTGTCATATGGATTAATGAATCATTTTTAGTATTACATGGTCAACTGTGTATTTTTTTCGTACTATCGATATTGAATTAAAGTAAGATAAATTAAGAATTAAATAAACTTTATTCTAAGAAAATTTGGATAAAGAAAATTTTATTCTAAAAAATTTCATGTAAATGAAATCCTTCGTTTTATTACTTCGATGAGTTCATCTCTTAATGTTTTGACGTCGGAGAGTATTTGGATTCCTAACAAAAATCACCTATGTACACATCTTTCTTTAAAATATAGTATTAAGAAAGCAGATGGCTTCATTTGTAAATATAAAATTATATCAAGTATTTTATAGTTTAGGTACTATTTTATCAATAAGATTCATTTTCTATTGTAGAAAGAGTTATACTAATTATTTTCCACATCTTAACTGTTTACGACTCGCATTCGTTCCTTTAAAAAACTGTTGTACGGTTTAATTATACGTTAGAAAAATTGACATCGCACCTTAACTAATTAAATATCATAGAAATTATATTTAAGAAATAAAAATTTATCTCATAAACATAATCTAATTCACTGATTTATGTAATGAAAACTAGTTTTACAATATCCTTCAATGATAATAAATATAATGAATATAATGATAATAATAAAATGAATGATGATCACATATGTGTAATAAATGTATGAAGTCCTTTTACTATAGATTAATACTTTATTATAGATTAAACTATAGATTTATACAACTCTTGGAGAATACTCTAACTTTTTGCTTAAAGACTGAATAAATTAGCTAATATTTATGTATACTTATGGTATATTTGTTCTAAAGTTGATGAGTTTTATCCAGCCTACTGGTACACTATTCTGAATATGGTATGGCATGTAATATTAAAGTTTATGAGAATTCAATTCAAATTTTTTACATATATTGATATGTTATTATTTATTAAACATGATACTAGATCTAGTATAAGTAAATATTACAATGGTTATGTGAAAAAAAACAGTGTACGTAACAGTGAAAGTAACAGTGTCTAATGCATATGGGTAAGAATTATAAACTTAATAACAAGTCATTGTAAAGAGAAATTTACGAAAGGATGATGCTAGAATGTGTTGGTGTCCACTAATATGGTATTATGAAAAATGATAGTTCAACGATGATAAATATGTTTAGTAATTAAGGAAGAATAAGAAGCAACTATATTGTTAACAAGAAAAAAGTAATTAGAAGCAGTAGCAAAATAGCTAAGACAAATGTCCAGTAAACAGATATTAAAGGTCTCGAGTCTGAAATTGTACTTATACTTAAATAAGCGATTTCGAGGTGTTATGTATAGTTTGGAGCTCTTCATTTACTGAATTTGTAAGAAGGTTAATGAGTTTCTACCTGCTTGCTTTTTTTTCATGTGATGTCTATGTTACGCATAACTAAGAAGTATTGAAGAGCTATAGCTACCAGCTGTGTTAAACGATTCTCAACTACTAATAAGCTGATCTTTGAGATCGACTGAGACGAAGTGAAGGTGGCAGTTTGCAGTTTAAATACATGGATCAAATTGAATAACCTTGAATTGCAGGCAATAATTCAAGTAAGAGTCCACCTATCTAATGATTGATTCTAGCATAATTTTGTCTATACTAAAATTCTGACAGATACTCTGAGGACCAATACTTCCAGAAGTGTTTGTGCATCTGCTCGATCAATTGTTACCGTCTGAGTTTGGAAGATAGTATCTCGAAGTTGGATAGTTCCAGTAAAGTAAAAGTAGACTGTCCGATTAAAAAATGGGGTGATGGAATATATCGATAAGCTTATCGGTAAGGGGTCTTAGAGAGCTCATATTCAGATAGTTTGATTTAAGTCAGTAATATAGTTATCTCCTTGAATGTCAAGAATTTACCACAGATTAATAATTTTAGATGAATTTTCATGTACTTCAGGGCTGCGTCTAATATTGGGTCAAAATAAAATATAATTCATGGTTGAAAGTCAATTTTATGCCATTAAAAGATAAGCTATTTCATCGAACAAAAACATTTCAAAAACATGCAGAGCTCTTTGTTTACTCATGCAAAGGTCATGCCATATTGACTTGATAAATTGGCACAAATTTCTCGTCAAGCCACAAAGCTACGATAAGCGTTAACAAAATCAATAATAGAATAAATTATTACAAATCAAATCTGTGAAGTGTGGATGATATAAATTTTATATCTTAATGTGCTTCGTTCTTTTGAAATTCGTAGAGTTACTGTCCTCGCCGGTGTAAAGAAAAGGACGATATTGTAGTATTTTTGGAGGCTGTAATTCACCCATTAGTTGCATTGTTAATAATTGTTGTAAAAATAAATAAAAATAGCACATATATGCTAGTAGCCAATACGTTCATAAATACTGTACTTTATCAACTGTCTTCCTTGATGAATTGAGAAACACTGCAGTACTTTTAAGAGTATTTTGGATTAAATGGCTACGAGGGACAATTACGTTTTTTCATTGCTCGTATGCAAGAGGGAGTACTACAAATGACCATCTACTTGAATGGATTTATCGTTATCCAGAAAAGTGTTTATTTACATTAAGAAATTTTTGGCCGACATATCCGCCTCATTAAATTGAGATTGGATTTATTTACATGTCAATTGTAAACCTGGTTTACTCAAAATTTTAGTGACTTATCTAAATTAGAAGAATTTAGTGTTTAATTATGAGAGAATGGAGCTACTTAAAGATCATGTTTATTGTTTACAATTAATATATTCCTCCACGAATGAAACATTTTTATTTCAAAATTGGAGCTGACAAAGAAAAACGTTTTCTATTCGAGGTAATATTAAACATAGCATTTTCAGAGTTACTTAATTATATTGTATTTGTCGGAAGGAATAGTCCCAAAATATATCTTTTTTTAACAGTATAGTTTATATTGTAATAGGAGCGCCTGTTGCGAAGGCCAGACGCTGTCTGCCGCGATGTTTAGAGCAGAGACGAAGGAAGGCTGATCTTTACACCGCCCTGATCTGAAAAAAAGATGCACCGAGACTAAGCACTCGCTCCCTCACAGCCGTCTACGAACTTGCGCCGTATTAAACATGTATGGAGAAAAAGTGTTCCTCTGCTAGACGATGCGAGGAAAAGTGCAGGAAGAAAAGCTTTTCAAAGAAATTAAGAAGGGCGAAAGCCCAAGAATCAAAGACAGATTGGGGTGTGACATTTTATTATCGCACCGAGGTAGGCTCAAGGAGAACTGTGCAGCCTTGGAGAGTCTTTCGACTACCCTAGCGCTAAGGAAACTTCGGAGATCCCAGTCCCATAATGGCAGGCTTCCGGCTTGCCCTTGAACGCAGAGTAGTTCTTTGCGACGGGTGCTGTCTTTCGACAGATCTGAACACGAGTCTAACAAGATATACCTTGAACAAGAGTAGCTTGTTGCGGCAAGTGCTGTCTTTCGACAGACCTGAACGCGAGTACACTCGGGGCCTCACACTCTCTTTCTGTGTGTCCACCGTGTTCCCAATAAGAGCCTTCATTAAGTAATCTGTGCCGTAAGAAAAATAATCTACGTTTAAGAAAGTGCTGAGAACTCTAATTTGTAAAATATTTTAACACCGTTAGTTTCATTAAAAAACCTATCGTATAAAGAAGCGCCACAAAAATGTCACGTAAAAATCACCGACTAAACGAACAACCTCACCGCCGTAATTCCGCAAATTCACCAATCAATTATAAAGTAAAGAAAACCACCGTTGAAATTGTAATTTAAATTATTTTAAAAATATATTCATTTAGTTTACTCAAAAGAAAAGAAGTCGTTTTATTTTACGCCTGCACACGCTCCTTCTTCTGTAACGAACCTGGTTTGACGTCAATCCCGCCGTCGGCGGTAAGCAAAGGAATTTAAAAGGATTAATTGTACTTTCGCCGAAAACAAGTAGAGCAAAGCCGATAGAACATTCGGCAGAGGAAAAACAACGAAGTATAGGAAGCAAGGACGTTATATAAGAAAGACAGAATATTAAAGTATATACAAATGAAATGTTCCTTGTAGATTCGTAGGAAGCAAGGACATTATATAAGAAAGACAGAATATTACAGTATATACAAATGAAATGTTCTTCGAGTATTCGTAGGTCATTTCATCAGTGATAAGAATTTGGAAAAGTGTCAAAAACTTTTTCTTGCTTCCTAGAGTATTCTAAGAGAGATGAGAGGCGGATATAAAATGAGTGACACAGTGATTTTCCAGCCAAGTCCCGTGGGTTCGGGCAACTATCTGACTACCTATACTTTTATGAAATACTACCTCAATTAATTTAGTAAATATGTCGGAGCCAAGAATCATGTCAATGGGACTAGTAAAGTCAATTTAAGCCAGATCTTCTGAAAGTCACATAGGAGAGTTTTTGATATGTGTTATCAAAAAATCAGTAAGGTGAGTTAGCATATAATAATTAGTGAAAATTCATCTACCAACTCTCACTGATGAAAAAATGAGAGGAGATGATGACGGTAAATATAGATGATCTACTTCTACATCATTATAAAAATAATTATTTTTAAGTAGTATGAAGAGTAGTATGAAAGTTGAAGTAAATCTTATACCACTATGTATGATAACATTATCATTAAATGATGTTCAGTTATCTAAAAACATGAAAATTATCACATACGGCAATAAAATTATATGTAAATAAAAAATGAATTAAAAAATCTTTATAACTAAACCAACATTCTAAACATATATAGAAAAAAAGACATGGAAATAAAAAGAGAAAAAGTGAAAGATTATTAAAATACTTAGCTTAGGTTGGTATAGGGTTTAGTAGTTTCACACAATAATTGTAATTTTAAACGAATGCTCTCTATTAAATTTGACTGTTGAAATTTTTTAAGCAAAGATAAAGTTAAAAAGATAAAACAAGTGTAATCTATAAGGTTTCGCAGTACCTTGAGTTTCATAGTACCAAAGTTTTAAGTTTCTTGATCGAGGTCGAGGCTCTGCAGTGTGGTAAGAGTCTCATCCTGGAAACCGAAACATTACTTCTCTCTCTTGAACTTACAATGTTTATCCATTTCTTAAAATCTTCTTCATTCTATGTTCCTATTATTATAATATAAATATAATGTATATATCCAATTTTATTAAAATACTTGAAATTTTACGTTCAAATATAGGTATATATGGAATTATACTTGCTTATACATATAGGCATCCTTTCATTATTGCTTTAATTTTAATATAAATAAATTATTATGACATATGAAACCATTTTCAATAGAGGAAAAAATATATCAATTTTCTAATTTATCTAATGTGCAATATATATTTAGTTTAAACAAATATTTATATTGTTAAGTATTTTTAAAGTATATAGAACTCAATAGTTTGACATGTGAAACTTGAAAATAAGTTTAACAAATACGCTTCATTAAATATATTGAAACTTTTTTATAAACAAAAAACATTTTTGTGATATAATTAAGTATTATACTTTATAATTAAAAATATAATTTTGGTGCTTATACATATATTTGACTGCCAACAGTATTTATTATTTCCGTTTAAATATAGTTTGAAAAAAATTCCATATTTTAATTACGTAAGTTTTAGAAATTAGTGGACTGCATTTTCCTGAATTACTGAATTGAATTCAATATAATTATTTTTATTTATACAGGTATGCACATATTCATACTCACTTCAACCTACATACACAGATGTACATTATAATATTTTTTATTATTTTTCAGTTATAAGATTTATAGTTATGAGAACATATATAATAATATAAATAATTAATAATTTTGTTAGATGTATTAAGCATCGCGCACTTCATGGAATAATCTATGTTTGCAAAACACACTGATTAGTCATACTGCTGCGACAATTGCAGTTGGACATCGTCGGCAAACACTGACAAGTTTTACGACGACGACGACGACGACGACGATTTGTTATTTTATTTGTTATATGCGACTACGATCGTATATAAGATGGCTAATGGCGGCGTCAAGTATTTGAAAAGCGAATAGACTACTCCGTATGTGACAATATATATGTACATATTTTTATTAATATATTATATATTAAAATATTTAAATAATATTAATTATGAATGTAATATAATTATAGATCTAATTAACATTAAATTATGTTTATATTATATATTATGGCAATTTTAAAATTACATAATTATCGTCTCATATATAATTCTATATTAAAAGATAACTAATTGGGGGTATAGCTCAGTGGTAGAGCATTCGACTGCAGATCGAGAGGTCCCCGGTTCAAACCCGGGTGCCCCCTACGTTTTATTTTTATTTCAATGCAATTATTATGTATCTAGTATTTTTTTCAAACAAGGAATATTCTTTTTAAATTTTACAAAATTAACTTTGATAGCTCATAATGATAATTTCAGTTTACTTTTATTTCAAAGTAGTTATAAAATTAACAAATAAATTTAGAAACTATTTGTGTTTAAATTATATTCTAAATATATGAGTCTATAATATTTTATTAGCTTTTTATAATTCATGTAATTTAATAAGTAAACTTTTAATATCTAATACGAAGTTAGTGATATTAACTAATTGTCAACTCTACTGTCTTTAATTTTCAACTCACGATTTTCTATTGAAAGTGTTTATTTTATAGAAAAATTTTATAGAAAAATACTATCATTATTTGGAAAATATATTATTTTATATTTTAAAGAAATTTTAAATATTTATAAAAGAAATAAAGGTTTTTTTAAACAATTATAGAATTTCAAACGATCATGTATGAATAATCTATATTATAAAATTATGAGATGCACTATCAATATCAACAAAAAGATTTTAATTCAGAACATAAAGAAATTAGTTTTAGTTCCATGAAAGATGTACTTTAATTATGTCTACTATTTATGTATACGAACATTTAAAACTGTATTACATATAATAGTATTCAATCTAGCATTAATGGTGTTATACTTTAAAATCTTATCTAAGTATGGAATTTTTTAAGTGTATTGAAAGTGTAAAATAAGAATTAAGTATTCTTTTTCATTCAGACAAGTATATAATACACATGACTAGTGAGATAGCGATACTATTAATTTGATTAATCTAACATTATTGCTTAAATTCATAATAAATAAATAAAATGTTGTTCTTGTTCAAAAATTTTGTAGTGTACATATTAATCGGTATTAAGGAAATATTGTTGCAAATATAACAAATTACATTTTTAATTAAATTAAAACAAAATTAATTCATATTTAATCCAAAATTTGATCACGATTATTAATATATATTATCTCGAAAATGGTTCTGCTTAAGAAATTCATAAATTAAGGCTAATTAATATATAAAAACAGTTACGATTATTTGTGAATAAAAAATCCACAAAGGTATTGAAGATTCAAATAGTCCACGTGTTCTTGAACAGCATATAGGGTATCAATAAGTACTGTGTAAGCCTCAAATGGTCTCAGTTAAATATTCAATAAGTCTGTGAAATACTCGCTTCTCTATTTGGAACTGCAACAGTTGCAAGGTTGATTGTGCCAATTGGCTGATAGCCATATAAAATGTATATTCGACATAAGTTCTTTCATACGTGTATACATATTTCTATCTGTGACAAAAATATGCAAGAACAGTATATTCGAAAAGTATCAATCTATATTTCTTAACCAATTACAATACAATTTTTTTTTTCATGTCATGAAAACTGTTATTCATTAAAATATCACCGCGTATAAGAACTGTATAAGTAAAGAGCAGTAGCTTAAAAAAGTAAAAGTCTTTACGTATTCTTATTATAAATTGCTTATCATCATGCTTCTCACAAAATCATCTTAGATATTATTGAGCCCAATCTTATAATAAAAAATGATTGTATATTTAAAACAAGAAACTTAATTTATTACGTATACTCTTTGTAACGTCATTTTTACATAAATATTGTTCAATAAAGGTATGTACTTTGATGAAATTTAATTCTTCAACAATTAATAAATTAATATTTTTTAGTAACATTAAACAAAATAAATGTTTAATAATTATTGTTGACCAATGTAATAAATATATTTCTATAATGCATTTATGTATGTGAAGAAGTTACGTTAAACTTCGTAATTTTCAAGAATCTTTGACTCGTTTAAGAGACTAACAAAGAGACTAACAACATAGGTGAATAACTATTGTGAATGAAATTGAGCGTATTAGTGCAATGCTTGACGACAGATGGAATACCACTGGACCATCAGAATCACCAGCAACGATCAGGGTTAGGTCTAAAGCCGCTCATTTCTATTCATGAGCTTACCAAGCAATCGATAACTAGATCCCGAAGAGTCGAGTGCACTTTGGGGATTATTCATTGCATTCTGATAATTCATTTTTCCAAACCTACATAAAATGATAAATCTTATAAATCTTACACATTAAATATTCTCATTTAGAAAGGAAACCATATTATTTTATTTATTATTAATTTTTGTGCAAAATCTCGAACAAAAAAATATCATTAGACAAAAAATACTGTTACGGCAATTATGTTTTACTCGATATTATTCGCTTTGTCCTAAAATATTATTCCCTTAATTGTTAATAAAAATATGTAATGAACTTTAAAAATATGTAATGAACTTTAAAAATATGTAATGTTCTTTAAATAAACACCAAAAATATAATATTTTACAAGAAATAAATTTTTAAATCTATTTAACAACCTATTTAATAACTAAAAATTATTTAACAACCAACATTTAATATAATCCATATTAAAATAAAATTGTTTTTCTCATATTTCTAATTTTTACATTATATTAAAGAGAAAGTATTTTTTAATTTGTAAAAACAGATTTTATAAAAATTTTTTGATCAGTTTTTCTATAATCTGTAATTACTATAACTTATTTTCTGTTTTATAAACTGATATAACACAAATATATATATTAATAAATATAATATAATAACTATAATATTATTAATATAAAGAAAATTATAATAGACAAATATAAATATAAATAAACAACATATAAAAACAAAATATAAATAAATATTAATAAATAATTAATAAATTAATCGTTTAATTAATACACTTGCTTTTAATGGATTGAGAAACTGAAGGTATCAGTTCGAATTTACCTATGAGAAAAATTATATATTTAAATTTTTCCTAATATTTTCAATAAATAATTATATATTACTTTCATGAAAGAAAAAAATACTTGTATTTCATTAAAGATTGATCTCTCAAAAACTGGAAATTAGATGAATATAAAGTTTCGAAAGTTTCAATGATTATAAAGTATAAAACATTGATAGATTGCTGAAAAATTAGTTCGTAAAAAAAATAAAATGAAGCCAAACTTCAATGACAAAAAGAATTTTATACGTACGAGAAAATAATTGTTAAATAAATTTTCTCTTGGTCTTTTATTTTTTAAGTGTTAGATAAAAATCTCATCTGCATAATTCTGCTAACCGTAGAAACCATTAACTTTTTCTTTCTATTCAAATTCGTCCTGATTGAATTGATAAAAAAGCAAATCAGATGTCAAAAGAATCACTGTACCTTTATCCACATCTTATTTCATACTTCATCACAAATAATAAAGTCACGAAGAATATATTTCCTCGCTCATTAAGATCACGCTTTTATATTAGTTGATACACGCCGACTACTAATGTATAATTTAATTAACACACAAATAGCGAAGTTGTAAGGCTGTTCGACTGTTGTGCTCGTCTCTTTCTCTTTTACCACACTATCTCTCTCTCTTTCTCTCTCTCTCTCTTGGCTCCCATTCTCTCGCTCTATCATTCTCTTTCACTCGTCTTCGTGAACACATTTTTATCCACACTTTTATTAGTAGTCTTCTTTTATTACTCAATTGGCCTATTTGTGTTCGTACATGTGTATGGAACGTACAAATCGCATACTACTGTACATATGAGAAAGAAAGAGAAAGAGAGAGTGATAAAAAGTGAGGGAGGGATGGAAAAAAGAGATATGCACAATGAAAAATATAAGGGCTGTGGAGAATGAACAAATAAGTCGAGATGCATAGGGTGAAGACAATTGAATTTTATAGGTGTTTGCCTGCTGATCTAGCTAATTGGATTGTTCATGTCACTAAAATCACTAAAAGACATCTATTTTTTTCTTGAAATTCTATCTCTACCCACGTACATCTAAGATCGATATTACTCTATTTTCACGTATGCGAGTTCTTTTCCTTTTTTGTATCTTACGTATATATAAATGTATACGTTTTTTACAGATGTATCATCAATCTTATCAATGAGTCTTAACAATTCATTTACTAAATAAGCGTTTACCGTTCGATGATATCATAAAATATGAATTCCTAGTTTTCTTATAAAAAAATACATTGAATTTTATAATTGTTGCAAATGATGAATTGTGTGTGCTATATTTTTGGAATTCAGATATGCTGAGAAGATCTTTTGAAAATGATTAATTTTATATTAGTTACCAGTATACCTACAGCTAGTTAATTACACTTTGTAGTATTTAATTAAAATAAAGTTTAAACTGATTTCATTAAAATATATTAGCTTTTTCGATTTGAAATTTCACTAACAAAAAGTTTTTCTACTATATTCCTTACAAAAATAAAGACAAATAATTATAGATTATTTATTTAATATTAAATAAATAATTCAACTTAAATGTAACGGATTAAGAAAAAAAATAATCTTCAAAATATTAACAGAAAATTTAATACCTTTTCCTAAATTAACCACCTATAATTTAGTTAAGATGTTAAATATTGCATTTTAGTAAAAATAAACATTTTATATCTATACATTGCATACAAAAAGTTATTCAACTGATTGAACGAATAAGGCCCCGGAGGGATTCGAACCCTCGATCTCCTGTTTACTAGACAGGCGCTTTAACCAACTAAGCCACGGCGCCACTTTCATTTGAATTCTAATATAACTACCTTATATTATAGTAATGAAATATTATTTAATTTAAATTTTTCTAATATTGAAAATATATTTTAAAAATTGTGAAATTAAAAAACAAGTACAAAGTATCAAATATACTTTAGGCAAATATCGTAGATGAATAATATTATGCATTTATTTAGAGATTAGCTTACATTATATTTTCATACGTTTGATAAAAAAGTATATACACATATTTTCAAAAAATATGCGCAATTTTATTATTTTATTTAAAAAAAATTGAAAATCATACATGTATTGAGCTTTAGTAAAACGTAAGGAAGTAAGAACATACAATTTCTACTTTACTACCAGCAAACACGAGTTAAGTGATTTGTCAGAGCATTTTATACATTATTATTGGTTGATTTATGTTTCTGTAATTATTTGAAACATTATCATTTCATTTTTAAGTTATTATTTTTTTTAATTGTATTTTGTATTTAAATTTATTTTATAAATTATGAACTTATTATTAATATTCGTTAAGTTCTCTATAAATTCATCAGTTTAAATTAAAAATAAAAGTTTATAATAAAGAAATCTCTAAATTTTACTTTTTTAATTATTCTATAATACCATATTAATTATAACATTATGTATATATTCGATCGTAACTATTTAATATTGAAATAAGATGTTAAAAGTGATAATAATATTTATTTCATTAATCGAGATTGTTTGGTTATTATATTCCAACCCTATACTGATCTCATTCTAGTGGCTGATGGACGGCTCACCAACCAGGATGGATGTCTAGCTTTGACTGCTCACCTCCAAGAGTCGCCTAGTAGTTATGGTTCCTGGAGTTGTATCTCCGTTGTTCGTTCGGTGTTCTTTCCTTTATTTATATATCTTGGATTAACTTTCATAAGATCACGTGTAATAATTGTCCCAATGCTTCACTTGTGGATTGTTATATCTATGATTAAGTTTGCTAATCCTGATTTGTCAACTAATCGACTTTTGCGGCATCACCTACTTTCTGGATTGATGATCTGTCTTTAATTTTAGTATTATTTGCATGATTATGAATTTTGATTACTTACGTTAAAGGCTACGCGTTTTGATAGATGGATTAAATCAGCGTCAGGTATTCAAAAAGTGAGAAGCTGAGTCGGCATACGTGATATACGTCTTGAAAAAAACATTTAAAAAAAAATTTTAAAAAACAAAATTTTTATTGAAAAATTGAATTGAAAATTAAAAGTAGTAATATATTGCAATCATAAAAGAATTTAAAAATTACAAATTTTAACATACATTTTAAATATTTTATATTTATTACAATGTATAAATCTGATTTAAACATTAATAAATTGAAATAAGGAATAAAAATTAAGTCAGTATTTATTAATAATACTGAAGTAACATGAAAAGATTAACGGTATAAATAAAGAAAAAAGTTGAAAATTATTAACTGAGTTTTACAGTGTATTCTTAGAATTAGTAAGATTTAATATCGTATAATAATACTGCCTAATCGAAATACTTTACGTTTCTTTAATAGTGTTATGTAAAGATAATGTATCAAAGAAATATATCTCCAAATAATGATTAAACATTATTCTTTTTATAAACGATTACAAAAGTATTATTTAAAAAATATATAATACACAGTATAAATAAAATTCAAATAAAAAGCTATCAAGTATTTTTCCAACAGTCTGTATAACTTAGAAGTTCATATATCTCCGTATAAATGACATTTTCACTTTTTTACTATATACTTATTCGCACACAAACTTACTTGTATGTATAAAAGCATGCAATATTGTTGGCAGGGAAGGAGGCTCTAAAAGACTCGGGTGCCTCGAGAAGTACTTTTGTTTTTTATATGAAAAGTCGTGACCGCTTGGCAGAATGAAAAGCGAAAAGAACTCACGAATCGTCGTAAATTTTCACTTGGACGACTTGCCGTAAAATATAGAGGTGGCTGTGCTCTGCATATGTCATACGCTCTTGCTCACGCTTCTGTACTCACACTTGACCCATCCTCCTTGCTCTCCGCCATTCATGTGCCTTAAAAAGCGAGAACCGAGGGAAACCGAGATAAGAGATAGACGGAAGAGTGATGTCGTTGCTCTTCTTGATCATACATATATATAACGATATTATCAGTGGTTACAAATTCATCTGTCTTCTTTCCCGAGGAAGCAAGTAGTTGCTCACGCAATTGCGGCTACGCATGCATATTTACATATTCATCTTTTACCATGCACGGCTTTGTGGTTTCGCAAAGTATATTGAAAAGGATAGAGTGCAAGGTGTAGAAAATATGCTATAATATATTTTGTGGCATCAGAACAGCTATCGTACTCCAAAAGATGAAAATTTTCACAGAAAGTAGCACGTTCGTACATCGTGTAGACGGTACACACACCCTTGGGCATCATTTTTCGTACTTCCCTTCACTTTTCTCATTTAAATATCAATGTTTGTTCTACTTTAACATGCAATTTTCTTCATTTATACGTCATGTATAAATTATTAAGATGTTTGTTCATAATCTGTACTTACCAAAAATTTAGAACTTTTGTTTTTCCTTACACATATTGTTTTTAGATATTATATATTGTAAAACATTATATTATATTCAAATTTTTCTTTCATTAACAGAAATAGTTTATAATGTATTAGTATTTTAAGATAAAAATTTCAACAACCAGTATTTAACCGATCTTATATTGTTTTATACAGACATATTTAATTTTAGTCACATTTTTCATTGAAAATAATGAATTATAAGTACTTATTAAGAATATTGTACAAAATTCGAAATTTATTCAAAAGAAACTCTAATTTGCTTGTTAATACCTTTCATTTTAATAGCACCACGTAATTTGATTATAAAATTTTTTAATTTTAGTTAATTGGATTATTTAACGATAATTAGATCCATAATGCACTATATTCAAGCTTGTTTATAGTTATTGTGAATATTTATCCTAAAATAACGAGGTATTTCGTTAGTATTGGGGTGAGGTAGTCATACACTTTAATGTCCGTGTACCTTCAGAAAAAAGAGTTAAAAAAGAGGTTAGAAAGATCGTAAAACCGTGGTGACTGGTAAAAAACAAGAAGCATTTTAGAATGTGATTTATTCATTTCGTTTTGCATTGGTAGATTAATACATTAAACTTTTGCTCCAAGTGTACAATTTTTTAGAAGCATGCCTATTCGTTTGAGATTATTAAAATGTAGATGGCAAATCCTTGTTGGTCAAAAACTGAACGAAAGATTTTGATCCATTTGAGATTGAGTCATGCATCAATCTCTGAGGTGCATTTATGAAGGTCGCATTTTTGTTCTTAATTGTTACGCCTTACTCTCCGAGATGTCGGAACCCTGGTGCAATTAATGGGTGTATTGCGAGATATAATCTCTACACTTTTTCAAGTCAACCATCATTAATCTGATTCATCCGTACAGTGTGAGACCTTTTTGATATTTTATTTCAAATGTGTGTAAGTGCAAATATTAGCCGTAAGTACATATATTTGATAAGAACGTCATTGTATAATTTTGTGAATATATCCAGTTATTCTGAGACATTCATAAACGGTTAAAATCTAGATACATAATGGCTTTTTTCCTTCTTATACTATGAAAAAAGGTTATTTACATCCAGTTAAAAATATTAATTTAATATAACTTTTACTGTGTATATATTATTTGTTTATTATTAAAAAGCAAGTATACATTGAATTTTAATATTTTCGTAATAAGATATAAAATATAAATAAATAAATAAGATATAAACAAAATTTATATACAAAGTGCTGGTAAGGTATTGATTTCTGGTTATTAATTATCAGAAGAAAGTTATTTTTATCAAAACATTAGAAAAGCATTCTATTTTGTCGATTTATAGAAAAAATATTTGCAGGTTTTATATTTATGTTAATTTAATATCTTCATTGTTATCTTAAATTTATTATATTGCTTAGTTATAGATGTTTTTTTAAATTTAATTTTGATAAAATAACATAATTATTGCACCAAATGAAAATTTTTATTTGATTCTATTTCTAACCTTATGTAGTTATATACTTTATCTACAAAAATATACATATTTAATAAAATACAATATTTTTATATAGAATTAAATTATAATTACTTACTTTTTCATTTTTTTTTAATTTTAAATTATCAATGTACGTATTACAATATTTTGATTTCCATCATGATTACAGAGATTTTCTGAAATATTAATTCAACTATAAAACTTATAAAATAAATTTATGGTACACTTTTGAAAAAATAAATTGGAATTTAGGAACATAATTGCAAAATATTTTTTCTGAAATATTTAAATAACAATATTTTTTTAAAGTTACTTGCATAGAAAATAAATTTATATATGTAGAAATGATTACATTAAAATTTATAACTGAAGTTCATAAAATTTTCTTACATTGAGAATCATTTGACTTACCGATAATTTCCCTTTTTGCACATTTTTATGTACTTTCTCCCTTTACCTTGTTTTTTTTATTCTGTCCCTTTCACATTCTTTGTTTTACTCTCTCTCTCTCTCTCTCTCTCTCTCTCTCTCTCTCTCTTCTGATTTTCTCTTAGTAATCTAGGATATATGATATTTTTTAATCATATTGATTATGATCCTTAACTGAGGTTTTTCTTGTTAAGAAATTAATAAGAAAAAATAGAGTGAAAGCGAGTTACATATGAAAAATGGGAAGTTATTGATAAATTGATTTGTATTTCTTCGTAAAAATTTTTGTAACGTAGAAAACTTCTAATTTTTTCTACTGAATATAAAAGTATGTATAAATCAGGAACTATTTATATTGTGTATTAATTACATGGAATTTAATATGAGAAGGGCGAGAAAATTAATGTCTTTGTGGTATACGCATTCTTCAACAGCAAAATTGTAAAACAACAACAGGTGTACCGATCAGGCCGACAATGTCCGAGGTAAATTTGCTTCGTTATAAAAAAATGAAAAACAATGCTGCACCACAAATATTCAAAAGCGTAAACCTCTTAGCTTACTCGAAGTTTTCCTCTTAATGATGTGACCTATGAGAAAAGGAAAAAGAGGAATGAGTCAATCAATCTAGAAACGCACCATAATAAGGCCTCTTGAACATCGGATCTACGTCATTTGCAGGAGAAAATTTTCATTGTATATAGTTAATATACAGTTCTACATAAATGAAACTCATATTTATATAATTTCATCAACCTAATTTCACCGACAGTTATCACTAAAACTTAATCGAGCTCAATACGGGTATGAATATTTTTATTGAAAATAAAAAAGCCTCGATAGGTGATCTGTAATGTTAATTTGTAGTTCGTCTCGAGAAGCTCGGATGAGATTATCTTCAACAACTTTTTGCGATTTTCTTTAGCTTTTCATTTCTTGAACAAAAATTATCTTCAGTGTAAAAATACCTTAGAATCAGGACTATGAAGTTGGCCAGGGTACGTTGAAATTTTCGCGCTATTTCCGAAAGCTTTCATGATAAACGTTTTTAAGCATAAATCGTTTAATTCACCATTTAATTATTTGAATATATTATTAAATATAACAAATGTTTAAATGTGTTTTAAAGTGCACTAGTTATTTTCTGTTTATTATTACTTACTTTAACATCGATTGAAATTATACTTGATTTCCGATTCTTCTAAATTACAATCAGAACGAGCATCCTTAATATACAATCTTTAAATATGTAAGAATGATATAAATTCAGAAAGATCAGAAGATAAAGTTCCCCGGATTTTCAAATGGTCCTAAACCTTGTCGTCTGCGTACCGGCAGAGGTATTTTGGAGTGTTACCCTGTGAAGAGAGGGTTCAGTAGCCTTAGCTAGGAAGTTATCGAGTTTATGTTTAAATTTTTTGGTCACCTTCAAAAAGTCTAATTGTTTGTCTAAGTCCCCTCCCGACGGTTAAAGATATTTAGTGTGTGCAGCTAACTATAGTTAGTCCTACTATCTTGATTCTAATAGATCCTTTATTTGTAAAGGAGCTCAGGCGCCTTTTATAAGGTTTAGAGAAAAGATGGTCCAATCATGTCAAAAAATCAAACAGTAGCGATCCCCCACTCTTCTTGATACATAGGCCGCAGGTTTTCTTTGTACAGGATATGACTGAATACATACTTGCACCTACGCGTATACACGAAGCGCGGTTTTTTTAACTAACACCGTAATTTCGTATGCTCGATGAACGTCATTATGTAGTATGTGTATATAATTCATATTTATAATATTATATAGTATAATTATTATATTAAATTTAATTTAGAAGGGCTCATTAGTTATATTTTTTACAGAATTTTTCTCATTTGCTAATTTTTGTTACTTTGTATGCTTTATTAAGTCAATATAAAATAATTACTGATTTAATTTCAACCTCAAATTTATAAGATTTTAATTGTTCTGTAATTAATTTTGTATTAAAGAAACATTAAGAAAGACGAATGTGAGGAAAATTTCAAATATTATAATATTATTTAAAATATATTTGAAAAAATAATCGCCCAGTTAAAATTCAATTTATTTATTAAGGTAAGTTTAAAAAATATTACTACACACTTTACCATTTGCATTATAATTGTAACTATTTTATGTAAATGTTTTATTAAATCAATTTAATCATTTTCTTTATTGAAAATTACTTTAAATAATATTTAAAATAATCTTTCAGAAACCAACTATTTGGTTAATCATTTATATTAAATTAAAAAATAAATTTTAATAATAAAATTTAATCAAGTGTTTTATTGGTATTAATAAATATTAATGTCAATAAAATTATGAAGGTAAAATTTTTAAGTATTTTTGAAAGAATAAATACTCATTATTTTATTATGAAAGAAATTTATAAAAGAAATTTCAAAGACAAAATTATACAATATTGAGATATATACTTATCATTAAAATTATAAAAGTAAAATAAAAAATGTATTTCAGCAAATAAATAAGTACCACATAATTAAAATGATCAATATTTTAGAATTTAAAAATACTGAAAATAAAATTACTTTTTTTGCTAATACTTTTCTTTATTCATCATATTATTATATTAATTTCATAATTTACAAGGTCTAATATAATCTAATTAGGTAAGATAACCAAGTATAACTTTTTATTTAATAAATACTGAAAATAGAAGTTATGTAGATTACCATGATTACAGACACACCTCTCTAAAAAAAAGGTTACTTATATTATTTACTTAAAAGGA
This sequence comes from Wiebesia pumilae, assembly GCA_018907045.1. NCBI lineage: Eukaryota > Metazoa > Arthropoda > Insecta > Hymenoptera > Agaonidae > Wiebesia > Wiebesia pumilae. The sequence continues at coordinate 2,845,181 of JACCHZ010000105.1, read as the reverse complement.
CTTTTCAAATAAAGAATTAGAAATAGTTTTTTTCACTATACTGATCTAAAAAATTAAAGAATACCAATTTTATATCATAAACCTTTATTTTTAGTTCTGAAAAGTATAACTGAAAATAAAAATTAAGAATTTTATAAAAAATATTAAAAGAAAATATCATTAAATTTAATAAATAATTAAGAGATTATTACTAAAAATATTTTTTCGAAAACAAATGGTACTGCTTTTTATTATATTTTTTTACTATCATTGAAAGAACTTGTAAATTTAGATATTTAAAATAATTTTTTATTTAATTTATTAATTTGAAATGTCAAGATATATTTGACATTACAAACTATTAATGCCAATTGTAATAGCAATATAGTGGACTTCTGTTAATTAAAACTGCTGTATTCACAAGTGTTTCAAGAATATGATTCTGCAATCCTGCTTTGTAAATAGAAAGGCTAGTGCGGAAAACTTAGAAATTAAAATGTATTTGACAATTTCAAGAAAACAATGATTTATTGATCCGTTATTTTCAATAATTACAAATATGTATACAATCGCGACATAAGACGATACGTGCTTCATTGTGCCGTACAATACGCCAGAGCGAGACCTTCTTTCGGGAAAAATGCATGGCCGTACAGAAACTGTTACACGAGTTGAACTTGAAAATTGCCTTATAAAGGTAATAAATTTAAATGCGTAGTGTGGCTGTTAGACTTTAATAGTATATATAACTTTATTTTAAAATCAAATTGATATAAATATTAGCTCATTTCAAAACTCACTACGATATGTGTACTGAAAAAGGCACAATCAAGTAACAATAAACAATAAATAGAAGACAGCAACGACTAGCCTTAAAGTCTAGAAGTTCATTGTGAGTACTTTCTTTGCAAATCCACGGTAAAGAAGGAAACAAGTAAAAAAAGTCACAAGAAGAAAAATACGATCGAAAATATTTTATTCTTGGTACAGGTAGTGCAGTTTCCTTAAAGGCTCACACTCACCTTCTTTCATCAAGAGAGTTCAGCAGTTTCTGTAATTGATGCATATCATTTTGAAGCCATTATTCGTATAAACTTTACAAAAACATCTTTTATATTTTAAGTATCATCAACTATTATATAACTTCTATTAAGTTTAATCTTAAAAAACAAACTATTATAAATTAATCTAATTTCATGATGATACTTTTCTTTAGTATTCATGTATTAAATAATTAACATATAAGTGGGATACACGGATAAACATAGGTAAGGCGAATGATTTTTTCAACATCTTGTACTACAATTTTCTTGATCTAATTTAATATTAAAAACATATAAGCTTTATTTGGCTTTATGTAAAGAAAGATATTCCTAAAAGACATTTTGTGGAATACCAAAACTGCGTTTGTTATTAACAATAACCCTCAGTACATACATGTATATATACGGTTTTGACTTTATTTAACAAAAAATTTAATAATGTGCCGGATCGATTTTAAGATTAAGAGTATATACGTTTTGGCTTTATATATGGAATCATATTCTGAATAAACATAATGTAGAATCCAAAAAGCATAATTGTTATAAACATTTTAGTTAAGTCCATGAAATGTCAGTGATTTACATATGATTTTCTTTAACAATGTATAAGACATTGTTGTTGATGGATTTTCTATGTAAAAATTTGTATATATACTGTACTTTATATGAGTCATGATATTTTTCAATGAAAAATTATAACATATATTAAAGTAACAATTAAAATATTATAGATATACTGTTATTTGCATAAGAATTGGTGCACTTACAGATTCATATCGTGACGTTCAGAATATTGTTGTTAAAAATAATGTTTTGGATGGATTTTTATATGAAGTTTTTTTACGTTTACTTCTATAAGTACTTAATATTAATCGAAAATAAAATTTCGTAGAATAATAATTTGTAGAATAATAATTTGAGACTTATGATTTTTTAAATTGTTCAATCCCCTGTAGGTGTCGTTTGTTGGAAAACATTTCAACAAACCAAAGGGTGGAAATGTTTTATTATATAATTAGTTAATTTTATTATATAATTAAGCGTTTCAAATCAATTTGTAAAAGAAATATTAATTTTTAAAAAACTTCAATTTTTGTTGAGACTCAACCAGCTGAAACTTCAGATACGTTTTCATGTAGCAATACAAATTATTATATTAAGATATTATTAGAGAATTATTGTTTAAGTATAGTTAAAATAGTTAATTTTTAGGTTCATCTTATATGCTATACTTATAAGTTTTTGAAATAATAAAATAGTTAATAATAAGTCTAACGATTAAAATTAATTTATATTTTATTGGCTTGATTTCTGTTATATATATATATATATATATATATACAATACTATATATATATATATACAATATGTATATATACAATTACTAATAGCTTTTTTAATATATAGAAACAGTATTACTTGGTATATTTTAGAAATAGTACAATTTTTTATTGAATTAATAAGTACCACAATAATTTCTTATTGGCACAAAAGTAAATTTTTAAATGTATCGTGTATTTTCCAATGGTTATCTAATATATTAGAATCTTCTTGATCTTCAAAGATGAATGCACAGGGTATTGTCGAATGTATTTTCGACGTGATTAATCTAAGTTTATGAAAAATTCTAGAGATTAGAACCATTAGTATCTATATATTCGATGATGAAAATAAAAATCCTTCGATCCTATAGTGGAATCCGATAAGGAATATCAATATACATGCGACAAATACCAAAATTACAAAAAAAGAAAAAATATTATTCATCAATTTTCATTGACATATTTTCATGATCAAAACGGTCGTACTAAATGAGAGATTTAGAAAATTCAAGAGACAGCTACTTGCTGAGACTTCTTTTTGGAAAAGCAACAAACAATAAGCTGTAACTAGAAGGAATAAATTGCAGTTTATGTACTTAATGGAACCATTTTACAACCAGAAAAACAAAACAAGTTAAAAAACGTCCGACTATAAATTTACAATAAACTATTTAAAAACTGTTAAATTTGCAACAGTAACATTACAGTTATATTTGTATAATCTATCTCATATATCTGTGCACGTGAGCTGTTGATTATAATATCTTGTTGCTCCCTAACTTTATAAATTTTGATTTTCGTAGGACTTCTCTTTAAAATCTATTACCTTAGAAGACTATGTGTATTATTTTTATTCGTTATAAGCAAGTAAGTTGATCTCGAACCATCTAATAAGTTAGTCTGGTAAATTACTCTGTCGAATAGTGAATATACTTTTACAAAACATACATCTATAATCAATAAGATAATAAATTCAATATTACTTTCAACGGTATTAATTTATTTGTATAGCCCCTCAAATAAATATTCAACAAGAACATTTAGAGTGCATGCCTACGCCAATGTGTCGAAGCAGAAACTGAGAAAATTCAAACCGAGAAGGAAAAAGACTGCTGTGGTATAATACTTTGAAAAATCTATTAATTACAAGCTGTCGAATAAAACAACGAGTAAAAACTTACATCAGCAGCCACTTCAATTTTAATGAAAATAGTAAGTGAGTTGTCATCGTCAAGAAAAACATTATAAGTTTTTCTTAAAATTTTCTGCCTTAAAGACGATGTATGACTAAGAAACGACAACTTTTATACCATCCAACAGCAATAACCATTTGACGTAGAAACTCGAACTAAATCTCAAAATGCTTCTGATAGAAAAAAATAATTATTCTGAATGCGAAGAAGAGTCGATTTATCTGATAGCTCAAAAAATTACTAATAATAAAGCTGTAACACAAGGACAATACGTACGAAAACAAAGTAAAATATCTACAATATAACTGAAATTGAATATATTCAATTAAAAGAGTAATTAGCTAATATATTCACAAAATCATTGGCTAAACAATTCTATTATTTGCAACAGTAATTAAATGTAATAAATCAGTTGAATTAAGCGAAAGTATTAGATGCACTATGTGTATTCCCAAAGTTAAATGATATATTACCCTCTATTTCTAAAATCTTAGAATTATTTTTTTGATATTCCGAATATTTCTCTTCTATACTCAAAGTACAAGATGTTTTATGATATGACTTACGTCTGTCTTTTACATCTCTTACGACAGGTACATTATGTTTACTTTGCCAAGATAATTTTACAAAGCAACTATGTTGTTCAAAGCGATAAACGGTTTATATTAATTCGTATCTAAGTTGTCATTTTTTCTTGTTCAACTAACTTTTTTTCTCTATTAACCGTATTAAATTATTTTTTAGAATAAAACTTAAAAAGGATAAATAAAGATAGTAATTGTAATTAAATGAGATATAAAAGATAAAAGATATGGAGTCATCTTATAGAGTAAAATGATATATAAATGTTTATTAATTATAAAAACAAATATCATAAATTAAACGGGTAATTTATAACTAATCTTTGGATTTAATATATGATTCAGTTATTAAGTTTACCGTTAACGGATATTTTAGATGAAAGAAGTTGTGGAACACATACTTTTAAAGAATCTATTATAAAAGAGAATTTTATTCATTCGTATTTATACGATAACTAGTTATTTTTTTAATAAAAAATATAATTTAAATACAGTAAAAAATAGAGTCCAAAACGACTAAATCTATATTCTCGTAATTAAAAACTGATGATTCACTTTTTAAGGTACAATTCAATTGCCTTACCTCAATTTAATAAAATGAATTTACTAACAACCGAAGTTGTGATGACGAAATAAGAGTAATAAAAGAATAGATATATTATTATCTAATCAGGCAATATCGCCATACACCACCTATACAATGCATTACAGAGTCAAAAATATTAGTGGTAAGGTCAAAACTTTTGATGACCTAGGAATATATTACGTATAGAAATACGTTAAGGTATATAGAATGAGGTTGACTAATAAAATAAGAAAATAAGAAACAATTTAAAGTTATGAAACATATAAATGATACAACCAACCATTAATTATAAGTAAAATTTATGAATATATCTACAAGTATGAAGAACTTTAGTGAGTTTCAGAAGTTTAGTTGTAAAGTAGTTTCAACATTCACGAAGGCCTTGACCAAAAGTCGGAGCCTAAAATACATGGATAGTTTTATTAATGGTTAAATTAATAGAGGATAATTGATTATTTGAATAAATGACGCATAATTACTAAGGTTTAAAAATTTTTTATTAAATATAACAATAGGATAGTAGTACACTGGAAATGTTATGCAATACAAGACTGATTGATTATGAAATTAAAACAATCTGCCGGAAAACTTCTCTTGGTGAAATTTATATATCAAGACAAGTTCTTATCGCTTTTAAATTTTTTTGTGAAAAAAATAGTGGAGGTGCTTGGTTGCCACATTTTCATTTACAAAACCCAAACAGGGCAATAAATAGTGTCGCGGTTCTAGATGGAAATCCCGCACATTATATACCTCAAGTGGAATGTACGCAGACAAAATCTGTTATGTTTATTATCTCCAATATGAAGTTATACACTGTTTCGTCCCGGGTTAGATAAAGTGCCATAAGCATGAGAGACGTAGCTACATTGCAATTGCGACCAAACGGTACTATTATTCTCTAATTGTATTCTAATATATATTTATTTCATTTGAACTGAATATACGGAATGAAATTATCGTTTAATATAAACTTTAAACTACTATATTCCAATTACGTACAAATATTTTGATATTTATTCTAAGTGTTGAATGTAACAAATGAATAAGAAAATATTTATAATAAAGAAAACATAAGTAGAATTACCATTATGCAATTATAATTCAATTTTTTCCTTTTGTATATTGATTGATATTGCATTGATTATATTATTTATTATTATTTATTAATATAATAATAATCATTAATAATATTCTTTTATTATATTAATAGCTTAATAATGAGATTACTAAATGTGTGTGTATGTGTGTTAGATATAAAAGTTAAAGAATATCAAATAGAAAAAAGTAGGCTTTAAGAATGAAAATTTAACCCTCGAGAACAAACACAAGGGTAAATGAAAGAAAAAGTTCAAAATCGATTATGTCAATTTCATAAAAAATTGTCCATCATGCAGACCTTAGTATAACTGCCGCTAACCTATGCCAAATTGCATAGGCGTAAGCGCACGGCTTAACAGGCGCTCCCACGAAAGTCCTGTGAACACGACGCCGGAGAAAGAGTGTCACGTTCCCATGGAAACGGGAGTCCGAGAACACGCTCCGCCCATGCCACGTTCGATAATCTCACCTCCTCTTTCGCGAGCTCCCGCCGATGCGTACGCACGAGCCTCCCCGTTTGCGCGCTGTTCCACATTTTCTGACCTCCCTCAAGCTTCGTCACCGTCCTGCAGAACGTTTTTACACCTAGCCAACTAGGCATTACTATCGAAAAATACACATAATTAATATCCTTATGGTTTTCATTTAATTCTTTTTTCTCTTTTACGTTTTCTTTTGCGAAAGAATACTACGAAAGAATTACCAGAATATTTGTAATAATGCTGTTGTATTTCTTTGTATAAATCTGGTGTATCTTTTTTGTACACCACGATAAATTTATCAGTTACTTTTGTTGAACAAATTTGTCGAGTGCAATTTACTTCAAATTTTATAGTAATTCTTAGCTCTTTTAAATCTATATTTCTTTATCAAATTTATATTCCTAGAATAAAAAAGCCTTTCTACAGTAGGAAGTACTCAAAAAGTCACATAAGAAATTGAAAAATACGTAAAATTCTGAAATAGAACAATCACTTTAATCGTTTAATACTTATTGTATCTATTATGTTATATGTATTTATATTTTGATACGTTAAAATTTGACGAATGATGCGTTATTGCTTGGTTAGTTCACAGTAACGAAATTTTGATTATATAAATGGTTAAAATTTACTATATTAAATATTATATATAGTATTATTTTAAATCAGAAAATACATGAAACTTATTTCAAAACTAACTACTAAGGTAGTGAACATGTTTTTAAATAACATATTTTTAGTTATTAAATAATATAATGCATTCACTATTTAAGAACGTATAATTTTATAATGTAATTGGTATAATATAAAAATATATTTTGTCAAAATCAAATACAAACCTCATTGATTAGCACAGAACATATGCTCTTTAATAAATTACTTAGTAATCTGAAAATAATGATATTGTAACATATAGAAATTTTATTTAATGAGATATAAATAATAAGAAAATAAATAGTATAAGAACATACATATTACATATTATCAAAGAAAATGTAGTTTTTTATTAATATAAAAAAAAATTTATAAGATTAATTTTGTTAAATGCTAGAACAATATTGTAGAATATTTGTAATTGAATAGCATATGTAATGGTCACTTATTCTTAGTTAATTTTATCAAAAATTAAATTTTTTATTTTTTTGTTGTATCATGTTAGGATAGTAATAATATATTTAAAAAGTAATATGGCTTATCATTAAATTTTTGATTCTGAACAATTTAACTTTAAAATATCTAAGTACATTACTCACTATCATGCTTACGCAAAATATATAAATGCCTATATACTGACTATACCGCAAAATCAGTTTAACAACAAATATTTTAAAGAATTTGAAAATATAACTGCGATGTATTTTACGATTGTAAATATGCTACCTGCACGCGAGTATGCTCTATTCCGGTATCAAAAGACCATATGACTTTTGCGACGTTATTTCTTTCTTTCTCTCTATCTCTCTACAGTCCCCTCATATTCGCACATAAACACACGAGCAAGTTTTTTCTTCGTTCGCTTACTCTTTTGTTCAATCTGGGTAGTTTAATTTTGTTGAGTGCATCTAACCAGTAATTCGTCTTCTACCTCTGTATATCGTTCGGCTCGCTTAGGTACACGAGTGCTATATATGAATATCGATACTAGTTTATGACGACCTCCCCACCTCCACTCTATTCTTCTAATTTCAAATACAAAAACTACTCTAAATAAATCAATAATTCTGAAAATATCTCGAACAAAAGCATTTTAACTATTTAAGATAGCAATGAACAATCTTACTAGAATAATCAATTAATAATTACTATTAACTCAGTATTCTTTTTTCTCACTGAAAAAATTTGAAGGCAGTAATCAATGTATCTATTTAAGGAATTACTGCATCCGAATGAACTCCTTATTTTGAGTCAATTTCAATTGAATTAAACAAACATTTTATATTTATATTTATAACATTTTTTTTAATTCTTATATTAAATTTGTAAGGCTTAAAGTTTCTTTGACCGTTATGTTTGATTCATATTTAAGTTAAAAATGTTAACTTCAAACGAAATCTATTTACTTAAATTTAGAAAAAATTAATTTATTTTTAGGAATAAAACTTTTCATAAGATTTTTACCAATAGTTTAGATTTTTTATAAAGTATTATAGAATAATAGTACTACAGATTGCGTCTTTTATATACTAATAATTGTATAATATATTAAAATAAATAAAACGCAGATACATCTACTAATGTTTCTGTTTAAGAAATAAAATGAATTCAGCGTTTTTATTAAAATATTATTTTTCCTACATAAACAATACAAGATATGTTTCTAGTAAGCTTATTAATATTTCATGTAATAATATAATTTCTTTAACTAAAAAATAGTAATCTAACTTTTCATAAATTAATAATTGAATTTATGAAAAAGTCTTTTTTGTATGAAAAAAAATTCTTTTAATACCTTAGTAGATAGTAAAGATGAAAATTCCTTTGTATATTTGTTATATTTTTTATTTAATATGGTTCTGAAAGTATACAGTTATGAATAAATTTATATAAATGTGGTTTTTGAATGTTTCTATCTATCAAACTATCCTGAATTTTCAATTGATTAAAATTAACATTAACGAATCCTTAAAAATTATTCAGCAGCGTAATAGTTCTTCAGAAAAACATAAAAAGTTATGATAACAACGATGCAATTAAATTGCACAAAGATATTTATTTGTAACAATTATTTTTAACAGTATTAAAAAGTAATCTTAAGTCATAGAAAAAAACTTAAAAGAAAAATATTATTGATGTTTATTATATGATACGGCATCAACAATTATAATTTAAGATTTTACCAAATAAATTATTGATTTTGATAAATCAAAAAAACATCAAGTTTTGATGGTTAGATGTTCCGTAATAAGGCTAAAGTAAAAAACGTCTGTGTTTAAGCCATGTACCAAAGATCGGCGCTAATAAAAACTACGATTTTTTTAATAAAATAATTATTTTAGAAATCCTTTAGTTGATATCTATTTATTACATTTAAATAAAAATATTAATTTTTTAAATGAACCTTGTTTGACGGTGATGAAGTATTTTGCATTGTACTCGTGCGTGCATGCGTATATTAAAAGAACATAATATGCTTCTTTAATATTTCTTTTTTCACATTAGTATATCTGAGTTTAAAATATATGGGAAAATGAGAAAAACTGTCAAATATATAATGTGCTTTGTAATTGTTAGAAAATCACAGCAAATAATAATAACTAATATAAGAATACATAAATGAAACGCATCTTGATATTATAATATTTATAAATTGGTATTATTTTAATACCACTTCTGAATATTTAATATCTAAACAGTATCTTACATATTATCTTAATTAATAAAATTTAGATTTTATTAGAGATATTCTTGAAATTATACATTAATATTATTTATAGTCAGTATAATATTTAAGGTATTTAATAAGGTATTTTGATAATATTCAAGAACGTCTATGAAATTATAAAAATATAATAATAATTCTATAGTATCAAAAAGTAATTATAAACTATTATTATTATTAAAAGGATATAAATGTTTGCACAAATACACCTTATTTTAATTGGAAAAGTTAATAAATATAATTTTTTTTAAATAACACTAAACTATAGTTGTGTGTATTTCAAATCTTCATTATTTATTTATAAAAGAAATAAATAGAAACATATTTTTTAACATTATTCCAACATTTTTTTGAATAAGTTGAATTTTATATAGAATATTTCATAATATTGCACTATATTAATAAAATTGATATAATGAACACTTAAAGATTGGTTGATGATTAATAGGACATTTTGTTATTGGAGAAAATTGCATCAGGAAAATTCTTATAAATTATTGATAATATTAATAAGTATTTTAATCTTATCGTATACTTTTTTAATTTACAGTTATCAAACATTTATTTTGTTATTAATGAAATAGATAATTCACGAATAAAACGTGAATATGATATTATGTTAATATAATTCGATTACTTGTAATTGTGATATGTATTAATGTAATAAAAGTTTGAGGTCTAAAAATAATGCTTAAAATAAAAAAATTAAATGTTGCAAAAGATAATAGATTTCATTATTGTTAAGTACATACAGAATTAATATTTAGTCAAATTTAAATATTCTTTAAGTGTAAATTAAAAAAATTAAATTTAAAAAACTATAGAAAAAAAGAAAGTAATAATCATTATGTATAATAGAAAGAGAATATATTGTTATAAATAACCTAAGTTTAAAATTGTATTTTAAATTTTTTATAATTTTTAAATTAAAGTAGCTGCGTTATTTTAAAAAAATTGAGAAAAAAAGTAAGTTCAATTAATTACTTTATAATTCCACAAAATTACGAACACTAAAAACTTTATTTCTTTTCTTAAGGAAATTTTATGTATTTTTAATAATATACAAGATCATTCCATTACTATTGAGAGTATAAAGTTTTTACATTATTTTTTAATCTCTATTAATAAAGTTACAATTTTAATCATATACATATGATGTTCATTTTAATACAAAAATAAATATGGAATTAAATGCTACTAATGATCATATTTTTTATAGTATTTTAATATTTATATGAGATGCGCAATAAGATTTGAAAAACTGGTAATATATTATTATAAAATAAGCATAAAATTATAATTTATTTATTTTATTTGTTATATTATATATTACATATTAAGTTACTCATAAAATAGTGTTGATAATTTATTTTAAAAAAATAAATAAGAAATTTGAACTTGTTTAAAGTAAAGTTTTATAAAAGTAACTATTAGATAAAATCAATTAAGATTTAAGAAAAGAACTTGGATTGAATCCAAAACATTGAATGTTTTTTAAAATATAAAATTTTTTAAAAATTACGACCGAATAATTACCTAATCCATAAAACTTCATCTCAATAACAAATGCAACGAAAATATGGCAAAAAATCTGTGAAAATTACGTTCATTCTTCTTACACGCACGCGCCTTATCATTACACTCCGGGATGCTCAGGGACAAGATCCACCCGGAAGGAGCTCGCACAAACACTAGTGCTAAAGCTCACTTCGCTTTTTCTGTCTTTTTCTTTCTTGCTCGCGCCCCTACGACTTATCGTCGTATTCGGGCCTCCGCGCGCAGTGCCCACCCGCGCACACTGGGAAGGAGAACGAAGGACGGAGGCAGATATATAGTCAGAGATAGCGATACTAACGGACAAAAGTCGAATCGCGCGCTATTACCCAGTCGGCGTTTGCCTATTCCTCCGGTACGGCCCTCTATTCGCCACGGTCTCGTTCTCTTTCTCTCTCTTTCTTTCTCCCCCCTCTCTATTTCACTCCATTTTTCTCCATCAGTCGCTTTCCCGGCTTCCTCTTTCCTCCTTTCTTTCATATCTATGGCTTTATACGCCGCCGACCAAAGGTAGAAAAAGGACTCACGGAATCTTGTACTCAGTCATAGTTTAATCTACGACGCGCTAGCATTTAATCAAATCCGAGCGTCGGCTTCCAATGATATTTCTTTTTTGGCCATTTAGCTGCAATCGGTGTACGGTACATATGTGATGCGTACGTTTATTCGATCGAATTCGAATCCGAGCGAATCGTCATGACGAACACAGCTAGAAAAAGTGCACGGGAGGTCCCGAAGGAATTTGCCGCTCAGTCTGTTGCAGGACGAGAATAATACGAGGGCCTTATCGGGGATGCGCACTACTGATCCCTTGATAAGAAGAAAGCCGATGACGCAAGGAATTCAACGTTTCTTGTGAGCCAGTACTTGACCAACCGAGCAGAAGAGGGCAAAGTAAAGAGTAGTGCTGTAACGACTGTGATTGCTGCTGATTCGCGACTTTTTCTCTGCAGTGCTCGAAGAAAGGGGAAGAAGCCAGCATATTTACATTGACGCGCGGACAAAAACCACTTAGTTGATCACGCCGAATGATCGGAGAGTCAAACGAGCAAGACGAAAAAGAAAAAGCGACTGGAGCTCGACGAGATCGAATTGAATTTTCGGAATCCTGAATGATCAATGAACAATCGAGAAAAGATACGCTTGGTACATAATTTACATGGAAGTAAAGGCCCAAACCCAATTACGAAATTTCAATTTATACTTCCTGATTTGTTTCTTGATTTCAACTCTTAACAAGGCTTTCTTTTTCGTTTCAAATGCAAATAACTGTGTCAAAGTGTGGAAATAGTGTACGCGAAAAATCTAAGGGAGACCGGTATTCCATTCAAGTAGAATACTTGATGTTCTAGTGAAGGTTACATAAAAGCGATAAGAGGAAGTACTAGAAGGAAAAAATGAATCGCAAATTAAAAGCTTGAAGTAAGAAAGTCTGATAGATTGACAAGAGTCCGCGTGTCAAGTTAAATTAGGGCCGAAACAAACCAGGAGTTATCAAGCCAGTGATAAACCGTCGCGTCGCGCTCGCTTAAACCACGTAATCAAGGAGATGGGAATACGTGGTCACTGCTGAGCTCATTCAGATATCCGGGTCCTTGTTACAGCAAGCCACGAAAATGTTCAACTGTTTACACCGTGAAACAGCAACAGGCATCGAAGAGCTCTGCAGGGCAGACAGTGGACTCATCCCTTTGCAGGCAGCCCTAGAGCCGCGCCGTTGGTGAGTGTTCGAGGTCGCACGAGTGAATATAATTGTCGAACCGCGGACAACACTGGAGCTGTACCTGCCGTACGTGCCGCTGTCGGGGGGCGGCAGAGTCAGTGTTGGAGGCGGAAGCGGCGGACAACCGGCGGTGAACTCGATCGTTACCAACTGCCGGCCGGTACTACTCGGTGGTGTTGATCTATCTATGTCGGCAACAGTACATCAGCAGTCGCTGGGCTCGGGCTTGCTAACCTTGCCCCAGGCGATGATGCCAAGTCTGGGAGCGGGCACAGGACCTCCACTGCCGCTGGCAGGCTTTCGCGAACAGCAATCAGATTCCACGACAGATGTACCACCCAACCCGGACGTGCTACTTGCCCTTCTGACCAGTAACAAGAAACTCGAAGGTAAGGAACTGCATTTTCTTTGCGTACATGCGTGTAAACTTGAAGGAGTGGTGCTGCTTTCTATCCATTAATTAATTGGCTTGTGATCAAGCTTACGAATTGCAACTTTTCGATATCGAACGTTTCCAATTATTCAACTTAAACTCTTCTTTTTTCCTTGTCGTTACTTTGAATAGTTTACTAACATAGCTGCGATTTTTTCCTGTTTATTTCTTGAAATACTTTCCTTGGTTTTATAAAGCTAATTAAGAAATACCATTATTCATGATAGTGTTGCTATGTTTATCTACACATATATAAAGGATGTTGGCATTTGAGTTATGTGTAAAAACTCAGTCAAAATGCAAAGGTACTTCTTTATTTTATTAAAATTAATGTTATATAAATTAATTCTAAATACATTAAATTAATTCTAAATACATTAAATTAATTCTAACGAAACGTTTCATCTTAATTGAAAGTAAAAAATTACCAACAGTAGTAAAATATATCTGGCTAAAGAAAAACCTTCATTCTTTTAAATTTAATTTTAGAAATATAATTATTTTTAATTTAAATTAATTATGAGATCGCATATTGCACACTTAGTAGAATTAGTTTTTTATGTTATTCCGAAGTTCACTTTATACATATTATAAATCATTTTAATAAAAGAAAAATTCAAAATTTTATAGACTCAAAGAACTTTTGATAACAATTGCATCATATTTCAACTGTCATCTAACTAGACACTTGAATTTTTTTTTATCACATACTTTGTTAAATTATGAATTTTATTAAAAAGTAATTAATAAACTAATATAATTTTAATTAAAAATACTTAAAATTAAAGTAGATGACAGATATTAATAATATTCAAAGAATTAATAGTAGTTGTTAATTATGAATTATAACTGATATCATGTATTTATTATGTTTATATTATTCTAAATGAAGTATTGACATTAAATATGCATGTAATAAGCGTAAAAATGTAAGAAGAAAATAATACCAGTATGATATTGAATAATACTAATTTATAACGTATTCATATTTATATATTTATATTTACGTATATATATATTTTCACTCAAACTTCTTATTGATTAACATTCTTGGTCTTATATATGATTTTTCATCTATTTACGCGTAAAGTAAAATAGTACTTTTTTAAGTATATATATATGTAACTTAAACTTTTTGTTATCCGGCTGATCCAAGCTATATGTAAGCATATATATTAAAAGTATATGTAGTATATTTTTAAACTAATATATTAATATATATAAATAAATTGTTATATTTAATATGATCTAAAAATTACATATTCTTCAGATATATAATATGTCATAAACATAATAATATATATTATATAAATATTTCACGAAGATAGAAGCAATTATTACAGGTCTTATATAATAAACTATTCGTTCCCCATCCTTAATATTTTAATATAACAAGGCAATTAAAGTAGTTTACAAATTAAAAATTAAAACTTCTTTGAAACTCTCTAAAAAAAATTTACATTTTTTCAACTTTAATTACTTTATAAATTATAATTATTTCTTAAATAATCAAAATAAAAAAAAAATTTATTTTTTGAACATTTTTTGAAAAAAATATATTTATTACGTATACACGTAATGATTTATATAACGGAAAAAAATTAAAAATGCTATAATAAATTTAAATCAAGCATTCTACATAGTAATTAGTATATTTATTCATTTATATTAGCTTCATAATTATAAATACACAGTTTCATATTAAAAAAAAAATTTAAAAGAGCTGGTCTTATTAAATTAATTAACACTGCTGAAATTAAGAGATTTTTTTAAAAACTAACTTTCTGATATTTAGTAAATTTAACATTTTTATAAATTATATTTCATTATAAATTGATAAATGATAAAATTAATAAAACTTAAACAGATTCATATAAAACATATTACTTTAACTCTGTTTAATATGTATAATGGGTGCTAAATGTATACATTATGATTACATACATATAATAATCATAGTCAACCGGAATTTCAAAAAAACATTTTAAAAATAAAATTATATATATTTATATAATATTATAAAATGATATTATATAATATTATAATATAATATAATATAATAAATATTATATTATTTCACATTAAATATTTTAAAAATCATATATTTTATATCTATTTAACGAGTTTCAAAACATTAATCATTTTTTCTTTTATTTTATGTGATCATTTCAAAATCTTAGATTTGTTTTATTTTCAAAAGCTTTTGTGTAATAAAATTATATAAAATATTAGATATTTTCGTGATTCTGTACGTTCCATTACATATCGTTCAAGTTTTCTTAAGTTGATCAAGCGTTAATAGGTCGTTGCGAGAAAATAATAAACAAATATTCATTTATTTTATGAAAGTTTTAAAGATAATAAGGGAGTATATATGTACGTTGGTACTAATACTTTAGAATTATTGATAATGGCGTGAAAATTTATGATATAGAAATAGTGAATTAACTAAAAATAGAATTTTAAAAATTATTTCGAAAATAGAAAGAAAATATACATATTTAAAAAAATATTGAATAAACTTTCTAAATTATTTGATAAGATGCATTTTTTGAATTATTGAAACTTATTATTGATCTTATTATTGAAACTTATGAACAAATTATTAATTAAACGCTAGAAGGTTAATCACAACGAATATTCACGGCGGTGAAATAAGGTAAAAAACCTTTATCGCCTCCCGAAAAGATATAAAGTTTGTTTATTTACGGTTCTAGTATAATTTTGACAATTGATATTTCAACAAGAGCAGTGCAGATATTAGAGGTCGGTTTCGCTGATCATAAGGAATCTGCGTCTGTAAGTTGTTGAGGTGTCGATTAGCAACCGGTAGTCACTACTTAAAAGTTTCACTCCATAGTTTTATAGCTTAAAATAACTTAAAAGCTCCTAAACCATTGCAATTGAAAAAATCTGCTAAGTATGCGTGTAAATAATGCATCCTGCAATCAATTCAGAAACGACAGATACGACATTATTGTGCAAGTACGACCGGAATTCTTCAGGCTACTCAACTACGTAGATAAATTCTTCTCGTCCACACGCTGCAGGCGTTCGCAAAGACTTAACTTATTTATAAACTCAATCTCGGTAAGTGAAGCAAGGTCGTTCACAAGATGCCCACTTAATTATGCACGCATCGTAAAAGGGCAGCTGAAAGGCGAAGCCGGTCCTATGGCACTTCGGTTCTCTAACCGAGTTATTAATTGGCTTATTTGAATATTCTATGGGCTCCACCGAAAAACGAGGAAGCAACACACGGGTATTGGTATCCGTGTTCACAGTTTGTGAATCCCAGTTCACCCTGAGTTTGTGAAATCGCGACTCCAGGACGTGCACATTCTACTCGCGAACGATGTCCATTAATAATTTAAACGTTGGAAATATGAGGCAAATTTCGCGACTTGTGGAGCGGCGCTTCCTTCCTTCTCCTGACCTACTTTGAGGAAATTCAATTTGAACTGTTTACTTATTTACTTTATTAAAATCAGTGACATTTTTTCTCAAATAGTACTTTACTTTCGATTCTTGTTGTAGAGAAAAATAAGTTGTCAATTTTTTGCTTCAAAGAAATGCGCGATTTTATATGAAATCGTCAAGTATAGAATAGCTATTATTCTAAAAAATCATTGCTAAAAATTTAAAAACAATAACATTTGTAACAAATAAAATTTAGAAAAATAAACAAAGCTAATACATACTTCTTGCAAAAATTTTATTTATCGTAAATTGAATAATAAATATAACTGACACATCATACAAAATTTTAACTTTAGAATTACATTATTTGTTTTTAATTATTAATCTTGCTGTATTACGACATGTTTATAAATTGCTAATGAAATAAATTATTGATAATATTTAATAGCTATTGAAGAAAGTAGATAAACTATTTCTAAATTAAAATACTTAGTATTTTCACAGTAACGCTATTACTAAAAAAATTTCACGCTAATTTTTTTCAACATGTTGACATGTATTATTTGATTTAATTCTATAATTTCCAAAAACTATTTACTATTAACTTCTTATTTGTAAATAATATTGATTAATAATTATTGACGATTAATAATTATATAACTATTTTTAAATGCTTTCATTCGTATCCAAGCAGTGGTTTATAGGTTTACTAATCATATCATTCTACTACGCAAATCACACAGAAAAATAATAGTTGAAAGAAAAAAGACGAAAAGCAGGGGGAGGGGTCTATTGGTGGATATTTTAATAAGGTAAGTGCTGTAAGATCGTACACATGGCTTTCTCACTAGTGAAGTAGTTTAATCATATAATGTATTCGAATCCCGGACATTCGCACCGCCACCCAGCAATCAATACAATATTGCTTTGCCTAGGATAACGAATATACTTTATCCTAAATTTAAATATGACTAAATACGACGATTTTTCTTTATTCTCGACGTACGAACCTATAATATTTTTCTTAATTAATACTTTTTTCTGGCGTATTTTCCAATTGACAATTATTATATTTGTATTAAGTCACCAATATTTTTCAAGAAGGCGATATTTTTGCACCATTCCGTTCAAATTTCTCATGTATTAATTATATATATGTGTTATATTATGTAAAGTAAAAAGTATAAATAATTTATCTATATAAGTTAATTATTGTATAAAATTCAATATAAGATACGCCTTAAGTTCTCATTATTTTGAATAAATGTATTGTATATAATATAATATATTATATACAATAAATACCTCATATGATTTTTGAAAAGCTATTCTATTTTATAAACTTAAATTTTTTTTATTATTATCAACAAGTAATAGAATAAATTTACTAAAATAAATTTCAAAAATACTACCATATTTCAATTTTTAATCGAATTTAATTCAATAATTGTTGTTTTAAATGAAATTGAAACGATAACCTTTGGTAGAATCTCGTTATTTTCGAATTTTATATTCAAATTAATTAAATTTAATTATTTGTGTAATTTAATTATAACACAATAACTGCATCATAAAAAATATATTTTAAAAGATATATTTTATTTCTTTTTATCTAAATATATGTATATAAATAACATTTATAAGATTTTTTATTAACTTATTAGTTAATTATAATATTGCATAACGTACATATTTTCGATTGTGAGTATTAACAGAACTTTTCATTTAAAAAAGTTTTGCATGTACAATTTTAATATAATGGTTGAAAAAGGCATCAAATTAATTAGAATTAGTAATATTCTTAAGTATGTAAGATGCTATACTAAATTGGGTACAAAAATCCAGTAAAAATCTATGACGGTTGAGTAACATAAATACTGTTCCCTACTGAAAAAAAAGAAATTCATATTTACAATTACAACCATTTTTTTAACTTTTATATATACTTTCTGTTTGAAATGGCTTAAAATTAAATAAATGATATAATAATAACTAATTATATACAGCAAGACCAACATATATACTGTAATTTCTGCTTCATTATTAAAGATTATACAGTCTTTTATTATTAATGCCGTAAATGGATTCGAATGGCATTTTCGTTAGAATTTTAAGATATATATAAGACTTCTGTTACTTCAACTTATGCTAGTATATTCCAGGAAGAATATTATCAATCTCTTACTGATTCATTTTTACGGTTAATTATGAATATGATTATATTCCACATATGCATATAATTTTTATTTGAACTACTTGCATTTATGACGCTTTCTATTCGTAAAAATTATCGATTTATTTTTAATAAACGAAATACGAAATAAAATTCATAAATTTTACTTAATAAACCTTTTTAAATTTCTCTTTATATCCTAAAAATTATATTTATATTTATATTCATTTCTTGTAAAAAAGTACTTGGTTTTAAAACTCATCCATACCTCACATGAATATTTTTTTGACAAATTTAGAATGGACAAAAGTTTATCATGAGATACACAAACATAAATTTGGTCAAGACGAGGGTGGATGGAATATTACAGGGTTGTTACAGTGAAGGGAGGTTGAAAGGGAACCTAAAAGAAAAATGGCGGTCAGCAACCAATATACAAGTAATGGATATACGCTCTACCAAATTTCTTTATATATAAAAAATTCCAAAAAATGTAAGCTTTTTATAATATTTATTTACATATAAATTTTGTAAACAAAAAACTGTTTTTGTTAAATAATACGAATATGAAAATATTAAATATAAAAATATAACTTACTTACAGTTTATGTTTTATAACGTACTGTATATTTAAATATAATATTAATGAAACAGTTAACTGAATTATTTATAATATATACGTAAATAGTAAAGTTAATATAAAAAATGTATATAATTTATTAAACGATTTCTTAACTAGTAAGAAAACGAAATATTAATGAAAATCACAATAGAAGCGATAATAGTAAATAACCAATATTTTCCACAGTAAATTTAGTTGTAACTTAAAATTTAAAACAACTAATCAATGTACAACGTAGACTATTATTTTTATACCATACGTTGGACAATACTTTGTCTATAAATTATTATAAATTATTATATATAAATTATTCTTTATCTATAAATTCTTAGTATTTATTCTTTGAATATAAATTCTTTGTATTTAAGTTATTTACTTAATTTACCGATTGCAAGTAAATGTTAATATTTTTACAATTTTCTTTAAACAAATATTATATTCTATACATTATATTAACGAAATATTTTAAAAAAGATTTTGAAACAATTTATAAAATTTATAAAATACTATAAATATTATGTATGGTAACTTACCTATATACAAATTTTTTCAACGAAAACATGTTAGTACGTTTTTATACATGCATATAAAATGAGGTAATATTTTCAATTAATATTACATTTGTAACTTGTGAAATAGTATTCATATAATCAATAAATTTATTTGAGTTATAATATATTTTGAATTAAAATAAATTGCATTAAGTCACTCATACTACACAAATTGTTCATATGCACCTTGAAAATGGCTTACGAGAGTTTACTTTGATTTTTTTATGTATAATATGATAATTGATAAATATATATATACCTATGAAAGCAAGCCTTGTATTTTGATTATTATGTTGCAATAGATATCTTGAACTTAAGTAGAATGATGGTATTAGATCAGAGTATCGAAAACAGGTTTTTATAATATTTTTATATCTTACGATCAACAAAATTTGAAATCGATAAGAAATCACATTTTTCCTAAACAATAAAATTGTAACAATATTTGAGTAGTATCTTATATTCGCCTGCGTAATGAATTATGAAGTTAAGCGTTTTTTAGGAATACTTTTTAAATTCTTCATATCGTTGTGAAACTTAAAAATAAAATAAAGTATATCTTGTAAAGTAAATAAACAGATCAATATTACTTAAAACTATTAGTTTTAGATGATTCATTAATAGATATTATTTGTAATTAATAGAAAATGCAATAAAATAGTGAGTAGAATGATATACAAACTTATAATATTTAACAATCTTTACTTTATTACAATAATTATTATTTCAAATTACGAAAAAAACGTTTTCTCAGCAATACTTTAAATTAGATTTAATAAAGATTTTTCATTAAGTGCTTATTTTAGTTATATCATTAAATACAATATTTGTAATATCCTGTAAAGAAAATGTGTGAATTTTAGGTATATAAAAAATTTAATGATATTCTAAAAAATGGTTTTCATCCTTTCATTGTAAAAGTATTGAAGACATTAATTTTGTTAGAAATAATACGTTGTAATAAAATGATATATGTAACAACAAAAATTAATTTTTTCAAATATACACAAAAATATCTTATATTAATTTAAATAGTATAAGTGCAATATGTTTTACAGACGGATAAGATTAAATTCTAAAATAGAATATCTAACTATCTTAATAATTAATAATTATTATGGAAAAAAATTTTTTATTTGTGTAGTTATTTTTAGAATTTCGTATTATATATTAAAAGCAGGTTAGACAAAATAAAATCCCATATAATAAAATTGAAATATTTATTTTAAAATAAAAAAGAGTATATATATTTATTTGAATTATATGCGGATTATTAGCTTTGCATATTGAGATAAAAATGTACGCTTTTTACATCAAACAAATAATATGGAATATCTAAATGTAAACATTAAATTTAAGAAAACTTTATGTTAAGTATAAAATTTTACCAGATTTGATTAAAATTTAGATAAATACACGCATGTAAATAATATGTACAAAACAATGTCTTTACGAAGGTATCAAATTTCACTTGCAAACAATTAACATACTTATTTATAAAAAAAGAGGGGACAAATTAATGAAAAAGTAAGACTCGACAGTCTGTTCCAACTTCGTGGTATTACATTCTTTTATTATTGTTTAGTATATCTGAATTTAAAAAGAAGGGTTTTTAGCATCGTGCGAGCATGTAAACGCTTCAAAAGAGAAAGCCAAAGAGTGCCCCTCATCGTTATGGATGACTTATTACTATGAGAAAAAGTGTCGTAAAGGGAAAGAGAGAAAGAGAGAGAAAGAAAGAGAGAGGAGAAAAGAACGAAAACGATATCGGAGTTCCCGGGCACGCGTCGGCGTTATTCTTCCTATCGGGTTACAAAGTAGTGGCTTACCCTCATTCCAACTTCGAATTATCGTATTAAGAAGTTTTTTGCTGTATAAAGAGAGATCAAAAGGAAGAATGCATTCCGTGTCGAACGATGAAAGCGATCCCAAATTTTTCACCACGGACTATCGATCATTCGTTTTTCATTTGGTCTATGCCTGTTTTATTTTACTATACGTGCATACAGAGAGATACTCGTGCGAATATTTCTTTACATTTTATATGAAATAAATGATTTTTTTCTTTGTTTGAATATGTACACGTATTTATATTTGTATATACATGTAAACGTTTTAAAAGAGCAAGAAGTTTGTTTTTCTCATAAATACATACATTCGTATTCCAGGTGAACATAAATAAATGTTTATATTTACATATGAATATACAAAAATGTTTCCAAAATAAACTTTATGAAAATATTTTTTGGTTACATTATATATTAGGATCTTCATCGATTATTTATATCAATTTTTATATAAATTGTATATTTATATGTAAGTAGTCGATAAATTTTATAAAATTTCGTATAAACTTTACAAAAACATCTTTTTATTATAAGACATACGAATTATAAGTACGAAAGTATTATTTCAATAAATTTAAAAAGAAACTATGTAAGCAAAATCTGTCATAATTACGTTAAGTTTCTAAGCTCCAACAAATGTTAGAGGTAGATGATTGAATTTTATTTCAATAATTTGAAAGCTGTAATGCCTTTCTTCGCGTAAACTCAGGCATATATCTGAATTTTACATATTAGTCCTTACTTCTATATAAATATTCTAGCGTTTACTATGAATGATTTTGAGCAAGTACACAGTACAGATGGAAGACTCAAAAGAAGCATCGTCCAGACAAATAATATAAGTTTAAAGTAAGATTTAAGAAAATCTTTAAAAGATTGTACTCATTTCATTATTACAACTTTTTACATAACTTAAAACTCTCATAATTTTCAAATAATTATATTTCTAATCTTACATGAAGTAAAACTTTCAACAAATATTCATATTTCGTTAGATATTCAAAGTACTTTTGTATGTATTAGTAAATATTTTGAACTTTCCAATATATTTATTTATTTGTAAGACATAAATTAACATGTTCTTGCAATTTTCATTATTATCTTGAAAAAATTATCTTATTTTTTAAATTCTTTAATCATATATTTATTTATAAGAATTATTATGTTAGAAAATTATTAAAAATAGGAATTGTTGATCAATTAGCAACTCTTGTCAAAAATTATCTAACAAACGGTAATATAACTTAATACTCAAATATCCAATACATGAAGGTATTTTACTGTGTTCCATATTCTATATTATAATTCTTATTAGTTGTTCATACATTAATTAAACGTTCATTAAAATACATTGTAATAGTTGTAAGTTACATATACAAAATTACAAGGAAAATTAGTAAATGGTTGGTAAATTCAAGCAGATCCTTTATAAAGAGATAATATTTCAATTTGGCTGTGAGCACGTAAGATAAATGTATTTTTCTGTTAAGAATTCCAAGCAAATATAAATCAGTTTTAATTCTACCACCAATGTACCTAGCTTTAATTACTACACAAACTAAGCAACGATATACGAACAAATCTTTTATCTAATTAATCCTTGATTTCACATTCCGTTAAATATATTTATTATGTAGCGTTACAAAGCGAATTAGATCCGAGTAACCATGGGTATACATGCATTTAAAAACGAAAGAAAAATCGAGAAAAGACAAGATTGAATTGAATTTTTACAGATTTGCATTGTTAGCTGATAAAGGTAATCCAAAACTTAGAATAGCAAATACGTACACTTAACACCTCATCTATCTTTGTTTGTAACAAAGAAAGAAAGAGAGAGAGAGAGAGAGAAAGATACTTTATACTTTCGATGGTACAGCCCTCTTCTATTTACAGTTATTCAATTTTTAGATAGAGGATAACATCTGCCCAAGTGTCGACTCATTTTTACAAGCAATGCCACAGAACGAAAGCTTGCGATTAGAGGACATTTTCACCATCGTGTATTATCTAAACGAACATGAAATCGGTACTGACGCCACGTGACTCTCTCTCGTTTTTTCGAATTCAAGTTCATTTACCTGAATGTAATTGTACGTATGTAGAGTAGATTTTTATTTATATTACAGGTAAGGGGTTCTTATATCGGCCTCTAGAGAGGTAATAGCGCGTTCAATTCTATTGTAGAAAAATGTTTACGTAGGGCACAGACAGAGATTAAGTGATCCTTGCTGGGAACTAAACTGTTTCGTCGTTACAAAAGAATCATATGTGCTCGATACACGCAGAGATTTGAAGATCTTATTTATGTCTTAATAAACTTCTCTTATAGAGAGAGAATTAAGAAAGTTATTATTTTTTATCGTTGTTTCTAAATATCATGAAGAAGTCTGACGTATTGCTAAACTTTCTCGCTAAAAATGTAGAACATGTATGAGAATAATTGACTATTTGGAATAATATCTATTATAATGCATGGACTTTTTCAGGATTTCCTGTACCCTTGGTTTATAATAAAATTATTTTGTATACGAGATTATCGCATTCCTGCATGTAACAAAATCTTAATGCATTTATATTAGAGTATCACTTTTATATGATTTTAATCGCTCTTCACTGCATTTAATTAAGTTAATTTATTTATCTTTTCTCCAAATTTTTGGAATGAATAAAATTATAACTCGATGGAGAAAATCTTCGAGTTACTTGAATTATTTTCATTTTATAACTATTGCTGAAAAAATGTTAAGTTGATTTTAGTATTAGTTTTTCTTTGTAATATTCAGCATTTAGTAAAAATCAATTATTTGAAGAACTTCTACAATCAATCAAAGTTTCTCAACAAAAATTAATGTACAATGTGTATTAATGTATATTGTACATTAGAGCCCAGTTTAAAAAGTTAAAAAATGTTAACGAAAAAAAAGGTTTAAAGATTTCAAGACGCACATAAAAAATGAAATGCGTTCACAAATTTCTTTGTAATTTTGAAAGCATTTAGAACTATTATCTAAAAATCTTTTGCATACTTTTCAAGCTTATGTAATTAAATGTAACAAAAACATTTTCAATTTTTTCACAACGTCACATTCAATAGCGATTTCTCTTAAATTTTTTTATAATTCTATGCCTTTTTTCAAAATAAAAAATATTTTAATATATGTTCTTTTTATGAAATAATACCTTAGAACTAAGCAAAAGATAGCATATGTTTCTGGAAAAATTAAAAATATATGACAATTCGAATTATTAATTTTTGTCCTGTGTTAAAATAACTTGTGGCTTGTTGGATTAATGTTAAATATGTTCATTTAGCAATTAATAATTATAAATTCTTATAATTTTAATTAATGTATGTTAACTGTTAATATATTTATATACTATATGCTTACAATACTAATAAAAATACAGTTATCTGTAGTCTTAATTATAAAAACTCTTTTTAATTATATACCTTTTTTTACCTAAAATTTTTGCTGTATAAATAAAAAGTCTTTCCTTATTGAAACATTAAATACTTAAGATAAATTTTAAAAATTTTGTAAATAATTTTTTCTAATAAATAATTTTTTTTTTAATTAACACATTTTAATATCTTTATTATATACTAGATTATTCACCAAATAACACTTAGGAAAAAATAAAGAATGTGATTTTAATATAAAATAGTTTCTTATACATTTTGTTTAAAGGCGTTCAAAAAATATTAAATAAAATATTGATAATATAATAAAAAACTGAATTTTAAATTTTGTTATTTAGTGAGAATCAGTATATAAAATGCAATTATGAAATACAGTGAATTATCAGCTATGTAGTTTTCTTAAAAATTATGTTTCAATATTTAAAATGCTGTAAAATATACAATTAAACGATTCGGATAATTATATGCGATTTAAATTTTTTATAATTAGCATAAAAATTATCTTGCTACTAGTGTGCTAGGTTACAGAGTTCGTTTTATTTTTGTCAAAAATCCAAACTTTTCAAAAACACAAACAAACGGCTGTTATTCTAGATAAAATAACACATCAAGTACATATATAAAGCAAAGAAATCTGCACCAGTGAGAAATGCCGATACTTATTCAGATTTGAAGTAAATTATATAAATGTGTACGTATCATTTCGAAAAACTCTTGTCCATTGCGATTAAAAGTGCGCGCATAAAAGTACTCGAGAATGCGGGCAAGTGTGGACGACAAAATTACAGCCCATATGCTGCTGTTTGACAAAGGCGAGTGTCCACTCAAGCACTTGCCAGTTGGCCTGGGGCTCTTGACTGCCGCGCTAGTTTGTGCCTACAATAGCTTTGTTGCGAGAACGATTAGGAGTTACGTTTCAAGTTTTTCTTTATCAATGTCGGTAACGATGTATATAGTAAAGAGAAAGAACGTGAAGTGTCAATCTTTTGTATATTTTTTATATGTCGAATTATGCGGATCTATATGGAGATGTCAAAAGCTTTATCAAACACAAAAGACTCTCTGCTTACAGATTTGTCGCTTACAGAAATTCTATTAAAAATATTCAAAGTACACAAATAAAAGTAATATCAACAACCTGATTTGTTAATTATTTGTAAGAATCCCTTTTAAACCGGTTGTATGTAAATATGCAGAATTTTAGATCTTTATATAAACTCAAGTTTATACATATTTAGATGTAACAGTAATTTTTTAAAGTAAATATGTAATTATTTTATTATACGTTATTATACTCTTAAGTGTTGTTTATAAGACAGTTAATTGATATTAAGTAAATGTTTAGTTTATTTCTAAAAATTTCAGTAACTATTCGAGAAATATTAAAAATGAATGAGTGAGATTATACGTAATAAAATTCACAATAGTTGCGAATGGAAATTTCGAATTTTTGCTATTTATTCATTTCAAACTTAGCTTAGTAACAAACGTAATTTTGATTTTACATAAGATACAAAATACATTGGTATGCATAACGAAATTAAAGAATTTAAAAAATTTTATTCTTAATATTTTTAAATATTTTAAAAACTATTTCAAATATAAATAACTTAAATTAATTATAAATTCATAGTAAATATAAATATAATTTTACTTTCTTTAGTTATTTCTTTTCTCAATTTTAATGCTTTAAACTTTGTATTAAGTTTTCTTTAAAATTGCTATCTGGTTTTAATAAAAAGATTTAATTATCTCAATTAAGAATTCTTCAAGTTGTAAATCACTTCCGAATTATAAAAATACTCTGTCAAAAGTTTTATTTTGAATACATCTCTATATACATCTAATGTGTTCTTGTTATCGATTTCTTTTATCAATTATAAATAGCGCATCATGATATTCTTATAACAATATATGTATATATATACATTTCATATTATAAATGTTTTCAGGCGTTTTATTATACAGTTTTATGGTTTTCACTCTTTATTAACATTATATTTGCTACTATATATATGTACTATTGTATACTACATATATATATATAGTTGTATATTTTTAACAAAAAAACATTATAGAGGATGATTGAATAAATTCTCTTTTGAATGTTCTCTCCTTTAAATTACCGTTTTTTCGAGTAGTTCTCATATCATGTATTAACACAATAATAGCGTATAATCTGATACCTTAATCTATAATATGATATAATACTATATATATAGTATACAATATATTATATATATTATAAAATACATACAAACGAAATAGTACCAAGCAAGTACAATATTAGGTAGAGGTGTAAATTATGAAATTACATAATAAAAAGCCTGAAAAAATTTCACTAGTCGATTGTTTATTAACATAAATAAAAAAGGCATTCTCTTAGGCATTTCTCATTTTGAGCAATCACTAGACAGATGAAAACATATAATTTATAGATAATATAAAAAGGCACATAGTACTGGACAATATATAGCTTTTAAAAGTTAAAATATAACGGAACGCAAAACAAATAGAACAAAATATGATAAAACTACTTTCTATTCTAATCGAACAATACAATTAATCATTGTTATTGGTGAATTTGTTTGTTTCTTTAAACAGATTATTAAGCAATTGACAGAGGGAGAAAGAAAAGAGCAGTACCAATAGGCTAGTAATTTATAGGTACGCAACAACGCTGCAGGCGTGAACGCTCATGCATTTGTAAAAGTGGTGTGTGCAGCAGCATATGCGTAAGAGACATGCATGCGCCACGTGCTGAGACACGTGGATTCACCAGATGAGTGGATTGTTCATTCTGACATTCGTAGGCGGCAAGTGTGTAAGGTTGTTTAACACCCTTGCAAGCCTCTTATGTTTCGCACGGCCGGACGATTTGGTAAAAATCCATTGGAAATGATGAAAAGCATAATTTCAAATGTGAAAATGACCGAGCTCTACGGCGCTTGTTCTTTGTAAGCTCCGCAAACTGGTGCACGCATGTTCAACCAAAGCGATAAATCAATGCGATCGATGATTGATCGAGCAGACCAAATAAAAGAGAAAATGTTTGGAGCATGTGTTTCTTTTGTTTGTTATTTGTCCATACTCTGTTGTTAGGGTACATTTTAATTTTGGCCAATTTTTTACTATTAATCTTAAAGTGTGCATTTATAAGAAATCACCATGAGCATTGAATACACGAAATTGCATTAAAAATGTAAATGGGATTATAATTTACATTAGAATATATGTAGCCTTTTATTTGTTGATAAAGAAACGTTAAGCCATGATCTGCATATAAATATAAATAAAAATTAAATACTATACTTCGCGACTCACATAACTTATTTACATTATATACGACAGAAATATTCAATTATTAAAAATATTCGAAATCGTATATAAGACTTCCCAATATTTAAAATGAATAAGAGTCCAATATCACACATCTAGAAAAAATATCAAGATTTTATACTCAATTAAAAAATTACGTTACGTTATACATATTATGATTATTATCATAAAACATTTACATGCATACATTTTTCAATGAGCGCATTAATTATCGTAACTATTTCTATCTCTACCAAGTTACAATTTCATTTTCTGTTTAATAATTTCTTTACACGAGAATCAAAAGCAAATATTTAAAAATTATGTTAATATTTGAATTTCTTTACAACTTTTAAACAAAAATATAATAAATCTAATAAATATAAAAAATACTAAATATTTTTATCTCAAATATAAATAGAACTTATTGAGAGTTTTCGTTTTGAACTATAATTACGATAAATATTAGCATTTATTAAATAAACAATGATTTCTTATTTTTAATATTGATAATTAAATATTTTATGATAAGGGCCTAACAATTTTTTATACAACAACTATATGTGATCATAAAATGTAATTTTATATTCTGCAGCATTTTTCATGCATTAATATCTATATATGATTATCATCACAGATCTAATTTTGTATTAAAAACAAATACTTAGTCAGTTATTGTCAATAAAATTATGTTTATTTGATTGTTACATCATCTATAAAAATATTTGTAAAATAATTTATAATAATTTTTATATAGTACCATAATACTATTGCTTCCAGTTGTGATAGAATACATCATTAATTATAGTTGTTTTAGAATTTTTAAAAATAGTATTTATTGCTTATACTTATAAAGTATTATTTTGTTAATAAATAACGAAGTTATTTATTATTGAAAGAATTTTCAGCAAAAACCTTATAGTTCTACTTGAATAATCTATCTCTATTCTGTGCACATGTGCTGTTTATTATAATACCTTGTTGCTCCCTAACATTATAAATTTTGATTTTCGTAGGACTTCTCTTTAAAATCTATTACCTTAGAAGACTATGTGTATTATTTTTATTCGTTATAAGCAAGTAAGTTGATCTCGAACCGTCTAATAAGTTAGTCTGGTAAATTACTCTGTCGAATAGTGAATATACTTTTACAAAACATACATTTATAATCAATAAGCAAATAAATTCAATATTACTTTCAACTGTATTAATTTATTTGTATAATCCTTTATATAAATATTCGACAGGTTATGATTTCAGCATGCTTATACTGTTCCATTGCATTTTTGTGAATTAAACCAAGCTATATCTCACTAGTGTTGTATTTTGTGTTGTAAAATAGACGTCGCGAGTTACGTTTCAGTGCAACAGATATCCATTTTCTTTACCATTGCTAATAATGAAACATTAGATATAGTCTTGCTAAATGATTCGAACTATCTAATGTGAAATTTTGTAGTGATATTTGTGTTAAAGGCGAAAAGCTCGTCAATTTCGTGGATAGAGCAGGGAAAGAACCAGGAAAACTAACTAATTCAGATAACTGAAAAAAGTGGAAAAAAGCTCATCGCAAGCTGCGGTCATTTTTCTTTGAAAAGACAATTTGTCTAAATGTAATCAATTACTTTAATCCAAAAGAAATGGGGAAGAAATTAAAGAGATTTTTGACTAATTTAAAGGATCAAAATATTTTCTGTGAAGTTCTTTAAAGACGATTAGACCAATTTTAGAAAGATTTATTTCTTGAAGCAAAAATCGGAAGTCTTTGATAAATTTAAAGAATTTATAACTTTAATTTTCACTCAAATTGGAAATGAACTCAAAGTTTTACGTTCAAACGGAAAAGATTAAAACTCTTTAAAAAATTGTTTAATCAGAAAACGAAGATTAAGCATTTCCGTGTATTTGATTTTAATTCTTTCTTTAACATTCCAAAAATCAAACGAGGAAATTTTAATGCAAAAATCAAGAAGATAACGTTTGTAGGATACGATGCTGAATCAATAAATTATAAATTAAATTTACATCAGTAGTGACGTTGATTTTAATGAACAAAGTTGTACAAAAATAAACAAATTAGTGAATTTAATTGTGTTATTAATTTTGGATCTAAAGGCATATACGAAATCGAAGAACAAGGAAATGTATTAAAGCAGAAAAGACAAAATGCAAATGATAATGACGATAAAGGAAACAACGTTACTGTAGAAGAAAATACATTTCAAGGTAGAAAATAGAACAATTGTAGATTTTTTCAGTTAAGAAAATTTCGGACGAACGTATCTGGAGTTTCAACTGGTTAGGTCTCAACAAAAATTGAAGTTTTATAAAAATTAATATTTTTTTAGAAAAGCAATTGAAAACGCTTAATCATTTTATAAAATTAACTAATTATAAAAAATAACATTATTACCTTTAATAACAACCCCTACAGTGGGTTAAACAATTAAAAAAACCATAAGTCCCAAAATATTAAGTTTCTACAATATTTTATTCTCGATTAATATTAAGTACCAACAAAACTATACATAAAAGAATTTTCATATTAAAAATTCATCCGAAACATTGTTTTTAACAACATTATTCCGAACGCCACGAATGAGTCTGTAAGCGCACCAGTTCTTATGCGCGTATATCTACAACATATTAGTTATTAAATTAATATATATAACCATTTCTCGTTACAATATATCGTGAATCATACAAAGTACTATATATACACCAATTTTCACTTCAAAAATCTGTCAAAAACAATGTCTTACACACTGTTAAACAAAATCATATGCAAATCAATGACTTTACATGGAATTTATTAAAATATTTATAACATTAACATTAACAGTATTGGCAGTTCACAAAATATTTCTTCAGATTATGGTTCCCAATATAAAGCCAAGCAAAATCAGTATAATTTCAATATTAAATTCGATTCGGAACATTGTTGTACAACTTGTTAAACAAAACCATGTGCTATACTTATACTTACCCGTGTATTCAACTTAAAATTGAATACATTTACAGTTTTTGGAAATCACAATTTTATTCCATAGTTTCTAGAGTCTTTTATTATACTAAATGTACACACAAAATTTTATTTCGAAAATTGGTGCGGAAGTCGGTGCACGTTGCACTTGAATACTTTGCACGCTTATACATAAATGCATACGGAGCTATATATATATATATGTATATATATTATTTCAGGCGTGTATGTGCATAGTACAAACGTTACATAATATTAATATAGGAATAATTAGATTAAAATGTTCTTCAAATTCGTTTGGGTTCTCTAGATGAGTGTGCGATAGATCAAACTTTTTCAGCCCCTCTACTTTGACGGTGTGACATTAATACTGGTTTGACAACAGCAATCTCAATTTAAGTCGACGTACATTCGAATATAAATAATAATGTTAAATATTTTAGTTCAGCAAGTAAATAAGTCTGAAACCCCGCGTTACCTTAAATGTTAATGATATTATTAATTATATAATGATGATGATGATATATTAATGTTAATGATATATTTTAACATTCAATATTACTGATATTAATTGATTTTAACTTCTACAAACATATAAGATAATGCAGTTTTACCACCAAACAATTTTATAAAGTTATTGCAAATAAGAAAACAAGTGATCGAAAATTTTTTCGACCGTTCAAAAATTTTGAAAAAATGTTTTGTGTACATAAACTTAAAGATGAACACATTTGTATATCCGAGCGAGAATAGATGAATTTATAGTTATAAAGATCTATATTGTTGTAAAACAGTTTCAAAGTTTTATAGAGAATGTGTAATTTTTTGAAATGTTATATGAATAATTTTAGTTAATTTTAGCAATATTTACTAACTTAACTACGTTAAATTAACTAAAATTAACTACATTAAACAAAATAATAAGTTTTTCAGTATATAAACAATATTAATTATTAAGAGAAAATTTAACTATAAATAAATTATGAATTTATAAGATCTTGTTTAAATAAATTTATTATTCGGCAAATTGTAAATAGTCACTTAAGAACTGCAAAAGCATCCCGTAAGGAAGCTAGAGGTTATTATTATTTTTTTAATTAATAGAAGTTAATTAATGAATAAAAATAATTAAAAAATGTAATAATATTTCAGTATAGTAAAAATTTCTGTATTATGGAAAATAGAAGTTTAACAAACGATTTTCATTTACACATCCGTAAAAATTATTCTCAAGTATTAATAATAAATCAAAATACGTGAATTACGTTGCATGCTTATTAGATAAATTTTGTATTTAAAAATTTTAAAGTTTTCGTCCGATACTGTTGCTACAAGTATCAGTATACATAAATTCACACATATTAAACACACATCAAAAGGCTTTAGCAGGACAAAATTAAAACTATGCAAGACTCGTAGACTTGAAGATTTTCAAGAGTCGATCCATAGATCGTACATTTTGCGCCACGGCAACGTCGCTTATTTTTATAAACAAAGGAATCAAATTTACTTTGAGTCCATTAGCACACGAAAAAGAGTAATCATAGATTTAGAATACTGTTATTAAAACTAGAGTATATTCTCTCTAGTATTTAAAGACAACATAAAATGAAAATGAGACGAATATATTTACAATAAGAAATAATTTAACAACGATAACAATTACAAATTATCTTTTTTCCTTACGGTTTTTTCTAACATTTTTACGTACAATATTTCTCTATCTCTCTCACTCTCACTCTCTCTCACTCTCTCTCTCTTAATACACCACTGTCAAATAATATGTACAGGTTTTGTCAAATGACAAACAAATGCTAGTACATAATAAATATTGTAAATACCAAAACATATTAAAAAGAACATAAATTAAATTATTAACATCAATAGAGTTTACAATTGTTATAAGACACTATATGTAAATATATAAATTACTATTTTAAAGAATAAGTATTGCAATATCAGACGTAATGTATGTATGTATGTATAATTATATCTAAGTATGTGTTATGTGTCTGTCTGTCTGTGTCTGTGTGTGTGAATATGTGTGTATGTCTCTATGTATGTGTGTATGTGGGTGTATGTGTGTTTATGTATGTATGTATGTATGTATGTATAAATACTCATTTCGATAGACTATTAACTGTCAACAGATATTGTGTTTTGTAGAAAAAATAATCAACAGTATATATATAATAACAGGATTTTCTCTTTATTTAATAACGAATTTGACAATGTTTCGGATCAACTTTAATATTGAAATTCTAGTGGTTTTGCTTCGCTATGTATCGGAAATAATAATCTGAAAAAACATTTCTGGCCTAAGTAAAATTGTTAATGTTATAAACATTTTAGTAAACGCCATGTAAAGTCATTGATTCTTATATGATTTTGTTTAACAGTGTGTAAGACATTGTAGTTTATCGATTTTTATTTTTAAAATTTGTATACATTTTGTGCTTTGTATGAGTCACGATATATTGTAATGAGAAATAGTGACATTTATTAATTTAATAATTAATATATTTTAGATATACTGTTACGCGCATGAGAACTGGTGTACTTACAGGCTCGTATCGTGGTGTTCGGAATCACGTTGTTAAAAATAATGTTCCGGATCGATTTTTAGTATGAAAATTATTTTTATTAATAATTCGTAGAATTATTGAAAAATTTTATTGCAAATGCATTGAAAGCGATAAGAGTGTTTTCATCGAATTAATATTGTATAATCTTGCATACTCATCTTTGTATATTGACGACGGCTTGATTATAAGAAAAAAGAATTAATCATAGAAGTTTTAGAATATTTAAAAAATAAATTATAAATAATAATAAATAAAATTACTGAATTTGTTGGAATGAAAATTCAAACTGATCGTAAAAAGCGTACCCTTAAAATCTGCCAGTCGATTTATATTCAAAATCTAATTGAATGCTTTAACATGAAGAACACTATCTAGTATTTCGACAGAATCAAGTATATATTTAAGTAATTTAAAATTAGACTTTAATAAGTTAATAAAACGTAGAATATTCATTATCATAAAGCTGTGGGTTTTTTATTATTTGTTGCGAATGTATTGTACAAGATATAGAATTCATGGTAAATTACGCAAGCTAATTTTTAGAACCATTTAGCAAATCATTAGAATCGAATAAAGAAAATAATACGGTATCTGAAAAACACCCAATATTTTGAAATTATATTTGGAATAATTGAAAATTGTCCTGATATAAAAGTATTTGCATTATTTCTATTATAAGTAAGTAAATTAACTTCGATCCGTGTTAAAGTTAGTCTGCAAAGTTACTGTATAATATAGCAAATTTACTTTTACAAAACGAACATCTGTATTTACTAATAAATACAATAATATTTTCAACTGTGTTAATTTATTTATATAGTTCCTCAAATAAACATTTAATAATTTCATACCTCTAGTATTTGTTATCTCTATATCAATGAATACACCGATGTAAGATTATAAAAAGCTATATATTCTAATTGCAGTCTAAATAAATGCTGCAATTCTTTTTTTAATGCAAAAGTTCAATATTTTTATTAAAAGCTTCACTGTTCGATGTGAAAAATTACAAGAATTTTTTCATGATTTAAAGTAAATTATAGGTTAAATAACTATTTATGATTGAAAATTTAAAACGTTCTTTACAAATATAAACAAAAGAAAAAAATTAATACATATGTATCTAAATATGTTATTTTAGTAATTGAAAAAAATTATATGAAGTGTTCAAATTGTATGTTCTACATCTAATTATTATAAGTATCTACTGACTATTACTTTGAACTTTATTCGATACAGACTTATTTCAATCAAAATCGAATCACGAGTTGATTGAAAATGAAGACTCTGGGTAATTCATAAAACAAAGTAATTAAATTATACATGTATTTATAATTGGAAATGAGATAATATATATCCTAAATATAACCATCTTCCCTCATATTTCACTTTTAATTTTGATATAGATAAGAGACATTTAAGAGAAATAAGACAAATAAAAAAAATAATATAATAATCATTGATAGTCATGTATCTTTGCTTTCATAAGTTTTGAATGTTTCATTTTACTTTAAACTATGTCAAAGTGAAAGAAATTATAGCAACGATACAATTAGAACTTACTGCTTGTATTTACGTTTTTATTTTACAGTTTTGTAAGCATTGCTACATCGTACCTTATAATAAAATTACTTCGGTGCATGATAAATTCTCTATCAATATAAATAATAATTAAACTTATAACGTATAACGTATAAACATATAACATATCTATTTTCAATGCATATATCTACACCACGCGATGCAAATTGGATACTTTTCCATTTAGTAAGATATTGATCCATAAGTTACATATTAATAAATTAAATAGCTTATAAACTTTTATTATTTATTCTCTTCCAAACAATAAAATCGAATGAAATAAGCATATTTTGTGAATATTTCATCTTACATATGTTTCAAAAAATTGAGCACATAAACATTTATGGTTTATGATACTACGTCAATTTTTGCAGATATTATAGAAAATTGTAACCTATAAAAAATCGTAAAAAGTGCACATATTTATAATATAAAGTACGCAAGGAAGAAAAATATTCGACAAAAAATTGAAAATAAACACGTTAAAAATTACTAATAAGTTACAAATTATTAATAAGTGTTTTATTTATTTAAAAATAATTGATCTGATCTCTTCACTTTTTATATGGATGATTTAAATTTTCATGTCCGATTTTATGTTTCCTCTTCTCGATATTTCTTCATTATATGTCTTTTTATCTGGCATTCTTGCTGTGCTATTGCAAGAAAACATGTAATGGTGTATCAAGCCGATCGAGTTCACGAAGAATTCTCGCCAGTTTTTATTTCTCTATGACAGCACAGTCGCATTTATAATCCAAATTCATAAGTTATCCTCTCAATGCCTTTCGTACTCCCATATATGTTTGTAAGATATTTTACTTAGTTTCTATTAAAGACTATTGAGTTCAATAAGTATGTAATTCATAGTGAATACGTACTTAATAACGCTGTTTGAAAAAATAAATTATATAAATTATTATTATATATTTGAACAAAACGACTACTCTCAATATTGACTTCAGTACGTGACATTATCTATTTTATATTATATTTTATATAAAAGTAACTTTATTCCTTATACTATTTCTTCGAATTTAAGACAATAGGTATTTGAAGGTTATTATTATAAAAATGAATTGTATGCAAAATGTTGCAGGATCAACAATATCACTTGAAATTTAAATGACGTAGAAGCTAGTTTGATTTTATTGCAACAATAGACTACACCCATTATCTCGGATTCTCGCTCTCAATGGCATTTTTCTCGGCTTTAATAAATATCTAAGGCTATTCATATAGTCTACGTGACAGAGGATGATACGTCGATATTATTCAGACGCATGCTAACTGTTCGATGATGCGTTTCACTTTTGTTTGAACTGCCTCTCTATTGTAAACAAAATAGCTTGAATCCGATAATACCTACTGTTACATAGCAAAGCCTAAAAAACCACCTAACTGACACATATGATGTTACCATTTCTGTATGCAAGTACGGAATTTATGGTATTGATACATTGTTGAAATACCTTGATGTAGCAAACGGTACGACAATACTTAAAAATTCACAAACAATGCACGCATCACATCAAATTGTCAGTGTTTTTGATTTTAATTTTATTTTTGATGATGCCACTGTTGATGAATTTGATTATTTTGATAATAGATTTTTAAACTAATGATTTGTTGCATTACAGTTTTTTGCGTATACTGATACTAGTTTAATATAACATTACTTTTTGCTTTTTGTGTGAAAACTGCAAAAGTATTAATAACTGATGGTGATTTTTTAAAATTTGCACATGTATTAATATAATACAATAAATAAGAATAAACTCGATTATGTTCTAAAATGATAAGATTATTTTTATTTAAGTAATTAAAATAATAAATTATCTTTCATCAGATTCTCTTGTAGTTAAATATAAAATTTAATGCGTAACGATAAAAAAAAAGTAATAAATAAAGTAATAAATAAAGTAAAAAATATAAATCGTAATCTTACATAAATCGGAAACGTAACATAAATCGTAACGTAATCATAACATAAATCGGAATCTTTTACTCATCTTTAATAATCCTAATGATAAATTTAATTCAAAATCGTATATTTTTACAAAATTTTTAAGTATATTTAATAATTTCAATATCAATTGCATATAATATAATTCTAATTTTAGAATAATATTGTATTGCATCATCATAGTTTAATTGTATTTTTTACTCTTCAAGGAAATCAATTACTTAACATTTTATTTTATATATTTTCAAGATATTTTGGCAAATTAATCTACAATATATTATATCCTATTCACAAAAAAAGTCTCGTAGTAATATAGTTATGTCATAATTATGTCATAAGTATATAAATTTCAAGTGTTTAAAAGTTATAGCGCCGTTTATTTTAAAGAAAGAATTCTGACATATATAAGCTACATGTTTAATGCGTTTTTAGAAAAATTATCTAATATAACTCTAGACAGAACTTTGCATTGATAACCAGAAATTAGCTGGGAAATTTATTAAAAGTGAAAATTGATGAAACAAAGAAATTTAGTAATGAAATGTTAATAAAATTTATATTTGACATAAGTTGTAATTTTTAAAATCTCATATTTACTTCTAATTTGCATATATGCAAAAAAATTTGCATATATATCGTAAGATTTATTTTATAAATTAAACTACTATCTATAATAATAAATTAATTATTATATACATAATATTTATGAATTTTTAATTTCCAATGTAATCTAGAAATCCATGTAATAATTTTACAGTATATTATAATAGCAATAATAAATTCAATTAAAATTTATTACAACTACTTTTGTAACAGAAATTTTCAAACGAAAGAAACAGATTTTCTGTATTTGCAGTTATTATTATTTACTGCATAAATGTGTAACATAAAAATTCAGTTTCTATTTTACAGAAAAACCTAATTAATAGTTACCTGAATGTCAGATTATGCAGTTAAATCGATGATCATTGAGCTTAGTATAGCACATAAAAATAAACATTCATTTCTCATGGTACAAACTTACCCCGTACTCATATAATGTGGAACGACTCTCCAATGGAAAAGGAAACGCCCATGCTTTTACCACAAAGTGAATAGACCATAGAAAAGGCGCTAAATGCAACAAAACCGTGACATCCTGTATGGCACAAGTCGCCACGTGACCAATTTGAAGCTTTACAGTACCGTCAAATATCAACTACACACTTATACCATGTTGCGATAATCTTCTCTTTGTACTTAAAAAGACTTATATGAATATGCTTAAGAAGTGTGTTAAATAATTAAAATATTTAGCTTTAATTAAGTAAAACAATTTTTCAAATAGTTGTGTACTTAAAGTAATTAAAAAAATGGTGTATTTATTATGTACATGCATTATTATTGTAATTTATTTTTAGTAATATCTTATTTTTAATCATTATTTTATATTTATATATCATTTTTTTATATATCAAAATATTTTTAATTATAATACATGAAAATGCCCTAAGAATATATCACAGAAAGAATATTTTATATCATTTTCTTTTCTAAATCATTAAGGAATTAGTTAATTATTTTATTAGTTAAAGTTTCAGTAAAATCATAATTAAATAATGTTTATGATTTAAAAATTATTATGAATTATTCGAAAGTATTAGAAAATATATAAAAGAAGATTGATTATTCAAAATTTAAAAATAATACTTTGTAATTTTAAAAATAAGAATCATTTGTTTATATTTAAGGGTGTATTTATGTAGAGTGGAATTTTTATTTGAAAGTATATTCTTCTAATGACAAATAAAACTGCACGTATGTATTGATAAAATAACTTTTTTATCAAGAATTACAAAGTTCCAATACTGTTTAAAAAAGTACAATTGTAGAATTCTCAACAAATTCTAATAGGTGGTTATCGAGTAAAAATGAATACGTACAGTGCCCTTTCTTAATCGATATATTGAATCAATGAGCCGAGCTAGGATTCCGGTCATAATTCAACAATCGATCCTGAATATTTAGTTAAATGCTCAATACAGGGATTGTACGCTTCAGATTTTTTAATAACAAAGTTTTTTATTAACAACGAATCGTACATAGATTTACGTTTCATACTTCCGTCAATTTGCAAAGTCTGCGCATTTACTTCCCTGCACAGAATGATTGTATAGAATTATTATATGAGGATTATTATATAGGATTATTATTATTATTATCGTAAAGTATTGAATATATGAACTGTTTAATAAAAGTGATCCATAAAAATTTAAAATTGCTTACATTTTTTATAGTAATGTTGTATATTGAATTAATATAGATATTTTTTTTATCATATACTTATATAGAATCAATATTATTATTATAGAAATCTTCTCCATAAGTAATACTTGTTAATTAATAATCTATTCTAAAATAAAATTTTGTAAACTATTGTCAATTTACAACATAGTTCTTATAAATATTTTGTTCGCAGATCTTCATTAATAGATAAGCTATTATAAATCACGTTATATACACGTACAGATAGATATAAATGTAATATCGATGAATCGAAGAATTTTCAAATTTGTCAAATTACACTGCATTATTCAACATTAATTCGCAACACTTTTCTAGAATAACTATGAATAAAAGTTGAATGAATCTATTTATGCGACTTTATTCAACAATGATCAATATAAATAAAAATAATTAATATAAAAAAATAAATATAAAAAAATATAAATTAAAAAATGTTTTCATTCCTTCTTGTAGTTATATTATTATTAAGCAAAATCTCTAAACACAACTTCTCCAATTTCAAATATGATTTTATGTGTTTTATTAAAAAACAAAAATAACAAAATCACGAATGTTACTCTAACCAAAAGATTGAAGGTAAGATAATAAATTGAAAAAACACATATCCTCCTCTAATAACCCTCATTGACACCCCTTTCGTCTACTTGGCATCAATAGGATCGAGGTCTGTTTTCGTTTCAATTTCGACCCCTCGACGAGGCTATCGGAGACAGATGGCGACCACTATTTTCGATCTCACTTTCTCTCTCTCTCTCTATCTGTCTGTCTCTGTCTCTCTCTGTCTCTGTCTCTCTTATTGTTAAATTTCCCTGACTCTGGTTCTAGACCCCTGGCTTTCTATCGTTCTCTTTTCGTGCGTGTGCAACAACCATGATGGTAATAAAGACTGGTGGTAGAGAAGCTTCGAGGGTTAGAGCAGGGATCGAAATGATTGAACAAGTCAATGTTTACCAGGTCTCATGCTTTTGCGTGCGCATAACTTGCTTAGTGTCCGTTTACTTTGCGGTCAGATCTTTTATGTGTAATACGTTCGTTCCACTCTCTTCCTTCACATGACTAGCCGTCTTGTGATGCGTAGCCACTTATAAATAAAAAAGGTTCATAATTGAAGCAAATACCCTAAAAGAGGCTTTGACGTCGAGGAGACATGCGACTATAAATGTTGTAATTTCCTGAAAGATTGCTTCTAAGGTGCATTTGTACAACCATAGAAGTAGTGTTATAAATAGTAATACTTTTAACGTTAGTTAAATTAAATTTAGTTTTTTTATTACGTTTAACACGTGCTACCTACTGCAGCACATTTCTTTTTAAAGCATATTTTTTGAGCTTGTTCTGCATTAAACTCACATCTTTCCTGTAATATTATTTGAATAAAAATACAAAGAAAAATAAATTGACTAATACTTTTAAATTACTAGAAAATAACTTAAATGAAAAATATAGCATCATATTTATCACATATTTATTCTAAGATGTAGAAATCATAGTAAATTTGATAAACCCAAAATAAGTTATTTTAATACCATTATATAAATTATATTTATATAAATTAAGTTTGCAGAACTGAATAAATTAGAATACAGTTAATAAAGGTTACAAAGTCAAACGGTTACAATGATGACTAACAAGTTATTTGGCTCGATTTCCTCAAACGATTCGTTGTGAATATTAAAAACAAACATTATTAATATTTCCAATTGTAACATCGTATGTTTTCAAAAGTAAGCATAAATTTATTAATAAAAGTAAATATTGATTTTACCGAAAGAAAAAAAGTAACTAGCAACTGTGTGCAATATACAGCGACGGTCAAAACGATCAGACAAGGGGTTTAAAAGTAAATAGGACTTGAACACACACGCCGTTGGATGTATTTCAAATTTCGAACATTGCTCTTTTTCAGAACTTTTCTCCCCACTTTACTGTTTTTCTGCTTTATCTCTATTTTGAAAATATTTTATTTAGATTCCAATAAATCCAATGACAAAAATGTCTTTTACAGGTATTTCAAATGAACAGGTATTTCGTTGATGGTCATTTAACACTCAACAAAATTTATAGAGAAGGACTTTTCCATCCCTTACAATATAATAAAATAATAAGATCAAACAAATCCTTGTGAAATGCGTATGCGAACATCGTACTGTAAATATCGTTTGGTTACAATAAAAACGTCTCACGAGATTGAGATGTTATGAATATCATTTCAAAATTAAATTTTCTAAATTATTTCTGTAACTCTTAAATATTATAGTTTAAATTTTTAAATTTCGGTCACGTACCAATATTAAATTAAAAATCGAAATTTATTTAAATAATAAGCTTTCGAATATTAAATATCTTTTCTAACTATGTCTAATTAATTAGTTTATATAATATATAATATATTTTGAGTCACTGAAACGTAAATTTTACAGAAATTAGATAAATAATTTAAGCTACGAGAAATTTATCATAATATCAACATTATTTAATAGTTTTTATGAGAATTTGTTAAATCTTAGGTCAATAAATATAAAAATATAATTACAAAATTCTAATTTTATAATATGTTTATTTATAACAAAATTATTCACAGTAATAATGAGAATTATCAAACGTATTTTCAATGTAAAATATTTTTTAATATTATACCGAAATGATACTTTCGGTGTCGGTTCATTTAAGCGATAATGGATTATCTTAAGACGCATATGTACAACAACGTATTTTGTTTAAGCTGCAAAAATAAGCACTAAATACATTAAGACTATAGGAAAAATCTTCACAGGTCAAGAAAAGGTTCGCATTTTATGAAGGAAGTATTACAAGAAAAGAAAGACTCACAAAATCTCATATTATTAATATAATAATTGTAAAATAAAGCGAACTCTATTTAAAATTTGTTTATGATGAGTAATTGAATCTTATTTGTTTACAAAAGTTTTCTAAATAT
This sequence comes from Wiebesia pumilae, assembly GCA_018907045.1. Lineage (NCBI taxonomy): Eukaryota > Metazoa > Arthropoda > Insecta > Hymenoptera > Agaonidae > Wiebesia > Wiebesia pumilae. The sequence continues at coordinate 2,802,111 of JACCHZ010000105.1, read as the reverse complement.
GTAGTAATTCTAATCCGAGTATAATAATTGCACTTGAATACGATTTCGACCGGATTTTTTTAATCTATATTAAAGTAAATTTAAATTAAATGATGTGTAATTGTCATAAATAAGACTGTATACTATATACGATTACCTTCTTTCCGTAATATTAGTGGAATGTTTTGTTATGGAGAATTTAAAGAGAAGAAATCTATTATAAGAAAATATATTGCAGCCCAGTTACAATTAAAGATTGTAGTTGATAATTAATGTTTTGTAATTTTAGAATCTTACTTAATTTTTAACGAAAACTGCAGTATTAGCAATAAACTCAGAAAAAGTAGCTAAAAACACCAAAAATACAATTTCATTAAAGTAAGTTACTTAAAAATTACATATATGGTATAAAAGTATTCGGAAGCGTAGTTTTCGAGTAATTTAGATTTTATTAATATCTAAAATTTAAATTCATATTAGTAAATTATTTCATTTGATTAAAAAATAAATATTTTTAATGCATAAATGTAATATGTTACATAATACTAATATTAAAAGATTATCATTAATTTTCCAAAAAAATTAAAGTACTTAAAATATATATCCACTTATTGAGTGTAACACATGTTCCGTTGACTATCATGTATAACTTTGTGTAGAAGTAAGCGATAGACCAATAAAATATAAAACTAAAATTCTTAGATAGATCATAAGTAGCGATCGAAAGCACATGTTATAATTGAAGTAAATTTTAAAGTGAACTATAACAAATCATTGTTAGAGGTGACAGGCAACCGAAAGCCTTGATGAGCCGAAAGTTAAAAGAAAGACGGTACAACAGCAATAAAAGCGACGGTAACTATCGAGAAAGGACACGTGCTTTCGTCATGCGAGGCCATATTAAATGGAGAGTCGGTGTGGTTGGCCGGCGTATATACTCTAACCTACGACTCTCAGTTCCTCCAGCTGACCGTCAAGTCGCGTCTATGTACCTTCAGCTAATATACCAGAGCAACCACGTTTGCGTTTGATGGGCTGTGAATGAGAATGATTCACCCGAAATAAGCGCGTGGCAGATGCGCGATCTGGAAGATAGCTGCTTTCGCCACTTAGTATTCTGATCGAAGCCAATGAGCTCCTGGTCTCTCCCCAACCCACCCTTCGCACGTACCTACGAATTCGAGCTGCTTATCGCACTTTGGCGCAACTTTGTCCATAACACGTTTGCTGCCGCTTGCACGCGACCTATAGACGATATTGGTACGACGGATACATTCATTTTGGATGGTGTCCCCAATAAGATCATATCGCTTACATTAGCATCGAGTTATACACGAAACTTAACCTTTTTTTTACGTAACATTTGTTTAAAGACTCCTTGTTAATTGCGCTACATCATTCGACTAATAGGAATGTTACGAGATGCGCAATGTAACAGCAGTGTTTGTTTATTGACGAGATTAATACTTTCTGTATCAAAGTAAAAAATTTCTCCCTTATAAAGACTTTGACAAATTTCTAATCAACTTCGATACTAAGAAGTAACCGAGAATAAGAGTTATTTTACATTTCACTGTCGCGTAATACTTAAACTAAAAAGTACAAAATTTTCTAACTATAAACTTTTACTTACAAGCACTTATGAACATTTTTTAATCTGTTGTTGCACCTTTCTATTAATCATAATTTCAATTTAGTTTGTAGTCACAAAATGATTATTGCTTGTGTTATAAAAATTCTAATAAATACAATTTATCGTTAACTCCGAAAATTCGGCTCCGTCATTTAGCACCAAATTATAACGTTGGAAATATCAGATTAATTTTAGTTTCATTCTTTTAATTTATTCTTTATAATATAATTAATGATTTATAATTGTAATATTTTATACTAGTTGCTGCTTTCATTTTCAGTAAATATATTAAAAATAATTCACAAAGCCATCATATAAACATTTTTAGATAAATTAAAATATATTATATATTTTCTAATTTCAAAAATTAAGAAATTATTTTACCGTTTATAAAATTTATTCAATATTTAATTCGGCATTAATTTTTTTTATTCCTAAATATCTTATATAACTAATATCTTTTTTACATTTAAAGTTGAAAATATTAAATTAGAATTTCAATTTTTTATGTTCAAAACATACCTCTGAATAATGTTCAATGATAATCACCAATGACTAATAAAAAAATATATTTTTTAATATATATTATTAAAAATGCTTAAAACTGCAAGTATGAGATTACTAGTTTTTCCACTGAATGATTTGAACTTGAGTATTTTAATCATAAAGAAATATGCGAATATGTATTACAAAAAAAATTTACAAATAATATTTCAGTGCAATCTCTGCTCTAATTTCATATAATTTACATGTATTCTAATCTTATATACCAAATTAAATAAGCATATGACTCAATTATTCAGTTGAAATTCATATATTTACGCAAATTCATGTCAATTATTATTATTATTATTATTATTATTATCATCATCATAGTAATTCAAATCATTAATGAGTTCTAATTGACTGAGTAGTTATCAATTAATTAAATAGAAATGATATAAAATATAATTAGTTTTATAATTTTTGGATTCTAGATAATATATTAAAATTAATTTTTATTAAAGCTATTAGATTAAATTTTAATCAGTGATAAAATCTTTGATTTATTTCTTCAATTTGTGTAACTTATTATTAGCATTGCTTAGAAGCTTATTACTATAGAAAATCTCGGTCTGTCTCCTTTTCTTTCTTCTTTCTCTTTTCCTCTTGATCTTGCTTGGTGAAAGAAAAAACAATAGAAACTTAGTGTTCATACTCTCAATGTTTTTTATGATGTCTCAGTGGTGGTATTCTGTAATATAAGTAAAAGAAGTTAGACATAACCGGACGTGACGAGTGACGTTCTTGTGCGGCACTGTGAAAAACGGCAGTTACTGAAGGGCATCGCAAAGTAAGAGAGAAAGAAAGAGAATAAGGATTCAGGCAGGTTGCAAGTAGGGAATAAAGAAGGGTCAGAGATATCTTATACCCAAGTGGTGTGTATTGCGCTATACACCCACGTACAATAAGCGTCCCTAATAGGTATACGCATCCGTTGATTAGAACGTGGTGGCGGTGAAGAACGATGGCAAGCGAGTAGAGAGGAAAAGGGAGAAAAGGCAAAAGCCACACATCGAGAGGAGCGAACGGGGGAGAGAGAAACAATATATTTGAGTTCTTTGACTTTTGTAGGTTATACGGATATGTGGGTGTGTGTTCGAAGCAGAACGGCGAAAAGCTGCTGGGGTGCTTCAGGATTTTCATGATTTCAACAATACTGAGCCGCCCCATACAAATCAACAGTACGCTTGTACATCTGTTCTGCACCTTCACGCGCTTTTCAAACTGTAAGCGAGACTAGGTGCTTTTGACCTGCTGTGCCGTTGGAACACCGTAAGCCTCCTTTTTTACATTTTTAAAAGCAGCTATAACGGCTGAATTTCCTTTGGTATTATTTTGTCAATAATTAAACAAGTTTATACATTAATTTTGTTAAAGTCTTTTATATAATTTAATAAAAGTATGAGTCATTTTTATATAATTTATGACTTTCTTTAATCTTAAACGTTATGTAAGTTTTTAATATCGTAAATAAACAAATATTTTCAGGATCAATCACTTAGCAATATTTCATAATTTTGATTTTCTCTAAGTTGTTATGAAAGATTTGTTAGAAGCACAAGAAAACAATTAATAAAGAAGATACCATTGTTCTATTAATTGAAGGGAAATGACGATCTTTACCAAAATGTACTTGTACATCCTCTGCTCTGCGTCAAGCAATTTTGCAATTATGCAAAGTTTACGGTTATACTAATTTAACATAAAGTCAGGTTTTATGCAGCTATAAACTCTATCGAAAATATTAATTCAAGTGAAATAAAAATTTTATAAATAATGAGTTGAATTATAAATTCTATGACATTTATTCATGATAAGTTTATAATGTACATAATAAAGAACCTTTAATTTATTTACCAAAAAATTATTTGTGCCATTGATTACGTAAAATTTACCCGTGAAAAAATTAAAAGCATTATGGTTTTGTTATAAAAAAAATTTGCAATTTAAAAAATTGTCCAAGACTAACAAATTATTAAAGTTCAATTGTGTATCAATTATTTGAACTTTATACTTCCTTATTTTCATTTTATTTGAAAATGTTTTCAACTTACTTGTTAATTCAAATCTTGTTCTAACACAATAAATACTTTTGTGAATAAATTACAATTTATTAGCTTTTATAATTACTAAATTAAAATATTTTTATTTATTTCAATTACATTTTATCTTTAGATCTTAAAATATTTAATATTTACAATAATATCTAATAATAATGAAATAAATATGATAAGTATCTGATAAGATTATATTTATTTTTAGTAAGTAGAAGTATATTTATAACTAGAGAAAAACTGTACATTTATAGTTGTTTCAAATGACCAAAAGAGATATAAATCAAATTTTTAAAAATGGAAGTGAACATGCAGAATTAAAATATTATGGATATTTTCTAAAATGCAGTATTTTAAGGTTCTTATTTATACATGGCTAGTTGTAAAATAGGAAGGAAGATTGAAGAAATTCTTATGTTAATCATCTGTCCAAGAATGATTAGAGTTCAGTTGTTTGTTAAGGAGATTACTAATTGGACTCTTACAACAGAACCATACACACATGCAATTATGATGAAAGTATGAGCACACGTATTGGATTATGGTCTAACGTCAAGTTTCCCAAGGGTAGTTATTACTGAACCTATCATCCGTAGCGTAAATAGAGTGAAAACCGAACACATATAAACATTATCATTAGCTAGTGTAAATAGCATATACGTTCATATTCAAATGTGTTGCACGGGTACACTTGTGTTTAATTCTGATTGCACTAGTGAATCTAATTCTTGTATATTTCACAAAATATAACGTTGAATTGTATTTAATTTTTTATATTTATATTTTTTAAAAGATATTAAATAGTACAGTATACTTTAAGCTTATTTACAACCTTTTTAAACATTCATGTAATTTGAAAAATATATCCAGATCGATGAGATACAGATAATTATACTTTAAAGACAAAATTGGATAAAAAGTAAATCAATTTAATTACTTTATTACTAAAAATGTCAAATTAGAGTAATTTAATTCTTCTTTTACATAAATTATATTAACACTGATATATTAAAAACAAATAAAATTTTTATAAATACAACTCTCAACAGTTTACTAATTTTATTAATTGTAGGTTAATTTAAAGAAATTTTAATTGTGTGCAAATACCCTTTCAACTATTTCATTAACACAAATTATATCAAACAATATTGTCAATGTTATATGTACCTCTGCTAAAATCAAAATAAAATAATAAAATTTGTAAATTTATTTATATGTATATAAAATTTTAATTTAACTGATGACCTTATAATATAAAAAAATAATTAGTATATCTAGATATTTACTAGAAAAGCAACACGTAAATGCTTTACATATAATTTTTAAAAGCAGTGAAATATTATATGATTAATAAATAATCTAATCAATTTGTATGTAATGTATATTTTAAATTTTATACAATTCGAAATATAATAAGCATTTAAAATTATACATTTATATTTAGAAATTAATTAATTAAAATATTTAGATATACGAATGTACATTGCATTTAAAAAAAAATTGCGAATAAACTAAATGGAAAATCTTCACTCTTAAAATTAATAAACTCTCAATTTTGATATTTATAATATAAATATTCAAAGAAACACTATTTGATTTCTTATTTTCACAACATCGAATAAATGTAACTATTACTAACTATTATAAATGCAGTATAAAATTGTAAAATATATTATCTTTATATGTTAATAAAATCGGTAATGTATTATGAATCACTAAGTTCAGAACTATGCATTTTGTTTGTTATAGACAAAAGGAATAATAGAAAACATAAAAGTATTGAACATGAGAGCTATTTCACAGAAGAATAAAATGAGATGATAATTAGAGTGATAAACAACAATCAATACAAAAACATGACTTTGTAGTGGGTCAATAATTCGCGAATGATTAAAAGAATCAGATTTTTCAATTTCCACGGTTATCACCAGATAACCATCTACCCTATAACAAAACGTTTCACTCAGGAGATCAGCTTGTGATCGGCAATCTTGATTTTCACGTTTAGAGTTCATGGTCGTGAAAGATCGCGAATTGCAGCCCTGGCAACTCCCCGAGGGAAACCTGGGAGTGGCCTGGATTATATCCCCATAAAGCACAGCAGTAGCGTATGAGAGTATGCCCCGGAGACTTCCATAGATTCTGTTTTAATTATTCGGGACTTAACGACAAAACTGTGGTAGCTTGCACGCAAGGATAATTGAGATTAAGGAGGTCATTCCTTCCAAAAGATATTTCTTTGGACTTGTAGTTCCCGCCATTTCGTGTATCAGTGAACACTCTTGTACCTCATTGCTCTTATCTTTCCTTTTTTCCTTTCTGCTTTTTATTTAAGCAGATTTAGTCCTGATTTTAGAAGAACACTTACCTGGTTTCAACTGTATTTTTCTGTACTAGTAGAATATCAAATTTACATGACCTGTATTCATAGATAGTGTGAATGTAACTTGGTGTAATTTTGATTAACACTGTAATATTAATCTCAAATAATAGTCAGAAAATCTTTTAATAATAGTCAAAAAATGCAGTCAACAAATTGTTAAATAGATGAAGGTATTTTTTGTATTCTAATTTTTATAAATACTAATATTACCATTTGTATCCGTCAATTCATAAGTTTGTGATAATAATTCTTCTAAACTTGTTAGGTTCTGTAGTGGTGTTATTTGTAAGAAATCATTTGTAAAAAATTTTCAATTTATTTTATTGTTAATATCAAATATACCCTTTGTACTTTTATGGACTATAAAATACTGATCCAAGATCTCGATTACATGATTATTTTATATGAAAAATTAATTTTTAACTATTAAAAATATCTATTTATAAATATTTTTCAAGCTGTGGCTCAAATTAGTCTAGAAATAAGTATAGAAAATAAAAATAGATAAATAATTACCTAGCCAACTCTACGCATTATATGTTATTGACTGTTTTAATCACACAATTGCTTAAGAAGTTACTTTGAATTGTCTATGTATTTGATATTGAACTTTAAGCGTTTTATAAATCGATAGATCATATAAGAGTATGTGAGGAGCCAACAGGCAAAATTTATACCGTTATAAAAAGAAAATAATGCATGGAATGATATTTGATCATGAGTGAACTTGGTCTTGGAACAAGTGCGTCAGACAAAGTCACGTGCCTAGCATTCATCAAAGTTTCATTCGCTAGAAAAGGACTGCTCTGTTGTATAACCATCTCTCTTCAAAATTTTTCATATTATCCAACACGTGCCCAAAAGATTATTTCCAATTGATTCTCACTACATATGTCAGTCGATTTTTTAGTACATTCTTTTATATTTTTTCAACTCTTTTTTAAATTTAAATTTTAAATTTCACAAAATCATTTATAAAAAAGAAACCTTTGTGAAGAATGATTTGATAATATGTAATGTGTCAGTTAATTTTTGATTATCAAGAATATTTATTATACTATTTTTAAAGGTATGTGTATTTATTTTTATTTACAAAACGAAAATATAATTTCTTTTAAAATAATAACAAAATACAATTTTTGTTATGAAATTTTTAAATTTGAAGATTTGACTATTAAACTACAATTAAACTATTTTCATAAGCTTTTTTTATACATACCCTTATAAAATCATGTATTTTTTATCTTTTAAATAACAATTAAAATAAATTAATATTTTTCTTAATATTTTTTGTATTAATAGAAATATAAAGCATTAGTATTTTTTATTTAAAAAATTTGTCCTAAGTTTATTGTACAATAAAACATTTGTATTATTAAATTAATTCATACGCACTTCTGTCAATCACATAATTCTCTAATTATATAATAGAAGCTATGAAAATATCAATTTTATTTTTCAACTAATAAATATTATTGGTTATCTCTGAAGTAAAGAAATGTGATAAATTTAAAAGTAACATTTGATAAATGTAATGTAAATATCGTAAATAATTAATGTAATAAACAATATAATTAATATAATAATAGTATTTAAAAATAACTCGCAAAGATAAAATTATTCTGATTAGTGTTCATTATATGAAGTAGTCGCAAATGTCAGAAAAATGATACCTGAATAGAAAAACAAATATCTTAATACTTTTTCTCAATAAATATCTTAATAAATTTCATTTCAGTAACAATTTTGAAAACTAAAAAGCCTTATTTTTTTTTATATAAAATAGCATTAGTACGGTCGAAATATATTTTTACTTATACAAGAAAATAATAATCATTAATTATTGCTTTGAGCTTTTACATTGATACACACACACACACAGATATATTTATTTATTTATTACAATTAAGCGTTGTATTCAAATGCGCAGTATGACTTTAAATAAATAAACAACAAAAATGTGCATCGATCATTGCAGTATAAGAGAAACATAATCGAATATTTGACAACAGAATATGTGCGCATCCTAAATTAAGGTGCTCACTATATTTTACTTTCGAGGAAGTTAAACAAAAGCACTTACATAAGCAGACGCACATAGAAGTCGAGCGTGTGCCAGGGCACGTGGTAAAATGTGCCGCGTGGCTATATACGTCGTTAGGCGACTGCCTCGTGTCTCTCTGATTTCCCAGGAGAGGACTGCCGACGCCCTCCGACTCTGGCCTCACTTTACCGCTCCGCTTTCAGTATACACTACGAAGAAGACGTGGAATCCTTTTTTCCCGCGTTTGTGAGCACGAGACCTCCTGATTCTGCCTTTCACTTTCTCCATCCACCAAAAATTTTTTTACCTTCTTTCTTAATTTTCTGACCAATTATTTGTATTATCGACATTTTATTTTCTCTAACCTGTCTCTATCAATATTTTAATTAAATTCCTGGTTTATTATTCACGAATATGTTCTAATTTTGTCATCATCTTACATGTATTCTACGATAGTAAACATGTGACTTTTTTAAAAGTACTAATTGTACATTTAAATTTTACCTAAATGTATTTTACTTATCTTATTTATTTCTTATATTGCTTACACTAGATCTTCTTCAAATTTAACTAAACATTTACGTACATTAAATAAAGTATATTAACATTTCCTGGAAGTAATATTAGTTAATATTAAATAATAATTTTTATAGTATTTTTCAAAAATTATATTAAAATTTTGCTTTTTCAATAAATGCTGATTTCATTTAGAAATTTATGTTCTACACGAATAACTAGTTATTTATTTATATCTTTTTAAACCAGAAATATTGATTTAATTCAAAAACTATATAATATTAAATAAAATAAAATGCACATAATCATTCTGATAGTCAGTGATTTGAAAGTTATAAATAGTTTAAAATTCTGTTTTAAAATGATAGTGAGAATATTATTTTAAAATATTTTTTATATTTATAATTTTTTTATTCTATTATATTTTATAATTATATTTTATTCTTTATATATTCTGTATATAATAAAAATATATGAGTAAATAGAAAATTATTAATACTTTTATATAATTCAACGATAAAATTAATTAATCTTATAACTAAAAGTCTTTTGAGATTACAATTACTTTAGTTAAAAATACTAACAGCTTTTAACTATTTTTAAAACTATAAAATAAAGACGTTTATTTTTAATTTTTAAAAAAATGTTCACCCGATGTTTTACATATTTTTGTAATAGCGATGATACGAATTATCTTTTTATCTAAAATAATAAAAATATAGTTATTTATCAACTATGAATATTAAGATAACATACTCACTTAAGCGATGAGTTTATGTGTCAAGTAACTAGTTCATAGATTAATACGGTAAACATGAAGCCATAATTGGAATAATTAGAAGCAGATTAAAACGAATGATGTGCTCTATCTGAGTTACATGTACTATGAAAACAAAGAGGACATGCAGCGAGTGTGTTTGAAGGGGTGATATTGTACGTGAATCGTATAATGAAAGTAACGAGCAAAGATTCCGTAACGCCCGAGGCTGTATGTATTAAGCCGGGGACAACTTAATCTGTTTATGGATGAGATTTGTGTCGGATTGACGATTGCGTTTAATCCGCGTTCACTCGATTACCTCACGTATCAGCCTTATTAATGTAAAAAGGCGAACATCATTTGCCAATGAAACTAATTTACTCAAAAACACTATTTTGTTAAATTGTGTTTACAAATAATCAAATAATTTCTTAATATTCGAATTTGTTGATTCTAAAACTAGTTCAATTTGTTGAAGTTTAAAGTACTTCACAATTATAAAATAGGATTCAATAATTTAGTTATTCAATATTGATTACAATTTAAAACATAATTCTATTATTTTAATTATTAGCAACAGTACTAATACATAATTATACATACATAATACATATATTTTATTTTATTTTTTTATTCTTATGATAATGAATATGATAAATATATAAACAGAATATTTACTGTTATATTAAATGAATGATTGGATTTATAAAAAATCTATTAATCTTAATAACTTTATATAATAATAATTTAATCTATTATGGAATATAAGATAATATTCTTATATAAAAATGTTTACTTTATGAGGTATATTTGTTAAGAATTTATAAAATTTAAAAAATAAGCTAAATATTAGTTTAGAAACCTTTTAATGAATGGCTTATTAAATTTATTAAAAACTTTTAAAATTAATATTTTAATAATATATATACACTATTTAATATCTTAAATATAAATTATTAATAAAACAATTAGGTTTTGATCTATTCAAATAAATACTAATTATAGATTTAACAATGATTCATATGCGAAAATTAAAATACCAAAATTAAAAATATGGAGTAAATTATTAGATGCATTATTTCTTATCTTTTTATATTCCTTTATTGCACTAGTATTCAATTATGACTTAATTATTTTATAATCGAATTTTAAGAATTAAAAATTTTTTTTAACTCTATTATAATTGTAAAATACATTGACAATTACATTGTCTTCACTAGAGTATGCATACAACATATTTTGCTAAAAATTACCATCAGTTCAATATTTTTTATTCATTATTTTACTCTTGCTATTTAAAGGTAATATATGACTTTTTAAATCATAAGAAAGATATTATTGTTATTAATAATTATTATTATAATAATATTAACAATTTTTAAACTCTGATTCATAAATCAGATTCATAAATAAAATAGAGTAAAACTGATTTAAAAAAAGATAAATACAGTGGAAATATCATGTTATTTTTATTTTTATTATAATATATATAGTCATATCATATATTCTACATGTATTTAGTCAATACATTTTTAATCACATTATATTTTATTGTTTAAAAAAATCCTATTATCCTCGTAGATAAAAAAGTGTCTAATTCATACTTCTGATTGTACTTATCTGAAATGTTCGGTTTTCATACATTTATTGACAATTGAACAAGATATACATATTTAAGTGATCAACTAAAATCAAGTGTACCACATAACAAAGCAAGTGAATATACGCGACTTCTCTGATGTAGTCGAAGGCGAGAGTGAACCCAAGGGTCGCTCCAGCAATATGTTACTGCGCGCGTAGTACATTGCATACTGTAGAGCTCGATATTTGCCACACTATTCCCATACGTCCCATGCGGATTCTCCAAACTGTGGCAGATTCAACGTGTCCCGCGAGACAAGCAGAGACAGTGATATAATGTGAGAATTCAATTTTCTATTTAAATCATACGCTGTTTTATGAATATATGTGAATTTAGAAGAAATTACAGGAAGGACAGTATGCTATGTACAAAAATATATGCACTGTTACATCGAAAGTGAGTTTTTGAAAATCATCGAATTCTTTTGTCTGATTATGTTTTACTTGTTGTTTCAACTTTCGCGAAATTCAAACTGTATTATTGCTCTCTTTAAGAAACTGCAACGTTTATAAATCAAACTTGTGTTTTTACATTTTACGTAATTTAAAGTTGTATAAATTATAATCATGGTAATGAAATAAAATAACTACTGCAAGTTGATTATTTCAAGATTAAGTTATAAATAAATTATTTACTGCAAAAATTCTGTTTATATAATCTCTATAGCAAAGAACCAGTCAAATGAATGTTTATCTAGCTACTTTTTATATGTCAAGTTGTTTATGCTAACAAACTTACTTCGTCTAATAGAATTATATGTTCATCTTAAACTAATGTGTTATAAATTTTTTATTGCATTTCTCGCATGTTCATTCCCATTTTTATCGAATTATTGAAACTTATGAATTCTGCATATGAGTTGAAGCTTTCAATTTGACTTAATTTGTAAAGATATTATAGTTAAGAAAGAGTAAGATACAAAATAAACGTACCTTAATACTTTATATTACCTTCGTAATGAAAAGACTATCGTATTACTCTAACTGAATAAATATACTTAACAAATAATAAGTATAGTCTCGTTCATCGATATACCTTGTGATTTTATAACTTGAAAACCACAAACGAGAAACTATTGTGCTTGAATAAATTTCTCAATAGGTGAACCACAAAACAGCTATCGCTTAAGCATCTTTTCCTAACGATTGATGTACAAAAGCATCGAACAACTGGAAAACGAGCTGGTGCCATTGCCTCGTTTATTGTGCTTAATTTATCGTAGAGTAGGCATAGCGAAGTTAAGGGGTCATTTAACACATAGATTCTGTTGGTTTTCAACCGCAGTTCGGTAACTTGACTCTAGTTAAAAGAATCCCTATACATCGACATCTCCGTGATCCTATTCTTGAAGAACGAAGAAGCCGGGATGAGCAATCAACGGATGAGGTCGAAGGGGCTGAGGCACGCTTCAGTTACGACAGTTACTTCAGCAGCAGCTGCCGAAGACCGAGTAACAGCCGCAAAAGGTCGCGGGTAACCCGCACCAGCCAACTCGGATGGATTTCCGGTTGCACGTCGTTTTTCGTAAGACCTGGTCTGGTTCTGTTGCATACCGAGGCGGAAATAATTTTGAGCCCTTCAGTCAACACCTCGGTACGCTGTCTCTACGTAGTAGATTGTCCACTGATGGAAAAGTGTCGCGTTATGTTCACTCCAGGTCTCGGGGTTGTATTCATAAAAGAGGGTGTGCTGTTTTTTTTAATTTTTCAGACTATGCGCATAAGGGTTTCCACCGTAATTGAAGACATCTGCGTTGGGCCGGAAATGAGAAGTGAACTGATTGCGCAGTTGTTTTCAATGAGGTTATTGTCCTCTACAATGTTATTGTTGAGATTAAATTTTGATTTTTAACATTTTTTCGCTGGATTGAGCATTTTGAAAAATTATATATATTACAGTCTTTCGCAATTTTGATTAATTTTTTAGTAATTGAACCCACTGTGTCAACTTCATGAACATATTTAATTCATATGGTATTAAAAATTTAATATTAAATATTTCCGACATATCCAAGTTTTTAACTTTTATATTGACGTAACATTAAATTATATTCAATCTCTCTTTACCTTGATATTAAAAATTACGCATTAATACTAATATATGAATAATTTATTTCATATATTGTGTAAACTATACAAATAAAAATAATTATAAATAATATCTTGATAGTTCTAATTCAAAGGCATAAATATTTTTTATTTTATATTAATTTATATACTTTATTGATTACCTACAAAACCTAAAAGGAACTCTTTAATTTGTTTATTTGAAGTGAAATATAATGTAAAAAATCCTTTTCCAATGTGTATAAGTTTTCAATATTTTAACATGTTCTAATATTTTATATAATTATATAAAGTATATAAAGTATACATGGTTCTTTTATAGTAGTTAGTAATGAAATATCTAAATTTTAATTTTAAAAATGAAACAATTGTAGTCATCTTTTTAATTAATTCTTCTAGTTCAGGTAGCATAAAAGATATTCGTGAAGTCAAAAATCTAATTATACGAGTTCGATGAATGATTAAAAAAATACATTTTTGTATTAGAAATTTTTATTTAACAATCAATAATAAGTAAATAGAAATAACAAGTTGTCGCGGTAAAATACGACGTGCGTAAATGGAGTCTCACCTTCCCTCTGAGTTTTCATTTAAAATATATTCTTGTTACGATTCGGGTGCAATAAAATGCAAATGTACATATTCGGCGTCTTCATAAATGGAAGGAACATGCATTTACAACGCTTATGCTCGAGCCCTCCTGGCCTAGGGGAATTAGGCTACGCAGCTTTTTCATATCACTTGCACGCATATTTTTCTGGGTTGCATACACTGCAGACACTACATTAGTAAAATTTATTTCAAGATCTTGTATTGCATGAATTGTGAAATACTTATGCAAATATTTTATTATAATTGAAATAATAAGATGGAAAAAATTATTTATAAATATATAAAACTTTTTTCTTTAATGCTCTTATTGGTATATTAAGAATAAGCATTTTTATTATGTGATTAAGTAATTAATTACTATGATGTTGATTGCCTTGAAAATGTATCACATTTTAAAAATTGTTTACAGGTTTAACGCTTATTATTAATATTACAGTGCGTATCAATACTATAATATTTCGTAAAAATACGTCGTACCTTGTCCATTCTGAATAAAATAAAATTAAGCATGTGTAAATATATGAAGAAAATTTAGTTATCTTTATTTTATCCACATTTTGGCATTTAATTGATTATTGACATCAAATGTTCTAGAACACTGTAAATGTCATGAAATAATTTAATTCATTTCGAAAAGCGAAATTCATGGTTGAAATCCTTCAACGTCGAGGTCTCATATTGAGATGATCATTCGTGAAAATATTTTTATTTTGACATGACCCGAGGCTCGTCGGTTATGAATGATTAATTGGCAAATAATTCTAGCCGTGTCGAACGCCTTAAACCTGCATAAGTGCCTGGATGCTTGAGCCACTGCAAACGAGCATATAACAAGAAGTCACTTGGCACCGTACGAGGTAGCAGGACAAACACGTAATAGATTAAAGCAATCTTCTCCCCTCAACTACTCGAATCAGACCTGCAGCAACTACTAGTTTTAGCTCACTCAACCCCAAAGCTCCACTGTCCTAGTCCTCCTTGTCATCATCTCTCTTTTTATACGTACGCAATCGTAGGCGTGCCTTCTCTGATGCACGAGAGTCCGGCTCGTCTTGATTGTCGTGCATGAACCTTAACGTTCTATCGGTGTTGGGTGGTACCCTGTCTAATATTGTAAGTCGGGGGCATAGGCCGACCGATCTCTACGCAATTTTCTTAATGTACTCACTAAATGCTACTATGCTGGCAATAAATGACGGATAGGGTATAAAATTCGTTCCGTTTATGACCGTCTCTCTTTCTTCCCTTTCTCTTTTTCACCCTCTACGCTTTGTTTGCTTTCACGATTGTATATCTAGCCTATTTCTGTTGCTACGTGACTCGGTTGGTTACGCTTGATGCGCGAGTTCCATATTAGACGCGTGTGCTTCCCAACTACTCTCAAAGATTTTGTATGTGTTTAAAAAGATTGATAAAGCATTTATCATAATGCGGTGACTTCGCAAATCAAGACAATTTGTTTGAATAGAAATTTTTTCTAATACAAAACTTTGTGTAAAACATAGTTCTAAAAAGGTTATTTGTATAGAACATATAATTTTACTAGAATTTCTGTACATACTTTATAATTATTCAAATTATTATTTCTAATGAGCAAAAGGTTGACTGTCTCTAATGCATTAATAATTTATAATTCCTAGAAAACTAAATTCTGAATAGTTTAATACGGCTTTTAATTAGTTATTAGTTTATTGATTAATAGTACATTAAAAATACAAAAATATTTGTGTAAAATTCAATAACAATAGCATAACATAAATATTGTATAAAAATATTTGTTGTTTTACTAAAGAGTTATTTCAAAAATTTACTTATAATTATATATATATATATATGTGTGCAAAATTATATTTTCTTTCTTTAAATAAAAAAGATTGCCTACATTTTATATTAGGTTTTAAAACTATTAAAGTCTTCTTAATTGGAAGTCTTATTAAGTGGAATTACATTCATAAAGAATATTTTATTTTATAAATTAGATTATTTATTCATTTATATATATTTTTAAATACAAGTTATCAATTCATAAAAGATAAATCATTTACTAAACTAATTCGATATTATGGTTTATTACATCCTGAAATAGTAAAGAAACTCGATAAACAGAGAAGCACAGAGAACAATATTTAAATTGTTTAGTTTTTACAACTAAATAAAAACTAAATAAAATATGTAAATTTTATCCATAATTCAAATGATCGATATAAAAGTACTACAAAATAATTTTAGGTCAGTATTTAAAATAGTGTAATAAAGTATATGATACCGAATATATTAATAATTTCTTTATATAGTCTTCATATGGTGGAATATACTTGTTTAAGTAATAATCATAATTTAGTACTTACAAAAACATAAAGTGAATATTATAGTTATCTCTTTCTCTTAAATTCATATACTTTGTAATATTGGTTCTCCAAATTTTTAAATTATATGAAAATATTGTAAAAATGATTATAAACGTTCTATCACAATTTATAGTTTTATTTGTACAAAACCCATGTGTGTTTACTTGAAATATATAGAAATGCGTCAAATACCAAATAATTTCCATTAGAAGCGTTATGATTAATTATATAATGATATAATAATAAAATAATAAGAATTATGGTGGAAAGAGGGATATTTCTTGAATTTTTCTAAGTAATAAATATAGCAAAAAACGAAGCTTCAATTATTGTTTGGAAAATTAAAGTAATTGTAGGAATAATGTTGAAAATCGAAATATTAAAGAGTTTAAATAATAAAGAAAAAAAGAAATTATATTTTTTAATAAAAAAAGAATTGGTTCGTTTCATTGCACGCGTTGTTTAACTTTGGATCAGTTTTTTGAGGTGTCATTAAAGCGGAGTGGCTGAACTACATGTACAAGTCTGCATAAGGCAACGCTATAGTTGCCTATAGGAAGTCATCGTCAGTAGCCTTGGTATGCATAAGTGCTCGAATGAATAAAACGGGTAATAGTGTAGCTAATGTCCCCGTATGCCTGAATCGCTCGACATACGCGCAATGGGCGGTTTTCCACGCATGCATAATGCGGACGCAAAAGCGTCTACTCTCGTCCATGCAAATATGCACATATAGGCACACACAGCTAAAGCCTCCCCATTTACGTTTATACGAAACGTCGATGGGCCATGTACAAATCATCTGAGACGCAAGCTAATTTGATTTGCCTTTATTTGCGCCTCTTTTTTGGTGCACAGAAATTAAACCGTCAATTGTGAGCCGTGGTCGTTTTGCCCTTTCTTCTGAGGCTCCATTGAGCCAACGTTTGAATTATAAGCACAAACTACTGGTTTAAATTTCGCACTGTACGGTCGTGTGTGGTTTTCCAGATGGTTAATAAGATGCTGTGCAGGTGTATATACGAGAAGCTTCGTCCTATATTTTCGCAGTGAGGCTTTTGTTAAACAGGGAAAACAAATTATGGATAAAACTTATTTAAAACTTTGTGTAATTACTACCTGTACTATCACATATTATCTCAAACGTCTAATCAATTGAAATCTAAATAAATTGGTTATTTAAAAGAGAAGCCAGAGTAAAATATACGTAAGACTCGGATAAAAATATTTTGATGTTACTGTAAATGAAATTATACAGATATTTCTTTTTAAATTTTTTAAAGAAACTTTTTATTCTGCTCTATTTTAACAAAAACAAAAACTTATTATGTATGAGACTTATTTCAAGAGTCTCCTAATTTATCTAATAATATTGCAAAGAATTTCACTTTATTTCTTCATAAAATAATATCAATATCTTCAAAGGAATATTATTACTATTCTCTTTATAAACTTTATAGAATAATTCTTTCTAAAAATGTATCGATATAGACTGATCTTCCATTTCCGACTTTTATATGCGATACGAAAATTCCGATTTCATAATTATGATTTTCATAGAGTTTTATTGAAATATAATTTATTTGAGATTAATTTTAAGTACTTTTTAAATTGAAAAGCAATATTTAGCACTAGTTGAGCAAATAATTTAAAATTATAAAAATGAATTTTTTTTACAAATAACAAAAATATTAATTTTTCCATTATTCTTTCATTTCAATTTTGTTATTAAAAACAAAAAATGCTTTCTTTATTGATAGAATGTATATTTATTAATTTATTAATTTATTAACAGTAAATAGCATAAAATCTAATTCATACAATATTTCTATCAAAATAAATACTCAAATATTTAAAACCTTATTCAGAGAATATTAAAAAAAATTATTTTTTAATTTGTGAATGCAATTCAGTTCTCTAAACAAAATTTTTTTTTGTAACAATTTCAAATAAACTACAGGTGAACATGTAAATGAGGTGAACATTAAAATATGTAAACTAATAATACAATGCAAAAGTTCATTTCATAATGTAAGCGTAATTATAAAAAAACATATCAATTTGGATGCAGACATATTCCTATGTCTTGGACGAGTAATATCTTGATCCACTATGGAGTCCAACATTTTCAACTTTTTTTTTATTAACAAACTCTTACATATTTACACATACATCACTCCCGTTATCGCACACACACTCTCGCAGGCATTTTCTCTGATTTAATCATCATAATTCCATTGTGTGAGTGGGCTTGAGTTAGCTCCTCGGACACATTGTTCGTATTTTATACTTATTTGCACATTCCATTTTGCGTTTTTCGTATGAACGATCATTTTTCGTATATGAATGCGTGCTCTTTTTTGCTCTATACACGATTTCGCTAAATGGTTCACGGGGGAAAATGCACACGTAGGAGCTTTGCTGTTCGTCGTTTTATCGGTCGGAAGAGCATTTGGATTTATTAAAGCAAATGGTTAGGCACATGAATTTATTTTATGGTTATCGATGCGTTACGTTCTTTCTTTCTTTCCTTCTCATTGTCTGTCTCTCCGTGTTCTCTTTACTTTATGGTACCTGCAGCATATGCATCGAAAACCTTTGATTCACTTTATCTTAAATTTTGCTCTTGTCATATTCAAATTTTATATATAAAATTAAATTTTTTTTAAGATACTTATTATTTGTGCATTTTTCAAAGAAAACGAACAAAAGGCCACTTAAAGTAGTTCGATGTCTTCATACTTTGATAAATATCAATTTCTTAGTATAGAATTTAACAAACTAAGAGTTTCATTATACATGATTTATATATGAATTATATATGAATATAATTTACAAAAGAAAAAGTAGATGGTTGAACAGTTATATATTATTATTCAGTACAAGATTACAAAAGAACTGCGAGATGTAGTAAACTGTAAAAAAATCTACAAATAATAAAGCACTTTTTGTTAACAGGTAACAAATACATACCGACGTGTAAGGTCGGTATTTATAATTAGTTGTCCAAGAAAAGGAAGCGTGAACTGAACTTTGCAGTAACTTTTGCAATAAAAAATAAATTAGCAGTAAAATTTTCACAAGCTCGGACATCGGAATAGTTTCTTTTAAGCTTGGATCAATTTAATCAAGAGAAATATCGATGCTTGTATATCATTTCCTGCACTTTAGTTTCCCTTTAATAATCACTGAGGAGCTCTCAACAATCAGTAGAACCTGCCATTTTGCAGGAACGTATGCCCCTGTACTATAGTTTTTCGATGTGATTGAGGGATATATGCATAGATATAATAGAGAGAGAGGGAGAGAACGCTTCCTCAAAGTGAACATTCTTTTACATTTCTTATTTTTATTTGATGCTCACATATAATTGCATTATTATTATATTATAATGTACACTATTATAACTGTATTATTATAACTGTAAATTTTTTCTATATTTTTTTAAATTGAATTTTATATTAATGTTTTGAAATCTTATACAATAATGTAAATAAGACGTTAATTGAGACAAGCATTTAAAGATTTTGTCAATGAAATTTATTTATATATCCATAAGCATAGATTTTTATAAATATATAGAAACTCTTAAATATAATCTACAAGAGTTTCTCGTCCATATTTAACAAAAAAAGCCTTTAAAAGTTTCCTCCTTTAAATCTCTAGACTTTCCAAATTAAAGTAACTTAAAAATATATGCTCAAATTTATCGAATATTTCCAAATGAATATACGAAACTTCATAGCATACTTCAAACATATCTTTTTGGTGAAATTATTCTTTATTATAAATAATGTAAAATTTGCTTACAAATGTACGTAAGTGATTACAAGGAAGAGCTAAGAATTTGTTATGATACTGCTATGCGACCAAAATGTCATGCACTTTTCGTTTGGCCTTCTGTTCGTGTTTGTTTTTCCCTTGCCCTTATATGTGCGTTTCGATTTCAGTTTTCTATAAATTACCTTTTAAATGGCTATGCATGCGGCCAAAATATATTAATGAACTAACATTTATTTATATAAGTACGTTTCTAGAACAATGATACATCTGTTTGTACCTTTTTCACGATCAGCAGAACAAGTGGATGCATAATTTTGAGACTTCATCCGTTATTATTATCTGTTACATTAGAAACATTAAAAAAAAATCTCTTGAAATGCTAAATAAGTTTTATTTAGTAAAGATTTTAACTAAATTAAATAGGTAAAATTAATATTTCCAAAATTAGATATTGATTGTTATTTAAATTTATTAAAAAAAGATTTAAAAATTAAGAAAAAGATATACGTAGAAACTAAGAATTAAAAAAATGCTAAGTTTCTGCAAGATCTCACATAATATAAGATAATGCTATAAAATACAAAAATGTGATAAATATCGCACCTTCTTAAGTGTGATTCTCTCATAATTTGTTTATAATCACATTTATCGCATAACATTTGGAAACGCTGTAAAACAAAATGCATGTTATCGATTCAAAAATATATTTTCTAATACATCGATGGAACAACACGAATAAATCCGTATTGTTGCGCAATAAATTCGAGTTTGGAAGTATTTATTTCATGAAATGTGAAAAGTCGAAATTTGCCATTATATAAAATCTTATAGAAAAGAGTTATAAAATATTAATTTCCGTTAATCCGCGGGGTTGGCGAAATATTTGAAAACTATATTCGTAAATAGATTAAATTCGCGGTCGCAGATATTTAAATTCACTTGATCATTAATATTACTTTGAGAATTAGACTGATATAAATTATAGTTGCATTTTGATGCTATAAATTATAAACCATTATATGTCGAGAGATTGAAATGATTTTATAACAGACTGTTATGATTTTTAGATTTTACAGAATGTCTGAAAGCGTGATTACAGGAGTTCGGAAATAGAGCAATTGGTATCATATGAAACATTACGATGATTAGTGTACTATTAAAGTAGCTTTTATTTAAATATTCTATGTACTGTATTGAATGAACTGTAAGTATCATATATTTTATATTAATTATTATCACTTTTTAACTATATAGTTAATATATTTACTTTTTTGAATAGAATGTTATGAATTTAAAAAATATATTACTCAATTCATTTTAAATTGACCATTAATCAAATATAATTTTAATGTTTATTGGATATTCTTTTTTCTTTTCTCCTATACTGATCTGGCTATATTGTATAAAGAAATGAGCAACTATACAATAATTATATTTATTCACACTGCTCTATAAAATGTTTAAAGAATCAGGCATATACACGCCAAAAAATCTTTCATAATTATTTCTATATCTTCTAAGACATTCTCGTCTTATTTTATAAAGATTTTAAAAATATTACTGTTAATACTCTTAATAAGAAAATCACTCAACTGTATTAAGTAATACTAGCAATATTTTATTTATTAGCTCATTATATTAATAAATAAATTATCTTATTTTATCTTATCTTAATATTAAAATATCAAAGAGCTTAAACTTCAAAGTCCGATCTATGATAATTTTTACTATGTAGAATTCCTCTTCACAAGATTAATCTGCTACTGTATAGCATTCGCTCAACTACACTTTGTGTATTTTAATCGATACAATATATAATAGAGTACATATATTTAGAGTACAAAATAGATATTAAAATTTATTATAATTTTCTGTCTGTGAAACGCAGACTAAGTAAAGACACAGTAGTTGAAAAATTACTTTAAACAATTTTTTAAACATTTTAGAAAGTAAAAATAGTATGATTAACATTAATTAAAAAACAATATATCATCTCAGAACTAAGTACCAAAAATTTCAAGATATTTAAAGCTTCTAATTTTGTTAATATAAGAGATAAAAAATACGAAACAGCATATTCTCCAGTTTAATAGATCCTAATAGAATTCTTATTTTAATTATTTTTAATCATCTTTTGGATGTTTAAATATTATTTTAACTATAAGATACCCAATTAAGCAAAAGTACCAAAATAAGTAGCTTTTTTCTATTTGTATAAAAGAACTCATTATTCTAAATCAAATCCAACTTCTAAAGTATAGTAGCTATTAAAATACAATGCCAATTAAATTAGGTTCTACTATGGACATTATCCAATTTTTATAGGAATTTTTTACATTAGGATATTTTAAATATATTTTTCTCCATTTCTTGGAAAGAAAACTAAATTAAAAAATAATAAAATTTTCTATTTCACATAATTAATTTATTTCAGGTAGAGTGAAGTAAATGATATATTGATTATAAAAGAAACTGTACATTAAAATCTCAAGACTATCTAAGTAATAATTTTATAAGACATTTAAATCGATAAAATTCTTAATTACTGTAATTTAATCATTTTAATATCTTTATTGATTTTAATTGATTTTAATTGATAGGGAAAATTCTTTAGTACATGAATTGAAATTTAAACAAATATTCTAATACTTTTAAAAAATAAAAAAAATATAATTAACTTAGAGTATATATGAAAATTTACTTTTCTAAATTAAGAAAACATTGACGAATACTTGTTTAAAATTTTTATACAAAAAAGGTACTTTTTATCTCTATTAATTAATTATAATTACTTTACTGGGCAAATATCAAAAAATTAATGATCACTTAAGACGATAGTTTTCTAGAATTACTTATTTCATTACATCGATATAGAGAATAGTAAGTTACAAAAAAATGTAATAAAAGAAGATAATTATAATGAGTGGAATAAATTAGTGTAAGATAAGAAAATATAAAAATTTTATGAAACAGCGGTGAGGAAGTGTTAAAGAAGGAATTAAAAATATGAATGAAAATTAAATTACAAAGGAACATGAAAGTGACAGAAAAGTGTACATAAAAATTAGAAATAAAAAGAAATATAAGAAAAATAAGCATTAAGTGCACAGAGAGATAGGTAGATAAATAAATAGATAGATAGAGAGATAAAAAGCTAGATAGAGAGAAGTAATAAATAAAAAACAGTAATAGCAAATAAATAAAGGAAACGAGAGTGAAAATATATATAGCTATGCTGAGCAAATGGTTGGATTTAAGATAGTGTAAAAAAAGATACAACAAGAATGAAAGAGTTTGAATATGGGGAGGGCCAATAAAGAGGGAGAGAGATAGAGATCAAATCTACGGATTCGAAGAAAATACCATGCCAAATCCTTTGCATGGAGTCTCCACAGAGAAGCTTTTTGTGTTTTTCGTTCTTTACGTTTGGTATAGGAAGCGTGCCGACAGTGCTCTGCACTTCTAAGAGCTTCTTTCCAACCCTGCATAAGACAAAGAATGGTATGAAGAAGAAACAGCAAGAAAGGAAACGGAAAGCCAGAGCTATTTCACTCTCTAGTGTAAGTTGATAACGGTAAAAGGTACGTGTAAGGAGACGTCTTGAAAATAAGTAGGCAAGTTCTTTACGGCTCTGTATGTGAGGCAAGAAAAATATTTCATAGTGTGTTCCTAGTTGCGATCGTGATGATCTGCGAGGCGTTAACAGGCAACGTGTCTAGATCTAAAATAAAAAAAATGCATAAGAGAGAGACTATTATTTTACTAAAATAGTAAAGCAAATAAGAGTAATTCTGAAAATTAAAATTATAATATAAATTTATGGAAAAAA
Organism: Wiebesia pumilae; assembly: GCA_018907045.1. Classification (NCBI taxonomy): domain Eukaryota; kingdom Metazoa; phylum Arthropoda; class Insecta; order Hymenoptera; family Agaonidae; genus Wiebesia; species Wiebesia pumilae. The sequence continues at coordinate 2,777,919 of JACCHZ010000105.1, read as the reverse complement.
TTTTAATTGGTAATGGAACTCATTCTATGTATAGAAAGATTAAATCTGGTTAGACTAAATGTTAAGCCATATAAACTAATTCATTTTTTAATAGTTTTAATGTTTACCCTTATAAGTTAATTTTTAGAAATTGGGATAATATAAAAAATTATTTTAACATTATTTAAAAACACGCCACTTGATTGATTTAATCAGTATTAAAAATATGAATAAATTAAATAATCAAAATAGTTTTATATATTCAAATGTATTAAAAATTTAAAATTTTAATCAAAAACTTCAGAAATGTCTTCCAGATTAATTATAATCATTTGACCTTTCTGATATTTCTTCTGATAAACATATTGTATAAATTTTTTCTTTTAAATATTTATTATAACTGAAAATCTAATTCTTCTGATCAATGAAAACAATGAAGCATATTGATAAATTCATATTTACTCATTATTCATTTGCTACTTATTTAAAAATACGATCTTAATTCGAATGCAAAGAAGATAGTTTTCAGATCATATATGTAACAAACTACATTTTTCAATCATTCAACCACATTTTTATTGACCTAAAACAAACAAAAGACTTTTATATCAATTATTTTTAAATGCAAAAACTTATTTTTAAATAAAATTAGAGCGTTAAGGACTTAGTGAATTCTAACTCAATTAGCCTGAAAACTTGAATCAAGTAAAATGAAGCCAGAAAATGGTTATTACAACGAAAATATTATAAGTTGCCAACAATTGCGTCACAAAAAGAAAAAAAATAAAATACTTCGTGGAATTTATTGTGCTCTGAATAATACAGTCTTAAATTATAAAATAAAGACCCAAACATACTACAATTTTTTATTATCAACATAATTACGCACTTAATTAATTTAAGTTTTCAACAACTGTGTGTATGTATTAATGCGTACCATACAATTTTTACCTTTTTTTCCATCTGTTCCATTAAAATAATTAAACAACTTTTTTCATATTAATAATGAATGGCATCATTAATGAGTGTTAATATTTTCGAAGACTGATTTTTCATTGAGAAATTTTAATAAGTTGAATTATATCAGGTTAAAGGATTATTTATTTGAAAAAAAAGTAATTAAATTTTTAACCATAAAATAATGTTAATTTTCAACAGTACTATGAGTACTGAAATTTTCTATTAATGTAAGAGATAAAGAAACATTTGTTCGACAAGTATTACAGAAAACCAAACAAATCATTTACTGTCTATGCATAATCAAAAGCGTGTAATAAAAAGATAGGAAATTTCAAATATCTGTGAATAACTTTTACACACTCTTAATTTTACGAGCTTCAATTCTGTATCATAAGTCAATTATATAATACATTTAGAACGATGTTTATATTTGTTTTATAGCGAATCGATCTTTCTGCTTAAAGAAATATGAGAAAACAAGCTAAAACAAGAATATTTTTAAACGAAAGATCATTAGTCATTAGTCATGCATATTTCAGCAAGTTGTTCAAAATTACTAGCCAAGTCCAACAAAGATTTCTCTCAGCCACAGTTACATTTTTTAATTCAAGAGTGACTTAAGAAAAGGACAAAAGAATTATTCCTTTCGAGAGAGGAAAGGAGCTCTACGTAATCTGCAATTTGACTCCATCCCAGAGTGAAGGCAACAGCCAGGCAGGCGTCCGAGCTTGGAGTCAGCCCCAGATCCCGTATAGTGGCGCACCACCCCTGACCGCGTCAACGGTGCGCCATGATGTGCGAGGGCGGCCCGCCAACGACCAATCGTCGCCTCGGCGGGGGTGCGCCGTCCTACCAATGGGCGCTTCGACCTCCCTGCCCCCACTTGTCACGGCGCAAACACGTGCAGGAGAGAGGCACTAGCGATACAGTCGCGCGCGCGCTCCCTACGTGAGTTCTTCTTATCTTTGGGGATACACAATGCAGCAAAGTTAGGGTTCGTACACGAGTTAAAGGCCCTCAACAATGCGGGCCGGACATGAGGCGCGGCTGTCGTAGGCCACTATCCGGAGAAGCCGTGTTCACCAAGATGATCGGCTGCGAGCTTCTTGGCCTGGATAGCGCCTACTGTTTGCGGCCCGACACTCTCACTCCGCCACAGAGTAGTCCGGAGTCGATCGCGACCTTTAGCTGTAGTAACGAGGCAAAGGCCATGCATCCGCTCGAGCAGTCTGCGGCGGAGCTCGGCTTGCCGTCCAACATTCCCGATATCCTTTATCGTAAGTGTTCTGGCGGTAGCTGATTCACCCTGGGCAATCTTTGACACCAGGGCCTTTACTCATACTTCGGGCATCTCGAAAAAAGTTGCAGAATTAAGCGCTAGCCGGTTCAAGTCATTTGCAAGAAAAGCATTGACCACGTTACTTAATCAACAGTTAATTTTCTGTAAGCTTTTATTCGCGCGAATTCAGACAAAAGTGTATATCATAAGTAATCTCTACAAGTATAAGTAAAGGATGCAATGCACGAATTATGCATATAAGAATTCCATGATATTGTATCCTCTGTTTCATTCAAATTTGTCCTTTATTTATTTATTGGTCTGCTCTTCTTTCCTATCATTTGTACTTTTTATAAGTAAATGAACTTTTTGATTAAATCGATATATATTATAAATTATTAGCAAAGTAAGAGTTTTTGAAATAAGGTAACCTATATTTAACACAACAAATTCTTAAAGAGATAATTCTATCAATGAAATATTTAAGAGCAATGATTGGCCAGATTGAAAGTTTGATATTTTATTTATCAAACTGGCGACTGATGATGTCATTTTTGATAACTGATTATAACTCGGAAATTCATATTAAAATATGAGATTACTTCGAAACATTTTTGTTTCAAAAATTTTTAGAATTTCCCTTTTTATTCAAATTTATCTAAGTTATTATTTAAAGACACAGCCTATTTTGAAAAATATAATTGCTATGTTGACGGTAATAATTCAAAACGTAATCAATTTGATTCATTGTTATTGGATAAGTAAAGTATCTCATGAGTTTCATAAGAATATATATTAATAATTCAATATAGTTTAAGTAAATGCACAAAATGCTAAAGAGTAATATTAGAAATTTGGTTTTTTAGTAAATGTTAATTTACGATAATGAAAATAGAATTTATATTACAAAACTTAATACTATTTACGTCATTCGACAGTAAGATTTCATTTTAAAAAACCATATAATAAATAATATACATATTTACATACATATTGCATACAGTCATTAACAATCGAGTAGTTATTGGTTTTTATAAAAATTTACTGAATAAAATTTATTTTATAAGTTATGCTTTATTCTGTATGTCAAAAGCTAATACTTAACTAGTATTATTTAAATATTAGTTATAAAATGCATTTCTTTAATGTTTAAATATTTCTTAAAATAATTTCTAATGATACTTGACGTGGAATAAATTCTTGAATAATATAAAATATTTAGTTATAAGTAAAAAAATAAACGTTTAAAATTTTCATTGCCCTTAATATGTATGTAACTATCTCTGAACGCATAAATGTGTGAAAAATTTGTAGGCGACAAAAACTTCTTACTTGGATTCTTGACACATTAATCTGAATGCCGGAGATGTTAAATGAACAAGGATAAAATCAGCTTTCTTTTATTTTAATTTTAATAATCTTTAAAAATAAACAATATATATATATATATATATATATATATATATATATATATATATATATATATATATATTATAATTTTAGTGTGAAAGTTATATGTTATCTGTAAATGATTAAAATTAACTATTAAAATGCAATTAATCATTTTATTCAATATGTACAACCATAAAACACGTAAATTTGTGAATTAAAATTTAAATGGTGAATAAATTGTTAAATATTATAATTACATTCTGATAAATATATCTGTTTAATTTAAAATTAATCGTCTAATTTTTGTTACGAAAATAAACTCATATATTTTTTATAACATTATATTTTTGAAATTAGTTTATATTCATTCATACAGTTGGTATCTATATATAATGTATATATGTATACATATTTTTATATAGAAAATAAATAAAAATTATTTCATAAAATCTTTAACCATTATAAAAAATATTTTATAAAATATTTTCAAAATATTTTATATTTATTCAATTTAACGTTTTTAAGCCTTTAAAATAAAAAAGTTGACAACCTCATAATAAAAGCAAATTTGTTAAAAGGAACATCAATATATTATAGAAAATTATGTCCATGTATTTGTTTCTTTTGCAGCGTCAATACCAAAGTGCGGAGGATGTCAAAAGGCAATTCTTGACAGGTATGTTTTGAGAGTAATGGACAGGTGTTGGCATGCAGGTTGTCTTACATGCCGGGACTGTGGTATTAGACTGACAGATAAGTGTTATGCTCGCAATGGTCATGTATTTTGCAAAGATGACTTTTTCAAGTAAGCATCAATTTCACTTTATGTATTTCTTTTAGTTCTTATAAGCATTCTTATTCATTAAATTATACATAAAAAATTCCTGATCTAAAAATAAATTATTAAATAATACAGCATTTATAAAATTTCATAATTAAATTTTTCTTTAAAACGTTAGAACCTACATTATATTCAATTCAATAATATGTAACACCATAAGTAAATTAATTATGTTGTAATTTAATATATCACTACTTTTCACTTTACAGTCAATCTTATTTTTGTCGAAATATTGCTTTTTATATAAAAAAAATAATATAATAACTAAAGAATATTTAAAAAATAGATATTGATTCGGGAAAATTAATAATAACATATTAATTTATTTGAAAATAATCTTTTTCAGTTTTTTGATTTATTATAATTAAAAGAATACAATGTTTCCATGAAAATTTTATATAATTTGTATGAAGATAATGATGATGATGATAATGATAATGATAATACGAATAATAATAATGATAATAACAACAACGATAATAATAGTTATGATAATTTATAAAATCATCTAGATAAAACAAATTACATTCTAAATAATTTTTACATATCATTATTATTGTCAGAGCGTTTTTTTATGTTATCAATAGTTTTAATTGTATAAAATTGTTTCGTATTTCGATTTTACATGCTTTTTGAATTGAGAATTGTTTAAAAATTTAAAAGCATTACAAATTTGGATTTTGTTGATCTCGGTTACTTGAATATGTAAAATCAGTTGAAGCTCGTATTCAAGAAAGTCTTGTAATGAAAAATATACGTATCAACGTACATTCGCGCGCGCACATATAATACAATATTGCCTTTTAAGAGCTCCTGTATGAGTTGTTTGAAAGAATGCAAGTAAAATAGTACAAAATTATTTAATTTGTTAAAAGGATCAAAGAGTTTATTGCCCATTCTACATACATTTATGAATTTAAATATCAAACAAAAATATATAATTATCCTGAAAATATCTTTATCTTGTGTTATATAAAAACTACTCTACACTGTAAAGATTCAGCAAGATACTGATAAAATGGACATTAGCATTCATAAAAGATCGACAAATACGTTGAAAGCAGCTAGATACCAAAAGTAGTATTAGTCTCGTTAGATTGACATGTTGCGATAGTAGACTGCGTGTGAATATAATATGAATGTGTTGCTTGCTGTTGGTGTGGCAGGCGTTTTGGTACGAAATGCGCTGGCTGCGGCCAGGGTCTGGCGCCTTCCCAGGTCGTGCGCCGGGCACAGGATTTGGTCTACCACCTCACGTGCTTCTCGTGCGCCATGTGTTCGAGACAGCTCGACACAGGCGACGAGTTCTATCTCATGGAAGATGGCAAACTTGTCTGCAAATCTGATTATGAACAAGCCAAGGCTAAGGGTAAGAAATGTAATTCCAAGTTGCTTTCAAATAAAAAATCCATTTACTGACTGACTGTTCCATTAAAATAATTAAACAACTTTTTTCATATTAATAATGAATGGCATCATTAATGAGTGTTAATATTTTCGAAGACTGATTTTTCATTGAGAAATTTTAATAAGTTGAATTATATCAGGTTAAAGGATTATTTATTTGAAAAAAAAAGTAATTAAATTTTTAACCATAAAATAATGTTAATTTTCAACAGTACTATGAGTACTGAAATTTTCTATTAATGTAAGAGATAAAGAAACATTTGTTCGACAAGTATTACAGAAAACCAAACAAATAATTTACTGTCTATGCATAATCAAAAGCGTGTAATAAAAAGATAGGAAATTTCAAATATCTGTGAATAACTTTTACACACTCTTAATTTTACGAGCTTCAATTCTGTATCATAAGTCAATTACATAATACATTTAGAACGGTGTTTATATTTGTTTTATAACGAATCGATCTTTCTGCTTATAACTTAATTACAATTTAATTTAATGACAATTAAATGCTTTACTGACTTGGCACTTTCAAATGTTTTAACAACTCTCTCCATCTTTGTGTAATATCGCAAAATACTACGTAATTTTTAATTATTAAAGAACTTTTTTAATTACATCTTTGGCTATTAGTTATTACAGGATAAATTTATTGCTTCATTGATATATCAATTTTCCATTTTAGTCAATATTTTTACTATAAATACAACTATAATAGAAATATACAAAACTATAAAAAATGATTTCAAATTTTGATATTGATTATATTGAAAATACAATCGAGACTTTGATGCTACAAATCTTCTTTGTATATCTTTGTAAACCTTAGAGTAAATTTTCTTCTTTATTATTAGAATTTCACTATGTAAAATTTATGATCTAATATCTGTTCTGTTAAAATAAACTTGCTATTATGAAGATGATATCAATTAGTTTTTTTAATTCAACTGTGTACGATGACTAATTTTCTATTTATAGAACTTGCAGATGGTGGTAGTATTGATGGTGACCAGCCAAATAAGAGACCGAGAACAACAATCACGGCAAAACAACTGGAAACCTTAAAATTGGCTTATAATAACAGTCCAAAACCGGCGAGGCATGTTCGAGAGCAACTTTCACAAGACACAGGCTTAGATATGCGCGTTGTTCAAGTTTGGTTTCAGAACAGGTAACCCAACTGAATTTAATTTGAAATTATTTTAAATAAAACTTTTTAATTTTCGAATTTATAGTCTTTAAAAAATGCTTTATCGATTGCCATTCATACATTTTTTTGATTTACGTGTAAGTGAAAAGCACAAAATATAGTGTTTTACATAAATAAATATAAGTTGATTATTTAATCGCATAATTATTTATTTTTTAAAAGACATGAATATATTTTTTATACATTGTGTTTTGTTAAAACAATAACAATAATAATACTTATTAAATAATAATACTTTAAAAAATATTAGTAGTGTAAAAAATAAAAATACTTATGTGTTATTATTTTACTATGTATTTTACAAATATAGATTTACGCATAAAAATTAATAATAATAACAATAGCATTACCATCGATTATTGTAAATTATTACAGGAGAGCGAAAGAAAAAAGATTGAAAAAAGATGCTGGTAGAACGCGATGGTCACAATATTTTCGTAGTATGAAAGGTAGTACTGGAAGCCATTCTCCAAGGCATGAGAAATTACTCGACAAAGATGAGTTGAAGGTTGATTTAGACTCTTCATTTGGTCATCATGGTAAGTTATATTATTTCCATTGCTTCTGTTATTTCTCATGCAAAATTTGTATTCATCATAGGGATATATATTTATAAATCTGTTGATAAGATTCGTACTTTTATCTAAAAACGCTAAAAGTATAAAGTATTCTGAAATTAAATACTTGAAACTTTCAATTTGACAAATTTTCTTGGCCGAACTAAAATATTAGTATAAGTAATGAGTTAAAGCTGGCTTAAAATCTCTAAATTTACAAAGTTTTTCATTAGTCAGCGGAGGAAGCAGCGAAAGGAAGGAAAATGGGCAAAACTGAAACATAAACTTCTTCAAATATTCAAGAGATCACTCAGTTAACTGCTGGGGCTGTATTTGAGATTTCAGAAAGATTACATATACAGGCTCTAATATGGCTACTGCTTTATTGTCATTATAAATAATTTTTCTCGTTGTGAAAGAAAGTGCCTTTTACAATTCGCACAGTGCATGAATGACCTGATCGTTCTTTCTGAATTTAAACGTAAATTTTAATTCTGTTAAACCGCTAACGATAGTCATTTAAAAAAGTTGCTTCGAAATTATTAGATTGAATCACAATTATGGAAAAATAAAATTGTGAAAAAAACATGTAAATATTCTTAAACATATGCTAGCATTGTTGAAAATTGATCGTTTCTTCGAACAATGATTTAAATTTAAACAAAGGCCTTTAAATACGTTTAAAATATCGAGAAAGATCTATAAAATAATATAAATAATAAGGTGGGACTTGATGATAAAAGAAAGAAATAGATCCAATTAAACATTATAAAAATTGTTAGGGATATATCGTATCTAATATTGTATATATCGTATATATATATATATATATATCGTATATAATAGCCTATATCGTAGGTGATCATAAAAAATCAGCATAATCCTTATCCGTGATATTCGGTGTTTTTAAAGTTCGGCGTATAGCAAAAGTTTGTACAGGCATTAACAAAGAGAGGGAATACGCCCGATCGTTTAATTATTTATAAGGGATGTCAATCTTGGTTCGGTCTGTCGCGCGTGGCTACTTATTGTTCGCGTAGTAAAATCTTATGACGCAGGAACGTGTCCACTCGTGCGCGTCCTTCTTCATTGTCGTATATACATAATATCCACATACGTAAAATAAAGAGTTGTCCACTTTATTATGTAAAGAACTAATGAGTAGTCTGCTGACTAACATTAACTTTTCTCAATTCAATCGTCACTTAACTTCTTCATAAAAGACTCTGGGACAAGATTGGAAAAAGCAAAAGTAAAATGCTCTTGTTAGACAATGCAATTGAGTATCATAGAACTATAATTAGACATATTATATTAACTTTTCAGAGACAACGTGAACATTATATGACGTATAAATTCCATTATATAAACAAAATATTTTTGAAATTAGATTTTCAGCAGAAATTTAAAAGAGCAGAATGTAACTACTTATGATGGATGAAGTAGATTATGTATCGAAAATTCAGTGAAACTCGGTACCCTATATTACTGGGATGGTTAATATTGTATTAATAGTATTTACTCTTTAAAATCCAATAAGTAATTTCAAAAGTTAAATTTATTTCACTAATTACAAAATAAATATGATGCGAATCAAAAAATCAATAGAATTCTTCCTATACAAACAAAGTTTAAGATATTTGCTTCATTTTATTTAAAAGAATTGTAACTGCATTGTTATTATAATAATATTGTAACAAAGTTTGCTATAAATCGAGAAATAAATAAACTCTCGAAATAGTAACTATACTGAAAAGTTTAGTATTTTGTTGTATACATGGATTTTATAGCTACAATGATATTTAAAATTTATACTTAAAATGTATCATAAGTATACAATTAATACAATAAAAATATTAGTTATTACAGTTAGCGACATTTTTAAGTGCTTTTATAAAAATATTAAACATGCTTTGCTGTAAAATTATTCTTGAATTATTTTATTTAATTTGAAGTATAATAACTTCACTAAATCATTTTATATAAATATTGCACTTAATAAATAATTATGTTATTAAATTATTAGAACATATTGTATTACACTTCATTATATTGATTTCCCACTATAAATAAAATCAAATATAATAAATAAAATAAGAATGCAAAGGAAAAATTATTTAGAAAAAATTATAAGATAATAAAATATATAAAACATAAGATATGATTACACTTTGTACAATGTAATGGAATCTATAAACTTCATTTAATTTTATCAATACTAGATATAATTATTTGTAGCGCAATAATTTAAATAGGAAAAAAATATCAATTGATATAAAATAATATGAATTGGATAATCCAGTAATTTTAATTTCTAACTAGAATATAAAAAAATATTTGAAAAATTTATAAATCGTATTCGTTTCATCGAAAAGTTGTTCTTAAAGAGGAAGCCATAATATTGCGTGATTCGAGAGACTGAATTATAGAAACATGTTGTGTGTAGATTTGAGTAATGACAGCTATGGTACGGTTGTGAACATTGGTATGGATGGCGAGGGATCGAGTCCAAGTGGTGGAGGTGGCGGCGGCAGTGGTCCACCACGCGGTTACCTCGGCGCAGCAACACCCCCTTATTTGTCGACGTCCAGATCACCGTCTTTGCCTCCTCAGTTTCCCTATCCCCCGGATGCTGGTCTATCCGTTTACACAACGCTTGGTGAGTAAACTTTATGAAAATCATAGGGATACTCACATATATGTCATTGATGTACGTTGTATTCGCATTTTGTCGATGATGATTTTGTTGCGTTTTTAAGTGTCATCGATTAGATGGCTTATTCTACAATTTCTAATTAATAAACAAATGGAGCATTAAAAAATTTTATAATATTGTAGTTGTACTGTTTTGAAAATGAATCCTTTTTAAAAATCTATCCGAATCTGTAGAAAAGATATTCAAATCGGAAACTAGACAATTTCATATACAGCTAAAAGATGACTAGCTTTTTCTACGAGAAAAAAATTAGATATATTAATATTTAATAATAATAATAAATATTACGTTATTATTTATATAAAAAGATATTAATATTTAATAATAATAAATATTACGTTATTATTTATATAAAATGATTTAGAAATGGGATAAGATAGACTTGCAAAGATATTGACAATAATGCCGATTCAAGATTTTAGCAAAACCTAAAAAAAAGTTTTGATGCTCAAAATAATAACTTTAAAAATTTTAAATTATCAAAACATATTTTAAATTATAGTTTCAGTATAGTCTCATAAATAATTAGAACATTAATATTATTATTATTATTATTACTTAAAAAATACAATTATTTAATCAATCAAAGAAATTGTAAAGTAAATTTTAGAATTTTAGTGTTAAATACATTTAAGTTATATTTTGTTTCAAATTCGTGCATCATTTAAAAAAAATTTTCAATAAAAAATAATTTCTCAATTATCTTTAATTTGATCAAAATACTAGTTTGTAATTCTCAATATTGTCTACAATGCTAATTCATATTAACTTGTCTGATAACTTTGAAATTAAATTTAATTTTACCTTGCTAAAAATTCATTGAAATTCAACATAATATTTCAGCTACACTTAGGACATAAATAATTTATCATAATTTTTTCAACGATAATGTTGACCCTGTTACCGTACAGAAACGAATTAGCAGAGTAATATTGTAAGAAAAAGTGAAAATTGCGCCCACTAACGGAATAAAATTATTATAATTTGACAGGTGGCCCTCGTGGAATGGTGCCAGGACCAGCTTCGGATCTAAGCAACGAATCGAGCGGTGGCGGCGGCGGGGTGGGGAGCGGAGGGACAGTTGTTTATCCTGACTTTCCACCGTCACCGGATTCGTGGCTGGGCGACCCATCCACACACCAGCATCCGCATCATCCGCACTACGCCACATAACCTAGCAAAGCTCTGATTGCTCATGGTTCCGGGGCCTCTTAGCAAGCACCCTGGTGTGGAGTGAAGTAACATTCTATCACTGATAGTTGCTTGCACATTAACACAAATATAAACGTATTGGAAGTTGTCGAATAGTTAGAAGGAATAATTGAAAAACACACCAATTGAATTTAAAAAATTGGTAATATATTTAATGCTGGCGTTCTAGCAATGGCTCTTTTCGAAAGACTAAATATGGTTGGCTCGCCGTGACTTATGATTCCTTAGCGAAGGGAGGAAATGGTTAGTTTGTAATTTACGATAAATTCTCCGTTTAACTCAAAAGTATCGGATGGCGGTAATCGTTCTTTAGAAAGAAGATTTGAAACCGTCTGTAGCGTACAGTAGTTTATGTAATTTACTTTTCAACATAATTTATCTACAAATTATGTTAAACATTTTTGTTATTTTGTGTTATTATGGCAGTAACTTCATAGATGAAATAAATGAATTTATCTATTTCTGAGTATATTATCTCATTAAAGCTTAAAATTAATTAAAATGTTAGTAATCTTAGCAATTTTATACATGGTTATAATTTGTAATAAAAAATACGAGATGTATTAATTAATTTATTTCAATAGATTATTTAATAATAAATGAGCATATCAAAATTTTTGGGTACTCAATTAAAGCATGCACGAATTTTTAGAAAACTGCGCACATTAAATTTCTATTCCGTGACACTTGATCACTTGCAGTTTCTGCAAGTGGTTATGAGCATGCAACCATTTGTTAAATGTACAAGCGATTAAACTATTCATTCATAGTAAAAATTCCTTTTTCCGTTGATATGTAATTTAATTACTTGTACATATTGCGTGTAACTTGTACATTATTTAAATGAGTTACATATGATAATTGGATGATCTAAGGAATTTAAAAATTCACTATATAGATAGTTAAGAAGAATTTCATTGAATATTATAAGCGAACATTATATATACCATCTTTGAAGAATTATACTGAAGAATAATGATAGTGCATTTTTGACTGTCATACCTAACAGTGTCCATATGCAACAAAAATAAAAAAAAACAAATCGAAACGCAAATTTTTTCCAAATTCCAGGAAATAAATCAACCTTCTTTGTGCTACAAATTTCTCACTCTATCTGATTGTAAATAAATTCAATAATTTTCCGAAACGGTATTTCGAGTGTGCTTTAACGAATTGGTATGAAGAATCCATGTGTTGTTAATCTACTTTGAAATAGTATCATACTCGTGAGACATGATTAATGTCAATTTCATATAATAGATAAAGTAAAATCATGCGAATAGACAAAAGTTTATGAGTCGAGTAGAGTCGGAAACGCCGTCCCTTCTGCTGACTGTCGCTGTACAGCATCCATTATTCCTACTAAACGTTCGATTCATAAATTATATTACTTTTTAAATGATCATTCAAAAAGTGAAGGCGTAAAAATGAAGAAATAAGGAAATTAGTGATTTCTGATGTGTTTAAAATATTAAAATAGTACGACGCGCATTATGATAATGCATTAACTTATTTATAAATATATTTATGTACAAATGCTTCATTTTTTAAATATCATTACGAACATAAATGTAAATGTTAACTCATCTTATAATTTATATTTTTGTGACAGCACAAGTTTCGACAAAAGGTTTTAAAACATAATTTAATTTCTGAAATGTAAGCGCTTTAAAATCATATATTTATTAACTTATTTATATTTTTTCAAGTTTTATATGATCTTAGATTTTTAAATCTTTTTTGTTATGAAATAAAATTATTTTGTTTGTAAGTTTTGCCAATAACATTTTACTTTATTGACGTTGTATAAATACATTTACCTTATAAATCTGATAAATCATAATATAGCATATTGTAAGATATTTTTGTTTTGTTGCATTAGAAATTTCAAACTTCATTTGTAAATAATAATTTTGAGTTTAGTGTAATGTAATGGCTATGAATTTTCAAAATTGAATTATTACAAGACATAAAGATGAAAAACAGAAACTTAATTAGTATGCATTTTTTGCTACAATATATTTACTTAATTATAAACTTCTCTAAACTAAATTATAAACTTCAAAATGTATAAAGACATTGTAGTGCTCTAAATTCTTTAGTGGAAACAAAAATAACGATGAAATCTAATAACAATCTACTTTAAATAAATGTAAAAATTACTTCTTTTACTTTTTATACATTGAAAAGTAATTTATTTATCAAAATAATAATACAATGCTTTATGATTATCAACAGAATAGTATTAAACAATAATAACGTTTCGAAAAATATTGATTATACTTAACACATTAATTTTCAAATTAATTGGATAATGATGATAAAATTTCTTGTTTATACTATTTTAACAATAGTTCTCACATTACAATACTATGAGAAATTGAAAATTAAACAGGACAAAAATAATTATAATATATCATATATGCACATTAAATTCAAATACACAAGTATTTAAGATGTGGAGATTTATGGCAACACGCAGTTAAGGAATTAAAATGTTCAATGCAATTAACATAAAGATTATAAATGAAGTAAACATAAATAAAATTTGCTATTCGTGTCTCGACCGAAATCAGTTACAATGAATCTTCATATTATCTAGTCAACAAGTGATAAAGATTTATCATAATAAAAATAGATGTTACCTTATTTCAGGAAAAATTTTTTTCTTTAATTTATACTTTTTAATATTCATACAATCAATATGTAACGTATAATTTAGTATTTTGAAGGATAAGTCTCAAAATATATTAAATTAAAGTCATTAAAAAATACTATATTCTTTTTATGAAAACGAATAAAAAAGTAACTCGTTAATCTTTCATAAAAATTAACGAAGAAATCAATTAAAGTTATATTCTTGAACACAAAAAATTATATAATTTTTTCATATTAAAATAATGTATATCAATCTTATAAGTCTGACAAAATAAATATGCTTTTGAATTACTAATTTTTTAATTAATTTTTTATGTTGTACACATAAGTACTATATACATAATTCGCATGAAATATCAGTTACAAGGTAGTTGTAAACAATTTATACATTTAATTATTATTTTATAACTTGAATTTCAAAAATTATCAACAAAAATAAAAAGTTTTAATATTTGTTTTATGATAATATGTTTTATGTTTAATTTTTTTATTTGATTTAAGATTTTATTTATAAATAGAATTCTACATTTATAAATAGAAAAAAGGATCATTTTATTTAAAAATAAAGAAAAATTATTAAAAAATATATTGCAGTTTATTAATGATTTATATACAAATGCATTTTTATAAATTGTAAATTATATACAATTTAGAAGATTTTTAAATGAAGCGATTTAAAAAGTAAACTCGTACAAGATCGCATTAATGAACGGACAAAACGAAGTCTGACAAATATATAAAAAGAAAGAAAAAATCCAACAACATTTTCTATGCTGTAAATATATATACAAAATTTTTAATTTATAATATGTAATTTCACATTCTCCTATCTTTTGTTATTACTGCATTACTTATTCTTTTGTCTTCTTTATTTTAGAACTAAATTTTATTATATTATATATTTTATAATGTTAAGAATTTTTAATTCTAATTAGAATATTTACGTAAAAAGGTCTGTTTGCAATTATATAAAACAACAAGCAGAAACTAATAGCTTTATAATGAAGTCTATAAAAATAAACGATAATACCAAATGGTAAGTGTTTGTAATGCGTAGCACGTTTGTAATTGAGTTTTATGCTGATTAGCATAAAGAATAGACAAAGACTTTTTTTGGTTCTTTAATATTAGTTTTCATAATGAGTGTCTTCGTAATTTCTTGTTTTTTTAAGTATACTTTCTGTTATCATAAGTTGTTTTGTGATTGCTTTTTCAACATTTTTCTTATTTTTATTCGATGCAGATAAGTGCTGAAATGTGTCTTCAAGCGCTCGCCTTGTTTTCATCAAACTCTTTTTTAAAGCAAGATTTTCCCGTTTTAACGTTTGAACTTCATTGAGATCTATAAAAATTGAGCAGATTATGAGAAAAATTTGAAAAACTTATATGTCAAATTAATATAATATTTAAAAATTAATTTTCAATCGAAATAGTAAACAGTTTGAAACATGTATTACAGTAAATATTTCATTTACAAAACAGTAAGATGTAAAATAACCTACTCTTCAAAATTATATTATTTATAATAAATGATCTCTTTTTTATTATGTAAAGAAATATTGGATATATATTGATGAAACTTTCGATAATATTTTAATTTAGTGCTCTGCCACTAGTAATATTAAACTTTATAATTGCATTACAAAGCTGTGAACTTGTACTGAGAGATGATGAAATACTGCATGAAAAATTATTAATATTGAAAAATTATTACTACAGTGTAGTATTAATTTAAATGAAAAATAAATAATGTTAATAAAAATGAATGCAAGTAATGTTCAAATTGACTCTTTTAAATAGCTAAATTATAAAGAACTTAATCTTTAAAATGTGTATATTTTATTTGACGATTAAAATAGATGAATAAAATAGAAAAAAGACTTTGATGGAATATTATTAGTTAATTGATATACTTTGATAATTCAATGGCTTTAAAACAAAATAAAAATATATTATTCATCACTACAATATTAATATTGTATAAAATATTTATAATGTTTTTAATCAACTTGGTAACATTTTGTATTGCAATAATGTATTTAATATAAATTCTATTTTTTGATTAAAAAATATTATTTAATAAAATATTTTTTCTAGCAACATTCATGCAACATTCTAAGACAGTATTGCGTGTATAGTACTCTGATTTGTATGAACATTTTATAAAGTATTGCAAGTATATTATGAAAATTGCTTTGCATTGTTTGTTAATATTTATTTGCAAAAATTCCATATTTAACTAATTAATTTTGATGCATAGTATAATATAAAATTTAGAGAAACTTATAAAAAAATAATATTTGAGTATAATTCACCTTCTACAGGTAATGAGCTACTACTATCAATGTCTTCGAGTTCTTGTTTGCAATTGTCATTATCACTGAGTAGATTGGACATAGATTTGGTAATCTTTAGGGTATCTTTGAGCGGTCTTGTTGACGTTACTACTGCATCACTTTCAATACCTAGATCTGGAGAACAGCTTGATTTACTCCGACCACTTGATGTTGGATAAGCTGTTGGTAACCAGTATTGAAAATCCTATAAAATAAAAAGAAAGTAATAATTAAGCTTACTTAGTAAAAAATCATGTGCAATCTCTTATTTTACTAACATCATATATACTATATTCATGAATGATATCATCACATATTTGTTTTGATGAAGTATCCAGTGGAATGGATGAAATACCACTAGAGCTTGGTGCAGAATCACTTATTTCACAGATAACCACATGTCTTTGAAGTTCTTTATTAGTTGCCTCAAGTTCCTGTATTCTAGCTCGATGTAATTCATTAATTTGATTCACATCAGTAACCTTTAGAAATATTTAATCTTATTTTATTTATTTAAGATTCCTAATTTTTAGATTAAAATCATACATACTTCCTTGTGTAATTTATTTTGAAGAGTTCGAATTGTTACATCATATCGACTTTCAGATTTTCTTATTTCTTGTTCCAATCTGAGTTTATCATTGGTTAGTTTCGTATTTTCAACTAATAATTGACTGTGACTCAGAGTAAGGTGGTCCAACTTTTTTGTAAGTCTTAAAATATTTGTTTTTGTTTCTTCATTTTCTTCTTCTAGTTTATTTAGTTTTGTCCTCAACTAATAAGAAAAAGTGAACTTCATTTTACAGGTGACTTATAAAATACTATAAGAATATTTACATACCACTTCCTTTTCTTTGTTTAACAATATTAACATCTCAGTCGTTTTACTATCAGTATTATCTTTACATTGTAGTAGCCCTGCTTTTTGCTGTGCAATTTCTAGAGTCATATTTTCTACTTCTAACATTTTCTTCTTCAACTGTATTTTATGAATAGTAATTTGCTTACTTTCTTTTCTTAAAGTATGACATTCATGAATTTTTTTTTTTAAGG
This sequence comes from Wiebesia pumilae, assembly GCA_018907045.1. Classification (NCBI taxonomy): domain Eukaryota; kingdom Metazoa; phylum Arthropoda; class Insecta; order Hymenoptera; family Agaonidae; genus Wiebesia; species Wiebesia pumilae. The sequence continues at coordinate 2,760,319 of JACCHZ010000105.1, read as the reverse complement.
TATTGTGTAATTTTTCACAGTAGCTTCGCGATTTCTTAAGATTATTAAACAGCACTGACAATTTATTATTCATCATCTACGAAAGTAAATATTAAATCAAATAAAATTACCTTAAATTATACTATAATTGAATGTATAAATAAACTTACATGATCTAATGTGTTTTTGCTTATTTTGTTTCTTAAAGAATTTAATTCAGAAAACAAAAAACTATTTATTTCCTTCAATTCAATAATCTGTCGATTAGCATTGAAATCTCTAATGTCGCTCTCATAAGTTTCATGTCCCGGGTAATAATCGATGGAATCTTCAGAATCGCTGAATGTTTTTACATACTTAGAAGGCCTTGATCTACTAATAGATTTCTGTTTAATGTCCGATAATCCTATTCTTGCCAACGAAACCTTTCTATCAGGTTCAGAAAAGGTCTCTGAATCAGATGGAGTTGAAAATTGATGTTTGATGTCCATAAAATTATCAGATTTACTCTTTCTAATGGTTCTATCAATTCGATTACTCTTATCATAAGCTATATCATCGTTCAATTCATTAAATGTCATTCCTGACAATGCATTCATGAAGTTGTCTGAAAGAATCTTTGAATTCATAAGTACGTTGAACACGATTTTCTTTTGTTTACTATTTACATCAGTTGTTTGGTCCATATTTTTCAACATTTCATTCATGAATTTAACAAGTTCTTTTAAATGCGCCCTTAAAACCTCACAGAATTGTTTATCATTGTCACTTATAGAATCACATATTTCAGTTTCTATTTTATTGATGGATTTAGAGAAGAGTTTCAACCATTTCAAATAATCGATTTCTTTTTCTAATTCATTTTTCTGAGCAATGAGTTTATGTATATAATTAGTTGTCATTGTAATGTCAACTGCTTTATCAAAGTTCACATAATTGATTTGTATAATGTTATTCATGAATGTTACTTGCATACCAATATCGTTTAACTCTTTTACAAGAGCATTCAATTGAGAAATAGCTTTTTCTTCTGTAACATCTGACTTACTATGATTTTTTTCTTCACACTGAGATGCACTCATGTGATTATGTAATTTAGCAATCTCTTTATTTTTATTCCATAATTCGGTATTTACGAGTTTTTGTAAATTTTGCGTTTTTATTAGTAGTTCTTTGGTCAATAGATCAACCTGTTGATTTTTTTTTTCAAGCTCCAAATTTTTTTCCTCTAACTCTTTTCCAAGATTATCTACATCGACAGAATATTTCGATTTTACATTTATTTTATTGCATGCTTTCTTCAATTTATCTAGCTCTTCAGTATTGTCTTGTAGTTTATCTTCTATAGAATTTTTCTCGCATTGGAGGCACTCAATTTTCAGATCTTTATTTTGCAATCGATCGTGTAATTCCTAAAATTCAATTTAATATATAGTATTCGTTTATATATATATATATATATATATATATATATATACATATATATAAATATAATATTTTAAATACTTTTTCTTCTTAAAATTAGTTATATAAAAAAGAATTAAAAATAATAATGGAAAGAAAAAGTTCATTTAAACAAATTAACTTAAATAATGCTCGTGTAATGGCGCAAGTTTCAAAATAATTTATTTAAATCATGTTTAAATCAATCTACGAGTCACAAGAAACTCTAATGTTAACAAAGTTAATCGGTTTTGTGAATTTTTAAACTATTAATCTGGATAATTTTTATAAAATAATCGTTTATAAAATACAAATTATGTTAAAAATATATGAATATATAACAAGTTTCTTGATTTCTTAAATTTAATTAAACAATTAATCAATTGTAATATCGAGCCGAAATAGAACTTCTTTTCCTACGTTTTATATTATTGTGTTTCAGAATTCTGATTTGAAATAATATTTTTACTAATATTTTTAACACAATTTTATTTCTTACGTCAGTTTCAATTTGCATCCTTTTTTCTAATAGATCTTTCTCGGCCTTTAATGCTTCAATTTGGTCTTGGAGATCATTGATTTTGCTTTCCATTTCCTCAAATCGTTGCTGCACATACAAATTGTTCAAACATCAGTAAAACGCAAACACATTGTTTGTTATAAAGTATTTTTATTCAAAAATAGTAATAATTTACAATTATATAAATTTAAAGAATAAATATTATTACAGTAAAGTAACAAATTAAAATTGTCGAAAATAAAAAATACTGAAAAAGTACAACTTAAAAAATTTTAAATGTTATGTTAAAAAATGGTTGCAATTAAAAGTAAAGCATGTAGTGCTTGAGGTTGTAGATGGTTAATATTTCAATTAAGTTTTCACTTTCTTTTGCCAACATCTTGGAGGTACAAGAGTAACAATGATTGGCTCCTAGAAAAGATCAAACCTTATAAGTACTTTATACCACTGAAATTATGCTACTTTTAATAAAATAGAAATTAAATTGAACAATCCAGTATTAATTTAAAAAGAAAATGATAATAATTTTATATTACATCTTAAAATAGTCAATACTTATTATTGTAAAATATATGAAAAATCTGTTTTTGTTTTACTAAATAAAATAATTTAAGAAAAGTGCGTATTTATTCATTGTTTAATTTAAAATAGATTTATAATTTGTAACCCACTTGTGAGTGAAATCAAATACGTCACTAATGTTTTCAATTATTATATTGAAAAACATGAATTGGACATTTATTTGATAAAATGTACAAAACCATAATAACTATTATTTTTAAAAAGAAATATACCATTTTATAAGAGTAATAAAATACAATTAATACTCATTTCAACAGAGGCATTGTTATAAAAAAAATTAAAATATATCATGTCTTTCATTGGAAAATTAACGGGTATTTAGTTTAAATGTAGTTTTTTCATTTAATGCTATTTGGGATACAAAAAATCTTTTTCTTATAGTTTTTATAATTTTTAATTTATAATATTTTAAAAGGTATGTTCTGCTTTCAAATACTTATACGTTTGAAAGTATAAAAATTAAAATTAATATATATATTCTGAAAAAATTTTTAGTATAGAAGAAAGGCTAGCGCTAACCATAAAAACAGTATCTAACATACCTCCATTTGCTTTGGAGTACGCACAAGCAGGAAAACATCATCATCGTTTTTTTTCTTTTCTATTTTCTACTGTTTAATATTATATAAATAAATTTGATTTATACAATAATAAAAAGTATGAAATCTGGTAATATTTTACTCGAAATTACAATTGAAAAATAAACTAATATAAAAATTTTTAGTAATTTTTGGATTGTAGCATGATGACTTTTGTTATGTTAGTACATTTCAAATATGTAATAGTATTATTAGCACAATTGTGGTCATCCAGTCGTATTATTTTACATAAATTAGACGAGACTAATTAGTACATAATTTCTTTCTATTGATGATGTATTTGAAGTACGTAATTAAATATATACTCATATTAATGTATCAGAATATTAAATAATTGGATTTCAAAATAACAATTAAAAAAGAAATACTAAAACATAATTCAACTGACTTGCGTAAACACATTATCCATTGGCATGACTTCAGTGATTATTTGATAAGTTAAAATGATTTAACTCGAGAAAGCAAAAAACTGAAGAAGCTTAATTATAAAAGCATTACGATGGTGCAACATGTTTTGTTTTTCTATTATTAATGCTCACAAAGCTCTTAGGAATCAATCTGCTAACCCAATATTTTACGATTCAGAAAGCAAAAGTAGAGTAATTGGTTTTTGGTGATTTACACACAGGAATAATGCAGAGAAAGTTATTTATAAGAATTTTTGCCAATGTATCTTACTTTTGAAAAAAAAATTTGTTTATATTATGTAGGATTTGTAAGTGAAACATGAAATATTAGCAGATGCAATTAATGAAAAAACTATGATAAAGAAATTTAAATTTTACAAATGCAATTGTGAGTTTCCAATATTATCATAGCAAGAGCATTTATTAAAGAGGTTTTATTATTCGACATATTTATATAAAAAAGATGATTCAACTTATACAATTGATTTATAATATTTATCATTTTAATAATCACATTTTAATTTTATTCAAAAGCATAGATGTTTCAAATGACATTTAACAAAATGATTCGTTTGTTTTGTATTGGTGAATAATAAGTATTCTAATAAAAATGATTTTTGGCAGTCATTTTTTACAATAATTGAAAATAATAATAAATAAATCTATAAATAGATAACTTTTGAATTCAGCTATCAGCGTCCTTGGGCTTAAGCGTAAGATAGAAGTATGATGAAGCAGAGTAGAGTGTTAAAAAAATTATGCAGAAAAAGAATAATTCAGCTGGTCTGAAATGAAGAAAGATAAAAAGCATAAACTTCACTTATATGTGAAGCTTGTGCGCTCAAAGCGATCATACCGATAAAAAATTATTTTAGCAATAAAATTTTACAAATTTAAATTTGGAAGTTACTAGATTATAAACAAGCTTAAATATAAATCATAAATACCTGCGTATTATGATCACGTTCTGGATTATCAGTAAGTTCATTGTTAAAATTATTTCGTATAGATGCACTAATACTATTTCTGGCGACTTTTGTATTTTCACTTCGCAATCTACTAACTTCAACTTCAAGATCCATGATTCTTCGATCTTTTTTGACTTGTTTATCTTCGAGCTGCTCGTGGCGCTTTACGAAACCTTGGATCATTTGAATAGCCTTTCTGTGGTCTATCTCTAGTTTTTTTAATTTTTGATCGGTTACAACAGCTGATTGTTGAACATTGTAAAGCTTAAGCATTAATTGCTTTCTTGTTTCTTCTTTCTTTTTAATTTCTCGTTCCTTATCTTCTAAATCCTAGATTGAAAATGTTTACACGTTTGAAAAAATATAATTGTTTTTATACAAATTTTTAACTTTAATAAGTATATCAAATATCCAAAACAAACTTTTTTCAGTTCTTGAATATTCTTTTTATCTAAACCAATATCTAAGTCACATATACTTCTAGTTTGTTCTGCATTAAGTTCGAAGTTTAATGAACCATTAAAACTTTTCGTAGGACTACACAAACCAAATGTCTTTCTGAAATGTTGTGATTCTTCTATAAATGTGGATGGACTACCAGGTGACGAACTTTTCTTTATATAATTATTTTCAAACTGAAAAATTATTAGAATATATTATGCTACTTTCAAATATTTAGTAATTAAAAATAAGTTTAAATATTACTTGAGCTAAAAGAGAGCGATTTTTATTATTCAAATCTGTGAGAGCATCATCTCTTGATTTAACAGATAGCCTCAATTGATCCACTTGCTTTTTCCGTTTCTCTGCTACTTCCGTAACTTCCTCAAATGCTCTGCATTTTTCTTCAAGCAAAGAACTTTTCTCGTTGATTATTTTATCCTTCTCAATAATTTCTTTTTTAAATTGTTGTAATAAATTTTCTGTTTTAAAAACTTGTTCTTCTAATTTTTTTATTTTTCCATTTAGAGTTTCCATTTGATTATCTCTTTTTAATGATAATTTTTCTTTAGATAAGATTTCTGATCCCAAACGATTCCGTAACTGATCTCTTTCATTTTCCAATTCATGAGCCCAATTTCTTTCTTCATTTAAACCAGCTGCTAGTTGTTTTAACTAAAAAATAAGAAAATTTATTTATTTTTAAAACTTATTATAATAAAAGAAATATTTACAATAAAAATCTAATTTAGAAACATTCTTACTTCAGATTCTAAAGAAGATTTAATCTCCTCCACTTGATGTAATTTTTCTTTATACTCTAAAGCCTTCTCGAGTGTAATTCCAAAAGTTTCTTCATAGTATGTAGTATCGGTTAACCTTTCTCTACATTCCTCAAGTTCTGAAATTATTTAAAATCGAAATATCATTTTAAAAAATTTAATTAAAATAGAATATTAAAATAAATAAACATTTCACCTTTTTCGAGTTTATCAATTTTGTCTCGTTCTTGTTCAAGAGTTTGTTGATACTGAGTTTGATTTCGCGCATAAACTTGTTTTTGTTCTTCAATTAACTCGATGGCCTTTGCTGCTTGACTAAGAAGTTCCTGTTTCTCTATAAGTTCTTTCCTTAAAGATTCATTTTCAACCTGAAACATAATTAAATTAGTTTGTATTATAATTCCAGTTTAAATGGCATGATGAAACCAGTAAAAATTTTCTTATCAATTTTTGTTAAAATAATTATTATAACTATGAAATATAATAACAATTGAAACTATAAAATATAAGTGATTCATACTAAAATAAGATTGATAGTTTTGTAATAAAACCACATAAATGTAAGTACTTTTAAAAAACAACTTACCGAAGAATAAGAATGGAATGATTTGCTTGATTAATGTGCACATTCAAAATTCTTAATAATTAAAATATTTTTAATATGTTTTAGGTATTTGATTTACATACATCAAAATATTTAAGAATAAACTAGATAAGATAAAATTTCATGCAGAGCATTTATAAAAAAAGCAATTTCGATAGTAAACTGTCTATTTCAAATATAATTTTAATATTCAATTTTTAAATTTTTAGAAATTTCTAAGAATTACTTTTTAATTATTATATTTTAAAATATATTTAGAATTGGACCTATTTAAAAAAAATGAAACTTTATTATTATACTTTACTCTTACTAACATAATTTTCAATGTAAAAGAAACTAATATCATCTATTTGAATCTTATTACAAAGAAGTATATTAAGTAAACCTATAACAAATAAATGGAGGTAACTTACTTTAAGTTCAATATTTTTCTTAATAGCATCTTCGTCAGCGGAGGTTATGCCCATGCGCTCCTCGAGAAAGTATATTCGTAACTTGAGATTGAAATTTTCTTTTTTGAGTGTACCAAGCTGATCCTCGCATTCTTTCATTGTTCTGCCGGATCCTCCTCCAATGCCCTGACCACCGCCCATACCTCCTCCTATTGGGGACGTTTTCCCAGGTGATTTGGGGTTGGCACCTTGAACAAATTGCAAATGTTTCGGAAGATATACTACATTTCAAATTAACAAAATTATTTGACCAGTACATAAAATCATTTATCACTAATTTATAATTTTCAATTAATTATTATTTTAATACTACGTAAATGTCAAAAATAAATTAAGCTATATTACCATCAAAATTTATTTTTTATATCAATATATTAATTTCTTTTCAATATTATAAATTAATAAGTTCAAACAGTATAGCTATCTTTAACTATCTTGAACATATCATCAAGTGTGCGACTTTAAAAAATTTAGAAACCATTTTAGACATCTTTATCCTTAACCACATAAATAAACCGCTTGAAGCTTTATCTGCAAATATACATGACAATTTTTATTAAAATATAAAAAAAGTTTGATATATGATAATAAAAATTAAAAAATTTAAAGTAATGTAAACATTTTTTAAGAAGGCGAAATATCTTAGTTTACTCAAAGAAAATTTAAAAATGTTTTGTATGTTCGAAAATTAAATAATAAATGAAATACACTAAAATAAATAATTTACAAATATATCACACGAGATCACATAATTCTTCATGCGTTTTAAAATATTTATAACTGACTAAAGTTGGCAAGAGTCCAACTTATAGTTGTATTTTTAAAGATTCTCTTTACCAGTTCAAAGTAACGAGAGAAATCTTAAAATATTGGAATTATAGATACCGACTTATAACTAAGTAGACACATATAATACTTATTATTGAAATATTATGTAAGTGTTATTTTAAGTATTATGCAAAAAATGCTCTACAAAAGTTTTTACATGTAATAGAAATAGTGTTTGGAACTAACCATTGAATTAATCGAAATTAATACTAACTCATGTATCATTGTAACACTTTCTTTCGAATGACAAATAGCCGATTTAATTTACAAATTAAATTAGAGACCTAGCATATTTATACACACCACACAACTCACTGGCGAATGAAAATTGATAATCATACATTTTACAATGATCAAATAATAACGCGTTTCTTTCATACCTAGCATATCGAGTTTGATATTAGTAGATTCGTTCTCAAGGGCCATTTCGACAGAAGCTGGTTCAAAATTCAAATCGCCATATATCATTACAAATTTGAGAGCGATGCTGATTACTTTTTAACACGACGAGAGCATATTTGTCTACTATCGTTATTTTACTAACGAGAGTTTGTCAAAAACATGGGAAGGCAACATTCGAAAAAATGTGAGTGTGAGTTTAGACTTTAACTGATGTCGAAGCCACATCAAGTAAGCGCGAGTATAACTACTCTGCCAGAGATTATATCGCAATAATGCGACATGTGCAATTAAAATATTGTCTTGCGATTACTAGTGATTACTTGTGTATCAGTATCTTATGATATACTGTCGGAATAGAAAGAATAGCTTTTTCTATGAACTAGCTCTTAGCTCTTAACTTCTTACGCCACGTATTATGTACTTCATAATTGCTTAACCGACAAATTGACTCCAATTATTACCAAAGGTATAATTTATTACATATATATTTATATCAACTTCAATTAAATAGAAGCTTGAATATATTAATCTAATTACTTCTTTATAGTTAACTGCCGTCTTAAATTTTTTTAGAAATAATATTGCTGTTTGATATTATTTAATTAAATCCAATATTTTACTTTTAAATTCAGCTGCATTTTTTCCAAAGTTTTCACAGGTAGCATAGAGAGCATTAAAATATTTGTAAAATTTGAAAAATATCTCTGAAACCAAATTGTAATTGCTTAAAAATTTTGAATATTGTTCAGTATTCTGAATTTGTAGATTATTTTGGTTAAGTGCAAAAATACAAAATTCCAGAAGAATTCGCCAAGTTTTTAAAAGTATCTGGTTTCAACTTTCAGAATTAACAGTAATACATTTAGTTTTCTATATACGTTCAAGCAGATAGTTACTGCTGTACCTGAATGCAACATTAGCGGTCCATATGCAAATTAAAAGCTTCAGTTTGTTATGCTTAGAGAACTTATATTCATTGTCATTTCAGTTCAAGCTTATAGCTTTACATTTTTATTAAAATAACAATATTATTTAATATTTTACATTTAACTTCATTATTTTTTCAATAATTACGAATTATTATATGATTTTTTATATACTTGTTCCAATGAATATTAATTTGAAAATTACTTAATATTGAAATAGAAAATGTAGAGGGCAAAGCCTATTTGGAGAATATTTTCTTAAACGACGAACTCCAATCAATGGTACAAAACCAAACATTTGACATTAAACAGTGCTTTAGCTTGTATTGTATAATACAAAAACATAATTACTACTCTTTATTTCAAATAAGATATGCAAATGTATACACATATATTGTAGATAACTTAAGTAATGTAACAATGTATATTAGAAAAATAATGACATTTTACTAATCTTAAAGCGTAGCTAATTACATGTTGTAAGAGTACCCTTTAATGTATCCTATAAATTATACTCAAGAGTGTTCTATGGGATTTACCTCGGGTATTTGGTTATGTATTATTACTACTATGTAATAGTCGATAAATCTCAAATTGATTTTCGCAGATTTATATCCCTTATATGAAAGAGTCTGAAGTTTGCAACGTTGTGGTCGCAACGAAAGAGTAAATATCAATATTGTACAAAATTTTTTTCAGAATATCGTTAAGTATATTAAAAGACGCTCAAAAAAATTTTTCGAAAAAAAAATCGAAGTGGAACATTGACTTTAGTGCATTTATATATCATGCATATTCACCCCTATGTATATAACATTTACAAAACATGTACAATGTATATAACATTTACAATGTATAAAACATTTACAAAAACATCACACAAAATTCGTTTTCAGATTCCGGCGACTCATTATATACCAGATGCACCCATATAGTTTCATTTCGAAATTCGGCGCGAAACTTGAGTTTTAATGCATTTACATGCATGTGCACTCTTATACATATAGGTATGGGTAGACGTTTATATTTGTTAATAACAACTACCATATAACAGTTAATAACAAAAACATTGCATTAAATGTTTTTTCACATTCGGGTGTCTTTTTATATAAGAAACATACACACAAAGTTTCATTTCGAAAATCGGCGCAGAACTTGGTGCTCGTTGCACTTGAATGTATACAACTCTTAAACACACGTGTATATGGGAAGCTGTATGTGTTACTAATAAATTTCACAGAAATATTGCACGAAATATTTCTGCACTTATTTTATCGTCATTGTCTATTCTTAATATGAAAGTATATTCATTTTTTAAGGTGCAGTAGATAAAATCCGTGTTTATAATAATTAAATAGATTATTATTCAAAACTAATTCTTTTAGTTCTGTATTGAATATAAAATTATTTGAATGAACACGTCCAAAATTGATATTTATATTTTTGCGATTTATAAACGAATGATTTAGAAATCTTTTTTTTCTTTGGAAGTTTTCATGGTTAATATATAAAAAGTGTTATAAATATATTTTTTAATATAATCAATTTGATTTTATTTATATAAATATATAATTACAACTATTTAAAATCCTTTTTAGAAATTTTATATTTCATAAAACATGTTTTGACTCAATAGAAAAATAGAATCATAGTTCATATTATATTTTCATATTATTTTTTCATGTTATTGTTACTAATGTCACTAAACTAATTACTAAATTATTATTAAAAATATAAACATTTCACCTTAATTATCATTTATATTAATCAAACATGTCTTTGAGAATTAGTGTACATAGTCCATTTTGCTAATATAAGTATTGTAATTCGAAAATAAGCGACGTTGCCACAGTGAAAATTTGAGAATCTACGGATGAAAATCTTCTTGTTCACGAGTCTTGCCGAATTCGGCTGAGTTTATAAACCTTTCTGTCGGTGCTATACATGTGTGTATGGGTGTGCCACTTGAAGCAGATAGGCTGAAAACTTGGGGGCTGATACACACGTACAATTTTCAAATGCAAATTGATCTAACGCATGAAACGCAGTTCTCAGTTCTCTTGTTTTATTATTAATATTTGAGAATAACTTTTACGGATACATAAATGAAAATCATTAGTTGAACATTTATTTTCATAAGAGATATATTTAATAAATTAATAATTTAAGGATTGCACCTTTTTTGGGATTGGGATGTTTTTGTAGTATTTAAGTGGATTATGAATATGTATTCTGTACAATAAGAAAAACTCATATATATATATATATATAGTGTTTTAGGTACACGTAAAAAACTTAAAAAAAACTTTTAAGTCAATCAAATTTTGTAAGACAATACACGTTTTTCATAAATATTATTTAAAGTTCATAAAAAATATTTTTTAATGAAGTATTGAATAGTTTTACTTGTTGTTTAATAAAAGCATCGATCTTGATTTTACAATTAAAAATTTTAATAAGAAACTATTACAAAATTAATGTTTTGTTCATTTCCTTCTTCTTAATTAACTGTTTTTTTAATACATGTTTATAAACATCCGTTGTTGCATTTTACCCTTTTTCAACTGTTTAAATTCATTATTCCCAAAAATAAATTAATACCTACTCTTTCAACTCTTAAAAATCTGATTACAAGTATTATTTATGCATTATTTATTCGTATAGTGAAACTTACGCATTATAAACCGCAGCGTCGCGCTTGTAATTTAAAAATCTAAGCTTCGCACATTTTCTTTAAAAGTAGCATTATTACCACACGTGTTATACTTTACGCCTGATAAAATTGCATTGTTAAAAATGTAATCCAACTTTGAAGAAGCAAGAATCTCTAAAAATAGGATCTTTTCAGTCCTTCCGCCTCCAGAAAATGAATTTCACCTAATGAAATAATGTTATTATTCACACAGCGATAAATTGCATAGAAAGAAAGGTACGTGGTGCGCTTTACCTATGAACATAACGGTCATCAAAACTCAGGTATTTGACCTGCTCCCAAGAAATTCTATATATAATTCTTGTATGCAGGCTAAGCCTTTGCAAAAAATGCAAAAATTTCGATTTTTTAACTTTGTCTCACTTGAATACCCTTTTAAGTAAATCAAGAATAAAAAGTGCCTTAATTTAAATTTTTCTTTTTCATATTTAAAAAGTAGCTAAAATAGTATATATTTAGTAATACGATCGTATACACAGCTTATGTAATACAATTTACAGACAAACGCATATTATAGTAAAAAGTATAATAAGTTCTTATAAAATTTTTATGTTGCAACAATAAACTCATTCTAAACTTTTACAAAATTCACTTTTACAATATGAATTTAGCCATAAGTCAATTTCTATTCATTGACAAAATAATATTTCTTCAAAAGTGAATTCTTCTCTTTGCTATATTTCAAATAAAGTATCACTTAGTAATGATGTTTAATTGTAGTTATGTATCAGCAAGCATTAAGAATACGAAATATTCTAGTCGTTTTTAAAATTTTAAAAATAGTACTTAAAAGTAAATTCAAGAAGAAACGTTTCTGCGTCTTCAAATCCTAGCCGACGAATCAAGCTTTTCTTAAAAACGATTAGGTAGTGTGAAAACTACTCCTAAATATTATTCAGACAATTATATCACAAATGATACAAAATAAAGGTTTCGTTCACCCTCCCCCCTCTCTCTTCTTCTGTATAGCTCTGTGTATGTGTGTGCATGCGCATATAATTAACTACCTATCTTCATATCTACCTGACCTTACTAAAACACTCGTTTGTTCATACCAATTTTTGTTCTCAGTGTCGGTCAAAAATATTTTAAGAGCTGCTTGTCTGTGCATTAATAGACGATCATAGTGGTTGCGATGTAAATAATTACAATTATTGAGACAATGAACAGTAGCTCATTGAGCTGTAATCTAGTTGGGTAACTCCAGCAGATATAACTTTGAGCAATGAATTGTCATTTGAAGTAAATTTGCCATTTTCTGAGGTCGTTCTGTATACCAGATCATATTTGACATTCATTTTTAGCAAGCCCAACGAGGTACGATGCATACACTTCTACTATCAACCTAAGTATTGGCTGTGTATGTGGCGTCTGGGGGGTGTAGGGAATTATCAATCTGGCGTCATTGGCTGCGAGGATGCCATCACGGCCGCCTGGAAACTCCAGGAACGGCGCACCTTCTCCGATTTTATCTTTCGAATAGAAATAGCAACATTTTAGGTTTAATGTCCTAGATAAAGTTCTCATAGAACTCAGTAAATACTTTTAGAACTGACGTTGCCCGGATCTGGAAAATTTTTATTCTTTATTATAAAATTAATATACTCTACTATGGCTTTAAGCGTATATAACTTATTGTTTGAAATATTATTTCGCCCAATCTAAAATATCGGTCTATGGTGTAGGAGGCTGTCTCAGTCTTCATTCGCATTCAGGAACCCGGTCACTATTTGTGGACTGTCATAATAAATAATATTGCAGCGGTATTGTTGCTCTAGCTGTTCAGGTAAACTGACTGGAGATCCGTTGCCCCAATCGTAAAATAACTCTTTCTACTACATTATCTCTTGATGTTCTAATTCAGCCTTTTTTATGGAATAGAAGGATGCGTGGCTTGCTGCAGAGTCCAGGAATGAATTAGTCTATTTGGCTTCACTTCATTAAACTTCAAATTGTTGTTTAGTTGCATAGTATCAAAAAGCTTATTTGATTGGCAGTATCCTGGAGTTATCAACAGTTTGTTGCTTAGTAGAAGATTTAGTAAACCTGCCATATTTCAAAGGAGATTAGGCGAATTTTTTTGCATAAAGAAATTTTTAAAATTGTACCCATGTAGATATTTCTGAGCTATTTTCTATAGAAGTCTGCTGGTCTTTATTTATGCGAGCTCATTGCTTTTAGTCTTAATTGCTATTCTAAGTAGAATATACAGGGCGAGAAGGTTCAACCTGTCCCAACAGGCTCTTTGTTTTAAGTTATTTCTTCTTACGCGAGGGCTCAAGGAAGATATACACTGTTGAAATTAAGAAGTTTTCTATCGTTTTTCGTGAGTATCTTTTTTGACCCGCTGAAATGACACTTTCTTCAGGGAGTAGAGGTATCGAGGCCCCCATTCCAAAGACAAATAGTATTACGGTCTTGACTTGTGACTCATACCTACAACGTATTAAGACTAACATTTTCTATATGTTGCTCTTGCAATATTTCTTTGGTTTATCTGGACGAGTTTTACTAACACGCTGGGTGTCTCCTAAGTTACTTTATTAATGTTAAAATTATGAATTTTTAAAAGACTATTTGAAAACCATAGGTAGAGCAATTTCCATACGCTTCTTGCAAATATCACTGGTAGTCGTTATTTTCAAATCCAGGATAGGGCAAGTTGCTCGACGGCCAGTCTAAGATAATTCAAAAATAGCTTAGGAAATCAGTAATATAACTGGCCATTTGCTGATATTCAAAAGACAAGGCGTGTATTTCGTAGGATCTTTATGTATATTAAAAATCAAATAAAAGCTGTAAAGTCACTATGGAAGATACAACAAAAATACAGCAAAAACGACGTTGGCTTCGAATCAGCAATAATTCGACTTTATGGACATCTAAATATTGATCTAAGAAGAGATACAGGGCATGGAAGCAGTGAATCCCACAAATAACACAATGTATATTGTCTACATGTTACTTATTCCAGAATATCAGACTTATACTATATTTTATAAAGGTTAACTGCAAAAGTGACGCAAGATAGAACATAAAGGATGAGAAAACGAGTTTTCATGAATTTAATTACAATTATAATTAGGTAAAGATATTATAAAAAAAATTGATACAGAATAGTAAATTACAAATTATAGAATACTTATATCGTAATATTATAAGATATGTTGTATTGAAGAACACCTAACTCCAAATTACCGTTAATTACTTAAAATAAGAATCTAAGAAATGTGAACTTTTTTATTTAATTTGGTTTACATTTTTAAATATGTTAAAAATATGAAGCTGTTATATTCATCAGATATATATTTAAAAATGCATAAAAACAATTTCTAAACTGAAAATTCTTATCAGATGTTTTCCTTCATTTGTGTATTATATTAATACATTGTAATGCATCAGTAAAATTGTATGTATACTAATTTGTTAATGTAAAACATAAATTATTTGTTACCGTATAAAAGCTTTTAATTCTTAAAAGAGTTTCGATCTATAAAATATTAAATTGTTTTCTATTATATACAATTTTATATTTAAATGCCAAATATGTAAATATATTTTTATTTAAAGCCTACATGTTTAAAATACCGTATAGCATATGTATTTATAATATGTGAAAATAATTAACTAGTTCATGGACATTATTTTCACTAAAAGGTTCTTTGAATTCAGCAAACCTATTTAATTCTCTAAATTTTTGTCTTTCTTATTATTTACGATCAATGAACCTTATGTAATGGTCGATATATTTAATACTAGTTGCGAATGTAGAATCGTTTTATTTTTTAATGCTTTTTTCTGATCACAAACAATATGAACATGAGCCGAATTCCAAAACTACAAAATTTTCAAGTATTACGTTCATTCCAATAATACTATACGAAATTTTGCTTAATAGACAGAAACTTTAAAGTGACATAATATGTCATGCGAAGTTTGTAAATTTCATGTAAAGTTTTTAATTAGGGTTTGCCTAAAATTATGATTAAAAATCTTACAAAGCAATTAGTAATTTATTTTTTTTAATATACTTTAAACTATAATTTAATTAAATCATAAATAAATTTATAATGAAACTGCTTTTAAAATAAATTACTATTTTCAATAGTAAACTAAAATTTTCAAAATAGATAAGTAAATTTTGACTACACTTTCATGTTTATTCATTCCAAATGATCCGTTGCTTCGTGTCTTTTATTTTATACTTCAATTTGCATTCAACTTTTTATTAAGGTTTTTCTTAATGTTTTTTTTCTGATTCTTTTTGATTTCTGATTCAGCAATCAAATAAATTCATATCTGAGCTTGTGAAATAATCGATCGACCGTAATATTTACATGTACAAAACAAAGTGAGTAAAAATTGCATGGCTTTTATTTTCAAGTGTTGGAAAAATAGATAATACTATAATAATCAGAAATCAATTTTATAAATGTTTATATAAACAAGTTTACACTTTCTATTAAAGAGTAATAATATCTAAAATTAAAGTATCTTAATAGTGGTGATAGTGAAATTATTTTGTAGAATCTACTTTACTAAAATATAAGCAATTTCGGTAACTTAACTTTTAAATGTGTTATCTATAAATACTATGTAACTTAAATCTGAGAAAACGTTACTACAGATTCCAATATGCATCAATCAAATATTTAATTCTTCAAAAATATTCTATTGATTATAATTCAAGAATTTAACTAGATAAATATCCAAATTAAGAATACAATTTCCTTTTTAAATTCTAAACAAATTTGAATAAAATAAGAAGGAATAATCATATTTCTTAACCATATAAGTTTTATTTGTTAACGAATAACATCTTTTATAAACTTTATGATAATTTTTAAAAGATTAAATAAGAATTTTTAGATACATGAAAACTTTGTTATAATGTATTGTTTTAATATAATTGAAACATTTCAAAACGCAATCGTATTAAGAATACTAAAAAGTCTAAAATTATAAAGCTTATATAATATGTTCTTATATAAAATAATAAAATCTTATGTATGTTACTATGATCGTCTATTAATGCACAGACAAGCAGCTCTTAAAATATTTTTGACCGACACTGAGAACAAAAATTGGTATGAACAAACGAGTGTTTTAGTAAGGTCAGGTAGATATGAAGATAGGTAGTTAATTATATGCGCATGCACACACATACACAGAGCTATACAGAAGAAGAGAGAGGGGGGAGGGTGAACGAAACCTTTATTTTGTATCATTTGTGATATAATTGTCTGAATAATATTTAGGAGTAGTTTTCACACTACCTAATCGTTTTTAAGAAAAGCTTGATTCGTCGGCTAGGATTTGAAGACGCAGAAACGTTTCTTCTTGAATTTACTTTTAAGTACTATTTTTAAAATTTTAAAAACGACTAGAATATTTCGTATTCTTAATGCTTGCTGATACATAACTACAATTAAACATCATTACTAAGTGATACTTTATTTGAAATATAGCAAAGAGAAGAATTCACTTTTGAAGAAATATTATTTTGTCAATGAATAGAAATTGACTTATGGCTAAATTCATATTGTAAAAGTGAATTTTGTAAAAGTTTAGAATGAGTTTATTGTTGCAACATAAAAATTTTATAAGAACTTATTATACTTTTTACTATAATATGCGTTTGTCTGTAAATTGTATTACATAAGCTGTGTATACGATCGTATTACTAAATATATACTATTTTAGCTACTTTTTAAATATGAAAAAGAAAAATTTAAATTAAGGCACTTTTTATTCTTGATTTACTTAAAAGGGTATTCAAGTGAGACAAAGTTAAAAAATCGAAATTTTTGCATTTTTTGCAAAGGCTTAGCCTGCATACAAGAATTATATATAGAATTTCTTGGGAGCAGGTCAAATACCTGAGTTTTGATGACCGTTATGTTCATAGGTAAAGCGCACCACGTACCTTTCTTTCTATGCAATTTATCGCTGTGTGAATAATAACATTATTTCATTAGGTGAAATTCATTTTCTGGAGGCGGAAGGACTGAAAAGATCCTATTTTTAGAGATTCTTGCTTCTTCAAAGTTGGATTACATTTTTAACAATGCAATTTTATCAGGCGTAAAGTATAACACGTGTGGTAATAATGCTACTTTTAAAGAAAATGTGCGAAGCTTAGATTTTTAAATTACAAGCGCGACGCTGCGGTTTATAATGCGTAAGTTTCACTATACGAATAAATAATGCATAAATAATACTTGTAATCAGATTTTTAAGAGTTGAAAGAGTAGGTATTAATTTATTTTTGGGAATAATGAATTTAAACAGTTGAAAAAGGGTAAAATGCAACAACGGATGTTTATAAACATGTATTAAAAAAACAGTTAATTAAGAAGAAGGAAATGAACAAAACATTAATTTTGTAATAGTTTCTTATTAAAATTTTTAATTGTAAAATCAAGATCGATGCTTTTATTAAACAACAAGTAAAACTATTCAATACTTCATTAAAAAATATTTTTTATGAACTTTAAATAATATTTATGAAAAACGTGTATTGTCTTACAAAATTTGATTGACTTAAAAGTTTTTTTTAAGTTTTTTACGTGTACCTAAAACACTATATATATATATATATATATATGAGTTTTTCTTATTGTACAGAATACATATTCATAATCCACTTAAATACTACAAAAACATCCCAATCCCAAAAAAGGTGCAATCCTTAAATTATTAATTTATTAAATATATCTCTTATGAAAATAAATGTTCAACTAATGATTTTCATTTATGTATCCGTAAAAGTTATTCTCAAATATTAATAATAAAACAAGAGAACTGAGAACTGCGTTTCATGCGTTAGATCAATTTGCATTTGAAAATTGTACGTGTGTATCAGCCCCCAAGTTTTCAGCCTATCTGCTTCAAGTGGCACACCCATACACACATGTATAGCACCGACAGAAAGGTTTATAAACTCAGCCGAATTCGGCAAGACTCGTGAACAAGAAGATTTTCATCCGTAGATTCTCAAATTTTCACTGTGGCAACGTCGCTTATTTTCGAATTACAATACTTATATTAGCAAAATGGACTATGTACACTAATTCTCAAAGACATGTTTGATTAATATAAATGATAATTAAGGTGAAATGTTTATATTTTTAATAATAATTTAGTAATTAGTTTAGTGACATTAGTAACAATAACATGAAAAAATAATATGAAAATATAATATGAACTATGATTCTATTTTTCTATTGAGTCAAAACATGTTTTATGAAATATAAAATTTCTAAAAAGGATTTTAAATAGTTGTAATTATATATTTATATAAATAAAATCAAATTGATTATATTAAAAAATATATTTATAACACTTTTTATATATTAACCATGAAAACTTCCAAAGAAAAAAAAGATTTCTAAATCATTCGTTTATAAATCGCAAAAATATAAATATCAATTTTGGACGTGTTCATTCAAATAATTTTATATTCAATACAGAACTAAAAGAATTAGTTTTGAATAATAATCTATTTAATTATTATAAACACGGATTTTATCTACTGCACCTTAAAAAATGAATATACTTTCATATTAAGAATAGACAATGACGATAAAATAAGTGCAGAAATATTTCGTGCAATATTTCTGTGAAATTTATTAGTAACACATACAGCTTCCCATATACACGTGTGTTTAAGAGTTGTATACATTCAAGTGCAACGAGCACCAAGTTCTGCGCCGATTTTCGAAATGAAACTTTGTGTGTATGTTTCTTATATAAAAAGACACCCGAATGTGAAAAAACATTTAATGCAATGTTTTTGTTATTAACTGTTATATGGTAGTTGTTATTAACAAATATAAACGTCTACCCATACCTATATGTATAAGAGTGCACATGCATGTAAATGCATTAAAACTCAAGTTTCGCGCCGAATTTCGAAATGAAACTATATGGGTGCATCTGGTATATAATGAGTCGCCGGAATCTGAAAACGAATTTTGTGTGATGTTTTTGTAAATGTTTTATACATTGTAAATGTTATATACATTGTACATGTTTTGTAAATGTTATATACATAGGGGTGAATATGCATGATATATAAATGCACTAAAGTCAATGTTCCACTTCGATTTTTTTTTCGAAAAATTTTTTTGAGCGTCTTTTAAT
Organism: Wiebesia pumilae; assembly: GCA_018907045.1. Lineage (NCBI taxonomy): Eukaryota > Metazoa > Arthropoda > Insecta > Hymenoptera > Agaonidae > Wiebesia > Wiebesia pumilae. Next base: position 2,740,528 of record JACCHZ010000105.1, on the reverse strand, counting down.
ATACTTAACGATATTCTGAAAAAAATTTTGTACAATATTGATATTTACTCTTTCGTTGCGACCACAACGTTGCAAACTTCAGACTCTTTCATATAAGGGATATAAATCTGCGAAAATCAATTTGAGATTTATCGACTATTACATAGTAGTAATAATACATAACCAAATACCCGAGGTAAATCCCATAGAACACTCTTGAGTATAATTTATAGGATACATTAAAGGGTACTCTTACAACATGTAATTAGCTACGCTTTAAGATTAGTAAAATGTCATTATTTTTCTAATATACATTGTTACATTACTTAAGTTATCTACAATATATGTGTATACATTTGCATATCTTATTTGAAATAAAGAGTAGTAATTATGTTTTTGTATTATACAATACAAGCTAAAGCACTGTTTAATGTCAAATGTTTGGTTTTGTACCATTGATTGGAGTTCGTCGTTTAAGAAAATATTCTCCAAATAGGCTTTGCCCTCTACATTTTCTATTTCAATATTAAGTAATTTTCAAATTAATATTCATTGGAACAAGTATATAAAAAATCATATAATAATTCGTAATTATTGAAAAAATAATGAAGTTAAATGTAAAATATTAAATAATATTGTTATTTTAATAAAAATGTAAAGCTATAAGCTTGAACTGAAATGACAATGAATATAAGTTCTCTAAGCATAACAAACTGAAGCTTTTAATTTGCATATGGACCGCTAATGTTGCATTCAGGTACAGCAGTAACTATCTGCTTGAACGTATATAGAAAACTAAATGTATTACTGTTAATTCTGAAAGTTGAAACCAGATACTTTTAAAAACTTGGCGAATTCTTCTGGAATTTTGTATTTTTGCACTTAACCAAAATAATCTACAAATTCAGAATACTGAACAATATTCAAAATTTTTAAGCAATTACAATTTGGTTTCAGAGATATTTTTCAAATTTTACAAATATTTTAATGCTCTCTATGCTACCTGTGAAAACTTTGGAAAAAATGCAGCTGAATTTAAAAGTAAAATATTGGATTTAATTAAATAATATCAAACAGCAATATTATTTCTAAAAAAATTTAAGACGGCAGTTAACTATAAAGAAGTAATTAGATTAATATATTCAAGCTTCTATTTAATTGAAGTTGATATAAATATATATGTAATAAATTATACCTTTGGTAATAATTGGAGTCAATTTGTCGGTTAAGCAATTATGAAGTACATAATACGTGGCGTAAGAAGTTAAGAGCTAAGAGCTAGTTCATAGAAAAAGCTATTCTTTCTATTCCGACAGTATATCATAAGATACTGATACACAAGTAATCACTAGTAATCGCAAGACAATATTTTAATTGCACATGTCGCATTATTGCGATATAATCTCTGGCAGAGTAGTTATACTCGCGCTTACTTGATGTGGCTTCGACATCAGTTAAAGTCTAAACTCACACTCACATTTTTTCGAATGTTGCCTTCCCATGTTTTTGACAAACTCTCGTTAGTAAAATAACGATAGTAGACAAATATGCTCTCGTCGTGTTAAAAAGTAATCAGCATCGCTCTCAAATTTGTAATGATATATGGCGATTTGAATTTTGAACCAGCTTCTGTCGAAATGGCCCTTGAGAACGAATCTACTAATATCAAACTCGATATGCTAGGTATGAAAGAAACGCGTTATTATTTGATCATTGTAAAATGTATGATTATCAATTTTCATTCGCCAGTGAGTTGTGTGGTGTGTATAAATATGCTAGGTCTCTAATTTAATTTGTAAATTAAATCGGCTATTTGTCATTCGAAAGAAAGTGTTACAATGATACATGAGTTAGTATTAATTTCGATTAATTCAATGGTTAGTTCCAAACACTATTTCTATTACATGTAAAAACTTTTGTAGAGCATTTTTTGCATAATACTTAAAATAACACTTACATAATATTTCAATAATAAGTATTATATGTGTCTACTTAGTTATAAGTCGGTATCTATAATTCCAATATTTTAAGATTTCTCTCGTTACTTTGAACTGGTAAAGAGAATCTTTAAAAATACAACTATAAGTTGGACTCTTGCCAACTTTAGTCAGTTATAAATATTTTAAAACGCATGAAGAATTATGTGATCTCGTGTGATATATTTGTAAATTATTTATTTTAGTGTATTTCATTTATTATTTAATTTTCGAACATACAAAACATTTTTAAATTTTCTTTGAGTAAACTAAGATATTTCGCCTTCTTAAAAAATGTTTACATTACTTTAAATTTTTTAATTTTTATTATCATATATCAAACTTTTTTTTATAAAAGTTAGATAGTATTTATGAATCATTTTCTTAAACTTTTTAATTAAACTTAATAAATGAATTAATGAATTTCTATATATTGAATAAACAACGTTGTAAACTTCAGACTTTTAAGTGATATGGAAACTAAGGCAGCTGTTAAGATATTAAGATATTTAAAATGAAATCGATTGAGTAACACTACATTAAGTATTCTAAATAGATCGGCGATGGAGGTAGAAAATGTTTATAACTGGTAGTTCTATCTGTTTGTGACATAAACTTAACACATTAATGAGTCTTCGAACTCTCTTATCTGGTCCTTTTCCTAAAACATGTTCATTCAGATGTACGAATCATTAAAAAAATCCACTCCTATGCTGCTTGTATTTTTACTTATAGATTATTATCAATTTTAACTATAATAAACATTATGAACATTAATCACTTTTCAAGCAGTTGTTTTTATTATCTTACACATTGAAGTCATGGAAACTATTCAATATCTTTTTATTTAAGGCCACAAATTTGATGTATTACATTACAGACTATTTTATGTATTTTATGCAAAACGAATTTCCTTTATTAATTTTAATAAATAATAATATACACGAAATTGTATAGCAATATTGTTTTTTTACTCTTTTGAAAAATCACCAAAAACGACACGTGTTATCCGTTACACTTGAGCTTCTGCATATTCACTGTATTAATATTACGCATATTGAATTATGTACAGATAAAATAATAATATTCGATATATTTACATCCGAAATATAGCTGGTAACAAACGTAATTTATAATATAAACGTAAATATTACAAACGTAATGTTTGTAATTTATAATGTATTAAGTCGATTAAGTGGATTATTATAGTGGATATTTTAAAAATGATTGTAGTTTTGACTATTTTTTTATTAAAAGAAAATTTTTTTATATGCTTTTTATCCTTTGTTGTAAAATAACAATTCATTGTTATATATTTTTTCTGGAAAATTGTAAAGTTCTCCTCTATGATATATATTTTGTTTCCACAATATAAATACTATTTTATAATTTGATTCACATAATCAAACATTATTTATTACATTATTTATACTCATAACAAAACTATAAGCAATAGCATAAAACAATTAATAGTACGACAGTACATCGTTATTTTATATTTAATTTGGATATCACATTGACGTTATATAAACATTGTTAATTATTTATCTTTTTTTTCAGAAATACAAATTAAAGACTATATTATCGATATCAATTAATATATTTCTATGTATATGAAGCGGCGCGATACGAGTAGTATCAATGTACGCTTTCGAGTTCAAGTCTCGGACGATCAAAGTAGCGTGCTGCCTTTTCGAATTTTCTCCAATATAATTTTTTTATTTTTATCAAATACAACAATATATATACAAATAATAATAAAATTTTACTTTGATCTTGTAGCGATGCAATGTCGGTAATTATAAGAGTCCAATTAACGCGACTTGCTGATGTTTCTATTAACAATATTGAGGAAGGTTTTGTCCGTTGCTCGGAAATAAAGCGTCGGCAAGAGACGAACGTAAGTAGAGAACGAATCGCTCAAGAGTTGCATTGATATTCACTTTTGATCTGATTGGCGTGTTTTCTTATCAGCTGCGTAACCCGTAAATACCGTCCTTAGTTTTTAATTTTTATTTTCTACTATTAATTAAATAAAGTTTATTATAAATTGACACGATAAACTTCTTTTATTTACCTAACATTAATAACATAATTTCAAAAATCTCATAGAAGTCTTATTAATTTATTTTTCTTTTAAAGAGTTAGCAAGGTTTCATAAATTATTATTTAAATGTAATAAACATTTAAAATTAATATTAAAATGTACAAATATTCTTTACTTCTGTAAGATTTTTTATTTTTATTTGGTATTTATATTATATAAATGAATTTTAATAAACGAAAATTGTTGACTTCTAATAAATGGGTTAGGTCTTTTCTCTAGTACACTAAACTATTGAAAACCTTAGCCTTGTTCATAAAAATTATTAAGAATACGTAATAATAAAAGTATAACATAAACTAGTATAAATGCATTAAATTATATTCAATTATAAATATATTGAAATTTTGATCCCTGAAAGTTATCATTGTACATTAAAATATTCATTTTATTAAAGAACCTTATGATAAAAAGAAAAAGTATCGATTAGAAGGCAGTTTCATTATTCATCATCAAACAGCATGTTCTAATGTATGAGAAAAACTCGTTGTTATTGACTTGTTTTGTTTAATGAAAAATGATTGATAATAGTTCATTTTATAGAATCGTTATTTTATGGTTACATTATTTTGATAGTTAGTGATGAATGGCAATTTTCATCTTTTCTTTTCAATGTTAATCATAATTAAATTCAGAGTAATTTTTTAAATAAAATTGATTCTCTATTACTAATGAAAATTTAATTATTTTTGGAAATAATGTATAAGTGATAGACAACAAAATTATTCAAAAAATGATTTAGCTTCAATTACAATTATTAATATATTTCAATATTTTCCTTAGAGTCAATAAAATTAATAATAAATTTAATAGGAAAATAAATACGAAGAGAACAATTATTATAAACATTTAGTAAAGTATATGCCTTTTTAAACGAGAAAAAGTTTCCAATTAACAAAAATGACATATTCATTGTAAAATATTATTTTTAGTAAGAGAAGAAAAGTGTTTTTAATTTAAAATTATGTTCTTTAGAAAATAATTAAATACTTTAAAAAAAATTGAATTCATTACTTAATCACTACGAACTTAGTAATCACAGTAATTTATTTACATAGTCATAAACCACTTACAGTACTTCTCTTTTTGAAGAAAACAAGTATATATTAATATTAAAAACAAGTATATATTAATATTAAAGTATAGTAAAGTAAAAATATAAAAGCCAATACAATTCTTTTTACTTATCATTATATTTTTATTAAATAGTCTAATATATAGATATATTTTATGATTTTATAATCACTCTCAGTAAAAATCAATGTACTCAAATAATTTATTGTTCAAGATACAAAGTTTTAGACAGAATTTAGTCTTTAGTACTGTGCGACGAATGAATCAAAACGTGTAAATTTAATTTGTTTCGATGTATAGAGAATTAATATATTGATTTAAATAAAAATAGATCATTATTTGTTTTAATACTCACCATTAATAATTGGAATAGTTTGATCCATTGTGATATTTGGAAGAAGCAAATTAGTACTGTAACAAATACAGAATTATAAATTAATAATCTACGGGAGAATCATTAGCGAAAATAATCAGTTTAATTTAGATTTCTTATAAATAACATGTTTAAAAGATATTTCATGGATATTTCATTTATCCAAAGTGAATAACGTAATTAGAAATTTATAATCTAACTATGGGTACATACACTTTGAGATTGTCTAAATATTAATACAAAGCAAAAAAAGTATTGTCAGTTTTGTCTTTTATACCAAAAAAATATACAAATAGATTATTTCTAAAATTTTTAATTTAGTAAATATTATAAAAAATATTAAATTTCAGTTACTATATGCAATAAAATGAATGATTTTTCAAAAAGATTTAGAGGTGCTGACTCGCATTTAAAATCGGCTGATATAATGCAAAAGAAATAAAATAATTTAAATTTTATATGAAATTATTTTATTACGTAAATTTAAATATTAAATATTAGTAATATTAATAAAATTAGACTTCTATAAACATACGTATGATAATGCACTATTATGACCAAACTTAAATATTTTTTATTTTAAGTTATTTTATTTTATTTATATCTTATAATAAAATAATTGGATAGTATAGGTAATTAAATTTTAGCATCTTTAATGTGGAATATTAGTTCAGCAATATATATTTAATGAAACTTCTATCTGTACTTTTTTAATATAGTAATGAAGATTTTGGACAAACTGAATAAATTAGGTAAATATATATAAAATATAAAATAAAGTTGAAAATTAATTATACTGGGTATAGAGCAAATATTTTTTTGTTTACGCTTATGCGGTTCTTATAGAAAAAAAAACATAATTATTCTATTAATATTTCTATTAATATATAATTCTGTAGTTAAGAATCCTAGATAAGTATATGGAAATAATTTATTTTACCAAGAGGAATTAAAAGAAATTTTTATATGTAGCATTTAGTTTGCCTTAAAATTCGTAAACTTAAAATTAATTTTTTGTAGAAATATAATTTGCAATTTAATGAAAAATTTTACGCGTTTAATTTTCGATCGAACCTATTTCAAATGGCTAGTATACGCATTCGCACATGTGTAGCACGCACAACAAATCTCACAAGCGACAGTCGAGCTCCGCAAGACTCATGGGCTTGAAAATTTTTACGAATCGATATGTTGATCCTCTAGTTAGCGCCGCGACAACGTCACTTGTTTTTCTAAACAAACGTCTCAAATTCACTGCATATCCACTACACCACGAATTCGTTTAATCATAGTATGAAAATGCTGATATAAATACTCTCTAATATTCAATGAGTCAAAAAACTAAGTTTACGAATTTTTTGTTAAATATTGTACAAATGTAGAATTTTAATCTTACGTTTTTTCTTATTTCTCTCTCTCTCTCTCTCTCTCTCAATCAATCAAAAACATGTTTGTTTAATATAAATGATAATTAGGATGAATTTTTTATTTTTTTAATAATAATTTAGTAATTAGTTTAGTGACATGAGAAATAATTATATGAAAAAATTGAATGAAAAAATAATATGAACTAATATTCTGCGTTTTTATTGAGTCAATACATGTTTTATGAAATATAAAATTTTTAAAAACGCTTGAGAATAGTTTTAATTATATGTTAATATAAATAAAACTAAGTTAATTATATTTAAAAAGTGCATTTATATATTAACGAATAAAACATTCAATGAAAAAAACATCTCTTAGTCCTCTTATTATAAACAGCAAAAATATAAATTCAACTTTGGACGTATTCATTCAAATATTATTTTATTTACTATATCGAAACTCCTGACAACGTATTAAATTTTCAGTACAGAAATAAAAGAATTAGTTTTGACTGATAACGTAATGTAGGTTATAACCTAATAGACATACACTTTTTATCTACAGCACCTTAAATGAAATTGTATCTACTTTCATATTAATAAAGATAATAACTATAACTCAAATGCATAAATATTTCGGGCAATGTTTCTGTGTGAGTTGTTACAAAATATACGGCACCCGATATAGACACATGTATAAGAGTGCATAAGCATTCAAGTGCAACGAGCACATAGTTTCACTCCGATTTTCGAAATGAAACTTTGTGCGTGTGTTTAGTATATACTATGTTATCGAAATATGGAAAAAAATGTTGTGCAATGTTTTTGTGAGAGTTGTTATTAACAAATATATACGTCCTCCTATACCCATAGGTATAAGACTGCATATGCATATAAATGCATTAAAACTCAAGTTCATCTTCGAATTTTGAAATGAAACTTTATGACCGAATTTGGTATATAATTATACATCGGAATCTGAAAACGAATATTGTAAAATGTCTTTGTAAAAGTTTTTATTAAATATTATATACGCCTGTATGTGGATATGTGCATAGTGGTGAATATACATAATATATTAATGCACTAAAGTCAAAGTTCCACATCGATTTCTTTTTCTAAAAATTTTTTTCGAGTGCCCTTTAATATATTTAACGATTTTCTAAAAATAAATGTTGTGCAATATTAATATTTACTGTTTTATGAATTTTTGAATATTTCAACCCTTCATAAGGGTGGCTGATAAGGGTAGAATTTTTGTGAGACTCATTATTTTGTCGTTTTGAGACATAATTAATAGTTTTTGATAGTTTTTTAAAGACAATATTCGATTTTAAAATTTTTCATTTTTCGTTGCGACAAAAACGTTGCAAACTTCAAATTCCTTCGAAATTGTACATTTTTTAATGAATGCAAAATTTTGAAACGTTAGAACTTATTATCTGTAGTTTCAGATTATTTCGATTAACCTAAATATCTGGTATTCAACATATACATCCATATTACGACATAATAACTGAAAACATTAAAAAACATCTGAGGAAAGAAAGTATTCTTTTAGGTATAAAATAAATTATAAATAATGTGGTTTTTATAAACTTCGAGATTTCATTTTCGCATTCAAAATGTAAAAAAGATCCTAAAAGGAGTTAAAGTTTGGTAATAACATTGTATTCCTATGTATGTTCATAAAATTCTTATACGATTATGTTTACTAATGTTAAAGTATTAATTATACAAGTAGCATTTAAAACTACGAATGACTGTAGTCACAAATTAACTCCGTGAACTGAGCAAAATCGCCAACTTGTGAATCTTAATTTTCCTTATGTATATATGCGTAAACAAATGACTATGTGTGCACTTACTCATGTTAATACTATATAAGCCAGTTTAGATCTGAAAAGACACTTTTGAAAAAATCCAATTCCTAATCAATAATTTATCCAATATATTAATTTTTAAAACTTGAAATATTTCTATATGGAAGAATAAAAATATGATATTAATAATATTATTACTACAATATTAATAAAAGTTCATAGAAAAATCTAAATTTGTTGAAAGATCGTATATTATGGATGTAGACGTTTAACACTTAAAACTTGTATTTATGCTTAAAAAAATTTCTGTTCATATATTATCACTTGTCAATAAGATTTATAAAAATATTAATTTCTAATATTTACAATAAAAAAATATAATAAAGTTTTGCTCATATTAGGTAAATTCAAAATTTTTAATTGTTTACATTGCGTCGGCCTCCAAGATTTCTACCGGACACTACTTTAAGTTCTTACTACACAAGCGATCACACATATTAAGGAGACATACAACACCTCACAAGCGACCTACGAACTTCCCAAGGTCCATCGAATCTAGGCTTTACTCTATGAATAAAAGCGCGTCAATGTCGTCTTTTATTTTCAAAACATACATATCAAATTTATATAGAGCCATTACCCCATGAAAAAGTGTTATCGTAAAACTAACGTACTAATGTTAATATAATTATCTATACTCTCCAATATTGTATTACTCAATTTTACGAATTTTTTTACAATAAGATATAATGTACAAATGCAAGATTCATAACTGCACTTTTTTACTGTATTATTCCTTCTCTCTCACTCTCTCTACAAATTTCTATATCATTTTACTCCTATCTCTTTCTTATTAAGCCACTGGCAAATTATTAAAATTTCCTCATACATCTTGTTCTAGAATTTCATTAGTAACAAATTAATCGTGAAAGGATTTATAAATATGTTCATAAAATCTCAAAGCATTAACTTCCGTAATAATTTCTTTTGCTAAGTAAAAAAATTTTTTATTTAGCTAGAAAATGTAGGTTTTATAAGAAAGATGTTCTTTCTATATGAAATTGATTTGCATGATTTTTATGTTTTACAAAGAAATTGTGCGAATATGCAACGATTATATACATAAAAATGTTTAACAACTAAGAGAAGAACAGTAAAATTCAATTCTTAATATTTTTTTATAAATCAATTATCAATATATTTTTAAAAATACAAAATAAAATTACAAAAGAAAAAATTTTTTATTTGCTATCAGTAATTTTATAAGCTATGGATTGAGTAATATCACATAAAAACAGAATGTAATGGTAACTGCTTTCAATGTTTTAAATCTCAGCTTTACTAATTCAAATTTGAGTGTATTACTTATATATTTAATTATTTGGTTACTTTGTGAAATTTATTTATTCACTTTTATAGATTTCTAGTAGGAAAAAAGTAAAAAATTATAACCGAGATAAGTTCGTATTCCAGTTGAAAATCATTATTAAATGTCAATCTAATTCATAATTTTAATCTAAATACTGAAACTATTATAATAACTATTATATTAAGCATAATTAAGAATTAAATATATATATATATATATATATATATATATATATATATAAATGGTCCCCTCCAAAGAAATTTCCAAATCAAACGCTGCAAGCAGCGAGTACACATGTATTCACGCATATTCGTACGTACTCATATGCAATTGTACGTACGACTTCCGAATTCAGTGAAGATCATAGATTTACGATTTTGTCGATTCGAAAACGCAATTCCACGATTTGCGACGCGGCAACACCGCATTATGTTTACACTATATGCGTTTCTAATTCAGATAATCTACTACCCTACGAAAAATGTGAAAGATTAGAATAAACAATGCAAACATATAAAGTATTTACCATCCCCTTTAGTATTCCGTCTTATTTAGTTAAAAAACATCATTTATTTTTTAAAATAAGAAATAATCTACAAATATACAAATTTCAACATTAACGTTTTTTACCGATTCTCTATCTCACTTTCAATTCTCTATCAATATATATTTCCCTCTCTTTTTCACGTACATTTATTCGAGTAATAAAATTAATCCTAGATACGACTTTGAAATTGTAACTTAAAATACATGTCAGTTGATAATAAAAATTATAAAAAAATAAATATTATAAAAATTAATCAAAAAAATTATTAACAGATAAAAAGCTTTAAAATAAACTGCTGGGTTACAGGGTATACATATACGTACTGAGTCATTTAAACAATGTTTTAACTATGACTAGATTCTGATTTTTTCTTGAAAATCTGTTTATATATTGATTGTTATATCAGTAACGTAATGCATCGATAAAAAGTTGTTGAATCCTTATATCATGATTTTCTTAAAAAATTATGTGGTAGACGCATGTCCTTATCGGTAGCATATTAGACGTATTTTTTTGTGGATATTTTTGTCAATATTGCTAAACATTTTTTGGTGATTTTTTTTGTTACTCCTATCTTTGGTTCTTGTGTATTAGAGTTATGCATTTTTTTTGTTAAAATATTAATAACTTTTGTATTTATAGTCTATTCTAGGAGGTGGTCTTCTGCGAGTACTCTTACGCGGCGCAACTTGTTTTTGTTTATAATAAGTTTCTATGCTGAATAAAAATTTTTTTTTATTTTTTGGTGGTGATAATGATTGTTGTTTATGATGGTTAGTAATATTTGGAATTTTTCAATGTTTCCCCCCCCTCCTAATAAGGGTTGTTTTTTGGGGTGTTTTTAGGGTTATATCGTTTTTTGTTAATATTGTATCATAGTTATATGGTTTACGTAGTTTTTTTATGAAGAAATTTGAAGTTTTGAAAAATTTGTTTTTTTGTTGGAGTTTCAACGTTGGAAACTCCAGACTCATTTTTATTCACCTAATATTAAGTATTGGAATAATCGAAAAGATATAAAATAATTTTGAAAATATTAATTATGTCTTAATAGCATATGTCATTTTTTCTTATAATTATTTATTTTCTTGCGATTATTTCATGTTTATGATTATTATTATTTAAACGATTCATCTAAGTTTTATTGTACTATCCTAACTCCGACATTGGGAAGATTTTGTATATAGAATAAAATTTAGATTTATAAATTGTGATAATAATTATTAAGAGACTAATAGAAAGTAATTTTTTACTTCTAGGTATAATTTTTACTTATATCGATTCAATGGTACAAGCTTGTATAATTTTTTGGTGTGTGCATTTATGCCTAATTCAATTTTCAATAAATAAAGCACACAATAATGGTTGCATCGATAATGTATTTAATCAAATTATGTGACATACGAATTATTAAAAAGGAAACACTACTATTAAAAATAAATATTTTCGTGAACGACTGTATACTTACTTTCTAAATGGATTGTAAATGCTTCCCTGTAAGCTTGATTTCGTTGGTGAAGAGGAACTTTTTGAATCACTTGAATATTCAAAAGTATTAAATAACATGTTTCTTACATATACAATATTAAATAGTAAATGCACGATACCTAACATATGAACGAATGTAGGTTTATAATTTTAAAACAGTTTTAATATTAAACTGCTATATTAACTTGTATTATTATCTTATTACTATTACTATGGCATAGATTTTGGCGCAAATCTTCAGTCTTGAATAAGCTTGTAATTACGTAAAGTCGAATTGGACGGATTTACAAGGAAAATGAATCTCTTGTCTTGTTCGATATACGTCTTTTGCTGCAAATCAAATTCTCACTTCCTTTATGAATGTACGTACACACGTACAGATGCACGATAACAATAGTTTAATACAAAGCCAGGGTACAGTGAGTTAACAACGTAAATAAGTTCGCCTAAGCAGATAACACTTGCTTTGGAAAGAGCAAAACAATTTTGTCAAAGGCACTTAACTTTGCAATCATACTGTTTGAGCATGAAATAATTAAAGAAAAACGATGCCTCTTGATTCTTTCTTACAAAAAACTAAAATTGCTAGTATCCAAATAACTCGATTAAAAAATTGTCTTTTTTTATCATCTTCTTGGAATAGAAAAGCTTTTTTTTGCGGATGGTCTCGTGTATCCCATTGTATAAGTCTGAGATGCTCGATCCGAAAACATTTACGATTGAACTTTAAACTTAAAAAATCGACATTGTTTTCGAAATCAGCAATCCTTATATGGAATTATGTAACCAAGGCTATCGATCCTATATTTTATACACTTTTGTCGCGTATATACGGAATGAGAGCGCAAAGTACGTAAAACTTACAAAACAGAGAAAACAGACGCGCGTACACGAATCAAACGAACTGAGAACGACCAGCAACTAATATAACGGAGTGCATGCCAGAATTATATATTGAGCATGGTGGGGACGAAGCGGGGAGATACGACCAGGGGTTGCAAGCTGCACTGCCGTCTATATTATGAATTGAAAGACTGCACGTTATATTTAACAGGAATGGCCATGTAATACTGGATTAGGCTAATGCATCATGTATTTTCATCTCCTAGCTGTTCATCAGTGTCTTTCCATTATAATGTTTTTTTAGAAATATTAAAATACACTAAACAAAACGTCCATTTAACTTTTAGAAATTATCAATATGAATTTTATTTCTCTTTATCCAACCCGCCATTCTAATATATTATTACACAACTCAGCTCCTTAAGAACTCCAATTCTTTTAGATTTTTACTTTTAATTAATTATATTAATAGTTTTAATATTGATAAACATTAATCTTTATAATAATTAAATAAGAATTATGAAAATTTAATTATGAAAATTGCTTGGAGCTTCTTTATTTAATTATTTTATCTCAATTATTCATGTATAAAGCTTTTTTCGATTAAACGATATAAAATTAAATATATTTTAAAGGAGACATTAATTCGAACTTGTATTCATAATTTTTTTTATAAAAAAACATCTGCTTTTGTTAAAATAACGCATTGTATCAAAGAGAGCCATGCTTTTTATGCCTTGCTTTTTTACGCGGCTTGCAACTTAGTGCTGAAAGCCGCTGGAAGTGAGAATATTTGTAACCTTTCACCTTAATCACGTAGATAAGCGCTATTTCAAAACACAATTATAAGCAAATTAAAATAACAGATTCATAAGTAACGAAAATAAATGAGTTGATAAATATAGTATTGATTATAATGATAAATATAGTAATGCTAATAAATATAGTATTGATTGCAATTGTAAATGTATAGTGAATGTGTATCAAATTTTCTATTTAAATACTATAAAAATTATATAAATATTTGAAATTTCAATCTAATAAGAATATTTAGCTAAAATATTATCTAAAAAACAAATCTTTAATATACTCCAATAAATTCAATAATATTTTAATTTATATTTTAAATATGAAGATTTTGTACATGAATTCTTGCTTTTAAATTAAATATTATTTTTAAATTTTTAATTAAAAATAAACAGTTAATTAATATATGAAATACATATAAAGTAATGACTATAAATACAATAAGCAACGTTTTTATTTAATAGCTTTTTATAATATAATTTTAGTCTTAAATGGATATATCAATTATAAGTTCAGTATATAATACACAAAGACACGATTGTTTTAGTTTAAACGGAAGAAATATAAAATCCTTTTGTTATGCAATATTGCTGTAATCAATTTCGCAATGAAGATCGATATTGCATAGCTCTTTAATGTAATTAAGTTTATAAGTAAAAGAAGTTCTTTATTATTATTTGAAATTACTTAAAAATAAAACTTTAAATTATCTAATAATTATTACTACTTATTACCTTATTAATGAAACTATTAAATATATTAAATAGTTTGAGAATAGGTAGTCATGAAAAAAAACTGAAGTAAATTTTACAACATATTGAAAAAAATACAAGAAATGATAAAAATAAAATTGTTAAAAATGGAAATAATCTAAACTGATTTTTTATTAAATATAATATCCACTTTGCTTTAAAACCAGCTATGAAGCTTTTCCTAATATTACAGATATTATGTTTTTAAAACGTTTTTTTTATTATCAGTCTTCCTTATTTAAAAATATTCTTAATATAATAATACAAAGTTATTATTACAATATTTATCAATGCTCATAATTTATTTATTTGTTATATTTCTTATTTTTATATATTTGTTATTATATTTCTTATTTATATATAAATTATCCAATGTTTTTCATCATATTATTTCAAAAACCTGAATTTGTTAACACGATAAAATTAATAATGATTATGAGATCACTTAAGATCTTTTTCAACCTGAAATGGAACTAAGTAAATCAAAATAAATAGCAAATAATAATACAAATTTGTTTAAATAAAAAGGGTCTGCACGTAATTAACTAAAATATTCAGAATCATATTACATAATACAATTTGATATTAAATTGATAACAATTAATTTTAGTTATAGCCTTTCTATTTCTATTAAATTGAAAGCTAAAAGTTAACATCTGTCTTTGAACAGATACTATAACACTGCATTTATTGAATTATAATATATGTATTAAATTTTAATATTTATTTCAATTTTAGACTTCCAAGAAGCTTTTAGGTTCTGATAACATTATTTTCTTTCATTCCAATAAATAACTGTGGCAATAAAAGATATTTCTTTATTAACTTTATAAACATTTTTATTAATGATTTTATAATGAAAAATCATTCTGAGTAGAAAAATGAAGATTAATTATTTATAAATATTCACCGCACAGATTGAAATGGTTAATTTATTAAAAATTAGAATTAAAATTATTCATATATTATGCATTATATATTAAATCACTATTTTTATCTAATTTATATTGCAAGACGTTCTTACGGATTATTTAAAGAAATATTTATTAATCATTTAATAATAATCCTAATAAATGTTTTATCAAACCAAATCAACATTTTATTTAATTTAGAAGCAAATATTACTGTATGCAGATGATATAACAAATTATATTTACCATTATATGACTTTCATTAAAAAAGTTGGGAGCAATAGCATAATCAATTATATTTGTTACAATATATATTGTTTCAAAATAAAAATTAAAAAATCTAAATAAAGTTATACATTTATTAAAATTTATAAATATTTTTTCATTATTACAGTTTTATTTTAGATATTGGATTGAATACATGTTTTGAAACTTGTATCAAGTTTTGAAATATATATAGAAGTTTAAAAGTAAAAAATACCATTAAACACAGAACAAATTATTGCAAGTTACTTTCAATATCTTTAAAAATCAAAGAATATTATAAATACTGAACAAACTAGTTCAATTTTTATTTAGTTTAAGTTTGCTGTAACTCGTATTGTGTTTGAAGAATTCTGTTAATATTTTATATATTAATAATAATACATTTTTTAATTTATTTTTAAAAATATATATTAGAAAATAAATAACTTGCTTTATGTGTTATTGGATTTTAAAATATATATATGTAATCAACGTCTTTAGAATAAGAATTAAAAGTTTTTTATATTTATTTTATTCAAACAATTTGTCAAAAATTTCATTTATTTATATTTCTTTTCATAATCTCAATAAAATTATTGACTTTTATTGTATGTGATATCTATTATGATATTATAATAAGAATAATAATAAAAAGAAATAAACTAATTTAGGATGGTTAAGCAATGTTGAAATAAAATTTACAATTTATGTATATAATGCACACACACACACATATAGGCAGTAGTTAAATTATTATAATAAATAAAAGAAGCTATAAACAAACAAAGTTTTACATTTTATTAAGACATTATTTATTTTCAAAAAATAAATTTATTTTCTTTTATTATTATGTATGTGTGCATATTTAAGTATGCATATGTATAAAGTACATTAAGGTTTAATTGGTATATTAATTATTTATTTCTAATATAATAGAATTCACTATTAATTAGTGAATTATTATAAAATATTTATAATTAGATTTATAAAATTTTTCCTTAAGAAGTAAATAATATAGTTTTAATTATATTTGTAATCTCACTTAAGAGTGCAGAGTAGATATAAAATTTGTATATTAAAACAGAATTTACCTTGTTATTGTTTTTATTACATTATTATGTTATTAAGTCTTTCATTTCTATACTTTTTACATTTCTTTTCTATTTCCATTATAAATTTAACATTTTTAATTGAATTAAAATACGTAATTATAAGCAATCATATTATATACATTTAAACTACATATCTACTAAATACTGAGTTTTGTATGTAAAGAATTGATATACTCACATACTATAAAAAATAAATAAATATATAAATTAATTTACTATTAAAAGGTATGAAAAAATAAATAGAACTTAAGATAATATTTATTAAATTTTATTTTTATGTTTATTATATAGAAACATTTTTAATATTCATATAAAAATGAGAAATATATGTATCTTCGCAGTCTTAATTTTTGTACAAATTGGATTTTCTTAATTCAAAAAATACACAATTATTGTATAATAAAAAAATATTCGAAAGCCTTATCATATTTTATGTAAAAGATGTCAATTATAAATAAGTGATTAAAAGGATAAGTACAAACAACACAATAAAAGTTAAATTTAGGATATTATCTATTCAAGTTTATATTAATTATTGAATTTACTTTAGAGTGACCTATGATTATGTAAGAAATAACAATTTTATTTTAAAACTGTTAATTAAGTATTTTAAATCAATATAACAATTATTTGTTACACTTTATTTATAATTTTTTTTTAAATGTTAATTTATCAAAAGGTAATTGTTTTAAAAATATAATTTCTCATATTCTATATATTTATTTGATTATATTACATATTCGTGTTCGCATGGTTATTGTTGTTAATTTTTTTAGATCATCGTCTTTGATTTAGATAAAAAAAAAATTTGGAAAGAAAAGAAATAATGTACTATTTTTTATTAAACTTAGCATTAGACTTACAAAACAAAATATTCAATCAAATAAATAATTATATACAATATACATTTATAAAATATTTACAAATAAAACAACAAATGAGCGTAAAAAATACATTCTCTAAATAGGTATACTAGTGAATCTACTAAGATTTATTAATTTATTTGATTATAAACAAAGATGTCTTTTTAAAAGATTTCAAGAACTTAAAAAATATTAATTATATAATAGTAAATTTGAGAGCAGATGAAAAAATACGTTTCTTCTAAATGTTAATATCATTGTTCTCGTTTCACACGTTACTTATGTCGCAGCATAAAAATAACGGCCAATCGTGTAAGAGGGAGAACGCAGCTAAGAGGACCTGGGCTCACTTTATATATATACATATAAATCAATTGAATATAAGAAAATATATAACTCACATCTCGAAGCAATTAACCGAAGCCACGGTGTCATCTGGAAAATCTGCCATAGCTATTGTAAATTTTTTTTCTAATTTTCTCTCTTAATACAATACTTTGAGAAAAGAAACAAACAATACAACACATGTAAAACAAGCCGTCAGAATGTGTACGTGTGGTTATAAATATTGACGCCTCGAGACTCAACTAACATTCAAAAAAATATTTCTTGATGCGTTCGTTTGATGTCGCTGCAACGCTTACAGCTTAGTAGATCTTCAAAGTTTGCATAGTTGCATCATTTAATAATAGTTCTTTCAAATATTTCTAATATTAACCTGTTATAGCCAATCTAACACTATAAAATTTACTATGTTCCTCAGTTTTATTTCCTACCCTGATTTTTCTAGAAACTAATCATTTCTTATTATTCAATTTTTTAATATAAAAATTGATTTCTTTTTGTTTTAGAATTAAATATAATTGCTTATTTTTTCGTATTTAGTACTGATAAAATCAACTTATTATTATTTATTTATTTAATTTTTAGATATATTTTATTTTTAAATACATTATACGTTTTAATATACTTGAAGTGTACGCCTTCTAATTATACTGTATGTGTACATCACGATGACTATTTAAATAGAAATTAGAACATTATTATAATATATTAATAGTATGTATAAATAATTATGAAGAAATTAATATTACATTGTAAAATTATGATATAATATAATAAAGTTAATTATTATTTATAGATAAATAATGTATTAAAAACAAAAAATTATTTATTTTATAATACTTATGCATATTAGGATTTTATTTTAGTATGAAGAAATCGGTATTAAAAAATATTCATATAGTTTTTATTTATATTAAAATAGATTTGTAGGTAATTCATTATGTTTAGAGATGAAAATATTGATCAGCTTAATATTATTTTACACAGTTGATACAAAAATTTTTTTCTAAATGTAGCACTTTATGTTTTATAAAGTAGTTAAAGTTAATTTGATTCTAACTTATGTTAAAAATCTCTACAAGTATTTTCTTGATATTTATAAAAAATATTTTAATAACTTTCATTAATGAATTAATAATTTATGCGGTAGTACTCTAAATCCAGATGTTATGCAGATTAATATTGATTCGTAAATAAAAGGCTATATATAATGAGCTAATTATTTACTTATTCTTTTTGATATTATTAGAAATTTAATATTTTTTATTTTTTGCAGGAAGCCAATTTGAATTTCTTATATTATTTCTTATATAATATAATGTATTATTAAATGATAATTATAATTTTATTTATAATAATTTATTTATTATATTTATTATATTCTTTTTCATTTTTATCATTTGCTGCATTAGTTGAAATATAGATTAAGAATGAATATATAGCAATATAATAAAAATACATCAATAATTTGAATCTTTATATTTTTTATAAAAATACATAGAATTATTCATTTGCCGATAAACAGGTATTCTGCCGATGTATAACATACCCTTAAGAAATCGATCGAATAATATTCAATAAGTTATTTCATTTGAATACAAGCACAATTGAAAAACGGTATAGACATTGTTTTTTAACAGCCTTTTTATATCAACTTTAGTTCTATGTTTATAGTTAAAAAAATTCATTCTGCATTAAGTGCGCTTCTACACGCATATTTTACATAACTTTTCAAATTTTAATACAATGTCTCGCGAAATAATAGAAATAAGTATAAAAGTATTCCTTATAACACTAGTTTTTATTCTCTGTAATGCATTAGCTTGTAAGCTTATATATGGAATAATGTGGATTCTATTAGCACTCATCAGTTCAAAACTTTTCTGTGAGATTATTCTACCTTAAACATTTTCAAACTTCCCGCGTTCTCAAGCAGCTACTAATACTGATAAGTGAACCTTGTGATGTAACTAGTTTACACACAATTGCAAATATATATATATATATCTTTCAAATCTACTTATGCACCTAACTTACAACGCGATGACTAAAGAAGGAAGATGCATGTCTAAAAACATGATAGTACGACCATTTAAGTGAACTTATTCGTAACGACTAATTATAAAGGTGCCCGACTAGCTATGTCGAAATGAGTATTCAGTTTTAAATGTTTTTAGAAGATGTTAGCTTAAAAAGAAAAAGTTCTTTGTTGAAGATCCCCGTTTCTATTTAGTGACTCACACGAAGTGCGAATGAACATTAACGGGTAGTTGAATGGTGATCTATCTGTGACTCTCACTTTTGCTTGACGTATTTCGATTTATTAAATCTATCATGTTTACAAATCTAAAGAACAAAATAAAGGAGGAACTAGGTAGCGACGTATCTACCGTTATCAAGAACACAGCAAGTTTTCGTACTCTAAATAGGCATCTCTCTCAGGTTTGATGTCCATGAACTGCTTTTTTGCTTTATCAGCCAGCCTTCGTTTTGTACTTTTTATAAGAGCAATTAATAATCTTTATTGGGTTTGTTATTTTATTTTTTACAGACTGGTTCAACTAGCAGTGTCAGTGGTTCTCAAATTTCACTAGATGAATCAAAAGAAAACACTACTGCATGTCCACTTTCCATTCATGTGAAAAGAGAAAATAGTTTTGATTTAAAACTTGAAGATGGAACTCTGTTATCAATTAAAGATATTGAGCGACTTGAGAATCGAGAAGATGAATGGAGAAAGAGAATGCAAAGGAAGGAATCTGAGCTTATCAAAAAAATGGAAAAGAAAGAGGAAGAATATAAAATTAAACTATTTGAAAGAGAAAAAGAATGGAAAAAAATTGTAGAAAAACATGAAAAAGAAAAAACTAAACTTATTGAGAATAGATTAAAGACAGAGAGTGCCAAGAGTACTTTGGAAATAGCATTAAACAATGCAGAAGGTATTATATTACATTAGATTATACTTAGTCAATTAGTAAATTTATTTTTAAAGCAGTTTTTATGAATAATTAATATATATATATATATATATTTTTTAGATTATAAAAAAAAATTGTATAGCTTTCAAGAAAATGCTGAACAAATAGAGGGCTTTCAAACTCAAGAAATGGCAAAAATAAAACATCTTGTAATTTTCTAATAATTTATTATTTATAGTTATCTATAATAAAAATTAAATCGTTATTCATTCTTAGTTATTAGCCAGAGAACAAGATGTAGAAGATAAGACTCAACACCTGAAAATTGCAACATCTGAAATTGAAAATTTAAAAGCAGAACTATCAAGACTGAGGCGATACGAAGTTGAATTAAATAGTATACAGGTAAATAGTACAAAAAAATTATAAATATATAAATCTTTTATATACTGACATGTGCACATCAATACAAATTTAAATTTTAGTTTCTTAGTCATTTTACTAGTAATGTGTAAATGTATGTATTTACACATACTTTATGTATGTGTATATAAAGTATACATTAAATCAATACATTTTATATTCTTATATTTAGTTACACATACATAAATATTACTAAGGCCATTGTATATGACCTTGATACTGCACTTTATTTAAAATAATTTTTGTGCTTGTATTTCTGATTTATATTCTTGTGTCTTTTAAAACATATGCAATTTATTTTATTTTCAAGCATTTTTAATTTTAATTATGTTGCTTTGGGCTTCATCATAGTATGTTTTTTCTGCACTCTTTTTTTCTGTGCCTAAATTTCCATTAAATTCAGACTTAACAATTCGTATTACATTCGGCAATTTTTGGAAATGTCACTTGAATAGTGATAGTGGATAAGATGTTCTATCGCTCAAAAAGGGTTTTGCCAGATTATTTCAAATAATTGTTTAAAAAAAATTACATCATATTTAAATAAAATAAAAATTAATTCTGGCAAACTGATTAAGAGTTATGGACCATAAACAATTTGTAGCTGAACAATCATTGGTGTGAAAAAACGCATGAAGATTTGATTCATTTTGATCCTCAAGAGTTCTGGAGAATATGCAAAGTGGAAGTTACTGCTTATTTGCCATTACTACTTCTGCTGATGGTCAAGGTACGTCATTGTAGCTAGGTGCTACTGTGCTTCTACATACCTTTAAAGTTGCTTGCAAATCATTAAAATGTGATATGATAAATATAAAAATTTTGAAAATATGAATCATGATAATGTTATAATTTTATAAATTATTTTTTATAAGACTTTATTTTATATTTATTTACTGTTTTTTTAGTTTATATTATTTTTTTATCTTATTTAATACAAAAATGTTTTTCCTTAAATCGGAATCTAGAAATGATAAAAGTTTACTTAAAAATTTTCTTGGATTATCTTTCGTATTCGTAAGTATAGTATTATAAAAATATCAATATTATTACCTCCACATTATCAAAAAAGTTTTAAATACTTTTTTTCATTTTTATTTAAAAGTACATTGAAAATAATCTCTAAATAATACATTTATCATTTCAATATGATTATACTTATGGGTATACATTGCTTTGTAATTGATTGTTCCTAATATTGATTTATTCACTTTCAGGATGAAATGGAATGTTTAAGACACTATACGCAGCGAGAAAGAATTCAACTATCTAGTCAATTAGCACAAACGGAAGAAGAGGTCCGACATCTAAAAGACAAAGTTTTTGTTCTGGAGCAAAGATTAGTCTTGGAATCCACTGATCAAGTTTTGGTTGATGATCGAGTGGCAGATCTAATGCGCGAAAGAACGCTTTTAGAAAGAAAGCTAGAAGAGACTCATCTTCATCTTTCAGATATAAAAACTAGTTGGTCTAGTAAGATCTCAAGCCTGGAGATGCAAGTTGGTAGACTGAGTAGACAGGCTGGTGAAGAAGGTCTAGAAAGGAGAAGAGTGGAGCAAGAAAAGGAAGCACTGAGGCTGAAGATAAAAGAGCTTGAAAAGGAAATTGAGGTAAACAGTGTAGTAATAGCGACGAAAGATGCTAAGCTTTTACGCATGGCAGAGGATATCGATGAAATGGCCACAGAATTAAAAGAACTTAGGGCCAATGTTGACGGCGAAGTCGAGGAGTTTAAGCGACAAATTGTGAGTTATCGCGACGTGCAGTGATTGTGTATATGAGCTAGATCAATTTTTTGATGGACCAATATATCCAGCATGAATTCGTGTTAGTCGCTTGATTTAGTTCATCATTTTGACAGTTACAGTACTATGCATAAATTTCTTTTGAAAAAAAAAAAATTGATGTTCTCCGTTCTTCGTGATTTTCACATTGCATCCAAGAACTCTATACAAAATCACACAATTCCATCAGCGTCTTCTTTTCAAATTTATACATTTATAAATGCCTTTGAAGAATAGTATATTACAAAATACATTACTGTTTCATTAGATATTATAAATTTTTTTTTCGTATTGCATTTTTTTGTAGTGCTTTGTACTTTTCAGTTTTTCTTCTTTCTTATTTTTAAATTTTAAAATTGCATGCTTTTATTGTCTTTTTATAAAGCATGATTAAAGTAAAAAAGCTGTAAATAAAGCAAAGTATTTTTCTATTATATTTAAATGTATTATTGTACTTTTTGTACACTATTTATATAATTGTTATAATCAATTATTTTATTGACATACACTATGTACAATCGGTTCATATGTATTTTTTATTTCCTCAATAAAGAAAAAACATAACTCTTGAATTTTTATTTGCTTATTTTTACCATCCCTATTATTTCGACTATATTTCTTTCAATATTTTAAAATTATTTAAGAAATATTTAGAAATGTTTAGTATTTATATGGTGTTTAAAAAATATTGTTTAATAAATAAGTGAATTGATCGCAGTCTTTAATGTACTCATGCTTTATATTACTAGGAATATTCAACACAAGAAATCATTCAACAAAAATTGCTTTTGCAAAAAGCTACAAATGCACTCACAAAAAAAGAATCTGAATTTTCCAAATTATTATCAATTTTTGAAAATCAAAAATCGGAAAACTTAGTATTACAATCAGAAATTGATAAATTAAAGAAAGAATTAGAATCAGAAAGAACAATAAAAACGAATATGACGATTACTTTAGAAAAAGAAATGACTGAAAAAGACTCAGCTTTAATTAGTACAGCATTAATTTCTCAAGAAGTACAAATTGCTAAGCAAGAAACTAAAACACAAGAATTAGAAAATTTGGAATTACAAAGTCAATTAGACAATCTAAAGAAAATTTTAAGAAATAAAAGTAAGGATATTCAAGAAATTACAATAAAATTGGATGAAACTTTACAAAAAATTCAAGATTTTGAAAAAATAAAGAGAGATACTGAAATATTAGAAGGAAATGAAAAGAAACTGAAGAAAAATTTATTAGATTTAGAAGAACAACTAAAAGATAAAAACAAGGTAATTTTTAAATAAATTATATCTAATGAAATGCAAGTAATAATAAAAATTATCCATTAAAAGCAATTATAATCTTTAAAAGAAAACTATGATAGTTTTTTAAAATATTTGTGTTTTCTACAGTATTTCAGCTAGCCTATTAGTCTATATTTTGCTGATAGTTTCTTAAAAAAATAATAAAATTATAAAATAAATTTTACTTTTTCTTATTATGCTTTAATTAAATTTTTATTTTTTATTTTGACTATGCATTCATTATAAAATTCAACAATTTTTCTGCATTTTATTCTATATGTATTTGTAAAATATTTATGTAATCTCTAACATGTATCAATTATTTGTAAGACCTATAAATTTTAGGTGAATATTTTAGAAATTATTACTTCGTTTAATGATACACTAATTTTAATAAGTGAACCGAAATTATTTAATTAACTTCTTCAGTGAAAATTTATTAAAAAGTATTTATCTTTAGGTTTACAAAAATTGTCTCGTTTCTTTAATGAAGTAAACCATGTTTTAATAACTATATCGATTTTGTTTTATGAACTCTTATAAAATTAGTTATGAAGAAATGAATTTTATTTATCAAATATTGTAGAAAGTTAGAAATTAATTTCTCATATAATTATTTTCATATGCAATATCTTTTCCTTTAGACCATCAAAATTCTTCAGCAGCGATTAACAGATATGAAAAAAACTCTTCAGAAAGAGTTAAGAGTTCCTTCCACGTCACTAGATAGTAATCTTGAACAAGCTGCAGCCATTCTTAATCCCAGTTCGTCAAAAATTGTTACCGTAAAACACAATTATACCAAAGATGACGTTAATTTTAAATATCTCAAACATGTTCTTATTAAATTCTTGACTAGTAGAGAATACGAGGTTAATAATTATATATCAGTTATATATAACGTGAAAAAATTTAAAAAAAACGTACGTGTTTAATATTATCTATTTTAGGCCCTACATTTAACTAGAGCAGTAGCGACACTTCTACACTTTTCACCAGAAGAAGAAAGATTGTTACAAAAAACGTTAGAATGGAAAATGTCTTGGTTTGGCACTCGACCTAATCTAGGTATTGGACAAATGGCAAAAGCTATTCCTCCAAGCTGAAAGTAAAGTGAATTTTATACATTGCTTTAAAAATATTTTAAATTGTTAATAGTACGTGTAAAATATTTTATTTTGTTCAAATATTCAGAAAATTTTAGAATTCTGGTTAATTTTTTCATTATCTTAATTAACATAGGTTTTAGATAAAATTTTTTTTTTGAAAAATTAGAAAATTAAAAAAAAAGAATACTTAACACTCATTAATGAGTTTGAATGTTAATATTTTTGTAAAAAGTTTGCATTCTAATAGATATTTACTATTGAATTTTGAAAGTTGCATATTTAATCTATTATGCGCATATGCAATGCTTCATACTCCTACCTGACATGAATAATAGAAGTCGATTAAAGTACCTTTTCTATCTCATTGTATGTAATTTATAAATGAAATATAATTTTAATTTATTAATTCTTATGAAAAAAATAAAAATCCATAATTATTTAAGAGAATATGTAAATCTTATATTTAATAGTAAAGTCTTATTACTTAAATAAATAATTTAAAATATAATTTTTAACTTTTTAAAAAATCATTAAAATATTCATCAGTAACTTTGTATAACAATTTTTTATTTTAATAGGACAGAAAAGTGAATTTGACTTTTGCACAAATCCAAATATTAATTTGATTAAATTAATATTAAAATAAATTATTTGTATTTAATCAATAAAATAATTTAAAGTTAATTGTAAGAATAATATATTCTTTTAAAAGGGGCATTAAATATGTGATGAATAATGATAAATGGTAGTAAATTTTAAAATTTATTCTAGAATATATTCAGTATTAAGATTATAAGAAAAATTAGGTAAAAACAAAATAATGTTATATTTAAATATAAATTATAACTTATATTTGCTCTTCCAGTGATTTGTATTATCACAAATTTCTAATTATGGAAAGTGGATGAATTTTTTAAGATCTAATTTATAATCTTGTAATGAAAGTGATTTATTATAAAATAGATATTTGATTTTTGACTAATTTGTTGTATATTATGAACAAGTTACAAGAAATGAAAACGTTATTAATATCAGATTTAAATTGTTCTTTATTTACATACAACAACAAAATGTCAATAAATTACTCTCAACATTCAGTCTTACCTTACATACAGTAATTTATCTAATGCCCCTTTAAGTAGTTAATTTTAGTTCCCATATTACCAGTGTCTTTATCATTATGATTTTTATTTACAAATTATATGACTATAGAAAAAGTAAAGGATGTTGCTTACAATATACAATTAATTTATTGATAGCAATTTATAAATTTATTATATT
Organism: Wiebesia pumilae; assembly: GCA_018907045.1. NCBI lineage: Eukaryota > Metazoa > Arthropoda > Insecta > Hymenoptera > Agaonidae > Wiebesia > Wiebesia pumilae. The sequence continues at coordinate 2,713,739 of JACCHZ010000105.1, read as the reverse complement.
TTTATGAATTGTCTAATTAATGATTTATGGCTAATTGTTTAGAAAATTATTCTTTGTTACACGTTTTGTAAATTAACACAAAATAAAATTAATTTAAAATGACCATAAAATATAGCCTTTTGATTATACAATATAATGATTTCTATTAATATGGTAGGCAAAATTCAAATCACCTACAAAAGAATATTAAAACTTTTGCTATTGAAATATTATGAAGCTTTTCCTCTTGATGTATTCTTCCTTTTTAATTACTTTACATAAATTCACAAAATCCATTGTACACTAATGTATACTACGTATATATAGAATGTGCACGTATAACGTGCATTGCCGGAAAAAAGCTTAAATTACTCCCATTAAATTAGTTTACTTAAAAGTAAATATGAGTTCAGTTATACAGACATAACTTACTGATAACATGTCGAATCAATAAGAAAATTCGATTCAATTTTAAAGTTTCGTATCGTTTTAAAGACACGACGAAACAAGTGTCGAAATATAGTGCCTGCTATATGAATTATATAGTGAAATATGAAAATATATAGTGCCTACTAGAATTAAACATTTAAGAAATAAATCATTTATTAAATTGACAAGTTTTCCATTCTGACATCGATTGAATAAACGAATCATTGCCAAAACAACTTTTTAATAATCACATTTTAGCCATTAACGAGGAATGAAAATTAATTTAAAATTTAAAAAAATATATTAACTCGATAGTTATTTTTCAAATATATCAAAAGAAAAACACGTCTTTAACAAAGTTTTATTAAATTTATGCTAACAATTAATTTCACCGTAAATAAACTTTTTTTGGATATTTTAAGTGATATATGAAGGAAAAAAAAGTATTTTCTATTTAAAATGTACTAACTTTGGATTTCTTTATTCAGAATTTGTAATATAATTTAAGTGAAGAGTATTTTAAAACATAATCACTTTAATGTACTGTAAATTAATAAATATATTTCTTAGTAAAATTTTATTTTAAATAAAAAAAATATGTAATGAATCTAACATATTATCATAAAATTGTTTTATAAGAATGACAATGCTATAAGGCAGAAATAAAATTTTTTACTACAGATATGTTTATTTTAAAATGTTTAAACTAACTGTATAAATTCAAACTAATCTCAATCATCTCGAGTTCTAGAAAAAAATACACATTTTCAAGTAATTGTAATTGACAATTAAAAGCTTATTTTGAGAAGAAAGAAAGTAGTAAAGTTCACTAATATATTATACCCAAATTTGTCACCATTATATATGAACATCATGCGTTTGCACACTTACACTGAATTGTACATTAACATCAAGCTAATTCTATTTTGAAAAATTAAATCCATGTTTCAAGCATGAACAAATATCTTGTTCGTAAAAAAATTTATCAATGTGCCTACAAGAATTTTTATGTTGATATTCTCGTTTTTATAACCTTGTTATTTCTATTTTCCATTTTTTATAATATTATATTTTGTTATTTTTGTCCATATTTTATAAACAATTATTTTTGGGGATAATAAGTGAGTAATTGTAAAAATGTAAATAATTTACGTTACTCAATTCAAAATAATATAAGTAAAAGAAACGCTACTATCTGGAATTTTATTCTTTTTTCACTTTTCTGAAAATATTCGGTTTTTTTTGTTTTTCTTTTCTTTTTTTAAGTAAAATATCACGAAAGGTACATCACAAAGCTCGTATTGCTTAGCGAGTTCAAGACGTACTTGTTATATATATTATATAACAAATTAATCTTATGTAAAGTCCTTCCAGTATCGCTTCTCTCTCCATTCGTGAACGCATACACGCGCTCATTTGCAATAATCTTGCTAACAAGCGAAGAAAGTCCTATTTTGTGTATATATGTACTTTAACGCATTACTATTTATAGTTTAGATTTGTTTCGAGATTTCTTTTTACAGTTTTGCTGTGCCGGATATTATTTCTTTGTAGAGCTCTGGTGTAACTTCAACATACTCCTTATTGCCAGACCTAAAGTACACTTTATCCTGAATCTTGTTGGGATCAAAACCTTCTTTTTGTAAGTTTATTTTCTTGAGCTTGAAGGTGCCAGTAAGTTCAAGTTCTTTTACAATTCGTAAAAATATTGGTCTCGCGTAGGACGGTAACGACTTATCCAGGCCCTCCGCGAGGGCCTTAAAGTCTAGAAGGCTATCTGGGTCGACGATCGCTGCCATTCCAGCTCTGCCCTCCATTCCAGGTACCTTATAAAAAATTAGCAATATATTAAAACTTAATGTTCAGGAAATATATAACTGAATTTACTAAATTATGAGTATGATCAAAACTGACTTTTACTACATGTTCATGATAACAATATTTTCAAGTATTTTAAATTAAAATTTACTATTCTCCAAAAGTCTTAAGTAATTAAATCCATATCATTGACATTTTCAAAAATATAAGTAATGAAAAGTAATAATACTTTTTCTTCCAATAATATTTTAAGATGAAATTTATAAAATATTTCTTACAATTTTTAACTTATCAACATATTAACATATTTAATGTATAATTATTTAAGAATATAATAATCTGTAATAAAATTATTTTTATTCAAATCAATATTCAATACAATTAATTATTTAATTAACAAAATCATTCGTATTGTTAAAAACATACTATTATAAATTACAAACTTTTATAAAGAAAACAAGTTTTTTTTACAAAACTATAAATTTAACCGACTGTTCAAATACACGAAGCAGCTTTTATTGTCAACTTTAAATTTCCCTTTAGACCTTTGTATATTTAGTTTTTTTATTAAAAGCAAGTGATCTATAATAATAAAAGTAAGAAAAATGTGAAGTACAAAATAAGATGAAGAATACTGATTTTGTTTTTAAATTATCCATGTAAAAAATCAATTGAAGATATTTACAATTATTAGAGTAATTTTTTTTCAATTAATAATAAATATTTAGTACCATAGTAGTTTTAGTAAATTTAAATTATAAAAATATACAACATAATATTTAATACTGTTGCCTTTCTTAATTAAATTAGTTTTATTGATGAACAATATGAATAAAATTTTTTATATCTCTTAAGGTAAAAAAATTAAAGTCAAATGGATAAACTTTCTTGTATTTAACAAATAAGAGTTTTTTATGATTAATCATATATAATTAATTATAAGTTATTAATCGCATAAATATAAATATATAGTTTAATTAATTATATAACTTATGATACTTCTTTAATAAAGTGTTGTCAAAATGAATTTATTGAATCAATTTCGTATGCTTACTACTCATAAAAAGAAAAAAAATATTTTCTATTCATTCATAAGATTATTAAAATAAATATTTAAAATTTACCTGAACACCGTAAACTGTAGTATCCCTGTATCCTGCTACATTACTAACTATACCTTCGACTTCAGCAGTTGCTACGTTTTCACCTTTCCATCTGAAGGTGTCACCTGTTCTATCTTTGAAATAGAAATAACCATATTCATCTTGCACCAATATATCACCTGTAATTATAATGAAGTTGAACAAAATTTTATTCACAACAATCATGTTTTCAATCAACAATGAAATCATGTTTTAAAAATTAAAAATTAAATATTAGATAATTTTTACTAAATAAATACAAATCAATGTACACAGATTTATAAGTACTCTACTTTTAACCTTCTAATAATAATTTAGTTATCTGCTCTCTTCCAATGAAAAAGTAAAAAAACTTTTCAAATTGAAAGTGGTTAAATATTCATAATAAAATATTAAAATTTTAAAATATCTGATTTCGATTATGTATTAATAATAACATTTGCAAATAAATTTAAATTTAATAATTAGTAGCTGCATTTGTTAACAAAATATTTAGTATTTGTATGATATATTTCACTTATATAATAAAGATACATATTTAAGTAATGTAATATTATTTGCTAACATTTATTTGTAATATTTATAATTATTTATAGACTTACAAATAATTTTTGGAACTAGTATTTGAGTGTATTTATTAAAATTGTATTGAATTACTAAAATTTACTTCAATTTAATCAATAATTATTTTGTAAAAAAATTCAAATAAATAAGAAAATTAATTTTTATAAAATTAAAAAAACATTGTACAATTGATAAATGTTTAGATTTAAACATTACTTCAGTCAACATTACTTCTTAATGTAATTACAAGTCAAAGTAAATAATTTATTTTTTTAATTTTATTTCTTAATATTGTACTGACAAACAGTAATATTGTATGATATTATCATTTTTAATTTATTATAACAAAAATTAAATTTTATAAATTTAAATATTTTATCTGCAACCTTTAATCTTGTTTGAGAATGTCAGAAGTAGATAACCTCAAACATCAATTTAAGTTTCTCAAGAATTTCCATAATGATAATTTATATAATAAAAGAAAAGATGATTATTTTATTACAATTAAATTGCACTGCTTAAGACATTCTAAAAATAATTTTTGTATTGATCCAATAAAAGATTTTTTAATATTTCTAAGTACCTGCTTAAAAAAGATTCCACAAGGCTACTTTATATTTATACTTTATCATTAACTTGATGTAATCCTACTTTTAATAATTTTCTTTCTTATTGAATATCTCGCAGTAATCATATTATTTTATAAAAATATATTCATTCTATAAATGTAGAATTTTAACATCTTTATATTTAATGTAAATATTTACAATAATTGTCTTATTTATTTTGTTTAAGTTATAATTATTTTTTCTTTATTATTTAGAATTTATACAGAAATTTTTAAATAATATTATTATATTTTTAAAACATAATTATATTTTTAATAATTTTCAAAATTATTTAAAATTGCATGATAATTAATAATTATATGAAAATAATTTTATAAAGTATTTATTTATTTTTCTCATTTTACTTATTTTAATTGTCATAAAACTTTGCTTCAATGTAGTTGAGAATAGAATGCGTCACATATTAATATATATTTGAGTATGAAGATAGTACGATCTGTGAATTGATTAATCGATTACTTTTCAAAGAATGTATACTATCATTATAATTTTATGTTAGAAAACATGTCTGAAGATTAAGAATAATGTATTCTCTAACTTTAGTTATTTTTAAAAATATATCGCACATGCATAAGCTACTGTTTACCAGTTAAAAATGCCTTATCTCCTTTAACGAATACATTGTCTATTGTCTTCTTTTTTGATGCTTCTTTATCTAAGTATCCGTTAAATTCTCTAGAAGCATTACCTTGTTTTATCAAACCTATTAACATACCGGGTTCATCTGTAAGAGCAAAAAATAAGAAGTTAAAAATATATTTCAAATTAAATTCTTATCTAAGTCAACAAATTAATAGAAATTAATTTACGCACTTGGTTCTGCTCGTATGCAATGACCATCTTGACCTCTAATAGGTTCACATTCTGGATTAACACGTATTATTGCGACGGGATGAAGTGATTTTGGTAGAATAGATGGTACAAAACCAACAGCACCAACAGTGTTGTCAACATTTACTAAAAAAAATTTTTTTTAATATAGAGCTAATATTTATTATGATGTTCATTGGATATAATAAACATATTATAACAATTAGTTTTTCTAGCATGAGCATTATATATAAAATATAATATCACATGAATACTAATTATAATAATCAAGATTTTTACATCAATCATAAGTTTTTTTATATTTAACTATAATTTTATTATTTTATCTTTAATTTTTTGAGTATAATAAATTAAAAATTACATAAATAATTAGTTAATATATTCAACAATACACTTAATTAATTTAGATACATAATAATACCATTAATGTTAGATAAATTATAGAAATTTATGACTTTTATATAATCATATATATTTATTTTTTAATTTCAATACCGAATTTTATTGAATCAAGATATCTTTAATATGTTAATTAAAAAAATAAAAACATAACAAGAAGGTAAAGCAAGTAAATGATTAGACATATTGATTAAAATTTATTTTTTGCGTATAAATAAAATGTCATCCAGATTTAGATAATGAAAATTACACAATTCACTTTTATTCAGAAAATATTGTATAAATACTGATTGGATTTTATATTACAGTAAAATAATAAGCTATTTTTATGTACAATTGTAATTGTAATTTAAATATTTATCTTAATAATTTTATAATTGATTTTTCAGAGTATCCAGAAGTTTCAGTTTAACTGATTTCATAATTGTAGAAAACAGCCTAATTACAAGGTACACAAGAACAAGAGATTAAGAAAGGCTAATAGTTAAGTAAGTAACCATAACTAATTTATCTAAATACAAAATTTAGATTAAATTTTATCTAAATACAAAAAATCAATTCTCAAAATTAAAGAAAATACATCTTTACTTATCTTAATAATACATCTTTACTTATCTTAATAATACATCTTTACTTATCTTAATAATACATCTTTTCTTAAAGCGCATAAGAATAATAATAAATTTAGTTGCTATTATAATCTTAATTTTATTATAATTAATATTATAATAAATAAATAATTTAATTATAAACGTTTAAATAATTGATTAGTTTTTTAGAAATATCATTTTTGTTAAACAATTATAAAAAACGAGAAAATTTTTTGAAAAAATTTATTTAATTTCATTATATAATTTAATTATACTGTGTTAAATGTTTTAAACATTTTGAAGCTTTTATTATTTTGCAATAAATAAAAATTTTTTTATTTTTTTCTAGTTTGCTAAAGTTTTATATTTACAAATAAAATTCTTTGAATGATTAATCTTTAAAATAGTTTTGTACAATTTTTTTTAAATACGTTTTTCATTATAATTAAATCATGCTTAGTATTCTAATCTTCTTTTATTGATTATGGTATTAAATTATATTTGTATTAATTTACTTTGAAATTAATACAATCATTATAATACGTAGAGAATGGAACAACAGAATTTACAATACTTTAAAATGATTTGGCTTTAAGCTGAGAACTCGACTATTTAATAAAGAAAAAACTGAACTAATTGATTAATTACAATCATAAAAAACTGAAATTTAATATAAAAAATATATTTATTATTACTTCGATTTTTAATAATTCATATATTCTATCAATACATAGGTTTTGTCAATAATTTTTATCGCTTTTATGCAACTTAATCTTACACAACATATATAGTAATTAATAGAAAATATATTTTCTAATTCATATTTTAACATAAATTTTTTTATTTTACGTAATATCTGCAGACTATTCTATTCTATATTCTCTAAATATAATAGTCTTTTTTCTATTTTTCACTATTTTTTACTATTATATAATAAATAAAATACAAGAGAAACCGGTGGTCGGGTTTAAAATGATACGTAAAAAATTATTCCACCAATACATCGCAAAGGGTAGATTGGATTTGATTATTGGGTAAGTATATAGTACAACAAAAGAACTACTTTAAAAAAACAGAATAATCATTAAAGATTAATGAATACTTTTTAAAAAAATGACAAACTAAAATAATAAAATTATGTACTTTTTCTGAAAATATATTACTTCAATTTTTGTTGAGTTTTATATAGCATTTATATATAACATTATTAGAAATATTGTGAAAATAAATAATTACTTACTGATATTAGCATTTCCTTCACTTGAACCATATACTTCATTAACTTGCTCTATTTTAAATCTGTTAACAAAATTTCGCCAAATTTGTGGTCTCATACCATTGCCAACCATTAATCTTACAGGGTGCGCTCTATCTTCTACTCGAGGTGGTGCTGATAATAAATAGCGGCACATTTCTCCAATGTATTGTGAAATCTGACAAATAAATGGTAAGTTTTTATTTTTACACAAATAAATGATGCGTAAATTAAAAAAATTTCATTTTTATGTACCGTGCATTTGTACTTAATACAATCAGTCCAATACGCAGTTACGGAGAATTTCGTTCTTAAAACACTAGGTATTCCTTTAACTAATGCACAACCAGTTCCAACTATTCCTCCGGACATATGATAAAGAGGAATTGGATTATAGATGATATCACTGTTTTGCCTTAATCCAAGCATATGATATGTAGCAGTTTGTACCAACAAATACCTGTACATTGTAAAATTAGAATTAAATATTTTGAATTTATAAATCTTTATTTAGTTTAGAATAATAATTTTAAAAATTTTTTTATTTAAAATGTTTATTATTTAAAAAATTTTCTACTTTTATTCTTCTTTACTCTACTTTATTTATTCTTTAATTTTTATATAAATTAATATATTTCAAACTGATATGATAAAAATAAGTTTTACAAGTTAATAAATGATAGTTTTAAAATTTTCTAAAATATTTAATGCATATTAATCATTTTTATTTTGTACAAACTTATAGAAGTTAATAATATAGCAGATTCACGATGTGTATAAAACAAAACATAAAATTATTTCCTGCTATAACCTTATTCCATTAAAGTTGTGAGGTCTCTTTAACAAGATTATGGATGTTTCATTATCTCAAGTACAGCACGTCACTTTCATATTAGCTTCTAATGTGTTATGTAATATTAAAAACAATAATATTGAAGATATAACCAATGAATTTTCTACTTTTATTTTTTAAATATTTCTAACTACATAAAAGCAGCAATTGCTTAATTTGAATAAATAAATTATTCAAATTTTTCTTGTGATCTCTTATTTACCTAATGTGTGTGAAAAATTAACTATAATTTTTAAAAATAATTTTATTTTTGCAAAATAAAATTTTATATAATTTCTGATAAATATGATTTGTAAAATTGCAAACGATTATCTTAAAAATTTAATAATGTAATTATCCATGAGATTTTTAAATAATATTATAATTATTGAGTTATTTCATAAAATTTTTGCACATTAATAATTTAGTATATTTTCGACTAGATATTTTATTTTTCAAAATTTAATAAAATTTCTTATTTAAGTATTTTGAACCACAGAAGTAGTTAAAAAGATATCAATTTAACATGGGCAAAATAAATTTTATATAAAAATTAAATTATTGTATTCAATATTGGTAATTGTTATTATCTATTCCGTAGTATTATAAGGAAGTATAATTATATAATAGCTTTTTAATTTTTTTAATTTAAAAAATATAAAACTATATATTTTATTGTGTGTTTTTGAACATATCATAATTAATTTTTTTAAGTAAAATTTCCCGGTTTAACAATAAGATAATTAAAGACGTGTTTTTTTAAAACTAGTAACAAAGTAATATTTACTGCGAATCAAAGTTGACCTACATTCTAATAATCAATAGTATGAAACTAAAATATAATAATCGCCCGAATGACAAATTGAAAAATCTTTTTGTTTTAGTGAATAAACTTAAATATTATAGTAGCAAAATTGAAGTAGACATATTTTAGTTAATTATTTATCATAATTATACTTAATAAAAAATTTTATGCAAAAATATATTTTGCATTTTTACTTTAAGAAATTAAAAAATTTGAATAAAAGAGCATTTATTCAAAATAATGTAGTAATTAGATTATCATAAAAATTATTAGGTTACTACAAAAAACAAATTATAATTTTTATTTAATTTCTTTATTTATTAATTGAGAATATTTATTATCTAAATAAGTGACTAATTGAATTAAAAAAAATTTTTTTAAAACTAATTTTATGCTTATTTTATTAAATTGATGAATATTATAAGTTCTTTTATCTTTATTCATTTAATTCAATTTTACGAATCCTTATGGTTTTTCTTAAAAAAGTTAAATGAATTAGATATTCACATATGTTATCTTCTTAACTGATTTTATTCTAATATATTAAATACTGTTGTTTGCTTTATCTCTACTAGTAATGTTTTAAAGTAGTAAATATATTTGCTAGAAGCAACCAAAATTGAAAGTAATTTAAAAAATGTTACTAATTGCACCTGAGCATTTCTGGTCAATATTAATTAAAAGTATTTCTAAAACAATTTAAAATAATGTAAACACTGATCAATTAATGTATTTACTTTAACTTGATAAATTTTTTTCTGTTATTACAATTAATTTTATATAAATAATATTATTTTTAATATTTTAAGCAATAATAATTTTACTGGAACAATTGTTTGAAAATTTTTTAAAATTAAAAAGTTTCTTGTAACGAAATTTTTTATATAATATTTTAGTACTATTTCATAAATTTCATGTTTATTAATACTATAATATATAATATAATGCTATATTATTAACTTCTATAAGTTTGTACAAAATAAAAATGATTAATATTTTTATGTTTTTTAAAGATTTTGAACGAAGAATCTAATTATATTGTACAAAAATTATTATAATAAAATAATATGACAATATAGGAAAATATTAAATTAAAAAAATACACAAGACAAGATTTAATTTATTTTAAACATATGAAAGTTCAACTTACCTAGAATTTGGGAATAATGCTGCTTTTGGCAAACCCGTGGTTCCGCTCGTATAAATATACAATAAATTATCTTTATATCCCGGTTCCTCATCAACTAGCGGCTGCTGATCGCTAGCATTGGCCATCATTTCATTTAAATTAAGAGCACCATCCGTACAACTATTATCGCATCCTTGATTGTATCTTTCAATGTCTGGCAATGAGTCAACAATGTCGTCGATCGCTTTAAAAAAAATACGAATAAAACATAACAAATAAGTAAACATTTTTTTCAACAAATGCTTAATTTTTTTAAAAAATATACTTTATATCTTTTTTTATTTTATCAAAATGTATAAAACGTGCTTTTTCAATAGACTAAATATATACATTGGTATGAATAATAATATTTATACATAATAGTTTAAAAAACTTTACCCCTTTACAAATTCATCTTCCAGTAGTTCTTAAACTTTATTTTTAATATTGTTATGCAATTACTAATTTATACTACTTCGTTTTGAAAATAGTTTAAAAATAGCATTAAAAATGATTTAATCAGACAAAATTTTATTCAGTATACAGTCCATAATTAAAATTATTTTATTAATATATACAATTTTAAAATTATAAAGTAAAATTAACAAAATTAATTTTTTCATGATTTTTAGTATCCGATATAATAAATAAATATAAATAACAAAGCATATTAGAAAAAATATGTTTTCGATTTAAGATTTTTTCTTCATATGTAATATAATACTCTATCCAGAATTTGTAATGAATGATCAATACATAGATATAAGATCCACAAATTAAGTAATATGTGCCTCAGATCTATTATAAAAACTGGTTTTTATAATAATTACATAATATGGAATTGAATTAAATAGAATAAAGTAGGCTTAATGTAAAGAATATTACTTTACTATTACATATTTAAGAACAAAAGATTGTGTAATTCAATACAATATATACTATAATGGAACTTTTTCACTTTCTTCTGAACATAGCATAGTGCTCTATGCTTTTGCACATAACATTACTAAGTACATGGAGTGTCCTTGCACACACTCCACTTTTTCTCCTGACTTGGTCTCTCAGAATATATGACACTATCCGCTTTGAAGTGCCCACAAAAGTATCCAGGGAAAGAAACAGGAAGCTAACTACATTAGCAGGCGCGACACTCGTATAATTTTAACATTAATTTATTTAAACGAATAAATTAACAAACCGGCTCGCACAAAAATTCCGCGGATGCTACTTCGCCCGAAAAGTGGAATTTATTTAATCGCTAATAATAATAAAACACTAGGGATCGAATAACTATTCATTCTGACTCTCTTTTTCTCTCGTTTTTCTCTCTAATATCTTCTTAAAATTCCACTAACTGTATTTTTAATCTCTTTTATTGATAGGCTTGTTTTCCGACGGACGTTCAAAATTAGACTAAGTTCGAAGTTTCTTCTATTAGCGCCTTAATTTCTACGTTATTTTACGGACGCATGGGTCTTCTGTTGACACCTTCTTTTCACCGGATCTCGCGTGAACGTGACCGTGAAGTTTCGTTAGTATATCATTGCATCAATTTTGAAATTTCAGTAATTTAAAAATCTTATTCGTTACCAATGTGTTATCATTTACAAATTTTTCGGTACTTTATATCGTTTTTTTTAAATTAAAGTAATTTAAAGTATACAATAATTCATTGTTGCAATAAAGTTCTGTTTACCTTATTAAATTTTATAAATATAAAGTTACAAATATATCATTAAAAATAATTAGATCATTTCATATGTCATATTCGTATACATTTTTCACACTATTAAAATATTTTAATTTATATAATTATGCAATTTAGAGAGTTTAAATGATTAAATAAGATAATAAAATAGTAATTAAACATAAGAAATAAAATAGTTCTTAATACCCCAAATATTTATATAAATTCGAAGTGCAATTGAATATTTATTTTATAAATGTGTGATATTTAAAAATAAGTATGCTTTGATAAATTTGTTAATTTTATAACTGATCAAGGACAAATTCGATTAGAAATAAAAAATAATAATTTCTAGCTAATAAAATAGTTAAGTAAAATACTAGTATAATTCATTGAGTTATTTCTGAAATTTTTCTAATTACATATTTTTTTTACTTCCGCATATATTTTGTAAAATATAACTAGTATTAAATATTAATTACTATATCACAATTAAAGTTAATAAAATATTTCAATAAATCTTCAATATAAATAATAAACATAACATATTTGTGTTGTTTAAATAATTTTATCACTTATTTTTCAATATTAAAATACAAATGGAAATAATAGAAATTTTGTTACATTTGGCTTCTTTCGAATTAATTTTTGTAAATGTTTCTTTATGATTCATAAAATGTGTAAAAATGTAACAAAAATGATTATTTCACTATTAAAACTGTAGAAGACACTATAATGCAGTATATTGGATCTTCACAGATTTAATTTAAAATCGTTCATTCTTTTTTTAATATTTCTATATTAAGTATTTATCGAAATTTTTCTAAAAGATAAAACCTCGAAACCATACTATTATAATAACACATAATTTTAAATAAATTTAACATTACAATAATTAATTCTTATGGTTAAAATTTTTCATTTAAAATATGCCACAAATTATTATTACAAAATCAGGCTCATAAAAAGTACAATTATATGTATTTAAATTTTCATTTTCAAAATCAATCGAGAACATTTTTTTATACATTCTTGGACAAATTATATGCAATTCAATAACTTTACATAAAGTTTACTAGAATGTTTATAACAATTACAGTTTTAGAATTCAAAAATTTATTCAAAATTAATTCAAAACATTGTTGAATTCTTTGTTAAATAAAGTAAAAAGCGTGTGTATGCGTGCATATAATGTTGGTTATTGTTTATAACAAACTTAATTTTGGCATTCCACAGAAAATTCATTTTTTTATGAAGATTAAAAATTTCAAATTTCTAACTTGAATATAGTTTTCTTTAACAACTTCAACAAGAATGTTCCGAAGCCAATTAAATATTAAAAACATGTGGATTTTATATAATTTTATATAAAATATAATATTCTAAAATAAAACTTTGTAGAATTTCGTAACTCTGCTTGTTATTAACAATAATAAATTAACAATAGTAAACGCACGTTTACCCACAATTTTAAGCTTATTTAACAAAGAATTCAACATTGTTCCGAATCGATTTCAATATTGAGATTATATACTTCATACTTGACTTAATATGCGGAAAGATATTCTAAAATAACATTTTGTGGAATTCCGAAACTGTAATTGTTATTAACTTGTAAGTGTAGGCTCGTCTTTGAACAAGGATTTAATACCGAAAATCGTTGAAAAAAGGGATGTAAAAAAACTTTAATAAAAAAATAATCTTTTCATCTTTGATTCATCAAATTATAAAAATATTTTTAAAAAGTATACTTTTCTTTGATATTCCATAATTAGTCTCCGCTTACATAAAAAATTTAACTGAAGCGTTACCGTACTAGAAAGTGTTGATTAAATATATTACAAATAATTTGATGTAGATAACGGTGCACTTATGGGTAAAATTTAAAATATTATTTATTGGATATCTTATTTGCATTAATTTACAAAGATGTGGGTTAACAATAAGAAGAATGCCAGTTTTTAAATAATTGATTTCATTTACTTTGCTTAAAAAAAATTCGAGGATAATATTCAAAGTTAGTACTTTTAAAAGTTTCTTCGTAAAATATTAATCTAATCTGTTGTAATTTAAAGGAATTATTCATAAAATAACTTCCTTAGTTACTACTGATTTAAATTAATTATAGAAATCATACAAATTAAGATATCTACAATAATAAATTTTTAAATACTATATTATGCAAATTTTTTTTAAATCTATCTATACGACTGATTCATTAGAGTACCATCATTAAAATTTTATATTAGTTAAATATTATATTTATATATTATAAGCCGAACCAACAAAATTTAGAAAATATATCAAAATTAAATTTTTTTCTAGTAATAGCAATGAAGTTTTTAGAAGGTAGTATGATTCTTAATTGATTTTATGAACTCTTTTAAATACAGAATTTAGACTGTCAGAAGCGTTTCAGTAAAGAATATTTCCTTAGGTGTCTGCATCGAAACATGAAGTAAGCAGATTGATTTGTAAAATTGAAACTACATATAAAATTATATCTACAATAATAATTATATTTTCCTTACCAAATGCCAATTCATTAGCATATATTACGGCTTTAACTTTGGCTATAGTCAAGCAGTGTACAAGTGACTGCATGCGTAAATTCGTATTGATGAGAGCTGTAACAACACCAAGCTTGCCCAGTCCTAACCATATAGCTATATACTCAGGCCTATTAGGCATGAGTAGTGCCACTGCATCTCCTTTAACATAACCTGCATTTTTGAATACAGATGCTATTCGGTTGCTGTACTTATCAATCTGTAAACAAAAAATAAAAAATTCAAGATATATATTAATTCTTGTATTTTTTCTTCATCTTTTGAATAGTGATTTGCATTAAATAATAGTTCAACTTAATAACTGGGAATGACTGTAAACTTGATTAATATGTCAAATCTAAAGCTTTTTACTTATTACACATATGACGATGATTTTCATGACAATAAATATAAATAGAAAATTATAAAACCGCTTGAATTTCACGTTCAGTATATTTACATTTATGGCTCTTATTTTTCAAATTTAAAAAATAATATATTATAACGCTATATTTTATTTATTTATTTATTAGTTTATTTGTTATATATTATTTATTTACTTATAAATCATATTAAAAAGCATTCAAATTTCAGATTCCTTTTTATTTTTGATGATATTGATTCATATTTCGGAAAAATATTGAATAAGCGGGGAAAGATTGGTTTAATATTTCTTAATGTTTATTTTTCTAAAATCTTGTTCAATTATTGATTAATATGAGTAGTAAGGTCTTTAAAATTTATATAAAATTATTTTTAAACGCCAATATATAGATGTCTAATATAATCAAATATGTGATAGAAAAGTTCTTCCAATGATTCGTAATTAAAATACTACGATTATTTTTTTAAAATAATTTCAAGGAGTCCGAAGCTGCATCATTGGAATTGCAACTTAATTTGGAAATTTTCAAAATCGATTTTTTTCGAAAAAACTATAAATAGTTATCACTTATAACACAAAACGATAAATTAAAAGATTTAAAATTAATTCCACCCAAAAAAACCACCCTTAAGAGGGCGTGAAAATTTCGAAAAATCGTAACTAAGTTAATTTTATTATTCCACTAAATATTATAGAACAAATAATATTTTATATAAAAAACTATTACCAAAAAAAATAATTAAAAAAAAATCAGTGCAGAACATAACTTTTCATGCGTTTTCAGATATGCGCAAAGGCGGTACACTATTGTACAAAAAACGTTTTAAAACAAGTAATTTTATTGTTGGTAAAATTTTTTTACTAAATACGAGAAACAATATATTAGAGAAGATATTCCGTAAAATTAGTAACAAAATTCTGAAAATAACAATAATAGCCGGAGTTGGAATGCACATGCACTCATATGGATACACGTATACGGGTCACAAAATATCGTTAGTAGCAAATTCCCCTAAGCATTGAAAAGAATTTTATTTGAGAATATCGTTTAGTTCTACATTATAAAGACATACGAGAACATTTTTTATAATTATCGGTTTGGAAAGAGGTGTTAGCTGCACTTTAATGCACTCGCAGTCTTATACAGTTCCTCTAAGATATTCAAAAGAATTTAGTTTTTGCAATTGTTTAAATAGTAGTTATAGATGTTTTCTAATATAATCATATAATTTTGGCCCGAAAATGGTGTTAATTATAAATTTATACATTTTTTCTTGGAATATTGCGGATACGCGTAATTGAAGCGAAAGTATTTATGGAAATATCGAATGAGCTAGAAAAATGATGAAATCGAGGAAACTTAATGCTTCTATATAGAGTGTATGTTAAAATTTAAAAAATTAATTTTTACTAGAATGTTTCTTAATTCTTCTGATTCAAATTAATTTAATATAGCTTGTTGTGTACATGATGTTTCACTCCTCTTATGCAGGGATTAGGTATTTGTTTTGAAAGAAACCAGACGCTTTGTCAAGTTACGATGTTTCGTTAGCGATTCATCTAAATACTAGAATCGATGTGCCTTTTCTATATCGGCCGTCGTTTTGAAAGCTTTTGCTTGGGTCAAGCAAATTTGTAAATACATGTGCACTTAACACTTGAATGATTGTTGAGTCGAACTTCTTTCCATCTCACTAACTGATGTATCTATACTCAAATTTTTAATAATATACAGAATAATTTTTTTTTCGTTTTTTTTATAATTGTTCATATCTTATAATGGTTAAAATTTTATAAAAGTTTTCTTTCGTTAAATGATTATGCATAATGTTTCTTATATTTTACTATGTGTTGCGTGAAATGAAAAAATTCTGAATGTAAACGAAATAAAATAGAATTAACTAAAGCTTCAGTAACTATAATATATTAAATATTTCAAAGAATGCTTGTTACAATAATCTAAGTTGAAATTGTCAATTAATAATTTATAAGTCAATAATAATACAAATCATAAATTTAGGCAGCGAAAGTGAGAAAAAGAAGGACGAATGGAAAACAGAAATCATAGTTCACATGTGAACACGTTAAGATGTTTAATGCTATTCACATACATTCGTCAAATGTCGATGAGAGTTTTTTCTATTAGAGGTAACCTCATTAAATGAAGTTGTTATATATTAAAAATGACGATAACGCGTTTGAAAATCAAAAAGTTATGGTATAAAATTTTTTATTTTATTTCGTTAAATACATTCGGTTTAGGTTTATTATTCCTAAAATATGTAATGAATAAAAAAATAAACTAAAACTCAACAAATTAAAATTTTTTGTTTTAAAATTTCTCATGATATCTATGTTTATCTAAAAAATGAAATACTTTTCATTATTACTTACACTGCTGGATTAATTTTAATAATTTATGGATAATAATAAACTTAGTAAGCATAAAAAATAGAGGGCTAGAGAAACGAATGAAAGAAAAAGTATTGTAATATGCATTTGTTATGTATGTGTTATGTGTCTACACTTTGTAAATTGAAAGGAATCAAAAAATATGTAGTAATATATATTACGCATATACATCTGATGCCTTCGACTATCGCGCATTTAGTATGTTTATATGTATCGTGATACAAAAGTTTATTTGTTTTTAAAACCTCGGCTTAAACTACATTTAAAAGTTTGTTTATAAAAACAAAAGACGGACTGCTAAGTGTCGGAGTTACGGGGACGAATCGTAAAAATTCTGAAGTCGAGCTTTGAATCCAATCGTCATATAACGTTTATATGTGGGCAGAGATGTGTGAATACGTTTCACTCATCTCTTGTAGCTATCTTTGAATCTGAAATTTCTTTCAGGCTCACCGACTGAGAAACACAAGTTTAAACACAAATTTTATAATATACGGATTTTAATAAATAATTTACTTATCTTTTTATTATTATTCAATTGTTTTACAACTATCTAAAAATGCTAATATCTCAGCT
This sequence comes from Wiebesia pumilae, assembly GCA_018907045.1. Classification (NCBI taxonomy): domain Eukaryota; kingdom Metazoa; phylum Arthropoda; class Insecta; order Hymenoptera; family Agaonidae; genus Wiebesia; species Wiebesia pumilae. Next base: position 2,695,689 of record JACCHZ010000105.1, on the reverse strand, counting down.
GGAAAATTATTATATTTTAAAACAAATCTTTTCGGAAATACCCAAAAATTGTAATACACAATCTTTACAGTACGAAATTACAGATGCAAATCAAATACTTTTGCACATTCTATTTCACATTACATATAAAATCAATTAAAATTGAAATAAAAACAACAGCCGAATTTGGTGGTGTTTATAGACATAACTTTCAAGAAATTACTATATCTGTGACCACTCGAATTAAAAGAAAAAATTTAATATTTGTGACTAATCTGTAAATATGAAAACTTTATTTCGAATTTTTAATTATTTAAATTTATTTTTATGTTGTAAAATGTTTTAATATCTGGATTAAAAAGATCAATTATAGTCGTACAATTTAGGTTTACTGAATAGGTATAAGATATAGCAAATAAAAATGTTACAACACATTTTCATCAATTTTATAAAAACAGAATATACTATAGCTTCTGTAACATAAATACATAAAATAAAACAAAAAATTAATAAATCATAAGTACGAATATAACTAAAAGAATTTTCGTATCCGAAACATTGTTTTTAACAACTTTATTGCTAAATTAATAATTCATAAAATGTTTCTAACGTTGAAAAAATAAATTTTTTAAACATGGTATTTTTCTTTCAAAAATTTTAAAAATTATATAATTATGATATGAAAATAATAAAAACGTAATTTTATCTTTAAGGAACCGCTAAAGCAACCATAATTATGAAATCAAAAATAAAAAATTTATAATTTTGAGAAACTCTTCATTCTACAAACGATTATTTATAATAATCATTTAACACTATCAAATGGAAAAAATCTTTTATAAACGAAATGTTTGTATATGTTGCTTTACTGTTTGCACAGAATTGCGGCACGTACGAGTATATGTACTGAATTGTGCACCAACATCAATCGTTAACGTCATAAATTATTGATATTTTACACTCACAATTATAAAACTCTCATTTTAGCAAAAGAATTTAAATAAATAGTAAAGTTTATTTCGATAATATTATTGGGTTTCATTGTGGGAAGGCGTTTCAAATACACACGTTAAAAATTTATAGATTACTACATAGAATACTTATAAATGCTGTATAACTGATTGTTTATAACAAATTCTTCATAATCATTACACAACTTTTTACTGATAATTTCCATTGCTTGTACAAAAACATGCAAATAAATGATTTAAAAAAAAAAAATAATTTTTCGTAATCATTAATAGTTGTTTTAAAAAAGTGTATAAAATGTACGATTACTGTGAAATATAATTTTTTAAGTAATTTATAAATATTAAATATTATGAGTAGTAACTTCTATATTAATGTTTTATTAATGAAATTACAGATTTTATACTTCAAAAGTTATAATTTATAAATTTTCTGGCTACTAATAAGTTCTATGTTACGTACCGGCATTTATTTGTAATATGATAAAAACAAGTACGTAATAGCAAAACATTATAAGATTGGCGAGTGGCCTAATTTAAGAAAGATAAACTATAACAATATATATATACAGGAAAATGAGTGAGAGAAAAAAGATAAAAAAATATTAAGAAATGATTATTACAATTACATATAAACTTCTATAAAAAGCTATACGCAAAATTATTCAAATTAAATTCTTTAAGTCTTACAAAAAATGAAATAGTAAATAATTGTAATCCTTTCCGTATCAAAAATTAAAAATTATACTTTTTCACGGGGTAGTGGACACGAAGTGATATAGAGATGCTTGTTTTAAAAAAAGCGATGTTGCCGCGTCACAACATCGATGAGCTACAGATTGACTTGTGAAAATCTTCGAGTCCATGAGGCTTGCGGAGTTCCAATGTCGCTTTTAAAGCTTTTCAGTGTGTGCTATACATGTGTAAATGCGTGCTACTACGGCTTCAGTCAGTATCAATCAGAAGCTAAAACTATAAACTTTTCATTTATTGCAAAAATAATTTGTAAGTAACATAATCATAGAAAAAAGTTTGCATTTAAAGCGAATCATATTCCAGAAAAAATATAGTGGAATGTCTTAGGGGAACTATTAACAATCTAAGTAGAGCCCATATACTCGCGTGTATAAGACTGTGAGTGCATTAAAATGCAGCTAACATCTCTTTCCACTCCGATATTGATAAAAAATGTTTTCGTACGTATTTGTAATGTAATATCACACGATGTTCTAGAATAAAATATTATATGGCCTATATGCGTGTACCCATATGAGTGAATGTGCATTCTATGTTGGATGATTATAGTTATTCTTAAAATTTTTAAACTATATTTACAGAATATGTTATCTAACATATTTTTCCTTATATTCTGCTAATGAAATTTGTGTGGATAATAAAATTATTCATTTTATAACAACTTTTGTACAATAGAATACCGTTTGTTGCTACGCGCGTTTACGCATGTATTGAAAACGCATGAAAAGTCATGTTCTGCACCGATTTTTTTCTATTTTTTTGGTAGTAGTTTTTTATATAAACTATTATTTGTCCTATAATATTTAGTGGAATAATAAAATTAACTTAGTTACGATTTTACGAAATTTTAACGCCCCCTTAAGGGTGGTTTTTGCGGGTGGAATTAATTTTAAACCTATTATTTTATCGTTTTGTGTCATAAGCGATATCTATTTTTAGTTTAAAAAAAAATTTCGAAAATTTTCAAATTTCATTGCAACTTTAACGATGCAAATTCAGCCTCCTGTAAAATTAAGAAAAATTTTACGTTTTACCACTGATTAAATTATTGCAAAAATAATTTTAACATTATTTAAAACATTACTCATATTAAAAAAACGCAATTAAATAGGTTACTTAATAAAAATGTTGAAATATAATTAATTAATATAGTAAAAAGAATTATCACAATGATCCAACAATTAATATAAGTATTAATGCAATATACGTACATAATTTAAACATTTAGTTTATAATTTGTAAGAATTTGCTTTAATAAATATTATTTGGTTATAAAGCAAACTTTTTATTAACAATATTCTTATACATTCATGATAAATCAAAGTAGTCTTGTATGCGTTTAATAAATTTTAATAAATTAGGATTATTTTAATTTATATAAAGAGCAAGGGGAAGAATTTAATTTCAAATCCTAACGCTTCGTATACAATTAGTCTATACATCAAACTTACATTTTTTTAACTTAATAATTGACGTATACTATTTTCAAAAATTATCAAACGTATATTTGTATAAATCAACTCTAAAATATCCTGTAAGGCTTTTCATATCATCAAACTTTATATCACTACTTTATTTTATTACATCTGTAAGTTTCAAATATTTTACCAATGGCTTGTTATTATTAATTTTAACTTATTTAACAATAAGTTCTATATTTAATTAATTTCTCCTAGAAAAAATTCTCACAAAGAATTGTATATTTAACTGAGAATTAATCAATGTTAATTTAATATACAAAAGGCCAAAATATCAATTTTACTTACATCAGCATTTGTCCAAACACAATCTTCGAAGATGAAACATTGTTTATTGGGATAGCTTCGTGCTCTGTCTGTGAAGAGTTTCATCACCGTCAAATCATTTTTAACAAATTGTCGAGTCTCTCGGTCAGCATTGACGTAACGATAAAGAAATCTTCAAATAAAAAAAATCTTAGTGTATGTTGACAATAGAAATAATTATACAGTAATAGATGTTACGTTTTTAACATATAAAAAAATATTATTTTTTTATAAAATAAAAATTACGAAAATGTTTAATATATAGAAAAAAATCTTACCAATTGTATACTGGTAAAAAATGATAAAAAGTAAAGATAATCGATAAAAGTTACAAACAGTTATAACTTCTAATTATAGTACATCCATTTACATTTCTTATTCTTTCTCATTAATTTTGATTCCATTTCCTTACAAAATATTATCATTGTTACAGCTGTCTATAAATCAAGAAATGTATACACTAAACTAATAAATCCATAAAATGAGTATATGGTATCAAGGTTTAATAAAAAGGAGTAGCATTTCACGATAATAGCAGATGATTTATTAAGTATTTTTAAAGTTAAAAAATTTTTATGGAATAATTTTTTAATGCCTAGAAGCGATTGGTTTTGAATTTACACAATATTATTTTGTATTTTTAGATAGCTCCTTAAATAATAAATAAATGTTAGAGGAACTAGTTCTTATTAATTTTCAATAATAAGTAGATTTAATACTTATTTGTAATCCATTAACAAACTATAAAATCAAAGATCTTTATACAAACAAAAGAAACTAATACAAATATATCTATCAAGTGTACTGAATGATACAAACACATTCTAAGTAGTTACTTTTTAATAGTATAATTGATAGTATTCATTTAAATAAGTGTAAATTATTTTCTTTTGTAAATATAAGTAAAATTGAAGTATATTTGAAAGTTTTAAAATACATAAATTATATAAATACAAAGCCTTAAAATGTTAAAATTTGTTTATATATATATATATATATACAGTAAGTTCGGACATACCTAGATTTTAGACTAATAAATTCATGAAAAATTGTATTAAAATTATATTAAGATTATCAATTTAAATTTTTGTTATATCAGGATAAAAAAATACGAGAGGAGATTTCATTTTTTAGGTTTTAAGTTTAACACTTATGTAAGGCGAAAATATTGACTTTTATTTAAAAAACATATGTAATAAACTATTCATTTTTTTAATTTAAATACATTTTATTTATTTAAATTCAAAACGGTATATAAAGAATTTTCATTACAAGTTACTGGACTACATATCAGGATATATAATAAATTTTTCACTTTTAGCAGAAGAAGAAATCATATTCTCCAATATAATTTGCTTGATAAGACACAGCAAATCTCGTTGACTGAGCATGTTGTTATTGTACAAACTCATTATCTTTTCTAAAAATACTCCTATATATTTCACCACTTTGTAATCTATATTACAAATTACTATTGATTAATTTACTTTGTAAAATAAACCAGGTTTCCATGGTATGTTAAACTATCAGCTTAAGCATTAATAATATGTTCATTTCTTTGATAGTAACATTATAATAAGTACTATATTCTGTAATGTTATATATTTTTTTTTAAATACAAAATTCATTTTTTAAAGTATTTATTATATTAAAATCACTTATACTAAAAAGAATGCATAAACCACATTAAAAGTAGTTCTATTACATGTACTTATTTTATACTTCATATATATTCCTTACTTTAACATTCTTCTATTGAATAGATAATTTTTAATAAAAATATTTTTTTTCGATATGATAGTATTTAAGTATTTTACATTATAAGGTTAGTTAACCTAAATAGAACAAAACTGTAATGCTTCCTGAAGTTTCAGTTGAATATCAAAGCTATAAATTTTCTTTCGGTATAAAATTATATGCAGTAACGACTTAATATATTTATAATTGTAATAATCGTGAACAATATAAAAAAAATAAAAGTAAAAATAAACTTCAACAATAAAAATAAACAAATAATAAAATAATAAGAAAACTAATATTAAATGCAAAAATTAAATAATAAAATTATATTATCTTAAACATTATGTATCTCTGTTTTGTAAGTTTTACGTACTTTGCGCTCTCATTCCGTATATACGCGACAAAAGTGTATAAAATATAGGATCGATAGCCTTGGTTACATAATTCCATATAAGGATTGCTGATTTCGAAAACAATGTCGATTTTTTAAGTTTAAAGTTCAATCGTAAATGTTTTCGGATCGAGCATCTCAGACTTATACAATGGGATACACGAGACCATCCGCAAAAAAAAGCTTTTCTATTCCAAGAAGATGATAAAAAAAGACAATTTTTTAATCGAGTTATTTGGATACTAGCAATTTTAGTTTTTTGTAAGAAAGAATCAAGAGGCATCGTTTTTCTTTAATTATTTCATGCTCAAACAGTATGATTGCAAAGTTAAGTGCCTTTGACAAAATTGTTTTGCTCTTTCCAAAGCAAGTGTTATCTGCTTAGGCGAACTTATTTACGTTGTTAACTCACTGTACCCTGGCTTTGTATTAAACTATTGTTATCGTGCATCTGTACGTGTGTACGTACATTCATAAAGGAAGTGAGAATTTGATTTGCAGCAAAAGACGTATATCGAACAAGACAAGAGATTCATTTTCCTTGTAAATCCGTCCAATTCGACTTTACGTAATTACAAGCTTATTCAAGACTGAAGATTTGCGCCAAAATCTATGCCATAGTAATAGTAATAAGATAATAATACAAGTTAATATAGCAGTTTAATATTAAAACTGTTTTAAAATTATAAACCTACATTCGTTCATATGTTAGGTATCGTGCATTTACTATTTAATATTGTATATGTAAGAAACATGTTATTTAATACTTTTGAATATTCAAGTGATTCAAAAAGTTCCTCTTCACCAACGAAATCAAGCTTACAGGGAAGCATTTACAATCCATTTAGAAAGTAAGTATACAGTCGTTCACGAAAATATTTATTTTTAATAGTAGTGTTTCCTTTTTAATAATTCGTATGTCACATAATTTGATTAAATACATTATCGATGCAACCATTATTGTGTGCTTTATTTATTGAAAATTGAATTAGGCATAAATGCACACACCAAAAAATTATACAAGCTTGTACCATTGAATCGATATAAGTAAAAATTATACCTAGAAGTAAAAAATTACTTTCTATTAGTCTCTTAATAATTATTATCACAATTTATAAATCTAAATTTTATTCTATATACAAAATCTTCCCAATGTCGGAGTTAGGATAGTACAATAAAACTTAGATGAATCGTTTAAATAATAATAATCATAAACATGAAATAATCGCAAGAAAATAAATAATTATAAGAAAAAATGACATATGCTATTAAGACATAATTAATATTTTCAAAATTATTTTATATCTTTTCGATTATTCCAATACTTAATATTAGGTGAATAAAAATGAGTCTGGAGTTTCCAACGTTGAAACTCCAACAAAAAAACAAATTTTTCAAAACTTCAAATTTCTTCATAAAAAAACTACGTAAACCATATAACTATGATACAATATTAACAAAAAACGATATAACCCTAAAAACACCCCAAAAAACAACCCTTATTAGGAGGGGGGGGAAACATTGAAAAATTCCAAATATTACTAACCATCATAAACAACAATCATTATCACCACCAAAAAATAAAAAAAAATTTTTATTCAGCATAGAAACTTATTATAAACAAAAACAAGTTGCGCCGCGTAAGAGTACTCGCAGAAGACCACCTCCTAGAATAGACTATAAATACAAAAGTTATTAATATTTTAACAAAAAAAATGCATAACTCTAATACACAAGAACCAAAGATAGGAGTAACAAAAAAAATCACCAAAAAATGTTTAGCAATATTGACAAAAATATCCACAAAAAAATACGTCTAATATGCTACCGATAAGGACATGCGTCTACCACATAATTTTTTAAGAAAATCATGATATAAGGATTCAACAACTTTTTATCGATGCATTACGTTACTGATATAACAATCAATATATAAACAGATTTTCAAGAAAAAATCAGAATCTAGTCATAGTTAAAACATTGTTTAAATGACTCAGTACGTATATGTATACCCTGTAACCCAGCAGTTTATTTTAAAGCTTTTTATCTGTTAATAATTTTTTTGATTAATTTTTATAATATTTATTTTTTTATAATTTTTATTATCAACTGACATGTATTTTAAGTTACAATTTCAAAGTCGTATCTAGGATTAATTTTATTACTCGAATAAATGTACGTGAAAAAGAGAGGGAAATATATATTGATAGAGAATTGAAAGTGAGATAGAGAATCGGTAAAAAACGTTAATGTTGAAATTTGTATATTTGTAGATTATTTCTTATTTTAAAAAATAAATGATGTTTTTTAACTAAATAAGACGGAATACTAAAGGGGATGGTAAATACTTTATATGTTTGCATTGTTTATTCTAATCTTTCACATTTTTCGTAGGGTAGTAGATTATCTGAATTAGAAACGCATATAGTGTAAACATAATGCGGTGTTGCCGCGTCGCAAATCGTGGAATTGCGTTTTCGAATCGACAAAATCGTAAATCTATGATCTTCACTGAATTCGGAAGTCGTACGTACAATTGCATATGAGTACGTACGAATATGCGTGAATACATGTGTACTCGCTGCTTGCAGCGTTTGATTTGGAAATTTCTTTGGAGGGGACCATTTATATATATATATATATATATATATATATATATATATATATATATATATATATATATATATATATTTAATTCTTAATTATGCTTAATATAATAGTTATTATAATAGTTTCAGTATTTAGATTAAAATTATGAATTAGATTGACATTTAATAATGATTTTCAACTGGAATACGAACTTATCTCGGTTATAATTTTTTACTTTTTTCCTACTAGAAATCTATAAAAGTGAATAAATAAATTTCACAAAGTAACCAAATAATTAAATATATAAGTAATACACTCAAATTTGAATTAGTAAAGCTGAGATTTAAAACATTGAAAGCAGTTACCATTACATTCTGTTTTTATGTGATATTACTCAATCCATAGCTTATAAAATTACTGATAGCAAATAAAAAATTTTTTCTTTTGTAATTTTATTTTGTATTTTTAAAAATATATTGATAATTGATTTATAAAAAAATATTAAGAATTGAATTTTACTGTTCTTCTCTTAGTTGTTAAACATTTTTATGTATATAATCGTTGCATATTCGCACAATTTCTTTGTAAAACATAAAAATCATGCAAATCAATTTCATATAGAAAGAACATCTTTCTTATAAAACCTACATTTTCTAGCTAAATAAAAAATTTTTTTACTTAGCAAAAGAAATTATTACGGAAGTTAATGCTTTGAGATTTTATGAACATATTTATAAATCCTTTCACGATTAATTTGTTACTAATGAAATTCTAGAACAAGATGTATGAGGAAATTTTAATAATTTGCCAGTGGCTTAATAAGAAAGAGATAGGAGTAAAATGATATAGAAATTTGTAGAGAGAGTGAGAGAGAAGGAATAATACAGTAAAAAAGTGCAGTTATGAATCTTGCATTTGTACATTATATCTTATTGTAAAAAAATTCGTAAAATTGAGTAATACAATATTGGAGAGTATAGATAATTATATTAACATTAGTACGTTAGTTTTACGATAACACTTTTTCATGGGGTAATGGCTCTATATAAATTTGATATGTATGTTTTGAAAATAAAAGACGACATTGACGCGCTTTTATTCATAGAGTAAAGCCTAGATTCGATGGACCTTGGGAAGTTCGTAGGTCGCTTGTGAGGTGTTGTATGTCTCCTTAATATGTGTGATCGCTTGTGTAGTAAGAACTTAAAGTAGTGTCCGGTAGAAATCTTGGAGGCCGACGCAATGTAAACAATTAAAAATTTTGAATTTACCTAATATGAGCAAAACTTTATTATATTTTTTTATTGTAAATATTAGAAATTAATATTTTTATAAATCTTATTGACAAGTGATAATATATGAACAGAAATTTTTTTAAGCATAAATACAAGTTTTAAGTGTTAAACGTCTACATCCATAATATACGATCTTTCAACAAATTTAGATTTTTCTATGAACTTTTATTAATATTGTAGTAATAATATTATTAATATCATATTTTTATTCTTCCATATAGAAATATTTCAAGTTTTAAAAATTAATATATTGGATAAATTATTGATTAGGAATTGGATTTTTTCAAAAGTGTCTTTTCAGATCTAAACTGGCTTATATAGTATTAACATGAGTAAGTGCACACATAGTCATTTGTTTACGCATATATACATAAGGAAAATTAAGATTCACAAGTTGGCGATTTTGCTCAGTTCACGGAGTTAATTTGTGACTACAGTCATTCGTAGTTTTAAATGCTACTTGTATAATTAATACTTTAACATTAGTAAACATAATCGTATAAGAATTTTATGAACATACATAGGAATACAATGTTATTACCAAACTTTAACTCCTTTTAGGATCTTTTTTACATTTTGAATGCGAAAATGAAATCTCGAAGTTTATAAAAACCACATTATTTATAATTTATTTTATACCTAAAAGAATACTTTCTTTCCTCAGATGTTTTTTAATGTTTTCAGTTATTATGTCGTAATATGGATGTATATGTTGAATACCAGATATTTAGGTTAATCGAAATAATCTGAAACTACAGATAATAAGTTCTAACGTTTCAAAATTTTGCATTCATTAAAAAATGTACAATTTCGAAGGAATTTGAAGTTTGCAACGTTTTTGTCGCAACGAAAAATGAAAAATTTTAAAATCGAATATTGTCTTTAAAAAACTATCAAAAACTATTAATTATGTCTCAAAACGACAAAATAATGAGTCTCACAAAAATTCTACCCTTATCAGCCACCCTTATGAAGGGTTGAAATATTCAAAAATTCATAAAACAGTAAATATTAATATTGCACAACATTTATTTTTAGAAAATCGTTAAATATATTAAAGGGCACTCGAAAAAAATTTTTAGAAAAAGAAATCGATGTGGAACTTTGACTTTAGTGCATTAATATATTATGTATATTCACCACTATGCACATATCCACATACAGGCGTATATAATATTTAATAAAAACTTTTACAAAGACATTTTACAATATTCGTTTTCAGATTCCGATGTATAATTATATACCAAATTCGGTCATAAAGTTTCATTTCAAAATTCGAAGATGAACTTGAGTTTTAATGCATTTATATGCATATGCAGTCTTATACCTATGGGTATAGGAGGACGTATATATTTGTTAATAACAACTCTCACAAAAACATTGCACAACATTTTTTTCCATATTTCGATAACATAGTATATACTAAACACACGCACAAAGTTTCATTTCGAAAATCGGAGTGAAACTATGTGCTCGTTGCACTTGAATGCTTATGCACTCTTATACATGTGTCTATATCGGGTGCCGTATATTTTGTAACAACTCACACAGAAACATTGCCCGAAATATTTATGCATTTGAGTTATAGTTATTATCTTTATTAATATGAAAGTAGATACAATTTCATTTAAGGTGCTGTAGATAAAAAGTGTATGTCTATTAGGTTATAACCTACATTACGTTATCAGTCAAAACTAATTCTTTTATTTCTGTACTGAAAATTTAATACGTTGTCAGGAGTTTCGATATAGTAAATAAAATAATATTTGAATGAATACGTCCAAAGTTGAATTTATATTTTTGCTGTTTATAATAAGAGGACTAAGAGATGTTTTTTTCATTGAATGTTTTATTCGTTAATATATAAATGCACTTTTTAAATATAATTAACTTAGTTTTATTTATATTAACATATAATTAAAACTATTCTCAAGCGTTTTTAAAAATTTTATATTTCATAAAACATGTATTGACTCAATAAAAACGCAGAATATTAGTTCATATTATTTTTTCATTCAATTTTTTCATATAATTATTTCTCATGTCACTAAACTAATTACTAAATTATTATTAAAAAAATAAAAAATTCATCCTAATTATCATTTATATTAAACAAACATGTTTTTGATTGATTGAGAGAGAGAGAGAGAGAGAGAGAAATAAGAAAAAACGTAAGATTAAAATTCTACATTTGTACAATATTTAACAAAAAATTCGTAAACTTAGTTTTTTGACTCATTGAATATTAGAGAGTATTTATATCAGCATTTTCATACTATGATTAAACGAATTCGTGGTGTAGTGGATATGCAGTGAATTTGAGACGTTTGTTTAGAAAAACAAGTGACGTTGTCGCGGCGCTAACTAGAGGATCAACATATCGATTCGTAAAAATTTTCAAGCCCATGAGTCTTGCGGAGCTCGACTGTCGCTTGTGAGATTTGTTGTGCGTGCTACACATGTGCGAATGCGTATACTAGCCATTTGAAATAGGTTCGATCGAAAATTAAACGCGTAAAATTTTTCATTAAATTGCAAATTATATTTCTACAAAAAATTAATTTTAAGTTTACGAATTTTAAGGCAAACTAAATGCTACATATAAAAATTTCTTTTAATTCCTCTTGGTAAAATAAATTATTTCCATATACTTATCTAGGATTCTTAACTACAGAATTATATATTAATAGAAATATTAATAGAATAATTATGTTTTTTTTTCTATAAGAACCGCATAAGCGTAAACAAAAAAATATTTGCTCTATACCCAGTATAATTAATTTTCAACTTTATTTTATATTTTATATATATTTACCTAATTTATTCAGTTTGTCCAAAATCTTCATTACTATATTAAAAAAGTACAGATAGAAGTTTCATTAAATATATATTGCTGAACTAATATTCCACATTAAAGATGCTAAAATTTAATTACCTATACTATCCAATTATTTTATTATAAGATATAAATAAAATAAAATAACTTAAAATAAAAAATATTTAAGTTTGGTCATAATAGTGCATTATCATACGTATGTTTATAGAAGTCTAATTTTATTAATATTACTAATATTTAATATTTAAATTTACGTAATAAAATAATTTCATATAAAATTTAAATTATTTTATTTCTTTTGCATTATATCAGCCGATTTTAAATGCGAGTCAGCACCTCTAAATCTTTTTGAAAAATCATTCATTTTATTGCATATAGTAACTGAAATTTAATATTTTTTATAATATTTACTAAATTAAAAATTTTAGAAATAATCTATTTGTATATTTTTTTGGTATAAAAGACAAAACTGACAATACTTTTTTTGCTTTGTATTAATATTTAGACAATCTCAAAGTGTATGTACCCATAGTTAGATTATAAATTTCTAATTACGTTATTCACTTTGGATAAATGAAATATCCATGAAATATCTTTTAAACATGTTATTTATAAGAAATCTAAATTAAACTGATTATTTTCGCTAATGATTCTCCCGTAGATTATTAATTTATAATTCTGTATTTGTTACAGTACTAATTTGCTTCTTCCAAATATCACAATGGATCAAACTATTCCAATTATTAATGGTGAGTATTAAAACAAATAATGATCTATTTTTATTTAAATCAATATATTAATTCTCTATACATCGAAACAAATTAAATTTACACGTTTTGATTCATTCGTCGCACAGTACTAAAGACTAAATTCTGTCTAAAACTTTGTATCTTGAACAATAAATTATTTTTACATTTTAACTAGATATATGATCAATTTGCTTAAAAATGCTATTAGAATCAATGATTTTGTAAGCAAACGAATATTGAGAAACCAAGAACATCAGGTTTTGTATTAAAAAAGTTAAATATATCACTACTTTAAAATATAATATGAATAATGTACTAGTGATAGAGAATTCATGATTTATTTATATATCAAGTTGAGTAAGATCAAGTAATTTATGAGAAAATGGTATACATTAACAAGCAATATTTTCGCAATTGCCAATTCTTACTACGGAGAATCCAAACTCTAGGAGCTGTATTTGCTATTGTGTATTTGCTACAAAATATTTGCAACTAACAACTCTTTTTTCAAAAGTTTTCTATTTCTTTACACATTTTTTACCTTATTTTAAATTGCAGTAAAAGTTTAATAACTAAATAATTAAATTAGTAATTTTCTCTCAAGCTCCTTTCAAATTTTAAACAAATCAACGATATTTGTTTGATCAACATTTCGCCTCAACGTGTGTGAATACTAATATAAAATACAGTTTAAAAATACGACTTTTAAACCGTCCAAGTGTCTGCTTTAACGTGCACGTCGGGCTAACCTCAATGCATTGTTTATACTCTAAGTCAATTGTTAAACAATACCGAGCAAAGAAAACGCATAGAAAGGAAAAGCGAAAATGAAAAATAAATGAAGGTAGAAGAAATTACAGAAGATTGTGAAGAACATACAGGCACTAACGTACATGCTTGATATGTGATAGGAAAGCTTCGAAAATACTATTAGTTCGCAAAAATATCGAGCGAAATCGATGAAAAAGTTGGCAAAACATACTATTTTAATAGACTTTCGACGTAATCATGAGAAAATCAGTAACGAGAAAAGGTGAGAAAACAATAACTGACTGTATGTAGGCGCTGTTTAAAATTACTAAGAACGTATAAATATAATGACAAAACACGAACCAATGACTTGTATAAGAAGACTATATTTCTAAATAACAATACGCCTCGAAAAAGTTGCTTTTTCGAGAATCGAATGAGTCTGGTCATCCGGGTATCATATATAGACTGCACTGACGTGCGCGTTACACTTACTTGATGTCCCTAGGGAGTGTCCTTAGGATGATGTAGATTTTACGCTGATAGGTCCACAGCAGGGGCACGACGGCCGCGGCCAGACCGAGCTGTACGACGCGGGCGATGATGCCGAGCCTTGAGCTCAGGCTAGCGGCCATCAGACTACCGACGATTGTCAGCACAAGGAGTGTGAATCTGATTTCCATACCGGGGAGCAGATCTATGCTGCCCTGGCTGTCTGAAAACACCAATAGAAGGTGCGCGCGCGGACGCGCACGCACTACGTTAGAATAAAGTTCGTACGATCACGTCACTTAAACTATCCAATGCACACTGCTGGGCAACTACTAGGGCATTATAGCCCCGTGCTACCATGATATTGAGAGGGGGAGCGCGTAGGCCTTTCGGTCATATTGCGCCGCGCGCACCATCTGTCCCTCTGCCCCGCTATCACCTCTTCAATCCACTACATACTATCTCATAATCGTTAGGTGCCTTACTAGCTCGGAGAACCTATTTCCCACTTTTACTCTACCTTTATGTTTGACTCGACCTACTACGATTAAGACTGTACCGTTGCATTATCACGTTTCACTTTAAACTTTTAACTTATTTTCTACGTTGAGCGGCTGCAACTTTGCAAAGTATCCTTTACCTTCAGCCCGCTCCTTAACCCTTAGTAAGCAAATCGACTTCTTTCGAATAGAACCTAACTTTATTTTACTAAGCCTACTCTTAATCTTTTGTAATGTTCTATTTCATGAAATTCTTTCAAATAAACATCACTGGGTATCATATTTTTTCGCGTAAAAAGTAAGAGTAAAGTATAATCGAAACTCATATTTGTATGTTAGAGGACCATTACTGTTAAAAAAACTACATTGTACGATTAGAGTATTTTTGTAAATGTATGTACACAGAAAGATATAGGTAGATTAAATGTAAATGAATTATTTAAATAATGCGTATTAATTTTCTTTAACAAATCTTAAATCTTGAAAACATACGTGCCGAAGGCTACAAGACATTTAAATACTTTTAGGAATAATTTATAATTCTTGAATATGCAAATTCATATGAATACCTTACATGAACATTTCATCAATACTATTAACCAATTTCTAATTATATATTATATTACATTTCTCTAAGCTCATGAAATATAATTTAAAGTAATTCACACGATTGTTTATTACAAATTATATTAATTGAACATAAGAATATATTATACAAAAATCTTATGTAGTCATAAGTTTTTTTAAAGTATTAAATAATTTTACAACTGATTTTCAATGCATTTTCAATAATTACAGTGCAATTTGTGGTTTAACTAATACACCATTCATTTTTTTGAAAAATAAAATTTAAAAATTTAATTAAAAGTATAAATTAATATTTATTAATTTAAATTAATGATAAAATATAAACATGAATTAATCACATTACTCTTTCACTTTTAAAGTATAAAACGAGAAATATAAAGCATTTAAGTACAGCTCATTCATAAAATATAATTGTATATTGTTGATATAATAGTATATAATAATAGTACTTATATGACACGTAAGTGTAAGTTGTATCTTAAATACAAATTACCGTCGGATGCAATGTTTTCTCATTGATGAGATATACATTTTTTATACATTGCATATATGCATTAGTTTAACAACTGGCGCGTGCGCCCTTGAGTTTGTTTTTTGATATCCTGCTGTCCAGCACAGAGAGCAAGTTCCAAGCGACACTATTCTCCCCACCATTTACTAGCGGATCAGAGTTCACTCTCAAAATACGCATGCACATACTAATCAAGCCCTTCTAAGAATCAGGTACATCAAATGTCTATTTTTTAAAAGCTTTAATATTCTCTACTCTAAATATAACCTTATGCTTTTAATGAAAAAGTAAAGAAAATTTTTCAAAATTATGTTTATCACAACTTATTAAAAATACTTATTTACAATTTTTAAATACATCACAAATTTTAATGTCAGAGATACTCGCAAATATCTTCTAAAATATATCGAATAATTTTATTGAATTCTTTGTATCAGATCCTTGAATTATATTATGCATTAGAAAGGGCATTTAAACATATTTACAAGTCTCTGTATTTGTTCAGATGTTTTAAAATCCAAATTGTATCTTCATGACCACAATAAAGGAATATTGGAATAGTAAATGTAGGATTGTTTATGAATAGGTTTCATAAAACATTTTAATTAATTTTATTAAAAAAGTTTTTATGAGAGTAAATTATTATAGAAAATAAAAAATAGTAAATAAAACAATAAAGTAATAAAAATTAAGAAAACCACAAGAAGATATTGCAATTTAATTGTATTAAGAATACATTTTTTTTTGCTTTTTTTTATTTAATTGTTTGAAACATATTTCGTATAAAATATATGTAATACCTTTAAATTTTTAATAATATAAAAAAATGTTTTTGAACGTGTATAGGAATCCATAAAGTGAATAATAAATGAAAATAAATAATAAAATTATAAATATTTCTGAGATAATAGAAATAAACGAAATTTTTTAAATTTCTAAAATTTAGTAAACTTACAATTAAACAAACTCATATATAAACTTAATTTAATGAAAGTTAGCATACATGATCATTCGTTCTTTAAAAAAAAGAAGCTACTGTGAGACTAGTACGCGTATGTGTACAAAAATACTGGTTAATCTTAAGTAAAGGAAAATGCAAGAATCTTCAGTGAGATAGCTACTACTGTGCACTGGTGTGCGCAAACAATACAATAGCGCTTGATTAATGTATAGATTGAATCCTTTGGGTTATCTTTCAAAGCAGGATCAGTTTAGCAGTCTTATTAACTAAAAAATGTGTACAAATAAGAAACTCATATAAACTCTATGTCCATATTTGAAATAAACGAAATAATGTACGTCCTACACGACGTACATGTATAACAAATCATTATCTTTTAGCATCCATTAAAGTTTTACCGATTTTTTTTCCAATAAATGCATAGTAGCATGTTTATTTAACATATAATTGACATATAATTAACTATCCATTATATCATTGTGAAATATTTACAAAATTAAAACAATAACAAAGAAGCAATAAAATAGGAAGATTGACAGACTAAAAATTGTTACATTTTTCAAATGGTATGTATAGATAAATTCCAAAAATGAAAAATGAAAATTTTTTTCTTACCTAGAATATCATTGCAATGTCTTTTTATGGTTTTCCTAATTTTTATTATTTTATTGTTTTATTATCTATTTTTTATTTTCTATAATAATTTACTTTCATAAGAACTATTACGATTTTAATGAATATTTAAATAAACTAAAGCCTAATAAACAAAATCCTTAAAAATTATTACACTATATTTATTATACATATTTATTACTCATATTTATTACACTAACGTGTCATCATTTTTAATGAGAGCTAGTATAATGTTCAGATCTCTTAATTTGATAAAATTTAAAAAATATAAAAGACACTTTTGTTATGTTGACTACGTTAAAGTTTGACATGATTAATTAATTAATTTAGTATTTTATTTTCAAAATACATATTATAAAGAATTATAAATATACACTATGAGAAAGTTTATTTGATGTCGTGTACTACAAACTATAACATACAAATTTCTTATAACTAAATAGATACTTTTCTGTTTCTAAAGCAAAATTAGTTAATATTTACAAGATTATAAATATTAATAACATATATACAAAATTCTTCATTGCGTATTACTTTATTTGAAAAAGTGTGTGAAATATTAACCACAAATATGTTATACTTTAGAGGGTAGTTTTTACAACCGAAGAATTAAACATAATGTCTGTAGTTTATTTATATAGGACTTCAATTTAAAAATAAAAATGTAAATATATGGAAGTATAATTGTAATTATAAGATATATTAAAAAAAAAGAAAATAGGAAAAATGCAATAATATTTACTCTAAAACTTTTGGTTAGTTGAAACATCGATTTATTCTAAAGTTAGATATAATTGAAGGTTATAACAATTATATAAAAATATTACATATGAAAAGGCACATTAATTTCTATTTTTTGATCTGAGAATAACTAAGAATAAATAAAAAAACAGCATTTCATATTTTAGATATGGCTTAAACTTAAATAAATTTTCCAAGATTTAATTGTGTAACATGATGACATCGCATGTCATGAATGCCAAATAAAGACATGTTTTAAAATTAGTTGTAAGCTAAAATTTTGTTTCAAATAGTAATAATATTGATATGAAATTTATAAATATATAAGAAATTATTATTAATTATTATTAATTAACAAATTGTAATAATTTATATACGTAAATCTAAACGTAGGTTACATGCACTGTCCATGCACAGAATTCGTAAGTATAGCAAACGGTATTTGCTGAGGTAAACATCTTTACTTTTGATTTTGTAAGTTAATAGATAGTTTATCTTTTGATGCTTTGTTTCCAATCAAAAATTTTCAAATCTGATTTATATATTTAAAGTGAAGAAAATTTACAATATTTAGTAAAAAAATCAAACACAAAAAATGATAATTAATTATGAAACTATATAATTATAATTATGTACGTAATTATCCACAAGCATATATAATCGTATATACATATAATCACTTTATATCCATGTAATTTTTAGCAACTGCAATGTTAAATGTTACGTTTTCATGAAGTAAAATATTTTATTTTTTATTTCTCCAACATGAAATCTTATCAATAACCAATAGAAGCGTTACTTCTAATGATCACATGGAATATATTTTTAAATTATGCATATAAATATTATGCACGTAATTAATTTTATTCTATTTAACATTTTTGTATATGTATATAAAATAACTTTTGTGTAATAGAAAAATCATATATAGTATATTAGTTGATAATGAAATCATTTTTAATCTCCTCTTTACAATAAATCATAGTCAAATTTTGTAATTATAAAATGTTCCGATTCGAGAAGAGTAAGAAAATAAAGAGGTATAAATAGAATTTTATAAAATAAAAAGCTGAAAAAAGAAATTTAAAATGATAGGTTACTTTGATATTGTAATTAAGTAGGAATACAATCGCTTGAATAAGCTGTCAACAATTTGTATTCAATTATTCCATTTCACTACTTTACAGATAGTCATTGACTCTTTTTAAAGTAAGATAATTTAATTTATCAAGAACTTTTTATATATAAGTACAACTCTTCAAATTATAAGATTACAAATTTTAACTGAAATTGATACGCTATTTTACGTTTGATAGATTTTTAAACTAGCATTTCAGTGGTTAGTCAAAAATAGAAAAATCATTTCCGTTAACTGATCAAACGTTTCAGAATGATGTTGACTAGAACCAAATTCGATAAAATTCTAGTATTCAATTTTTGTTAAAAATTAAAACTAAACAATACTGAATATGCATAGAAGATAATGTTCGTTTTGAAAATATTGCAAAAATATATAGTACGATGAACCGTAAAAAATTTAAAAAAAATTAAACGTATGTTAAGCATTCAAACAAATACACGATATTTAAGACAAAAACCTGCATAAAAAAATCACATAATTGTTAGTTTAAATATAAGAATTTTATGAAAAGAATTTAAAATTAAAAATGTGTCGATATCTAATTGTAATTAGTAAAACTTTTTGCGTTACATTGTAATTTTATGACAATTGGACTTATACTATACCATTTAGAAAGAAACAACAACAATAGACAATAAGCAAAAAAACTCTAATAAACAACGTTAAGACATTTTACATTTAGGAAGACAATACTAGCAGTGATTTTCAGTATAGTTAAGAAATTATTTTAGTCAACCATTCGAAAAGCGTAAATAAATTTTAGCGTAAAAAAGTTCTCTTTTACCAAATACCAACAGCAAAATTATATAACTTCAGTTTTTACGAATTTATTTTTGTATATATACATACTAATTTATTTTATACAGTAACAATCTATCCTATTCGACTTCTTCGGGTTTGCCTAATAAAATCACTTCAATTTCTATAGTGAGTTATGTATTTGATTTTGAGAGAATAAATTTTCATACATTAAGGATGTCATCAACTATGAAAATGAGAATTATGTACACTTGACCAATTTATTTAACAACTAAAATTTGAAAATTCATTAAACATAATATAAAATGCTTGATAAAAACAGAATGAAAAATTAATTTTATTTAACAAATATTCAATAGTGTATTTTTATCACCTAATTAAAAAATCTTGGAATTAACATTTTCTAATATTCTAAAGATTAGTAATGTACATAATTAATTAAAGTTAGTAAATTTAATAAATAATAAATTACATGATTTTATTTAAGTAATATTTACATTCTAATAATTTTATTATTAATTAAATATATTGAGTTAATTTTTCAACGTGAAAACTAAAATTTTTTAATATGTTTTCATTTTAAAAAGTCATTTTTCATCAAATATTATGAATCCTTTAACATATTAAATAATTTTAAAATTCAACTGTAGATACCCACTATCATCGATATATAATGTTAAGATAAATTTCTATTCATGAAAAATAAAACTTTAATTAAAATTCGAATAATTAATGAAAACTGATATAATTTAAACAAATAAAAAACTGATATAATTTAAAACAAATAAAAAACTGATATAATTTAAAACAAATAAAAAACTGATATAATTTAAAACAAATAAAAAACAGGTAAATTTGATCTAAATATTCAATATTAATATTTGATTAATATAATAAAAAATGAACATTAAAAATTTTAATTATACTATTATTCTTTGAGTTGTATGAATAAGCCTACCATGTAATAATGTACACTTTAATTACTATTCATAGGACAATTTTCTTTTATTACTTGAGTGAATCAATATTGTTTTAAAAATATTTTTATTACAAAAGTATAAAAATAATTAATTAGCGATGACAAAATTTGTTTTATTTTCAGTGTAATTAAATTTAAAACATTTTTATTCAAATATGAGAATAGAAAAAAATTGTGCAAATTCAATCTTAGTACTAGTTACATTATCATGGAACCTATAATATTTTAATACAATTTTTATTAAAAATTATTTCATATTTTTTTAAGAAACATCAAACTTGATTAAATTATTTTAATTTTGTTATTATAATTTTAAAGTATTTAACTATTTAATCATGCGCATGCGCGTGCTACACTCACTCACATTTTATTATGAAATACTTTCTTATTTTACCCAATAATTACTTATTTGACAATACTAAATGTCAACATATAAAAATCTTGCCTTATAATTCTTATAGTTTTCTAAAATTGATTACTAAAAGAGTATGGAAAGTAATATCTCAAAGTATTATACGAATTTGTTAAATAAAAGATACATATATAAAGAAACTTAATAAACTTTGAAAATTAAGTCTAATAATGTTCGCTTCTCTAACATTGATTCGATTTCTTTATAATGTATTCCTTACAATATTCAAATTGTATATTAAGGTAAATATTACGCATCCGAAACTTATTTTGATGCAGTGCAATGAAACGAATGTTTTTTTTCCAAACGAATATTTATTTATATCATATTGGAATAGATGTAAAAATAAAATCAATATAAAGAGAACAATAGAAGCTTAATGTTAAATATCATTTGCATAATATTAACAATCCGATGTCTATCATCGTGTTTGATACTAAATATTCTAAATTAATCCACTTTTTAAATTCAATGCAAAATGTTAGGATTTTTTCAATATATTTACATTTTTTATAATAAATCTACATTTACTGATATTCATCGACTACAATAAATTAAAATTACTGCAAAGTCATTTTTGGATGTAATATTATATTTTCATCAATTCCTTGTAGCAAGCTTCTTATGAGCCTAGGGCAGAGATAAAAGTATATAAACTTGGGCTTTCCAACACGTCTCATTTTGGCGTTGCCTCAGCTAAGAGATTACGCAACAATGCCATAAAGTGCACAATACAAGATATTACCAATGAAAAGATTGAATAAGCGACTGAATAAGGGAGAGGACTACCTTACCCTCAACGCTGCCGATTTTGCGTTCTAAAGGTGTGGAGGTGTCGGCGTGGCACCAGCGCTACCGAAGAAACATTCTATCGGCTTCGACTTCGGCGCACACTTCGTCACACAGAGTTAAGTTTTTATTGTAATTACTGTAAATAAGCTTATTCTTATTTACACTGTCGCTACTTCATTCAATGTTACCCTTCTTCCAAATCCTAATTTCGGATATTTTTTCCTAAACAGAAAAACATCATTTTAATGAATAAACGATTCTCAATTTTTTATAAATTACTGATTAGATATGATAATGATATTATAATGCTTAAAAACTAAATTTTTTATACAAAAAAATTATTTGTATATACATATTAATACGTATAATTGATATTTTACTTCTACGAAATAGATTATTTCTTTTAGTATTTTATCCATTTTATGGTTTTATAAATTATTATTGATTCAATATTTATTTACATATATTAAAAAGAAATTTGTAATTTCAATAATAGTATTCAAGAAATTATATTTATATTTACATTTATTAAGGAAGCTAAATATATATAAATTACCAATAGTTATTTATGAAACTTTAATTATATTTAAACAAAATATATAATATAAAATAAAATATAAAATAAGTAATTAATTAATTATTGTTGAATTATTATTGATATATTTTAATGTAATATAACTAATAAATAATACTGTACTTTTTTCTTTAAAATAATTTCTATATATTTAATCTTGTTTCAGTTACACTGTAAACAATGGTTTCATATTCTAATGTTAAATATACAAGCATTGGATGATATAACCATAAATTATCTTTACAAATCTTGCATTCCATATAACTAATAATATAGTAACAATTTTAAAATTGTAATAAATGTCAATTGTATAGATAACTTATAATTTCTGCGAAATTATTTAATTATTTATGAAAGATGCGGAAGTTTGAATATATATATATAATGAAACAATAATATAATAATAAATATTTTTCAAACATTAAACAAGTTTATCTATCTATTTTCGACTATGAAACATTTCAATTGATTTAAGAATTTTCGAAAATGTTGCTATATATATCAATAATCTCATAATCTGGAATTGAAATATACAAATACATATTTATAATTTTTTAAAAACAAATGATTTGTTGAAAAAATCTTAAAATTGTTTCATATGGACAAAAATAACTTGTGTAATATTATCAAATAATATCATAAGATTTACATGACAAAATTACAAGTACTTGCTTAAATTATTAAAAAAGTAGGCTTTAGTAAATTTTTAGTACAATATAAAAAATAAGTTTAATGATAGCATTTCTGATAATCAAAAGATAGCATTTCTGATATCAATAAAATAAAATAAAAATCTATGGAATAGTAATTAAAATATAACCATTTATAAACATCCATATACATTTTAATTTATCCATATAAATTTGCAAAATATTGATTGTGATGAATAAGATTTGAATTTTTATTTATACTGTCTAAAGAGAAGAATTAAATATCAATATATTAGAAAGAAATTTTATTAAATCTCCTTATAATCAAAATCTTAGATCATTATCAATGTTCCGCAGATGAGAATTTCAATAAACATAATTCTTTAGATATTTCATTCTGGAAAAATATAATATGTCTTCAAAAATTTCAATTCTTTATAAATTTTCAGTTTTATTTGAAATTTGTGAAATACTTCTGATAATGTATATTTTTTTCGAATTGTAGTTAATTTACTTATGTATTGACAATGATTTAGAATGACTGTTATCAGATAAAGTACAAATATCTTACTGTGTAATTTGACGGAAAATCATTAGATTTTAAAGGTAGATCTTAAAACTTGAAGGTATTAATCATTTTTTAAATGAATTTTTCTGACCACATCAATTAGGTGCGGTCGTTCCGCATTTTTCCAACTCGTCTAAGGTGCATTACTAAGATGTGATCTCTCTCTGTACGCGCAAGGCTTTATACATGCCTAACGACTCATGTTTCGCCGGTACATACGAGATTTTATTGTTACTAGTAAAAAAGTAAAATAAAATTAAAACTTCGAGATCTTGTATTTTTATTAGAAAGTAGTCATCTTAGCTATACATAACGAAATGAATTTTACTAATTTATATGGTATTATAAAAAGTAAAAAAAAAACAGGAAAATATATTTCTTATTTGTACATTACTTACATATTAACATTTGTAATTTAAAAAAGTAATTTTTGTACAAATATTATGTATATCTATATACATACATACATAAATACGTACGCACTTACATATATTAACGTAGTTGTACTTATTTGTATGAAAAAAACGCGATTATAATATATTGAAAATTTTTATCTGCGTTGAAAAATTTATTCTTTCCTAGATGAAGTCTTTTAAATAAAACTATAATATATTTAATTTCCTACTGTATGTTATTGTAAACAAGATCTAATTGTACATACTTTTTCAATTTTCTAAGATTACCTATGCAATTCTTTTGTACTATAATTAAAAATATTAATCTTATTTCTTTATCTTGCTGTAGTTTTAAATTGCATAAAAATTAAAAAAAAACATAATTTACATTGTTTTAAATTTAACATGATTACTACTTTATAGGATAATTTTTAATAATTTAATAAATATATAAATTTACATGTATAACACAGTAGAAATATAAATGTATACATGAAAAATTTTAAATGTTCAACGATCTTATAATTTTTTTATATTTATATCAATGTAGTAAAGTTACTATATTTAAACGATTACACAAAATAAATATTCAACAAAGGTTTCTTGCAAATTTACTCGCATAGAGGATTTTCTTTAAACATAGTCTTAATATTATATTAATTTATATGGACAATGTTTTTATATCATATTTAAATATTTTAAAACTACGCAATAGAAAGATTAGGTTAAAACGTAAAAGACGTTCATGATATATTTAAATGCCCTATTTTCTTTACTTTTTCTTACACACACACATTCCCCTTTCCTTCAATCTTCCTTCTATAGTCTACCTGCTCTAAATCCTTTGTATTAAACGTTAGAATAAACATATAAATAATATTTTGTACGTACAAAACATTATTTCTGATTTCACGCGGAAAAAGTTTCTTACAGTTCTCGAGAATTTCGGAAACATTCAATCAGCAAACATCACTTACATTTTAAATAAATAAATTATGCACAGATTTTTTTATTAATACAATTTTTATTCATAATTATTATTATGCCAATAATAAAAATTAATTAACAATGCATTGTGTCATTTATTTTCTTATAAATTAAAGAAAAAATACGGTGCTTAACCGTCTACCTTTAACGTTTATTACAACTACATTATTACAACTACTGTACAAACTTAAAACAATCGTTAATATAATAAAATATTTTTTATGTTTCTGAAGTAGAATCTGATACCGACCATATTCACGTGATCTACTGTATCAAATATACATTAGAAAAATTTTATTTTATTCTTTGCAATAATTGAGTTTTTCATCAAACAAAAATAACACTTTTTAGTAAGGTTTTTATAAAAAAATGATTAGAAAAACGAGAAACTGAAAAAATTGAAAACACGATCATCAAGACGGTAACCATAGTGTATACAATAACAAATTTATACCAAGCAGTCTTATTTTATTTATATGTATGCCCGTGAATACGTAGATCTTAAATTCCATGATGTATTTATTGGTTTAAGATAATTAATTGCAGAAATTAGTCTGAGAAATATGTACAAATACTAACAATTAAATTTTTCAATTCATTGAAAAATAATTGTTTATTGAACAATTCACTATAATTGTTTCCATAAGTATTTATAGATTTTTAGCACAATTTGGAGGTTAGATGCATTTTTTATTATTAACTGCGTACAACAAACTAAATGCAGAAGCGCCGTTACTACACAAGCGATCTAGAAAAAGCATGCGCGAAGCCAAGATTTAGGCCTAAAGATATTTAAATATTAATACAACTAAGTAGTTTATGAAGTAGCCAATTGCAGCACGAATTAAAAATTAATAATGATTAATGAATCATTAAAAGTATAATAAAATTGTCCTTTTTATTAATGAATAATTCAAAATTCTATGTTTCAGTGTAGTAAATTCGATATTTTTTTCTGTATGTGTGCGCACGTGCGTGTGCATGGTTGCGAGAGAGAAAGAAAAATGTGAATAGTTACTTGTTATGACACATATAAAGTGAATTTAATCCTAATGAAAAAATAAACTCAATTTCAATTTGTAGATGTATCAGAATTTTATTGAGACTAACTTATACTAAATAAATAAATAAAACTTTAATTAAAAAAAGTTTAATTTATTATTTTTTAAGAAATTATTATATTAATTTATTTAAAAACATAAAGAATAATGTTCACAAGATTTCAACAAGATTTTTTAACATTAAAGTAGATTATTTTGTAATATCTATTTATTATTTCTTTTAATGATTTTTCACACATTTACTTGAAAAGTATAGTGCTGATGTATTTTTGTATAATTTTTATAAATTATAAAAATATTTTATATAATACAAAGTTTAAATTTCATGAATAAAATTATTTTACTTAATTATAAATATTTAAGTGTAATAATTAGTCATTGTATGTATAGATAGATACAAAATTAAGAATAGAAAACAAATAGAAATTGAATATAAAGAATAAAAATGTAAGTAATTGTGTTTGCAACAATTTTATGTAAAAATTTAAAAAATTTTAAAAACGTAAAAGATCTTCATCTAAAGATAAAATAAGCTTCTTTTATTATTTTAAATTATATAAATCACAAAAAAATTAATGATTATGTAAAGATAAAACAATTATTCAGAATAGTTGAGAAAATTAAACTAATATATTGAAAATTAAAAAATGAAAGAATGTTTTCACTATACTGCCACAGGTGTTACAATTAAAAAACTTGAAATTTTCATATCCGTTAGTTACGCGGCAATTGCTCGTGTACGTATACTTCACTATCGATCGTAAAATCTGGCTACTATCGGAGGGCTATAGTATTCACCCGCCGATGAAGTAATGGAAAGAACAAGTTGCATATCTATCTTTCTCAATAACTGATCAATAATGTAACATTACTTACAAAACATTACTTATAAAACATATATTTTTGAAGATTCGCAATTTCAGGTATAATATAATATATCCAGTACCACTTGTTTCGAAGCGTTCAAACACATTTACGAAATTTCTGACACTTACGATTATTTCTTAGCAAACAATGAAATTTTTAAAAACGTGGCGCTCGGTTAAGTGCCTGCGCACAAACGGGGAACAACGGCAATCGTTATTTCACTTCACTTTTAGCTGATTGTTATTATTTTTGTATTCTTCTATATTCTCAAATGCACAATCATCCTCCAGCACCTTAAACGCCTGATTTAACACAGACTTGAACTATTGAGAACCGTAATCGTGTGGTGTGTACACGGTGCGAATCGCTTGGCGCTGGACTCGCACGACTTCCAACCCCCTCTTTTCTACAGTTAATATGTGCAGTGCCCATATCCTGCGTCTGCCCTCGCCAACACTGATCTATACAGAATCCCCTGCTTACTTTTCTATCTCATGTATTCGCTCACAGTTTAACGGGTCTCCTTGGCTAGCATGCTTATAGTGTTCATTATGTTGTATACAAAATTTCTTCACAAATCTACCTATGTATGTAAGCAGGTGAACAGATCCGTAGTTTTCTTGATAATATTTATATGATATATTAGTAAAGTAAACATTAAGAAAATATTACGTTTAACTTAGAAGCATTAACTATATTATTGAGCATTAATTATTGTAAATCTAATTATAAGTGTATTAAAGTATCCAATTATATTTTTAAAAATTTATTACATGCATGATCTGCATTTTACACAATCATATTTTAAATGCGACTGTTACATTTATTAATGCACCTATAACGGATGTTACACTTCACAATTTTTTATGCGTTATTTTGGCATTGTTTGTGCTAAAGTAAAGTTAATAAAACTATTATAAATAATTATATTCTATATAAATATAAATATTATAAATAGTCTTGTATTTTTACCTCAAATACACAAAATATTTCTTTCCATATATAAAAAAAACACTCGTATACATTGCATCATTATTAGTTACTCAGTCCTTCGTAAGGTCTAATTTAGGTTTCATTCTAATTTAGCTTTTATTGAATATTTAGTTTTTAAAATGTGGTGCGTTAAGTCCTCACGTGACCCTAATCTTTACCTATCTAGTCTGATCTGATGATAACCTCTAAATTATTTCGGTAGCTAGATGGTAGTTAATTATATAAAATATAAATATAGCCATTCTACATTTTCATAAAAAAAACTATTGATTAATATAACAAAATTAAAATTTCTATGTAATTTGATATTATAAATGATATTCTTTCTTAGAGTTTTTGCTCTATTTTAATTCATGTTTTATTAAAAAAAATTTTTTTGCAGAATTTCAAAATTATATAACTCTTAACTTTAAAGTTAGAACTCTCTTCGTGAATAGGTAAAAATTTAAATGATCAATTTAAACCAAATATGATTTATCAATTTTATCCAATTTAATTGAATGTTTTTTATGTTCATGTTTTTATATGATCATACAATGTTTCTTCTATTA
Organism: Wiebesia pumilae; assembly: GCA_018907045.1. NCBI lineage: Eukaryota > Metazoa > Arthropoda > Insecta > Hymenoptera > Agaonidae > Wiebesia > Wiebesia pumilae. The sequence goes on along the minus strand of JACCHZ010000105.1, from coordinate 2,666,697 downwards.
ATTTCTCAGTGATAAATGTGAACCAAATTTAACAAACCACATCTAACAAAATAAATTATTAACATGTAACAATATTTTGATTACCTATTGTTTTAAAAATTATTTATTAATATTTGAAATATTTTTACTTCAAATTTTAAATTCTAATTACAATAAATCAGTAATTATGTATTGTAATTTAATTTTTATTCACATTTTCACAAGACTTGATATACATTTAAGAACATATTATATTATTTGATACATAACTATTTATTAAAAATATTTTTAATTAAGCTCACTATATATTATAGATTAAGAATTGGCTACGAAAACAAAAATGATAAGGTGCAGTGCAAATTATTATTATGTAAAAACCCTTTTTACTAGGTGACAAGCACATAGCATTGCAGCCAGAAGTCGCTCCTGGGTTGAAAAGAGTGAGTGGGTGGACAAACCTTTTTTTTTAATGAAAATAAAATCTTTGTGTGCAGTTCTGAAATTGTGTAAAATTCTTGTCAGAAGTCTAGGTCAACGATTAAATGTAGCCAGATGTCGGTAAAGTTGTAAAAAAAAATTGTTTCCATTTTAATGTCAAGGTGCAGTTCTGGATATTTCGTTTTTATATTATTTATCGGTTACAAAAACTGTATATAAATTTCCAGAAGGCAAAATGTTGGTTAATTAAATAAAAAAGAATATAAAAACTATGAATATGAACAGAATTTTTTTTTCATTGTTGTCAAAATTTTTTTACCGCTTCAACAACTTTGGCTAATTATATTGTATAGACATTTTTTTTACAACACTACCGACATCTGACAACATTTAATCTCTGACATATACTTCTGGCAATAAGTTTACTTGATTTCTACAGTTACAAACTACAACTATATAAAATTCGAAGCTGCATTCAAAGATTTTATGTTGCTAAAAAAAAAATTTATCCGCCCATACACACTTTCCTCCCTAGGAGCGACTTCTGGTTGTAACGCTATGTACTTGTCATCTAGTAAGGAGGATTTTTATGTAATAATTTTTATCGCACCTTATTATTTTTTATTTTCATAGCCAGTTTTCGGTCTATTTGTTTTACAGGTCATATTTTAAATATTTAATTCATTGAGACAGATAGATAATTAAATAAGTGTGAAGTAAGAAAGAGTTATAATAATTTAAGCAATTAATTAGCACTTTCAAAATAACATTTTATATCCTAATGTATAATTGATTAGTAGAAAATGTATAATTTGAGTATAGTCTACTTTTAAAACTGAAATTCATTTATTATTCAATTTTCTTTATTTATTTGTATAGAGTTTATTTTAAATTTATTTTTTGTTTACATGTACTAATTTACTAATAAAAATTAAAATTATATGTGTTTATAAGAAAGTTAATAATTTAAGTAATTTTCAATTATATCATATTTTAATCTAGATATATCTAGAATCTTTTAATATTTGAATGTAATAATTTATAAACACTATGTATTAATAAATAGAATAATTATGTATAATTTAATATTAGTATGATGGATGCATATAATTTCAGAAGTATTTTAAAGAATGCACTTAATTAATCTATAAATAAAAAGTAAAATAATATTGAGTTCGAACAAAATGAATTGATTAAATAAATTGTAATAACATTATATCTTGAATCTTATTATTTTAGGTAAATAATTTTAAGACTATTTTTTTATTTATTTTTTATTTTCTTTATTTCTTAAAACATTAATTTATTGATTTCTAAATTTTAATTATTTAGAAAGTAAAAAATAATTATATAAATTAATTTTATAATTTTATAAGTAAAAAATACCATTTAACAACTAGTTTTCTTTTTAATTGAGATTTTAATTAATTATTAAATGTGTTTGATATCAAAATATAATATAAATTTTATAAATTAAACAAAGCTTCTAATTGTAATTTCTTTCATTAATTATTTCTGTAAAATTTCTCAGACTTATATTTAATAAAATGCTTGAAATTGTTAAATTCTTAAATAAATTATTCGTATACATTTCTTTTAATTAACCTTTTAAATAAGAAATGAAATAATGAAAATTTTTAAGAAATTCTTTTAATTATAATTTAAAATCAGATTTAAATATAAATTACAATATCATACATTCTATTTTCAATACCAAAATAAATAAAAATTTATTAATGTTTGGTAAGATATTAAATATGAAAATTATATTTGTGTTATAAAATGCATTTAAACAGTCTATTTTTAATTTATAATAAAATAGGCTGTATTTTTAAATTTATAATAGTATTTTAACTGTGACCTTTTTTGTAATCTGATTTTTTCTCTTAGACAAAATTTACAAAAGACTCATGTTTTTTTTAACACAAACACTATTATATAGTTGTATTATAGAAGTTACATTTGAATAAATAATTTAAATATTCTATGAAATTCTTTAATAGAAATTGGTTTTGGTACTTTAAATAAGCTCTTGTTCTTCTATGAATATTCAGAATCTGCATAAATTCATAAATATTAATCGGATTTTTATTATTTAAATATTTACTTATCTGTAATTAATAATCATTGAAAAATTTTAATCTTTACTATTTAAATCATATGTAAATACTAACTATAAAATTTATCAGAACTGTATATAGCTTTTAAAATTTATTATAAATTTTTATTATCGGAGAATACATGGGTAAATATATATTTAGTAAGATTTTATTATTCTCATTAGTGTACAGAAAAAATTGATATTGCATTTTAATTCACAGGTTTTTTTCTACTTAATAAAAGTTTAGGCATTAGATAATTAACCAATATTTTAAATGACAAATATTTTGTATTATAGATTTTATTATATTATATATTATATGTTATTTATAAATAAATATGTAAATAAATAAAATTAATAATTGAAAAAAGTGTAATCTATTTTATAATCTTGAAAAACTCATTCATCAAATTTTTTCATATTTTAATAATTTAACATTTTAAAAATATGTTATAACTCAAGTTTATATATTAATTATTATAGTACATATTAATTAGTTATTAATTAATTAATTTTTGTTAATATTCAATACTTACAATGAATAAGTGAAAAAATTGTATATTTTCAAAACATTTTTTTTAAAAACTACATTTAACATCAAAAAATGTATTACATAATTTTTAAAAATTCATAAGATGCGTTTATCTGATTTGAATGAAAGTTCTTTTTATTTTATTTTATTAAAGACGACTGAAAATAAATATAAATAGTTTCTTATGTATTTTACAAAGTATAAAAACAATGTTCTACTCCAATCAAGTTTTTAACAATATTTTTCCAAAATAAATAAATATATGTGATTATATTTTTTCATGAAATTTTTAAATATATTTTAAATTTAATATTTTAAAAATAACTATAATAAATTTAATATTTTAAAAATAACTATAATAAATTTAATATTTTAAAAATAACTATAATAAATTTAATATTTTAAAAATAACTATAATAAATTTAATATTTTAAAAATAACTATAATAAATTTATAATTTTCAGATTAGACTATTTAAAAGGATATCTTAGAGTATGTAGTTAATTATATCGTTACATTTAAATATTGAATAAAACAGTGAGCAAAGAGATTTGATTTTTTTATATTCATGAATCAGCCTTTTAGCAGAATAATTATTTGTGTTTATGTAATGAGTAAAATATGAATTTATTTGACTGACATTATATTCTTTATCGTCCGTTAAACTTTTAAAACACAATTTTCCATTATGCAAAGATGTGAGTGCAAAGTTCTTGAACAGAGGGCAAAAACAATAGTAGCAGGAAATGAGATAAAGAACCGATAATGCACGTCATTAAACCCATTTATATTCACAGTTATGCATATTAAAAAGAGTTGTTGGTTCGAGCTTTTTAAAATATTTGCTTTGAAACTTAATACTTATGGAAAAAATTAATCTACTGTAATGCACGTAGTGTCCATTCGCTCTCGTATCAAGAATAAAGCTCGTGTCTTATATAAATTCTCATTTGTCCACGATGCTAGTATGAGAGTATTATTCATGCGCGCTCTGAAGAAATAAGACGTTAGTAAAAAATACACACTAGACGATAAAGAAGAAACATTACAAAATAAAAGATCTTACTCTTTTAATAATTTCCTAGTTAGGAGCTTAACGTTGATCTTCGATGTTTAGCATGACACGGTAGGCAAGTAGCAGCAAATCAGTAAAAAGAAAATGATTAGAAACAATCGTATAAACTTACAACACATGAATCTCGTGACGTAACGAGAGCGAACTGGCAAATATAGGCAAACTATACAACTGTACGTCAGCCAGAGAAGCTACTCACTCTTAACTGTTGGTGAGGGGTTCGATTGGCACTAAAATAGAAATCCCATAATAGCCAAATGCAGTGCAAATGCGCGTACTTTTTATAATAATCGTAACGTCGAAATTACTTTACCTAAACTCAGAATTTTTCCTTGAGTATTTCTAAAGCCAAGCTGATTTTATGCACAATGTAGCTTTTCATTGCCACAGCTAAATAATGCAAATTGGATGTATTAATTAGTTTCTCGACGTCTGTGCTTACTTATTTCATTTTTTGCACTATTATGATTTTATTATTTTTTATTAATTTATAATATTGTGATTGCTTTTATGATTTTACAGTTTTAATTATTTGAATAAGTTTTATTAATTAATTGATTTATTTGTTTTTTATTAATATTACTATTTCTTCGATTGTTCATTTTTTACACATAAATGTAATTAAGTAAATTTAGATTCGGGATCATTATAATTAAGTAAATACTTTAGTAAATTAAAGTCTTTGTAATTACATAAAATATCGATTTATTCTAAGTAATTTTGGTAACACTTTTATTGCGTAATCTTAGTACAGGTTATTATTTAAATTAATAACGAAACAAATTTGCATAATTGAATTTTCCATCTACATGATCTTGATGTAACATATAAATAATCAAAATCTTCATAATAAATTATGATTTCTTTGTAATTAAATAAAAAGAGTTCAAGATATACCTTTTATATAAAATCTTGTATATGCGTATAAATGTAATATTAAAATTTTCATTGCTAGAGTAGAAAAAACTGTAGTCTTGTAATAAAGAATTTAAATTACAGATAAGTTGAATTGTTCATATTAAATTAAAAAAAAATTTGTATGCGATTTTAATTTAAAATTTGTATTTCTGTCACTTGTATTTTAAATTTAAATACTTATCAACAATAATATTCTCTTAAAATTTTTATCTGTTAAACAATTATAATCAGTGTCTGTACTTAATACGTATAAATCTGAAATTTGTAATTAATATCATTTTTTTAATCAAAAGTTCAATGTACATTATTTTTAAAAACTAAGTTATAGATTTTATCGTGACTAATTCATTAGAATTAAAAATGAGAAACTTTAATTTCACTTCTAGTTGGTATTTACAATTCAACTTTCTAAGACGTACTTAATTCACATAGATGACAAGAACCTTCTGAATTTCCAACTAGTACTAATTAAACCAACTGCATTAATTTCAATAATTGAAATAAGATACACTGTAGGTAACACGTGGAATATAAAGTCTATGATTCTATTGTATTGCCGATATTTATTTAGAGAATTTATTTATAAAATTATTTTAAAATATTTTTGCTTGTTAAACATTAAATCTGTAAATAAGGAATATAAAAATATTTAAAAATTTTACGCTAAAATTAAAGAATATTTTTGTTTATATTTCTTAAATTTTATACATATGTATAAAATTAATCTGGATCCTCAATATTTTCACACATAATTAAGAATATATCATTTAATTAAATTATTTATAAATAATTTTTTTAGTATGTATAAAATATTTGTTATGACAAAAATATATCTTTTTAAAAGTATTTAATTGAATTATATTTTTCTAATAGATATATTTTAAAATTAGTTAGAAGAAATTATTTACATGAAAAGTAAATAAGCAATTTTCTTGCAAACTATGAACTTTTTATATTAATTTTTATAATTTTTAGAATCAATTTTATAAAAATTAAATACTAATATTAATTTTCTTTTATATCATAAGTATTTAGATTCAAATACAAATTCAAAATCAAATTCTTAATAATTTGAATCTTTTAAAAAACAAAGAAAATTTTTAAATTAGAAGAAAAAATTTTAGTAATAAGATATTCAAAGTTTACAAGTATAAATTCATTAACATTTTGAATTTCTCTAACTTTTATATTTTTGAAGTTACAAATGAAAAAATGTAGTAAATATATCATTTACATCCTTGACATGAGCAAGACATTTTTTATGATTCTTTATCACTACAAAATTTCTATTTTAATTCTAATTTAATAATATAATGAATTACAAATTATGGTTATTATGTAATTTGTGTAAGTACATAAAGCTAAAAAATTAAAATATTAAAATTAAAGCAAATAAAAATTTAAAGATAATGTTTCTTTTATATAATTTGTGTATTTATATTTAATATTATTAAGTAAATCGTTACTTTATATTTAAAATACGAATTTTCATAAATAAAAATGTTTAAAAATGTAGTTATCAAGGATAATTATTAAAAACTTACTTAAAAATCGAGTATATATATTTTATATTTAATTGAAAATATTGTCGTAAAATTTTATTTTTTATTGATACTTCCATTACTAATTTAAAAAACTCTTACTGGAATTAAAGAGATTCAAGAATGCAATTAAAAACAGTAAAATTTTTATTCTATAAAGATAATAAGTAATAGTATATTCTAAATTATTGTTACAATAGCTGCATACATATTCCACTTATCATAAAAAATTTAATTTTTCGTTTGAAGATCACTGCATTATTAACAGTACCATTTATATCTAAAATTGTAGATAAATATTTGTGATCATTATTTGAATAATTATTTGACTAAACTTCGTTTTAATTATTTTAAGGATGCAAAGTAAAAATTTACTTTAATTAAAACAACATATTTTTAAAAAATAATAAATGGGATTTTTTTTTACTTCATTTATAAAAAAAATTGTTTAATATTTTAGTCAAATCAGCAATGGCAAATAAAAGATTACCAATGTAGATACCACTTCTTGAGCAAGATGCAGGTGTATCACAGATATGCATACGGACATAAAAGAAAGCTTGATGTTAAATTTGTTTGTATTTAATAAATTAATCGTTTAAAATATACTAATAAATAGTAAGAATTTTATATAAAATAAAATTTTTATACGAACAAACAAACGACGATATTATTTTTCTTTTAGAAAAATAATAATTTAAAAAAATGTATTTAAATAAAAACAATCTATTAAAAATTTTATATTTATTTAAGAAAATCTAAATTAATAAGAATTTCTACTTACTAATAAAAAAAGTATTATTAAGATTTATTAAATTTATTAAATTAAAAGTATTATTAGATAAGATTTAAAATTAAAATACAAGGATTCGAGGATTCGTTTACTTATATATTGGCTTTATTATATCTCAATAGCTTATATTTTATTTCTTTCAAATAAAAAAATATTTAACACTTAACATAATATTTTCGGAAAATATACTGATTAAGATAGAGTTGCCCCAAGTTTGAGAAAAATATACGAAGAATGCAGAATTTACTATATTAATTTACTTATGTAAATTCTGTACTATTTTTTTCGTTTTATATTTTATTCATTCTGTATGTTCAGTATTGAACTACACTTGTATAAGAAAATATATATTATATTGTACATTAGTAAATATGCTATCGTCAACTCATCCTGTACTTTCAAACACTGACTGGCTGATACAGCTTAGGCGCTCATGCTCTGTCGATAGCATATTATTTTTCTTTATATACTTACATATTTGCACACAGACATTAATTTTTTTAGCAATGATATCTGTTTGTTATTGCAACGAAATTTTATAAAAATTACACAATGAATGTGGTATATTAATTATTAAATGAATATATAAATGGTTATTAAGCAATTTTCTAGTATTTTACTGTGCGCATTCATTTCTTTGTTCATCCATGATTTGTATCTGATCAAAATTTCTTTTATTTTTTTTTTTATTACTTTTGTACGTTCAACATTGAGTGACGGCACTGTACATCTAGTCCCTCACATATACATATCACTATCCCTTCAGAAGCGGATTTTACCCATTTGTATTTGATCATATACATCCGGTGTAAGTAGTTGATATCTCGCTTTCGAGTCCATGTAGTATAGTTTATCACGTATTCTTCTTGGGTTGTAATTATCAACCTGAAGATCCTTCTTTTTTAACTTAAATGTACCTAAAATTAGTTTATTAATAATAATAATTTTATATGAAACTAGTAAAAAATCTAAAACTTTAGTTTTTATGTTAATTAGGTAATATACTTAAAAACCATTATAAATTATTTTTTATTACAAATTATATTTGCATATTCATTAATTAATTTTATAATGTATTTATAAATGTTTTATAAATCGTTTAATTTCATTAGTCTTAAAACTTGAAATGTTATAAGATAAACTTAGCTATGTTACAAATGATAATAAATTTAATAATACAAAACATTAATGAGGATTATATAAATATTTTATTCAAAATTTAATTCCAATTAATAGATTAATCATTTAATTTGAAAATAATGTTAACTCATTGAGTATTTACAACTTTAAATACACACTGAAATTAAATCAAATTTTAAAGTTAAAAAAAAATGAATTTGTTCATCAATATACTATTATTTATAATATAGAGAAAATTGACTAAATGTAATATTTTATAGTTATTATATTATTATATCATATCATGTATTTGATTTATTATATAATCAAAGTGTAAGAAGTCTGACTTTACATTCTTTCTAACCTAAATTTTTTTATTAATAGTTATTTATTTTATAAGGTATTTATAAGATATAAATATTCACAAGTTATTTATCAAGTCAGGTAAATGTTGGAAAAAATTGATTCTTGGATTATTACATATACTTGAAGAATAAAAGGTCAAAAGTATTTTATTAAATTTTCAAATCAATCTAATTTAAATATATTATCTGGTGCACCTTTAAAAAAACATTTTTAATTAGTACATAAACATTGCTTAAAAATTTAAATACGTTTTTTTATACTGCATTTACAAGGTCGTCGACAAAAATTTCTCAAACGCGATTAAACTGATCAATTTGAAATATTGTATGCTTTTTTATAATATAATATATTAGTCCATCACTGAATTATGTTTTTACATAATTTAACATCAAAATTGTTGATGAAGAACCAGAAAATTGTATCCAAAATTTAAATTATTTTGTTTTGTTTTGTTGAAAAAATCAAACTTTAAATGACAGTATCTTTCAAAAAGTATTGTTTTCTAATCAGATGACATCACCACTTATAACTTTTGAAAATTTAATATTTGACTCGAAATTTTTATTGAATATATTTTTAGCATATTTTAAATAAATTAATATATTTTAATGTAAAATCGTGTCAAATTTATAAACGTAAATATATTTTTTAAATGAAATCTCAAGAAATTATTTTTTGCCAATTAACTACCTATGAGTCTAAAGAACTTCTTAGCACAAGTAAATTTATATTATGTTATAACTAACTAATTCAAAAGCTTCAGTTATTGTTTAATATAGAATAATATTAAATTTATTAAAATTTATAAATAATTGTTTTATTTTAATCTAATATCAATAATAATCTAAAATATTCACGTTTTAACATTAATTAATAGAAACTAAATATATACTTGTAAATTACACCCATTTACATACAATTTTAATTAGGTAATTTAATATTATTAAACAAGTTTTCTAAAATTCAGTTTTAAATGACAAAAGGAATGTTTTTAAAGGTAATGCAGTTGAATCTTTTAAATTATAAAAAATAACAATATTATTTTATAAAAAATGGAATCACCCTGATTAAGAAACAAGGTAGGTATGTAAATTTGTATTTGGTTTTACGCAATTAAATGATTATATTTTGGAATCTTAATAGTTAGATTATAAATTGAGTTGAAAACAAAATTAACTAATTATTTCAAAGAAGCAAACAGAAAATAATTTTAAATGTATTTCTTAAAATTTAATTTAAAAATATTTAAAAATATATTTAAACGATTCAATTAAATAACTTAGGTATTAAAAAGTTGAGATATTTTTTACATAAAGGTCAATTTCAGTATTAAAATATTTAGTATATTTGATTGTATCTAAAAGAATAGTAACTATCTTTAATACTATTCATGAATAATTGAGAAATTAAGATCATGAATAATTGAGAAATTAAGATCATGAATAATTGAGAAATTAAGAAGTGGATATAATAAAAAAAGATTTTTAAATTGTTACAGTAACTAAAATAATCAACTTAGATATAAAAAATAGTTACAAATGTAATCATTCTTAAATCCTAAATTCTTAAATATGAAGGCACTTCGATAAAAGTCTAATAATTGCAAAATAATCTATAAAATTAAAGTGTACTCTTTTATTAATATTAGGATACAGAAAGTTTTTTTTAAATTTTTGTGGTTCAAAATAGAAATTTAGTCAAGTTAGTTTTAATCGTGATAATTTATAAATACGAAAGTTGAATATACATATAAATATTCATCAGGTTAGTGATGTCTAATTTAAAACGAGAACAAAGTCAATATACCTATGAAAAAATATCTTATAATGAGATAGTATCACTAGTAAAAAATTCTTATAAAATACTTGTAAAACTAATAAATCCATAATGAATTTACGATCACAATACATTAAAAACTTGTTGCAAATCTATTATAAATCTTTCTTTCTGAGAATTTAATGATCTTAATATGATTCATATTTTATTAGTAAATACTTAATTATTGTTAAGAATTATGTATTAAAACTGAAATTATTTAACTTATGTAAATATGACATTAATTTATAAAGAGTATCTAATTCAATCTAAATTAATCTTAATTTTAAAATTTCTAAGGTTTCAAAAATATTTGTTTTTCAGAATAGTAAGATATTTACATATAAAATAGTAAAGATTTACATATAAAATTAAAAAATTTACTTAATGTAAAAATAAGAATTTGACTTTGCTCTGGGTAAGGAATGATAATATTTTTTACTCATTATTAATCTAATATTCATATAATAAAAGCAGTATTACCAGTGAGATCAATTTTTGTTAATATCCTAATAAATTGAGGCCTTGCATAGACTGGTAATTGCTCTTTAACGTCAGTTGCTAATTGATCAATATTCAATAAACCATCTTCATCGTATATTGCTGCCATTCCAGCTTTACCTTCTGCTCCATATATCTAAAATAGAACATGTAGATGTATGAGCATGAGAGTAAAATATATAATTACAGAAATTAGAAAATTAATTTCAAGAAATAATTTATTTACCTCGACGCCATAAACGACACAATCCATGTAGTTTATGAAATTACTAATGATTGCTTCAATTTCCGATGTTGAGACATTTTCTCCTTTCCAACGAAAAGTATCTCCAGTTCTGTCTTTAAAATATAAATAGCCAAGCTCATCAGCTTCAAGAATATCACCTGAGATATAAAAAATATATTATTATTTGTTACTTTGTTTCTAGAATTACTAAGTCATTACTAAAGCTATAAAATGATGATTTGATTTATTTAACTAATAGCAAGATTTATGTATCTTACATGAAATTATTTGAACACATTAACGAATATTTAAAATTAGAGTTCATAATATTTTCAAAGTAGGTAGATTGTTAAAATAAAAACTTGAAATGTTATAAATACATATATTATGAGTGCCAAAATATCCAATCATATTAATGGACATTACTGTTACAGAATGGTATGTATTAAAATACAAGCTTATAACAGTAAAGTTAAATATTTGTATAAAGTTAATTTTCAAGACAATTAGAATGGTGATGTTTTTTGTATAGTGTAAAAAGTACACTGTTAAGCCAATCCACTATAAGAATATATCGAAGATTCATTGTATAGAAAGATAATGTAATCATATCACTTTAAAAGTAGTTAAAATAAATATCTATATACTTTTGTTTTCATAATAATAATTTAATCTCAAATAATATAAATGCAATTTAAGAACATAAAATTATTGTAAAATAGCAAGGGCTTTAGAAGATATTCATAGTGAGAATTCTTTGAAATAATGTACATATACATTTGTTAAGTACCATTTTCTTCTTTATTAGATAATTTTTTATTTGAAAAGGTGAATGTCATTATTTGCATATTTAAAAACTTCTTTCTCTATGTTTCTTATTTGAAGATATCTAATATTTATAATATAAACTGCAAATAAACTTTCTTGTATTTTAGCTTAATATTAGAGTATTGTATAGATGCTAAAGACGCTAAAGATTGCTTTATTTAAATACACATAGGGACAAAGTAGAAGTAGAAATTTAAAATATACAATCTAAAAAATAGTCACTATGTAAAATTCAAAATTCATGTAGAAAAGATAAGTCCAAATTTGTTTTCGATATAACTTAAAAAGTATAATTTAAATAGTTAAAAGCAATAAAATGACTGGACAGAAATATAAAAAGCTTTATTTCAAAATTTACTTAAACTTTTACGTCTATAAACTAAATTATTAAAATACTGATTTATTGTTCTACATATATACAAAATACAAAATGTTTTTAAAGAAGACGTATATGTTTTTAATACTTCAAAAAATACCAATGAATATATTTTGACAAAAAATTTTGACAAAATATTTTGAATAAACAAACTGTTTTAAATAAACAATATACGAACAAATAATAAATAAAAAAAATTCCTATAGTAAGAAAATAAAGAATAAATTTTGTTTATTAATACGATCTATTAATATATATTTATAATATATTAATACGTATTAATTTGTAAATTAATACGATCATTAAAGTGCAATAATAAAATTGAACTAAATCAAATAGAATATAAAAATTAATTCTGGATAGATTTTTGTATTGATACTGAAAGTAAATAAAATATTGATACCTGATAAAAATGCGGAATCGCCCTTTGAAAATACATCATAAATAACTTTAGTCTTTGAAGCTTTTTTATCAACATATCCTAAAAATGTCCTGGATGGATTATGTGGAGAAATTTTTCCAATAAAAACGCCAGGTTCATCTAAAAAAAGAAAACAGTATATTCTTAATCAAAATTAATAAACAAAGATAAAAATGTTATTAATTATAAGTTGAGAATTGTACTTCTCTTCATAAATGCTTATTAATATTTATAAATATATTAATGAATAGTTTTTTGTATAAACAAAGAATCTATTATTATTTTTTTAGTATAAAAAATAATTATATTTCTTAAATAAAACTTGATGCAAGAATTGTATATTATAGAAAGAGAATGGATATTTATTTAGAAACAAAAATCATTTTTATAAATTAAAATTTTTGATCTTGTAAAATTATTATTTTATGGCTTAATTAATTAATTAATTTTTTTATTATTAAAAAACATTATAAAATCTTTCAAAACACAAAATTTTGTATAAATTTATAACTCACATAAATTATAAGCTAAATAAAATTCAACTGTACATACTTGGTTCACACACTTGACAAAATCCTTTTGAATTTCTAATTGGTTCTCCATCAGTATTAACTTTAATAATTGAAATAGGATATATTGCAGGTAATATACGAGATACAAAGCCTATTGCTCCTATTGTATTATCGATGTTTACTAAAAAGAAATTAATAAATCATCTATCTAATTACTCATACAAATTTAAATGACTTAGAATTAAAAGATATTAAACATATTTGAAAGAAGACATTGATGGTTTTATATAAAATGAAAACACTATTATTAGTACAATAACTATTCTTATTTAATTGACTTATATTAAGCTATATTTTCAATAAAACTGTCTATGTAATAAAATTAAAAACCTATCAATGTTTGTACAATTCCATAATAATAAATATAATAAAATTAATAAATTAAAATATTTCATTTTTTAATTATTTGCATTCATCTGTTGAAACGTAAATTATGTGCTGATAAATTTCGATTTTTTCAAATAATATAACCGTATATTAAAAAATTGTACAAAAAGATATATTACAGTTTTTTTCATGTTTATTTCATTTTTAACCAGAATTTACCAATATTTGCATTGCCTTCAGTAGCACCATAAAATTCACACACTTGGGAAATTTCAAATCGCGCAACAAATTCGCGCCAAATTTGTGGCCTGAGTCCATTTCCAAATATAAGACGGATGTTATGTTTTTTATCTTCTAGACTTGGTGTCACTGCTAAAATGTATCGACACATTTCTCCAATATACTGTGATACCTGTCAAAATTAAAAAGTTTAAATAAATATTAAAATTTTTAAAAATAGTTTATAAATAAGTAATATAATCATTAAATTAATTGAACTATTAAATTTGTAGTGCACTGGAGACATTCAATGATAATTATTCTAAACTAATTACAGATTACTTTAAAAAATTTGACAATTTGAAAACAATTACAAATTTGAGATCAAAGACATATTTTTTAAATCTTAACTAAATTCATACAAACGACTTTGTATCATAATAAATATTATAAAATATATTGCTTTAATTAATTAACCTTGAATAATTAATTTACAATCATTTATGTTTATTATAATCATTTATTTTATTTTTATTATATCATTTGTCATATTATATTTTTACTGATGCACAAAAACTCAGTTGGAATTTTAAATAAAAAATTTTTTAAATTATTATTTAAAAAATTATCTTTTATATTTTTCTTCCATTATTTTCTGAATTATTATTATTTTAAGAACATTAATTATTTTATTTTTTGTCTTTTTATATAATGATTCATAAATATAAGTATTCAGAATTTCTTTATTAAGTAATTTCTTTTATTTTAGTATAGTTTAAATATTAGCTATATGTTTTCAATATATGTATTAGTAAAATGTTACTTAATTTTATGTACACATGAAATTGCATGTTATAATATTATGCAATTATATAATTATAAAATATTTTATTGAGAATATCACTAAATATAAAAAAATATATTAAATAAAAACTTTGTAAGATTTAGTAAGTTTTACTTATTTAATTTTGATGAGCAAATCTTTTTTTATGCAGTTGCACTTAATATGATAACATGTATACATAAAGATGTTATATACACTTATAATACAATATAATATAATTGAGTATATTTATACACAGAATATAACAGTTTTTATGTGATGTTTAGAAAAAATCACAATAAATTATAGATCAGTATGAATATAATCCCTTTTAATTATATACTAATTTATTATAATCTAATTTGAAGAAAAATTATCTTTACGTTAGTATCAAGAAACCTGATAAAATCAGGTTTAGCATATTAAAGTAGGTTATAAACAATAGGTATATACTTAAATAATTGATAGTAATTATTTATCCGGATAATATGAAGCAGTATATCTAATTCTTCTTACTATTCCTTGAATAACTCCAATTACTGAATCAATTTAATTAAATGGTATTTTTATTTTTAACTTATTACTATAAAAATTATAATTAAAAATTTAGTTTTATAAACAAAATTATAGAGAGAATTAGGAAATTCTTTAATTTTTTAAAAGGATTTGAACAGCTAAAGGTATAAAAACCCTGAGTAAATGCATACCATGTATTAATATCTTAATAACATAATAATTTGTTTTGATTTTCACTTTTTCATCATATTCTAACATTAATCAGTACAAAAAATAATTTAGATTATTAGCAAAAACTTATAGTTAAACAAATTTTCATGTAGAATATTTCAACAACATTACAATATTAAGAAATTTATTATTATATTCTTTTAATTTTCTATATTAATATTAAAAATTATAGAAATATCCTCATTAATGAAGAACAATAATTATTAAATTAAAATTAAATTTACATAATTCAAAGATAATTTGATATATAAGTTCTTTATAGATTTAAAAGTAATGTTATAAGTTGCAGTACTATTATTATTAATTTAATATGATAATAAAATAAGTATCAATACCTCTTAAAATATAGATTGGAAAATAAAGGAGTTTTTTTAGGTAATTTTAATTAATTTATCTTAAAAAATCTTAAATTCTAACAACAAAATTTAAAAAGTTAAATAGATAGATCCGTAATTTAAATATTTTAGAAAAATATGTAAGTGTAATAAGTAGGAGCAGCATCTCACCGTGCAGTTATATTTTATACAGTCGTTGAAGTATGAACTAGCAGAAAATTTTTTCCTAATGACAGTTGTGGCACCATGCAACAGACTTTGACCTACAGACATAACACCTCCCGCCGTGTGATATAACGGTAAAGGCGTATAAAATCTGTCGGAACTGCGAAATGCTGCTAGATAATGAATACCACTAGCGATAAACATGAATCTGAAAAGTTAATTACCGTTAATTAATATTTCGATGTATATGTTCGCTCTAAATCTAACATTCGTGAAGTATATATAAATTTCTAGTTATTTTTGAAATTATATTTTGATTTTAAGTATAAAAATATTTTTCATATAATGTATTATTATTTTAATTTTTCAATGAATAGAAGTATTAAATCATATTTTTCCTTGTACTTTTAAAGAAGATATATTAGATAAACATGAAATAGAGAATAGAAATTTTTTATATAAAAGATACTTTTAAATTACATTCTGTCTAAAGTAATTTATTTACATAATTTATTTACATTATTTAGATGTATTTAAATAATTTATTTATCTTTATAAGGATGCATGTAAAATATATTTCGTTTTTAACTTTCAATATTAACTTAAACGAAAAAAGATGGTTTAAAGAAAATTGAAAAATTACTTTAGTATACTTTATATTTATTTGGTTTTCGCATAAAAATATATTACAAATTTTCAAAGATAATACAATTCAAAAAATTTTTAATATTTAAATAAAATCAAATATGCTTTTGAAAAGTTGAGAATGATAAGCTTTTAAATAATATAATTATAATTAAGAGGTATTTTCTGTTTACAAAGTAAATAATTTTGAGTTTGATGTTTTATCACATCTGATTTGTACAACTTGACTTTCAATTTTGTACACATGTAGGTATATGTACACTTTCTGTGTAAAAATATTTTTCTGCACGTAAATTTGGAACATAATTCTGTGATCATTTTTTCCCTTGTATATGTATTCTATTTTTTTAAACTTTCAAATGATTTTCCAATAAGAAATACATATACAATTTATTAAAAACATTAATACATTGAGAAAAAATTAATTTTTGTAACTATCACATTTTTATGCAAGCATTTATTCAAATTTCTAAAAATATATATAAGTTTTACTGAATATACCTTTACTGAATGTATCTTTATAAATAAACTTCAAACTGATTTATAAGCGTTTTCGATATACTTGATTCAAAATGCAAATTAAATAAGTAAATATACTTTTTTACTGCGCAACAGACACAAACATATGGATTTCTCAACTGCTATATATCTGAGTTCAAATATAAAAATCTGAATTTGTCACTAATTATAAAAATACAAAGTTATTCTGATTACCTGGAATTGGTGATGACGGCTGCTTTCGGTAAACCTGTCGTACCGCTCGTATAGATGTACATAAGTTTATCACTATAGCAGCCCTTGTCTTGAATGACTGGGGGTATACTTGAAGCTTCAAATAGGAAATTGACGAGCTCTTTTTCTTTAAGTCCGTCTGGGGGAGTGTTCATATCATCCGACAACCGATACAAAACTAATTTTAAGTCTAGAGCTGATGCAATGTCCTTTACAGCTGCGACATAAATATAATAAAACAGTGAGGGAAAGTGAAGAGTTTGAAATATATGGGTTTATATTATTTTAATTATCTATAATTTATCAAGTTTTATACATAGAAAATATAAATCAATTAATTTAAAGATTTTTTAAATTAATTTCAAATGAAAGTCACTACAAGCATTTGCAAATTTTCAATGTATCTCCATAAATAAGTGGTATTTTCTTAGTAACATGTGGTATTTACTACTAGTATAAATCTGATGACTGTACAAATACTTCTAGATTATTGATTATTTTTTATTTGAATGAATTTTATTTTATATTTTTATATTTAATAATCCTCAGTCAGTCTATTTTAATGCTTGTACGAGCATCATACTTGATGCTCTACTTCTAATATTTTAATTCTTATATATTGTTTGAATTTTTTCTATACATGTGTACATCATACATATATACACTTTAATTAGGTATTTAAGTTTGAATTAAAAATTTTTTTTAATTTGTAAAGACTTTATTTCAAGTATTACATTACAAAACATGTAAAATATAATATACCTGTTTTAACATTTATACATTAAGAACTTAATCAAAGACAATTATTGATCTTTCTATAATTATAAAGATATACAAAGATTTCCTTACGTTTTCGATAATATTGATAGCTATCAATTTTTTATTCAAATATTTTTTCTGTACTCAAACGTTGAAAATAAAAACATGAATTGCATAAGTTTTTTTTAAAAGATAATATTCTCGATATCCAAGATTAATTAAATTAAATTTCTTGATTATTCTTAAAAAATAATCAGTGATTTTTATAAGCATCATGCAATATAATTATATATTAAAAATATTCTTTTGCGTTTTAAAAACACATATTGCGGTTTTAAATTGAAAATTCGAATTTTTTAGAATGACTATTCAATTTATACAAATATTTACAAAATTAAGATTTTTTATATTCAAATATTATATTCAAACATATAGCTAATACTTTCATAAATTAATGTTATTTTCTGAATTTCAATTTTTATAAAAATCAGTTATGTAAAATATTTTTTTCGTAATTGAAATCAAAAACGTTATTAAACATTTTTGTTACTTTATTAAGTTTATTTAGAATTTTCATGTAATTTGAATAAAATATTCTGATGAAATTTAAATATAATATAGAATAATATACATATAAATTAAAAAAATTTTATTCAAGATATTCTTATTTTTTGTTTCGTATTAGTTGGTGACTTAGTAAAAAGTTAGGGATGTTCTATATAATTTATTTTATAAAGATAAAAAATGATATTTTAGTAAAGTAAAAAGTATATTTCAAGAATTTGAAAATGTTATTTGAGTTAAGAAGATCACTTTTACATGCGTAAAATATACTAATAATATATAATCAAATCACTTTTCAAGAAAAATGCAGTAGCATTTATTTTTTCAATAAATGAACGTTTAGTATTTATATTATCGACAAAAATTTATATTATTTAAAAATAATGTTCCGTATATTGCTTGAAGTTAAATAATTATATGTTCGAACTAAAATTGTATAATAAAAACAAGTTTTTATATTTTTTATAAAAATATTAGTATCTTCTATTATTTTTTTAATTTGTTTCGTTACATTTATAGACCATATTCTTATTACATAACAAGAAATAATGATATTATTTTCACTATTCGAAGTCAATAAATGTATTATATATATATAATATTTTTATACTCATCCTCTTATAGGGTTTTTAAAGAATCACTATTTGATACTGATTGATTTGACTACTTTTATACAAAATTATACAAAATTAGCTTAGTTTTAAATATATATTTATTTCAATTAATATAGATTTAAAAAATAAATCGAATATTTTTAATACCTTCTGCTAAATCAACGCCATAAATTAGCGCTTGACATTCTGCAACAGTGATACTGTGAAGAAGAGAACTTTTCCTCAAATTTGTATTGATAAGAGGAGTGATTATGCCGAGTTTACTAAGCCCCAGCCATATAGCAACATATTCAGGTCGATTTTCTAACAAAAGAGCAACAGCATCACCCTTTTTATAACCTTGAGTTTTAAATACTGAGGCAATTTTGTTACTATAATCCTCGATCTAAAAAACACATTACGAGTAATACATATTTTAGTTATATGTATTTATAATATGACAGGAAAGTTTTCGATTATAATTTTCTATTAATAATTTAATGTACCAAAGTATAAATACGTTATATTTTATAAATTAAGAGTACTTAAATAAATCAGATTAACAGTCACTTAAATAAATAGTCAAATGACAGAAAACTGAGTAATAAAAATCTTATTTTCATCAATTAAAAATATTATATTATATAAATATTACCTTATTTAGATTATTAAATTGATAAATTGATAAAATAATTAATTAATTCATATTATTATGGTTTAATATGATTTATTTAAAATTTCTCTAAAATGCACTACAGAAGCTTAGATACATTTCGTAAAAAGAGTATTAATAGTTTTTAATTCATAAAAAATGTATGAATATTACATACTTGCTGAAATGTCCACTCTTGATCTTCAAATACAAGACATGGTTTATTAGGATTTTGAGCAACATGTTGCTGAAATATGTCAGCGACACTTCGACATTTTTTTTCATGTCCTTTTATTGTCCATAATAAACAAATATAACGACAAATTGCCCTAGAAAAAGAAATTTTTTATATTTGTATGTATTACCAGTATATTAGAATTTATAGATATAATTATTAATGTAAAAAAATATGTTAAAATAATTTGAAATACGTCACAGAAAAGGAATTAGTTTTCTAATTTTTCTATATTATTAATTTACGTAAAATTTAATATTTATAATACTATTATTTAATAAATATTCAATTTTAAGATAAAATCGATTTTATAAATTCGTTTTTAAGAAGTATTATATGTACAGTCTTTATCTATGGATATACGTCGGGATATAAACCTCGGGGTTTTTTTCTCTTATATCGGGTGATACGATTGAAGCTTCCTAAAAGAGAATAAAGTATGGAGAAGAGAATTTCCCTCCTGCAACGGCTGCGAAGGGACTTAGAAAAACAATCTGCATTTTATAGAGCAACCAAGAAATGGAACGTAAGTAAAGCGAGCCTCTTCTCGAGCAATCTAGTCTGCCTCTCTTAGTGCAAGGTGGAGATAAGGACGGTTTAGGAACTTGAGAAAATAGACCAGATCAAGCATCTATCCGCTGTTTCTCTTAGTACATATATCAATAAAATCACTTTGGGGTTTTTAATCTTTCTTAAAAATTATTCTTATTTAGTACTGCATAAAAGTAATACGTCATTTTTTTATTCAATATAATTTTTTTATACAATGTAAGGATTTCCTTGCTTCCTTGTCGATATACGTAAAGAAAATATGATTCCTTTGTAAAAATATGTTAATAAGTATTTTAGTTATATTAGGTAAATATTAAATTTATAATTATTCTATTGATTTAAGAAAATTTTTTTATTTAAATTAATCGTCTATTCAGTATTATGAGAATTTTCATGGGTAATTTTAAAAGAAATTATAATGTCATCTTACACTAATGATTATAGATTCGTATGTAAATAATTTTAAGCATTTAAGAATACAAAAAAAAATCAAATAAAAATTTAATTTACTACATGTACTTATAAGAAAAAACCTGTTGACCGATGATTCAAGTATAAAATGCATAAATACGTTTCTATCATTTTAACAAAAAATAAGATTTTAAACATTGTATCCAACGTAAAAAATTAAAAAATAAGAAAAAATATTTTTCAGTAACTACCAAAAGCTATTATTTTTTAATTTATTATTTAAAATATGATTTCAAATTTAAATTAATATTTATAAATTAATATTAACATTAATATTTATTATTTATAATTTTAGAAATAATTCGCCGTTTGCGTCAAAAAATCAATTTTTCAATTTTATTATTCTCTCTTATTATAATATTGATCTGTCTAGATTCCTTAAGCTACTTAAGCGCGTTCATAGTCCTATCTGACGATCCTGCCCTACTCCACCAAACTACCATGGGTTTGCTTGTACCTTTCTCGAAACATGACATTTAGATACATTTAAGAGGAATATATAAATCGCTGTATTTTCGAGAAAGTTGAGAAGTGATGATAGTGATTTTAATGTTTTCGTTTACTTACCGCATACATCTACAAAATTTAAATTAAATTTAAGAAGGAATGTTAATGCGCAATTTGTTTAAAATTCATATTTTCAATTAATTGATAGCATGAAGTACTCGCAGTAAACAAACAAGAGAAATAAGAAGTTCTATGAATTTTTACAAATCAAAATCGGAAAAAAAGAAATAGTATTATAGTCAAAAATCATTATAATAATTCAGTAGTAGATATAAAAATTAAATCTGGGTAACATACTATCATTATAGTTTAATAAATAAGAATGCGTAATACAAACATTTCCCGAAAGGAGAAAAATCGGGTGTGTGGCAACACGCTGACGCGTGTAGTTGAAGAATAAAAATAAAATCGCAGAAATATTATACAAATACCTTAATATTTCATGTTTTAAAGGATATCAAGCTAATTTACAAGGATTAACCTACAGAAGAGTTTCTATAACGATATCTCGGCACATTTACACAGAATAATTAAAATAAAAGTTATAATCATCTAATCTGGAATATGAGCTTGAAAATCCTTTGTAGTCGCTCCACAATTGTTGAATGAAGGTTTAATATCATTACTACAAATAATTAATGTAATGAGGGTCGGATTTAGTCAAAATGCTTTTGCAGCTGAGGATGACGAAGAATGAATCAGCATTGCTGAATACCGAATGCATAACAACACATAATAGCCGGCCAAATAGTCAGCAACAAACAAATATTTTAGAGATACTATCAATTTAGATTTACTATATGGTCCAGAAATCGATGATTTGGTTTAAAGTAAGAACTAATTTTCAAACTCCCTTTCAAAACACGTGCTAATCGGTGTCCTAGATTTATAAAAAAATTTTAAACTTATTTGTATAAAATTTTATACATTTATTCTACTCTAATTTTTTTCTCTATAAATTGAGATAGTGAACGAAAATACAATAATTTTAAATACAATTTTTCTTTAATAAAAAGAAAACTAATATTAAAGTAAAAATTTAATAATTAAACTAAAATTTTTTTATCAAAAAATCTTTTTCTGGTAAAATTAATGTCATTTAGTGAAAAATTTATGTCTACCAAAATTCTTCGTTCAATATTAGGATAAACTCTTATTAAAGTTAAATATTTTTGTTTTTCAAGTTTAGATGATCTAGTTCTAAAAATTCTTGGTTAATGATAAAAAATAAAAAAAATAATCTCTAAAAATTAACTGACATGTTATATTTTTTAATACTTTGTTTTCAAAAAATAAAAAAATCCTTTTCAAAAGTATAACCTTTTGACTAATTATTCCGCGTATACAAAGATTCTCACTACATTTATTTTTATCATTTAAAAGCAAAGAAATATATAATATTAAAGAAAAATCGCATTATGTTTGAAATTTATAAGTAATATAAGTATTATAAAAATCATGAAAAGCTTATTATTTTTAATATCTCTATATACGCTTATAGTTTTTATTTTCTTCCATCTTTGTAATTTTAATAATAAAATTTCTATTTGAATATTTATTAGATATTGATAAGATATTATTTCTTTAATTTTATAATTACCAACAAGTAGAAATAAAAACTGAATGCGCAAGCAATTTCTAAATCAAACTTAATAAGAAAAATTTTTCAGTTTACTGTTAATACATTAAAAATAATAAATTTCAGTAAAATGATTAATTTTCTGTGAATTAGTATATTGAATAAAGAAAAAACTATTAAAATACTCTTACATCGATGTATTTTATATCTAAAATTAAAAACTGAATATATTCAACAAACAAATTTTTGCAAGTATATAAGAAATATAGTAGATTATATTAAACTATTTATTAATACAATTTTAAGAAATGTTTCTTTAAATGACCAGCTGAAAAAATTATAATTTTAAAAAATTTACATAAAACTTAGTGATATTGTATCAATAATAATATGTGGTATTATTTGTATTTAGTAATATGTACTAAAATTGTGAAATACAAAAATTTTATTCAATGTATATTATTATTATTATAAGAAATTTATAATTATTTTATAAATAATTTTATAGCAATTTTTAAACTAAAACTCGTAAGACGAAATTGGTACATATTACAAATAAAATTTTTCTTCGATTATAGACATTATCTAAAACTTGTTTAACAAAAATAATTGAACAGTTTTCGAACAAATGTGATAGTTAAAAATTTGGAAATATAATCAACTTTTTTTATATTTTCTATCGTTTTTATTAATTTTTATTGTTATCGAAAGATAGTTGAATAAAATAAAAATTCGTGGTCACTTTGTATGTAAAGAATACAAGTTTGATATATTATGTTATGTTTTCTTGAAAATGACGAAAACCAAATTTGGTTTTGGGAGAGAGGTATTATGGAGAAATAGTATATTCAAAACAATATAATGTAAAAGCTTACATATATCATTTTTAAAAGATTGTTTGTCATTTTCGATTACTTGAATTGTACTCAGTAACACAAGTGAACTTTAATTCTCTAATGAAATTGACTGTGTAAATTTAAATATATCTATGTATAATACTTGAAATCACCCACACACATACATTACTTATTTATTTATTTATTTATTTATCAATGAAAGAAATTTTTTTGAATATAAGTACGTTTATAATAAGACAGTTCTTTTATTTGATAAATGGGAATTAATGTTTTATTATACAATAACAATCGTAAAATGTTATAATCATTTATTATTCTAGTTATCACTTTAAGAATAATTAAATAGTATTTACGTATATTATACTTTTATTTATAATTTCTTATATGATTAAAAGATTAACTATTATTACTTATATTAAAATAAAAAATCTCGATGTATATAATTTTAAACGAATTTTTTGATCTCATTGAGTTTTAAAAATATTATGGTACTTTTGCAAGTTCTTTAATGTTAAGTCAGCGAAATGATGTACTCAAAATATTGTGTCTTTGGAGACAGTGTATAATGAATGAGCTGATATGAATAAATGATAATTTTCATTTTAAATAAAAATATAAAAAATACACATAGATAAGACATCAAATACATAAAAAATAGTATAATTTTTCTTAAGTATCAAATAATTTATTCATTAAAGTTTATTGCTATTCAGTATAAGATTTTAATGTACATGTTAAAAATTTTTAAGTTTTAAATTGATCAAATTATTATTAATTTTAAAAATAATACAAATAATAGAAAATGCTTACGTATAATAGAGTATGCATTTAAGTTTGGTATAGAAATAAGTGGTGCAAAGTAGTTAATTAATGACTTATAACAATGTACCATACAGCAATCCATGAACTTTATATATGTACTAAAACAAAATTTTCATTGGATGATCTTTAAACCTTTATCGTAGAATAATTCATGTGCTTATTACAAAAAAGAAGAAATAAAATGAAAGGACACAAATCGAATTGAATTCGCGCTTATTTTTCGTCTAAATGTAAACCACAAAGAAAATTAAGACTCGTTTTCATGAGCTCGCCATTTGTCACGAATGTGACTATAATTTGAAGGGGGGCTCCTCAGCGCCGCCTAACAGCAATTATAGCGTAACTCTCATTTTGAAGTAGCAAAACCAACAATAAAACTCATTCGTCGCTGTGAATTTGAGTGTTAACAGTTTCGGTTGTTGACGCAGCATCATATAAGGAAAGTGTACCTGCGGTATGGGAAAAAGAAAGAAAAGAAGCTGATCGCGGCCTCTGAAGCTGCGCATATCCTAAGAGAAAGCGATAATGGGCGTGAACGATACATAGAAGTCATTCACTTTGAAAAGAGATTGCAAAACAGTCGTAGAAATAACAAAAATATTTGAAAAACGAAAAGAAATAAAAAGTGCAAAAAAGAAGAGCAAATAATGAAGAGTTGATATGTATTTGTTGTGCTTTTTTAATATGTACGAGGAATGTAGTACAAATGTGAGAAAGTGAAGCAAAAATAACACTTTTACATTAAGAGCCAAGTAAGCAATTTATTCGCCTACTACTATAGAGAATTTATTATATGGTACAATTAAATTAAGCCTCTGACTATTTTCATTTTCTTTTCAAGCTTCTTTTTCAAACATGATATGTCGTAAAGAAACTCATTTGTCGACGAATTTCATCTGTGCAGTAAAACAGATAAAAGCGAGCTTCGACTTCAAAGACAAAAATGATGAGCCAGAAGATCTGAGAGCTATCGGTTGTTGATAAGCTTATAATGGGGGGCAGCGTTCGAACGAAATAATGACAGTGGGCAGAAGTCAACTTGCGTTAGGACGCGGGGTTGGACAATTAGATTAATGTTTATTAAGTGTTGTTTACCACCAATTGAGCACTTACTTGATGTCGCGTGGTGCCGTCTTTAACGCAATGTAGAACCACCTGAGCCTGCCACCGGCGACGAAGTAAGCGACCAGTACCACTAGGCAAAGCTGAACGATGAAGAGTCCGCCCATGTAGAGCCACAAAACGGCGAGTGCTGCCAGAAGGCCGGCCAGTAGGAACATCGCCAATATCAAGCGTCGTAGCAGACGAGCGACTGCGGCCCAGTAGCGAGTCAAAGCTGAGCCAGCACGATCACCGGCGCCACCAGGTGCTGCCGCCGTTTCGAGCTTCAGCGAGGCGACGGAGGCAGCTTCCGAAGCGACTCCCGTCGACGAGTCGCTCGCTGAAGGACGCCCCACTACGCACACCGTAATATCGCGTGAGCTGTTGCCGTTCGCCTCCCCCCTTTCTACGTCCTGCGGGCATAAAAGCAAGTCGGCCGGTTAAACAGGCCTCCAGATTGCTCGAAGAGTTAGAACGAAATACGAATCAGATTCAGTCCGGTTCGACTTGTGCCACTTCTGTTTGTTGTTCCGTAGTCTTGGGTTGTAGCTGTACTTTATAGTTGCAAAGGTCGGAATCAGAATTTTACAAATCGTAAAATTTCTTTAATTGGACAATAGAAGCACTAAGAGTTCATTTCTCGCCTTATTACCTAATATTTGTCTTTGTCGAGGACAATCGAAAGATTAGTGTGTGTATACTGATAAAAAAGCCATTTACTGGGAAATAACTTTCAAGTCGTCGATGACATATAGTTTATTTTTTTTAATTATCTCGTAGAATACAGAAAAGTGAAAAAATAGTTCCAAGTCTTTATATTGTAAATAAGTGTTAATACCGGTCAATCGATTAATCCTATGTCCCTATAATTTTAAGCCTTAATTAACTAATCATTAAGACAGTTATTTAATACACTGTAAACATCATGGTGCTTCATTCTGTGAAAAAATTTCAGCCTTTACATATAAGCTTATTGAATACTCTGAATGTAAATTCTGATTTCTACCTTATGGTATCTGGTTATGTACCATCATATTTACCTAATAATATACACTTTTCAACCTACTATATCTTATTCTTAACATTTATTTCAGCATTATGCAACATCATTTTATAATTGTTTTTTTACAACTTATAATGTAACATTGAAATTATAGATTTATTAATATATGGAGTTATTAGCTTTTGGAAATATGTATTTTAAAATTCAATTTTCTGATTAAATAAATGTAAACCTTTCAGAAAGTTATATGTTATTTATTTTCTATAAGGAATTCGTAACAATAGATAGATATTTCAACATTACCATTACATTTTGAAAGTTAAATAAATAAATATGTACATATCGATAAAATAAAAGTATCAACAGTTACCTTTTTCGAATATTGTTATCGAATATTTAAATTATTTAACAATTTTTTTTTGCTAGTTTAACTCCTTTAACGTTTTGAACTTCACGGATAAAACTTTTTTAGTATAAAAAGTAATAGTTTATTAAATTAACAGTTTTTTTATTATTTATATATAATTAAATTTACAAAAATTTAAATTACAAATTAGTATTAATTTATTTTTAAATATATTTAAACAAATTTAAATGCACAAAAATTCTTTATTTTCAAATTCAAAATCTTAGTCACAAATTTCTTATAAAGTTTTATTATAAAGTTTTTAAAAATACTAAATTTCAAATGTTATCAAATATTAAAATATAAAGTTCTACAAATATAAAAGTATAACTCAAACTCAAGATTTAAATAATTGTAAATCATACAAAATTTACAAAAGATAGTGATGAAGCTATTCATTTCTTAATTTACGAGTAAGAAAAATCTTAAAGTTTTCTTATATTCTTTTTAAATTTTATGACATGTTTTAACGCATTGATAAAAGAAACAATTTTTCAAAAGTGTTCTCTAAAGCTGTAATATCATTACGAACAAAAAATAATTTCTAAGAAGATGTATACATTGCATGTATTCGCATGTATACATGCGAAGAATTATGATTTAGATGCAACAATTATTGAAGTTGTATTATATAATCAATCAACCACATTCTCAAGAGACTACGATTTACATACTTATCGAAATGCTTGAGCATGTACATCGATCCTTGAATCATAGCGATTTATAACTAGTTGGTCATATTTACACTCAATTTTTTAGATGTACTGTAAATAAAACCACATTTTATTTAAGTATAATAATATATTTAAAAGTACTGATGTGATACTCTTTTAGACAGGTATTGATTAGGCTTTTTATTAGCTGGTTCTTCTAAAAAATGTCTTATTTAAATAAAGAATTATATCTTTTTAATTTCTTTTAATTTAAACATATGAACATGTCATTGCAATGCAGAAAAGTGTGAGTGTTTTTCCTTTCAAACTCGACAGAAGAACTATTTTGTTTAGGAACACAATAAGTTCACAATGGGGTTCGAACAAAAAATAGAGCTCCGTTGCGACATCGTTAATACAGATCGTGAACAGAAGTAAAGCGACACTGTCTTAACTTCGTGAGTCACAACTAAAAGCTTCTCTTATGCATCTTATATAATTAACAGATTCTAAGTAGTTGTAACCGTATGTGTTATTTTATTACCTATATCTTACTTTTTCAGACTTTTAATACATGTGTAATTTATTAATGGAAAACTAATTTTCTTCAATAAATTAGTTGCCTTACCAAACTTATTTTTATAATCTATCATTAGAATATGAATTGTAAAACTTATATGAATAAAATGTTATAAAGTATGTTAAATAAAAATTATTAATAAAAATACGATTCTTTTTCAAGTCTTTTAAATGTATTCTTAATATAATTGAAACTCAACAGAATTTTATATATTTATAATATTGTTTATACTATTGTAATATTCAGATACAATATTATATTCTGTTAAAAATTAATTTTATTAGTTTTTATATTATCTGTAATAGCCTTTACTATAGCTTATGATTAAAAAAAATAATATATGAAAAATAAAATCAGAAGTCTAGTAATAATAAGCATTTGCTAATTTATGGATTTGAGATAAAATATAAAATTAACGTCATGAAACTGTCTAAATTAGAATTTTATACTTCATTATATATATCAATAATTTAAAATATGTGAATAATAATTTTATACAGAACTCTAAATTTATATAATAAGAATAATATGATTAACAATAATAATAAAAATAATAATTAAGTATCCTTGCGAGTAAATAAGTACACTGAATTTGTTTGAAGTATGATATCACGTATATGATCGTAATTAAAAATTTTATTTGAGGTCATAAATATTAATAATTTTAATATAATTTAATATAATAGTATCAGCGACGTATCGTTTCAAATGTCGTAAATACTGTCTAGTGAATGTTAATCGTATACACGTATCTTCTTGCAACCAAGGCTGAAAAATTACCTTTAGTTAGTCGAATTGATTTTCTCGAAAATATAAGTAAATATTTAATGGTATCTGAAGTACTTTAAATTTAATTTGACTCTATATGTTAGAACAAGAAGTTAGATGAGTTGGCTTTTGCAAAACCTCATTTAATATTAGTCAATAAATTTTAGAGAAAAATCAATTGTGTCAAAAATATTATCTTTATCATTAACAAAATATTTTTATTAAACATGTAATTTACTAATGGTTATGAATTTAGTAAAATATGTGAGAAAAATGTACTAAAATTGAAAAAATTAAGTATATATTTTCTTGATTAATCGTTAATATGATATTTTCTAAAGATAAATGGCTTAGGTTTCTTAAATTTAGAAAGTAGTATGGACATTATTAAATCGTTAAATTACCAAATACCAGAGCTTTTAAAGTTAATGAATTTCTGTCTTCGTCATTTATATATATATATATATAATTTATAGAACTTTTTCGAACGTTTCACTGTCTCCCAATCATAATAGATACTTCGTATTAAGATTTAAGTTATAATGAACTCGTCTTTTAAAATAAGTGTTATTTGTTTCCATAAATAATGCAATTTGCTGTATTTAAAACTTTTCTAATACTTACATTATACTAAAGTTTCATTTAATTCTAATGTGAGTATATTATACGAATAGTTAAGATTAGAACAAAACAGAAATGTTATATTTATTATTGCTGCTTAATATTTATAATTGTAATTATTTTTTATTCACGTACATAATTGCATTTTTAATCACACTTATATGGTATTCTTATGTAACTAAAAATTAAGTAATAATAAAAGCTTAGAATAATTTTGTACATTTCATAATAAACAAAGACTGCTTTTGAATGCTATTTATTACTACATTTGTTATTTAGCGTTTATATAATAATTTAAATACAAAGTGGATACTTCATTTTGACAAAAAAAATAAATACTGCATTGTACATATCATTCGCTTATTCTTATATGAAAACTAACTTATAACGATAAAAAAAAGCAAAAAAGCATACAAAGAAAACTTATTTTTAAGTGCTATTATATGTATTCATTATAATTATTGTTTCACTTTTAAATATTATAACAATCAATTAAATTTTTGTTACATTTATATGAACATAATCTTTAAATATACAACTTGATATAATTCTTTTTATATATAACTTATATACAACTATTCATATCAAAAGAGCGATTACAACGATATTTTAATTATATTATGCTGTCTATTGCCGTCTGTATACTTAATTATGTATAATCTAATTAATTATAAAATTAATTTAAATGAAGTTTTATAAGTTAATTAAAATTAATAAGAAAGTAGATAAAAAATTTAATGTAAAGGAACAAATATAATTACAACATTGTAATATTATTATTCAATTATTTGATATTTTATTTATTTATTTATATTGATCAATATATTTCAAAGTAATTTTCATGTTAAAAAAGTTATTGTAATTTTTTATGTTAGTATTTTTATAATATATTTGTATTATATATTTTTAACAAAAATTAAATTTATGCATTTCACTTACTTAACAGTTTATATTTTTATTTTTTTTTCCTTTTTTTAATTTAAATTTTATAATTAGGAACTAAATGTAATACATGATATTTTATATTAAAAATATTGTATAAATTCTAATATAATGTAAATCGAAAGTACACAAGTCTATAAGAACTATTAAAAACTGTACAAAAATATTAAAAATTATAAAATACACAAGTCTCTAATCATTTAATGTTGTTAAATATATTAAAGAACTTTACGATTAAATTTGTTTAAAGTATATAATCTAATATTAGACTATATTCATTTGCGTTATAAGTAATTATTCATATAAGCGAAAATTCATTTTACATATCAAAATTGACATTTTACATGTAACTAATTATTAAGGCAATGGATTAGTATATTTTTGTATACCTTATAGATTGTAAATCAAACGATAGCGTTGTGCATACAAACATGCATAGCCGCGTGAATATATACAAATATGAAAATACTTTTCATTTTAAGAAAAGTTTTTTATTATAAGAAAGAATTTATTTATTTTAATTGATGTTATTAGTTATGTACATGTTAAAAGCAGTTTTACTTAAGTCTTACCACATAATTTATGAAAATTAATTACTTCATATAACCTTATGTAAAAACAAAATGTTTGAGATGCAGAAAAACTTAGTCTCGAAAATAAATTTCTCAGTTTAGAATCATATAGATCAATTTTGAGCATTATATGTTTATTAAATTCTTTATAAATTAAAAAAATTCTAGTATATGTTTTTAAATATTAAGAAAATTTGTAAAAATTTATTGACAAAATTGTAAGTAAAAAATCAATAAGAGAAAAAAGCATTAAACATGTAAGTAGTTTTTGACATCTTTTAGTGATTATTATACTACTTGAATGTTCTTTAATCTTAATTGAAACTAGTTTCTTTCATTTAAATTATAAATACATATTCTAAACATAAATTAACTGGTTATGAATTCTAAGAATAAATTAACCTACATTATAGGTTAAAACATATGGGTACGTTATGTTATATGAAAAATATGCTTATTTGTATAAGTAAATAAATTTATATTTTATATTTTGAGATTACTTATAGCAAACATATCAGATTGATTACGAAAGTAAAAAGAAAAAACGTATAGAAGTAAAGAAGTAAAAAGAATTTTACCGCTATTTTGCGTCTTTTTCTTCTATCTTTCTTCTTCTAATTCTTTTTCTTCTAATTTTTCTATCAATTCTCAGTTTGATAAATTAAATAAAATATACCTTGCATTTATTGATTACTCTAAATGAATATCCTACTAAGCAGTAAGAAGTTTTAACATTTTAAATTCTGAAATTATTAAATTTATTGAAGATATTACGATTAAAAATTTTCTTTAAACTGAATGCGGGATATGAGATATATCTGAAGGTACTTCGAATAGATAAATATAGTAGAATGTATAGTAGAATGTCTGTGAAATATTTATATTCCTTATGCTAAAAAACTGATTCACCATTTTTATAAAGACTTTAGCAAAGTACTCTATCTACGTTACCTGTAGTCTAATAAATCTCTGAGAAATAAAAAATGAATTAGTAGAAATAAATACTAACGAAAAAATACACAGATAAAAGTGAAGAAAGCCTCATTGATAAATTTTGAAAATGAAGTCTTATACGTTTTGATAGCATCGTACTTTTTTGGAAAGAGACGTGTGAATAAATTCCATCTCATTTATTGCCATACTGAGAAAATAAAAAGTGAGGAAGAACCTACAGAGAAAGAAAAAAAATGATACTCACTCTGAAAGCTGAGACATGTCAGTCATCCAAAAAACGACTTGTGTGCATGATCACCTGCAGATGCGCCGGAGCCTGAAGATACGAAGCCTCTGCGGTCTTCTTTTTAGTGGCGTTTTTATAGTCTGCGATTCATTGATATTTCCCAATATCGGTTATCGTAAATTGTGCAACAGAATAATCACCGAGATGGGGATGCGCTTTATTCTTTATGGCTTTAACCAAGGATTTAATTTACACGTTGCGCCAACTGCCTTTTGGTGATGATGATTGCTTGCTTATTCGTGAGAAAATCAATAGTGTCGTAGTGCTGCTATCCAGTGACAAAATGCTTAAGTTGTTCAGTTCTGAATTGTATACCCTTATCCTGCATTAGCTTTGCATATTTTTTCTGGAGGACTGCATTTTTGCGAAAACGGTGCCATTTGAACACGCGCTCGATTTTTCGAGAATCACGTCTTATCATGACAAGAAACTCCTGACATACATATATAGATATACGTGATTTACGAATATTGAGAGGGCTTTGCATTCAATGCAATCGAAACACTGAATAGTAAGTTTTATCATGAAGTAAGCTTTTATAAGATTCAGATGTTTTGTAAATTATTGAATTATTTTGAACAAGAGATTTTGAAAAATTTATGTTTTATAAATAAAACCTCAAAATATGATTTATTTTTATAATACTATAAACTGTAATATACAATATGTCCTAATTTAAATTTTATTTTGCAAAAGTTTTAAATATGAATATAATGTTTATACATTAAAGTTTTACCTAAGTTAAAATAAAGTAAATTTTCACACTTGCTTTAACACGTTCTATTACGATCAAACTCATGTTAATGTACAAAATGTTTTCTATTCAAATACAAATTAATTTAAACATAAAATAGCATATTGTATGTTGCGAAACGTTGTTTATCTTTTAGAAAGCTCTTGGGACAACTGATGTACAATTTAATTATTATCAATAAAGTGGAAAAATAATATATGGAAATATTACCTTTAATAACTAAATGTGTATAAGTAAAAATTTAATTTAGGTGTTTAAGCTATATTTATTCAGTTTACAATATTCAAATGCAAAATTAAAATAGGCAGATTTCTCAAACATTGTATTCATATATTTGTATAATAAAATTCTGTATAGTATTTTTTCCTTAATATCACAAATAAGAGAAATCATCATTAACTTTTAATAATCACGTGTATACTAAACTTTTCAACTTAAACATTGATTTTAAAACTAATCACTAATAAGCATTTATTACAAAACTAAAATACTTACACTTTAATTGTTAAGAACAAAATTTTATTTATTTTTCTTTTATATATTTTATTAGATTTTATTATGATTAAACTATATATTTTATAAATTATTAAATCATTAAATTTATACTAAGTAATAAATTTATAATTAAATTAATGGTTTTTAGGATTTTTAAATTAATACAATGATTATAATAGTATATATATTTTATATTGTACTACTTAATTTATGGTGGACTAAGTTCAAAATTTTATTAATTTTATATTGAACAGACACTTTTTTTAAAAAGCTTATAATAGAGTATCCTTAATCAATTTGGTAAGAAATAGGAGAAAACGGCGTTTTGTTTACCAAAGCGATGAACTTTTTGAAAAGCAAATCTAACTGATAAGAAATAAAATTATTAAAGTGACGAGTAAATTTTTATTTGTAATTGTTGTCAATAGATTCCCAATATAATGAACAAACTTTTTATTGTAATTATTTGAATTATATATTTGATATAACCACTTATTCATCATAAAGATTTATTAATATAGTAGAGCTATTATTAATACTAATAAGATATTTAGTATATATTTATTTGTATTAATTAGATTTTTATAATTATTTAATTTAATTATATTATTTAAATTATAAATAACATTGTTATAATTACCTTTTCATTATTTATTTGTAATTTTTAGTTAATTTATACTTTTCATTTTTTAGTACACAGATTACAATAAGAAATTTATTTTAAATTAAAATGTAGTACTAGCCATATATCGAAAATAAAACTGTATGATATTAATTTAATTATAAATATTTTAAAAACAAGTAGTTTATCATTTTGATCTGCTAAAAAATTACATTTTTCAATATATTTTGTAGTAAATAAAAATAAATGGATAAATTTTGTTTAAACCTGGGATATATACTGTAAAAATAATCGTTAACGATTTAGTTTAAATATTATTTCTTGGACATTCAACTAAGAATACTCATATTATATTTTTATTTGAGTAATTATTTTCTCCAGGAAATCAAAATCTTACTCTTTATATTTTAAATATCTTATCTATTTATATATTGTAAGATATAATTTTAAATTTATTATTTTTAAAAAATTATTTATAATAAATAAAATTATTAAAATATACCTGCTAAGCTGTAGTCATTTTAATTTAATGTTACGATCTAATTTCTTACATTCGTCTTATTATACTTTTTAACAAATATGTTATGATATCATATTTATGCGAAAAGAATTTTTAAATTTTATATAAATATGCTTAAAATTTTGACGAGCTGAAGGTGTAATTACTAAGTAATGTTCAATGGCACTTTATCGTACTTTCATAATTACCTTACTAAGACTACGTGTGTACGATTTGCTTCTGCTTCTATAGACTTAAGAAATAAGACTCAAATACTTTATATAAAGCAAAGGTTATCATAATATTGTGACAATTTTTAAAATGTTACCACTTACATTTTTTTATTCATAGCGATTATATTCATGATGTTTGAAATATTTCTAAATAATTTCAGCTAACTTGGTATTTAGAAGTTTTTATTTTAATGATTTTAGAAATTATTTTTTTAGTTTCAAATGTTTTCTGTTATATTATAAGGATTCGTTCCTTTATTAAAAACTTTATTTTTCAATCAATAAGTTTAATTCGTGTATTGACAAATTTTGCTTTTAAAAATAGTTTTCTGATTATACAAGTAATTTTGTATTAATATTTTGTACAAATTTTTTGTATAAAAACGTTTTTTATAAAAATTTGTAGAACGAAAGCTGACAATAATAATTTATCAGTTATGCCATTGGCACCGTACACAACTAAAAGAATAGTTATTGACTTACTAGATTAAAATTGTTCTTGTTCATCTTGGCGATAATTGTATTGCTGTTACAGATGATTGTGTTTTTTTCAGTAGGCTCCGACATGACTGTAGATACTTCTGTGTAAGATGACTATCTTCATAGAGAGTCAACTCAAGATTGCATAAACCAAAATTGATAAGAACTCAGAGCTTATCCAGAGAGGTTCTTTGATCGAAATAAGAAATATTTCGAGTGACTTTACAATGTCCGTAGCAAAGGAATTCTCGACCTCATAGTTTCGATCGTTGCTCATGAATTATGTTTTCCATGTAAAATGAATGCACTAACCGTACTTAAAATTATACCATGGTATACCAATCTAAGGTCTGTGTAAAATTTGAAGCGATGTGCTTGTTGTACGTTCAGTCTTCATAAAAGACGTCGACTTGCCATCGCACTAGCAACTAAGACTACAAGTACGTTTAGATTGACTAGATTCGCAGCGCCGTCGTCTCCCTCTCTCTCACTTCCATTCTATTACTAGTTTTAGTGCTGTTGTTGCTATTATTGCTGCTGTTATACTCCGTCTTTTTATGGATATATGAATGATGAATGGGTCATACTACTGTTAACGACGTTACATGATGTGATGACTTCGACGTTTATTTAATACGACCATGGGCTACTCGTATATTCGGAAGCTTTGCCATTCCGTACGCTTTAAACTGTACATCTTGGTGAAAGGTACGTTTTTCTATTACTGGTAAATCATGATTTTCAGTTTTTTCTGTTTATCTTTATTTTTAGGCTCTAATTTTAGTTAAATGTAAATTTACGCTCAAAAAGAGGGTAATTTTATGCATAAATACGCAATAAGATTGTGCACTATATAGTTTTTAGATTTCTTATAATAAATGTTTTCTTTATTAATTTCAACTGAAATAATTAAACGTACTACAAATATCGTGTGCTACTTTAGATCTAGATAGTGCAAATTTTATCGCTTTTTACTATAAAAACCATTTTTAGTAAAATGTGTACTATGTAAATATATAAATATGTACCAAAGAATGAAAAATTTTTATTTTTTATAATATAGTATATATATAGGTTTTATTAACTCGACCTATAATTATATTATGAAATTTAGTAACGAATAATAATAAAAAAATTTTTTATAATACAATATAAACTTTTAATATATAACTTTAATTATTTAAATAAATATTACTGAGTTTAGCATAACTTATTTATTAATGAAAAGGAAACGACTTTTTTATTTATTCGTACATAAGAAATAATAAGAAATGCTGCTGTTACATCAAAAAATATTATGGAAGCATTATTTATATTACATTTATTACATATATTTCTTACATTATTCATATATGATAAGCATTTTTCCATTTCACTTAAATCGTATCACTAAATATTTATTTAAATATCTAAAAGTTACTTTCTTTCAAAAGTTGTTTAGAATTAATTATTTTATATCTGTCATTAATATATTATGTATTAATGTTAAAATGTATTATAAATTTGTTCGTAAATAATTAATTTACAATTATGGAAGGCTGGCATGAAAATTTATTTGATGTAATTTATTGTAAAAAAATTTAATATTATTCATTCATGTAGTTATGTGAAAATAAATTTAATAAAATTTATACAATTGATCAATTTTTAAATTATACTTATGATTTTTACAGATTTTAGTAACTGTCATTTATATCAGGTTATAAATATAACTTGATAAAGTTCATTAAGTAACTGGTTTTTTGGTTATTTATTAAAATAAATTTTTTAAAATATAAATATTAATAAAATTAAGATAATTTGAATATATTAAAAATATATTAAAACTAAATAAATTAAATACTCTTTTATTTATTTAAAGTTTTGTGTAATTAAATATTTATAATTAAAATAATATTGATTAAATTTTATAATATAAATATATACAATACAAAGTCTGTAACATGTATAAATACAATTTAATTTTAAATTTCATTCTATTGAATTTCATGAATTAAGAGCTACTTACGTACTCTATAAATCTATTGTTAGTTAATTAATAATTTTTAAATATAATTTTAATTAATATAGTATTTACAAAAAATAACATTCGAAATTAAATTATTAACTTTTATTATCATAAGATTTAAATATTTCTTTCAATTTTTCATAGATTTATGTAATATTCTAAAAAGTTTTAGATAGAAATTTATTTAAATTATACTTTGATAAAAATTAAAATTTGTTAAACAGTAAAACAATTATAGTATATATAATTTATAGTACATATAATTTTGGAAAAATTCGGCTTTTTTACTTCGAGACACACTTACACGTATTATCTTTATTGATTACCATAGCCATTATAGTATGTAAATAATATTTAGTAAAACTTATTCCAGGGTTGTTTTAATTTTATTAACTATTTGCATTGAAAGATTTTCTGAATAATTATTTTTTATAATCAACAATATTAATTACATAATAAGTAGTGGTTTTCATTACGATAGTAGAAAATAGAAAATAGAAAAATCTTTTTGTTCAAAAAAAAAAAAGAAAAATAGTTTATAAAAGATTAATGTCTTAATAAGATCATGTTCTATTTTTATTTTAGTATAAGACAATGACTAATGACTATTCCGTGAACATTGATGCAATTTCAGTGTGAAGTAGGATTCATCAGCACGCGAGGTATGTTTAATTTTATAGGGTTATTCTGTGGTTGGCAAAAGCATACATGATGATACTGTTTCATTGTTGCGCAGTGGAATAAACATCCTACTTTCCCGCTCTCCTTACATGAAGGAAAAGTAGAGGTAAGATTTTGAGAGTCGAATCGAAATAAAACATACCAATCAAACCTACCATTGAACATAATACGAATTTAAAATTCGAATATATAACATACTGCGCTATTACTTTCGGGTTCAGTATGAACTTTAATATTTATTCTAAATCGTAGTCTATTTCTCCAACTTAAGCCTTTATATAATTATTTGTGCATACGTTTTGTTGGCACAGGCAATAAAGTTAACCGCTTACATATATATATACCAGAAGATCTGACGAAAAAAAGAGATCTACATGACCCGTTTATCCGAACTCACAGTTAATAACGTGCATTTTATTAGAATTTCAACAATTTTCTGTAAAGAAAAATTATAATTTTTTATATGTCGATTTTCAAAAAACGGAAATATATGAGAGAGAATTGTTATCTCAAGTTCTTGAAGCAAATTTTTAAATACGTTACAAATGTCGTACAATGTTAGAGTTACTCTTTTTAAAATATGTAGATATCCTTACGGTATTGTACTTGAAAAAAATTCTTATTAACTGTTTCTAAGAAGAAATGGTAGAATCTATTATATTCTAATTTATCCTATTTTAAAAAATAGTAACTTATATTGATTGTATCCTTTGACCCATTCATAAAGTTGCAGATAAGTAGCCTTTCTTTAAATAATGTTTTATATTTATTTTATAACAAATCTTTATATAATTACAATATTATTTTTTGACATATTGTTTTAATATACTATTTTTTATCTATTAATAAAAAAGTTTTCAAAAAAATACTTAATTTATTCATTTTTATTTAATAACAATTTTCAAAGATTCATGTATTTATCCCTAATTGTAAATATTCAATCATGAATTATGAACAATGAAATATTGCAAAATTAAGAAATATATTTTGAGAGAAAATTAAAAATTTTCTTTGTAGAATTAATAAAATTTTTCAAATTAAAGTTAAAATTTAATTTTTAAAAATATTCGTATTTTAATAAAAATAGATACATTAAACTTTAATTTTATCTAAAAATATTTTTCGTAATTAAATTAGTTTTATATTACAAGATAGTGTGGTAACGACTGTTTTTAATTTAACAATTATTTTTAGCAGCACCAAAATAGCCTATTTTCTTGAAAGTCACAATATCTATAAAATAATAGATAATAAATACTCTGTGAATTTCTGCGAATTCGTAACTTCAAATTTATTGTATATGATATGTAATTTATCCAAATAAGCTTATCTTTTTTCCACAAAAGTTATAGTTAGAAAGTTAAAACAGCCTTTACCTTTAGAAAGAATTTTATCTTTTCTCGTTATGGCCCACTTCTTAAAAAACATTCTTTATACATATTTCTATGCAAATTATTACCATAATAGTATGAATATAATGCATCTCATCATATAGATCAGACATTTAAGTATTCTATATATCTTTTCAAGTATAATAATATTTTCGTCTTAGAATAATTGTATTTAATATAATTATATAATAATTATTATATATTAAATACCATAGTTTATTAAATTAAAAAAATGCGTTTATGGATTTCTATTATTAAAAATTATATTCTTTTAAGAAAATTTGCAGTATTTAAGTTACAAGGTTATAATATTATTACATCGGCAATTCGAATTTAAGTATTTCTTTCTTGACAAAAATAATTTCAAATTCTACAATAATTTTGTTATTTCATTTTTTAATTTTTCATTGTATTACATCAGTATAAATAAAACAGCAGGCCTTTAAATTTTACATATAATTATAAGAAAGCATTATAAATTTATTTAAAACTGAAAAAATCAGCATTATATTATCTACTAAATTTGAAAATAACATTTTTTATAATAATTGAAATTATGAACATAGATTAACATTTTTTTAAATATAATAAAAATTGGAATATTATGTAAGCATTTATTTATATTTTAAACTTGGATTATTTATAAAATAAATAAATATATCGAATTTTACACTTTATTATTGTATGATATAGATAATTTAATATATATTTAACATACATGTGTAATAATAGTGATAATTAAAATAATTATAGTAAAATATTTGCCTTAATTTATTTAATTTAATATACGTTAATTTAACAAAAGTTGTTTAATTTTCATTTTTATATAACTTGTAGATTTAAGATCTACTTAAAATATTAATAAATATAAGAATGAAAACAAGGGTCATCGACGCTCTATTCTACAAAGAACGTGCTAAATGT
Organism: Wiebesia pumilae; assembly: GCA_018907045.1. Classification (NCBI taxonomy): domain Eukaryota; kingdom Metazoa; phylum Arthropoda; class Insecta; order Hymenoptera; family Agaonidae; genus Wiebesia; species Wiebesia pumilae. The sequence continues at coordinate 2,625,539 of JACCHZ010000105.1, read as the reverse complement.
AACGGTAAAACACGCTCGGTAACTAATGTAAGAGCAACAACCAAACTACTTTCTTTCAGCTAGTAAAAAATAGCACTGTCAATCAGCCACATCCATTACTTACAATAAAATATATAGGCTATTGAAACAAAATATTTGAAAAGACTTTACTCTGACTCTCAGGCTAGTAATTTTTTATTATGTAAAAATTTTCTTTTATTTATAATTATTTAGAGACTGATAGCTTACAATCAATACGGCATAAAATCTACTTTAATTTGTATTCGAAAGTTATCTAAAAAAAATTTTAATAAGATTAGAAAGTAAAGTTTAGCCAATGAATTTATTTAGTAAATTGATTTCACTTTGAGAATTGTTCAATTAATTATTACTTCTATATACATTATTTGTATATACCTAGGTATCTACACATATTATTTGTAACTATACTCAACTACATCTTATTTGCATCTATTTCATAAATCACAATATTAATGTAATTTACTGTAAATTAAAGTATTGATTTTATATAAACAAAAAAACACGTAATAATAGTTAATGGCATGTATTTATTTGAAAGTCATTATTATAATCTATTCATTATTGTAATTATTTGCACATATGTTTAACACAAATGTGCTATTTGATTTATAAAGAAAGAAAACATAATTCGTACATTATAAAGCTTAGATCTATTTTTTATCTTTTATTCAAAATTAAAAACTGATTATATAGATATTTTGTATTTAATATTAAAACAGAAGATAGTTAAGTTAATTATTTCGCGAAACATTATTTAGTTTGCTTATAACTATAATTATAACACTGATTATAATAATAACAATAATTATTATAATATAATTCTAACACTGAAAATGAAACATATTATATTATCAGTAGTGTGCAACATTCAATTTAATATTTAAGTACTATAAATAAAAAAGAATAAAATAATTTTCTAACGTTCATATTTGCTTCTGAAGGGTTCTGCTACTACTCCACATGTATAGTAAAATTGTTTCTTTGCGGTTTCAGTAAAAATATGCTTGTTATACTTATCGTCGTCTTTGTCATTGCCATATCATTATTATTCGTTAATTTGTCCTTTTTTAGACAGACGAACAAAAAAAAACAAATGTAGTATTATAATCAGTATGATGAGAAACATCTCTGGTTTGGTCGAATGCACGATATCGGACTAGTTTAGAAAGTATTTTGTACGGTTTCTGTTCTTTGTAATTAGAGAATTGGATAAATATTTCTTATTGAATAATATTACTCTTACTTATAATAGTTAAAAATTTGCTCACTGATGATTACTAAAATAACTACTGGCTATTACTAATTACTCTATTATTATATTTTTCATGGCTGGTTAGATAATATTTTTATTAATACGTTATTTAAAATACATATACAGTTATTTTATACATAATATTAATAATTTTTTATATAAGAATGATAATTTAATATTACTACAGTACTGAAAAGTTCAAATTTAAATCCATTGAAGATATAGCAATAGTAGAATCCAAATTAACATCGATAGATGACTCGAATGCATGACTATATTTCTCGTAAGTGTAAAATTGAACTCTTATTATTTGAATAATCTGATGCTTCTCAGTAAAAATTTACTTGAATATCATTTTTTAATTTAGTTTAAAATAAAGTTTATTTACTTAAGTAGTTTGATTTAATTTAGTAATAAATTTAATGCTTAGATAAAATAATTTATTAAAGAACAAAAATAAATATATTTTAATATTAAATAATTTTTTTATCTTACAAAATCTAAAGGATTTGATAACTTGAAATTTAGGATTTTTTATTTAAATAAATTTTAAATGGTATATAATTGTAGTAAATATTAGATTTAATTTATTTTCATTATAATGTATTACAATATTATTTAAAAACTTAGAAACTAAAGCAAGTTATTATGCAGAATTTATTTGTTTGAAAATTTCAGTTACTGATTTTATTTTTAATTAATTGTTTTACATTTAAAAGCAATAAGTATTTCTATTATTTCTTATTTGTTTATAAAATATACATTAAATACTATTATAAGAATAATACAAATGAATAAAAATATGAAAAAAACCCCAAATTTTACAATGAAAACTATAATGAAAGTGGACACAATGAGTTTAGACAACGACAGGGTCAAATGTTAAATATTCAAACCTAATCTGCATATGCATATCAATAGCATATTATAGTGACATTTCGCACATACGATTAAAACAATCGAATAGTGATATAAAATACAGAAACATTTATAATACTATTTTTTAAGGTTCTAGAAAAAAATTATCTTTATTCTACTTTTTATTTTGATATAAAACGATTTAATTATAATTCATTATAATTAATTTCATGCTTAATTTTTATAAAAATTAATAATATATGCATTAAAAAAAATTTAATTTTTAGTTAAATTCCATATTAAATTTTTTTCATTCCGATTTATTTATACAAGATGGATTTGATCATGAAGATATAGTTTGTTATTTGTAGAACATTTTAAAACATTTTAAAAACATTATAATGGTTTTACAAAGTATATTATGAAATATAAAACTTTGTAAATTCAGCTTAATTTACTAGTTTATTACTTGACTTACATCTAATATTTAGAAAATGATTAAATAAAAATTCTGATGAGCTTTGGATTATCTTAAGATTTAATAAAATTTAAATTAGTAAATAGTATCTTGTTTTTCTATTATATTATTGTTATAGGTAAATTTATTAATTAATAATTTTTTAGTAAAAAATGAAAATTCAAGCACTATTGAAAAATAATGAGTAAAATCTTACATGAATATATTGTTAACAATAAATTGATCATCTTAATAATTATAATACAATCAACATACAGGCATGATTTTTTTAGACAAAAATGGCTAACTAAAATATACTTACACAACCAATACAAATTAGAATACGGTGTAACAATTTTTTTTCAATCTGTGATATCAACGTAAAATACAAAGGAATAAATAAAAATTATTTTGTTGACAAAAGCGTGTAAAAAGTAATATTTGAATAATTATAATTCATACTCAAGACTTAGAATAGGATTTAATTATTTTTGTTGCAGTAAGAGGTCATAGATAATGATTTTCGTCCGCATAAAAATTGCACTTCTTATATTTTTTCTGAATGAAAAACATTACACGAATCAAAAAATAAGTTTTTTTGCAGTATAGTACACAAATTTATTCACGTGTGCGCTTATATTTTTACGTACATTACAAAATGTTAAATTAATTATTTGAATAATTTAAATATTTTGTAAAAGCATTGTTAACATTTATTACAAGTATGTACAATAAATAATTTTTGAATGTAAATTTTCGATAGCAGTTGTAATAAAGGCTATTAAAGGCTATTTTTATGTGATTTTTTAAATTTAACATGAAATACATGAAAATTGAGAGAAGCATTTTTTGATTTAGTAAAATGTAACATGGATCAGACACTTTTTTTGTGATATATAACTTATCTTGCTTTTTAAAAGAAATATTTCATATCGGGTATTTTATCTTAAGTACACTGAAGATTTCACTCCAAAAATTAAATGTTCTAAATGTATCGCTATCCAAATTATTAGATTGAACGAATACAAACGATAATAAACGCGATGAATCTATAAAAATTTTGAAAGGTTCAGTGAATCTTAAATTTTAATAATTAGGTATTCGACGGTTTCTTTTTCTTGTTATGATCACTACTAATGGGAACTAAATTTGGAAAGGTGGGGTTGTCGTTAAAGTAATTCAATGAGTCCTTCAAATTTATAAAACTTGTAGTGTCGACGTTGATCGACCGATCGATTGAGCTACTACTACCGAGAGTTTGATCAAGACAAACCACTTCTTTTTTCACCGTATTCAGTAGTAATTGCGAACTTTCAAGGATCTGTATAAAGTGTACAGTAAAGATAAGCAACTTGTTACTTTTTAAGGGGTTGATTAGAGAGTTTCGTTGAAACCTTTATATAGGCTGATTCGGTTTCCTGAATGGTATGTTCATAGTCTGTTCGCGCCGCCGACTTTTTACCAAGGCTCTCATTTAAATGGCTTATTCTATTATTCATCTTTTCGACCTCACGCTGTAGCCGGGTTTTTTCAGCCTCCTCGGCTTCAATTTGCGCTTCGATATTATTTTTTGTTGTTTTTAACTCTTCCATACCTTCGAAGTCAAAAACTCTCTTTAATTATTTGATACATATATTTTTTACTCAAGAAATAACAAAACTTTCCCAGTTTCTGTAAATTTAGTAGTTATTATGCTATTATTTTATGTATTTCATAATTAAAAAATATTGAACTTAATTGTTTATTCATGATTATTCATTTTAACTTAAATTTTTTAATCTAATATTAATTTTTTTATTTAAATACTATGGACTATTTAATTTTTTTAACTGATCATAAATACTGGAGTTATAAAAACATTTGTATTAAGAAAGTGAGTTTATTTTAGATTCAAGTTGAATAAGTTATAGATAATATTTTTATAAATTATAAATAATTTATGATTTTAATAGATTCTAAATTTTAATAATTTTTTGATTATTAAATTACTGACAATTTACACCAATTTTTTTTAATTATTTATATTTACTAATTAATATTATTTATGCATGGTTCTATAATTTAATCATCATTGACTTAGACCTGGAATCCTAGATTATGGAAAAAAATAAAAATTGTAAGCATAATTAACTGAGAATAATACCATGCTTTTTATTATAAACATGAATAAAATATGTAATACCTACACTGGATTAATTCTTGATTAAATGCTTGCATTGCTTCTCCAAAACGATTAATCATTTGTTTCTTTCAATGCTTGTATTCTATGACGAATATTTCTTAGATATTATTTTGATCGTAATTCATGAAAAATAAGATTTATAATTTTGATGTTTGAGGTTTTTTTTCATTCCTCTGAATTTAAATTTAGAAAAAATTCGACGCTTTTATTTTGTTTTTAAAAAGACGTTATTCTTGTTTTTATTCAAATTATGTATTGAAATAACAACTCTTTTATTATATCAAGTTTTATTTATGCTCGTGAGTAAATATAAATACTATACAAATTATTTTTATCCTAATATTGAATTAAATTGATATGAGTATGTATTTTGTTCAGCTACTTATTTATTAAAAAACAAACTTTTCATAGTATTCATCAGAAATTTAAAATTGAATTTTCAATACCATCATAAAGTTGCAAATCATGACCTAATCTGTAATAAAATATTTGTTTATATTAAAATTAGGACTACCAATAATATAAGAAAAATTAATCTTACAGATACTTACTCTTTAAAAAATTTAATAATTTCACCTGTTTTTGAAGGACAACAAACTATTGCTATTTTGCAGGCACTTACATCAAACAATGGCTTAATATATTTAGATGCAACACGTTTTATATCTGCAATTGTAACAATGGAAATATTTTGAACCATTCGTTGATTATAATCATGCGGTGTTCCTTGAAAAATTTGTAATAAAGATTTAAAAATTGTATCTCCTATGCTTTTTTGTGCTTGAACATATTCAAAAATTAATGAAGATTTAGCAGATTCAAAAAATAATGATTCCCATTTGTCTTTGTTAAAATGATTATGCTGTAAATCAAATTTTTAAAATAATATGTGAGTAATATGTTATATTATATTTTATATAAACTAATTAATAACTCACAATAATATTTTTAGTTTCTTTATAAGCACCTATAATATTGGTTGCTTTAGAAAATGTTAAATATAATTTGCCTTCATTTGGTTTGACATACATGTCATAACTGTAAGCAAAACCTTGTCCTCTGATTTGTCTCCATAATGGACCCTAAAATTAAGAGAAACAAAAATTAGTTTGAGATATTTCTATAAATTAAAATTTTTTTAATAAAAATAATTTATTTTTACCTCCATCTGAGTAAAATATTGTAAGCATACTAGAAGAGGTGCTAAATCTGAATCTAAGTAATCATTAATACTAGAACAGCATTGTGAAAGGAATGCAGATTCTATAAAACCTACAGCTGTTATACATCCATTAAGATTGATTTCCGACAAAGGATTCATAAGTTTGTGATCAGGAACTACATTAAGCCTTATTAAAATATTTAAATATTACTTTACAACAATATTAAGAAAATATAAATTTCAATAATAAAATGAATTACTTTCTTTTCATTGGACAATTAAAATTAGGAAACTCTATCCATGGTGTGTAAATATCACCAGCTTCAAACTGCAATCTATAGAGATCAGCAGCTATATACAAAGCTATGTTCTTTTTTGCAGTTAAAATACTTCGTACAGATTCCATTTTATTTAAAACTTCATTTTCACCATTTTCTGTACTAAGTTGTTTTAATATTTTTGTAAGAAACTTTTGTTGACGTAACATACTTGTGGTAAAATGATTACTCTCTAAATTAAAAAAGTGATCAAATTTAAAGATTTAAGAAGAACTGAAGATGCTTCAATAAAATATTTTCTTAATAACTTTTTCCAATAACTTAAAGGTGCATATTTAAATTTTAGCTCTTTATATTTTAATATATACATAAATAAAAAATTACTTATACTATCTTAAACATTTAAGATTAATTCTATGTGAATTTAAAAACACTAAAGATTTAGTAAATATAAATGTTGTAGAATTTCCATAGGATTAATTAAATTAGTAATTACATTGAAAAGATGTTCTAGTCCCGATATAAAAGCCTTTAAGAATAATTTAGATACATTAATGCTTAATGTATTTTTTCGATTATGATGAATTAAAATTACTGATTTAAGCATTTACATTACTAATTATATATAGTAAAAAAATTAACCTGTTAGGTAATTTTAATGTAAAAACTTTGAAAATCGTTAAAAAATATAAATTAATAATAAAAAATTTTCATATCATCTAAATAATGTATAATAAAACAAAGTGGTTCCATTAAAAAAATATGATTCATATGATTTTCATATGATATAAATATAACACAAGCTCGATAAATTCTTTATTTAACATGGTTTTTAAGAATGTATTATTTATTATTTAATTTTTTAAATTATTTAAATACTTTGTGCATTAAAAATTTATAATTTTTATTATTACCTTTTTATATATGATACTCCTCATAAGATCATCAACTATTTTCTTTCCTTTACGTCTCACTTGAGCTACATCATTAATAATCTTAGAAGCTACAACTTTCAGTCTTTTAGAAATAAGTTTAGAACAATACAGAAGTTCTTTAACCCAAGTTATACCTTTCGGATAGTTGTTTATTGAAAGCTGTATATAATAATAAAAAGAAGTTTCTAAAACTTTCAATTAATATAACTTTTAATATATAAATATAAATTAAAAAAAGATAATTCGTTTTTTCTAGAAATTAATCTAATTAAAAGTAAATTAAAATTTTATAATGATAAATATATAAAATTTTGCAAATAACATCTAATTATAAAACATTAGAAATTAAGAATATAAGTTTTATTTTATAATATTTATTATTATAATATTTATTTTATATATAAGAATATATTTTACAATATACCTGTAGGGTAAAAATTGCACTGTGACTATAAGTACCACAATCAAACCTTGAAGAATTTTTAATTCCTAAACCTGTATTAACAGAAACTGTATCCCTTTCTAATTCTGAAACAACTATTTCATAAGGTATTAATTTTCCATCTCGTAAAACAGGACATTCCAAAATTGATTCTAATATTAAAGGTATGTAAGGCCTTTGATCTAACGAAACTTCAGATGTATCCATTATAATAATCATCTAAAAAATTGTTTCTTTTTAGAAAGAAATCTTTAAATAATTTAATACTTTATATTACTTACATACACAAAATTAGTATTAATATGATTTACATAAGTATAGAATGGTACTTTGCAAATATTAAAGTTTAAATGTTCATCAATATTTTCTGTAGAAATGAATCTTATAGCATGAAAGTTAATAGAGTCAGTATTTGGTATTGGTATTGATGTTAAAATATCATTTGGAATTGATGTCTGTAAAATAACAATAAATATTAAGAATTTTCTTTTGTTTATAAAAATCTTATTTAAATGAGTTTTGCAATATAAGTACTTCGTTTTCAAAAATGGATTCTTGTAGTTCTTGATATTTTTTTTCTAGGCCTTCAGTTCCCAAATACTTAATTTGTTCAGATATACGTTTGTGTTCTGTATCTATTAATTCTTCTTGTGTTTTTATACTTGGGATACCTTTGATAACAACTGAAGGTGCTTCAATAAAATATCGTTTTAATAAGTTTTTCCAATAACTTAAAGGTGTATGTTTAAATTTCTTAAGACATTCAGTTTCATTTAATCTTGTATAAAACTATTTTAAAATATCAAAAGTTAATTATGTAATGAAATTTAATTCATATTTTATTTATTTATTTATTTAATAATTAAAGGCATAAATTTTTATTTAAAAAGCTTACATCTTCTTTAGAATTTCCAAATAGAAAATCGCCAATAATCAGATAAGCTATTGTATCATGTGTATTTTTTTCAAAATTAATACATATGTCACATATATATCTATAAATTACAGTATCCATTCTTTCCATGTCAATTCCATTGTCATCTGAATAAATATTTTTTAGTACAAACATTAAATGAGTTGCAATGTTAGAAATTTTAGATATTGGCACATTTTGAAATGTAAGATATAAAAGTGATTCGGCATTTTCTGATAATGAAAATTTAACATCACTGGCAAAAGGCTCTTCTATTTCTACAAATTCTTTTTGCAAAAAACTAACTGATGTTTCAGTTAGATACTTTAATAATAAACCACAGCTCAATAGCTCATGTCGATTTTTTGCAGGTGGTCCTCGCCATCCAATATATACTAAGCCATTATCTTCATTGCTACATGGATAATAAACATTTTGATCAACACTCATAACTAATGGTGGTATTTTACTCTGCCAAGGTCTTACAAACGCATCTCTATTTCCCTGTAAATAAGATAATTTTATTTTTATTGTGCAAATAAATGAAACATTTTGAAAAAGAAAAATATTACTTTAGCTAATATTTTTTCTTCTATCGGTTGCAATACTTTAAATACGTCTGTAGGATTTACTTTACCAATTATAATAATACTCAAGTTTTCAGGTCTATAATAGTCCTTGTGATATTTTCTAACTTTTTCATTATCAGTACTTTCTCTTAAATTTTTTAGGGCACCTTTGTAACAAAATATATGTTAATAAAACAATTATTTAATAAAAATGAAAATTTTGTTACCTCCTGTATTAGATTTATATCCACAGTTTCCAGGATAAATTGCTTTTCTTAATTTATGATATGCAAGTATTTCACCAACATTTTCTTTACCTTGCATTTCACAATAAACTATTCCTGCATCTTCTCCTGTTCCAGTAATATGGTGTACTTCAGTAACATATGCAGAATTCTGAAAGTTTAAAAAGTTTATAGTTAAAACTTAATTAAATATAAAAACTAAAATATGTTACCTTAAGAGTAGGATAAAGAATATGATCAAGATATACTGGCAGTAGTGTTAAAAAACCTTCACTTCCAACAGTTTCCATAGTATAAAATGTATTATCAATATCAGTACATGCATTAGTTCCTGAAGCTAAACACCTGTTAGCTAGTAAATCTAAAATGCCTTTATATGGGTAACTCTCGCTACCCATAAATATGAGATGCTCTAATGTATGTGGCAACCCATCATCATCAAGTGCTTCAGTTACTTTTAAATAATGAAAATATAATTATTAAATTGCTAAAAAATTAGGTACAGTCGAAAATATAGTAAATATAATTAAATTGAGAAATGTAACTTAAACAAGTAATTAGATAGTGTTTTTAATTATGGTTATTGATACTTACGCAGGCACAAGTAGCCACTGACGATAGGTCCATAAACATTAGCAATAACAATGGTGAGACCCGTATTTGATGATTTATATTTGTCTACGGGAATAATATCTTCATATTTTACCGAATGAATCAACTCAAAACCACCCATATTATTATCCATTGAATTATTAACAGGCGCCATGTTTTGCAAATTGTGAATTTAATATATACGCTTTACTACTCGAATTAGTATTTCAGATGAAAAAGAAGATCATCGATCAAAATAAGCATGTCCACTCACAATACTAATTTATAAGTTATGAATTCAGTACTCCGCTACTGATACTCAAGTGACGTTCCTAAGATCTCTTCACGGCCTTCTTCAGCAGCTTTCCACGGACAGACTGCTACATGTAATAGCGTTCATATATACAAATTTTTTGATTTAATAAATGTATTGCCAGTGAGTTGCCAATTTATTTCTTGCCTACTGTTCTTCCTGTCATCCCTAATATTAGTGACCCCGACCAGATAGGTCGATTAGTATATGCAGATCTAACCACAATTCTTACTAGAAATGAACTGCTGCTTCTAGCAGATTTTCTTATGAATCTAACTTCCAATAATCCAGAAGCTAAAGGTGAGCGTAAAAAGTTGAAGAGATTGGAGTACGTCCGAATTACCGAAAGATAAAAGCCTGTTATGTCCTGATCCTAACACTCGTGCTTCTCACCAGGGGATGTTCGCGATCGTGCTTTAACCCGCGGGAAATATGAATTTAATTTTATATATATTGAAAAGGATTCACCTTTTGTTGATGAAACCTGGTGTTAATTTCGTATCCTCCCTTCACGTTCTCACTCCCTGCGCATTCCTCTCTATTCTCTTCCACAGAAGGATTCGCCGATTCTGCTTAAGGAATAAAGGGGTAGAAAATGAGCACACATGATTCCGAGAGTAATTAATTTTATTTCAAGTGATTTACATTATACGTCAAAACTACTATAAGTAGCACCGAGAAAGGTAAGTGTCAATCAAAGTCATGCCGTTCCTTTTTACGTGGCGCGCCAAAACGAGTTTCTTACGCTATCGAGTGCCATTCAACAGCGATCATCGCCATGTCTCAGCCAATCAGCGTCCTTGAGACTTTCGCTATTTAATCTATGTACTAAATTAACATATATACAATGTTGCTCCATTCGCAATGACAACTCTATGATACGTTACAAGTAATATACGAGAGCTCGAAGGGAAACACTAAAAACAAGTCAGAGAAGTGCAGAGCTAATGGTACTTTTTCCTACGTTACGTTGATAATTATGAAGACTGGTGAGGCAAATAAACTCGTGTTAATTTCGGAATATACTGTATATGACGCTTACTAATCTCACTCGTGTTATAATCCTATATTTCAGGGAAATTAAAGTAACTTAACGGGTGATGTCTACTTTCGCAGGTACTTTCCTTATCCGTTCATCTTTGGTTAAATGTATATGCTTTTAATTTATTTGACGACTCTTTATGTACTCCCTCGTAGTAAAGTTTATAATTTAAAATTACTTTCTTTGATATTACAAAATTTAATTAATCTAAGTTAAATGTAAAAATATAGCAAATGATTTTAAAAAGAACTGGTTCTCTTTTTTATGATATTAGAATTATTAGAAAGTGTAATTTATAGTAAGTCAAATATTATTTTGTTAATATAATATAAAAAATATTTATTATTTCTATTTCTATAGAATGAGTATTATAAAATAATCTTAACATAAATGTAATGGTAAAATATTAAATTGTTAGATTGTTCTTATAATATATATATATATATATGGATAATATTGTAGATATTACTGTGTGTTTAAAATTGTTATATCTATACATGTATAATAAACTTATAAAATCTTAATAATTAATTATTGTAATTATATTTTAGTTTTTGTTTTATTAAGTAACAGTATCCTTTAGTACATTATAAATGAAAAGTTATGTCAAATATAAGTAATAATGTTATTTTAAAGAAAATAAAATTATTTAAAAAATGTTAAAAATGTAATAATGTTGTTATTTTTTAGTAGTCTAGCACATTGAGTCAATCCTAAAAGTTGTACTTGCATCTCTTTTACCCTCTTTTCTTACCATTGAGCTACTTGAAAGCTTTCAACAATTTTTGGCAAGTTAGTTAATATGAGCGCATTTCCTCTTGCATATATGTATTATGGCTCAACTATGCAAGCCCGACTGAAAAATACTGTGCGTGTTAGCAATCCCACTGTAGCAGAGAAGCTGGATGAGTTTTTTCCAAGCAACATGCTCCAGTGCAATCAACTGCCACTTTTAGTAGCAGTTTCATGGGCTTATTCTCTATCACTCTCTTGCACATCAGCTTATTAAGTTCACTTTGCAATTGACATAACCTTTTCATCTGAGAGAGCAAGTTTGCAAACCATGTCAGCTTCCAACACCTGACATGGCAAGCAGATAACTCAATCCATTTTGAACATTAGTTTGCCTTTCATTTGCATTATAGAAAATGATGTTAAGCTTAATCTTGTCCTCGATAACATGGGGGAGAATATGATTCATCCTATAAAAAGAACACTGGAAAATCTTTTTATATCCGACTAATAGGGATTGGTTAAAAATGTCCTACCCTGCTATTCATCAAAATGTAAGAGCAGAAATATCTCAAGCTCTTGTTAAGAGAATTAATCATCCAGATTACAACCAATCAAGATGAACTTCAGTTTAGACAAATTTGGATAGAATGATGAGTATTAAAAACTCATCTTGCCCTCACAACTGTAGCTGGAATGTCATCGCAAAATTTTCAAACAAATTAATTGTTTTAACACTTAGTTTATCAAAGTAAATTAATATAATTGTCAAAATATTGAAAAAAAATTTTAATTATAAGAAAAACATCTACTGCAGATACAATAAATGTATATATTTATAGAACATACAATAGTAAAATAGAGAATTAAATTTAGCATTAAAAATTATGGTATTTAATAATATTGGCTGTAAGAAGAAAGTTTTATTTTAATTTATTTGATTTCATTAGTATATTTCAAGCTTTTTGAGTAATATCAAATTAAATAGCTATAATAAAGCTATTTCTAATAACTGAAGAAACAATCATTCTTCTGGTATTGAATCTACTTATAAATTTTTTCTAATTTACTGGTTTTCCAAAAAATTTAACACATATATCGATATTTTATAATTGTTAGATTACATGAATCTAAAGTTTCCAACACTGGAACTTTAACAAAAAATCAAATTTTCTAAAACTTGAAATTTTTTCAGACAAACTACATAAACCATATAATTATCATAAATTAATAACAAAAATGATATAACCCTAAAAACACCCTCAAAAAAATCCTTATTAGGGGATGAAAAATTAAAAAAATAAAAAATTGAAAAATTTTCAATTTTTACTAACTATCATAAACAACAATCATTATCAACTACAAAAAAAAATAAAAAAAATTTTATTGCACATAGAAACTTATTATAAACAAATAGAAGTTGCGGCGTGTAAAAGTACTTGCAGAAGACCGCCTATTACAGTAATCTATAAATACAATATTTAGTAATATTTTAAGAATAAAATCACAAAATTCTAGTGAATAAGAACCAAGGATAAGAAAAGCAATAAAAAATAAGAAAATATTTAGCAACATTGCGAAAAACATCCGCAAATAAACAAGTCCAATGCGCTACTGATAAGCATATGCGTCTACCTCACAACTGTTTAACAAAATCATGCTATTGGGATTCAACAACTTTTTATCGATGAGTTACGTTACAGATATAATAATCAACAAAATAACAGATTTTCAAAAGAAAATCAGATTCTCGTCATAATTAAAACATTATTTAAATGACTCGGAATATATATGTATACCGTATACCGCATCAGATTATTATTAATTAATATACTTTCATGAAGCATTCAACAATATTTTATTCATGAATATCGTTGACCATATCAAAATTAACTAATGTCCCGAATAGCAACAAAATAAGAAAATATCGATTTTAATAAAGTTAAACAATTCCACCTCCTATGCTCACGCAATATGTATATTCATATGCCGCGACATTTAATTGTTCATTAAAATGTGTTCCCGAAGCATTCGACAACATTTTATTATTGATTATTGTTAGACATATAAAAAGTAACAAATAACCTGAATAGCAGCAAAACAGAAAATCTCGTCATTGTTTAAAACACCGTTGAAATTAACGCACTATGTACATACGGCTTATATATACCCTATAGCGCGACATTTTTTGACAATATAATAAGCAGAATTAATTAATTAATTAGTTAATTAATTTTCTTTTTCAAAATCGATACACATATCTTACAAATATATAAGTTCATAGGATTGTTACTTTACACACATCTTGAGGATAAATACTTCCATAGTTTTTAATAAAATTACATTGAAATATTTATTTTTCTAAAAATCGCAACCCGAAAATTACTAAAGAATCGTTAAAACTGATTTTTCATTTAAAACTGCCGACTATTTTAAAAGTTTTCAATATTATCGCTGTAATATACAACTGTACATAGATATTTTTATGGATTATTAATTTATTATTATTAAAAATTTAATATTATATGCATTTAAAATCTCTTGAATTTTTTATTACAGTTAAATAAGGTGCTAGAATCATGTCAACCTCTAAATACTTTGTAACGTAATCTATTTTATATAGTGTAATAAGGAGGTTTTTTTTATTAAATCTGTGATCCTGAAAAATACTGTGTTTTAACCAAAGTTCCTCTATTCATTGCTTTCTAAAAGCAAAATTGGGACCCGAAAAGATCTGTTCGCGTAATTTTTGTTGCAAGGCTGGTGTTAGAATACCCTAGAATAAAATGTATCTTCGTAAGCAACGTTATTCGTAGAAAAATATTTATATTAAAATAAGAGAATTAAAAAAACAAAAATTCAAATAAGAAAATAATAATTGAGATCGTCAAATTAATTAAACTGAACTAATATATTCTAAAATAAAATAAATAATTATAAAAAATGACAAATAAATAAAGATCGATCTGGTTTCACAATATAACTAGTATAAATAATCATGGCGAGATTATAGACAATAATATGGAATTAAAATTCTGCGAGGTTAACTTAAGGCTTTTAACTAATGTGCGCATGATTTTTAAGTCAACAAAATTGACTTTTTATAATACTAAATTCACCGCCTACTTACGTATTGCTGTATAAGATATTTGAAATTCGAGGATATTTATTTATCATATTGATTCTGAGAAAAGTTGATGTCAAACTGAGAATGGTGAAAAATTGAATCTTTTTATGTGTGTCTTTTTATTTCTTTAGAGGATCTCCTGATCTAGGGTACACTTCATCTTTTCTTGGATTTCTGGAGTCCATATGTACGAGACTTCGCGCGCTCAGTAAAATGTGACTCACGTTGCACTTAGCAAATAAGCAAATAAGATAAAACGAACGGAAAGGTAAAAGAAAGCAATAAAATAAACTATGTTATTTAATAAAGAACGTAACAAGAAAGGTAGATGCTTGTGACACTTTATTAAAACGCAAAATTTAAGTTAACATGTAAAACGCTATGTAGGTGAAAAAACGGCAGAGATGTCAGTAACTTTCTTCGTCACATAGCAAGCATAAACGCTACGAAATTCATAATTTATTTCAATACGCGTAACTTACAAACTGT
This sequence comes from Wiebesia pumilae, assembly GCA_018907045.1. NCBI lineage: Eukaryota > Metazoa > Arthropoda > Insecta > Hymenoptera > Agaonidae > Wiebesia > Wiebesia pumilae. The sequence goes on along the minus strand of JACCHZ010000105.1, from coordinate 2,609,931 downwards.
CTGGAGGTTCACTTATTCTATGGTACTATGGCCTTTGATTATTTTTGGTGTCCATTGCTCGTGAAAGATCTATGGAAGAGAAGTTGCATAAATAATCTCTTGTGACTCATAGGAGACTATTTGTCAAGTGGAGTTGTTGAACTTTTCGGCAATTATAATACTTTTCGGAAGTCTTATCACACGGAGTTGTCCTCAGGATTCAATTTTGAGTCCAGAATTTTGAAATTTTCTATTCAATGGTCTACTTCTAGGCCTGGATCATCTTGGTAGCGAGATGGATATTGATATTTTTTTTAAGCAAGCAATTTATTGGTTTTTGATAAGACGGACAATAGAATGCGGTTAGAATTTTATGAACAGCCGGTTGTTGGAGTTATTGAAGAATGGTTTGCTGATAATAAGTTCTTTTCTTTCCCAAAGCAAGTAAATAGATCCTACTGAAGAGCACATTATCCTTGAGAGACCTAATCATTAGAATTCATGAAAGGGTGTTAAAGTTTTCGGAAAGTTTTCGCTTTTTTGGTATTGCCTTCGGAGAAAAACTATCCAAAAACATCTAGAGACAGTTAGCGCTAAGAGCAGGCTTATCGTCAATCTATTTTCCAAGATATTTAAGACGAACTTGGTTATTTGTCTTACCTGTAACACTACGAGGACATTGTATCACGTACTGTTTTCGGCGATCATATGCTACGAAGCTTGCGGGTGGGCCAACTTAATTCAGGCGCAGCATGCGCACTTGCTGAATAACATACAGAGGTTTTTTTTCCTTCCTTTAACCAAGGCTTATCTGACAGTCTCCATCGATGCACTGCAAATTATTGATTAAGTCTTTTCTTTGAGTCTTGTGTTGAAAAAGAAAATGTTCTGCATATGATATGTTAAAATTTAGCAGTGAAGTATGCACCGTTCAGGTACGCATTATTATTAAAAATCTTTTGATTGGTAAAATAGTGAAGAAGCGGACGCCAATCAAGAAATGAACTTGCCTCCAGCCCCAAGATCTATTGCGAGTACTCTAATCTTCTTCCTTTTTTGTTCCTGCATTAACTTTTACGCACTAACTTAGGTTAGTGTGTAATAATTAATTTTAACCTTTAATCGTATCTGTAAGTTAAGTTTAATGTTAAGTTATTCTCAAATAAAAATGTAATCATTTTTGTGCTCATATTCTGTCAAACAGTCGTTAAATGGCCTATTATCTCTGCAATTGGTTCCCAGTTGATCCAAAATATTTTGGATCTGACACCGAGAAGTATCAGAGTTTGAAAAGATAAAGTAAAAGGAAATATTTTTATCTAGTCGTGAGCTAGCCGTCGAGGGACATAGAGATTAAAATTTTTTATATTTATTCGCTTCCGTTAAATTATAATAGTAAAGACAAATAAAATAATCAGTTTTTATTGATTTTTATTATATTTAAATAAGACAGTGTAAATTATAAAATTGATATACGAACTTATGTACTAAAAACAAATTATGAGTGGTAATAATTCTATAATTACGTATTTTACGGATATGAAATTATTAATTATTAATTTAAGTAAGAGAGTATTGTTTCACATACAGGTAGTAGATTTTTAATAGTTTTATGATATAAAATAATTACATTTGATTCATGAAATAAGATGTAATTTAGCTAAGGCATTGTTTATAATTTATTTTACTGATATATTTAACTATATACATTTTAAAGTAATTACATTTGAAAATGCCTTCGATTTAGAAAGCTCAAAGATATCTGATTTGAAATCTATTTTGAATCGATAAGTTGAGAAATATGGTTGATATGTTCATTTAATGGTTAAAAAACAAGATAAATCAGTAAGATTCTTTACTGTGAATATATCAGATAAATAAACGATATTTTAAGTTTGTTTAATAAATTATAAAATATGTCACAGCACAAAAATGTTTAGTTAAAGTATTTTAATAAGGCAAATATTCTTAAATTCATTTAAACAATTAAAAGTTCTTATAAAACTGTAATATAAATTGATATTGAGTTGAATTGTTTCTAATAACAATTGTTTGATAGAAAAATATGTTAATTAATAAGAGATTATATCTTTAAAAAGCTATTGCATTTTAGTCAAGAATATTTTTTTTAATTATATTTTACAAAATCAATGGTATTGTAAATGATGTTAATTGTATCATTTATACATTTTTAAAATTTAGTATTTCAAATATTTTTTAATTTATATATAATAGTATATTTCTGATAGTAGGTACCTTTATGTGAAAGCTCATTGCGTTCCATTAAACTCTGATTTAGAATCAAAGGTGGAATTTTTAAAGAGAAGATTTATGGTTTTGAGACACAACATTGACAGAAGTTAAAATTCTTTAAGTAAAAATATATAAAAAAATACAATTAATTTATTTTTAGTTATCATATGTACATGATTAAGCGGATGTCTACGAAAAATTAATTTTATGAGCAAAAGAAATAAAAAATAAGAATAATTAAGAAATATCAAGAAATAAAATAATGCCATCATAAAAAATTACACTGATTGTTATAATAAAAAGAAAATACGTAATAAGTAATATTATAATAACTTTTATTTACTAACTATTTTATTAACTAATAACGGGACAGAATAACAGGATTTTTTGCCGAAACGCACCGTCTCGTTTACATTCTGGTCTGCATGCGGTACTCACTGTTCCCGCTGCATCACAATGACAGTGCAAAGGCTCCGGATGCTTTCGGGACAATCAGTTTAGATTTCGAATATATATCGAAATGTATAGCTTCACTTACACTATAGTTACATATTTCTTTTCATTATTTGTTAAAAAACAGTAATATGGATAAATAAGGTGTTCGGAAAGAAACAGGTTTTAAAAAGGTTGATAAAAAAACTGACTTGAAAAGCTCGCGTCTTTTATTCCTTTTGATTCTACTAAGAAACGTTAATACATATACTCGGGGTCTTCTAATTGTGCTCGCATCATGAAATACTTGCTATGGCTGTCGGATGTATTCGTGTTTTGTAGTATACAGTGTAACTTCTAGGTTGTTGTAACCAGTGTGCACTATTTTAATCAAAGAATGATATTACGTACATAATGTACGTTGTATACACCGATGTGCTAAGTGTCGGTTAGAGATTCTTACTACGCAGATATTTCGTTGCATCCTGGATAATATTTGCTATTTGAAAATTAAGAGTGAGTTAAAACTGACTGATTTAAAATTGATTATAAATTATAATACTGTTTCTTTATACTCTAACTTATGATTGTTATTATAACTTATGAATTATGATATTGTTTTTCTACGCATACATGCAACTGGTTCTGATTCAAAAAGCTTATAAAACATTTTTAAATAACTAGCAGAAAAAATATTAGAATATTTACATATTAGATTTTCATTCAAAAGAATGTCTAAAGTTTTTAAATGTTTTAAATAAATTTCTTATATTATATTAGTTGTATACATAACAGAACTTCTGAAACATGTACTTATAAGAGTAAAAATATAAATAAAAAAATAAATAATATATAACATTATATATCATTTAACAGCTTCCATTTAATCAATTTCCAGCTGAAACGCCAGGCTGATTATCTGGTAGATATGGTCCGTTGTCAACTTTAATTCTTATGTTCGTGATAGATGATAAATGTAATGGGTAAGATTCTAAAGATAATGGCAAACATCGATAGTAAAGTTTAAAATTTTTTATGATAGTTTTACTAGTATAAATTCATTGTCAGTATCCTATAAATAAAAATAAATATATTTAAATTTAAATAATTTAGGTTCTTATCATTAAGCTTAACATTTTTTTAACTATGTTTCACAAATTAATAACAAAATAAATTATAAACATTTTTAAATTAAAATTAGTATGAATTTCTTTTACGACAATGAATTTTAATTATTATTGATTTTATTATAATTGCCTTTAAATAACTTTAAATAAACTATAGTATTTGCAGTTTTTTAGTTTCAGGGCATAACGCGAAATTAAATTTGTTAAAAAATATTACTATTTAAACTTACAAAAAATGAGGAAAAAAATAAAATCGAGACAAAGAAACACCTAAAAGTGCTTCTTGTGTAAAAAAACCTAAAAATTTTTTTTAGGTTATCAACTTTAACAACAGTTTCCTGCATGCTATGGAAATACACCTAATGTAGTCGTATTTTTTTTTTGTTATATTCAATGCTTTTTATGTCTGTGAGACGAAAATCTGTTTTTCGCGCTAAAAGAAGAATACACTGGCACGAAAAAACAATATCGCACGTGTGACCGGAACTGCGGCCCGAGAACGATGTGACTTTATCGTAGTCCTATCGCCAACGAACCCACGCCGCCTACTGTAAGGAAGAGAAATAAATCTCTTCCAGCTAGGCGGCGAGAGAAACAGCGAAGAATGGATAATCTTCTTCGCTTTACAGATGAGCGAGATAGAAAAGTGCGAAGGAAGAAACGGAAAATCCAGTTGTCCAAGTGCACAAACACTCACGTAATCTAATAGCACCAAAGTCGGTGAAGTAACGAAATAAGGCGCAGGTAAGCCAGATAACTACCTTGTCGATCCGAGAGGACGCGATCCGCGCCCTCTTACTCGCGGACGCGGATCGCTACGCCATTTCACCTACCCGGAGAGCACTTTGAGATGTTCTCTCCTGACCATCCTCACGTTCCTTATCCGGAGGGATAACAGGGGTTGCAGCTTCAGGAGTGTAGAGGTATGTGAATGATGCGAGGCAGCAAGCCGCAAGCGTTATATGCCGAGATTGGAAAGTATGTAAGTAAAGTGAAAGCCCGCAATTATCGATTGTAAAAAAAGAAGAAAAAGAAACCGCATTGTAGATGCGTACACCATAAGACGTACGTAAGATGTACGCCGTCAGCGTGAATATACACAATAAACCACGAACATTATCAACCGACGAATCTGATTGCGATATCTTTAATGAACGTAAACTATTTTTTTTGCAGTGAGACGCAAAGGATGAAAGCCGGAATAAAGGGGCAATTATTTTATTATTATAAACACCGCGTTATTAATTATCGCCCTTTTTATCGCCCAATTCCTTTCCGCCTCAAACAAACCCTGGTTGACAAGCTAATCCGGCTAAAAAAGGGGCTAAGGAGTTGATAAGTAGGTGCCGTTGGAAGTCCTATCAGGCCTCAAGCTCAACTGATAACAGGAGCTGCAGGAGGTGAAGACCGACTCATCGACGGAAACGGAAGCAAAACCGTCACATGTCTGTAAAAAATATTCCGAGATAAATATTTTCATATACAAATAAAAATATAATTTTTATCTTTTATATTCTTTTATTTAGATATATATATATTTATTTATAGATATATATATTTAGATCTATATATTTTATTTAGATTCCTCATATCTATCCCTCTACTATGCGTTTCGCATAGTAGAAGAATAGCTCTAGTGATAATAGTAATAATGTTGTAATAAAAATTAGCTACAATTACTAATAAAATAATATGAGACGTGCTCATTATGTGTGGTTGAACGTTTACCGCTGTTATACGAAAATTGTCTTTTTCGAGAGCATTTGGAGCACAACCTTCGTTACTACATTACTAAGTTACTAGTTACTTCGTTACTACTGCTAGAAATCGTTCAAAATCTTTACTCTAATAAGCATTCTGAAAATTTTCCTATAATACCAAAGCTTGGTTTTTCCAGTTGTGATAATGTGTTACTATTCAGGCACATTTGGATATTCTTGGAAGTAGACTATTTACACAGCTGTAAAATACCAAAACTCATTGCGATGGATGAATCTTTCTCAATGCATGTTAAGAATTTGAAATTAAATGCATTAAAAAGTATAGTTCTATATTTCTTCAATATTCAAGCGTTTGAAATTTTTAGTTTTTACAGTAAAAAAAGTAATGTTTTACTAGTATACATCGTTTTTTATTTTGGTTGAAGGAAATCTAACCTCTTATACGATCAGTCAAAGCTACATTTTAACATCTATCAATCTCAATAGCATTTATCATATATCTGTATGATTAAATAAATGACAAGTGTTCCAAGTCTACACCATTCATATTATAAACTACGTGATATTAGAAGTGAAACGTCTCAATTCTAAATGGAAATGTAAAATCTTAAAAAATTAAGCAGTTTAATAAATCTTTAATATTTAATACAACTTTTAAATTTATATTTCTCTAACATTTTTTTTTAAAATATGTATAAATATATAATATCAAATTTACATTTATTAATAGCTTTAGCCATTTCATCAGAAAAATATTTATCTTCTTCAAAGATGGCTATTAGAAGATACTTTTGTAGAAATATTTGGATATCAGTATTTAGTATTAAGTTCAGTTTATTTTGTGTATTTAGTCCTGAATTCTTTAAGTGCTATTATTATATATAGGGTATCTTTCTCTAACTTAGTAATCTTCTTCATAAGTAAGAAAGTTATATTTGATATTTTATTTAGTACAATCTTTAGTAATAACTTACATACCCAGTTTTTTATATCTTCATAAAGAAATCTATAGATTAATATCTTAGATAAATATAATAATTTAAGCTCTATATAAAAAATCTTTGTAATATTTTTTAAAGTTTCTGTAAGTACCATAACGATAAGATTTTTATCAAATATTGAATAGTTGTGAGATTCAGCATAGCAATATGAGCCTCTACTACATACCATTATTTTTATTATTTTTTATTGGGCTCAATATCTATTAAAATACGTTCATTATCGATCTATTTACCAAAAACATTGTTAAAAAGATTAAAAAGCATTTTCTTTCATACATTTTTGACATTTTCTCTTTTTTTAATAATAAAAGAAAATAAATTTTCTTTTTTGAAAGTAATATCTTTATAAACTTTTTTAAACAGTCTTTACTGAAATGCTTGCGTATAATCATGAATTACATAATATTTTTTAATATAAAATAATCATCAAATTCTATTGCTTAAATCCTGGTGGACTCCTATACTGCAGAGAACTGTAGGTCCTTATGTTCAGAATACTCAAGATCTAATTACAAATCTATATAATAAATACGTGAAAAAAATCTTTTCAATAAGTAACAAAGAATTAATTGAAAATTTGTTGATTGGTTAACATTTAATATAAAATTGAGAAGTTCAAAGTGGAATATTTCTGAGACAGGTTAAGCATCATGATGACAGAACTTCTTTAATTACTGAAATGTCTTATTTTGAATATGTAAAACAAGCCAGTGTAAGGAAAATAGAATAACACAAAATTAAAATACTTAGGTTTTACTGTAATTGCAATGAAAAACAAATAAAAGAACAAGTAGTATGCTAAATTTATACTTAATTCTTCAAGATAACGTTTCTTTATGGTTTCATCATAAGCGTGACTCTATAAGCGCCATTTTTGTTTCAGTTCTAGGAGGTCTGTCATGGTTGTATTAAAAAGGAAAATATCTTGCTTTTTTGAAATGTATTAACGTTTTGACATTAATTAAAGTAAGCGTAAGTAAATTATTGGATTGCTCACCAATAAATATTATTAAAATCGTAATATGTACGATACTGATTTTCTTTATTCGATTTATATTTTTCACATTTATATGAATTGTTTACTTTCATATCTCGATTAACTTACATGATCTTTATTATAACGATAAAATGACATCGCAAGCAATTATAATTAAATTTTAGGAAATTTAGCATTGTATTCTATGTCAATCCAGGAATAATGTTATAGTAGATTACCAATTATTAAATAAATTGGTTCATTTTAAACTGTCATATGACGAAATAAAATATAAGAATAAACATTTACCCTTTTAGAAAATTAATTCGATCAGATGCTTAAATATTTTTCCTGAATGCTTAATATTGAATTGATTAAGTGGAGCTGCTAATTTATGTAATGAACAAATCTAAAATTAATATAAATTCTATAGTTAGTAAATGAAATAAAATTCTTCTTAGTTTGAGGAAAGAATGAAAACGTTTTCTATTTCTTTAATTAATAAATACAAGCTATAACAAGTCAAGGTGCAAGAAATAACAGATATAACTAATAGTGGGCAGGATTTTGATATCTACAATAAAAATGATTCATATTTCACATAGAGATTGATTTCTTTAGATCTTATTTTGCTTTCTAAGACAGATTAAAGTATAAATTCTTAACTAAAATTGAATTATTACGTTATTTATTAGAACTCAATTTATATATTACATGAAGAGACCTACGTAAATATTCCAAATAATATGCATAATACCTGTATGGTTTTCATTAAGATTTTAGAAAATAATAAAAAACGCTATTAATCTCGAAAGTCATAGTTGCTTTCATTAGAAAAATTGTACATAAAAGCATATATATTTTGTTCGCATCATTCTCTATGTAAGACTGGTTTATGTGCTGCAGTTAATAAGCATACATTAAAATCCTAACTTTACAACAATAACAACAACATTAACAACAACAATTAAATAATGCAATACAAACAACATACTCCGGCATCATTAGAAGGAAAAACTGAAGTAATTTATTTATATGAGAAACTATAACTTATATACATTTAGGATCTGTAAGTAGGAAAAAAAGAAGAGTAGTGAGAAAATTAAAGTAAAGCTTGTGCGAAATAGATATAGTAACGTATTATTTGAATATATTACATTATTTAAATATAAATTGTCTTTTGTTGTAATGAAACGGTAGCTCTTAAACAAATTAGTCAAATAATCTTTATTAACAGATTAATGTTATTTTTTTATGCATGATTATATATAGAAAAAGAAATAGCTTGTTTCTATGTGTGGAGAAGGATGAACTATACGAGATCTGGGCAGTCGTAATAAATCTGGTACCGGCTATAGCTTAGCTTGTGCCGCAGTAAGGGGAGGAGTCTCTAATTTTCTCCAATCAGAAGTATACCAGTTCTCGATCAAGCTAGGAGTGTTTATAACCACTTTTTTTTGTTTACCATGTATCTTTGTAAAATAATATAAAATTTCGTTTTGTTAATTTATGTAAACAAAGAATATTGTCGTGTAATTTAAAAAAGATCTTTGTGCATTATTTGCCTAAATGTAATGATTAAATATAAATATGAACAAGATATATGGCACTGTACACGGATTGTGTATATTCCCATAACTGTATGAAATTGGCGTTAAAGATGATGACTTAAAAGAGTTTTTTCGTGTTATTTTTTTTGTCACATAAGTTGGACTTCAGATGTTTCACTATTATTGCACATGTTATAGAATGAATATTCTTTATAAATTTTTAAATGTATCTTTTTTTAACGTATTTTATATAAAAATAAAAACATCATTTTCACACTGTTGCGTTATTTAATTTAAAAAATGAATATCAGTATATGAAAATTCATTAAAATATTTTTAAGTTACAATAAGATACAATAAGAATTGTTGAATTATTTTTTTATATGAGGAATACAAAAAAAATAACAAGATATAAAAATTATAACATATAAAATAATAAGATACAAGAAATAAAAAAAATGCTGATAACATGTACATATTTCGTATTTTTCAAAAAATAACGACACAAAGTATCTTATTATCGTATTTCCATAGTATGAGAATAAAAAAATTCATTTTTAAACTTTTTTTTTGTAAACTAGTATACTTAGCATGATATAATCCACAAATATAACGTAACAAATGTTAGAAAATATGTATCAAACTAATGAAAATATTACATATGTATACATTATTATTTTTTTATGATAAATTAATTTTCAATCATGTTTGAATAATTTTTATACTATATGTTATATTATAATACCATAAAAACTTGACCATAAACGGCAGAATCATTGCCAAGACCTTTGTGCTTCAAAACCATATTTTATTTGAAATTCACACCCTGACCTCGACAGCTGATAACATTATAATAGAATTCTTTCAGATTAAAATTCGTGTTCGAGTGAATAGCAGTAAAACCTGTTCCGTTTCCTTTAGGAGTACAGAAAGTAGAAAGTTGGAACTTTTTAAGTACAATAGCTGCTTTAGACATGCCGCTAGGTTTTACAGTATCAGAATACTCAGTTCAACTTCTCAGTTGTTCGATTTTTGTAAAGTCAAAAAGATTTTGAACACTTCTAAAGTAGAAAGTCTTAGTATTCATCGTAAATTATAATAAATACAAGAGTGTTATATATATATTTACACTAAAGTAATTCAAAATAAAATCGTAAGTTTCAAAATTATGTATTCATATAAACATAAAAATATTTTTATATATTTTCATTACTTTTTTTCTTTAATATATAGAGATTTATTAAATTGATAGTATTTATTTCTTGTTTATTCGTAAAATAAAATGTAAAAAAGATAAATTTTGTAAAAACTATTTAACTCTGGTCTTTTTTTAATTCCTATTTTACATAAGTTTTTAAATAATCACTTATTATTTATAAAAAAAATTAATTAATTTTCTAATATTTTACAAATTATAAAATTAATTTTGAAAAAGTTATTTAATATGTATAGATTATACTGAGTATTAGTATAGTATAAACTTCAACATCTAGGATATGTTAAATTTCTGCTATTTTTAAATGACTATGGATTTTATCATTGAAGTAAACTTTTTATTTAGTTATTGTAATTTTTTCAATTATTTTAGTAAAGTTAGTCATTGAAAAATTTGAGACAAGTAAATAAATATAAGAAAAATATATAGAAAATATGTTAGATATATAGATTCAATTATATCTTAGAATTTTATGTATACGTACTTCATAAGATCTTTTTTTATAACACCCAGTAAATGCAAAAGAATTATACTAACAACTTACCCTAAAGCTGGGATTACCATGTCATTTTCTGGAAGAACTAATGCAAAATAAGTGAATTAATGATATGGTACAATATCTTTGAGAATAATTCACAAATGCTTTTGTCTTCACCGTAACACATAACCTTTTTTTAAAACTCTGTTATATGTACATAGAAAATTGATCTTTGTTCTTTAAATTGAAAAGAACCGTAGCGAAATCCTTGTAATATGGACTAAACTTGCATGTTTTTGAGGCATTTTAGAGAAGCGGACGATTTACGACTGCAACATGAAAAAGCGCATAGCTGCTAATGATCAATAATTGAACAATGGAGCAATGTTCATAAATATGCAGAAAGTCACAAGTAGAATTTTACATACAGAACTTTTGTTTTAAATAACACAACAGTTTTTAATACATTTCCATCAGTTATGTAAATATTGACTTCTTTTTTATCCCTTATTTTTACGAAGTCCATTCTTCTATTGGCATAATAGTATTCGTTTTCTTTTAATAGATTTTTTTTTATAGTTACGCTTCAATGCAAGAAAGTGCCTTAGCAAGTTTGATCAATTGTTTATTTGGAAACATAAACAACGTTGATGTGACAGAAAAGAGGTATTTATTAAGTAGGTATTGAGATAAAATATTAAAAGTATAATACCGTGGTTTAGAATTTACTTTATAATTACAACATTTTTATATAAAAGAGTTTCTGATGATAGCAACATTTTTAAACACAAGTTTATAAATATTGATATAAAATTTTAAAACTCAATATTAATTTTAAAATTAACTAAAATCTAAATTTAATATTTATATTGTATATTTTAATCAAATTCCAACTAATTTTTTACATAAATAATTTGTTTTATTTATCATAAAATTAAACCATGGAAATTGACTTTCATCTGTTATGTATGACAATTGTATGAATTTTAATTTTAATAAAATTTTTATTTAATATAAAATTGCATGTATAAAATGCGAGAAAGGATTCGTCGTAAAGGGAGAACAATGTCGCGGGTCAAGGGCCGGGACGAAAATGAAGAGGAGGTCCAGCCCCTACGCCCGAACGAACAATAAAAATGTTTGTGAGTAATTGTGCGGGAATATGAGAGTAAGTAATAGAGAGTGTGTGGGAATGTAAGTGTGAGTGAAAAAGTATGCGAGCAACGTAGCATCAACCGCAGGAATGCAAATGTGAGTGAAAAAAAATGTGCAGTGAGAAAGTGGGTGCGCCGCGTAGCGTCAGCCGCTAAAGTATGAGTGCAAGTGAGAAAGCGTGCGCACGGTATAGCGTCGGCTCCAAAGGGGAAGTGCGAATGAAAGAGAGTGTGTGGGAGAACGAAATGCGTGCGAGAGAGAATGCTGAGTGAGTGAGCGAAAAAAGCATGGGATCGTGGAGGGGAGCCTTGACTATGCGTCTAGCCTTGGCTATGCCTTAGCTAGCAAAAAGTTAGGCTATGCGCAAGCAAACGCGACTCGCTTGCGCCACCGCCGTCGCTATTTCTCCGTCACCGGCCTTGCTCACAAAGGTAAGGGCAGTGGCTAGATGACGCAGCCCCTCCACGAAGCCCGCGAGTACGAAAGCGTGAGAGGAAGCACTCCCGAAATATATAAACATGGCGCGCTCACGCAGAATCGAGAGACGGAGGTGGAGTTAGGAAAACGAAGGTTTCCCGGTCATGCTGATATTTGACGCATGACACCTAGTTCTGACATTCGGCGCACGAGAAACTGGTGCTGACATTTGGAGCACTTCCTGGCCATGCTGACATTTGGTTATAGATATAGGTCCGTGGTCGCATATCCGGAGACACAGCTTCTTGGCTAGACTCTCCCCACCGTCTTCCGCCGAGATGGAAAACGAGTAAATCCCGCCGAAAAAAACCTCATTTACGTACCGTCACCGTTATATTATTATAACACTTCTTATACAATAAGTGTTATAATTCCGCCATCTAGTGTATGCGAAAGTATACTAATAAATCGCATCGCCGATTTATTAGCTTTGTAAAATTCGCCGTCTAGCATACGAAAGCGCCGCATCGCCGACTGATTTATGCTTGTAAAACCTCGCCGTCTAGTGTGTAAGAAAGCGCTGCATGTATTATGTATCGCAGACGTTTAAATTGTAAGTTACTATGTTCGCTGAGAATTGATAAAAATTATAATCATAGAATATTCATTGATAGTATCTAATTCATCACTGTAACTGTAAAGGTTTTTGTAAGCGGTAAGCTTACAGTTTGATATTAAAAATAAAGAAAATGCCTAGCTTATTTCGCTCGGGTATCCTCGCGACTCCTCCTCCCGCCACGAACTTGGTCCGACATTGAGCCATCCGGGACGGGACAGTCAGGGAGCACGAGGAACCGAACCGCCGCCGCCACTAGAAATACGAGTAAGCACGAAAAAAGAACAACGATCGAGAAGAGTCGATACACGCTTCAAGTCTCTCTTTCCTACCTACTCACTCGTTTTCCATTCGCTCGTTTTCGCAACATATACAAATAATAACGAACGAACCGTACAAAACGTTACATGATGCCCGAACAGGGACTCAAGTTGTAACGATATTAAATATTACAAAAATAATATAGATTTTAGTATATTGTTCTTATTACTTATTATAACACATTGTATCTAATTTCATTAAATTTTAGAATTATTATTTTCAAGGATAAAAAGTATTTTTAACAAAAATATTTAATATAATTTTTTAAATCTTGAAATAATTCAAGGTGATACAATCGAAACTGCAAAATTTTTTTTTCAAACAGATTTTACTTCATATTCTGAAAATAGTTTTAAATGTATAAAACGTTTGTAATATTGTTCAATTTCTGTTAATATTGTTGGATTTAATTTAAGTTTTGCTTGTATTATTTACAATTTTGGATGTAACGAATGGTTGAATAAAGATATTAAGAAATGGAAAAGTATAAGAAAATAATTACTAATAAATAGTAAATAAATAATTACTTGTTACAAATAGAAATTTATTTAAAATTAAGAAAAGTAAACATATGATTAAAATAAAATCAATTGTTTTAGTAAAAAAAATTAAAGAAGATAAATTGAACTAAAGTGGTATTATACTATATATAATAAATACTAGTAGATGCAATTTTTTTAGTCCGTATTGTCGTGGCTCAGAAAAATATACAAGAAATCAAATTGCGTGATACAGGGTGGTATCTCTGTGTTAAAATGATAATTTACTTAGCTTTTTTTATTTTTTTTTCTTCTATTGAAAACAAGAGTTCAGCTGTCTCGCTCGTTAGGGCGTAGTGGAATAAATGACTTCAGTAAAACCGAGCGGTTGCTATTACCACTTCAAGAGGTTATTGAGTCAAAATTTCAGAAGGATCCCTCTTGGATTTGGAGGCTATAGAAATCAACAGTGTAATGAACTTCATTTCGTATTGTCGATGGTATTCAATACTTTAGCAAAAATTCGTATTTAATCTAACAAAATATACTTTCGAAAAATCTTAATCTCGAAGTTATGATTTATAATAAATAAATTTAAAAGCATTGTACTCAAATTTGCAAAAGAATTGAAAAATAGACAAAAGAATTTTTTAAAAACTTGAAGAAACACCGATGTTAAATAAAAATGTGAAAATATATTAATAGCAGTAAAGCGTAATGAAAACGACTAAGTTTTAAGCTCATAGTTTGTTATTTCAAATGTTATATTTTAAATGATACATTCACATTCGTCCTCGCATTCTTCTTCCAGTTTTATGTTTTAATGTTTTCGATACAAAATAAAAAGAACTAATTCTGATGCATGAGTATTTGAAATATAAGATGTATAATGGTACATTCATCGATGCATTTTGTTAACAAAGAATTCCTTTTATACGTTTTTTACGTTCAACAAACGTTTTTGTAAAAAGTATCTTATACAGGGAGTTATCTTATTCGTGGATTTATTTGTAAATTAGGATCTACACGTGATTTCTCTTTTACAATTGCATATAATTACCTTTACGTTAATTACTTAAATAATTAATTTCACAAATACTTTTAATTCTAAATCAAGTTTTATTATTAACATTTTAATTTATTTAAATGAAATATTTTTACAAGATGAATTTAATAAGAATATATTTCTTATAAAAAATAAAGTATTATACGAGCTATCTTTTATTTTAATTTAATTAGAATATTAATCTATGCACATATCTGCGAAATTAAAAATCTAGAATAGCTTTATTATTTATTATATTTTAATTTTTATAGAAGAAACAATTATGAAACAATTATGTATAAATATCTTAGTTGTTTTAACATTTTGTACGTAATTTGAATGTAATAGTAATATAATACGTAATAATACGCACATAATCAAAAGAACAGAAGAAAATTAAACTAAAAACTGTTAGAATTGTAAAAATAACAATAAAAAAGCTCAAAGCAATAGTAAAGCTATGGAAATTATGGAATTATGTCTATCACTGCACTAATATTTCGACATTTAGTTATTTTTTCCCTTCATTTGTTAATCTTTTGATTAGCCACGTTTTATAATTAGTATCACGCTCTACAATATGACATGGAAATTTTTAGCCAAATATATAATAATTCTTTAATTTGCATGTAGAAATATTTATTTACCTATGTAATTGATATTCCTTATTGGTCTATATAGTATGTAGGTGATTTTGGAACGAACACAATATTAATAAGTATTGATTTTGTTAGTTGTGTTAAATCTTTAATTAGTATCAAATAACATGTTTTATTTAATTCTTTTAATCTGTTAATAACAATGTTTGAGACTGAATTTTCATAAGTATGATTGTTAAAGCAATTGGATCCATTCTTTTTCAGATAGTATTAATCTTCACTGTAAGATATAAGAATTTTGGTTCAGAAAAGTATATATTTAATTATTTATCACTAAATTTATAATATTTTATAATATTTTACTGGTTGCGGTAAAAATGCTCTTTATTTTTTGAGAAAACTAGCAGGTCCGCTTCTCCTTTGTTTGAGATAAGCATTAGATAGTGCTATTTTTTTACAGCTATTGAAAATATATTTCCGGTTTACTTTAGACTAAGTTTTAGACTAAGAAGAAGCTAAGTTCTTTTTCTTATCTAAAAAATGTGTCTCTTTGTCGTATTTCTTTTTTTTCCTGAGATTTGAATTCTGTACCTGCTCATAAAAATTTTCTTTTTTTCATTCACTTTTTCATGTACTATTCTCCATCATGAATTTTCTGTTTCATTCTTTCTCTCTCTTATACATTTATATTGTATATTCTTTTAACATGATGTTGTTAAAATACTTATCTGCCTCGCGTATTTTTAATATCAATTCATATTTTCAAAAAATTATGTATAATATAAATATAACCGTTAATAAAAAAAGAAGTTTATGTCTATCTTGTGAAAGTACAGTTTTATTATAAAAGAAAATTTTTTTTCTTTGTCAAACTATTTGTCTCTTGGAAGTGAGATTGTATTGTATTTTTGTGTAGTTTTTTATTTATTCTAAGAAAACAACTATCTATGTCCCTCATCATTCAAAAGTGAGATTTACTTATATGTGATAATTTTTTAAACTGTATTTTAAAAGTTGTTGATTCGTATCTGTTCGCGATGTTTCTTCTTTTTTGCATTTAATGCGAGTTTACTTAAAAATTAGTCAAAATTAGGATAATTTCCTATTTCTTGACAATCAGCACTTTTTACTGAATACTGGCATCTTTGCAAATTCTTTTGGGAAAATTATTTCCTAAACGATGTAAAAAAACCTTGTTTTGATAAAATCGATCGATTTATGTGTACAAGAAATTTGCTGAGAAGAGTAGTTTCCTTTTTTTAGCAAGGAAAAACAGTACTTCAAGAAAATATGAAAGTTCATTTGACTTCTCAAGTTACTATATTTCATTTTGGATTCTTATGATACTTTTACTCAATTTTAGTCATTAAATAAGATTGAATAATTAGTAGCTCCATTAGTATTAGTGATGATATATTTTTTACCTCTTCTATCACTACATCTGTCAATTACATATCATATGTAATACTAGAAAAACTGAATAGGAAACCGTAAAACATAAGTTTAACTTGTTGATTCTGTTAAATTCATCTATATTCTCTATTGTTAAGTACCAGTATCTTTGCAATTGTTTTGAAATACAGGTCTCGGAAATATAGACCATGTTAAGTATATATAACTGTAATAATATAATTTTGAATGATATATGAAATATTTTGTAAGCATTTGAATGAGCATTGCGTACTTTTCATGCACTAATTGGGAGAAAGGTGAACTTGCAGTCTTTAATAAAAAAAACTACTAAAGTATTTTAGTTGACTCATCAAGGTAGCTAAGGGTTACTTTAATATCTTTATATGTTTAAAGTGATCATTAGACGAGTGGGATAATATATTAGTCTAGATTTTGTTTGCCCATAATACTAGACTATATTGATAAAAGTATATACAGACAATGTCAGAAGATCAATTAGACTTCTCAATTTTCGAAAGATTGTCTATGTATTAAATGTTAACTTTTCTTTACAAATGAATCCAGGCACTTAGGAATAGTAATTAGTTTTTAAGATATTGTTCCAAGTTTATCGTGTATCAACTAGTTAAATGTAACGAGCGTATAGTAGCTGCAAAACTGTGCTAAAATTGCTTAAGTTTTTTTAACGTTGTAGAGCATAACGGTAGAAAGAAGATATTTTGAAAGTAATAAAATTTTAGAAACTAAGTTGAATTTTAAAGACTTTTATACACAGCACTTAATGCCTGTTTTTATATATAACATCATAGAACATATTTCATTAGAAAGTCGGAAGATCATTAAAATTCTACCATGATTGAAGGTACAACTGTTCTTCCAGCCACTGTTTGTCTTATATAGTCTTTAACGAGCATGGCTATAATAGCCACAGCTTTGGTAGAACCAGAAAATGAATTCTTTTTATGAATTAATTTCTGAATATATGTCAGAACTAAATGATTTTCTGAAATTAGTGTCTCTACTTTGGCGATTTCACGAATTTGTTTTAAGATAGTGTTCAAATCATATATGAACTTTGAGTTCAAATTTACTTAGTGCTGATATTAAATAAACTTACATTGACATTGTCTAGAACAAAGGTTATTTTGTTCGCGGCTTCTAGCTTTAAATCAAGACCTTAATCTTAGTTGATCTACACTGATGACCTCAAAAGAATCGACGATATCATCATCTTTAAGATAATTGCTAAGGTAATTGGCACAGGAATGAGAATTGGTATTTAGATAAAAGGTTACGAGATCTGCGACTTTTTTTCTGAAGATTTGGGCGCTGTTTTGAGTGCTCATCAGGTTATCGTACATAAAGTATTAAATAAACACATTTACAAATTTCGAAAACTCATAGAAGTGCGGTCGTTGACATGCTTGCTTCGAAGCGTGCTCCATGTATGTCAAGATCATCTATACTAGGATTCGTTGGGTCGTTTAATAATATACTTGTTTTTCTTACATGTACTGTCGTCACTTGATTTTTACACTTAGAAAAACTGTTTATTCGACCATTATCATTGGCCACTACAAACAAGCAATTTTTTAAAAAGTATGAGAATTTGGATCTTATAAAGTTAGTTTCATCCAATAAGGTAAGCTCAAATAACATATATACTATTTCCCTCATTACCTGGCAGATAGCAGTGGTAAACTCTGAAATGGTTTTAAAAATTTCAAGCGTATGAAAGAGGATCATCTCTGAATTCCCACTTGAATTCTGAGCCAAAGTTACAGGAAGATATATTATTATTATTATTCGTTGGTACTTCTTAAAGTACGATCTTAACTGTCATATTGTAAAAAGACAGAGTATCCTAAACATACAGTAACCTAAGGGAATAGATCACTGCCAAAAAGTCTTTATGTCGACGATTTCTTCATGAAAAGAAATCTACTCGACTATGTAATTGATGTCAGAAATTACCTTATTAAGCTGATATTCCTGGCAGGAATGTATATTTAAGTAAGGAGCGAATTATAATAATCTGTTGATATGAGAAGATTGCTAAATCTAATGCCAACGTTGGGCATCTAATAAACACCGGTAGAAGATGATTTTAAATTCCATGTTTTATTACGTTATCATTACCTGACTCACAATAAATGTTCTGAAGCAGATAATGCTTTCTGAAATAGCACGGTTATATGACCTAGTTGGATGGCTAACTCTTAATGATTTGATATTACTTAGCTACTTGATCTGGACAACTCAAAGATAATTTGGGACATTAAATTTTTTAACATGAATTTGATCGATCCTACGTATCTGTTATGTATTTTGTCCTCTTCATGGTGTTCAACAAAACACCATACTAATTATAACAAAGATTAAAGTAACACTAAAAAGGTTGTCAATGTGATTGCATTAAAGATTTATAGTGCTATATTTTTGATGAATATTATACATCTTATCTTGAATAGTAATAGTTTAAATTGATAATATAAATTAAAAATATCAGTAGATAACTATGAATATTAATACTTACATGCATATATAAATACATATGTAACGCGTCACATCGTTTTCCACCATGTATCCTTTCGGACGCCATGTAACGTTCGATACGTTTTACGTTTCTATGGCTTCGTCCCTGCTTACTCGTCCTTCTGGTGATGGCGGCGATTCGGTTCCCCGTGCTCCCTGACTGTTCCGTCCCGGACGGCTCAAGGTCGCACCAGGTTCGTGGCGGGAAGAGGAGGCGCGAGGAGACCCGGGCGAAATAAGCGAGGCGTTTTTCGTTATGTTTTAAGATTAAGACTTAGGATTATTTTTATTCGATTAAACCAGAGGTTCTGTTTATTTTGCGGTGCGCTTACCGCTTACAAAGAAATCTTACAGTTTACAGTTACAAATAATGATTATATATTTTATAATTTCTTGGCGGACCTTTAAACGATTTTGATTCATGCGGTACTTCTTATGTACTAGTCGGCGAGGTTTTTACAGGTATAAGTCAGTCGTTGACGTGGCGCTTTTTACATACTAGGCCGTGAATTACAACAAAAAGACTATAAATCGGCGGTGTGACATTTTCGCACACATGGTACGGCTAATTACAACAAAGATCGATGAACCGGTTATGTGACATTTTCGCATATACGGTACGGCGGAATTACAATACTTATTGAGCGGCGACAGTATATCAACGCGAGTTTACTCGGCGGGATTTCACTTACTATTGCGGCAGAAGATAGCGGGGGGGGGAGAGTCTAGCCCCGAGGCTGTGTCTCCGGATGCGCGACCACGAGCCTATTCCTATATCCGGGAAAGTGCGCCAAAAGTCAGCACCTCCTGGAGCTCCCTAGTGCGCCTAAAGTCGGCACCAGGAGTCATGCGCCTAAAGTCAGCACGACCGGGAAACCTTCGCTTTACGAACTCCAGCTCCTGGAGTTTTCCAGTGCGCCTAAAGTCGGCACCAGAAGTTATGCGGCTAAAGACAGCACGACCGGGAAACCTGCTCTTCCCGAACTCCACTTCCGTCTCTCGATTCCACGTGAGCGCGCTCTTTTTATGTTTCTCGGGCGCTTTCCCTCATGCATTCGTACTCGAGGGCCTTGTGGAGGGGCCGCGCCGCCTAGCCATTTCCCTTACGGCCGTGGGCCAGGCTGGTGGCGGGGAAATAATGGCGGCGGTAGCTCAAGCGCGTCGTGCTTGTTCGCATATAGCCTAGCGATGTGCTAGCTAGGGCATAGCCAGGGCTAGACGCATAGCCAAGGCTCCTTTCCACGGCCCCATGCTTTTTCTCGCTCACTCACTCGGCATTCTCTTCCACGCGCACTTCGGGCCGCGTACTCTAACTACGCGGGCATTCTCTCGCTCACTCACTCCTCATTCTTTCACATTGTACTTTTATTCTTCGGCCGACGCTACGTCTACGCACGCTCTCTCACCTACACTCATACTTTCGCGCACTCTCTCTCTCTCTCTCTCTCTCATACTTCCACTCTGCTGCCAACGCTATGCCGCGCGCACGCTTTCTCACTCGCACTCACACTTTCGCGCACTCTCTCTCTTACTCTCATACTTCCTTTCTGCGACCAACGCTATGCCGTGCGCACGCTTTCTTACTCGCATTCACACTTCCATACATTTTCTCTCATTCGCACTTACTGATTTTTCGGACGTTGGGAGCCGGGCCTCTTCTTCGTTTTCCTCCCGGCTCTTGATCCACGGCACTGCTTACCTTTTGCAACGAAGGTATTCGACGCACATACATACGTACATACATACATATGCTGGGTCGCCCATTTTTGAGAAGTCGATATTAACATTTAGGATTCGTTAGAACTTTACAAGAACTAGAAAGTAGTGTAATGCATTGTATTATCAACGAAAACAATCATCATTATTCTACACTCCGAACTTTGTATCATAAGTACCCTTTCACCTACCATATGTATTTTACCATTCTCTCCCTCTGCTATTGATTATTCGTTCATTTCATTTTGTGAGTTATGTGTAAATACTGTTTCAAGCTCAGCTATAACTCTTGCATAAGAATATTTTTGTGAAAACACCGTCCTGTGTAACCCAGCAACATCCAAAAGGTAACAGTAAGTATTAAAGTTGTTATAATATATGTATATATAACATGGACAAATATTTATTACAAAAGTAATCATGTATAAAATATTTATTCTCTTTTCGAGAAAGAGAAAAAATCTGCAATAAAAAATATTTCATATAATGTGAATTATTATAAATTAATTATAATTTATAGTTAATAACTTAATGTCTTGTTAGTTGATAATTATTTCGAAAGATCGATCAGTGATGCTCGCACTTTATATTTTAAAAAATTAGAAACAACTAAATAGTTAAGGAAAATCATAAAAATTTAATTTTTTATTTTGACATTCAAAATTATGTGTCAATATCAAAATTTAATAAAAATATGAATTTATATTTTTCACATCATTATTTATTCTGAACTGCTCCATATTCTGTAGTTAATGTGTATAAATTAAAGATATGGTTTGTACGAAGTGAGTATTCGAAAGATAAAGAGATATGGATAAGAGATCAACCTTGCTCATTTTTTCTCTTTCACTATTAAAAATAATAGTTTAATAAATATTAAGAATCATAAAAAGAATTGGTAATTCGAGTTTCATTCTAAAGATCTTATGTGGGTTATGGTTCGGTGTATAGAGGTTTTATGCAGATTGAAAATGAAGTCAGGAGCTGGGACTTTTTAAAGTAAGTCAGAACTCGCATAGCTTAAATATTAAAGATTATATCTTTTTTTGAAAATAATGTTACAGACGCTGAAGATTCGAGATAAAATGATAATATAGAATAATAATAAATACTTTATTAACAAATATTCGTACACCCTTATTAATTTAATTCAGATTCAGAACAACAGAAAATTCGTTGTGATATCTGAATGATCTTATATTTACCTGAAATGTTGATAGTATCCTTTTTTTATTGTGGCTTCTTTCTTGGAATCGGTATGTAGGTTTATATCTACAACTTTAGAGATCGAGTTGAGTATGACAAGAAAAAATTCTCTGCTCAATTTATCTTCACGTTGTAATGTATTTCTTTCTTTCAAAAATTATTCTCTGTTTTCATTTTTTACGTATTCAACTATTCTTTTCCTAGATTTCTTCTCTCTTACTTTATTCTTAATTAATTTAATATTGATAATTTTTATATCATTTAGGTATATAATGGAAGAGAATTATAGAGACGAAAAAGTGTAAATGTGAACATAAATAAATTACTTATTAATGAATTTATTGGTTAAACTAGATTATTTATCAAAGTTAAATGTCATTTAAATTCGTCGATTAAATTGTTTGTTTAAAATTTAAATTATATTTAAATTTCAAATTTTATATTGAATAGTTCATTAAATTTTACAGTAGATCAAAATTATATTATTTTTTTAAAATTTAATTCCAATTGAAATTAAATTATTCATTTAATAATATAATATATTAAGCTATTTGGCACACTTAAAATGTTTTTTATATAATATTTGTTCGTATTATTATTAGGTATTTATATGCATCTTTCTCTGATATTTTTCATCATTTGTTAGTTTTGTAATACTTATAAATCATGAACACTAATGCATTTACTATGTTCAAAGAATGGCTGCCGTTCGTTTCTGTCATCGATAAAAGTTTCGACGAAAAATCACTTTTTCGCGCTAAACATAAAAAAGAAAACACTGTCACAAAAAACACACGTGCGACCAAAACCGCAGCACGAGAACGATGTGGCTAGCGCCATATTAAAAATAGAAGCATGAGGGCGTGCAGCGCGACATGAACGAATGTGCGAGTGAATGTGTGGAAAGAGTGCACGGGAGGGAAGCGCAGCTACGTCAAACGCTCGCCTTACTATAGTCTCCTCGCCAACGAATCTACGCCACCTATTGTAAGAAGAAGAAATTAATGTTCTCCCGTGAGGCGGCGAGGGGAAAAACGAAGAATGAATAATCTTCTTCGCTATACAAATGAGCGCGATAGAAGAGTGCGAGAGAAGAGACGGAAAATCCAATTGTCCAAACGCACACACTCTCAAGTAATCTAATAACGCCGCAGTCGGCGAAGTAACGAAGTAAGACGCAAGTAAGCTAGTTAACTATCTTGTCGATCCGAAAGAACGCAAATCACGCCTTCTCGGCGGATGCGAATTGCTACGCCGATCCCTTTAATATGAGAAGACGCGGTTCACGCTCTCTCTTCTTGGCGGACGCGGATCGCTACACCATCCTGAATACCCGGAGAACACATTTACGATGTTCTCTTCTCCCGGCCAACTTCATTTCCATTATCTTGAAGGGTAACGAGGGTACCAGCTTCAGGAATATGGATGCACGTGAATGATGCAAGGCGGCAAGCCGTGATTGTTATCTGCCAAAAACATAATGTATGTAAATGAAGCGAAAGCCCGCAATTATTGTATGTAAAAACATTGAAACATTAAAAAGCATTGTAAATGCGCGAGGAATCCGAAGACGTTGTACGCCATCAGCGTGAATATATTTAATTAACCGCGAACATTATAGTGTCAACTGAAGAATACGATTGCGATATCTTTAATGAGTGTAACTTTTTTTTATAGCGGTGAGTTGTTGAGAACAAAAGCCGGAATAAATGAGTAATTATTTTATTATTATAAACACTGCGTCATTAATTATCGTTCTTTTCTTACAACTATTCCCTTTTTACCCCAAACGAACTCTGGCCGACAAGCTAATCCGGCTATAAAATAGTAAAAAAAGGGGTAAAGGGTAAAGGAGTGGGTAAGTAGGCGCCACGGGGAATTCTACCAGGCCTCAAGCTCACCCGACAACAGAAGCTATAGGAGGTGTGAACCGACTCACCAATGGAACCGAAAGAAAAACGTCACAAAGTATATTAATTATTATCTACTCACTGAAGTTTCTTTTTATTAATTAGTTAGTTTTTGTTATTAAAATTTATTATATTGATTAATTATTGATTTCAATTAATATTAAATAAATAAATTCTATTACAAATCAAAAAGTCATGAAATAAATATATTTTATTTTACGTATGGGTAGTATACATCTAAATGGAATATTCATATACATACCTTTGAATGCATATAAATATTTTAATTAATTATAAATTCTGTTACAAATCAAAAAGTCATGAAATAAAAATATTTCATATTACGAATGGGTAGTATACGTTTAAATGGAATATTCATATGCATATTTTTGTGTGCATGTGATGGTTCTTTACATTTTATAGGTGACTATTAAAATAATGGTATAAATGTAAAATTCTTTTATTGGTTTTAGAAATAATAAGCATTCGTCATTACGAAAGTAAAATTAGCTTATTAAAAAATAATTAATAATCAACGTGGTTTTATATGTTTGCTTTGACAAAAGATTTTATAATTTTTTGTAATATTTCTTTATTTATTTTTAGTTCTATTTTAATTACCAGAATTTCGTTCAAATAAATTTTTTGTTTTTTTCATTCATTACTGTATTATCTGTACAATATATATATATAAATTGAAGTGATATCAATTAGTGAACAAGCTAACGGAAGTATGTAGCCAGTTTTATCAATGGTTTCTCAACAATACAGGGCAAAGATTAGTATTCGGTTCAATTTTATATGTCTAGAACACAATATTTGGCTAATTTATTTATTTTCTTTTATCATTAATTACAGAGAACAAAAAAATTTGTTTACCGTTTTGTTAAGATTATTTTTTTTATTTATTTTTTTTTATAACCACCATTTTATACATTTCTTACCGGGTAAGAAATCCATCCATCTTATGTATCGGAAGCACATAAGATATTTATATATCTATCTATATACATAACATATATATCTGTCAGTGATTAGATACTTAACGCAGTCATTAAATTAATAAAATTATTAATTGATTATACATTTATTCGACCATGAACAATGAAAGTAGTTTTTTTTTATTAAACATATGTAATAAAGGTGTGTCCTTTACTTTTGAAATACGGAAATTGTCTTCTGTTCCTAATTTTTGTTTTTATTCGAGAATTTTTAGCACATGGCTTTTGTTAATTATATATTTATCTAGAATGTCGCTTTTAAAAGCAGTCGTATTTATTTGGAATACGATTGACTTTTTTTTGAGAAAAATCTTTTTCGCACAATTTTTGCTGAAATTGTCAGATAATTACGTGCTATAAGCTCGTAGTCATTGTCGTTGATAAATGTTAAGTAATTATTACTGATTTGTGTAATACATATTTCTTATAATAAAAATGATGGTCGAAACTATTGTTCACTACCAAGCAGGGTAGTGGAACAAAGGTAATAAAATTACTTTAATAAATTCCAACATTATTTAAATTATATCATAAATTACTCTAAAATTACTGAATATACGTAAGTAGTAGTAGAATTAATAGTAATAATTTTATTACTCAATACAAAAACTAAAATAATATCTCGCACTTCTGCTCGAGTGTGCACATGTTCTGGAAAATAATAAATATTCAAAAAATTATTCTTTTTAGATGATGTATAATTGTTTTTTTAATACAAGTACATTTAAATCAACTTAAGCATTATACTTTTTTCAATTTTGCTAATTGGGGTTTTTAAACTTTATGTATTATTTGTTTATAAAATTTTAATAGATTTTTAATATCATTTTTTGTACATTAAATTTTTAATGAAGAATATGCTGATAATATCTAAAATCTAAACTGTATTAGTCATAATTTTTTTACTTGCTTCATTTAGATTAGATTTACTTTATAAATATTGAGGAAATTATATAACACAATTGTTAGTTGGTAACAAAGTAAAACATTAAATGCAATTCCTATATATTTAAATAATAATTTACGTACAAAAATATAAATTTTTATACTATTTAGCACACTCATATAATTTAATGTTATTTGTCATGCCAGGATTTTTTCCTGGCTGACTTTGAGCTGTTTAAATCAAAATGAATATTAACGTTTCACAAATAATCTTATATAAGGAACGAACTAATCTTTTCGTTTACAAAAGCTCGTGTTGATTTCGTTTCTTGTTTCAGAGTTCCTGCTTTGTAAGTTGCCTTCGTAACCTCGTTCCAAAATTTCCCGTTTATCAAAAAAGGGAAAGGGGATAAGCTAAGTCATTTGAAAGTTTTGAAAGTAATCAGAAAAAGGAAAGCGCAAACAATAGTCTCTTGTTCTAGTTTTTGTGCCACGTGCTGAAATTTTAAATTTGATTATCGAGTACCGCTATATCTTAGCCAATCACAGACTTGCGGCTTTTACTGCTTAAATTTACGATTAAATATTACAGATGCGCTAAAAACATAAATGCAATATCATTATACATATAATGATACTGTCATGAGACTCTAGTAAGTTACAAATGCCATGTGCACATTGGTATTGTCATTCCTTCTAAGCAACTTTGCCACTGCTGTTGGATGCCGTTTCAAGGCGCTGAACACATCAGCTTATCCAATCAACGTGGTTTTAAGTTTGTTACGAGGACCTGTATTTCTATTAAATACTTAGAAAGACACGTAAAATATTATATATATTTATATAAATTATGTGAACGTGGGATGCTTTTTACCCATAAATATTAATGTACATTTTCAATTTGCATCCTGGGCAAATGCATTTTATTGTAGATGTACGTACATGTTAGATGATATTGAATATAAGTAGAACACAAATGGATGAAGTATTATTCACAACAATTCCAGGTTTTTGCCCTGATTGCGGATCAATTCTACCTTTGCTCGACAACCAAGATGAAGTAATTTGTTACGCGTGCTTGCGAAAATGGGGAGCTGAAGGTTTGTATCTAATATTATCTTATAAAATTATAAATACATAATATGGTAGAGTGGGTTACTTATATTGTAAAAAAATTAATTTTTTATATAAATACAAAGTATATTTTGTTTCTTTTAATTAGTCATATAACTACAATGTATTTATTACTAGAAAAACACAACTTAATTATAATTATAAAATAAAAATCAAGAAAATTGGTCTTTGTTTTTTTTATTTAATGATAACTATTACAATTAAAAAAGCTTTTAGAAATTAATTATTTACTTTCATATTATTCATCAAATTATCTAAATTAATTTAATTAATTACTATGTTATGTACAGTATTTTAATAACTTATTTAATATTATTTAATAAGTTGTAGTTCAGAAGATATAGATATAATTTAAACATTTCTTATTCATACCTATGTTGGAATTTAAATTATTAAAGGATTGTTTTAATAAACACATTAATTGATAGTTATTATAATTTCTATAATTATACTATTACATTACCATAGAATAATGTATTTTTTTAAATAATATTTTAATTACACTTTATTCAAATATTTATTATATAACTCCAAAATAATTAGAAGTATTGTATATAAAATTATATATATATATATTAATATGAGTTGGATTTTATTTCTTTTTGCTTTATTTATTAAAAAAAAATTACAGAAGTGATTCGATAACAAAATTAAAGAAAATATTTTTAGCATTTTCATAAATAGTGTAATAAATATAGAATTTTTCAAAAGTTATATTTAATATAAACATAATTATGGAATAATTGTTTTAGTTTTTGGAGATATGGTAATGTCTTATACTGTTCTTTTTAATAATGAAGATACTTATACATCTGCGAAAGAAATAGATAATATTGCAGAAC
The DNA here is from genome assembly GCA_018907045.1 of Wiebesia pumilae. Taxonomy (NCBI): domain Eukaryota; kingdom Metazoa; phylum Arthropoda; class Insecta; order Hymenoptera; family Agaonidae; genus Wiebesia; species Wiebesia pumilae. Next base: position 2,581,924 of record JACCHZ010000105.1, on the reverse strand, counting down.
CAGAAGGTCCTATTGTTGATCGACAATGCCATCAATGTAATAATAATAAGATGTTTTATGCTACTTTACAATTGCGTTCAGCCGATGAGGGTCAAACAGTATTTTATACATGTACAAAATGCAAGTATGCAAATAAAATTTTTAAAATAATTATTACATTAAATTTTAGAAAATTAATCTAATTTCTTTTGTATTTCAGATTCAAAGAAACTGAAAACTCATAATTACGTATTAACTTACATAAGAATAGGACAAATTAGTAATAAAACAGAGCTTTATTTGTATTATATTTAATAAATAATTGATTATACCCAAACTGCTTATGAACCTTGATATAAATTTACAATAAAGAATTGTATCAATTTTATTTTACTTTAATTATATTTTGATAAAATTACTACATATTTACACAATTTGAAAGAATTATAATAAAATAATTTTGATCAATTTTCATGTTATTATGATCCTTTTGGATTAAAAATCTTTATAGCTTTTGAAAACTAATATATATGCATACAGTTACATAATACATCACATATTCGTATTACAAGAAATTAGCTTAACAAGTACTATTTATTAATAAAAATTAATAAATAGTATATTTTTTATTCTTCATAGAAAATTAAAGAGGTTATTGAAGAGCTTTTATTACTGATGCTTTCATTTTATTTAATATTACCAGTATATTTTAAATATCTATTATTTACATAACCATTCTTGTTACAATATTGTACATATTTATATACAATTCATACAAGGCATTCAATATTGATCCAATCCATTTTTCAGTTTGGTTTAAAACATTCATCTAAGAAGTTTTCCATTGAATGATATAGATGAAGACGCATTCGAGCAATATCATGGGTCTCATCCGTATAAGTCTGAAAATAAATTTACATTAAATAGGTTTAGCTTTATGTTTACATTATTTTCTTAAAATAAAAATTTGATGACTATATACTTAATGTAACATCAATATACTTCCTTGCTATATGACCTTAAAATTTATCTAAATATAAAATATCATAATTGAAGAGATTATTATTCTTCATCTATTAAATTTAGACAGTAAAGGTTCTATTGAAATTTTTGCTCAGATATAATTTTTGTTTGTTTTTTAAAATAGACTACGTCATAATTTATATAACTTATGGGATATGGTTCAAATAATATAATTTTGTTGTTAATGATGACACCTTCAATTTGTCTTATTTTTATTGTATTGATTAAAATAAAAATATAAATATATTTTCTATAAGCCCAAAAATAACATTCTTTTTTATAATAATATTCTTAAATCAGTAAATTTTCGGTAAATGTACATCGTAATTGAATGTAAATGAAATATATAATTCAAATATGTTCTGTTAAGGAAGGTTTAATTTAAATTAAGTTATATTTATTTAATTTTAAGTTATACTGTAAAAATAACACATAAGTATAATTTTATATACTTACTTAATAATTGATATCAATGAATTCAAATTTAATTACATATCAGATCGATACAAAAGTCTGTTTGCTTTTGGAATTAAAGCGTAGATTGTCTAAAGTTAATTATAATGCGTTATTATAACTATTCAAAGTGGCAGAAAATAATTATTATATATTTTTTCATTAATAAAAAAGCAAGAAACTTGTAGATGTAAAAAAGATATGTACTGTATATAGATACCGTTTATGTAAAAAAATAGGAAAGTAAGTATCTTTTTTCCTAAGTACTTGCTCAAATTTGTTTTATCAAATAATATTAAATGCTATAAAATTAGAATAAACTAGAATCAATGCAATTGGTTTTACAGAAGAATCATGTAAAACCTTAAAAGAGATTAATAATTCTATTAACATAAAATTAACATTTATGTATTTTAGGCCGAGTTCGTTTATCGCGCCAATGTAAAGGAGATTCACCTCGAATCATATACGAAGATCGGGTTAAATAACTGAACGCCGTTTTAAAATTAAAATAATACTTCAGTTTATTGAAATGCGCGATAGTTTTACTTATCGAATGGTTTAGTCTGTTAGTGGTTTTCCGGTGTTTTGCTCTTCGTAGTGAGGTGTGTCGTCTGTTTCTCTTCCCAAGTTGATCGTTCAACGTCTTTACTAGTTAATCAGTTACTCTCTTCCAATTACTTTGTTAATTAATTCCCCTGAAGTTCTTACCTCTATTTGTACGTGTCAAATATCTTTTGGAAGATACCGCGTAGTAATTGTTGCAATGTCTTTCTTTTTACTTAATTGTATTGATGATTTAAATTGCTGATCCTAGTTTGACAGTTAATTTTTCATCGTATTATCCACTTCATAGGTTGATGACTCTTTTTAACTTCGGCATTGTTCGTATATTTGAGCGACTGCAATTCTTGTGTTGCAATCGCTAACGTTACAAATGTTGCGTTTATAATAAAGTGTGTGGGATCGAGTTTACGTTTTTTAGTTTTAGTATTATTTGTATAATTGTGAATTCTTGAGTCCTATTTACTGACATTATAGGTGATCGTATTGATATGTAGATTAGATGATCGCGGTGTCAAATATTCGAAAGGCGAATAGTCTAATCAGTATGCGTGATAATATAAAAATAATGCATTATTCCAATAAATCATTGAACATCTTAAAGTACATGTATAAATAAACAAAATTGAATGTTCACATTTCATATTTGCAACTATTTTTAATTACAATTTTTATTTTAATATCATTAGCAAGTGCATATCAAATTTATGATTAGATATAACTTATATAAAAAAGTCATATCACCTGTTGCCGAAAAAGTATGTCTTTTTGTTCTAGTATTTTAGCAAGCAACATGGATTGTTGATAATGTACATTGTCGTCAAGAGTACCATGGATCAAGTAATACCCTTTGTATCTTATATTATCAACTTTGTTGAGAAGTTGACTTTGATCATAACCCCAAATATTGTCAGCGATATTAGGAAGACCCATAAATCTTTCTGTATAAATGGAATCTGTAATTTAAACAGATTAATAATCAGTGCCAATATTTGATATTGAAAAAAGGATAAAAATGGTTAGAGATAAGGAGAAAAGCTTTTTAATGGCATACAGCCTCTAGTAGTAATAAAAGCTACCACAATTCTACAAGAATTTTATAATACATATGTACTTTCTATATAACTAGTCGATATTAAAAAGTTTTTCATAAAATTTGAAGAAAAAAATGTAAATAGTAGAAATATTACTATTATTGTGTAACAAGGCTGATCTATTCCCTTTATCAAGCTACCATTGCTACTGCTATACTTTTATTAATATCGTATAACTTGCTATTAATGTTAATTAATAATCAATATCTTGTTAATATCTTATTGATATCCTGTACTTTCTTACATTGAGTGTTGCACAACTTATAAGTATTCAAAAATAATTAAATAAAAAAAAATTAGTTTGTTTAATAGCTCGAGTGATTTAATTTGATTATAAAACAAAATTTAAAAGTTTTTTGATAGCTTTTTTAAATTCTTAGCTTATACATTTTTTTAATTATTAATATTATGAAACTTAAAGTATTAAGATTAAATGCAAAATAGAGTTTTTTTAAATTACTAAAAGAATATAGTACTATTTATAAAAAATACTTTTTTACTTACTTTTATTTTTAATATAAGATTTATGCTATGCTATTAGAAATTTTTTGTTTCAAAAAATATTTTTAGTTCTTGATTTAAGTGTAATTATAAAAACTTAGAAAGTAATCCTTATTTCATAACAAAAATCAATTTTACAGAATGCATTAAGTTTTTAACTTACAGCCACTTTTGTTTCAGTTTCTATTTATACTTTATGTATAAATAGAAGTTTCGTACATAAAAATAAACTTTCAGAAAAAGCTCTTTTTCTAAAATATTGATAAAATACTATTCACTATTTTTAATAACTTTCTTATCTGATTCCAACAATATTTAGAATCTAGTTATTTATCAAGGTAATGATTTAAATTAATAATAACTCGAATAAAAATATTTGAGTTAAAATTGAAAAATTATTTGAATAAAACGATTTTTGATTACATTAAAAATAAGTAGTTGAGAGAATGTATGTTATAAGAAATATAAGAATTAAAAATAAGCACTGTTTTTACCGTAAAGTGTCCAATCAGTTACAGGTGCAACTGACAATCCACATTTAAAAATCCCATCATAATCCATTGCCAGTGCCATTCCTGTTGCATAGCCTCCATAACTCCATCCCCATATAGCGGTTTTGGTGCGATCGATGAATGAAAAATTATTTTGTAAATGCCTATGATCATTTAAACTTACTTTAAAAATACTTCTATGATAATCATATAAAAATTATCTATATATTAGCGAAATTACATGCTAATAATTAATATTTTGATAGTTAATTTACGATATTTTATTTTGATAAATCGAATGATAAATCGATACAGGACATTTCAATGAAAATTTAAAAAATATAATAATTTTTAAAAATGAAATTGTAATGTTTATGCAAATAGAATATAATTAAATTAAATACAAACAGTATATGAAACTTTAATTTGTCCAATGATTGTGTAATAAAATATTACTATTTTCAGGCTATTGATATATCTCACTTCTTTACATCAATCAACAGCCATCGAATTAAAAAAAAATAAACGAATATATCTGTAATTGCATGATTCGAAAGTATCTTCTATTTTAACTATAACCCATTTTTGGTTTTTGGAAAAAAAAGATTCTCCTTCCATCATTTCTGTATAAGCCGATAACCGATATTTAAACAAATGTTAATCATATTGAAATTTTTTTAAACAACTTGAACGTGGCTGAGTGAAATTGCATGCTTTTTAAAATTAGACTCATTTAAAATTAGTTTTATGAATAAAATAGGAGAGTGAAATTATAAAAACTCATTATTTTAATATATTTAGCTATTATAACAGCTAAATTATATTTGTGTTCATAGTGTTAATTAAGAACAGACTTATTAAAAAAATTTAGTTTGAAAGTAGCGATTATCTAATCTCCCTAACTAAATTTTATTTGCGCATGGACATTATGTTAAATTAAGCGAGAAGCTGTTTTAATATATTTTTTATAATACGTGTTGTCTTTTAGCAAATTGATTTGGAATATTCACGTTTTATTTTTGTAATATTTTATATCTTAGTATTATCAATATTGATGTACGATATGTATTGAATAAGTATATAAGGGTATGGAGAAAAAATAAAAAATTGTACAGCTTATGAATATGTGTGTGTGTGTGTGTGTGTGTGTGTGTGTGTGTAAGTGTAAGTGTATTTATAACCTGTATATCCCTTATCCCCGCCTCTCTCGTGTTTTCCAATGTATTCTCGTGCTACTAATTCATAAATACACGCCGTTGTTCTCATTTACTTTTTCATTAAACTTTTATCCTCAAATAATTTTGCCTTTCTCAGCAATACTCGCGACCGTCCACGCAGCTATCCTCTGAATTTCTATACCGTAACGGAGTCTTATATGTTCTTAAAAATTTGTTGACGAGCTTCATTCAAGGCCTTGTTGTGTCCAATTGAATCACCATGAGGTGTCCTTTTCGTAATTTGTAGTACTTTTGCGTCATCAGTCGAACTGCTGGTTTTCATCTTGCCCCTAAGAGATTTGATGGATCTAACATTATTCCACACTTGATGAAGGTATTTGTAATCTTTGTGTTCGATTGCTTCTTACAGTTGGTATTCTTGAGGTATCCGAAATAGGTTCTAAATAGCAGTTTGAAGGAACTGGTTCCTTTATATTGTACCGTTAATGTCTCGCTAGTTCATGAACTTATACTATTTCAATGGTTTCACGATGTCGACCTTGCTCATTACCTTGGTGGCGATGCTGCTTACCTTTGCCATCTGGCCGTTACCGCACGAAACTCGCATTGATAACTACTAACAGGTGATCAATTCTTTCTAATTGATAGAATTCATCAAAATTACAGAATGTAAGTTCGTTACGCATTTGAAGATTATCATCTTGGGGCCCACTGAAATGCTGCTGCAACATTTTCAGCCTCTTTATCATTTACATGGTTTCCAAAAAAACTCGTGTCAAAGAATTAGGTATATTAGATACATAAATCCAGGAGATACTTTTACTTATTTCTCTTACAGGGAAATGGTCCTACTTGGTTGACGTGAACGTGTACAAGGGCGTACGGCCCATCGGTATTGGATTTAGCTTCCCTGTGACGGACTGAGTGGCATACATCTATCACAAAAGCTTGCGAGTATGAGGAAGAGAGTGTGTAAAAACGAGCGAGAGCAAGCGCCATATATAAGCAAATATGCATACAAGTGTGAGAACGCGTGATGCATATAACCAAGTATGTATGTGAGAAAAAACGAAGGTGCGGTCAACTAAAATGAATATACAAGTGTGAAAGAGAAAGAGTAGGCGAGCTCATAGAGTGGAGAGCCGAGTTTTTGGTGGTTCCGCTTTGTGCGGATCTTCGTTCAATTAATTTACATTCTGGCCGTAATTTAAGAGAGAGAGTTGTACGACATGCCCTGCCGCGAGAATAAGTGACCCTTCGCTCTAACTTGTGTAATTTCCGAAGGCATGCGCGACCCTTCTCTCGAGGCAATAAAAAGGCATACTTGCAACAACTCGAGATCGTTCGCTCTCGGTGTCTTTTGAAAAACGATCTCTCCCTTGCCTTAGATGACGGTATTCATTGAATTTTTCAATGTAGCAACATTACGGCTCCGATAAATACTGTTTGTAAGTGAATTATTTTATTATCCTGTACGATATTAAATAATCATATTTCTAGGCTTATGATTTCAAAATGTATCTCCCTGTAAGAGTAATTTCAAAGATCAAAATGAGGGCAGTTACCAAATGTTGTTTTTTTGTACAGTTGATTGATATACCTAGATTTACGATTTTAAAAACTTTGAGTTTTGTTTAAATTCGATTAAAACTTTATGTTCTGTACAAAAAACCTTTTATAATTGTACAAAAAAACCAAATGTTGTCTTTTTGTACAGTTGATTGATATACCTTGATTTACGATTTTAAAAACTTTGAGTTTTGTTTAAATTCGATTAAAACTTTATGTTCATAAAAATTATTCGTTTAAATATTTTTGAGAATACTTTAAGTTAAATTAAATTTTATTGCATGGTACTGTGATGTTTCAATGAAAAAAAATTTTTATTATTTTATCTTATTTTTCAACAGAAAGTATTAAACACAAGAGTTCAACAATTATATTTTACTTATCGGAGTGAGCATTTTTTGAACGAAACAAATCCGTAAGAATAATAGATTTTCTTTAGCTTATACTTTATTTTATTAGAATTTTATTTAATGCATTTATAAATGACGCTCCGAACAGTTATTAATTATGACGATAAATATGCGAATATATGTCATATAATTAATATGAAATATGGAAAATAAAAAGTATAGATAATGATTTTAATTAGATAAAAGAATGTGTATATTTATTTTTTAAAAGCCACCATTAGAAGATTAATATTAAAAAAAATTGTTGATTATTTATTTGAAAAATTATATAAATTAATACAGTTAAAATAATATTGCATGTACTAAACAGATGTACGTTCTGTAAAAGTATTTGGCAGAGTAAATTAACAGACAAATTTTTTAGATGGTTTGTAGTGAAGTAACTTGCTTATAACAGAAAACTATCACATAGTCTTCAAAGATATTAAATTTGAAAGAGCGGTGTTCACGAAAATAAAAACTCATAAAAATAAGAAGAAATATGATTTTATAATAAACACTTATTTGCATAAAATGCGAATAATTATTCAAAAATAAATATAAGGTTTATGATGAAAATTAAACAAAAATAATAACTAGGTAGATTTTACTATTGAACAAAATTTTATTAATTTTCTATATAATATGAAATTCATATTAATGTGTGTATTTTTAATGTATCGTAAAGTATAGAATGTTGCATTGAAACACAATGAGGTTTTAGATATTATAATAATTAGGAATTCAATATTTGGGAAATAAACATATACGAAGGGTAATCTTCCACTAATTACAGCTAGCACTATATATTCAAAAAACCTTTTTACAAAGGAAAAGAAAAGTTATTGTAAGGTAGTTTCATTTTTGACACTGAATAGGATAAGATGGAGTTAGGGAACCTGATTGGATGAACGCTTGTAAATTTAGTATTATTCTTAAAGTTTCACTGTCTATTTAATTATAATCTTGTAAATAAATGTTATAAATTCACTCGTGATCTTAAGTTAAATTAATTAATTTTAAACACACGTAATAAGTTTAAATACTATTAAAATTAAAGAATAACAGATGAGATTTTGCATCTCTTACACACAATGTACATAATACATAATATTTTAATAAACAGCGGTTTGTAAATTAATAGTTGTCATTAATATGTACATAACCTGTTGCATATAACATATAACATATCGCAATTATTATTAAGGAATACTGTACAAATATTTTTTCTGACATGTCCTTGATAAATTTGTTATAGATGATAATATATATATACGTATTGTAATGCATTTATTTTTAAATACATACAACATTATTATTTGCCTTATAAGGTATATACATACATCAACGTATCTACATTCTAAGTGTTACACTAAGTTCGCGTCGATTTTGTGTTCACTTAAAGTATTTTGAGAAGAAAGTTAACGTAAAAATAAGTTCATAAATATCTTTAGGAACACTTTATTAAATATTATATGGATTATGTATACATATTTATATATGAGCTTATCTGCATATAAATATATATCTAAAATGAAGGCCCGTATATGTATGGGTGCTGAAAATGCATTAAAGAAATGTTCTGTATTAATTTTTTGACGAATAATTTTATGGATTCTTTATTATATATAAAATTGTTATAAGTAATAATATTTTGTTCAATAATAAAATTTAGCCTTAAATATTTCTTGAAATTGTACGCTTCTAAAGGTGACTTTTAAGTCGCGAACTTAATGTTTGTATAGTGAAGTGTCTATGCGTGATAACGTGCATAAAAAAATGGAAGTCTACAGACATGCGAAACGCGTAACAAAGTACGCATAACAGTGAAATGAGAAAGAGTGAGAACGAGAGGCTACACATCAAGTCTCGACTAAAGCATTGCGCAAGCAAGCGTAACGTACTTGAACCACCGCCGCTGCTGCGTTCCCCACCGCTGATTATCGATAAGGGAAAGCTAAGCAGGGCCGCCCCTCCGCGAGATGGAGTAACGATTTCATCTGTCAGTCGGCGTATAAAAACCAATAGAAGAAATTTGCATTTAGGCAATAAAGGGAGGCAAACCTGCGAGAAGAAGCAGTCTGGTTGGGAGTAAGGAGATCTCCTTGAATCGTGCAGACTGTTAGCACGTAAACAAAAGTCTAAGAGTGCAGCCTAACTGCTCGTTTATCGCTGTACAAACTTCTTGATCCCCGGTCTCTGGTGTAATCTCTTGACTCTCGCAATGCAAATTGTCTTTATCGAAAGAATGTAAATTACCCACCATCATAATCAACTTAGATCTTTGTAAAATATCGCCGTTTAGTATGTAAGAAAAAGCGTCGTATCCATCATGAGTTTTCGTCACTAATATGTCGAGCACAGCCGGTATTATAAACTCCGCTGCCGCCATAAAAAGTAGGAAACGCCGTCACAGCTAAATAAATGTTTAACATACACTTGTAAGCGGTAAGCATACGGTAAAAGCGATAGAGCTGTAAATATATAGGAATAAATATTAGTTTAATAATTAAAAAGAGCCGCCGTTATAATTTTGTCCGGTCTCTTCGCAACTCTTCCTCTCGTCATGAATCTGGTCCGACATCGAGTGATCCTAGCCGGGACAACCAGGATGCGCAAAGTGACTAAGTCGCCGCCACCAGAAAAGCAAATAAGTAAAAACGTTACTCGAAGACCGAACAGGGTTTTAGTGGTCAAACGTTACAAATTTTTAGAAAAACTCTATATTCTAAAATTTTACATCACATTTAATTACTGTATAAGCTTTATTCAAAGAAAATTTAGAATTTTTTTGAAAATTTAACAATACAGACTTCAAATTCATCGAATTATTTTACTTTTTAATGTGCATCAGACCTTATAATTAGCATCGATTTCAAATATTTAAAAAATTCTAATTTATTCTATTTATTTTTTATAAATATATGTAGTCATGATATATTATAAAGAGGTTATTTTTTTATTTCTATATATAGAATTCTTGTAATATTATTTTACTTAATTTTGTAATAAATTCTTTTCAGCATCTTACCATGTTACATTTATTTGATCAATAATTTCAACTGTGCCTAGATTTCTATATACTGCAAACATCATGTTGTTGCCTTTTAATCCCGTTCCTCTTCCATCTATTGATGCATAGATTACGTTTTTATTTGTTACCAGATATGTTCCCCAATCTATATTAAATTTTTCAGTCACTTCATTTGTATCTGGTCCACCGTATCTGTAAAAGAAAAAATCATTTATCAATCAATTGTACCTTATTAGCTTAAATATTATTTTCTAAGAACGTTGATATGTATTTTTATTTTAAATTCTTAACATCTTTATAAATATTGTAAATGATATTAGTACATATGTTACATAATCTAATAATATAGTTATAGTTATATAAATCTGAGCGACAACAGCTGTTTATAGAGAACAAACTCGTTGCTATATGGCAAATATTGATACGTTGTGTACAGAAAAATGAAACGTTCTACCAATCCGAATCTTGAAAAACTTTGAAAAGATAATGCAACCTCATCTTTGATCACCGACCTGACCAACTTCTCTGGAGGAAAAGTCGAGGCCCAGGGCAGGCATTTTCACACTGAAACAACTCTTCGATTTGAATCTGATCAATTCAGTCCTGTATGAGTTGAACTACCATCTATTCCAAGTGGATGCTTCTTTATTTAAAGGAACTATAGCAGAAGCGACAAATCTAGGACGAAAGTATATTTTTATCGATCGTAACAACCACATTTTCCTGGAGCGAATACAAGAGTTAAAAGTATACGAATTCACAGGTATGATTCTGTAAAAACGGCCTTAGTAATTCCATTAAAATACGCTTCTATGGTACCATCAATTGTTTCTACTCTGTAGAATTATAGGAGATCAACTAACAAATCTTTATCTTCATTGGTAAGAAAGAAATTATCGCGCTCGGTCACCGAATTTACACAGAAATAGAGCTATGGTTGTTACAATATCAAGAACAAATTACTTCGCGTCGATCACAGCATGAGGCTAAAGTTATACCTTTACATCTCTTGGAGGGAGGTAAGGTGTATTAGTGTATAGGTAAGGTGAATTCTATGTCAAATGAAAATGGATCAACCACTCAGGCCAACTAAGATAGCTATGAAGACATTCATGGCAAGTTCTTATGAATACAACCAGTTGCTATTAACATGCTATCATCGAGATCACAAATGTAGAATGCCTCGCAAGAAATTCTTATCAAGCACTGCTATTTTTCGACTTAGGGCGATGTCTAAAAGATTGTCTTAACCATTCTAAGTAAACAATCTTCAGCTATCAAACTTCTAGTCGCTATCCAATTCATTGGTTAAATTATGAATAAAACAACATCCTAGTGTTAATTCAAATTGCCAGTAAAGCTATGAAAGCTCAACCAACAAATGCTTGCTTCCCTCGTATATAGCACTGGAAAAAACTATCATAAAATCGTCTAGATGTAAATTCACCATTAAGTGTCAAGAAAGGGTTAAGACTACATTCATCGTCATGAAAATCCTCAATTATCATACTTGATTGAATTAGATTTATTGAGCCAATGGAACTCCGGTTATACTGCATTGGACGCGACCTTCACTTTCAAAAAGGGGTCACTACCACCTGACCTTTAGTATTTATTGCAATTGAAGATAAGAAGAAGCAGTCACTTAGTATGTTTATCATGAAATAACATCTACACTCTAAAACGGTCATTAGGCCTATCTACTTTATCTAGTATTGATTTAGGCTACTGAATCCAAGACCAATGAAACAACATTACCGGACGAGGTAACCTGCCAAGCCGAAAAACTTAATGAGTAGTTTATAAAAATCTCTAGAAGGGAATAAAGAGACTATCTACAATTCTGAAGAGCGTACCGACCTTGTTAATTCGAAAAAGAACGGCAAGTATCGCATATTTATTGATTACTATGATGGTGAAAGATATATACCCGCTACGATTAATAAATCACATCCTGGATAAATTAAGAGGATCAAAGTACCTGTTAATCTCAGAAGCATATCTAGTGGACAATTTAGCTTAGCTTAGAAGAACAAGTTCTTCTTGTCGTTCAAAAAGCCAAATCTGAGCTTGATACAATTTATAGTGTTTCATTTTAGGATAGATATCATCCCTGCTATCTTACACAGCTTGGTAGATCGGGTTGATACTACAGCACTAGAACAAGTATTTTGCTAGTTGAAGGAAATAGTCATCGAGACAACCAAGGCAATAGCTTTGTAAGCGCCTCGCATTTACTAACAATCTATTCAATATCCAGTGTTCTTTCTGAAAACAAGTCGTCATAGCTTCTTTTGGTGATTAATCATTCCATAGTTTTGCAGAATTTCTTTTTTGTTTATTACATCATATCTTAATTACGTTTTGTTCTTTTAAAGCCTATTTTGTTCATTTCTTTCATTCTTATTATATATTTAAACCGATATCTGAAAGGATTTAAATTGCACTCAAAATTTATTTAATCTTTCTTTCTTTTTATATTATATATCTTGTTAAGATTTATCACTATTTACAAATATGTTTTGCTATAACTGAATCTCAAAATCATGTAAGATTTTTCTTGTAATAGTGAAAAGTATTAAAAAAATGTTTTACATATTGTTTTGGTCCTAATTTTTACTGCGTATTTTCTTTTCGTTTGTTAATCACTCGTAAACACTTGTTAATGCTATCGTTTTCTAATTTCACGTAGTAAACCTCAAATATTCTACCGGTAATATCCAATAACTGACGTGCATAAAGGAAATACAAATCAATTCATACAATACCGCATATCGTTATTAGGTGCCTTTAGAAATAATTTATGTAAATTATACAATTGTTTTTAAGTATATTTACATTTTTAAATCTTGCTTTGCAGATATTTTAAAAATGTTGTCAATTTCTCTATAAACAAGCATAAGTAACCTATTTCCGCTGTTACTAGCGCAAAGATACGTCAAGTAAGGAGAAAAGGCTTTTGTCGAAGGAGTAGGAAGAAGACTCTATAATTGGAGCGACTTAGCTCCGTCGGAAAAGATAAAGGATATCCTTTTGGAAATAGACAGATGCGGTCCAATAGGGAGAGGAATAGGAAGGTAAAGACGCTGAGATGACGAGACGATAGTTACGACTCGAAAATGCAGCGCCGTTCCACGATGCAATACCGGATTAACAAACTGCTACATGTGTTAAGGGTAAAATCATGTTGTCTTTTTTGTCTTCTTTTTCCCTTTTCTTTCCAGAAAAAAGAAAGCGTACTTTTTAAGACAAAAATCAAATGTAGACGAACTTGATGAATTAATCAACACAGGAACAAACTCAAGTTTTTTTTCATTTGGCTGATCAAAGAAAGCTCTGATATATATTCCACTTTTTTTAGTATGTGTGCGCGCACAAACACATACACACACGCACATACACACACACAAACATAAAATCATCACAATTTAGATACAACGATGCCAAAAAATTATATATAAGGAAGTACATAATAGTGTACATAATATTGAGTAAGAAATATGCAAATTTAACTTTTATATATATTATTATAAGGTTTCAGTTACATATCAAATATTACTTTTTATAAATTATTTTAAGAAAATTTACTTACACGTAAACTATCATAGGATACTTTGTTTTTCCAGAAAAGTCAACGTTGGGTGGTAAAAGCAACTTAACGTGAGCTTCAAAATCTCCAGGTACTGGCACTGTAAGCCTTTTTACTATTGGACGAGACCTTTCAGAAATAAGGTTCGCTGCAGCTCTGTTATCTTCCCATACATACATTTTCGTAATATTCTAAAAAGTAGTGAAATATTACGTATATTAAACTTAGAGTAATTATAAATACTAAATATTTGTATAAAAAAATTGTTTGGATTATACTTGTAAAAACTGATATTACCAGATATATAAAATGTAATATAGTTGAGCATAAAAAATGACAGTATGAATTTTATGTGCATTTTAAGTACTCAAAATGTCAATATTTCCCTAGTCACATTACTCAGAATTTATTTTATAAATATAAAAAAATAATAACCTATTGATACTTCATTTTTAATTAATTTACATAATATTATTAAAAACATCACAACGAGAAACAATATTGGGCCTCGTGTTAAAAAATATAATCGACGTCACGTTTAATCTAATATATGTCATACTTATAAAATAGCAGGAATATGCGAGCGTTACATATGTACGTAAAACCAAACACTGCAGATGATGTGGAGTGGTACGAGTGTGGAATATAGCAACTATCTAGCCAACGCATTAATATGTCACATGGTCAATGTTAAGCAATCATCGCTCAGAAAACGGAATGCGTATTGTACAAACTGGCCATATACACGAAAAGCGCTCTAGCCTAGTCACTAGCAATTGAGTCTGATCGTCTAGAGCATTGAATATCTTGATCTCTCTTAAAACCTACTGTTTAAGATCACGAGTTTTTCCTCTCTCGGTAAACCATTCCCACTAAAAAGACGGGATTTGATGTACCTCATCGAATCCGCTCCTGTGAACGATGGGTTTTTCACACGCCCTGGCATTTTGATGTAATTACTAGTGAAAGTACGAAATACTGAAGAAGTTTATTTTGGATATAAATTAAGAAGAATAAGTTTAATTAGAGTATACAAAAGTCCAATACCTTCTAACGTTTTCTTTTGATTTATTTTTATTCGTAATATGTTTTAATATTTTAATCATGAAATAGATTATTGATACTTTTTGAAAAAAACATTTTTTTAAGTATATAAAATGGAAAATCTACGAATGTTGTTTTTATTCTTCGAATTGATTGATTTTACAAAATTTGTTATATTTTATAAAAATATTAATTTAGAAAAGGCTTCAATATAATGTAAAGAGGTAATACCTTTTTCTCGCCCCTACGCGCATGCCATGAAATGATTTACTTACTTTTTCCAGCGATGAGTAAGATTTCCATTTCTTACTTTACTGACAAATGGCGAGTTCTCCATGCCTCCTGACTGACCTCGCCTGGACAGCTCGACGTCGGACCTGGTTTCGTTACAGGAGGAAGAGTGTGGGTAAGTGCGAAGAAAATATAACGTGTTGAGTGAACTTAATTAGTATGTATTCTTAATGATTTCAAATTATATTTACAGTAGTGTATTTACTCGGCGAATTTTATGACGGCAGAAATTTTTGACGGTGAGATCGCTCTTATTTTTTCATGATAATTGACTGATTCGATGCAATATTCATGAATAGCGTTTTTCCTATTTCTACGTGTTATTTTTATAACCCTATCGTGGCCGCAACGTAGCATCCCTCAATAAACCACTCCGCAGTCAAAGGCGAGTCAATCGATTGTCATTATGGGGCCGGAACCTCTGGTCTTGTTAATTACACCCAGAAGTTGCCCCGGTACAGCGATAGAACGTTGCACCCCAAATTGGTCCTAATGCTGGCTGTCTCACTTTCCTTATACAATAAAGAAAGCTTTCCTTTTTATGCTTTTTCTACGCCGTTTAGCGAAGTAAAAGATTTTATTTTATATATAAAGATATTAAATCGTGAGTATTCTCTAATCGGTCTTTAAAAAAAATTAATGTTTCTGTTGATGTAGATAATCACGAATTTATAGGAATAGCTAAGCCATATTTAATAAAGAATAAATATTATATATTATATAAATCGATTTTTATGTATAATACAATTATATAATATGAGTTTTATAATTTTAAATTTTTAGATGATTTACGTTTTAGTATTAAGAATAATATAAGAAATATAAGAATAGTATTAAGAATAATATAAGAAAATAATTATAAAAACGTAACCAATTTTTTGTTTATTTATCTAATTCACGAAACAAATTTGTTAACAGAATATTAAATTATAAATTGAAATTGTAAAACAAAAATTATAATATAATTTTATGAGATTTGAGTATATCTAATCAGATGATGTATCCGAATATAGCAGATCCCTCAAAATATCAGTTTTTTATTGACAAAATAATTTTTTGATTTTCAAATGTTTTTATTATAATAAATAGTTCTTAACAAATTGATTAATCAGTCAGTATTCTAAAGTATATAAGTAAATCCTATGAGTCATATTTCATATTTTTTATGAATTTAATTATATAGAATACTTGCAACGGAAAAGTTATGCAGATCTCAGAGTAAGTACAGTATTAGTGTATACGTGAGTGACGCTTATGTGGCATAAGAGCCGTAAGTGACATTGAATACTGTACATTGCATATATGTGAGTGACCCGCAGCGTCGAAATTGTAAATATGATGGGCATAGCGTGTGTGAGAGTGCGAGTATACCCCATAATAGGGGACACTACGTAGTGCGTGCAGGAAAGAGAGTGCGGAGTGAGTGAGAGAGAGAGAACATGGTGACATGGAGGGGAGTCGTGGCTATGTATTAGACCTTAGCTTGCGCGAGTAGCGCGACGCATTTACGCTATTGCAGCCGATGTTTCCCTGCCGCCAGCCTTTGCCCACGAATTATAAGGGCAAAAGCTAAGTTTAGCCAAAAGTTAAACAGCGTAAGAAAAACGAAGGCAAGAAAGCCTTCCTCAATAGATAAAAATGAGTAAACGCGCGTAAAGTTTACTCAACCTCTTACAACTCCCTTCATGAGTTGGAGGTTTCCCGCGGTCGTGTAGTCTTTCGGCGCACTGAGAACTCTAGAAGGTGCAATCTGTTGGTGCGCTCTCAATGCCGTGCAGAATTTCAGCTCGCATCTTCTAGTGTAGTCTTCGACACACCAGGAACCTTCAAAAAGTGTAACCTTTCGGCGTAATTTCAGGGAATGCATACAATCTTTCGGCTAATAGCGTCTGATGTATTTTCTCGACGCATGAAGAACCTGAGAATGTAGTCGTTGGATTCACTCTGGAGATAAAGCCACGAGGCTGGACACTCCACCGCTGTGACTCGTCCATAGAGTCGTGCGCCATCGTGACTTGCTCGCACAGTCATCCACCGCCGTCATTTGTCCGTAGAATTACCCGCCGCCGCGAATCATTGTAAATAGACGTATAAATCCATGAAAAATATCCACCTCGCACTGATTGTAAAGTACGCCGACAAACAAACTTGCATGTAAATCTGTCGTTATAATGCGTTAACCGCCGCCACAACCCGTAAAAAGGGCCATATAATTCGCTATAAAGATATATTTGTAATAAAAAAACAACCGATATAATTCGTTATGTAATAAGACATTATGAATAAATTACATTAATCGTTATAAAACATTCCGTTCCTATTCACCCTGTCTCTTCGCATCTCCTTCCCCTGATATGAACCTGGTCCGACGTCGAGCCATTCGAGTCGAGACAGCCAGGAAGCGCGAGAGACTAAGTTGTCGTCACTGCAATAAGTAAGAATATATAAGTAAATGAGAAACTGATAGCAGGTAAGATCCATCGTAATCGCTAATAGTATAAGGGAAAAAAATCAAAGTAAAACGTCACATGACGTCCGCGTAGGGACGTGAAAGATGTTTGTTTTAAATCGTTACATACTTGATATTATATTCTCTGAAGACCAATGTATTTCAATTTGTAAATTTTTAATTTATTATATTGAATAAATATAGTTTGAATTTAATATATTTTGCCCATATTATATATTTTAATATCGTCAAACATTACATTTTGAAAACATTTTATTAATTATAAACATAAACTATAACAAACAGTTTATGTCTATGGACGTATTGTTACGTACGCTAGCTTAAAATCTTCATTTAATGGATTACAAAAAAGGGAAGTTCAGATGAGATTTTACATAGTTAATCAATGTCTTGGATAGTCAAATTGGTGGGTCTTCGGTCCGTTGCAGTTCAACTTGCATGCTTGCTAAAACTACAGAGGCTTTTCACTTATCCTGCGGAAGCAAGAGTATTACGAAAAAAGTCTTCTTATAATTTACAATCTATCCTTGCGAAAACTAGTGATCAATTCTCAATACTCAAGTAATAAATGTATTGTTCCTTCAAAAAGTGTTATCTTTATAAAGATAATTTATATTTTAAATATGAATAAATGAAAAATTCGTTTAGTGGTACTATTATAAATAAAATAGACGTTATAATTGCATTTAAAATTGAAGCTGTAACTGTTCTAAATATGTTTATTTAGTTGATATTTCTTACTCTGTTGTAGATGGTAATTTCTGGGATTCCTGGACCAGCGCATGTGAGAACAAAATGCGAATTATCTTTCGAAAATTCGACTGTATTATAAAGACAATAACTTTCATCGGACTCATTTAATATTTTGCAACTGAGACAATCAGATCTATGATTATGATCGAGAAGAGAAATTCGATACAAATGCTTTTGAGCTGGATCCTGTGCAGTTGTCGCCAAGTAGTATCTATGAATATGTAATATTAATATTATTCAGTATGTAAAAAATTTTTTCTGTAATTTTAATAATTAACAGTATTTCTAAAAATAATATTTTTAATAGAAAAATTAATGAAGTGGTAAAAAACATTTTTAAATTTATTTTATTTTAAATGAGAATCACAGGCTTTTTAATACATTTTTTCTTTTTAGTCAATGTGCATACATTTGAATATTGTGATAATTATGATAAGATGATTTAAAAATATTTATTAGTGATGATGTTACTACCTGAAATTATTTATAATAATATTAGATACTCTAAATAAATTTTATTACATTAATAATAGTACTATCTTTGAACAGTTCTGATGATATTTATAATTGTAAATAAAATATTTTTTTAACATAATTTGTCTGTTAGCACAAAATAATAAATTACTCTTCTAAAATAGTGAGTATTACCATTCAGAATTAAGATAAGACACAACGCTCAAAATAAGAGTAATTATAGTAAGTAGCATTTTCTTCTACTACTGAAAGAGATTTAAATGAATATTATAAAGTATTTTTTAATACTATCAACTAGACAATTTAAAGATTACTGTTCAAATACATGACCAAAAAATAACTTAAAATATATCCTAATCTTAAGAAGTATGAGAAGAGGCTCTCTAGGACAAGGTGAACCTCGGGGAGCCTATTCTCAACGGTGGAAAAAAATTTTTCGAATGACATTTTTTTTTGTTTGTACGCTATACATAAAAATATTGCTGTGGAGTTTGGATGGTTTATGTACTAACCAAACTCGTGTCATCGTCAGGCTGCAGCGGAGTTTCGTGATGTTCTCAAAGGCGCGTGGAGGCTGCGTTGGGACTTCTCTGAAAAGGGGCGAACAACTCACAAGTACCTACCTGATTTAAAGCGCTGTTTGGAAATGGACTTGCGCATGGACATTATTTGTTTGATGCTGACGGGCCATGGAAATTTTAAATATAATTTAGCAAGATTTGGTCTCGTTAATTCTGAGTTCTGCACCTGCGAAGAAAGAGAAACGACGGAGCATGTCCTTTTCGCGTGCGAGAGATACGAGGAGCTTCACTCTGATTTTGTAAAGGCTTTTTCCGCGGCTGGTCTTGGATGGCCGCTGGAACACAATTTATTTTTGGACAATAGATTGAGAAGACCTATTTACCCATACTCGCCTTATCGAAAGGGTGGTATTATTCCAAGCCTACCCCCTCTTCCCATTGAAGGAGGGTTCTCCTTTCGGTGACTTCAAAGGTTGGTAGATGGGTTAAGAAATATTAACCATCGATGATGAATGGACTACGCTCTGAGAAATGCAGATCTGTCCCAAGTTGGAAAAGTTGTTCCTCAGTGCCCTGGTAATCTTAAGAATAGTTGATTATACGGCGCTCTGAAAAGAGCTGTTTTAAGGGATGTGGGAAAAATAATAAAATACATAATATGATTTTTCTAGGTTGGCCAAGGGTAGATCCCGAGATGTTGAGTCCCTCTAAAGAGTAAGCGTCCTGGGCTTTAAGCTCCTCTCTTTCTACCCTTATGCAGAGCAACGCGGCACCAACGGCCACACACGATGCTCCGTCATTGCTGTCGAGCCCAATAGACACGCAGCTCCCACGCGGGGTGATTTTCGAGAAAATCGGTGGCGTCGCTTGGGCAAACTTTTCCGGGTCCAACATTCGATTTCCCCTTTCACCTACACTTCTTATCGAAAAAAAGTAAAGGAACCAGCTTGCGCCGGCATCCGTCCGGCTCGTACAGGTTCAGGCCCATTTTGCACGAACTCGGAAGATTTTCACCAAAAATTCTGCGTTGGAGTAGTCCCGCGCGCGTCAAGTATAATATTAATTGAATATATGAGTTTAAAACTTTTAGATATGTTTCCAAAGGACTATAAAGAGCAAATAATTTTGCCCTTTGATGAATGAGAGAGCGAATCAAAACCAACCATAAAATATCTGTTGAGAGCAAAGTAGATTTATCCGTTCCTAGCTTGTCCTCTTGAGACACATGGCTATGACAACTTTAAATATCTCAAAATTATTAACTACAAATATTTCAACAAATATTAAGTCCATATGAAGATCTAAGCAATGATAATTTATTACAAAAGCATTGGTATATTAATAACGTAAGATACAACTAACATTTGGGTATTGAGTTTAAAGTCGACACCAAGTAGTATAAATAAAGTTAAAATAGCTGTATATTTCAGTGCTTGTGTTTTTAATAAAGACATGGAATTATTATTCACAACCTTATATGATGTTACATGGATAATTGAGGCTTGGATATTAATGTGTACTATATATTAGGAAACAGGTTGCTACTTAAATAAGGAAGGAAATAAACTCTTATAGAGGCACTCCGCTTCTCTCCTATCTTAAAAAATTTAAAAATGTGTATAAAATATACCAAACTTACTAAACGTACAACAATCATATAAACCATTAGTTTATAAAATATACGACAACTTAAAATCTTTAAAGTTATCGTCTATCCTTTGATCGATACATATAAAGCTGTTTTCCGTGTTCAGATTCGGGAGAGGTTCGGACGATTTGATTGATTGGGACAACTGACCACGAATCCTTACGTTCCACCTTTTATGGTCTACGCGAGTGACGAGATGAATTGATGCATGTCCGTGATGCGAGTTCGAACAAAGTCGAAACGTATGCTTCCGTGTATCTTGGCGATCTGTACATTCCAAATATTAGCTCGGCACTTAATTCTGCAATCTTACTACGCATATACAATGCCACATGTATGTTATTACGCGCGTTCGTTCTCCAATATTAACAAAGTATGCAAAGTGTTTTCTACTATAATGTATAATTATATATAATTATATATAATTACTTTTAAATACATATAATACCATAAAAATAGCAAAAAATTTCGTAATTTTTAAATTTCACTTCAATTAATTGATATATTTTTATATTGCATTAACCTAGAAATCATTAAATTTTATATAAAATATTAAGATATACATGATTAGTTAAGTACAATACTTACACATAATGATTGTCCTCATCCCAGGACACTATTTCAGTAACAACAAAAAGACCGGACGTTAGAGCAATTACTTTTGGAGAATTAGTTGTAGCATTTGTTACTAGAACTACATGTCTCCAATCACCATGATATCCCTGTTTTTGAGGTAATATTAAGAGAAATGATGTACCATCCTTACTATTTATTGGAGGCACGAATTGTTCTACCCAGCCATTTTTTTCTTTGTATATTAGGGCCTAAAAAGTTATATTTATCCACAATTACTGAATGAAATATTTTAAAAATATTTTATTAAATTAAATTTTTAGTAATGAAAAATATTTACATTTTCAGGTAAATAAAAATAATTGTAATTAACTAAGTTTTTAAATTGAATTAAATAATACAATTATCGTCTATCACGATTTCAAAAATTGAAAATCGAACTTACGGTATAAAATAAAAACTCATTAGGTTTTTATTTAAATAACTGATCGGTATTAAAACTAATTTAATGTTAATTTTTTTCAGTAAAATTACTACGGTTTATATTTATGATTACCTTAATTACAATAAAAATAATTTATCGTATATTTATTTTAAAATTAGTTAAGAAACTTTATATATTAACATTATCCACACTCATAAATATGAAAAAGTGGCGAAAAAAATTATATTTTACTTACTGTTGTGCAGTTTTGATTTATTATATTACAAATGTGAAAGTAAGCTTGATTTTGTACTCTATTCATCCATGTGGTGGACACAAGACTGTCAGTAGGAAAAGAGACAGCTGCTAAAATCCGTTCTGCGTTCGATAATCTAGGTGGACACTCAATTTCAATTAAGTTTACATTGCCTTTGACAACTTGCTCCAAATCAACATAAAATAATTTTACTGTTGGATTTTGAGCACCACTCTAAAAAAAATACAAAATTCTAAAGCTAATGTTAAATAATATATACATTATATTTTAATTAATTTATTTAAAATTTTTTTACTATTTAGATGAATTTGATAAATTATTTAAAATTTGAAGATAAAGACTGAATCTATTACACTCAAGCTATAAATATTAAGGATTAAAACTAAGGTGCTAATTTTATGTTAAGATTAACACATTCTATTATATATTTTTTTCTAATATTAGATAAACTCAAGTCACTAAGCCGTTTACGTATAAGCACATATAGTGTTTTTACATTATATTTTTGCCCTAAGAAGGACGAATTTATTCAGTGGATCTGCAGAGAAAGAAAAAGGTTACTTTCAGTTGAGGGATCAAAGGGCAGCGTTTCCTATTTTTTGAAAACAGAGGTGGTGGTAGAGAGAACATAAGACAGGTGGTTTGTGATCATTGACGGAGTCTCTCGTCTGTTTTCTACCCCCAAACTAGATTCTATCGGCGGAATGCCTGATTGCGCTTATCATATGTGATGTCACGGGGAAAGTTTTACCGCACTAATCCAGTATGCTTGCTCCTAGCTTTTTCCTGCATCACTCTTGTTCTTTCCATTGTGTTTCTTATTTCCTGTTGAAGGTAAAAACGCGCACCATCAGCCAATTCGCCCTCTTGTCAGCATGCACAATTTAGAGTAAGGTAAACCGTGTGATGGGCACATATTTGCCCCCTCTTTAAAGATAACTCTTATGTTATACGACTTTTACCCATTTATTTAACAATAAAAAACATAAAAATATTTTACTGCTATTACTACTTAGACTAATTAGCAAAAGTATATAAGCGCAGAGGTTCAATATTAGTCTCTTAAGCTAAATTCAATACATGACTTACCTCCTAACTCCTTACTACCTGACTCTTTAATTCAAATGGCTATTCTGCATCTCTTTGATTATAACTTCTCTTAGATAGCATGATTTACTATCTAATTTCAGTTCAAATTATGGTCACAGTCAATGTTCATGTCGTTAGTATTCTAGTAGCGATGACTTGTTACTCTTTGTAATGGACAATTTTAGATTTTTGAGTTATCCCTGGTATCGCTAATGGTTACCTCAAGTTATTGTACAAAAGTTCGTCAAATTCTTCGAGAAATGGCGAGAGTGTCAACGTCAGTTAGCTTACGTGTACCTTTGTGCCTAGGTCATCGGTTGTACACACATTGGTACTGGGTTAGTGAATAACCTCGAAGAGCTCAGCCCAACTAGGGACCATCTTGGATTTCAATTTCTCGACAGTATCTGACACAAAATACTTCCTTGCGAACATCTAATTTTTTTTATGTAGAAACCTTAGTTGTTCATAATTGTGTACTTCGTGGATGTTTCCACGTAACAAAATACATTCTATCTTAGTCATGATAGAAAAATGACGTGAACGGTTTCGAATATTACAGAATATCTATCAAGTATATCATTGTGATAGAAACGCAAAATGTGCTTCCGCTCGCATGCAATTATTCTGAACATCAGCTGCCTGTTTTTTTTTCAAACAGGAAAAAATCGTTTTCTTTGGCTTAGATCTAATAGCCTGAACTCAGGTATCTTCTTTAAAGTATTCCTATTCCAATTAAATATCGTTACATTATGTCTACGCCACGTACTAGAACAAGAAATCTACAAGCTCCACGTCAAAGCTGAAACCTCTTTCACTTCGAATCTTCAGCTAGAGTATAATAAAGTTGCTCGCATGAAACGTGAATTTTTTAACAGTCATCTATACTTCTTTCGGGTATTCTTTACATATCAATGTCAAATATTCTTGATTATGATATTTCACCTGGATGGCGGAAAATTATACGAAATCATAAAACACTATTTTTATTTTTCCGTAGTCTATAATTTGAAATGAAATTGTTTCCATCCCCAACTTATAAATGTCTATCTATAAAACAAATTGGTTTTGGATAGTCGATTGAGTGTAAACGAACCTTAGAATAAGCGCATGATTTCTTCAAAAGCCTGTTGTTACTTGAATGTCTAGTTTCAGCACTTACTGTATATTAGAAGTTAGGTTATAATACTATATATGATAATACTATAATTAATAAGTTTGGTACATAATCACGTAACCAACTATGTACTCTAAATATCGCCGGCAGCTCCGTCCTAAACTATGGGGATGGGGTTTATAAACTAGTACGAATGTGCTCTATTTTAGCCTCATGAAATTTGATGATACTGAGATGATACGTCAACTTAGTTATCTTCAAAAATACTTCTGTACCGCGTACGATACTTATATATATTGAAGTATTTAAACGCAAGGGCTAGGTGGTACAGGTGCTTATTGCAAATTCGCGAATTCACGTACATATTGTCGAGATAATTTAAACAGCACGTTCTGTGTTTACGAATAAACTGCATCTACGTCCTGCTGGCTCTTTAAAACATGATATAAAGGCGATTTAACGTTATAATTATAGTTGAGTTTATTTATAGTCTCTCAAGGATCATTGGCAAGGAATTAGCTGAGTCATAGGTAACGGCGATCGTGCTATGAAAGTCTATGATTAAAAAAATTCAAGAAATATTTCCAGGGTGCAAAATTTGAGAAGTTAACTTTCGTATTAGATAATAATTAAATATCTTATTGTCAATCCAGTCTCGTAATGGCTGCTAATTGAATTTCAACGAAGTATATAAAAACATCACCCTAATGTTTTACAGATCTATTTATACATTTGAAAACGTTGACAGTTTTTTTAAACATATTCAAGATTTGATTAAAATGAAATGCAGTTTTTTTCATTGCGATATAAAGGGACTGATTACTTTTGTAGCCATCTGCTGCATGAAACTATCAATATTATCATTATAATGTTTACATAATACATTGCATACAGTTAAAAATGACTTTCCTGAAATTATAATTCCAACAATTACAAACATGCTCAATTTAATTCATTTTATATTTAAAGAAATTATAAACAACCTTGGTCTAACTTCTTTTTAGAAGTTTTTTAATTACATAGATATCCAAAGAATGAAGATCATTTTAATTTTTTGACAATGACAATTGTTAATTCATGATGTTACATTTGTACTGATGATACAAAATTCTTTCGTTTAAGGTACTAACATTTCATCGATGCTATATAATATCCATCTACGAGCATTAATATAAAATTAATTGTTATCTAAATTAATAGATTTAGATAATTTAGTATTGACATTCTTAAAATCTGACATATATTGTTCTAAATGTAACAGCAAGAGTAATAATAAAATATTGTAGATTATTGAACAACCTTACTTTTCTGAATATTTTCAATAAAATTAGTCATTTATTTCCAGAAATTTTTGACAATGCTAATTAGTCTTTAATTTGTGGTAATAATTATTTAAATAGTGACTTCACTGAGAACGTAATAAAACGACAATTGTAAATAAATATATGTAAATAAATCGAAGTATAGGTTTAGAAGAAAAATTGATATCCGTATAATAAGTAGATACATTGTTAAAATTGTTAAAATTACAAGAAAAAAAAAATAATGTGCCGGCACAAGAGCACACTATCCTTACTTACCCGTTCCAAGCTGATTTAAATATATATTCAATTTCAAAGTCTCTACTTAAGTCGTAAAGCCAGAAATTAAATATGTTAAATCAAATATCCCTATCATATTTTATAAAAAGTCGGTT
This sequence comes from Wiebesia pumilae, assembly GCA_018907045.1. Lineage (NCBI taxonomy): Eukaryota > Metazoa > Arthropoda > Insecta > Hymenoptera > Agaonidae > Wiebesia > Wiebesia pumilae. The sequence continues at coordinate 2,555,683 of JACCHZ010000105.1, read as the reverse complement.
ATATATATATATGAAATACGAGAAGCATTGCAGCTACTTTTCTGATATATCTAGAATATCAACTAGTGAAACAGTTTCTTGTGAAAGTGTTCAAAATTTTAATTTTTACACCTTTATTTGTATAATAAACTTCGTCAAATATACAAACATCTAGCTACTAATATAGAACTTACTATTAAAAATTGGTAGAGTAGTTTCCATTCAACGAAATTAATCAGCTTTTTGTAGCTTTAATTTCAAAGGATGCTCTACAAAATCAAAGTATTTTAATCAGTAACTTTTATCGATATAGATAAACTTCTACAAATTGAAAGTCATCTTCACAGTGTTTAATTGTTAGTGACCAAGATGCACATATTACTATTTTTTAATAAACACAATATGATAAGACTGCTGATTGAAAAAGCTTATCTTATCAACTTATGTAGCAATTTATACTTGCTAATATAAAGTTACCTAACACTTTGATAATGGAATATCCAAACATTGGTACAATAAATATATCGACTTTTTAGATTATTTTTTATGAGAATTACGTCCAATAGAGATTAAAAATTTACAAATGTTACATAGCTATCATTGTTATATAGTAATTAAAGAGGTACACATGGAACTAATTTTTCTGCAATAAAACTTATTTTTGTGCTTCATGTAAGCAAGTGTGTCCGACGTCATCTTAACGAATATGGAAACTGCTCGATATATACGCACTTTTAAGTGTATGTGACTGGCGCAAGTGTGTGCATAAATTGCTACACGCCATACTGAGCGAAGCGAAAGAGAAGTTAATAAGTAGCCGCCGTGCTTTATAAATAACACTATAGATCATATGCCAATTATGCAGCATTGAGCCTGAACACCCAGCCCTCGCAAAGATAGAAAACATACTACGTGCACAGTTATAGTCCATCAAGGCCAATGATCAGACCACTAGATTCGCCACTCTTGACCGAGACTACGAATTTTGCCGTGTTTCTTCAAAACTGCTCCTGGTGATGATCGGTTTAGTTGTGTTGTCTACTTCTTGTCCAGGATTACGAGTTTCGTCATGCTTCTTAGATGATACTTCTGTGAATGACACGTTTTATTATGTCTTACCAACTCTTCCTATAACTATTTTTAATAAGTACTGCCAGATATAAATTTTGAATGAAATGTGTAATTATTTCTAACGTCGATTATGTACAGTTTTCCTTTTCCAGTACTGCTCGGAATATTTATAATCTATAAATAAATTGATTTTGCTACTATTTCAAGAATAAGCTGCGAATGTCCTGACACTTTATTATTAGATTGCCGCTAGATAAAGAATTCTATGGCGTAGGCCATAGAAGTGTAAGAATATTTGTTAATGTATATTATAAATATAAGTATCACATATTGCTAAATGTTACATTTTCGTGTGTGCTATGTATATTTATTTGACTACGTAATCATTTATCCTGCTTGATCCATTTTCTTCACTTACAATATTGATTTTTTAATGCTAATTTGTTTATTTTAGCTTCCTCATAATACATCTCAAAACTATGTTTACATGATTGGTTGGCAATTTACTTCAAAATAACAAACTGATTACTTACTGCTAAGGATACATTCTTAAAAACATATATATAGTACACCATCAACATATTTATCAATATGAAAACTATAGTTTAAGAACAGCAACAAAGTTGTAACAATAAATTGAAATGTCAAATTTAAATCATCATCATTTTAAAGTTTTTTAATATTTTAATTTTAAATTAGAATAACAATCACGAACTACACTGTAAGGGTTTATTTTATTTTATTTAGTTTTTTTATATTACAGAAAGTGTACAAGATTAGCATCATTTGTTCCAGACCATGACTTTGAAATATTTTAACATTATCTATTTTATACATTTTTCTATAAAGAAATTTTTTATTGATTAACATAATGTATAATATATATAACAATTTTGTATCTACATTTTCGTTCAAAATTTCCAAACAAATACTTCCTTCAGTTATTTCTTTTTTACTTAGTATATGTTCGTTCCATCTTTGTAACTTATTTCACATTTATTTAAATTAATCATTCTTGGTTCATACACTAGCATAATTCAACCTAAGTTACCGATATTTTCTCTTTCTCTCTATCTTTTTCTTTACTTCTTTCTTTAAATACCTTATGTTTTGTTCGACATATGCTGTTTTACAGTCTTCAGTATTTCTATAATTTAAACTTGTATGCATATGTGTCGCTATGACACGCATATGCATGCGTTCGCGTGGGAATAAGTCGTTAATTTTTGTATTTATAATATTATTGTGCGTTATTACATGTTATATGCGTATACAGTGCCGTATAATTACTTTTAGTATTAGTTATACTTTGTCTCTTTTGATAATTATACATCTTGCATTAATTATACAAAGTTACTTAATCTAGAACTCAAAAATTTCTTCTTTTTGTTTAATCGTTGCCATCAGTAACTATTAAGTAAATCTGCGCCGCATTTGCATTAAGTAAAAAATATCACTAATAAGTTTGTTCAACAAGTATATTTTATTTTTTATTTGATATAAATTTCCGTAATTAAAAATAGACAACATATATAAAATTAATTTTAAAAGTAACTACAAATTGTGTTAAAATATAATCAAATGTATTTTATATCTGTACTTAATGTATACACATATTATATTTCTATTAAGTATATACAGATTATGTTATGGAAAACATTTTGAATTTAAAGTTTAAAAAATACACTTATGGTATAATAAGTCATCGACCTCTGATGTGCTTTTTTATTTTAGTTTTATCTATCATCATTTATTTTATTAAAAAATATATTACACTTTCTTATATGATATTTCAAACCTTATTATAATAAAGCTTATTTAAATAGGTTTTAAACCAAGATCTCGTTAGTTAAATTAATGAATTTTATTCTTCCTATATAGAAAGTATAATTATACACGTTGAGTAATATTATTTATTGAGAATTTAACTTTTTTTATTTTACATATAATTTTCATTAATTCAGAATATGATTTACGTTAAGAAGTATAGAAAAAATACAAAAAATGTATATTTTATCAATTATTGAGTTATACAGTTGTATTTTCTGTGTATATTTATTAGAAACATGTAACGTAATGATATATTTTATAGATAAAAATATCATTTTTAATACTATTTCTTGTATATAAAAACTTACTATTATAAATCATTGTAAATGTAAATCACGATTTTACGATTATGAAACATTCAAATTTATTTTTTTTTTGTAAATAATAAAAGTTCATTTACCTTTGGATAATGAATTGGTATAGCTGACGGATATTGAAAAGTGAATCCAGGAAATCCATAGTAAGGAATATTAATTATAGGAGTATGCGTGTCATCAAAGTAGCCAAAAGCTAATTTTGTACCACTTGGAGAAAACCATACTGCTTTGTTGGAACTTAGCACCTCTTCTGCAAAATATTTCAACAAGATATTTGCTTATTATGTATAAGGTTGTATAAAAAGGTTAATATCTACACGTGAATATATATTTACACAGGTGGAAGCGACTTCCCCCGAGTTACATACGTACAAACGACGGTCGCTACTGGTGTTTACGCGACGGAGTCACTGTGATTGGAAGGGGAGAAGGTAGAAAGGAATCTCGGGGACACGGAAAACCTCGTAGTCCCCAGGGTGGAAAAGAGGAAGATTAATGAGACACGGTAAAACCTGTAGCCTCGGACAAGACCGGTGCAAGAAGTGCCTTAAAGAGACAGGTTTACTTGGTTGGTTGATCAAGAGGATCACCTACGAATATATGCGTACAGCCTATATTTATACCTTCGTAAAGGCTGCATATGCATGTGTAGGGCCAATTTCACCCAACGGTTCATACGGCGATTGCTCAGTGGCACCTATGCGGCCGCTGAATGACTAATCAACTTTTGCCTTTCGTTATGCTCGATGCTTTCTTTATCACATACACGTTACGCTTTGTTCAAGAGGTGTGTATGCGTTGGTCAGTTATGTGTCGGATTTTTTTAGCATGAAGCGCGGTTATACATTTCGTTGCAAGTTTATTAACTTAAATAAAAGGAATTTTATATTTATTATATATTTTGATTATTATATTATTTGATCAAAAAGAAAATTTATCAGTTTTATATAATTCAATATTAGACACTACTGTCAATATAATAAAGTTTTAGAAGTACTAGAGAAATATTGTTTTAAATATAATTTTGTGTTCGATATACGATTTTACTTTTATCACATTTTCTGTTGAAAAAGATCATGTTTATTACCAATGTAGGTTTCCTTTTAATTTTATAAAACTGGTATAATTGACAAGAAGGCATGTTCTAAATTAATAAGAAATTACTTTATCAGAGTGGCACTGTATTTCAAAAATATTATCTGACGTAATTCTTAAAATATTATATAAAATCACGTTACGTAAGCGAAATAAACTGTAATTTTTCATATCAATCTCTTCAATTATAATTAATATGTGATTTATAAGTTTAAAATTTTAAGTTTTTCATTTTCCATCGTTAGTAAACGTATTTGAATGTCCAAATTTGGTATATTTTTAATACTTTTTTTTATGTTACATAATAATATATATAGGCGCAATTACATGTACATATTATCTTAATCTATTGTTGAAACAAGTTGCAGATTGTTAGCCCCATTCAAAAATTTAAAGTTTTTCCAATCACATACCCTATATTTATCACATATAAATACTCAAAGAATATTAAGAACTACGAATCTTTCTGTTCAAATTATGAACTTTTAGCGGAATTAGCCTAAATTTGCAGTACCAACTCTCACCTGCTAAACAGAACACTTACTCTAAATCACAAGTATTCACATCAATCATTAGAAAAATTACGAAGCATTCTCCATAAATTGACTTAACCTTGTTTTTGATAAGTGCTGTTGCCTGGTTATAAAGAAATACGATTAGAAACAGATGCTCGCTCCTGTGTAGAATATTGGATGGGTTTAGAGCTGCAGTCAAGTTGGATATCTTAGTCCATTGAGATGAGTTTTGAACATCCGACTTACAAAATCCAGTATATGTAGAATGTCTTGGTCACCATTTCTGCGATGATTATGCTTATTGAAATTAACAATTTTGGCTATTTTGAAAAGAGATCGATTATGTTTAAGCAATATTTACATTCTTCGGATTGCGGCATTAAGTAAAAAATCTTAATGTGAACATTCTTGAATTATTGATAAGATTTGATAAATTTTCTAAATGCAGGTAAACGTCGTGCTCAACATTGATTCTTTAACGAAAATATGTACACAAGAAAAACGCATGATTTTGGATCTGTAAATGGCTCAACATATGTTAACCGATTACTGACTATTAATAATTATATTACTAAGGCAGACCATAAATTTGTATTGAAATTTAATTATCAAATTTTTTGATGGCTGGTGGCGGTTAACCTATTGTACTAGATTTCTTTAAAACTAAGACCGAAGACGAGTGTTTAAAGCTTTAGAAATCCTATATAGTTTCGAAATGGGTTAGTAATTCCTTGTGGTTATCAAAGCTTCCGTTTTTACTAATGATGTCATTTACAAAGCATGGTAAAAATATGCCAACTACTGTATTTTTCGAACTCTCGATGTATTCATTAATGATACAAAACTCGCTGTTGTAGATGAGCTGATGTTTCTAAATTAAGTCGAAAATCACAGAATTTGAAATAAAGTAAATTTCTTTTACAAATTATTTTATTTCATGGTCAATTAGAATTTTTTTGCAGGGACTAGATTCATACATCCAAAACTATAGTTTGTATTTTATGAATATATGATAAAATATAAAAAATAATAAATAAAGTTTGCATTATTTTGTCCAGAATATACGAGTATATAAATGTAGTGTTGTTTAAAAAAAGAAAGCTATGCACCAAGTGAATAAGCTATTTTAATTTTTATGTAAATATTACAGTAATAGTATTATAGGTATTTGAACTTATTCCGAATCTGTGAACAATAGCAACTACCTAATCTACGTTAGATAGATTACAACTACGTTGTTACCTACTTCGCGAAACGATTATTGATGGGTCAGCTGTAACCTGGGTAATTAAATGAGGTAATTAGAGACTCATCGCTGATTTAATGTCATACTATGCTAATTTCTAACTTATATAATTAGTGATACCTTAGAAATGGAATTTCCATTTATATTGTAAATTATTTAAAACTCAAACCTCTGTGCATGAATTGACCGAGTCTTATATTTGAATTAAATACCTCTATCCCTCCTGCAATGAGAAAATTGTAATTTAAGTTGAACAAATATGTGAAGAACACAATAAGAGTTAGATAATTTTCTCTACTCAACACACTCGCAACTTCAACTTTGAGGCCGAATTTTCGAACAACAATTGCGCGAACTTCCGTATTTTTGTTCTTGTTTGATAAATGATAAAGAGTTGTGATTGAAATTATTGTATATAAATAACTGAACATTTGTTATTAAGTTATTAAGCGTTGTCAATAAAAATTATAAGTAAGAGAACTTTTTACTTTACTGCACATTCTCGTTATTACTTTAATGTAAATTTAGTTTCTTAAAAATAGTTACAATTTTTATTAAACATGAATTTTATTTTATAAGAATAAAATTAATCTAATTATATATTTAATTAATCTATTTTATATAAAATTAAATAATTAAAGAAATTGGTAATAACAACAAAATATATTTAATATAAAATATAAAATTAATAAAACAATTTTTAGATCTATCTAAAAATTGAATCTATCACCGAATGTATAGATTATTAATACTAATAAATTTATAAACAAATATTTTTAAAAATATAAATAAAATGCATAGAATAATAATAGATGTATAAGAAGCTATTTCGTATGTATGAATACAACTTCTCAGCATCCAATATTTCCTAATGGATTAAATCTACATAGGATTATTATATCCTTTCGTTTATTAAATCCACACTTCAAAGATTGGTTTATCATGAAAATTAGTTTATTATAAATTAAGTAATTTGTAAATGAATAAACAATTATTTTTAATATAAAATGACGGAGCTTAAAGTACTTTTAGTTCTGTAAAATATTAAAATTTCGAAAAAAAGTTGTTATAATTTGTAGTGAAATATAGATTACAGAATATTATTTCAAACTACATTTAAATGTGTGTATATTTTATAATAGTAGTCATGTGTACATGCATTGCAGCTATATGGTTCTCATAATACTGAATAAGCTGTAATAAAAAATGCAAACTACAATTTTAGTGTCTACCTTAAATATCATTTTACCACTCAAATAATTTTTTGTATAAAATATGTATAAAAATATACTATACATTTGTTCGATGCATAAAAAAACTTTAACTGTACGAACATCATTATTGAAGTAATCTTTAATGTTACTTATACTTTTATCAGTAGAAATTATATATTATAAGTAGTCTTCTTTTTACTAACATATGATTCTTTTTTATTATTAATTGTAATAAATTATCGATTAGTTTCCCATGAGCTTTTCTATTACATTTTTTTGTACTTTTCTTTATATTTCGAAGCTCAAGTTCCATGCGCTTTTGTGTATTGACAATATTCCAAATTTTTGAACACTTATATTACTATGAATTACAGAATTGAATTTTAATAAAGTACATGTGTTTATAATTAAAATATAAGTTTCTATTTTTTTGCAAACCCTTCGCAATTACTTAAGCATTCTGTTTTATTCTACTGAAATCAATCTTCATATTCCGTAAATCTGCTTTTAAAAATGAGAATGAAACATATGGCATTAATAAATGGTACAAAAAACTGTATAAGCTTAAACTGAAAACAAAAAATTGCACTATTTGTAGCATTTGGATAATTATATTAAGATATAATACTGGTTTTATTGAAAGAAATATTAGTTTAATTAAAATTTATTCAAAATACTTTTTATTTATGAAACCTCAATATCTCATAATATGTATGGTGATGGTACGGAGAAGAGCTTAGCAGATCACTGAAGCACAATAATCTATGTTCTAAGTTTCTTAAAACTTTTCTTTTACAATAAAACTAATCTGAACTTATTTATAAAACATTATATATTATTAAATTTGAAAAATTTATGAATAATGATCTTTGAAATTGCATCAACTCTTAATAATGCATTAACATAGAAGTATTAACATAGAATCGAATGTCAATAGTAAACTGATTAATAAAGTGAAGGTGGAGAAAATGATTTGTAGTTTATAAAAAGATTAAAATATCAAAATATCTATACATCTAGCATATTTAAATCGTTTTATTACATTATATTGTTGCCGAAGTACATTCAAATAAACAATAAAACGTATTATTGCTTATATATAAATTATTTCAAAGCCTTATTGTCAACTGCAGTAGTGGTTTTATTAAAAATCTTAATTTATTAATCTCCAACATACATTTTGCGGAATTTAAAGATTTATCATGTTAATTAGAATATTTATACAAAATTTCTAAATAATTTAATTGCTTCTCATGTTTTTATAATATTAATACAATTTATAATATATCCGTGAACAAAAATTGTCCACATAAAATTTTAACACCAAATTATTGATGAGCCGAATATCATATTTAAAACTTCATATAAATAAAATGAAATTATAATTTTTGTTTATTCGATTTTAAAGTTATTATTAGTAATTGCTGGTATGCTGCTCACCGTAAGTTCATTTTTTAAAAAATAATTTATTTTTAAACATTGCAAAAAGGCTTCAACGTGAGATAACGTATATTTATCTAAGATGCTACAAACGTTAAGCATAGAATGAGCTCTACATAGTCACAGTATCTTATTTTTTTTGCAATACCAACAATAACAACGGTTTTTTTGAAGGTCGAAGTATTTCCTAATACAACATTCCATTTAAAATTACAAAACACAATGTCAAATCCAGATCAATGTGATAATAAAAAATTATTGATTAGTTTCCATTGTAGTGATGCCTTACTCCTACTTCGACTATAACTGTATTTTTAGCATCGACTTTGTGATCATTAAACTGAACGCATATGATCTCTAAATATCATAATTATTTATAATCGAAAAAGCTTCACTATAACGCGTAAATTGTTAATGTTATATTTATTATACTTACTGTATAGATTTTAAGAAAGAGTAATATTTAAGTAAGTATAAATTTGCGTCTATCTGAACGGTTTATAGCTCAGGTACTTTTACATACTGAGTTGTCCGAGTCAAGATATGATTTATACGTTTGAAAGTGTATAATATATATATTAGTATATTATATATAATATATAATATATAAAGATATATTTATACGTTCGTAGTACTCAACACTAGTTAAGTACCAGCAATTTGCATTGAGTTACGCTTACATTCGGTGTGTGTGTGTGTGTAGAACAAGTAAACAATTTTATTTTACTAATAGATTTTTGTTTTGTTTGTTATTTTATGAACTTGTCATCACTTTTTTCTATTTACTATACTTCTCATTTTATATCAAATTTATTTTTTAGGTATTTCTATCAAGTGGTTTTTTACTATTTCAATCTGAATATAACAGAACATTTTTCGTGATCATGTTAGAACTCTAGGGTAAGCACAAATTAGAATTTAAATAGTTTTTATTTCTTGGATACCGTTAATTATAAAGAAAATGTGTTGAAAGTGAAAATGTTAAATTGATGAGTGCGAATTCTGAGGTTTTAATTAATTTGATGGTGGAATCATTGATTTTTACTGAAAAGATGTTGCATTTGACTTATTTTAAAGCAAAATAAGACGTGACGTAGTATATAGAATCAAGTAATAGAATTACTATTCTGAATGTGGCGTTAAATCAACAAGGGAAAATAAAGAAATTTTTCCAGTTACCGAAAATTGAACTAGTTAAATGTAGTGATAACTTGAGAGAATTGCTAATATTTTGTTTTCTCTTTACGAAAGTACACGAGAACAAACATATAAATAAGGGTAATAAATTTCAATATTTGATGCAAGCTACGGTGTTTGAATCATGAGCATCTGATCTAGTGAAAGATATCAACCTACAGCCGAAAATATAATAAAGAACGAAAAGTATAAAAAATCACTTCAGACGCAAATCGAAGTGTACATAAATAAATTACAAATATAATCAAGATTTAATATCACCTGGATGTATAGTTATTAGCCTTTTAAGCTTCATACGAAACAAGTTTTAGTGTATAAAGAAAATCTAGTGGTTCTAAATAAAATGTAGTTTAAAAATAAAATACGTCTTTATAATAAAAATATTTTTAATATATATACATATATCTTTTAAAAACTTAAAAAGTGATACGTTTGAAATCGCGTCATTAGCGTCCCCATCGGTGCTAAAACATTTGCACGTGTTGCTCATAAATTTGTATATGTATGTATATGTGAGGGTCGATTACCGAGTCGTTACAATTTTCCTTATGCAAATTTTTCTTGTATGTCTCTCATCACATGTTACAATACGTATGCTTTTTGTACTTATTATTATTTTTAATAATTTTTACATTTTACAATTGAATATTATAATAATAATTTAGATTATTATGCTGTAATAAAAAGGTTTTGGTTTTTATATGTGGTGTGCTCTGTTTTTCTCCTGTTCGTCTGATATGTCTCCTGTTGTTAATGTAGTAGTCTGATAAATCTGCAATTAATCTAATAGATTAGTTGTTAAGGGCCCCCCTTTTATTGGTGTTTGTTATTAATATAAGTATTATTATATCTAAAGACTTAATGTTTATTTTATTAATTATTAATTATTATATTGAATATTCCGAAACAATTATTTTATTATTTTATTATTTTATATAAAATATTTTTTTTTGTAAAGTGATTTTGTAATACAATGATAGGGATGCTTATGACATTCTTTAATAGGTGTACTTGTTCATAGTAGTTAATTATACTATGTTATTTTACTTTACATTACATTATATTATTTCATATATTATACATGATATTGTATTATCATTACAAGTATTCGGTTCGATATAATAAAACTTTGAGTTAATATAATGTATATACATATAATATGTCTTATAATGTAATATAAGAACGCTATAATAGATTAACAATTTTTTGCATTTTTTACTAAATCATTTCTTTATATACTGTTGATGTAATTATCCTTAATTTTTCTTTTCAGTATCGGTTGTTTTTTTCTCCACACAGCCTCCAAACTTATGTTTCTCCTCGTATCTCCTTCTTATATTCTTCGTTGTTTGAAATAGCTCTTCTGATCTCATTCCCGTCTGTCGATGGTATATAAGCCTTATTATGCAAATTGTAATCGTTGTCTTTCCTTAATTTCTTTCTTCTTAATGTTCTTTTTACTTTATACATTTAAAATTTATATGTATTATTCTGCATCAAAACCATTGCCAAAAACTCCTCTTTGTCTTTTAATTTCCAATAGTATCCTAATGCTGTTTTTCTTTTATTGTTCATTTTTAATCTTTCTTCTTTATTTAATAATTCCACTGAATATTTTATTACGTTGTTTCTATTCCAAGTTCACTTCATCTTTTTTGGCTTAATTTATTAAATGAAACTTTCTTTTTTCTGATATTACATTAAGCTCTAAGTATTTTATATCTACCAAGTTTTTTTATATCCATATAAGTATACTTTGTCATTAAAAAGTTTCCCCTTCAAATTTTAACTTAGTTTGCTACGTTTTCCACGATTCAGATGTTTTTGTATTTTCCATCAGTTTAATATTCCTTTTATTGTTTAGTTTGCATTGCATATTTCACGATTATTATTATTACTAGTATTACTATTAGATTTGAAATTCTGATTATTTGCATGTCTTTTTGGTCTTTTATCAATCCTTTATTTGACCTGCTAATTTCACTTAACATTTTCGCATTATTTATTATTTCTTGCAATTTAACTCGTTTTCTGAACTCTTATATTTCTGTGAAGTCGATTGAATTGTTGAGTTCCATGCTGTCTATTATTAACTTCTGAATTTCATGATTATATGATTGGTTGCCAATTATGCGGTTTAGCGTTAAATTATTATAATGCCATGTTATACTAAAATTATTACTGTTCAACGATAGGTCGAATTTTAATATTATGTTACTTATGTATGCCTCACAATTTGTATTTAATTCGATTACTTCCGCACATGTTAATATCGATATTGAGTGATAGTTCTTTCGGCACCGTATCGACATATGTTTCCACGTGTAATTTTGCAAATACCCATGCAATATTGTTACTTAATCTTCTCCAGTATGTGATAGTTCTTTCGGCACCGTATCGACATATGTTTCCACGTGTAATTTTGCAAATACCCATGCAATATTGTTACTTAATCTTCTCCAGTATATATTTCTTGTTTTATATACTCTTATGCTGCATGATTTAAAATTTTTTATTTTCCCTGGTGTCATAATCATTTGTTTTTGTCAATTGCCATATAATTAGACTTTCGCCAAATAAATAGAAACATATTGCTGTTTTAATGTTTTATTAAGAGTGGTATTGTTTTGAATAAAGTGTAGTTTAATTTTGTTTGTTAGTGGTATTGATATATGATAAATTATTTCTGCATCTGTTATTATTATATCCATGTTCGAAATTTCCATCAATTCCAAAATTGTCGAATTTATTTCGATAGGGAATTAATATGTATCTAACATTGATTCAAATATTAATCATGTTGTTAAATTTTTCTGTCAGTTTATCTAATGTTACATCCATTACCCATACTACATACTACATACTACATATATTACATTGTCTGCTACTTTCGTTCTTATTTTCTAATAATTGGATGGCTTTTTTCATGCTTATCATTTCTTGATAATTTTGTCTTGACTATTTCCGTTTGATTAGTAGTATTTCTTATAATTTGTTTGTTACTATTTTTGAATATTTTATTAAATTTTTTTAATTCTTCGTTTCTTTCTCTTGCCCAGTATACGTGCGAGAAAGAGTGCAGAGTGAGTGAGCGAGAGTATGTCCCGTAGTGGGAGGACACTGTGTAGTGTATAGTGTTACAAATATGCGAGATAGAACTCGGCGTAAGTGAGAGAGCATGGGGTCATGGAGGGAAACCTTAGCTGTGCGATAGGTCTTAGTTTACGCAAGGCTAGGATTTGCGCGAACAAGCGCGATGTTTGCGCCACCGCCGCCGTTATTTCCTTATCGCTAACCTTTGCCCACGGACTGTAAGGGCAATAGCTAAGCAAAGTCATCCCTCCACGAAGCCCCACGAGTATGAGAGCGTGAGGGGAAGCGCTCGCGAAAGATATAAAAACGGCGGACTCGTGCAGAAACGGAGAGTTGAAGCTGGGAGTCGGAGGTCTCCCGTATTCATATGACATTTGGCGTTTAACTCCTAGTACTTATATTTGGCGCACCAAGAAAATAGGTGTAGTCATTTAGTTTACCCCTGAGATACAGCCAAGTGGCTGAACTCTCCCTGACATAACTCACCCGTAAGAGTTAACCAGTTAACCTCCGCTAACATACCAATCGTCATCGAATTTTCAATTATAATAAGCTCCGCCGAGTCTCATTATAAAGTTTGTATAAATTATTCGCCGAAGAGAACTCTGATATTTTGTAAGCGGTAAGCTCACCGTATTCACTCTCCAAAAAATAGAAATAATTAATACTTGTAAAATTAAAATTTAATAAGTTGGTTTAGTTTTTTTATAAGATATGCCGTCCTTATTTAACTTTTCTTTTACCGTTCTTATTTTACTTTTCTTTTTCCGTCCTTATTTCACTTTTATTATACCGTCCTTATTTCACTCCATCTTTTCACGCCTTCTCTTTCCGGTATGATCCCGATCCGACGTCAAGCGATCTAGGCCGGGACAGCTAGGAAGTGCGAGAGATCGAGTCGCCGCCGCCGCCGTCGCTGGCAGGTATCTATTACTTCGGTGCCGCTATTCTAGCACCCTGAGATTTTTTATTAGAAAAGAAATAAAATTCGTTGTTTTATAGCCTAAAATTTTATTATTATAACTATAATTCTTTAGAGATAGGAGCTAAACAACGTTTAATATTTTATTTAGCTTTTGATTTTTTTCTGTTATAAAATCTCAATTCTAGTGCGTATTTCCACTTGGAATTTACATATGTACAAAAGAATTTAGAAGATTAAGATAAAAATATGGTATAAGTAAAGGCTACACATAAAAAATGTGTAATTTACATTTGATCTTGTCTTGCGTATTGAGTTAACAAAGTTTTATGTACTCAATTTGTCCTCATGTTTATACTCAGTAATCTGTTTTATAATAAATTCATTAGTATTTATTATTTTCAAAAATTGATGATGCGAGGTTGGTTTGTTAAATATCTCTAACACTAGGTAAAAGTGTTCTTTACGGTGATTAGTTATTTTATTCAGTTAATAAATTGGTCTTGTATTATCAGAACAAGCTTTAAATTACTCGAGACGGCGTAGGACGTGACTGACTAGCTTTCAATAGAGCCGATTCACGTGCTATTTTTTTACGCACCCTGAGGCAGCATCTCTTCTTTCTAGTAGGAAGAATCTATTCATAAAATGAACATAATGTAGCGACAAACCGCCCTTTTCAAGGTAAATTGTAGGTTAACAAACAAACAAAAAAAAAGATCAACTGAACCATCAGGAGAAAAATCGGTGAAAAGAGGGAGTAAATCGATTTCCCCAACCGGGGTAAGTTCGATTCCTTTTCATCAAGTTAATAAGAAATGAGATTTTGTATCAATCCTACCTTTACGTTAATTAGTATACTATATTTATTAAAAAAACTTAATAATGTATAAAAAGAGATCGTCAGCTGTGCGATTGTTACATTTTGTACAAAAATACAAATATAAATATATGTATATATATTTTTTAGATATTAAGAATGTACCAAGCCACCAATACATCAAGTGGAAAGTGTACATTTCATCTAACCATCAGATATGGTTATTCCTTTAATCTTCTTATTTATAAAACAATATCAATGTCTGCATAATGTTTGTCTTATTTTGGAGAGTACCTGAAAAAAGCAAGTTTCCTTTAAACTTTGAATTAGACGCAGAAGCATACAATAATATTTTGTTTCAACATACACTAAATATTATTATATACGGTTTATTATTTATCCACGTGATAATTCTATGCTACAAAAATATTAAGTTTATTTTATAAAAATCTACTACAGTTCAAGAAAAGGCATTAGCTGACTATCGTGACTGAACCTTTAAATTGCTCTTAGTATAGTGAGCCAGGCAATAAGACTGATGTAGTAGTGAAAAGAACGATAAGTAAGCGGTTAAATGCTACTAGCTCTTGATCAGTATCTAAAAGCCTCTGATTTTAATGTTTGATTTTATGTGCATTCTAGACCTATGAGTAAATAACTTCTTATTTAATGCCGTGCACATTTCGCATTTCGAGATCTAGGTTATTTTTCGCTTGCAATTTTTTTGTAGAATCTTTCGTCAAATATGCATTACGGGCAGTTCCATTGCCATATGTGAAAATATAAACGTCTATTAAAATGTGTATGCTTAGAACTAAAAATTAAACGAATAAATGTACATAAAATTAAAATCTGATATGTTTATAAGATTTATCAGTTTATCAGATTAGTGAAATACTTTACAAACATTTAGAAAAATTAATTAATCTTAAAACTGACAATTCAGTATTACACCAAGTTTGTTTAATACTATAAAAATCTATCATTGTTTATTGTCTTATAAGTTTATTATTTCTTAAAACATATATCACTAATTATACCTAAAATTTTATGTTACTCATTAATAATGAAATTAACTAAAAGTTAGAACTTTCATGTACAAAATATTAATTCATCTTTTCATGTATTAGTCTAAAATAAAAATATAAATTTTCATATTTGCACTTATTCATAGTAATAATTTAAGAACTTTTATGATAGACAGTACTAGAAAAGAAAATAGATTAATGAAGGTTAATAAATTAAATATGTACACTGATTTTCAAGTAATAAAACGTATACCATAAGAAAAAAACATAATCTCAAAAATATATTAAATGTAAAAGTACTACAAAATCTAATAATCGGCGTAAATAAATTAAATTTTATTAAAAAAAAATTGTTATATAGTGATTCAAACAGTCAATTCTCATCAATTAGAGAAAAAATTTACAAGTTCATATATCATTTAAAAATAACTGGGAAAAAATCCTTATGAATTTATTGATTAAATAAGAATTCTAATAAAGCTCGTCCTTGCCTACCAATAAAAACGTTTTTCAATATCTAATAGTAATAGTGATGAGAATGGAGAATCTCGATCGCCGAAAAATGACGAGGGCCATCTCGAGATTTATTGTTACGGGTGGCTGTGAGTTCTACGAGAGTGCGTCTAAATTGAACCCAATAATTTATAAATATAATCTCAGGACTATGAATCAGAGGTCGTGAATGCGTTATTGGTTTGTAAAAGAAAGTATCATCTAAAACCCTTTTCTCAGAGAAGTTGTAACTTCTATTATTACTCAGTCTTCATCAACGACGGCTACTACATCATCCCAGTGACCGAAACGTACTTAAGTCGACTATTATACTATATAGTTTGTCTCTAAAAATGAGATGCGAATATTTTTATAAGATTGTTCAATAGCGGTTTGAGATATCAATATTTCATCGCCTCTCGAATTTACTAATTTGACTACGAGGGAGAAAAGAAGAGTCACTTAAAGCGGATCTAAATATTGCCCCATGTATACAATATTCTTAATAATGTACAAATTGTCGTAATCATCAGTTATATTAATTAAGCAGTGTAGCTGGATTGATATTTGCTGATTCGTTGAGTTTTGTAATAAAATATTTATTTTGCTTTAAAACCATGATTAGGTTTAAATTAATTTAGAGATTACGACTATTATTTTCTTGTTCCAAAGCACTTACTTAATCCCCTGATAGATAGTATTCAATGAGTACACTATGGGAGAAAACGCAAGCAGGCCATCTAGTAGGCATCTAGTATTTTAATTTCGTTTTTGTGGTACAGTAGAAAAAAGACTTTAATAAAAGTTTTACATTGCTCGAAGAGATGCATATTTATTAAAAAAAGCATTTTTGTTACAAATCAAATGAAGCAAGAAAAAAAATGACAAGAGTATATGCTTAGGGTTAATGCAGTATACTTCAGCGTTTACATTCTATATAACGCTATTGTCCAACATGAAAATATATAAAATTATATAAGAGCTTGATACGAGAGTTTTATGGTTATTTTTCACACCTCCCAAAATGATTGCATCTTTTATATACATATATTAAAATAACGGATTTGATTATATGAATAGTCACGATATACTATTTGAACTCACCTTCATAAACCCAATCGGGAACTCCATTATAAATAGTTCCGAAGGCACCACTGGTAGTAATCTGGTAGTCCTTTACTACTTCGGCATGTGGTCGATAATAAATATTGCTTTGGAAAACATAGATTACAGCGTTGCCTTTGGGGGCCCAAACCGCTAATTGCAAACCTGTAGACTCGTTCCCATTTAACAAAGTTTCTTTTCTAAAAATATTGTTTTTGTTAAATTTTATTGATCTTTTTCATAGAATAAAAATAATTTTTTCGTTGTAATAATGAAAATTTTAATTTTTAGAATAAGATTTAAAATAATCGTTTAAAAAATTATGCTATATATTTATTAATATATATTACAGCATCTACAAAAACTATTCAAAGAAACGGAATTGCAATATAATAAGAAAATAAAAAAAGTAAGATTAAAATAACTATATGTATTACAAGAATTTACTTCAAAAGAAAATTAGGGTTAAGATGGCCTTAAAATAGAAGAAATTTAATACAGAATTGACACAAATATTATTGTGTTGAAAATTGTAGAATTCTAAACATTAAAATATAATAATTCAGAATTGACTCTTAAAAGTTTGATATCCAAAAAAATATACTACTTTATTTTTGTTGATGTTCTATTTTTTATATATTTTATTATGATATATCTCATTCTGATACACTATTTGATGAGATTTTTTAAAATAAAAATTGATTGTCTCTACAATGAATAATTAATTTTTGGTAATTTTATGTAATCATAAGTCAAGAAATTTTTAAAAAAAGGTTAAAATTTATTTCAAAGATTATCTATTAATATTTTGCATAAATTTACATTTTTTCTTTTTATAAATGGCACCATGAAAAAGAAATACTCTCATGGAGGAAGGAACCTCCATGAATTGGTGCATCGATTCCCAAAAGCGGGAAAACATTCTGTGATAAGCGTTTTTTTGCTCTTTGCTGTTTCACATGAAGGTCATGCGAATGTTTTCCTACTGAATAGCGGAATAGCTTGTTATTCCTTGACAAAGACAGATTGATGCAAGGTTGATCGAAAAGAACGAGTTCTCTCACAACGTCCGTTCCCACGTTACTTTCGACCTTACAAAGTCGGATTACTAAGGAAAGAAAAGAAGGCATGGAAGAAAGAATAAACGAAAATGTGTTATCTTTATACTGCCAGTAGCGCTTTTGTGTATATCTTCCGTCTTTTCTCTCCGTACACACAATGACTGTAAAACGATGTAACACGACTGTAAGCAATCCGAAGCTATGCCGATCCAATTAATGGGAAGACGTTTTCCACCACTAAGGACCGAAGCTACTCTGAGCCAATCATCGGGGAAGCGCTTCTATGATGCAAAGTCGCGGCTCTAATAAACGAGAAGGCGCTTTCAGCGGAGAATTTCAGAACTTTTTTCCCACTAGATGCCAACTTGTTTACCACTTTCCTTGCACGTCGGACTCCGGGTGAGTAATTACTGAAAAGGCATTCTTCACAGGTAATACTGAATTATATGTACAAAAAACAAAATCTTGAGACAAAAAAAATTACAGTATATAGAGTGGTTGATAAAAAAAAATTACAGCTGCTACTGAACAATCACTACAAAATAGTAAACACTAAGAATTAAAGTGCATCCATAAAAAAAGTTAATTTATCAATATAACAAAAATCAAATCGTTAATTTCTCAAATTATGTACATGAAATTTAAATATGAACTGGATCACCAATCTAATTAATTTTAAATTATTGTAAGTTATAAGTAATGTGACAAGGCTGCAATCTTTAATAATCTGGATATTAAATTTATATGTAAATATATATAAAATACAAATGAAATTACGTGTCGGGAGTTTGAACCGCTTAAGAATTAACAAAAATTTAAGTTTTTCAAAATTAATATTTTTTTACAAAATCGATTTGATTTTACACATTATATTATATTCAAAATAGATCAAAAACAATGTGTTATAAATTTTTAAACAAAATCATATGCGATTCATTAACTTTACATGGAATTTACTAAAATATTTATAACAAAGACAGTTTTGGGATTCCAAACAATGTCTTTTCAGAATATGGTTCCTTATATAAAGTCAAATAAAACGTATATAATCTCAATATTAAAATCGATCTAGAACATTGCAAAATTCTTTGTTAAATAAATTGAAAAGAATGTGTGTACGTGCGAATACTGTTAGTTATTATTAATAACAAAGGTAGTTTTGACATTTCACAAAATGTCATTTCGAAATATTATTCCTTACATAATGCCAAATAAAACAAATATATTTTTAATATTAAATTCGATCCAGCATTTTGTTGTAAAATTTATTAAACAAAATCATATTCCTTGTGTATGCTTATCCGCGTATTTTACAAGTGAATAACAATTATAGCTTTACATTTTCACAAAACGCTTTTTGCCTTATTTAATCTAGAATTTGATAATATTTCGGGTCGATTTTAATATTGAGATTATATACGTTTTATTTGGTTTTATATAAGGAACCATATTCTAAAAAGACATTGTGTGGAATCCCAAAACTATAAATGTTATAAACATTTTAGTGAACTCTTTGTAAATTCAGTGATTCGCATATGATTTTGTTTAACAATGTATAAGACATTGTTGTTGATCTATTTTTATATGAAAATTTGTACATATATTTATATTGTATGAGTCACGATATTTTGCAATGAGAATTTGTGGCATATATTAAATTAATAATTAAAATATTGTAGATATATTGTTATGCGCATAAGAATTAATGCATTTATAAACTCTAGCATAGTGTACCGAATAATGTTATTAAAAACAATTTTCGGGTTGATTTTTAATATGAAAATTTTCTTTAGTATGGAAAGATTATTTTTAAGATAGTTAGTTAATGTTGTGAAATTATTAAGCGTTTCCAATTGATTTTATAAGAAAATATTAATTTTTAAAAAATTTCCATTTTTGTTGAGACTTACCCAGTTGAAACTTTAGACACATATGAAATTGATATCTCGTGCGTGCACACAATGTGATTATATGTTATACCATAAATCTCATTTTTTTCTTCATATGAATTTCATTTAAAATATAATTTTTACGTAATATCAGAAGTCATTGCATTTAGATAAAAAAAAATTTTTTTTAGCTCAAAATGTAAGTATAAAACCATTATGCAATTAAAAAAGTTTTGCAATACAAACAGTGTACTGTAAGTGCAATGTAAGTTTCTAGTATGTATTAGCATTCGATGTACTTGGTTTCCATCGCGTACCACAGTACTGCGCAAGCTTTCTTAAAGGGATCATTTTACATTGACCATCTATCGAGTCACACATCTTTCCAGTTCGACTCCTCTTTCCAATTCCTATTATGATATCATACAGAGATACCTCTTTCGATACAGAGATAAAGGTATATGAAGGTTTTATGATTTCTGAAAATGTATATAAAGCATATATTTATTAATTCCTAATAACTGGAACTGGAAATATATTACTAAATTGTTTCGTGTGAAGAAAACAATAGCACTAATTGAATTTACTTCATCAAAATTGATATTATTGGATAAATTCGACGACTGTTTAAGTCTGGTTTATAGATTCATCAAAAGAATGGAAATATTTGTTACGAATTGCATATTTGAACTTCAAGATTAATAAATGTAACAATCCCTTTATCACTTTTTAATGTTACTTATAAAATAGATATTTATTCATATGAATCTTCTTATTGCTATAATATATTTAAAACAATAAAATCATGATTTATATTATTATTTATTTATAAGAGTACAGTTTATGCCTAATACGTCCATTTATGGGTGTATTTTTCATAATTTCTTTGTTTATAACTTTTTCGTATAAGCAACCATTCTGAATAATAAAATTACTGGAATTAAAACATGTAACGCTAAAGGGAATAAAAAATCTCTTAAAAGTGACTTTTACTAGTGGAATTTAAAGTTCAATATTGTATCATTTTAGTTATATTCGATTGATTTTTAAGCCTTTTTCTGCTAAGAATATAAATTATTAAGTTTATTTTATAACGATTTATATTTTTTATTATTCCATTAAGTTCGTCCTTAAACTGTTTTGTTAAGGGGTAATGAAAAAAACAACTCTTGAAACGACAGTTATTATTACTTTCCTGACTTTCAATTCACTATATATACGTATACATATAAAATATTAAACTAAAAAAATATGAAAAATGAAATTTTCTACTTGAATTCTATTATTAGAATATATAGTAAGTACACGTTTAGAAGAGTATAATGTATAAATATAAGAAGAGTATAAAGAGTATAAATATAATATAATAAAATATACGAAAAACAATATCAGGATAGTTTTTTCATATACATGATTTGATGACAAAATGTAAAGAGATAATATCACAAAATAAAGTATCCACGGTATTATTATAGTTGTGTGTTCACCATTTTCTATCGTTCTATTATGTTGTAATGGTTGAAAAATCAGTAGCTTTCTAATAAAATTTTACTGAAAATCAATTACTTTCAAAATATTTGTCAAAAATACTTTAAATGAGTTATGTGAAATTATTTTCATATGTAAATTAAGATTCCTTGGACTCATAGGTTTCAAACTGTTTCAATTGGTTATCATAGACAAGGCGCCGCCATTCGGAAAGGCGAGAGAGAGAGTTGCAAGTAGAGAGGGGGAATTGTAACTTGAATAGAGCTGTACGATTGTACGGCCAAAATTTCGAGATAGAGAAGGTGAGAAGTCCCATTGCATTCTCTATATAGGAATACAGATTCTGGACTGTAGATAAAACGCTCTTCCGTAGTAATTTACTTTCGGGATCCAGAAACAGAATTATTGAACTTTTATTCACTATATCGATACTCTTTTTCTCTTCCAGTATCGCACCAAAACATACACGGAAACTGGCGCCGTGCCATCTTGCTATCGGAAATGATAACCACATAATTTTTTTGTACTTTTTCCCTCGCCTGCGTTCTTCACTAGACAAAAAAACCAAGAAGATCGCCATTGTTAGGAGAGCGTGACAAAAAACGGTGAGCAATCAGGCCCGTCCTTTTCAGGATGCTATAGGAAACAAGCTTTTCATTTTTGAAGATCTGCTCTCAGGATTTTTTTTCACCGCGCCTTTTTTAAGCGCTCGCAGTATCTCTTAAATATAATAATTAGTAATTAAAATCTGTATAACTTTATCATAGGTTAATATGTTAGTTGATAAAACCTAGTCATTTTTAATATCTTCTCAATTTCCTAAAAGCGTTCCCAACGGTATTTGTTATTGGATTTTGTATAACTAGCTTTTTTTAATTTCTTCAACGCTTCGTTGCATTTAATTTTAAATGCATATTAAAAACAAAATCACTTATTTAAAATATCAATAATCAATACCCGTAAATGAAGCAGTTAAATAATTTGTAATATATATATATATATACATACATACATACATATATACAATATAAAACTGCTGATCAACGTGAAACAATTTATAAAACACTATTTTAACATCTAGTAGCACTCACTATATGATCACTAAATATTATTTATTTGAAGTAGCAATCGAATGTTTGAAAAATATTATTTATCTTATGATACTAACTGAACAATTTTTATATTATACAAGAACTTTCAGTAATTTTATTGAAAATTCAATAACAATTACATTAAGATTTTATTTTATGAATTTATAAATTTAGTTATATAGTTCTTGAGATCCATTGATAAATTAAAAATCAATGGTATATTACAGACCTGAAGTAAATTATTAAATTTTTAAAATAATTTAGATATTAGTAAAAATTAAAATTCATGTTAAAGGAATAATTTTAGAAAGTCGCTTAAGTAATATCATTACAAATGAAAAGGAACTAAAAGAAAAGAGTCAAGATTTAGAAGTAAAGGATTGTAAAAGCAAAATATAGTTTCAGGTTGATATTTAGAAAACGATAAGGTAAATCTTAGCGCATTGACTGAAAGTTATATTAGCGTGTCAATTTTAATTAAATTTTAATTAAATTTAAACATATTAAAAAATTAAATTAAATACTAGTCTAAAATATGATTATAACGTAAAACCAATAAGTTTACGGTTCGTTTACTTACAATGTCTTCAGGTTTATAATCTTGTAGTATGCCAGATATGTGTGACGGAAAAGCTGAAACAGAAAAGAACAAATTCTTCGTTCTTATTGTATTTAAACGTGCAGATTTATATTTAATTCGAAAATTTCAAATTGTTCAAGCATGATTGTAATTCAGAATTTAAAAAATATTTCATCTTAAGTATCAGAATAATTATTATTCATTATATGAAACTAATGATAGGATATACAAAATTCTTCTTCTTTACACTTTAAAAGCATTATTTATAAATTGTGAATATTCTCATAATATATTAATTTATAATTTTAACAGAAAATATTTTTATAATCAATATTAAACATATATTTTTGTTAATAAGAAAAGGTGATTTAAAAATAAAAATTGTAATAAAAATTAAACTTTTTTTATTAATTTGTGTTAATTTTAATTTAACAACAAAACTTTTGATATTCATTAATAAGAGTAAATGATTCTGAAAAAAGCAACACAATGTTATTATACGACATTTTGTATCCTTAGCATTTTCCTTAAATGTAGATATTGATTTAAGATTTGACATCTAAAAATTGTAATTAAATTTTTTTAAACTAAAAACGTACAATTATTATATAATATTAACAAACGATATAACCCTAAAATATAACTCCAAAAGTAATCCCTATTAAGAAGTGAAAAATTGAAAGTTTCGAAATTAAATATTTCAAAATTTCAATAACTATTATTCACAAGAATCATTACTAAAAAGAAATTTTATTACACATAGAATTATTGTAAACAAAAAACAGTTTTGTGGCACCTTAAGTTTATATTAAAATTATGATTCAATAAGTGTATTTATTTTGAACGATGAAGTTTCTGAGCTTATTAATTTAAAATAGGTATCCGATAAATAAATGTTTTTAAAAATATAATCTTTATTTGAATTAATTTTTAATCTTAGTTGAGATTCAAATGAGAATATTTAATTTCTACAGAAATAAAAAAAATATTTAATGCTCTAATTATTGCAGTCAGTTCATGTACTATCAAAAATACTAAAATTATAAACTACTAGCAGAAAAATAGGTTAAAATAGTTACCAACGAATTATCGAGGTCTCAATGAAGTATGGAGAGCTGTAGGATGACAATCGTTAGGACTACATTTGAATATAAGCACTCCCTACAACTAGATAAAGGAGCTTAAGGGTGAGTGAGTGAAACCAGACGGTTCAATGGAATCCATCTGTATTATGAGAAAAAAATCTCAATTTTCTTTGCAATAAGTACGGAATAAAATAGTGTACTCTATGCGTGTGTGGTTGTTGCGATTCTATAGTATAGTATAGCGATAATAGTACAGGCGCGGTACAGCGTAGGATAGATATGACTTCTGGCGTACTAGTGGCGCAAATAATAATGCAACTGAATCATTGACGCGCTAATGATCTAACCACTGATAATTGTTTTAGTAGAGGTGTAATACTTATTGTGACCATGAAAGATGATGTCTTACGATAAGAATCCTGGAGTCCTCATCACTTGGCGTAAAAGTCATAGATGTCATAATATTAGTTTCAAAACTGTTGCAGAAAAAAGAAGTGAGGATTACAAAAAGAGGATCGAAGATTGCAAACGACTCAGAAAATAAATTATTGTATAATCAGTTCAAGACGCCGGCGAAAAAACAAAACGTAAGGGACAGATTTGAGCGACCACAACCCCAAGAGAGACTAAAAATGCTGATATATCATCATTACTCTTGTAGATTGTATGTTCCAAAAAGAAAAACAAATGAAGTTTAACACCTTTGTCAGCGAAAAGTAGTAATACGCATCTAAAATTTCTGCGATTCATGCGGCCATCGACGGAAAACTTCCGAACAATAAGATATAATATTTCGATTATTCATAGTATACGTATCACGTTTAAAATAAACATTTATACGATAATATATTAATTCATAGCAGAAGCAAAAATTTGTATGTTAACTAGGTAATATATAATATAATTTTTTAGTTTGGTTAATGAAGTTTATTGAAATATATACTTTATTGCAAAAATTCGCATATTTCGAGGGAAATATGCGATAATAATATGCGAAATATATACTTTATTGCAAATATTCGCATATAATGAGGGAATAGAAATATTATAGAAGAAATATTATAATTCACAAAATTTCACAAATTCAAACCTCTCCACTTAGCTGAGCGACAAATTAATCTTTTTTTCATAGAATAGATCAAAGCCTAAGGCAGTAATCATTCCGAAAGAAATGAAATGATTAAATATCACAATTTATGTTATGAATTTGAACACAATCAATAGTTTCAAAAGCTAATTATATATAACTAAAATGTTAACATCAGTTATTAGTAAGATTAATCAAATAAGCCTTTTATAATCATGTATACCAAAGTAAGTTATTATAATCAAACATTTATTTATTTTTACGATTCTTTTACACGTTGCAAATGCTAAGTAAAATCTGAAAACTTGTAACTAACATAATTTTTGTAGTTACATTTTATTTATAATATACTTTATATTTAAAAGAATATATTTTTTTAAATTATAAAACCATAATGTAATAAAAGCAGTATAAATATTAAAATAAAAATGTAATAAACAGATATTTACGTTAATAAAAATAATCTGTGAATTAAGTTAACCAAGATTTAAAGCTTCAACTTTTATATATTCTTTCAAAAAAATATACATCTGGCAACTTTTTTGTGATACTTGTAATTTAATGAACAATAATAAACAAAGATAAATTTTAGTACTTTAAGATTTAATGTTCCAAAACACGTTTTCACTATACAGAAACAAAATGAATATTTACCTATAAATACCAAAATATATTAGCTATTTCTGATTAGAATCTTACTCAGTTAATATAAATCATCACCTTAAGTTATATAAAATTAAAAATCTTTCCTATACCTGAATATATTTTAGTTTTTGCACGAATAAAAAAGTATAAAATTGTAACGATCTGCAAAAACGGACTTCCGTTAAGTGTCAAATTAGCTCCTAATCGAAGGGTTCGAAGAAAGGTTTAGATAGGGTAAATAATTAGATTCAGTTTGTCGATTTTAGCTTTCTTCATTTTTTGGAAAACGAATAATACAACGGCACGCTCTGAGGGTTTTTCGAGCGAGGTCTCTTGTCTTCCAGTCAAAGGATCTGGATAGCGCAGTCTATTCCTCGACCTAGGTATTCAAATCAGGAGTAATCTAGTTCCTGGAAATAGATTTTTATGATTGTTATGATCTCCTTGATCTTTAGCTTTTCAGAGAAAAAGAGGCTTGTAGGTATTATCTAATTTTATCTAATCGGTTAGGTATGGGAAAGAGGGATGGGAATACCCATTAAATAATGTTCAGCAGGAAGCAAGAGGCACATTAAAAAAAAGTGGCGTTATATTACTTCAAAATCATCTTCAAGATCGCAAGAAAGTCATTCAACAGTTCACCCAGATTTGACTTTGAAAATAATATAAAAGAGTAGAAAGCATTCACAAAAATATAACCGGTTGGCACGAGAGTTTATTGTGTTTTTATATGATTATCTCGTTATCTGATCCGACAGCTATCTATGATCACCAATATTTGAACGTGGAATTTATTATTATGTGCTATATTTAAACCTGTTTCTAAAAGGGTTTTAATTATTGGTTCTTATTGGTTCACGAATTTCTCCCTTTTTTGAGCATAACTATGACTTCGTTTGACTTGCCTGGCATCTAGATCGCGATTACAAAATTGCCTTGTCAAAATTAGTCACCATAAATCAATTTCTTGAGAGTTAGAGAACCACATTATACAATAAACTTAAATTGGGACCTTATTAATAAGAATCCGATATAATTACTTATATATTTAAAAAAGGATTTGTATGAATAAATATATGTAAATATAATAATGGCTATAAAAGAGCAACAACTCGCACTCGGCTCGAAGATTTTCACGAGTCGATCCATGGGTCCTAGACTATGCGCCGTACCAATGTAACTTATTTTTCTAAATAAAGAAATGTAAGAATTTTAATCTAACATTTTTTCTCATTTCTCTTTTTCTCTCACTTAGCCATTGACAAATCATCTAATGATTATATACTCATATGTACTTGTATTTGTTGCATAAGAAATAAATATCAGTATATAATAAATATTGCAATTATAAAAAATATTAAAAATATACATGAATAAAATTACTAAGAGATAACAAGTTTATAAATTATAACTGTTTCAATATAAAAGTTATAATTTGATTAGAAAGAAATAAATTGTTAAGATATATTGAAAATATATTGAAAATAACTATGGGTACGCCATATATTAGTATATATATATATATGTACACATGTTTGAATAAATTATTAACAATCACAAAAACTACATTTTTCTTGAAAAAAATTTTCTTATTATTTTATGCGAGCAACAAAATCATTAATACAAAATTCTGAAGTCTCTATTAAACAGTTATAAGCAATAAGTGAACACTCTTAAAAGAGCGAGTGAAAAAGAGAAAAAAAAAACAATTATATGTCTTGGAAATATAAAGAAATATTTGTTGATTCAAATAGACGGATGATTTTCTAAATTTATGATGAATTTACTGATGAGATAATGCAGTCAAAATTAGTGTCAATTTTAGGATAAGGAATTAGGTAAAGGATAGGGGGTCGATTCCCCTTTAAAGAATGACTACATATTGAATTTTAAAAGAAAAGTATTTATTACTCACTTCTTTAATACAAGTGAGTAGGTCAGCTGACAGGTACATAATTTGAAGGTGAACTCTGATTGCAAGGAGAAATGTGCCCTTTTTATACAAAATTAAAAGCACAGGCGGTATAGGCAAAAAGGGATTTTTATGGCTTTCCTGCATACAATTTTCATTTTTACTAATTTAATTAATTATACTTATTTAATTAATTACCTAACTGCTTATGAAATTTAATTTGCAATTTTCTTTTTCATAATTGTAGAGTTTTTATTTTATAAATTTATTAATATTTATCCTGTTTTTATTGATATTAGTTAAATTAATAATAATTCGTGATTACATTAAATTTTCTTCGGATTTTGTAGTAGCTATTGTTTTTGTTATATTGATTTTTATTATTTTTTATGTTAATATTATTAATATTATTATTATTATTACTATTTTCTTTGTTTACTATTATATTTCCTTTAATCGAATAAAAAACATTATTAATGTTTGTTTTTTTATTAATATTTATTTATTCCGATTTTTATTTTCCTCTCCCTTTTTTATCTATTTCTCTTTTTTTGTAAATTTATTATTAAAGTTTATATCGCATTGTTCAACATCAATTAAAGACATAGTAGTTATATTCAATGAACGTGCTCCACAATCATAGCTTATCAGGGCTGTGGCGAGCCGGAAAATCCCGAGGAAGATCGCTATTTTCTCTACATTGTTTAGTCTTTTGCTAAAATCAGATGCAAGTGATGCAAATGATTATGAGGTATCTGTTACCTCTATTCTTGGTTTCCGTAACCTCCCCAATTTGTAAGTTTTGTTTAGTGGGGATTTTATTTATCTTGTGGAGCCCCTTAACTCCATCACCACAAAAATCACCGTTAGTGGAAACAAAATATCTTATATGGCTCTGTCAAAAATGCAGAATTTCCTTAGTTTCAATAATGTTGTTCGTTGTTGAGATTGGATCGTCGATTTTGTTCTCAAAATCGTTATCACTATTTGCTTCATCTTCCTGACTAAAATTTCCATTACTGCTACTTTCATCAATTTCTAATTTTTGTATTGGAGGATTTTGTTTTTCCGTTTTATTTTTTTTTATTATTCATTTCCTTTGCCTCCATAAGTTTTTTCTGATTTCTTGTTATGACACCTACGTTTTTTGTCTCGGTCGGGTTCCGTGATAGAGAATCAACATTAAGATTTATTTTCTCGGTTTGTAAATTACGATATAATTATATTCAGATAGTTTGAATCGCCATTTTGTACCCTTGTATTATGTTCGGCAGATTTACACCAGACCAGAGGCTGGTAGTCAGTGATAAAAGTGATTTTTCTCCCATAAATATGGGATCGAAAAGTTTTAGCACCGTGAACCATTGCTAGTGCCTCCTTTTCATATGTTTCATAAGATAATTCAGGTCCTCGTAATACTCGAGACGTGTAAGCAATTGGTAAGCCTTTTCCTATTACTCCCTGAGATAGTACTCTTCTGATTGCGTATCCTGATGCATCGGTAGTGATATTAAAAGGTTTCAATAAGTCTGGAAATCGCAGTAAAAGGGGGTTGTATAAAGCTTCTTTTAATGCAATCAAGGCACCTTCAGTTTGAGAGTCCCATGAAAAATCTATTTTATCTTGCAATAAGCGTGTTAGAGGTTTAGCTATTTGTGCAAAGCTCTTAATGAATCTTCTATAATATCCTGCTAATCCTAGAAATTGTCGGATATTTTTCTTAGTCTGAGTTGAAGGAAATCACGAACGGCTAAAATTTTTTCTGAATCAGGACTAATTCCGTTTTTATTCAGCATATATCCCAAATAGCGGACTTCCCACTTTAAGAATTCGCATTTATCAATTTAGATCTTAAGGTTTGCGATCCTTAAACTTTCCATAACTGAATTAAATTTATTTTGGTGTTCTTCGATTGAATTATTGCAGATGATTAAGTCATCGATATAAATGAAAACCCCATTTGTTTTTTGCATTCCTCTTAATACATTATCCATTAATCTTTAAAATGTTGCGGGAACGTTACGTAATCCGAACGGTATCCGTTTGAAATGAGAGTGGCCGAAAGGAGTGCTAAAAGCAGTTTTGTGAGTATCTCGTTTGTCCATCCTAATTTGATGGAATCCTAATGCTAGATCCAATACTGTATATTTACATCCTCCTACAATATCGAAAATCTCCAATATATTAGGTATTGGATAATCATCACTTATGGTTTTTTCGTTTAGTTGTCTAAAATCTAGAACAAGTCGCCATCGGGCCTTGCCCGTAGCGTCTGGCTTATTTTCACTTGATGGTTCTATAATATCTGCTTTTAATAGTTCTTGAACTTGCCTATCAATTTCTTCTTTTAGAATTAAAGGGTATCTATATCGTTTAGAATTTATTGGATGATCATTTGTAGTTTGAATTACTAAATCAGTTGAGCCTAATCTTTCCCCTTAAAGAAAAAACAATCATTATTTTCTTTTACGTTTTGACTTGATTATTTAATTCTTCACTTAAATGATCTAATTTAAGTAGTTCCTTGAGATTCTCCGAGTTTCAATTGTTAGTTTCTAAATTGACCGCGTATATGTTGGACAAATATACATTTTCAGTTCCCAAATTTAATTCTTTGTTTAATGCTTATTTCCGTCTTCAAACGCGTCTTCTGTATCGCGATATAAATTTTCATTTATTTCTTCGTTCAATGTATTAATGGGGTTGAAATGTAAGCTTATGGCTTTATTTTTAGTAGTTAGTATTTTTTATTCATAATCTATTATTGCCCCTACTTCTGATAAATATGCAGATCCGAGTATTCCTTCAAAATGTATGGGAAAATCGTTGGCTACTACATGGAAGATGCTAGGGGTTCCAAGGAACGTAAATTCGGTAATGCCATTAGTTTTTATTAGGGTGTTTTCTATTCCTTTCGGTTAAATTTTATGTCTTTTATTAATTGCATGTTTACAAGTTAATAGATATTCTTTTATCAAGTTGACTTCAGATCCTGAATCGATCAAAATCGTGCCGAGATTGGCAAGTGGATAAGTTATCGTAACGTGTGGTTGGATTCTTTAGCCCTTATGTTTAAGATGATTCTAACTTCACCTTTTAATGCGTCATTATTTATTTGTTTAAATGAGTAACTGTCGTCTTCAATGTATATTCTTTTTATCTGAAAGTTCAGTTTGCATTTATTTTTCAGGAAGAAATCTGATCCA
Organism: Wiebesia pumilae; assembly: GCA_018907045.1. Classification (NCBI taxonomy): domain Eukaryota; kingdom Metazoa; phylum Arthropoda; class Insecta; order Hymenoptera; family Agaonidae; genus Wiebesia; species Wiebesia pumilae. Next base: position 2,524,276 of record JACCHZ010000105.1, on the reverse strand, counting down.
AATATTCCGTCGCTTGGTATTTGGAAAGCGTTATTCACTATTACGAACGAGTGGGTTTTTCCAAATAGTTTTAAATTAGTTGTTGCTATTGATTTTAGGGGATTAGAGTGATACAAGAGATGAAAATTAAGCTGGTTTCTTGTATTTTGTTTAAAGGAGTTAATATACTTTGCTAAATTATGCTCACTTCAGATCCTGTATGTAACATGAAGCTTATGTCTTCGTCAATGTTTTTATTAGAAAAATTTAAAACGGTATTAACTCGTTATGGTTTGCTAAATAGACGGTATAAGTTCGGAAAGATAACTTTCGGATGGTGTTTCTACTTGCGTTGAGCGCAAGTAGATTTCGTAGTCTCCAAAGTCGCGCTCGTTATGGAGAGACTCCTGTAGTTTTTCGGCTTTCGGTTTTCAAGTTGTCGATTTCTTTTAAAACAGCTCTCAATAGTATGCCCCTTTTATTTGCAAAAAGAGTAAATCTTTTTTGGGGTGCTTTTGTTCATATAAATTGCGACGAAATGGCCTATTCTATTATACAATTGACAAATTATTTTGTTTTAACTTTTGTTAATTTTGTAGAGAGTATTTTGTTTTTTATTTAATTAAAAACAGGTATTTGCTGCGTGACTAGATTTATTACAAATCTGGCAGAAAACTGGCTTCTTGACATTATTATTATAACACTGATCTGCTACGTGTCCTTATTTATGACACAATTGACAGGTATTTGTTTCTTTACAATTCCTCGCTACGTGCCCTGATCTCTTATAGATCTGACATATTATTACTCTTGTGCAATCTTCCGTACGATGTACTTCTATTTGGCAGTTTTTGCACGCTGATTTATTAATAAAATTGTTATGGCATTTCTGGGCTAAATGCCCAGTTTTAAAACAGATTTGACACGTGTGTAATTTTTTCAAAGATTCCTTTGCTTCACTTTTATCAATTCATACGTCTGCCTTTCTCAATCTTCTTTGTGATGCTAATTTTTTTTCGATGATAATGGCAATTTTCACGAAATCATCTACGTAATCAGCGTCAGTAAGTCTTTGTTCGGTTTCTGGTTTTAGTCCATTTTTAAAACACTCGATAACCATGTTTTGAATTGAAGTTATGAATGCAGCACTGCAGGGTTGAATTTCAGTTATTCTTTTGGCCTCCAGAATTTTGTTCCCTAAGTCTCTAATTCTATTTGCGTAAGTGATTACGCTTTCTTTCTCTCGTTGAAACTCATTACCTAATATCCCTAGTAACTGAATGACAGCTTTAATAGGCGCGTAGTTTCTCTTGATAAAGATTCTTAGTTCATCGATTGTTAGAAAATTTTTGCCGATTATACTTTGTCGGGCCTCTCTTCTTAATTTGCAGTGTATTCATTTAGTAAGATTCTGTTCAGCTTACGGGTTTATTATGCTTTTTGCTTTATCAGACCCTTTCAAAAATTCGGAGAGAGGAATATTATGTCCGTCAAATTCAGGTACAAGTTGTACGGAGTCTTTAATGGACACTTGTTGATTGGGAGATAATGCCATATTGCTAGCAGAAATTATTACTGCGCTTATCTAAATATTTAGCACGAAAGAGGTGAATATTTAAAAAAAGAAAGGTCTAAAGCAATAATAGAAAGTTAGAATTAAATTTTTAAAACATAAGAATGTAAGTATAAAAACATATCTATAGATTAATTAAATTATATTTCCGATAGTTACAATATTATATAACTACTGTTTTTCAGATGGCTTTAACTCTGCGCAATAGAATATCATGTAAAATTTTCATACCAACCAAGAAGCTTACTGAGATGGAGAAAGAAACACCATACATGGTGACAATTCTTTAACATGTAAACACTAAATGCGAAATCAATATTTAAAACAAATTTAAGCTCATTTTTACCAAAGTAAATACCAGCAGTATTTGAAAATAATGAAAACTTTTGTGGTGAAATGGCTACTAATAAATATAAGTTATCTTATATTTATTATACTATACTTGTATACTGAGGAAGGGGGAGATTAAAAAGTCATCTTCCCCCCTACTTTATATCAACAGTCTTCGTCCCACTCTCTAGATTCCGCTGGGATGAGTATTGACTTTCGCTCTGATATGGACAGATGTGTAGCCGAACTTTTGAAGCTTTATTAAGTGCATCTTTAAGCCATATAGTTGCCTTGAAAAGTGTAGATCAGTCAAAACTGGCAGTCGTCGGAGCGGATGTTGGTAACATTCTGTTGCTGTTCGTCGTTCTTCTTGTTCCTTTTTATTTTATGAAGACACCTGTATTTGTATTCTCTGGAGAAGCCACGCCGCTTTACTTGCTGGATTATTCTTCCTTTTTCTGGATTTATACTTGGTTCCCTTTTCGCCGTATTTCTCCGGACTGGAGAGAAAACGAAAATGAGCGTCGGAATGAATATCTTAGTGTATATCAATATGTAGACAAAAATAATATTAAATTTTAGAATTAAAACATATATTATATGTAATACATTATAATTAATTATATAAGAAATTTATAATAAATTCATATTAAATAATCTTTTAGAAAACTTTTTTTTATATATTTGAATTTATATTTTATATTACAATTTATAATTTACTTTTACAGTTTTTTTAAAAGAGCTTGGAAAAAAATTATTTCTTCTGATTTCAAATTTTTATTATCCAACGTATACGAACTACGAAATGTAATTCATTTAATAAAAAGTTCATTTTTCATTTTTTAAATATTTCTCTACAAGAGAAATATCTGAACATGAGATTTTAGCTGATCCTTGTCATAGTTGTATTCAATGATGGGGTGATCTTTGTAATCCTCTAGATGGTGATCGTAGAATGTGTTGTTATTACTTGAGCTATTGTTTAAATTTCAGTTCACCAATTTGGTGTATATCCTGTCTCAAATAAATATTTAACCTTATTCTCTCGAACTTTATAATTAATTTTAACTTGAATTTTTTCTAACTGTCTAATTACTTAATTAAATTTTTTAGTAATTTAACTTCTTTGGCAGATGTAACATCTTTATGCCTTATATACGAATAGTTCTATGCTTTTTATTACTTTAAGAATAAATTAAATTTGGTAAAATATTTAGCCATTTGTAATTACTTTGAAAACTAAACTGTATCTACATTTTATTCTTTAATGTTCTGCTGGAGAGCTCGCATATAAATACTTTTAAGTTACTATATGTTGACTAGTGAACAAGTTTCTGTTGCTTGAATAAATTTTGAAATTTTTTTGTCTTAATTTGTCTGCAAATTATTTGGTGTACGTTTTTCATTTAAAATAGCTTGTATTGCTAATATAATTCTTTTGCCAATTTTTCATTTCATTGGTATGGTTCAAGCATACTTAAAGATTACATCAATAACAATAAGCCTATATTTATAACCTTTATATTCCGTAGCATTAGGTAATATTTCAACGATCTGTTCACGATGTTTCATTAAGACCTTTAATATTAAATTTAGACATTTATAATTATGACGAACTGTTTTATGAAGTTCTTTAAAAACTTATTTTTCTTCATTTTATACTCTTAATTTAACTCATCCTGCTAAATTAAAATTTTTGTTTCCTTTTAGAGTGTTACTACTAAATGATTCTTTGATTTGCTTACTAGTATTGCAGTTATTTTTTAAACATATCGCTTATTATTAACACCTATTTTTGTTCATATCTTTTATTTTTTTTCTTCAAGTTGTTGACTAATAGTAGCTAATTTTTCTTAAAGTTTATTATCTTCTCCGTCACTCGTTTTTTTGTGTTCGAAAAGTATAAATTCTTGATGATGTACGATTTTTCTTGGTTGACGTTTAAATATATCGACGCTTATTTTTAAACAATTGAAGTGAATTTTTGGATCTAGTATATATAACAATCTTCTTGGAGTTCTTCCAAAATAAAGTTAATTTCATTTATACGACTTTGATTTACAACGGATCCATTTTTTTCAGAAAAGATAGCTTACGTGAGGGTGCCCAATGCTTCTAGGCTCTTATAAGTTAAGATCAAAGTGTAGTCAAAGCACAGGACCCGGTGGTTAATTTCTTTTGGGTCTGTGCCATTTATGATTGTAATTTAATTTGTGACTATGGTTTGTGGTTTGTCTCCGATTGAGAAGACAGAATACCGAACATATATTTTTTGGTTTTTTTTTTGAGGTTATTGTATTTAAAATTATTCGATTTCTGGCTAAGTAATTGTGTCCTGCATTACTGACCGAGTCCTGCGCTCTAGCCAACGATCGAGAGAGGGCGCTGACAAGGCGGAATATTTTTTTCATTCTGGTAAGTTTTTAAATTAATTTTTTAAAAGTAAATTCACGATAATTCGCGAAGTCAACGGCTGTTACCGCTGATGATATTTACAAATTTTACAGCAGGGAGATTTTTAAATTTTCGGAAAATCTATTTGCTGGACTTTAATTAAATTCTCATAAATATTTAAGTCATGGTGGGTAATAGCTGTTCTTTTGACCCAAATTTTTTAAAATTTTTTAAAAGATTTTTGATTTTTTGAGAACCTTTTTACTGGACTTTCTATAGAAGCGCGCGTTGTGAGCTACTTGAGCGGTAAGTCGACAGCTGCTATTATCGACTATTTTATTTGTAATTTTTCAGTAGGAAGATTTTCCAAGCTTGCTTGAAATTTCTCCTGCTGGATTTTATTTAAATTCACGTTTATATCAAAATGTCTTGTCCATCATCGTCAAGATGCCCGCAAATTTATAAGATCCTCGTCCCGCTTCCCGAGAAAACCATCTGTGAAATATCTCAAGCCTGATGAACACTAGATCCCAGCAGCTCCCTCGCCGTGTTCGTGGGTGCCAAACGAAAGGGGGACCTCGCGAAGCACTTAAAGAACGTGCATAAAATGCAAGCCATGCAGACTTATCTGTCGTGCCGGGTGTACGGTATCACGTTCGAAAAGCCGACAGTATCAGCGCTTAAAGACATGAATCAGCACATCCGGGAAGCTCATCGCAAGGCACTCACTCCGGAGGCACTCAGGCAGCGTCACACGAAAGGAAGGGTTTCGATGCCTCCCACCAATACTCGTGGCGACGCCACAAGAGCAGCTACCCTACTACTCCAATCGCCGCCAAACACTCAAGGCCAGAAAGACATTTATTCAACTTCAATAATTTTTTTGCTTACATAAGTAACTTATTTCTAAATTTTGTAGGCTCTTTTCCAATTATAAATGTGTCATCTTTAATGTAAACTTCATGTATATAACCCATTCAAATTATTTTTTTTTTCAATTTTTTTTATGTTAATAAATATTTAACTAAAAGTAACAGAATCTAAAGGTTATTTTTATTCTAACATTTGATCATATTTTTAGGCTGTCTCAAAAGACAGATCGTTTTAAAATGTATTATCAAAATCTTTAAACCTCATAGTTTCATTAAACATTGATGATTATTTGGATTTAACTACTTCATTTTTATAATTCTTGAATAATTGTCGTATTTAATATACTATTTAATATAAATAGTTGGGCTAAACTCTAGCTTTTTAAGTGGCTCAAGAATTCGATTAAATGTATCATCTAATGTTTTTTTCAACAAAATACTTTTACGACATATCTTGTGCATCAGTAAAGTACGTATCTTTTATTTGTTTAAAAATAAATATTTGTAGTTTAATATTTATATAATTTAAATTAATATTAGTTTAAAATAATTTAATATTTGTTTAAATTAATATAAGATTTGTAGTAAAACTGTCAAAACTCTTCCTATATCCACCAGTATTTATTGATCTATATTTGTTGATTTCAATAAAACTAGTTTAAAATCATTCGAAAATCTTGTGCATATATTTTCAAACGGAGAAAAAGAAAATGCTTAATTTACATCATAAAATATTTTTACCTAGACGCATAGTTAAAATGAATCTACATTCTTATGTCTATCCATTCAAAACGATGCTCTTAAATTATCTTGCATTTTACAAATGATATCATCAAATATCATGATTAAGATAGGAAGAGCATTATTTGGGAATACTACAGTCTCATTGTTGCTAAAGGAATTATATTAATACCATCCACAGATATTAATAGTTTTCAGATATTTATAATTTTACTGGTTACGCGACTTTCAGTAAACGTATATATTTTTAAATCTAAATACATTAGGGTGTGTTATGAGTGCTAATAGACTAATAGTTTTATCATAGTTAGATCGTCTACAGGATACAGCTCGAATGTTATCCGGAAGTATACCCCGTAATAATGTAATTTTTTCTATTATTCTACAAATGAATTAAAATTCTCAATTTTCAACTTGATTGGTTACTCCTTGAAATCTATCTTGATTGTGCAACCTCTAAAATATAGCTAACCGTAAAGTATAATTAAGAACTACAGTTATAATTTAAATTTTGTTCCATAATAATTATGCACGCCTGCAGAAAATGTATTAATGGTATTGTCAATTAAATTAGCAATAATTCATAGATTGAATTACATGTACTTAGTTGTGAATGCTGTGAATCTGGCACTAAGGTAATTAAAAGTTTTACATGCGGTGACTCGGAAATTGATCTACCTGATACAAAGGGAGTGATATAATTTACCAAGTATAGCTTATCAAAAAATCCTGCTGACAGTGAGGTTAAAACCATTATAGACAGAATGTTAACTGTTAAGCCTTCTAAACCAGTTAAAAGCAAAGATTCAGATATTGCTGACAAAGTTGCAGTATATGCTGCAGCTAATGCGATGAATCTTAAAGTAAAATGGGTATAGAATTGAAAATTAAATCTTATAAAAATTCAGAAAAATATATTTAACTCTATCTTAAAAATATATTAAATTTGATCTGAAAATAAAAACTGCATCTATGTTAACGCTGCTGAGTAAACGTTGATAAAAGCGATATCTTCATCGATGAATGGAGCAGATATCGCTGTTAAAAGTGCTAGTAGTAAACAAAATGTGAGAATTTCACATATTTTTAAGTTTTTCTTTGCAAATTGCTGAAATAGTAACCCAATTAATGAGGCAAAAGTAACTATATAATAACTGAGGATAGATCAAAGACATAATATAATGATGAAAGCTATTGCTTTCGTTAAAGATCTCTATTTAAAACTGTAAAATAAGGCTTACTTTTATTCTTAAAACCATTGATAGGTAAATAATTGAAGAAAAAAAGAATTTTATTTCTTAAAAAGCTTTAACTATTTTTGATTTACTAAAATATTCAAACATTTTGAGAAACCATACTGTAATGGAGTGTTTATACACAATTCCTTACGTAATAGTAGATCTTATTATTAAGATTCATTCATCATTATTTTTGATGACTCAAGCGTTTAGAAATCTATTGGGTTGCATATCGTGAACATGAGAATAAAGTCATACATTTCGATTTTGGTAATCTTGAACCTCATTTAGATTTAATAAAAATCTTGGAATTTATAAAATTACTTATATTTATAAACAATATCATAATTACAATTGTGGACATTATGTCTAACGTTTTGATATGTAAAGGTTAATTTTTATGTTATGTAAATATGATGCATAATAATTATTACTTTATTCTTTATTAAGCAAACGTGAATGAAATACTTACAGTAAAACTTTCATCTAATTCATCTATACTTGAAGCGAATTACTTTTCTCTTATTGATCTTGCAAAAGATAACAATTAAGTGCTAGGTTTAATGGAACATTTATAACTTTTGATCAACGTAACAATAAATTTTATATAAATGAAAAAATATTTATTCTACCAATTGGTAGTTATGAAATTGAAAATATCTGCAACATACATTATCTTCTAAAAACATAATCTTTTTCTTTAAAGACGAATAATAATACTTTACGAAGTGAGATTCAGTATAATCGTGAAATTGATTTTCGACCACGAGGTTCATTCAATCAATTACTAGAATTCACTTAACGTTTTCCATTAAAAAATGTTACACATTCTTCTGATTTACTGGTATTAAATCTGACTGTTAATGCATTATGAGTCGAGGGCAATATAACATTTAAAGCCATTTAATGAACGTTCAGTGCATACAATTCATGAGTTTCTTCTTGATGTATCTTCAGGTTGTAATATCATTGAATTACTGTCGAATATCATTACCTTCCAATCATGCCAAAATCATAAATAATCTTCAAATTCGTATAGTTGATCTGGACGAGCTCTATTAATTTTAGCGGAGATTATAATGATTAAATTGCACATAAGAAATCTAACTAACATGAGTATAATTTATCCTCTCTATAAAGATACGTTAATAGTTCAACGTGCCTACAAACAGCCAATAGACAACTTGTGCCAAAAACAGTCAATTATCAACAATAGAAGAAAATATCTAATCATCAGAGGTTTAGTGATAAAATCACAAGTGATTTTATCTAAAAAGATCAATTACTAAAAAATCTACGTTTAAAAATATCTCTTGGTGAAAACTAAAGTGTCTATATTTTGTAAATTTAAAAAAATGGAAGATATTCTAGATGTTCAATCAACCAATGCCTACGATGAATCCACTGCACATTATTAAATTCGTGCACATCAACCATATATTGTAATTACCTATAATAACAGCATTAAAAACAACAAAAATCAACATATATCTCTTTACCCTCACGCAATTCAATGAATATAGACATATCAATGTCAAAATACAGTTTTGATTAAAATTATGAATGGTTGATTTTTTCTGGATCAAAATGAAAAACTATTAATTAACTATTTTTAGAAATACTAAATGAATGAATATTGAAGAATTACAGTTAATAACTAAGAATGAAGGATACTTTCATACATCAATTAAACCTAATTTAATTCTTGATTTTGTGGAGAAATCGAAAAATTATAGTCAATACAAAGCATGAGCAAAAATTTACATAGTCGAGAAGTAATGTAAGTGTAATTTTACAAAGAGCAATACCGAAAAAAGAGAAGCAAATTACGAGGAATTTAAAGCTGACCAAAATTGACTGGTTAATGTTTTAATTAATATTAATTTTATGTAGAACTTTGTGATACCTCTGAACTTGAACTCTTAAAATATATTGAGAACGATTTATCTATTTGGATGAATTTCCTATAATAGAATCAAGTTGGGAGTTGCATTAATGCCCCCTACTTCCAACTACATCAAAGCATATCTAAATACTAAGAATATCAATACATTCCCATTCCAATTAGTGATCTGAGACTATTTCCTTACTCATTATTATCCTTTTAGGAATCTAAACATTAACAATCCTGATAACCAATATACTGCATTATATGGTATGTATGCTAAATTTCAAAATTTTTATTAAGATAAGAGCTTTAATCTAGTGTTAACAAAGTATAAGTATATCAATAATCAGCTGCTTATCTTAATAGATTGCTTTATGCAAAAAAAACCTATAAATATACGTATAAAGTATACTGATCACACAGAGTTTTATTTAAACAAAGTTTTAACTATGACAAGAATCTCTTTTCTTTTTAAAAATTCGTTTATTTGTAGATTTTCATATTAGTAACAAAGTTCATTAGTAAAAAGTTGTAGAATCTTAAAAGTATTATTGTTTTTAACATTTATATTGGAGACGCATTTGCGTATACTTATATATTTGACGTGTTTATTTAAGGCACCTTTATTAATATTACTAAATATTTTTTATGGTATAGTTATTCACTTTCTTTTTTTTTTAGGTACTATAATATTGAATTTTTATGATAAAGAGTCAATAATTATTCCCTTTATAGGTTGTTGTTTAATGCGGCACACTGTATGTACATGCCGCAATTTTCTTTTATTAATAATAAGTTTCTATTTACAAAACTTTTCTTTGTAATTAGTACTTGGTAATTACTATTATTAATAATATTTTTTAAATAGAATAATTTTCTGTTTTCAATATTTTTCAATGTTTCATCCCCTAATAAGAATAGGTTTTCAAATAATTATCTTTAGTAATCAATTTTTACATGATAATTATATAATTTATGTCCTGTTTGGAGAGAGAAAGAAAAAAACAGAAATATCAAGTTTTTCAAATTTTATTTTTTGTTGAAGTTCCAACGTTGCAAACTTTAGATTTATCATCTGAATAAACTAATGATATAAAAAGTTAATTTATTAAGGTAAATAAAACATTTAACATACACTCATTGAGCATAAAAATTACGAATATTATCAAGCATTCTAAAATATAAAAAATAATTCTTAAAAGCTTTCGAGACTATATAATTAAATATTTCAGAAAAAAAATATTAGAAATATATTTTTCAAAATTCTAAATGTTAACATATTAACAGTAATCTAAGAATAAAATTAAGTTTTCAGTAATAACACCAAACTATTATATTTTAATAATTATGATTTGAGTAATTTCAATAAAAGAATTTTAAAGGGCTGAATTTTTATCATGTTAATTACTATTTTATATAAATGTAAATAAATAACATAAATAAAAATAATAAATATGACCATTCAACATATAAATATCACAACAATAATTTTCAATGGTAAATATATGAGTAATATCAATCTATCTATTCCATTAAGTCCTCTATGCAATACTACTGTAGGTATTTATTTGTTAAATAATGAAGGTTTTCCACACTTGAAGGGCGTGGTTTATGTAAACTTTAAATATATAAATAAATTATAAAGAGTTTTATCGATGATTTTAGTTATTTAATTAACTCTTAAAATTACTTTTGAAATATTTTATAAATATTTGTATTTTGTATATTGATGATGAATGCATCAATAGTATTTCATAAAAATATATCATCAATTTTTGCTGTCAAAAGTAGACAAATTGACTTATAACTTCAAAACTGCCCGAGGTGTTCCTCACCGATTTTCATCATATTGTGATATGTTGTAGTATATCAAAAAATATTAGATGGGTGTTTTTATACGTGCTAAATCGAAGACTTAAAGGGTGAAAAACACGCTTAAGGATTACCTTTCAAAATCGTTTTTTTTTATCTCATAAAATGAATTAAAATTTTGGAGTAAAACGAAAGCCAATTTATTATAAAAGTAATAAATTGGCTAACGTCCTCGGGAATGCACAAATCTAAATTGATCTAAAAAAATTAAATTGACTATTATATTAAGAAAATATTAATATTGAGAAATTGAAAAAATTTGTATGATTATAATAAAAGAAAAAACCCATCGTCATTAAATTAAAAAATTCACTTTAACCATTTTTAAACTGTATCCTTTTGTAGGAATTAATGACAAACAGCTCGGAATGCAATACACGGAGGCTATTGATCAATGGATTAATAGCGATCATCCTATTGATGCTCATAATCACAGCAACGGCAGCTATTCTACTTACAAGCCGAAGTCGTAAGTTTTCCACGAATGAAAATCTCAAAAAATCAGGTATCTCTCTACACGACTGGCTCAGTGGCTCGCTGTCTACTAAAAGTTTTAATGGCACTTGGCTCAGTGGTATGTCTTTTTCCTTATTATATAAATATATTCTCTCTCCCTCTTATCTCCTTCTCTATTTCTCTTTCTCTTGTTATCTGTCAGTCTCTCTCTCTCTCTCTCTCTCTCTCTCTCTCTCTACATCTTTATATAGTACTAGTATCGTTAAGACTTTTTAAAGAAATTAAGTAATAATACTGTTACGCAATATTTTTTATATATTAGTATTATTTAGATTAGCAAAATAATTTTTTACAGAAAAATATACTAAATAGATGTTGTTATATAACTTCAAAGTCAATATTGCAAAAATGTCATTCAACCGTTAGCATATATTTGACTTTTAAAATCATCTAAAACATCAAAAGTATGAAGCACTCTTAAATATAGCCGGTTGGCTCTTTGGCGCGAAAGTTTATTGCATTTTTATACCATTTTTTCCTATATTTTCATTAACCAACATTTAGAAGTAGGATTTATTGTTATATATATATTGATATATACTTCCAATGATAAATATATGAGTAATATTTTAACATCTATTCCATTAAGACCTATTGAGTAAGATTAATAGAATAATGCTTATATACATATGATTATGTATGATTATACCCATAGGTGATATGAATATTCACGTAGTCCTTTTTGTTTACATTTCTGCTAATTTTTTATAAATATTAAAATAAAATCTTAAAACTAAGAAATTGTAATTTAATTGCACATTTTTATTTGAAATTTATTTATAGTTAATTTATATTATTATATTATAATTAATTTATATTATAGTTAATTTCATTAAATACTTTTTAAATTGTAACAATTACAATTACTATTACAATTAACTATAACAATTGCAATTAATTACATTAAGATCATACATATACTTCTAAAAATTTGGTACATTTATGTGTTTCCATTTAAGTAATAATATTAATGTATTGAAAGATACAGAAACCTTTTATGAAACATTTTATTATAAAAAATTCAAAAAGTTATATACTTATAAAATGAAAAATTACAGAAGCTTTCACAATAAGATACTACAATCTGCCCTTAAGAAATATGATAATAGTTCATTAAATATTTAAATTTTGTTTAATTTAACACTAATTCATTGATATACAAAATTATATTATGGTTTATATACTATCTAATAAATAGTAATAAGATAATTCCTATAATACAAGAATTACTATAAGTTCAAGAATAAGCAGTGACATTTGTATTGATTTTATTATATTATTACGAAGCATCATTTATTTTTTATAATTAAATTTAAAAAATCTTAATTTAAAATCATATTGCAGTTGATTTTGATTATTAAAGTCAAATTTATATAAAAAACACATACTATATTGTATTATAATTATTTATATAAAATAACTTGTCTATAAACTGTCACTTATGTATAACGAAGTGTATAATTATTTATAGAAAATAATTTTTTATAATTGAAAAAATTATACTGAAACATTTTAAATCAGAATTCCATTTTTTAGTGGATTCAAAAATATAAAATGAATTTCATTTCCTAAAACTAATTTTTTTTTTAACTTTTAATTTTGAAAGTAAAGGTATACTTTAATTATATTTGCATAACTTTTTCATTACCAGTGATCCAAATGACAATTTTTCGTTAATACAATACATTAAGTTCATAATTAGTTTTCTGGAAAATTAGCTGTGAAAATTGAGCTCTTCCTTCAAGGAAATGTAAAGATGGAAATAGAGTAAAAATTTGAAAGTTGGACGTGGGAATTCCACGCTTAACAATATGAAAAGTTTCATCATGTATTTTTTTGTATAACTTAGAATAAATTTAGCCTTTTTGATATTCCAACGAGATTTTCTTTTTTACTTTTAAAGAATTATATCTTAATCATTGGTAAAATTTATTTTATTGGCCTTTTATAATATATATATATATCGTTTGCTATATTTTTAAAATGAAACGTAGAACAAAATGTAATAAAGATTTCAAAAAATTATGACTTAGAAGATTTTATTTAAGAATATTAATTATAAAATAGAAAATGCGTATATAAAAAATAATAATAATAAATGTTTTATTAAAACATACTTTCTTATATATTTTTCTTTACTTTTGCATAGAGTAATGCCAATGGGTTACCCACTAAATATTTTATTCCATGATAGTAATTTGTTTAGTAACAGTGATATATGAAAAGAGCAATTGTAATGAAAATTGGAAAAGCAGAATTATTTAAAAAAATGTTGTGTCCTCATATTGATAAATAATATAATCTGTTTTCATAAATAATCTTATATAATTTTCTTGTATTACTTTCCCTTAATTGTGTAATATTTCTAAAGTTAAAAAATTATTAAATATTAATATATAAACAATTGATACGATTTTAATGAATTAAACTGTGTAAAATGATTAGAGAAATACCGTTCTCAGAATAATAGAAAAATTTGTATTTATTTACGAGTTCTTTAATTTATTTTTTAAGACAACAATTTCTACAGCTTTTAAGTTTGAAAGTATTTGACAGAATCTGCGTTCTACCGAAAGTTCAAATTTATTAAAAATAAATAAAAAATTGTGTTATTTGATTGGGTTACAAAAAAAATTATTCTGTTTTCATATCCACACAGTATGTATTACATATCCTATTTTTCATCTGTGAAGTTGCGACGAAAAAGTCCGTCGCGAATTTAGTGTTTGTGCGTGCAGTGTGCGTAAAAATGGAAGTTTATAGAAATGCGGGACGCTTCGGCAAAAGTACGTATGTGTGAAAATGAGGTGAGATTATGTGCGAAAGAGAGTAACGTGCTTGCGCCATCGCCGCTGCTGCGTTCCCCACCGCTGATCATCGATAAGGGAAAGGTTAAGCGGGGTTGCCCCTTTGCAAGTAGAGTAACGATTTCATTTGCCAGAAGGCGGATTCTCTCTGGTGTAGTCTCTTGGTTCACTCAGAGCAAATTGTCTTCACCGAAACATTGTTAATTACCCGCCATCATAATTAACTTAGATCTTTGCAAAATATCGTTGTTTAATATATAAGAAAAAGCGCCGTATTCATCATGAGTTTCCACCACTGATACGCCGAGCACAGCCGGTATTGTAAACTCCGACACAGCTAGATAAACATTTAACTTGTAAGCAGTAAGCATATCGCAAAAGCGATATAGCTGTAAATCTGTTTGAATAAATATTTGTTTAATAAATTGAAAAGTTCCGCCGTTATCATTTTGCCCGGTCTTTTCGCACCTCCTCCCGCTACGAACCTGATCCAAACATAGAGCCATCCGAGCCGGGATAATCAGGGTGTGCAAAGGGACTAAGTCATCGTCTCCAGAAAGGAAAGTAAGTAAAAAACGTTATTCGATGACTGAACGAGGTTTTTGGAGGTCTAACGTTACAAAGTATTCTTGATTTGTCGTAAATAAAAATGTAAGATGTCAATAAGCTCTTTCAATTTGATTAGTATTTAACATAATTTTATAAATATATAATAAATAATAACTATAATTTAGAATAATATAAATACATAAAAATATCATGATATAATAAATATACAATAAATAAATAAAAAGTTCATAATTGCAATAAATATATTCAATCATTTTTATCTTATTAGAATAAGTATTACATGTATATATGTAATACACTTTTATCTGTTTCAAGAGAAATCTTAATAGATATATTCTTTACGAAGTTTATCTTTTGAAAAGAAACATACGTAATAAAATATTCTATTTTCTCATAAAAAATAGTAGTCGAACAGTAACAATTTATATTATAGACATGTTTTATCTAAGACATAATGTATTAACGACTTATATCTTCGTAAGAATAGCACGTCTCATAATTTTGAAGAATTATTTCGATTTTAAATAAATTTGTATTTGAAAATCTAATTTCATCATTCTCGAGTTTTATTTAAATCTCTTTCTATTGCGCATTAAAAGCTATAAAATTTAATTATACGAACAATACAACTACCATGGTCAATATTGACAATAAAATACATTATTCATTAATAACTGTGAATCAAAATGCACCATAAAGACAGTAATAAAAGAGCTTTTTCACTTACCCTTTGATAATTGAAAGCCAGTAACAGGTGGTATGAAGGGATTCGTCGCGAGTGGACAGCCATTCCTTTAGTTAAATGCCGCAAAAAAATAAATGCAGGTCCGACCCCTACACTCGTGTGGTTAGTGAAAAACATTATTGCCGGTTGTGTGTGGTGTTTGTGCGCGGTAGGATGGACGTTGTGTGATAGTGCAAATAAATGAAACTGGACACATTGGCGACAAAGTGTGTGCATCGCTGAACTTGTGCGTGTATAATTGTATGTAATTGTAGACGGTGTGGCGTTGGCCGCAAGACCATATGTGTACGAGTGAAAGTAGCGCAGCGTAGTCTCGACCGCAATACTATTTGTACGAGAAAGTGAGAGTGGTCATGTGATAGCGTTGGTCGAAAGAATGCGTATACGAGTTAGAGTGCGCGCCGGCCAAAAGAGTGTGAGGGCGAGTGAGAGTGAGTTGGCGTGGACCGCAGGAATGCGAGTGCGAGTGAGAGAGAGTGCCGAGTAAGTGAGATAATGCCTACATAACGAGAATACGCGACCCATAATACGTGCAAGAGAGAGTGCCGAGTTAATAAGTGAGAGAGAGAATGGGCCCGTGGAGGAGAGCTCTGTCTATGCCTTAGCTGGCGCAATGCTAGGGTATGCGCTTGTGCCATCGCCGCCGGCCTTGCTCATGGTCCGTAAGGGCAATGGTTAAGTGAAGCACCCCTCCACGAACCCCGTGAGTACGAGAGCGTGAGAGAAAGTACCCGTAAAACATATAAAAAGGGTGCGCTTACGTAGAACAGAGAGTTGAAGGTGGAGTTCAAAAAACAAAGGTCTCCCGGTTACGCTGACATTTTGTGCATGAATCCTAGTGCTGACATTTGGCGCATTACTCCTAGTGCTGACATAGTGTGTGACTCCTAGTCCTGACATTTGGCGCACTAGGGAACTCCAGGAAGTGCTGTCATTTGTCGCACTAGAGAACTCCAGGAAGTGCTGACATTTGGCGCATAACACCTTGTGTTGATATTCGGCACGCTAGGAACTTTCAAGAAGTGCTGACATTCTGTGTGCTAGGAACCTCCAGGAAGTACTGACAGTCAGCGAAAGACTGACTTCCAAGGAGCGCTGACATTTGTCGCATTCCTGCCATGTTGACATTTGGCATAAGGTCTCGGATCTAGATATAATTCCTCGGTCGTGCCCCAGAGACACTGCCCCGTAGCTGGATTCTCCCTGCCATGATTTTAGATTAAGTAGGACGCATTGTTTGAGTGTAGAACGCCGTAGGAATTATCTTTACAATAAAAATTGCCGCCGCGATTTATAGCAAATAAGTCCCGCCGATTGAATATACGAGATCCGCATTTATGTACCGTCGCCGTTCAATCAATATTGTAAAGAAATTAACTCTGCCACATAGTGTATAAAAAAATGTCTCATTTATTGTGTACCATCGCCGTTCAAGTGTAAGCTACCGCTGTGTTTTATAGAATTTAATAATAATAATAATCAACGCTAATATACCGAACGCCTCCGGAATTAGTTTTGTAATAAAATCCGCTGCCGACGCAAAATAGTATATAAATCGTCGCCATGATTAGAGAAAGAAACCGATGTTTTATAAAGGGTAAGCGTACCGTATAATAAAATATCTGCAAATTTAAATTATATAAAAAAAGTTTAATTTTAATATTAAACAAACGCCTTTCTTATTTTGCCACGGTTTCATCACGCCTCCTTCTCCCGCCGCGAACTTGGTCCAACTTCAAGCCATGCGGGTCTGGACTGCCAGAGAGCACGAGAAACTGAACCGTCGTCGCCGCTAGAAGGGCGAATAAGCAAACAAAAGAAGAAGATAACAACCAGAGAAAAACAGTCGCGTTACACAGGTATTTCCGATTTGCGGAGAAGTGATGTTCGAAGCTCACAACCAAAGCCTATAACAGAGATGCACAAACGTAGGAACAAAATTAGAGGATGAGTTATGCTTTCAAAACCTAAGAGCTATAAAATACATCTGTTTTTCACTTGCATAATTGTGTAATGAATATCTCAGAAATTGTTAATTTGAAGTCGCGGTCGACATGACCTAACTTTTATTAAAAACAAATGCTTGAACGTTCTGTAAGGCCGTACAAATTTTCGAAGGAAATTGCAGCATAAAGATTCATTTGAAGAGAAAGTTGTCAGGTTAAATTAAAGAAATTTGAAGTTTAATATTCAGTTAATTTTATAACAATTATAGTTATAATCTCTATGCCCTTTTGTATTATTGTATATAATAACTATTGATGTTCATAATAATATTTCGACTATGATACAACTTTTTACAATCTTTTTAAACGTTTGGTCATATATTTTATCTTTTGCAGGTAATGAAATAGTCTACGAAGACGATAAAGGTAACTTAAGGATATTTAATGCATCTTCGAAGAAAAGTCATAATATTCTATTTGAAAGAAGCGCTGTAAGTATTAATCATTGTTTCCTATAAAAAATAATGGCTATTTGCAAATACCGAAGGATATTTCACATTAATTTTATAGTAAACGTAAAAATCAAAATTTATAAAAAATTATCGTTTGAATATTTAAATTAAAAACCGTACTCTATTATGTGTAATAAATATTTTATTGAATTGATATAAGATAATAAATTATTATGTTTACATTCATCGTAACTTAATATTTTTAATACTTTAATATTTATAAGTAAAATGAACACGGATTATCTGTAATTCTGCGACTGAGTTATTTATTATCTAAATTATCTAAAAATATAATTAATACAAATATTTTTCTGTAAAATTCAGTTTTCTCCTTGAATAAGATTGAATAGTTACAGATTTTTATGAAAATTACTATAAGTGCACTTTTGAATATTTCATAGTTAATATTTCATACTTTTGGAAACTAAAGTAGAAGTAAAAAAAAAGGTTTAATAAATTATCTGTAATTTTGTTACTTCATTTGTTCTTAAAAGTACATAAACACTCTCATATAACATACGATATATATATATATATATATATAATAGTGTTGTATCGGTCACCTTTTATTTTGTGAATCAAGAAAAAATACTTTATAGTTATAATAACAACAAGTACTATATTTTTAAATAAATAAATTAAATTTTTTATTTCTTTATACTTTGTTATATTTTTTCTAATTTTATAAGAATTATTAATAAAGCATTATTAGAAATCAAAAGAAATGCGTAGTATTACAAAATTACCTGAATATTATAAGTTTATAAAATACAAATAACAATAAACTATACACAAATTTTAATTTACATTAATTTATTATAAATTTTTGTACAGACGCTTCGAGAATAGGGTAGTTTTAGATTAAAACACACTCTTCATCAATAGCTGAAACGGCAAAAGCACTCATAAAACATCCGATTGGTGTGTTGCTAATTTATTTGGCATATTATCAACACAGCGTAAAAAGACGGTTGTACCGTCGAAAGCGCGTGAAAAATGCAACTGAAAGTTTCTGCGCTTACGTAGCCAAGTCGCGCTCTACTATAAAAGAGCCGCATAGTGTAGCTCAGCACTGTTTTCTGCAACTGCTCACCGACAATAGTCTTGAAAAGTTTAGCTTAGACTTGGTTAAGTGAGTTAACTGCTCGCCGACTCGCCCCACCGTTGTCCACCTACTCTGACTTCACGTCATTCGACATGTAACCATCCTGCAAATCTCATTGTACAATGTACTGACTTCCTTTCTCTTCCATGCTATAATTATTTACAAGCCACACACTCTCTCTCTCTCATTGCTTATTGTTCGACGTGCTGCATTCTTTCTCTTCTCTATTTAACCGAAAAAACGCAAGATAAGAAATACCTAATCCGCTCTCCCTTCCAAGTTCTCCAAGTGAAGGGATATGAAATCAGGTAGAGACTTCCGTTTCAATTCACTCTCTCCACAGCCAAAAGAGGAGACACCACAGCCGCAACCACAGCTGCCTTTGACCAGAATAGTTGAGTCTAAAGCGCTCCTTGTACATGTTTATGAGTAACCACCGCTCTTTCTCCTAAGTTTGCAGTTAATTTACCCGTGAACACTACCTTATTTAAGAAAGAACTTCCTTCTAAGGTCTAGTTATCTCTGCGACCAGGAAGTATTGCAGCAAAAGAAAGCGCCTACCAAGAGTTCGCTTACCCGTGCAAGAAGAATATAATCGCAATATTACAATATCACTTACAAGGAGTGATATATCAAGCCTGAGGCAAGAATTCGTCGTGTGCGGGCTGATAAGTATGTAGAATCAAAGTAGAGAAAGAGGATTTTAGAATGCAAAAGCTAACGCAAAATTTAGAAAGAAAATCAGTTTTCTTATAATACATTATCTATATTTTATCACGTATTTTTCTGTACAACAATTGAAATCATTTAAATTCTAAAAGTATTCATCTTTTATCTTTAAAAATAAAGTATATTTTTTATTTTCTAAAATCGATTTTATTTCTACAAATACTATAAAACTTCTATTTAATACATGAATATATTTCTAGCAATAAATCTTAACTTATTAAATTATATTTGCAAATAATATGTCACTAATTTATAAGTATGTTAATATATTAGAATTATTATTTAACTTCCAAGTGAACATAAAAGTTTTTATTTTTCTCTTTATAATTTTCATCAATTTTTTTCTTTATTTTTATTTTCTATAACTGATTTGTATAAGATTTGTAAAAAATTTTAAATTTTTATGCCAGGTTTTCATAAGAGAGCTAAAGTAAATCTACGTTTTACTACTCGGGTTGCATTCCACTGGACTTAGAGGCACATGTATCTGGAAGACATTATGATAGTTACCAGGAAATTTATACATCTTATGCGTCTAATAAAAGACACCCATAAGCTGTTTCGAGATGCGTTTTATTTACCGTGTTATATCTGTATTATTACTGCTTTGATATTGTTTTAATAACAGACATCTAAAAATAAGCTAGTGTAAATTCAAATATAAATAATGATGTTAATTAAAATTTTATAGTTTAGCTGGGAAATTAGTTTAAAATCATTCGTAGTTTAAGATTCTAGTGCTATTATTAATATTAATACATACAATATTAGTACGATAGTCAAATTATGAATTATGCTTCTATGAACATATGCAGGATGATGCATTATTTTGACTAAACTTCTTAGTTGAAATGATTTGAATTTATCCATATATTATAATAAATACATGGGTAATTTAGTTAAATAAATTCTAGCATTTCAAAATCTATAACATTATTTCAACAAAATATATTTGATACAACTTTGTTCTATACATTATGTAATATAATAATGAAGAATTTATACAGTAATTGAATAAATTTACTGAATTATATATATATATATATACATATAAAGAAACCATAAAATTAAGTTAAAAATATAATACAACTAATGGGTTAAAACATAAATATTTTTCTGTTTTAATTGTAGTTTATATTGAAATAATATTAATTCTATTAATATATAAATAATATAGTTAATAATCTTAAATAAATATATTTAAGAATATGGAAATAATTTATTTTAATTAAGGGTGATTAAAACTAATTTTTAAATACAGTTCTAGGTGAACATTATTATTTGGAAATATAAAATTAATTTTTGTAGCAATATAATTTGCTGTTGAATTCCAACATGAGAAAAATTTTATAACCTTAATTTTCGACCGATTTTACTTCAAAATTTTAATATAAATTTTAATATAAAGACATTCACATAAATAATCATATATAGAAAGGTTATAAAAAAGCAACACTCGCACTCCGCTGGAAGATTTTCACGAGTCGATCCGTGGATCCTCGACTATGTGTCACAGCAATGTCACTATATACAAACAAATATAAGAATTTTCTCTCTCTCTGTCTCTCTCTCTCCCTCTCTCATTACGCCACTGAAATCATCTAATGATCACGAGTTTGAAGTTTCAACCGGATGAGTTTAACAAAAATTGAAGTTTTTTGAAAAAGAATATTTTTCTACATAATCAGTTGGAAACGCTTTATCATTTCATAAAATTAACTACTAAAAAAAACCATTTCCATCCTTAAAAACTACTCCTACAAAGGGTTGAATTATTTGAAAAATTATAAATTCCAAATTATTAGGTTATCAATAATTTTATTTTCGATTAATATTAAGTACCAATAAAACTATACGTAAAAAAATTTTCATATTAAAAATCGATCCGGAACATTGTTTTTAACAACATTATTCCGAACGCCACGTTATGAGTCCGTAAGCGCACCAGTTCTTATGCGCGTATATCTACAACATATTAGTTATTAAATTAATATATATCACCATTTCTCATTAGAATATATCGTGAATCATACAAAGTACGATATATACACCAATTTTCACTTCAAAAATCTGTCAAAAACAATGTCTTACACATTGTTAAACAAAATTATATGCGGATCATTGACTTTATATGGAGTTTACTAAAAGTTTTATAACAATTACAGTTTTGGGACTTCACAAAATGTTTTTTCAGATTATCACTCCTGATATAAATCCATGTAAAACCACTAGAATATAAACATTAAAATCGATCCGGAACATTGTCAAATTCCTTGTTTTATAAATAAAAAATCGTTTTTATATACGTTTATACTGAGGGTTATTGTTAATAGTAATCACAATTATTGCATTTTACAAAATTTTATATACGAAATATCGTTCCCTAAATATAATAAAATAAAATTGAACTTATATTTTTACAATATTAAATTCAATTCGGAATATTGTTGTACAACTATGCCTATGCTTACCCGTGTATTTAACTTACAACTTAATAAATTTACAGTTTCAGGATTCTACAATTTTATTCTATATTTTCTAGTATCTTTCTATATTCTAAACGTACATTCAAAATTTCATTTCGAAAATCTGCGATGAACTTTATGCTCGTTGCACTTGAATGCTTGTGCACTCTTATACATATGTGCACATGGCGGCCGTATATGTATTGTTTTAGGCGTCCGTTTGCATAGATGTACAAATATCACGTAACATTAATATAGGAATAATCAAGTTAAAATATTTTTCAAATTCGTTTGCGTTTTCCAGATGAGTGTGTGATGGATTAAACTTTTTTAGCTCCTCTTCTGTATATTTGAATATAAATAATAATATTAAATATTATAGTTTAACTGGAAAATAAGTAAAAAATCTTTCTTTGCTTTAAATTTTAATGATATTATTTATATTTAAACATTCAATATTACTAATATTAATTGATTTTAGCTTTTATAAGCATATGTAGGATAATGCAGTATTACGACCAAACTATTTTAGTTTTAATTTGAAATGACTAATATATTATAATAAAATACTTGTCTACTATATGGAATTAAATTTTAGCATTTTTAATTTTGAATATTATTTGAACAAAATATATTTAATCAAACTTTGTTCTGTACATTAGTTAATATAATAACGAAGATTTTCTACAGTAACTGAATAAATTTACTAAATATATAATTGAAAATATAAAATTAATTAGTTGTAGAAATATAATTGTTGTTTAATGAAAAATTTTATGCCTTTAATTTTCGACTAATCCTGCTTCAAATGGCTAATATATTATGATTCTCACATAAATAATACATGTTCTCACGTGATACGTTGTTCCTCTATTTTATGCCACGGCAATGTCGCTTATTTTTCTAAACAAACGTCTCAAATTTACTTTGAGTCTACTAACGACGAAAAAATTTATTCATAGTATTAGTATATTGATAAAATACTCTTTAATATTCAAAGAGTCAAAAAACTAAATATTTTACGAATTTGTTATTAAATATTGAACAAATGTAAGAATTTTAATCTGACATTTTTCTTATTTCTCTCTTTCTCTCTCTCTCACTCATTTGTCTCATTAAGCCACTAACAAATCATCTAAACATTAACTCATATGTATTTTTATTTGTTATATAAGAAATCAATATCAATACATAATAAATATTGTAATTATAAATAAATATTTAAAATATACATAAATAAAATTATTAACAGATATAAAGTTTATAAATTATACTCTTTTATTATAACGT
The DNA here is from genome assembly GCA_018907045.1 of Wiebesia pumilae. Lineage (NCBI taxonomy): Eukaryota > Metazoa > Arthropoda > Insecta > Hymenoptera > Agaonidae > Wiebesia > Wiebesia pumilae. Next base: position 2,500,704 of record JACCHZ010000105.1, on the reverse strand, counting down.
TATAATTTCATTAGAAAGAAATTAATTGTACAGATATGATTCTAAACAGTTATGTTGATAATATATTTAAAACAATTATGTGTATGCGATGGTTAGCATGTGCAGATATGTTTGTTTGATTAAACTATTAATGATCATGAAACATTATTTTGTTCTTGAAAAACCAATTTTTTTATTTGTTTTTGTGCGGGCAACATAAATCATTAATATAAAAATCTACAATTCCTATTAAAGAGTTATTATAAGCAATAAGGTATACGTCGTTAAAAGAGCGAGTAAGAAAGAGAGAAACAAACAAATGTATGTTTTATAAATATAAAAAATATTCGTTGATTCAAATCGACGGATGATTTTCTATTACTAACCGCTTTTTTTATTACAGCGTTTAGTGAAATGCTGATTAATCCAAAAGGATGATGCAGTCAAAATTATTGTGCATATCATAAATTGTATAAATTAGATTAATTAAAGAAATTATATAAGTCAATTTTACAGTCATTGCAATTAAGGAAACAAGTGATCGAAAGTTCCTTCGACCATTAAAAAATTTGAAAAGATGTTTGCATTCGCTCTTTTAACGGCGTATATCTTATTGCTTATAATAACTGTTTAATAGAAATTGCAGATTTTTGTATTAATGATTAAGATTTTCGCTCAAAAACAAATAAAAAAAATTGGTTTTTCAAGAAGAAAATTATTTTTCGTGATCATTAATAGTTTAACCAAACAAACGTGTGTACACATTCTAAATACCGCGTATATATAGACTTGATATGAACAGATTCAAATATCCGAGTGAGAATAGACAAATTTATAGGTATGAAGATCTAGCAATATTGTTGTAAAAAAGTTTCAAAATATTATGATTATAGAAAATATTTATTGAAATATTATATGAATAATTGAAGTTAGTAAATTTAATCGAAAATATAATATTAACTAGTGAATAGAAAATTGAACTATAAAAAAAGTATAAATTTATAAAATCTTGTTTAAATAAATTTATTATTTGAAAAACTGGTAGTAGCCACATAAGTACTATAAAAAAAACCATAAAAAGATAAAATCCTTAAATTATTAATTTATCAAATATATCTCATATGTAAGTTTATAAAATATAAGGAAGCTATTATTATTAACTAGAAGTTATTATTAATATTATTGTTAATTACTAGAATTTGAATAAAAAAATACAAAAATATAATAATATTACAATATGGTAAAAATTTCTATATTATGGAAAATAGAATTTCAAGTAACGATTTTTATTTACACGTCGGTAAAAGTTATTCTCAAATATTAATAATAAATTAAAATATGAGAACTGCGTTGCATGCGTATTAGATAAATTTTGTATTAAAAAATTTTAATATTACTGGTCGATTTTGTTGCAAGTGTTAGTATACATACGTTCATCCATATTAAACACACATCGAAAGGTTCTAACAGGGCGACATTAGAACTCCGCAAGACTCGTAGACTCGAAGATTTTCAAAAGTCCATCCATAGATCATACATTTTTCGTCACGACAATGTCGCTTATTTTTATAAACAAACGACTCAAATTTACTTTGAGTACTCTAGCACACGAAAAAGAGTAATAGATTTAGAATACAAATGTTTGTCAAATGACAAACAAATGTTAGTACATAATAAATACGGTAAATATAAAAACATTAAAATATACATAATAAATTATTAACAGCAACGAGATATACAATTATTATAAGACCCTAGTTATAAATATATAAATTATTATTTTAAATAATAACTATTGAAATATAACAGCCATAATAAAAATTAAATGTAAATATTACATACTTAAACATTAAAATGATAATTTATTTAAAACAAGTATGCGCTTGTCACATATATATGAGTGTGTGTGTGTGTGTGTGTGTGTATAAACGCGATTTTCTCTTTATTTAATAACGAATTTGACAATGTTCCGAATCGATTTTAATATTTATATTCTAGTGGTTTTCATGGATTCATATCAGGAATGATAATCTGAAAAAAGATTTTGTGAAACCCAAAAACTGTAATTGTTATAAAAATTTTAGTAAACTCTTTGTAAAGACAGTGATTCGCATGTTACAATGTTAACACATTGTTTAACAATGTGTAAGACATTGTTTTTGACAGATTTTTGAAGTGAAAATTGGTGTATATATCGTACTTTGTATGATTCACGATATATTCTAATGAGAAATGGTGATATATATTAATTTAATAACTAATATGTTGTAGATATACGCGCATAAGAACTGGTGCACTTACAGACTCGTAGTGTGGCGTTCGGAATAATGTTGTTAAAACAATGTTCCGGATCGATTTTTAATATGAAAATTTTTTTACGTGTAGTTCTATAAGTACTTAATATTAATTGAAAATTAAATGTTGTGAAATCGAAATAATTTAGATATGATTTTTAATTGATCAACTCTCTTGAGGGGTTGTTCTGAGCGTGGAAATGTTTTTTTTATATTATTTGTTAATTTTATGAAATGATTAAGCATTTCCAATTGATTTTGTAGAAAAATATTGTTTTTTAATAAACTTGAATTTTTGTTTAGACACTACCGGTTGAAAGTTCAGACACGTTAATGAACAAATTAATAGGTACTTCAGTTTTTCATATAAGAAATACACATCAGGTCATAATAAATTTTGTAATTATAACTTAATATTAAAAATATACAGAAATCAAATTATGCACAGATATAAAGTTTATAAATTATAACCGTTTCAAATAACATAAATATATACAATAAATATTGTATAAATAAGTGATATTTAAAGGCCTTTTTAAAGGTGTAATCTAATTTTTATATAATATTTATTAAATTTATATAATGATTTTACGGTATAAGCGGATTTTAGACAAAAATTCATGTTTTAAAAAAATATTTACAGAAATTTCAACATTACAAACATAATATTCGGAGGAATTTGAAGTCTGCAACGTTGGAGTTGCAACGAAATTTAAAAATTTTCGAAATCAATTTTTTTTTCAAAAAAAAACTATAAAAAGTTATCATTTATGACACAAAACGATGGAATAAATGATTTAAAATCAATTCCACCCTCAAAAATTACCCTTATAAGGGGGTGAAAATTAAAAAAAATCGTAACTACGATAATTTCATTATTCTAAGAAATATTATTGATCAGAATAATACTTTATTCAAAAAAAAATTCCAAAAAAATATCAGTGCGGAACATGACTTTTCATGCGTTTTCAGTACATGCGTAAACGCACGTATGAGCAAACGGTACATTATTGTACAAAAAACGTTATAAAACGAATAATTTTATTGTTCGGAAAATTTTTTTTTGCAGAATACGAGAAACAATGTGTTAGAGAAGATATTCTGTAAAATTAATAACAAAATTCTGAAAATAACAATAATAGCCGGAGTTGGAATGCACATGCACTCGTATGGATAAACGCATATGGACCACAAACGCGCCATTCAATCGCCGCAAATCTCACGGACTCGAAGATTTTCTCAAGTCAATCTGTAGCTCTTCGACGTACCGTTGTGGCAACATCGCTTTTTTTAAACATGCATCTCTATATCACTTCGTGTCCACTAATCCGTGAAAAAGTATAATTTTTAATTTTTGATACGGAAAGGATTACAGTTATTTACTCTTTCATTTTTTGTAAGACTTAAAGAATTTAATTTGAATAATTTTGCGTATATCTTTTTATAGAAGTTTATATGTAATTGTAATAATCATTTCTTAATATTTTTTTATCTTTTTCCTCTCACTCATTTTCTTATATATATTGTTATATTATTGTTATATATATTGTTATAAATATTATATATATTGTTATAAATATTGTATATATATTGTTATCGTTTATTTTTCTTATATTAGGTCGCTCGCAAATATTGTAATGATTTTCTATTACGTACTTGTTTTTGTCATATTACAAATAAATGCCTGTACGCAATATAGAACTTACTAATAGCCAGAAAATTTATAAATTATACCTTCTGAAGTAAAACACCAGTAATTTCATTAATAAAACATTAATTGTGAAGTTACTATTCATAATATTTAATATTAATAAATTACTTGGAAAATTATATCTCATAATAAACATATATTACGCACCTATTTAAAACGACTTTTAATGATCACGAAAACTTATTTTATGTTAAAAAATCATTTATTTGTATGTCTAGTACAAGCAACGGAATTTATTAGTAAAAAAATGTGAAATGTCTATGAAACATTTGTTATAAATAATCAGTTATACACCGTTTATGAGTATCGTATATAGTAAATCTATATGCTTTTAACGTATATTTCATACGCTTTTGCATCGTGGAACCAAATAATATTATTTGAATAAATCTTTGCTATTTACATAAATTTATTTGTTAACAACATTTGTAACGATAGTTTTATAATTGTGAGCGTAAAATATTAATAATTTATATCATTGACGATTGATGTTAGCAGACAATCCAGACATGTACTCGTACGTGCCGTAATTTCGTACAAACAGTAAAGCAAGAAATTTAAACTTTTTGTTTACATAATATTTTTTTATCTAGTAGTGTTAAATGATTATTATAAATAATCGTTTTTAGAATGAAGGATTTCTAAAATTTAAATTTTTTTATTTTTTATCCCATAATTATGGTTATGTTAGCTGTTCCTTCAAGATAAAATTACATTTTTATTATTTTCATATCATAATTATATAATTTTAAAGATTTTTGAAATAAAAATCTTATGTTTAAAAAATTTATTTTTTTAACGTTAGAAACATTTAATTTAGATATTTATTTGTTTAACAATGTATAACAGAATGTTTCGTATGGAAATATTTCTATACATATGTAATTTGTACGAATCATAATATTTAGCAATAAAATGTTGAGGTATGTATTTAGTTAACAATTAAAGTGTGTTACATGTTTTGATAGGCGCATAAGAGTGTTATATTTATATAATCTTAGTTTAGGGTAATGAATAAAGTTGTTAAAAATAATGTTCGGGATACGAAAATATTTTTTAAGTTATTTTTGGGCTTATTATTTTTTTTTAATTTTTATTTTTTTGTATATATTAAGTTTCATCTTACAGAAGCTATAGTATATTCTGTTTTTATAAAATTGATGAAAATGTGTTGTAACATTTTTATTTGCTATATCTTATACCTATTCAGTAAACCTAAATTGTACGACTATAATTGATCTTTTTAATCCAGATATTAAAACATTTTACAACATAAAAATAAATTTAAATAATTAAAAATTCGAAATAAAGTTTTCATATTTACAGATTAGTCACAAATATTAAATTTTTTCTTTTAATTCGAGTGGTCACAGATATAGTAATTTCTTGAAAGTTATGTCTATAAACACCACCAAATTCGGCTGTTGTTTTTATTTCAATTTTAATTGATTTTATATGTAATGTGAAATAGAATGTGCAAAAGTATTTGATTTGCATCTGTAATTTCGTACTGTAAAGATTGTGTATTACAATTTTTGGGTATTTCCGAAAAGATTTGTTTTAAAATATAATAATTTTCCAGCTGAGATATTAGCATTTTTAGATAGTTGTAAAACAATTGAATAATAATAAAAAGATAAGTAAATTATTTATTAAAATCCGTATATTATAAAATTTGTGTTTAAACTTGTGTTTCTCAGTCGGTGAGCCTGAAAGAAATTTCAGATTCAAAGATAGCTACAAGAGATGAGTGAAACGTATTCACACATCTCTGCCCACATATAAACGTTATATGACGATTGGATTCAAAGCTCGACTTCAGAATTTTTACGATTCGTCCCCGTAACTCCGACACTTAGCAGTCCGTCTTTTGTTTTTATAAACAAACTTTTAAATGTAGTTTAAGCCGAGGTTTTAAAAACAAATAAACTTTTGTATCACGATACATATAAACATACTAAATGCGCGATAGTCGAAGGCATCAGATGTATATGCGTAATATATATTACTACATATTTTTTGATTCCTTTCAATTTACAAAGTGTAGACACATAACACATACATAACAAATGCATATTACAATACTTTTTCTTTCATTCGTTTCTCTAGCCCTCTATTTTTTATGCTTACTAAGTTTATTATTATCCATAAATTATTAAAATTAATCCAGCAGTGTAAGTAATAATGAAAAGTATTTCATTTTTTAGATAAACATAGATATCATGAGAAATTTTAAAACAAAAAATTTTAATTTGTTGAGTTTTAGTTTATTTTTTTATTCATTACATATTTTAGGAATAATAAACCTAAACCGAATGTATTTAACGAAATAAAATAAAAAATTTTATACCATAACTTTTTGATTTTCAAACGCGTTATCGTCATTTTTAATATATAACAACTTCATTTAATGAGGTTACCTCTAATAGAAAAAACTCTCATCGACATTTGACGAATGTATGTGAATAGCATTAAACATCTTAACGTGTTCACATGTGAACTATGATTTCTGTTTTCCATTCGTCCTTCTTTTTCTCACTTTCGCTGCCTAAATTTATGATTTGTATTATTATTGACTTATAAATTATTAATTGACAATTTCAACTTAGATTATTGTAACAAGCATTCTTTGAAATATTTAATATATTATAGTTACTGAAGCTTTAGTTAATTCTATTTTATTTCGTTTACATTCAGAATTTTTTCATTTCACGCAACACATAGTAAAATATAAGAAACATTATGCATAATCATTTAACGAAAGAAAACTTTTATAAAATTTTAACCATTATAAGATATGAACAATTATAAAAAAAACGAAAAAAAAATTATTCTGTATATTATTAAAAATTTGAGTATAGATACATCAGTTAGTGAGATGGAAAGAAGTTCGACTCAACAATCATTCAAGTGTTAAGTGCACATGTATTTACAAATTTGCTTGACCCAAGCAAAAGCTTTCAAAACGACGGCCGATATAGAAAAGGCACATCGATTCTAGTATTTAGATGAATCGCTAACGAAACATCGTAACTTGACAAAGCGTCTGGTTTCTTTCAAAACAAATACCTAATCCCTGCATAAGAGGAGTGAAACATCATGTACACAACAAGCTATATTAAATTAATTTGAATCAGAAGAATTAAGAAACATTCTAGTAAAAATTAATTTTTTAAATTTTAACATACACTCTATATAGAAGCATTAAGTTTCCTCGATTTCATCATTTTTCTAGCTCATTCGATATTTCCATAAATACTTTCGCTTCAATTACGCGTATCCGCAATATTCCAAGAAAAAATGTATAAATTTATAATTAACACCATTTTCGGGCCAAAATTATATGATTATATTAGAAAACATCTATAACTACTATTTAAACAATTGCAAAAACTAAATTCTTTTGAATATCTTAGAGGAACTGTATAAGACTGCGAGTGCATTAAAGTGCAGCTAACACCTCTTTCCAAACCGATAATTATAAAAAATGTTCTCGTATGTCTTTATAATGTAGAACTAAACGATATTCTCAAATAAAATTCTTTTCAATGCTTAGGGGAATTTGCTACTAACGATATTTTGTGACCCGTATACGTGTATCCATATGAGTGCATGTGCATTCCAACTCCGGCTATTATTGTTATTTTCAGAATTTTGTTACTAATTTTACGGAATATCTTCTCTAATATATTGTTTCTCGTATTTAGTAAAAAAATTTTACCAACAATAAAATTACTTGTTTTAAAACGTTTTTTGTACAATAGTGTACCGCCTTTGCGCATATCTGAAAACGCATGAAAAGTTATGTTCTGCACTGATTTTTTTTTAATTATTTTTTTGGTAATAGTTTTTTATATAAAATATTATTTGTTCTATAATATTTCATAGAATAATGAAATTATTCACCTTATTATAAGGATAGTTTTTGAGGGTGGAATTAATTTTAAATCATTTATTTCGTTGTTTTGTGTCATAAATGCTAACTCTATAGTTTTTTTGAAAAAAAAAATAAATTTTGAAAATTTTTAAATTTCGTTGCAATTCCAACGATGCAGACTTCAGACTCCTATATTTGGATACAATTTTTTATTAATTACTTTTATTAATTTTATTAATTCTAAAAGAATGTTCCAATACAATATTCAATATGATAATTTTCCTAGTTATAGTTATATTACAGTTATTCTAGTTATATTTTAAATTCTTGTGAAATCATAATATTTTCTAACTAATATACACATAATTGTTCGTACATTATAAATATTCAATGTTAAAAATTGTCTATACAATTAATTTTTTTTAATATTAAATTATAAGTTTTATGTAACGATAATTATAACTTATAAACTATATGACTGTTGAAATATTTATATATATACATTTCTAATATTTTTCTATAATTACAATATATATAAGGCAATAGTATTCAATTTTTATTTGATAAACACAAGTATGTATGAGAAACTCGTTAGATTATTTGCGAGATGTCTAGAATTAAAAGAGAAACATGAAAAACTATGTACAAAACTAATAATATAGATATATTATTATTTACAAGAATACAAAAGAGCGTAGGGGTTACAATTATAATTGTTATAAAATTAACAGAATATTAAACTTCAAATTTCTTTAATTTAACCTGACAACTTTCTCTTCAAATGAATCTTTATGCTGCAATTTCTTCCGTAAATTTACTCATTTCTAACAAGGCTTCAAATTAATACTTTCTGAGATATTAATTATACAATTGTGTGAGTGCAAAACAGATGTATTTTATAGCTCTTAGGCTTTGAAAGAAATAGATCATCCTCTAATTTTTGTTTCTACGCTTTTGCATCTCTGTTACAGGCTTTAGTTGTGAGCTTCGAACATAAATTCTCTGCAGATCGGAAATACCTGTTACTGGCTTTCAATTATCAAAGGGTAAGTGAAAAAGCTCTTTTATTACTGTCTTTATGGTGCATTTTGATTCACAGTTATTAATGAATAATGTATTTTATTGTCAATATTGACCATGGTAGTTGTATTGTTCGTATAATTAAATTTTATAGCTTTTAATGCGCAATAGAAAGAGATTTAAATAAAACTCGAGAATGATGAAATTAGATTTTCAAATACAAATTTATTTAAAATCGAAATAATTCTTCAAAATTATGAGACGTGCTATTCTTACGAAGATATAAGTCGTTAATACATTATGTCTTAGATAAAACATGTCTATAATATAAATTGTTACTGTTCGACTACTATTTTTTATGAGAAAATAGAATATTTTATTAAGAATATATCTATTAAGATTTCTCTTGAAACAGATAAAAGTGTATTACATATATACATGTAATACTTATTCTAATAAGATAAAAATGATTGAATATATTTATTGCAATTATGAACTTTTTATTTATTTATTGTATATTTATTATATCATGATATTTTTATGTATTTATATTATTCTAAATTATAGTTATTATTTATTATATATTTATAAAATTATGTTAAATACTAATCAAATTGAAAGAGCTTATTGACATCTTACATTTTTATTTACGACAAATCAAGAATACTTTGTAACGTTAGACCTCCAAAAACCTCGTTCAGTCATCGAATAACGTTTTTTACTTACTTTCCTTTCTGGAGACGATGACTTAGTCCCTTTGCACACCCTGATTATCCCGGCTCGGATGGCTCTATGTTTGGATCAGGTTCGTAGCGGGAGGAGGTGCGAAAAGACCGGGCAAAATGATAACGGCGGAACTTTTCAATTTATTAAACAAATATTTATTCAAACAGATTTACAGCTATATCGCTTTTGCGATATGCTTACTGCTTACAAGTTAAATGTTTATCTAGCTGTGTCGGAGTTTACAATACCGGCTGTGCTCGGCGTATCAGTGGTGGAAACTCATGATGAATACGGCGCTTTTTCTTATATATTAAACAACGATATTTTGCAAAGATCTAAGTTAATTATGATGGCGGGTAATTAACAATGTTTCGGTGAAGACAATTTGCTCTGAGTGAACCAAGAGACTACACCAGAGAGAATCCGCCTTCTGGCAAATGAAATCGTTACTCTACTTGCAAAGGGGCAACCCCGCTTAACCTTTCCCTTATCGATGATCAGCGGTGGGGAACGCAGCAGCGGCGATGGCGCAAGCACGTTACTCTCTTTCGCACATAATCTCACCTCATTTTCACACATACGTACTTTTGCCGAAGCGTCCCGCATTTCTATAAACTTCCATTTTTACGCACACTGCACGCACAAACACTAAATTCGCGACGGACTTTTTCGTCGCAACTTCACAGATGAAAAATAGGATATGTAATACATACTGTGTGGATATGAAAACAGAATAATTTTTTTTGTAACCCAATCAAATAACACAATTTTTTATTTATTTTTAATAAATTTGAACTTTCGGTAGAACGCAGATTCTGTCAAATACTTTCAAACTTAAAAGCTGTAGAAATTGTTGTCTTAAAAAATAAATTAAAGAACTCGTAAATAAATACAAATTTTTCTATTATTCTGAGAACGGTATTTCTCTAATCATTTTACACAGTTTAATTCATTAAAATCGTATCAATTGTTTATATATTAATATTTAATAATTTTTTAACTTTAGAAATATTACACAATTAAGGGAAAGTAATACAAGAAAATTATATAAGATTATTTATGAAAACAGATTATATTATTTATCAATATGAGGACACAACATTTTTTTAAATAATTCTGCTTTTCCAATTTTCATTACAATTGCTCTTTTCATATATCACTGTTACTAAACAAATTACTATCATGGAATAAAATATTTAGTGGGTAACCCATTGGCATTACTCTATGCAAAAGTAAAGAAAAATATATAAGAAAGTATGTTTTAATAAAACATTTATTATTATTATTTTTTATATACGCATTTTCTATTTTATAATTAATATTCTTAAATAAAATCTTCTAAGTCATAATTTTTTGAAATCTTTATTACATTTTGTTCTACGTTTCATTTTAAAAATATAGCAAACGATATATATATATATTATAAAAGGCCAATAAAATAAATTTTACCAATGATTAAGATATAATTCTTTAAAAGTAAAAAAGAAAATCTCGTTGGAATATCAAAAAGGCTAAATTTATTCTAAGTTATACAAAAAAATACATGATGAAACTTTTCATATTGTTAAGCGTGGAATTCCCACGTCCAACTTTCAAATTTTTACTCTATTTCCATCTTTACATTTCCTTGAAGGAAGAGCTCAATTTTCACAGCTAATTTTCCAGAAAACTAATTATGAACTTAATGTATTGTATTAACGAAAAATTGTCATTTGGATCACTGGTAATGAAAAAGTTATGCAAATATAATTAAAGTATACCTTTACTTTCAAAATTAAAAGTTAAAAAAAAAATTAGTTTTAGGAAATGAAATTCATTTTATATTTTTGAATCCACTAAAAAATGGAATTCTGATTTAAAATGTTTCAGTATAATTTTTTCAATTATAAAAAATTATTTTCTATAAATAATTATACACTTCGTTATACATAAGTGACAGTTTATAGACAAGTTATTTTATATAAATAATTATAATACAATATAGTATGTGTTTTTTATATAAATTTGACTTTAATAATCAAAATCAACTGCAATATGATTTTAAATTAAGATTTTTTAAATTTAATTATAAAAAATAAATGATGCTTCGTAATAATATAATAAAATCAATACAAATGTCACTGCTTATTCTTGAACTTATAGTAATTCTTGTATTATAGGAATTATCTTATTACTATTTATTAGATAGTATATAAACCATAATATAATTTTGTATATCAATGAATTAGTGTTAAATTAAACAAAATTTAAATATTTAATGAACTATTATCATATTTCTTAAGGGCAGATTGTAGTATCTTATTGTGAAAGCTTCTGTAATTTTTCATTTTATAAGTATATAACTTTTTGAATTTTTTATAATAAAATGTTTCATAAAAGGTTTCTGTATCTTTCAATACATTAATATTATTACTTAAATGGAAACACATAAATGTACCAAATTTTTAGAAGTATATGTATGATCTTAATGTAATTAATTGCAATTGTTATAGTTAATTGTAATAGTAATTGTAATTGTTACAATTTAAAAAGTATTTAATGAAATTAACTATAATATAAATTAATTATAATATAATAATATAAATTAACTATAAATAAATTTCAAATAAAAATGTGCAATTAAATTACAATTTCTTAGTTTTAAGATTTTATTTTAATATTTATAAAAAATTAGCAGAAATGTAAACAAAAAGGACTACGTGAATATTCATATCACCTATGGGTATAATCATACATAATCATATGTATATAAGCATTATTCTATTAATCTTACTCAATAGGTCTTAATGGAATAGATGTTAAAATATTACTCATATATTTATCATTGGAAGTATATATCAATATATATATAACAATAAATCCTACTTCTAAATGTTGGTTAATGAAAATATAGGAAAAAATGGTATAAAAATGCAATAAACTTTCGCGCCAAAGAGCCAACCGGCTATATTTAAGAGTGCTTCATACTTTTGATGTTTTAGATGATTTTAAAAGTCAAATATATGCTAACGGTTGAATGACATTTTTGCAATATTGACTTTGAAGTTATATAACAACATCTATTTAGTATATTTTTCTGTAAAAAATTATTTTGCTAATCTAAATAATACTAATATATAAAAAATATTGCGTAACAGTATTATTACTTAATTTCTTTAAAAAGTCTTAACGATACTAGTACTATATAAAGATGTAGAGAGAGAGAGAGAGAGAGAGAGAGAGAGAGAGACTGACAGATAACAAGAGAAAGAGAAATAGAGAAGGAGATAAGAGGGAGAGAGAATATATTTATATAATAAGGAAAAAGACATACCACTGAGCCAAGTGCCATTAAAACTTTTAGTAGACAGCGAGCCACTGAGCCAGTCGTGTAGAGAGATACCTGATTTTTTGAGATTTTCATTCGTGGAAAACTTACGACTTCGGCTTGTAAGTAGAATAGCTGCCGTTGCTGTGATTATGAGCATCAATAGGATGATCGCTATTAATCCATTGATCAATAGCCTCCGTGTATTGCATTCCGAGCTGTTTGTCATTAATTCCTACAAAAGGATACAGTTTAAAAATGGTTAAAGTGAATTTTTTAATTTAATGACGATGGGTTTTTTCTTTTATTATAATCATACAAATTTTTTCAATTTCTCAATATTAATATTTTCTTAATATAATAGTCAATTTAATTTTTTTAGATCAATTTAGATTTGTGCATTCCCGAGGACGTTAGCCAATTTATTACTTTTATAATAAATTGGCTTTCGTTTTACTCCAAAATTTTAATTCATTTTATGAGATAAAAAAAAACGATTTTGAAAGGTAATCCTTAAGCGTGTTTTTCACCCTTTAAGTCTTCGATTTAGCACGTATAAAAACACCCATCTAATATTTTTTGATATACTACAACATATCACAATATGATGAAAATCGGTGAGGAACACCTCGGGCAGTTTTGAAGTTATAAGTCAATTTGTCTACTTTTGACAGCAAAAATTGATGATATATTTTTATGAAATACTATTGATGCATTCATCATCAATATACAAAATACAAATATTTATAAAATATTTCAAAAGTAATTTTAAGAGTTAATTAAATAACTAAAATCATCGATAAAACTCTTTATAATTTATTTATATATTTAAAGTTTACATAAACCACGCCCTTCAAGTGTGGAAAACCTTCATTATTTAACAAATAAATACCTACAGTAGTATTGCATAGAGGACTTAATGGAATAGATAGATTGATATTACTCATATATTTACCATTGAAAATTATTGTTGTGATATTTATATGTTGAATGGTCATATTTATTATTTTTATTTATGTTATTTATTTACATTTATATAAAATAGTAATTAACATGATAAAAATTCAGCCCTTTAAAATTCTTTTATTGAAATTACTCAAATCATAATTATTAAAATATAATAGTTTGGTGTTATTACTGAAAACTTAATTTTATTCTTAGATTACTGTTAATATGTTAACATTTAGAATTTTGAAAAATATATTTCTAATATTTTTTTTCTGAAATATTTAATTATATAGTCTCGAAAGCTTTTAAGAATTATTTTTTATATTTTAGAATGCTTGATAATATTCGTAATTTTTATGCTCAATGAGTGTATGTTAAATGTTTTATTTACCTTAATAAATTAACTTTTTATATCATTAGTTTATTCAGATGATAAATCTAAAGTTTGCAACGTTGGAACTTCAACAAAAAATAAAATTTGAAAAACTTGATATTTCTGTTTTTTTCTTTCTCTCTCCAAACAGGACATAAATTATATAATTATCATGTAAAAATTGATTACTAAAGATAATTATTTGAAAACCTATTCTTATTAGGGGATGAAACATTGAAAAATATTGAAAACAGAAAATTATTCTATTTAAAAAATATTATTAATAATAGTAATTACCAAGTACTAATTACAAAGAAAAGTTTTGTAAATAGAAACTTATTATTAATAAAAGAAAATTGCGGCATGTACATACAGTGTGCCGCATTAAACAACAACCTATAAAGGGAATAATTATTGACTCTTTATCATAAAAATTCAATATTATAGTACCTAAAAAAAAAAGAAAGTGAATAACTATACCATAAAAAATATTTAGTAATATTAATAAAGGTGCCTTAAATAAACACGTCAAATATATAAGTATACGCAAATGCGTCTCCAATATAAATGTTAAAAACAATAATACTTTTAAGATTCTACAACTTTTTACTAATGAACTTTGTTACTAATATGAAAATCTACAAATAAACGAATTTTTAAAAAGAAAAGAGATTCTTGTCATAGTTAAAACTTTGTTTAAATAAAACTCTGTGTGATCAGTATACTTTATACGTATATTTATAGGTTTTTTTTGCATAAAGCAATCTATTAAGATAAGCAGCTGATTATTGATATACTTATACTTTGTTAACACTAGATTAAAGCTCTTATCTTAATAAAAATTTTGAAATTTAGCATACATACCATATAATGCAGTATATTGGTTATCAGGATTGTTAATGTTTAGATTCCTAAAAGGATAATAATGAGTAAGGAAATAGTCTCAGATCACTAATTGGAATGGGAATGTATTGATATTCTTAGTATTTAGATATGCTTTGATGTAGTTGGAAGTAGGGGGCATTAATGCAACTCCCAACTTGATTCTATTATAGGAAATTCATCCAAATAGATAAATCGTTCTCAATATATTTTAAGAGTTCAAGTTCAGAGGTATCACAAAGTTCTACATAAAATTAATATTAATTAAAACATTAACCAGTCAATTTTGGTCAGCTTTAAATTCCTCGTAATTTGCTTCTCTTTTTTCGGTATTGCTCTTTGTAAAATTACACTTACATTACTTCTCGACTATGTAAATTTTTGCTCATGCTTTGTATTGACTATAATTTTTCGATTTCTCCACAAAATCAAGAATTAAATTAGGTTTAATTGATGTATGAAAGTATCCTTCATTCTTAGTTATTAACTGTAATTCTTCAATATTCATTCATTTAGTATTTCTAAAAATAGTTAATTAATAGTTTTTCATTTTGATCCAGAAAAAATCAACCATTCATAATTTTAATCAAAACTGTATTTTGACATTGATATGTCTATATTCATTGAATTGCGTGAGGGTAAAGAGATATATGTTGATTTTTGTTGTTTTTAATGCTGTTATTATAGGTAATTACAATATATGGTTGATGTGCACGAATTTAATAATGTGCAGTGGATTCATCGTAGGCATTGGTTGATTGAACATCTAGAATATCTTCCATTTTTTTAAATTTACAAAATATAGACACTTTAGTTTTCACCAAGAGATATTTTTAAACGTAGATTTTTTAGTAATTGATCTTTTTAGATAAAATCACTTGTGATTTTATCACTAAACCTCTGATGATTAGATATTTTCTTCTATTGTTGATAATTGACTGTTTTTGGCACAAGTTGTCTATTGGCTGTTTGTAGGCACGTTGAACTATTAACGTATCTTTATAGAGAGGATAAATTATACTCATGTTAGTTAGATTTCTTATGTGCAATTTAATCATTATAATCTCCGCTAAAATTAATAGAGCTCGTCCAGATCAACTATACGAATTTGAAGATTATTTATGATTTTGGCATGATTGGAAGGTAATGATATTCGACAGTAATTCAATGATATTACAACCTGAAGATACATCAAGAAGAAACTCATGAATTGTATGCACTGAACGTTCATTAAATGGCTTTAAATGTTATATTGCCCTCGACTCATAATGCATTAACAGTCAGATTTAATACCAGTAAATCAGAAGAATGTGTAACATTTTTTAATGGAAAACGTTAAGTGAATTCTAGTAATTGATTGAATGAACCTCGTGGTCGAAAATCAATTTCACGATTATACTGAATCTCACTTCGTAAAGTATTATTATTCGTCTTTAAAGAAAAAGATTATGTTTTTAGAAGATAATGTATGTTGCAGATATTTTCAATTTCATAACTACCAATTGGTAGAATAAATATTTTTTCATTTATATAAAATTTATTGTTACGTTGATCAAAAGTTATAAATGTTCCATTAAACCTAGCACTTAATTGTTATCTTTTGCAAGATCAATAAGAGAAAAGTAATTCGCTTCAAGTATAGATGAATTAGATGAAAGTTTTACTGTAAGTATTTCATTCACGTTTGCTTAATAAAGAATAAAGTAATAATTATTATGCATCATATTTACATAACATAAAAATTAACCTTTACATATCAAAACGTTAGACATAATGTCCACAATTGTAATTATGATATTGTTTATAAATATAAGTAATTTTATAAATTCCAAGATTTTTATTAAATCTAAATGAGGTTCAAGATTACCAAAATCGAAATGTATGACTTTATTCTCATGTTCACGATATGCAACCCAATAGATTTCTAAACGCTTGAGTCATCAAAAATAATGATGAATGAATCTTAATAATAAGATCTACTATTACGTAAGGAATTGTGTATAAACACTCCATTACAGTATGGTTTCTCAAAATGTTTGAATATTTTAGTAAATCAAAAATAGTTAAAGCTTTTTAAGAAATAAAATTCTTTTTTTCTTCAATTATTTACCTATCAATGGTTTTAAGAATAAAAGTAAGCCTTATTTTACAGTTTTAAATAGAGATCTTTAACGAAAGCAATAGCTTTCATCATTATATTATGTCTTTGATCTATCCTCAGTTATTATATAGTTACTTTTGCCTCATTAATTGGGTTACTATTTCAGCAATTTGCAAAGAAAAACTTAAAAATATGTGAAATTCTCACATTTTGTTTACTACTAGCACTTTTAACAGCGATATCTGCTCCATTCATCGATGAAGATATCGCTTTTATCAACGTTTACTCAGCAGCGTTAACATAGATGCAGTTTTTATTTTCAGATCAAATTTAATATATTTTTAAGATAGAGTTAAATATATTTTTCTGAATTTTTATAAGATTTAATTTTCAATTCTATACCCATTTTACTTTAAGATTCATCGCATTAGCTGCAGCATATACTGCAACTTTGTCAGCAATATCTGAATCTTTGCTTTTAACTGGTTTAGAAGGCTTAACAGTTAACATTCTGTCTATAATGGTTTTAACCTCACTGTCAGCAGGATTTTTTGATAAGCTATACTTGGTAAATTATATCACTCCCTTTGTATCAGGTAGATCAATTTCCGAGTCACCGCATGTAAAACTTTTAATTACCTTAGTGCCAGATTCACAGCATTCACAACTAAGTACATGTAATTCAATCTATGAATTATTGCTAATTTAATTGACAATACCATTAATACATTTTCTGCAGGCGTGCATAATTATTATGGAACAAAATTTAAATTATAACTGTAGTTCTTAATTATACTTTACGGTTAGCTATATTTTAGAGGTTGCACAATCAAGATAGATTTCAAGGAGTAACCAATCAAGTTGAAAATTGAGAATTTTAATTCATTTGTAGAATAATAGAAAAAATTACATTATTACGGGGTATACTTCCGGATAACATTCGAGCTGTATCCTGTAGACGATCTAACTATGATAAAACTATTAGTCTATTAGCACTCATAACACACCCTAATGTATTTAGATTTAAAAATATATATATCAGCAATTCTCATATTAGGGGCAATTTGGTTGACCAAAAGAATTTGATATACTACGATTTTAAATGCTTGATATATTTATTCGATTAACTATATCTATATACATACCTTTCTACATACATACATCTACCTTTCAAGGTAGATCTGGAGATGCTTGTTATCCACCTCGCCATGGTTTATTCGTGATAAACGAAGGAAAAATATAAAATAATATTCACAGAAAAATGATTACGTTTGAATGCTATATGATCGCGATGAACGATTCGTTTGATATATACAAAAAATTGATATTTACGCGAAGGTAGGCATTTACATGGGGAGTAAGGTTTTCTGTACCAAATCGCCTACAATGCGGTCGTGTTACATACGTATAGACGATGAACTTCCTTGTCGACTCCGCCAAGGAGTTGCTATGTTTGGGGCTGAAAAAGCGGGAAGGAGACCTGAAAACGTGTCAAAATCCATCGCCTCTGATATGAGCAATGCTAAGAGTAACACGGCAATACCTACAGCTTTGTATAGCAATAGAGATATTAGGCTCAGTCGGTTGGTTGATCCGACGTAATTGATCTGGAATACGTGCGTGCAACTTCTATTAATACTCTTAAGAAGCCTGCACAAACATTCGTAGGTTCGATTTCTACAATCACTGTGCGGTAGTTGCTTTGTGACGGCTACATATGTACTGCTCTCATGTACAAGAGGTGCATAATTGTTAGCCATTTCTATTGTACTTCAATATAGCATCGGCTGTTTTTTAGCACAAGATACGGCAACGCGTTTTATTGCAACATTGTAACAGTTGTGTTCGGTTTTCGAAAAAATGTTCTCTTGCCTTCTTTGGTGTTCCAGGTCTGAGGCGACATCTCCTTGCGTTGCCCAAGTTTTCCCCATGCTGGGTGTCCTTCCCCTAGGTGCATGCTTAGCTTAACGTTAGAGAAGGGATCGATTTATTGTGGGGATTGATAAATGACTCTGAAGAGACTTAAACTTTGATACTACGTTGCCTTTTTGATATGTTGCAGTGGATGGTGTGAAAGAAATTATACGTAAAATAACAAATAGTTGAAAAATAACATATAGGAGAAAAGGAAAAATAATGCTTCAAAAAATATTGTTTAGGGAAGGGAAAAAGACATTACATCAAAGAACATATTACCGAGGAGATGATGGAAACGCCTCACATATTTTCCAATAGCTTTTAAATTAAGTGCATTATACACATTATTTATCGAATGTTTATAATCATCCTTATTTATTTCACCATCACTCATTTTATTATATAACTATTCTTTTATGAGTAAATTAATTTTATTGGACGAATAATTATTTTTTTTTAATCTTTCACTATAATATTTAATTTGTTAAGGTGAGATGCTAATTTATTTAACGAACTATCCATAAAGTAAAAGAAATTAATAAGTTTAAAATTAATATCACTTCCTTAAATTATATTTCATAAATAAAAATACTTCTATTTAGTCTGAGGAAGGAGTGAAATAATTCGTCAAGCTGTGAAAAATAACAGGTAGAACCCGAGAATCATTATAGTTGATATTACAATCATTATATGAAGGACCTCAATATCTGTAATAAATAATTCTTTATATATTTATATATAAAGTTAATCAATATAAATTAGTTATAATTTTATGTTAACAACTTAGCATTCTGCTAAATGACAATAATCTTGAACTCTCGCATTTAGAAAAAACTTTTGTTCGCAATTCTAGCATATTCGCGCGTTAAAATGTATATAATTGCATTTGTAATTATATTTAAAAAAATTATTCAAAATTTCAGGTTCATAAACAATAAGAATATTTCATGAGTCTGAAACTATACATGACTAAAGTTTCAGCTGGTTGACTCTCAAATAATTTGTTTTTTAAAGACAAATAATTTCTTACATAATTAATTGGAAACGTTTAATAATTTCACAAGATGTATTTATTATATAAAGAACAAGTTTTAAAAACCACTATACAAAGGATCGAAAAATTAAAAAAATCATAAGTCCGGAATTATTAGAATTCCACAAAATTTTATTTTCGATTAATATTAAGTGCCAACAAAACTATACGTAAAAAAATTTTCATAATTTTACTTAAAAACTTACCTAAAATTAATTTTACCTAAAAACTAACTAAGACTTTAAAAAAATTATAAATTTATAAATTCTTGTTATAATAAATAAATTTATTACTTGAAAAACTGGAAGTAAAATATTTACATTTTGTAATAGATTCTAATTAAAATTTTCAATCGTAAAATCAATATCATTGCTTTTATTAAACAAGAATTAAAACTTTTCAATACTTCATTAAAAAGTATTATTTATGAATTTTAAATAATATTTATAAAAAGAATGTATTGTCTCACTAAATTTGGTTAACTTAAGAGTTCTTTTAGCATTTTATTTTATCAACATATACCTATATATATCAGTCTGAAGTTTAAAACGTAAATCCAACAAAAAATCAAATTTTAAAAAACTTGAAAATTCTTTTAATAAATTACGTAAACCACATACCTATGATACAATATTAACAAAAAAAACGGTATAACCCTAAGAACACCCAAAAAACAACTCTTATTAGGGGATGAAATATTGAAAAATTTTAAATTTTCACTAACTATCATAAATAATAATTATTATCAATTTCCAAAAAATAAAAAAACATTTAATTGAACATAGAAACTTATTATAAACAAATAGAAGTGACGGTATGTAAAAGTTCTTGCAGAAGATCGCCTCGTATAATAGTCTATAAATATAAAAATTTTTAATATTTTAACAATAAAATTCCATAATTCTAGTTTTCAACAACAAAGAGTAGGAAGAACAATAAAAAATTATAAAGAAATGTTTAGCAATATTGCGAAAAGAATCCGCAAATAAACATGTCCAGTACGCTAACAATAAGCATATGGCGCGTCTACCAAATAATTGTTTAACAAAATCATGCTATTAGGATTCAACAACTTCTTAACGATTAGTTATATTACAGATATACTAATCAACAAATAAAGAGATTTTCAAGAAAAAATTAGATTCTCATCATTGTTAAAACATTGTTTAAATGATTCGATACGTATACGTATACGATACCGTATTGCGCAGAAGTTTATGGTTAATTAATATATGTTTCCAAGGCATTCAACAACTTTTTATTATTGACTATTGTTAGACATATAAAAATCAACAAATAACCCGAATAGCAATAAAATCAGAGATACTCGTCATAGTTCCAACATCGTTGAAATTAGCGCACTATAATTATAATTCTATGTATTATATTGAAACATAATATATCTTTTGGAATTGATTAAGTTTGCTGTAATTAGAACTTGTATTTTGCAATACTTATCATTTAAGCTTTTTATCTGTTAGTAATTTGATTAATTTTTAAAATATTTACTTTTATTATAATTTTTATTGTTAACTGACACGTATTCAAAGTCGTATCTAAGGAAAATTTTATTTTTATCGAGTAAATGTACATGAGAAAGAGAGGAAAATATATATTGATAGAGTGAAATAGAGATTCGGTAAAAATGTTAATTTTGAATTTTTATATTTGTACATTAGTTTTTGTTTTAAAAATTTAATGATGTTTTTTAACTAAATGAGACAGAATACTAAAGGAGATGGTAAATATATGTTTGCATTGTTTATTCTAATCTTTCACATTTTTCGTAGCGTGGTAGACTCTATGCGAATTAGAAACGCGTATATTATAAAAATAATGCGGTGTTGCCGCATCGCAAAGTTGTGGAGTTGGTTTTCGACTCGACAAAATTGTAGAGCTATGATCTTCATTGAATTCGAACGTCATACGTGCAACTGCATATGAATACGTACGCAATATATGCGAATAGATGTGTACTCTATTGCTGCAGTGTTTGACTCGGTAATTTCTTTGGAGTGGTCCATCTTCTATATATATATAAGTTTTTTTCAACTATTAATTATGTTTTTATTTTAAAATGTTTTATATTGTATTTAAATTAATAGGATGAATTAGATTAACTTACTGAATAATTATCAAGAATGAAATCTTAATTTTGTTAAACGAATGATTTTTAATTAGAATATAAATTTATCTCAGTCATAATTTTTTATAAAAAACCAAATAATTAAATATGAAAGTAATGCATTTAAAATTGAATTAATAAAGCTTATTCTTAAAACATTAAAATCAGTTACCATTATACATTATGCTTATGTTACGCAACTCATACCTTATAAAATTACTAAATATTTGCAAAAACAAATATTTTTTGTAATATTATCTTAATAATTTGTAAAATACTTTAAATATAAATTTATAAAAAAATATTATGACTTGAATTTTACTGTTTTTCTTTTAGTTATTAAACATTTATATTTATATAATCGTTGCGTACTTATATATTTATACAAGTACTTTTACGCGCTGCAACTTCTATTTGTTTATAATAAATTTCTATGTTAAAAAAAAATTTTTTAATTTTTTTGTAAGTAGATAATAATTATTGTTTATGATAATGAAAATTTCAAAGTTGGCAATTTTTCATCCCTTAAGAAGGATTGTTTTTCGAGTGTTTTTTAGGTTATATCATTTTTTGTTAATAATGTATCATAGGTATGTGGTTTACGTAATTTTTTAAAAGAAATTTCAAGTTTTTTAAAATTTGATTTTTTGTTGGAGTTACAACGTTTTAAACTTCAGACTCATTCCTTTATCTAATTTCATTGTGCAAGTCTAGCCAAAGTCATATTCAGTTTATTATTGGTAAAATTCTGTAAATTGAAATAAGCTTTAAATTTCTATCGAGTCTAAGGGTTAAATTTAAAAACAAGATTTTTATCGAACCGTTTTGCAATAGAAATCGAAACCTTAACCCAACTTAAGTTGTTTTATTATTTTGAATGTTTTAGTTATTTACATCTATATTTATATTACATCTATAATAAAAATATAAAATTCCTCGAAATATATATACTTTCTTATATAAACACAAAATATGCAACTAATTACAGTTGAGTATATAGGGAGAGAAGAAATAAACATAACTTGTTATATGTAATAACTTATACACGATGTAGTCTATAAGTTTTTTACATTAATTTTACATGAAAATAAATTTTCTAATTATTATTTACTATATTATGCAATTGAAAATCTCAATTTCATAATATTTTATTTCTTTATCTTTTGTTTACGATTAATTTTAATATCTTTTCATTAAGGGAAATTTGTAATAAAAATTATTATACTGATATAATAATAGATTAGAGAAATATTTCTAGCTTCAAAATTTCAACTATTATGTGATAATAAAATTTAATATGTGCAATTATAAAAAATATCTAAAAAAAGTTGTTTATTATAGTAGTGTTTAGTTTTCTTTAGTTTTTTAACGCTTAAATAAATAACTTATATAATACTTTAAAATAAATAACACTTTTTTGACTGCCAGAAATATAAATACGAATAAAAATATAATAAAACAACTATTTGCTTAACAAAATATATAATGTATACAAAGCAGATAAATTTTAAGAATCTGAAATTTTTTGAAATATAATTAACGATAATGTAATCATAGTAAATGCAGACCACAAAAAAGCGATTAATAAATAAAAAGTTTAATAAAGTTAGGTTCCGATGTAAAAATTAGTATTGAAAAAACAGAAGCATTTTTTATATTCTTAATTTGAGTAAGGTGCAGCAATTTTCAACAATTCAAGTCCCTAGCAGAACGTACAAAATGAAAGAAAGTGATATTACACTTACACCGATGTCAAACACGCCGTCTTTCATAGTAAAACCGATGCTGTTTTTATTTCTGTGAAGTTTCGGAAGCACGAACTCGCTCAGTCAATTGAGTTACATTGGTCACTATACACTGTAATAATTGCTACAATTCTGGTTTCTAAAAGTCTGGGGCCATGGAGGTAAGTCATACACAAAATAAACAGCATATACGACTACTACCGTTCTCTTACGTAGTCAATAGTTCACGTTTGATTTTTAATATTTGCTTTTCATAAATGGAACTGTTCATTGATATGATGGAGACTGTGAGTTGTCAGTTTTCTTGGTCATTGTAAACATTAGAGTAATGTTACTACTGAATGAGTAACCAAAGAAAACGCAATATGCAAGAATACATACTTAGGTGTTACAGATAAAGTATATGGAATGTAATTCATCGAAACCGCATGATCACAGTATCGAGAACTAGTGAATCGACTGTTAGCCTCACATTTACTCTATACACTTCAGATATATTTTTCAATTTTTACATTTTATATTTATTGCACAGTCTCATATAATATCAAATCACTAATTAACATAGGCCGCTATAGAAAATAGTAATAACAATTTATGAAAATTCGTTTTGCAGAATTTAGTTCGATTTATTTTTCATCCTCTTAATTTTATTTGATATCGACATAACACAACAGAATTGTCCTGTTAGGCAAGACTTAAATTATTCGTTAGAATTTTTTATAGAGATTTAATTTTACAAGGAACTTATAAATGACTAATACGAGTCAACAACTAAAGTTATCGTAAATCTTACGATTAAGCACTGATTCATGAAGCGAATTGAGAAGAAATAAGAACAAGAAACTCAACTCACGCAAAAGGAATTACAATGTATGATTATTAGCATCTGCGCATTTCAAACAATGATCGAACTAATTCACTAACTTATGAATTGATATTGTTTAAAGAGTAAGCAATTGAAAAACCAAGAGTTAGAAAATCTCTTTGCATATACCAAACTAATCTAAACTAGCGCAAAAAAAACTAGTCGTATCACTACAATGATCGTCTATGGATTTAGTGCTAAACGAAAAAACGAATAAGGAGAGTAATTTTTAACAGAAAAAAATAAACCGATCCGAAGTGAGCAACGGTCGACGCTCGACTAATATCTAAAAGCAGAACAATCCGTTGTGCTGTGAAATTGCCTTTGCCCTCTCTCTTTCTCTTTCTCTTTCTCTCTTTTCTTAGACCTTGAACGTGCACGCCTGCGTCAGCAGTCTTTCACTCCCTTCGTTCAACGCAATCACGAAAGAATACAACTCAATATCATGCATACTTGTAGATTCTCATTTGTAAAATAACTAATCACAAAAAAGGAAAATAAAGCCAGGAAGGAGTTGATCTACCTTTGATACGATAAAGCTAGATTGTCGGATTAAACGATCTTAGAACTGAGTTGATTTTTAAACGGGATCGCTTGCTCACAAAAATAAGTTTGGAAGCATATTTGATTCTTTAGACTTGTAAAATATAATATTTTTTTAATATTTTCAAACTACTGGTATTTTCTGAATATAGGATTTTAGTAATGCATTATTTGAGTTTTAATAAAGAAATTGTTGTGCTCGAATAGTACAAACGTTGTTTTTGCAAACAAACATTAAGATTCTCAAGAACATCTATAATTTAAGTCTTAATGGAGTCATATTTACAAATTTTATAGATCGAAACTTGAATGTACGTTACTCGCTTCTTATAAAATTAACATCTATACATTATATTTATCAATACTTACATTAATCAATATTTTTTAACATATAAAAAGTTTATTTTAATCTTTGACGATTAGTCATTATTTCATAAAGAAATATTTAAATTAAAAGTATTAAATCAATTAATTTAAAAAATAAATGCCACATTTTATATTCTTTATACCTTTGTAAAGTAAAATTATAAATTTGTCTACGATTTTCTTTAATTAATTCTTTTTAATTATATATTTTTATTTTATCTATCTTCATTGTTTACAACTATATTTAATGAAACGCAAAATCGCGACAATTCGATTTTGTTTATTATATATTAATATATTCATTTAATAATTATTATATTATGTAAAATGAAATACATATGTTAAAAGATAACAAAAATTGAACATTGGATGAAAATATTTTATTGTTATTGAGAATTCTCTATTAAATAGAATATCTGTCTGAATACTCATAAAATTGCAGAAAATATATAATGTAAGTTAAGAAAAACATTTGATCAAAAAATCTTCTTATCTGATCAAAAAATGTAGAATATTGATTTATTTTATTTAATACAATCAATTCAACATAGAAAGATTTATAATGTATGTATTTTTTATTTTTTTATTATATTTCAAATTTAGTAATGTACAAAAGACTTATGTTAAAATGAACGATTTAATATTTTAATTTGTGATTGTCGTATGTAATCTTATGATATCGAAAAAGAATATCATTATTTGTAAATTAATTTAATGTATCATAGTCAAATTTACGTTGTAGTTAAATTTATTTATTGCATCAATTACTTGGAAGAGCCTTTATTACTTTTAATTGAAAAATATGTAAATATAAATTAAAATGTTTTGTTTTTTGAAGGATTTTATTTGAAACATTCTTTATTTGTATGTCATTATATTCTTTATATATAAACATATGTTTTATATATACACTTGATTTATATATTCTGTAATATTTGTAACTTTCAGAATAAATTTAACACTTAGTTTTATTTCAAAACGGCTCCTTAGGAGATAGGTTGTGATTCTTATCAAAAGAATAAATTTCTTTATAACTTAATTGTAAAACAAAAATGAAGTAAATATAAGCACGTATACTGTAAACTTCTACTAATGTAAATTTTTATTATACATATTGAAATAAATAGCAATAGTTATATAATGAGTTCCAGGATGATAAATATTACAATGTCTTTCTAGTTTGCACTTTTCTAATATTAAAAAATTACAATACAAATTGGAATTTTGTACGGAATTTCCTTTCAAATTTATATATATTTACAATTATACCGCACATCTTAAGGGAAACAATATATACAATAGACACTCAAAAAATGGCAATTTTGTTGTTAAAAAAGTTTCTAAAAAAATAGCAACTTATGTGTTATTAATAGAAAAATGTAAATTTCTATAAATATTTCGAATCTCTATCCTTACAATGATACATGATTTACATATTTTCGAATTTTTTAAATATATATATAAATATCTACTCAAAAGTTACGAAATGAGGAAAAATTATTATACGACGAACGTACTGAAATATTTTTCAGTATGTTCAAAATATAAAAATATCAAATAGCATTAAGTAACATTAATAGACTTTCAAAAATTTTAAATTTGATTTATTATTTAATTCATTCATGAGCGATGGTTCAGGATTCAATGAGATGCGTTGCAGCGAAGTTGGGATAATTTATACGGGGCAGGGGATCGTCGATGTTTTACTAGAATCACCCTCGTGATGCAATCAGTTTTTCGTTTTCGCGATGGAGTCCTTTAGCGTGTCATTTTGTGTTGAATTTCATTCGTGCTACTGCTTGCAAGACCAATCGAGGCAGAAAGAGAAAAAGCTTCGCATTAGTAAGCAATGTTCTGGCAATGCTTGATTTCTAAGAGGTCAGCTGATAAAATACGGTTCTTCTCGTGCCCGACTAGAGCGCTCTGATCAACAAACACGAGACCTTCGCAGAATTTCCGAACACATACATATTTTAATTACGACATAATCGTATCTCTAAAAATATATGAACTATACATTTTTTTATCCTTAATTAGTATTCTTGAATAAATATTTATATAATTTATATAAATTATATAATATATTTATATTATTTTAAAATTAACCTTTCCACATACAAATTTTAAACATAAATTTTCATTATTGTAAATATTATAATCTTAATATCATTCATAATTATCCATAATTTCATAAATTCCAAGATACTTTATTGAATTCAAAAGAGGTTTGAGATTACCGAATCTCACAATATCAAGCTTATCGACATTTTTACGATATGTAACTAAATAAGTTTCAGATCCAGTCAAACATTAAAACTAATGATAGCTAATTCTTGGTAATGATATATACTAACAAGCAAGGTATTTTGTATAAATACCCCTCGTAAGTATGTACTTTTTAAGATCTTTGAATTTCTTTAATAAATGAATATTAGTTAGTACTTTTTTGGTTATAAAAATATAAAAATTCTTTTTTCTCTTTAGCCCTTTACCTTTGAAATTTTTAAAGCAAATGATTAATCCTAATTGATATGGTTTCTAATAGAGATTTAGGTGTAGTGCAGCTGCCATCTTATCATTAATTGACTTAACTTTTCCAGCAGTACTACTCACTATCGCGCCTGTTGCGACTAAACAAGAAATTAATCTTATGAAAAACGATACATATTCATCGAATTTTAAAGAAGAAATTGATGTAATACTTGCAATTTTTGATAGACGTAACAGTATATATTCTATTTATCTATTTCAATCATATGCGCCCAATTCAAAGTATCTTGAAAGTAGTATTGTAATTTTATTGATATTATTTCAAAAATAAAATTTCTTAAATTGAGATACGTTATTTATCTAGTTTAAATATTTTTGCTTAAAATATTGAAATTACACGTAAATTTATGCTAATGCTTCAAAAAAAATTTTTAAATAATTGAATTATGTATATGAAGTGCGCAACATAAATAGTATATTTCTAATTGGAAATTTAACTATAAACATTAAAAATAACTTAATTTATGTAAACAGAATAAATCATTCTTAAAGTAAAAGTGTATTAGAATTACTTTTCTGAAAAAAGCTTAACAATCAGTTTATCAATTCTGAAAATTTAGATAACTATTACATTAGTCTCATCGAAATAAGCGCTGATAAGAAAAAATGTAATGAATGTACTAATATGCTAAATAAAAAAATTTATTAATTTTCATCTCCAAGATAGTAAAAAAATTTTTACTTCATATAAAATAACTAGAAAAAATAAGTATGTAGATTTTACATATTCAATAATACAAAGGATTTAATCGTCTTCGATTACTTGTAATTAAAAAATTTTCTGGAAAATTAAGTTAGCGAAGCTTTGCGAATCATATGCAGAAGCTCAAATATTTATTTTAATTATTGTAAAATATAATTTATTTAATGTAATTGTGAAAATATACATAAATTTTTTAAAATTCTCAAAATTGTGTATTTTATATAGTTGCAAAGTATTGAGATAACAGCACATGAAGAGACACGAAGTTCTATGTATATTCCAGAGATCTAAAAAGTAGGATCTTCAGTCGCATAATGAAAACTTTTCAGGCTCCTTGTTTTTCGATGACTCCAAATCAAAGCTACGCGGATTCTAACTCAATGTTAAAAATACTTAAGCAGATTCTGATCCATTAGTTAAAATCAGTAAAGCACATTTAGTATTGAGCCAAATATGTCCTAGTTCTATTACTTTTTATATTTATTATATCGAACGAAAAACGTATTAATGTTGAAAATAGGTATTAAACAACGAGTTAAACTCCTTACCAATAAATCATTCAAACAAAAGTTTGGAAAAATGTTTACACAGCTCATATATGTACAAAAATATTTATTTAAATTTTATTTTAGATCCATAATACGGGAATATTCATTCTTACGCACGATTTTTTCTTTTTCATTTCGTGCCTACTCATCAAGCAACGTTGCGTAATACGAAGAGGAGATTATGCTACTGATGCTCGGCAGGGAGAGGAAGAAAGCATCGTGACGAAATCACTCCAGGTGATGAGAGCGGCGATACTACTTCAAAATAGGTTTGTAGAAGAAAGAAACACTACATAAATATATTTAATGAGATTGTATACGTTGTAAATTACAATAAAATGAGAATTTCTAATAGTTTTAAAATAAAGTGTTAGTTATAACATTCTTTCATTATTAAATCAAAATCAATTATATTTTGTTGGAATTTTCTAAATACATACACATATTATCAACTACGGAGTAAATTTTAAAATTAAATATAAAAGTTTATATAAGAATATACTTTTTAAATAAATAAAAAATTTCATATTTACGAGTTCGTAAGAAAAGGTCAAAAACAAAAGGAAACAAAGATTCCCTCTTTAAGATTTTTTTAATAGATTTATACAAACTTGAAGTATTTAAGTTTTAATTGAATATTTAATTAATTTTTAATTTAATATTTAATTCTTAGCGCGTATATTTCTTTCAAATTAATTTAGTTGCGTAAATGAAATCAATATAATAACTAACTAAAATTTTCAAAAAAATAAAAACAGCTAAATTGAAAAAAGTTGTAATCCTTTAAATCTATATTTCGCTACAACTTTATCACAGTACTTTTTTTATTAGACCTTATAAA
This sequence comes from Wiebesia pumilae, assembly GCA_018907045.1. NCBI lineage: Eukaryota > Metazoa > Arthropoda > Insecta > Hymenoptera > Agaonidae > Wiebesia > Wiebesia pumilae. The sequence goes on along the minus strand of JACCHZ010000105.1, from coordinate 2,470,250 downwards.
TCTAAAGGCGTACAAGAAAGAAATGAGAATAATCAAGAGATATTATGAATGTGGCGGATATTGGGAATGGAAAAAAATTTAGGATATAAACGGAGACACAAGATGTCTAATAACGTGGTCGAATAGAATAAGGATGAGGATTTCGGGTAATTAAGGAAACGAAGAGTAGAAATGGAAAGAGGAGTGGATACGATATGGTTGCGGAGTCGTAAATTAATGAAAAAGCGCGATTATCAACGTGTAGTCGAGTCTACTTGAAAATTTCTGAGTAAAAAAAGTAAAAAATCATATATACCCTTATGAAAAATAAGGTATACAATCTCTCAGGGTAAAAGCAATTACCATAAAAGCGCATTTTTATAAAAAATAAATTGGCGTTCGTTTCAGTGAAAAAATTTCAATTTGTTTTTGAAATATTAAAAAATGATTTTTCAGGGATGAACTATAAGAGTTTTTTACCCCTAAAATGGTCGTATAATTACGTACAAATATATTTCTTATATTTTTATTATATTTTACAATACATTACAAAATTAAGAAAATTATTATGATACATATCAGGAAACTCTTGTTCGGGGTTACCACTTTGAATATATTTTTTTTCAAAAACCCCAAGATATGTCTACCTTACATCTCAATATCGTTTATCATAGAAAAATTTTTTATGAAATTCATTAAATTTAAAAATTTATGAAAAAAAGAGCAAAAGTCATATTTAATCTTATAAAAAACAGAGGATCCAACCCTTTGGAGTAAAAGCAATTCCCACATAAACGTTTTTTAAATAAAAAATAAATTAAAATAAAAATTTTAACTCGATTTTGAGATATTAAAAAAACCATTTTCGAGGATAAACTTTAAGGGTACTTTTCAACCCTTAAATCGCCGAGTTAGCACCTAAGAAAGAACACCCGTTTAATATTTTTTTATATACTCCAACGGTATTTTTACTAAGTATATTGTTTCATTTTACTCTATTCTAGACCTTTTTCTTCCCTACTACCAGTCACTTTCGATAATTTTTATTATTTTGTATAGCCTAAAACACATTTTTTCATTGTTTCAGTCCTGAATCTTGTTACGTTTATTTATCGCTGTTAATTTCTCTTTTTTGGTACTGCTTTGTATTTATTGGTCTTACTTTATGCCTTTGCATATTGCATGCTTTTAAGTTTTTCTATATTTTCTAAATCTTTGCTCTTTTCTTTCTTGCAAGAGAAAGATATCTTATTATTTATTAGGTCCCTTCTCAAAAGTTTCCCTCCAGGTTTCCCTTGTTTCTTTTTCAAGAAAATCTTTGAACTTAAATTCTTCTGAAAACGTCAATTATGCCTAAAATAGGTGTTGAAAAAAACCAGTCGTTCGTTCATAGAAACTGCTCAGCGCTTATTCCAATCTATCTATGCATTAAAGTTAACGCAATCATTTTCTAGAGCTTCATAATTATTGATATACTAATGATCAATTTTTACCATTTATCCATTTTTTTTTAAAAACGTGGATATGGTATCATGCAGCATACCTACTTCTTTTTCCTCAGAAACTCTACTGTAATTTCGTAAAAAAAAAACAGTTTCCAGAATTACCGAGAATTTTCTAATTGATTATCAATTTCTACACCACTTCATTAATTTCCGTAGATGTACTAAAATGAAATATATGTATGTTCAACAAAATCTAATTTAAATTTTTTATTAATAGTTTAGGCATAACTACATAATCTAAGCAAACAGTGCGAAACCAATTTTGCCATCAAGAAATGTATAGCTAATCACATGATCTTCAGATTCCTCACTATAATTTCTACACAATTGCCAATATGGTTCTCCATCTTCTACTTCAGTCTTCCATTCTATAACTTCTAGAGATTAGTTTCATAAACGTACGTCCTTTAGCCACATCGTCAGTCTACTTATCTTACATAAACATAAAATGACAATTTATATTACACAAAAATTTATATAACAACATCAGTAGAAAAAATTGTAAAGTTGTCAAAGGATCTTAAAATCGAAGATGTAAATAAAAATTTGGCACATGTATCAAAAAAAATTGGTGAAATTCAACAAAATCTTCTTTCTTCAAGTATACAAAAAAATGCTTATATCGAGTGCATTATTTAATATTATAAGTTATAAAATTATAAATTAACACAATCATTTTGTATTAATACTAAACTTTCAATTTGAATTTATTTAGCATAAATTATAAATTCTGATGAAACTTAATCTAAGAGAATTCAACTTCAACTATCACAATTTCAACTGACCAATCGCAATTCTTTACTTAAACTTCAACTTCATGGAGGACTTCGCTTATTTACAGAATTAACATTTCTCATTATCAACTTTACTTATTTTTATAAATCGCTCATTTTTAGAGGACCAGTCGTTTTTCAAGACGTTTATTGATTGAAAATGGCGTCACTAAACTAAATTCTATCTTGCGAATTTCAAACAAAATACTACAAAATAAAGAAAATTCTTAGAATCTGTTGATCCTTTATAAACTCTAACCAGATCGTTACTCAGATAAAAATCTTAAAAGGTCGAGATGAAAGTTTTGATAGACTTCACATAGAAATAGTTTTAGTTGATTCACTTACCAATGAAAAATTTATGTAATAATCCGAGCAGAATTCCAAGAATTGTGCAAACACTTATTATAGCTTTTAAATATTTCAAATTCAACTATCAGATTGCTAAAGATAGACTTACCTGTTTTTAATACTTTTTACGATTTTAATACTTAATGTCGGTGTTTCTTCTATAAATTATTAGGAAAAAAAAACTAAATTATTTAAAATATATTTAAGATGTGAGTCTGTAAACATCATACAGTCTTAGAAAAGACTACTTACAAACAATTACGATATAATTTAATCGTTACTAACTGAAAGATACAATACTAATCGTTATCAAACAAAATCATTTTAAAACATTGTTTGAGTAGATGGATCATTCTGAAGAAAATTCCACGAATAAGAGAAGTTTTTTAAGCAACATTAGAGTCTGAAAGCTTCAAATTAACTGTTGAAACGTTAAACATTTTATTAATAATTTGCACGACAGCTAAACTCAAAAAGCTGATTTAGAAAAAAAAATTTATTACAAGAAATTTTAAAACTTACTACAAGAGACAAACTTATAAAACTTGAAAGAATATAAATAGTTAAAATAGTTAGCATAAAACTGTGTATTAATGCTTGAGAAAAAATCGTGCGTTGAGAATGCATATCAATCTCGTATAAAAGGAAATAAAAATACAGCATACTTTTACATTCCGAAAAACAAAATTTAATTAAACATAAAAGTAACGTAAATTATTTTGTTAAATAATATAATTCTTTTCTAATAATTTATGAATGTTTAATCATATTTTTTTACCAAAGTAATAAATTTTACAGAGTTCGCCATTTATTAGATGGCGGATAAGGTTATTTATTACATTGTTATTTACAAAGATATTCGATTTAAATTCTGAATTATTTAGAAGTAAATATTATACACTCAATAGCTATTAAAATACATTCCATTAAAAGCAATTATATTTCTGATATTAAATTACTAGTTCTCCAAAATATTACTACTTCACTATTATTAAAAAAGATAAATTAAGAAAATTTAAATATTTATAAAAATCTTTAATTAGCTGATAAAAATTGACACACTCATAGCCGCAGAAATATTTTATAACAATCTTTGTATTGAACAAATAAATGACAAACGACCAATTTATACATATCTTATCCAATCTCACAATATATTAGAAATTATTAGAAATTAGAAGAAATTTATGAAACTATGTTTTTAATCATTTTTAACGATAAGGTTGAAAACCATTTTGTAGTACATTTTACTCGTGAAATACATGTTAGATTTACAATTAGACTGATATGATCAAAAAAATATATAATTTTGATAATTTTCTTCAATCGCAAATATTTTTATCCGATTAAACGAAAATTCAAGAAAAATTATGATTTAAAAAAACAATATATTAAGTTCATGAAACAATAGAAATTACTTAATCATATGAAAAAGTGGATGATTTAACTCATTTCAGTAATGATTATGATAAGGAACTGAAATTAGATCATAATAATACTATTCGACGGTTTCGCAAAATCTGACATAAGAATTTTATTAAATAATGCGTATAAAACGAAGAACTATAGGGAAAATATTTTGAATAATTTTCTCGACTTGTAATACAACTTTGTTCTTGATGTCTTCATTGAAAAATATACAAGCAAGTATTAAAAATAATCGCTCATTAAAATAAACTCATAAAAACAACTTTTGTGTGAAAATCCTTCTGATCATATAGATATTATAAATAATATAGAATTATATATGAACCCATTTGAGCTCTATTATAAACTACTTAGATTTTACATTAACTAGTTGAAGGCAATACAATTTTCATTTCTCAGATTTGAGTTAAAACGGGATTTATATATTGATGATTTGTTTACTTAACAGTAACTCATTAAAAACTCATTGACATTCTTGGTGAAAATAAAAATTTAATAAATTTACATAAATTGAAATTACGAAAATGGTCTTAAAATTAATTCAAATAATTAAAACACTCGAAACGATGAAATTCACTAATTAAAAGAAAATGAATAGTATAACACTTAAAGAATCATAAACTTGATTGAAATTAGTTCGAATAATAATTATTCTGAATACATTAATAAAAATTAATTGCCACTCATAAATGAAATATTTTTCTAAACCTGTTGTTATTAAAAGTTCGATTAATATACAACTCCATAGATTGTATGATGCTAGTTAATAAAAATTATGTTAATAAAAATTAAAATTATATTTCTATAAGTTTGTTCAAAGAGTAAAGTTGCTCCTCTAAATACAATACCGAGATTGAAATCACTTGCTGATTGACTGGTATTATTGTTGATAAAACTGTACAAATCAGTTTTAGCAGCACTAACTCAAATATTCAACAATATTTTTTTGTTTCTTTTCACTATTACACTTAATAGGACAAATTCAACCATGTGTATTAAAAACCAGAAAATTGTCAGGAATTTAAGTATTAATAAATTATTTTTAATTTAGAAAGAATGTTGTAACAAAGAAAAATACTTCTGTTATTTATTTAGAAGTCAATTATCTAAGGAAGTCGTATTTTATGAAAATGCAGCTTATATTAACTAATTAACAAAATTGGCTATTTTTACCAATAAAGAGCGTTGTATTAAAAGTACTCTAGTTTGTATTTCTTAAAATTACATTAAAAAACACATGAATATTAAAAAGGGTTTTTTTTCAAGAAAATATTAATACACGTTATTGCATATTTTTTAAGATTTACAAACAATTATTCGAAAAATAATAAATATCCAAGCTTTTTAATAATCAATGAACACTAAAATTTTTTAAATTTCATTATAAAATCAATTCATATTCAAGTGTTTATTGATAAAGATAAATCAATGAATTTATCAAAAAATACATTAAATTTATTTGAAGATTAAAATCTTTTAACTTTGAAATTGGCTAGAGCATGCAATTTTGTTGTATAATAAACACATCCTACATTATTATCTAATAATAATAATGTAAATTATTATTCAATAATTCAAAATTCAACTACTTAATACATAATGGATAATTTACCGAAAGACAGACGCTTTTGCAAACATTTCTAAATTTTACTTTAGAAATTTATTACTGCACTTCCTTGTACTTACAATAACATTTCGGGAAAAGGTGAACTAAGGAACAACTAAAGAATTTGATGTGAAAAATAAATGGAATAAGATTAAATTAATAAAATAATTTTTGGAGCCATGATATTGTTAAGAAGAAACAAATAAACCTTAAAATACATACTATACCAAATAAATACTTTGTGATTTAATAGCAGACATCATGCTCCAACAATAATCAAGCAATATAAGTAATTATTTTTCTATTAATATTAATGATCATCTAATTTTTTATATTTTATAAGATTTGTATTAATACATAAATATATATTATACAATTTTTATATAATGTATGTATGAAAATTTTATTTACTACCATAAAAGTTATGAGATTTGTATTTATTTATTCGAAATCAACTAAATAGATACATATATAATTTAAAAACTATTGCTTACGTGTAAAGAGTCTTAATGAATATAGCTTCAAACATATCTAAATTACTAAAAGGGCTATTTTAATATTGTAGGTACTTTTTAATAATTTTTTTAATAAGCAGACAAATAATTTAATTATCAGATTTTATCAGTCAACTTTTGCATTAAAAAAAGTTTGTATAAAAAAGTACATATGCTTATAGCGAAGGCTGATATCATATTTAAATTAAAATATTAAAATATATTGAAAATTAAAGATATTTGAATACAGAATGTTCATTTTTACCACTTCTGAACTATTTTAAGTATATAATGTTTTTAAAATAAACATTTCAATATAATTCTGATAGAAACAACTAAAAGTATGTTAAAGGTGAAAACCAGATTAGTTTATACTATGTGTATCTTGAAAAGGTGGTTTTTTATTTAATCAATAAAAGAAATTCGATTAAAATAATAATAAATTAAAAATAAATTGTACATCATGTAAAAAACTAAAAAATAAAGAAACCTCGCTAAACTAGACACACAACATTTTTGTGAAGCAAATACATAAGCTAAGAATTTAACAGATAAAGTAAATGAATATTCATAAATTGACAAACATCATATTACACATAAAAATAAAAAAATGTATTTACTATAGATAGCCTTCACGTGAAGCTAGTAAAATAAATAAAGCATAAACCTCTAAAGAAAATCTAGAAGACTTCAAATTATAATTTCACTTTAATACATAATTTTATAAGGACGAATCACTTGTAAAGTCTAAGTTATTAAATAAGAAACGAGCGTACAATAATACATGCGAATACAAGATGAGAGAATCAACAGAGTTGTTGACAAGACATCAACACCTGACTAATTTATTAGCTCTAACACCACATAGAATAAAAAAATTATGTAATGTTATTACATCTTACTGACAGACCACAGAAGTGGAAGAATGAAAATCCGAAATCACTTTAAACAAGAAAACAAATAATCTTAGAGCGCAGAAAATCTTATCAAGAGATAAGCAGTTTTGCTTTTCTAGATGAAAAGCACATCAGAATAAATAATTTAATTTTCAAATTTTAAAAAGAAGTCTCGCTCATTTGCGTATCATCGACTGCACCACGAAACTTGCAAGTACAAATTTCGTGTTTAAACTATTTTATAATTTTATATTATTTCCATAATTTGTATTGAATTCTTGATGCTATGATACTATTTGCAAACTTTCTTTTATAATATACACATATTATTGTTTAATATAAACAGTGAGTCTAAATTATTTTAAACTTCCTTTTTCTAAGCTTATTCCTAAAAACTGTATTTTCCAAATTAATTACAAAATAAATTTTGGAATACGATTATCGTAAGCTACATTAAATATACTTCAAGGCTTGATCAACTGAAGTTGTGACAGTGGTCTGTCAAAATAACAAAGCTCTCTGGCTTCTCCACACACGCTAGTGCTAACACGGACATAATAAAGTTAGAAGCTAAGTACCATTTTCTTTCTAAAACATTCCGTAATTCCTGTCAATTCAATGAAACGAAATAAAATAAGGCATAACAAAAAATTAATCTTTAACACTCCTTCTTCTTGTATAATTCTGTGTGTCTCATTAAATACGCCTTCCTTCCTTCTAGGAAAATCCTGAAATTTGTTACGGAATCTTAACAAACCGCCATTTAATTTTCTGATATTATTCCGCTTTGGTAATCACATTGATATTTTAAATTTTTTACTATATTATGAATTCTTAAATTTAATTCTATATTATTAATAGAAAATTTTTTATTTATAATTTATTGTGCAAATTGTCGTTGAGAGTCAAGAATCCTGTTTTCTGAACTTTCATAAAAAAAATACAACATACAATCTTATTTTCGAAATTGTTTTCATTTTCTTTTTCTTATAATAATTTTTATACGTTTTCATTCTTTTAGGCATTCAAGTTACTTGCTAAATAAAAGTAAATAGAGAGAAGCTTCAATTTATTACGTGAAAAAAAATTTATCTTAGCTTTCCAGCAAATAGATGTATGCATAAAAGTCAAATGTATAATAAAATTATATTATAGTATAGAATTTAGAATTCCGAGACAACATGTATAAAACAATTATACAATAATTAGAAACGAATATTTAATATTATTGTTATGTTTATTTGATTACAATAGTTACAATTATGTCGGATAACTATAAAAAGCATTCAAGCTCTAAAAATCTAACAGAAAATTTCTATACAAAAACTGTAAACTGTAAATTCAAAATATTTTTATAAAAAATGATGTTTTTTATACGAACTTTACAATATTCGAAAATCTTTTTACTAAATATTTAATTTCTTATAAGAAATTTAAAATCTTTTATATTTATTTGTAGATATATTGTAATATTATCAACTAACATTTAATGCCACACATCGTCTTATATAATAGTTTTTATATAATAAAACTATGTAATATTATTATTTTTATTATGAATTCGATAAAAATCATATTAAACCACTGTATATTTTAAATATTTAAAAATATAATTATTATTATTATACCAATGTATAATCAAATTATATGAATGAAAAAAGCAGCGTAATTTTAATTTTATATGCAGAAAACATGTTTTTTATTTCTAATGCAAATTTATGTGACCATTCAAACATTATTCTTATTATCAAATAAATTATTAATGACATATGTATTTTTAATAAACATGAGTTCATTAAAATTTAAGTAGAGTCCAACCATGATACATTTTAAGCAATAAAATTCATTAGTAAGTTCTGGAGATAACAGACATAACGCACAAGCTATGAAAAATAAAACAATCTGTAAATATACGTAGCATGCATAGAAACATATAATTTTTTATTTTTACACGACTAAAGCAAAATAATATAGTATATTATAGCTCGACTATTTACAAGTTTATCTTTTGTGCGTGTACGCGCGCGTGTCTACGTACGTACGAGCGTGTAAACTAAAAATCTTGATAGCTTAATTTTCTGCTACTAAATTAAGGTTCACTATTAAAAAAATATTTTAATACACTAAATAGATACTTGTTATAAATAGCCAGATTTTATTAAATTTTTAGTTTTTTAAGGAATTAAGCTCATTAAAATTAGCGAATATTTTTTAAATTATTAATATGTAATTATTATGTAATAATTCGATTAATTAAATTAAAAACAAAACTTTTTTACTTTTTGTAAAACACACTATTCTGGGTTATATTTACATATATTACATGTATAAATATGCGCTGATGGATGGCGTCTTGCTTACTGTTTTGTTTGGCAGTATGATAAATGACGATTATCGTATGAAAATAATAATATATATGTGTGTATATTTATATAATGCATCATTTACTAACGACATACATTACATATTACAGAATAATAATATGAAACTTTTTATAACAAATTTCAAACAGATTCTTATACTCATAAGTATATTTAATTGAATTTATAAATTAAGCATTAATATCAAGCTTTCTGTTCTACTAAAATATCAATTAAATGTAAAATTTTTATTATATCTCATAATTCCACTGTATGTATTCCACGTTGAAATAATTATATCTATAAAAAAAAAGGTTCTGAAATGAAAAAAACTAAACATTTTTGTCGATGTTTAATCTTTGGAGAGTTATCGACGTAAATCTCTTGAATGGATCAAATTAAAAAATAACAAATATAAATAAGAAGCATAAACTTTATACCCAACAAGAAAAAAAGGGCTTACCCTTCGTAGATACATTAAAGGGATTCTTCTTATCTGCTTTAGTCTTTTTTGATGCTTCACGAGTGGCAATCGATTACCACTAATCAGCAAACTGATCGAATCCTCGATGTCCACATCGCTCGAATCACTGAGCTCTTCAAGCATTTCTTTTCTCGTATCTCTTTTTTTCGTTGATTGTATGCATCCAAAAGCCATATTTTTTCAATTGGTTTCACACGCAAACAGATGTACAGATGCATCCACTCGTACCCACAAACTTAATTATTCACAGCAATTATCCGGTTATAATAAAGCTACAGATTAAGATATGTACGTCCTAATCACTTTTGAATTAGAAAAAAAATCTGTAGTAAGATTTGCTATCACAAGATATATGTCGTACGTCTACTCGATTCTTAAGCTACATTGCACGTGACATTACAAGCTACGCTTTGCTAAGTAGCAATAACCTGCAATAATAACGTATGACGAATAAACACGCTGTAATAAAATTTTATCTAAAACATTCTTTGCAGAATATTATTGCTTATATATTTTTAAATAAAATAGAGCAAATATTAAGTTAAAAACAAAATTTTATACCACAAGGACCTAACATTATTATAAGGAAAGTGATGTATAAAGAAAAACCATAAACTGAAGAAACTCTTATCATTCTTTTCATCATCGTTCCTCATAAATCGGCAAGTATCCATTTAATTACGCGTTTTATTATATTTTCCTATTGTTTATTCAGCTGTTCTTATTTTCTTATTTAATATTGTTCTATTATTTTTTTTATTTTTTTAAATTTGGTGTAACTACAGAAACTAAATAAAAATTTATGTTAATTTTAATCATAGCTATACAAAATATTATATACAAAACTTAATTGTTAAATATACAAATTATAAACAACAATTACGCTATTCTATTCAAGATAATATCTATTCAAGATAATAATTATATACTATACGTGATAGACTAGTTTTTTCAATTTTTAACTTGTCATTTTATTGTCAAATAATTAATAAATTTTTATGCATGTAATAGGTAGAATACAGATTTTTTTTTAATTTTTTATTATTATTCATATAGAATTGTATAATTTCAATTAATGTTTTCTCAAAATATGCAGAGATTCGTAAGACTTCATTATATTCAAATTTTTAGTTAAAAAATCTATATTATATTTAAAAAATTTTTGACACTAGGAAAATAACATAAAAAATTTATTTTATCCTATGGCACTATTCATCATTAACTAAATTTTTATCTTTTTACTATCATTACGGAATTAATACGCAATACTAATGCATTAATTATTATTGTATATATGTAAATAATAATATTTACATGTTTTAAAAGTTATGTCTTAAAAATGTAAATATAAATAGAAAATTCGTAATAACTATCTTTTAAAAGGCACTAAAATCAGAAAGAAATTATTTATTTAATAAAAATCCATGATAATAAATATATTACGTAATTAGATTTCTTATTATTTATTTATGTGTAGATTTATTATTAATTATATTTATTACGAATTTAAACTACTAGTACTAGTAAAGTAATTTGAAAGAAAAAACATAATTGATGGATAGACAGTATAATTAGAAATCATAAAAGAAAAACATTACATTTTAAATAGTAAAATAAAATGGATAATATATTATATACACTAAATGTCGCTATGATTTTAAATACATATACGGTCACAGTATATATATTTAAAGATATTTAATTTATAATAAATTTAACTACTGTCGTATCCAGTTATATGATTTCTATATATATATATATATATATATATATACATAAGTCAGTAATGTGGCCTATGACACTGACATTTTCTTTTCGTTTATGTTGTAATAGCTATTTAACATAATTTACGTTGTTGAAGGTAACTTGTTACTTTTACTTTTTTATGATTATAATATAAAAATCTGCTATAATGAATTTTTTTACATATAGAATCACATTTTTAATTATATAAATTAATAATTATAATAAATGCTCAATAAGAAAGACAATTATACTCAACTTTTTTAATATTGAAAAAAGTCATTACAACAAGGCAGTAAAACTTATTTAAAACCTCACAATTTTCACGTACATTCATTAATTTTATAGCATAATGTAAAAAGATTATCTTACATCGACTTACTTTAAATAAAGTAGTATATTTAAAAAAAATTCCTATTCTTTATCAAATATATGCATTTAATAAAGGACATAAATTTTGAGTAAATCCAAATTAAATACTTTATCAAGTTATAGATTTTAGCATTAAATTAAAACAGGGAGTTTTTACTCGAATAAATGCATTACTGTTATATAGCTGTTATAATAGCTGTTAATGTACTCAAAGAGAGTGCGGCATATTGAATAATACAATATATAAATAAAAGGATTAAAATGCTCGCCTTTGTTTATTGAAATAAAAGATTGAAAAATATTAAAATTAACATTCAAATGAGAAAGAAAACCGTACAAATACATTAAAGCAGGACAATATATGTGAAGAAGGCTTAATCAACGAAGTCAAAAGGGATACCGTGGTAAAATTAATTCTTACTATTAGCTGTGGAACCTTTTAGAAAGTATTTAACCAAGCATGGCTAGCACAGAAATGACATGCATCAATTAGAACGCTCACTGCTCTTTCAGATCCTGATATTTATAATCTTGACAACATTACGCATTTACATCTATTTTGTACTTTAGCGCTAACAATGCATAGTAATACATCAATAAAAGTAAAAATGAAATTGATGATGTAATTACGTGATCTAAAAGTGATGTGTTTTTTAACAATTTACTATATAATATTTTATATTAAATAATTTAAAAAAAGTATCGTATTCGCGCGTATTATGTTTAACACTCATCACAACTTTACTGTACGTACACTAGTTGATATCACTGCTGTAAGATAATTCGCTTTTACGCCACTAGATGTCACAGTTTCTCATTTATTCCAATAATAAAATAAAATCAAGTGATACTGATTATTGTAAAGCATTGGTTTTCTATATAAAAAAAGTTTTATTTATTTATTTTTATATCAGATATGTTAAAGTATTTAATAAAATTTAACTTAAACTATAGAAGACTATTATCATTTCTATGTAATGTTTTAATTACATGTAAAGTAAGTCGATGTAAGATAATCTTTTTACATTATGCTATAAAATTAATGAATGTACGTGAAAATTGTGAGTTTTTAAATAAGTTTTACTGCCTTGTTGTAATGACTTTTTTCAAGATTAAAAAAGTTGAGTATAATTGTCTTTATTATTGAGCATTTATTATAATTATTAATTTATACAATTAAAAAGGTGATTCTAAATGTAAAAAAATTCATTATAGCAGATTTTTATATTATAATCATAAAAAAGTAAAAGTAACAAGTTACCTTCAACAACGTAAATTATGTTAAATAGCTATTACAACATAAACGAAAAGAAAATGTCAGTGTTATAGGTCACATTATTGACTTATGTATATATAATTATATATAATTATATATTACGACTTGACAGAAAGTTAAATTACAGCAGCCTTAAATTACAATTATAATTATAAAATTAATTTATCAATTAATTTAAAATTAATTTCAAATTTTACTTTGAAATCTATAATTAAAAATTATAAAATAAATATATATATAAAAACTAAATTATAAAGAACAGAAAAAATGAATTGCAGCTAAAGTAATGTTTTTAGTAAAAATTAAAAATTAATTATTAATAAAATTATAATCATTATCAACATTAATTGTTTATATATATCAGGTATTCTATATTTCTTTAAAAAAATTCGTTCTGAATACGAAGAGGTATAGAAGTACAAATAAAAATTTAAAAAGAATGTTTTGTGAAAAAGCACTTATCTGAGGAAAAAATGCCATTTAAAATAAAAATTTCATAATTCTACAGAGAATGTTCTTTTAATTGCTGAAATAAAATTTTAAGTTTAGTCATTAAAAGGTTATACGGAAAATCTTGTTTAAAAATCCAAATTATACCTTGCGAAACTGTAAGATCTTTAAAATATTTTATGAAATTTATATCGAAACAGATTTTTTAAAATATGTTAAGCTCGATTTTTAAAAATTACCATTCAAATCTTTCTGAAATTTTGTTCGTTTATTAAAATGTAGTTATTTAGTATTCGCAAATTAGATTTTTTATTAGGATGTAAATTTTAAATTATGAATGAAAAATTTTAATTTTGCTTAGCCATCATTCTATTTTTAAATCATTTTAAATTTTAAATTTAAGATGATTTTAGCACTAACGTATCTTTAATCTAAAAATATTTTTTTAAAAGAATAGCTCAGTTTATAATCTATAAGTTTGATAGTTTTAATATTTTTAAACAAATAAATATGTATACTATAATTAAGTAATATTGTATGTGCTGAATGTTTGTTTTTATAAAAATATCTTCTGTTTTTCTAAAAAAATTTGTAAAAATGAAACAATCTTTTACTTTGTAAATACGTTACTTTTTAAGATTTATTAAGAGTACAGTTTTCAATTGGTTTAAAAAAAAGTTGCGTGCTCATTTTCAGATAAAATAAACTTTGGAAAAGTAGTGTTAGATATTGACATTGATAACGTTCAAACTTAAATTTACTAATTGATAAAGTTATAGAAATTCGGTAATTAGTAGTAAGTACTTCAGTTTAATGAAGTACCATCTTGCAAAAAAGGAATAAGAAATGAGATAGTCAATGAAGAGACAGTCTTAAAAACAATCTTTAGTATTACGTGGATAAGTAATTGATGCAACTATAAAATAAAAATCTTTATATAAACGTACTGTTTATTTCAAAGACCTAACTACCAAAATTGGTGACCCCTACATAATCGGTGCAATGATAACAGTAGGTAGTCAACGAATGAATATATATATTAATTTTTTTCTTTTTATCATTCGAGTGTTCACAGAGCTATACAGACTATTCGTGTGTTGAAACTGGCTCTGAATAAACTTTCGCTATGTTTCAGTCTTTCATGGGCACATATATCAAAATGACAAACGAAACAAAATTTAATAACACTATTAAGGCGAAATTGAAGGCCCCTAAAACACTCTTGATTAGCCTTAATGGCGCCATCAGTGAAGGAGGCAACATAATTCAGTGGTGTTTCCTACCACCTTTGTTGACGACACTACTACTCTGTCACCTCATTCATTAACGAAGCCAAATCAACGAAGGCTTGGATACTTCCAGAGCTAATGTTGATGGCGGAGGGTCGACCTTGTGGGATGAATTAACCAGACTCTCTCCTGATTCTCAATTCTGCGGGGTGGAAGCTCCGAGTTAGGACTCCAACTTTCCTGCACGGTTCAGAAAATCCTCGGTTTATTCCAACATTGAGTCCAAACATGTCTATGCTGCTTGCATCTACAGCAGCATCAATTCAGTCGTACGAAGTATGGCTGGCGGTGACAGCAAAGCCATGTTACTCCACCCGTGCTATTGTGAATAAGTTTGTAGTCATGAAACAGAAAAAAAATTAATTTATAAGACGTAACACTTGCAATAAAAGCCGTCGATTCAAATACATAAGTAAAGGTAAGATTTGTTAAAAGATTTGTTACACTATTTATATATATACAGTCTAACTGCTATATATGTGGATGTTATTGTCTCTCATTAGCTTAATATCAGTAAGGCTTAATTGTATTTAAGACACTTTTAAACTTGAATTATTTAATAATTTGTGATTAGTCGATAGTTTTATATATAGCCTAAATACTGTATATAAATATATAAATATATATTGTCCCTCATTGGGCTTAATATGAGCAAGGTTTCATTAAATTCATCACATTTATATTTTGAATTAATTGCTCACTAGTTATATTTATTTAAAATATTAAATTTGTATACTTATATAAAATTTCTAAAAATTTAGTTAATTATTTATTAAACAATTTAAACTAATTATTTCTCTAAGCCAGCCAGTTGTATCTAATTAAGTTTCAGTACAAGGTTTGAGATGCACCATGATAAATCAACTGTAACAAACTCTAAGTATCAACATACAATATGTATAGATAGATTGTAATAGATAGATAAATAGTATAGTGACAGATAGACACTAATAGACAGAAAACGTGAAACGTAAATTAAATCGACAATAATTTATTTTTCCAATAAAAAGTTAATTATTAAGCAATTGCACTGGAATTCATATAAGAAATGGGAAATTAAACAAAAGGTACAAATAAAGAGATGGTACATGTTTATAAGATTCACTCAAAACCGGCGTTGCAAACTGCCGTCGTATGCGTATCTGACGTAGTAAAGATTATCATCTCTAACACCAAATTCAAACGTAATAAAAAATGTCGTTATAGAAGTATGCAAGCCCTTCTTTTTAGAGGATTAGTAAAAACCTACCTTGATTCATAGACTGCCTGTCTTAAGTCAACGAAATGTAAATTTGCATATACCTGTAAGTACCTTAGGTTTTAAAATGCACATGCATTGGTAGAAAAATATGAGCGAGTGATATAAAGATCTGCAGAGCGCAAACTTGAAGCAATTCGTTTCCCCCACTTCTGTAAGCTCATTATTTATGAGTTTGCTAAACTCACTCTCTCTATATATCTTCTTTTATCACTTTTATGCACTCGTAATCAGCATTTGATAGAGATGTTGTGCTTTTCAAAACTGTAAGATCTTTAAAAATTTTTATGAAATTTATATCGAAATAACTTTTTCAAAATTTGTTAAACACGATTTTTAAAAATTACCGATCAAATCTTTCTGAAATTTTGTTCGTTTATTAAAATATAGAAATTCAGTGTTCGCAATATAATTAATGGTACGCGTGTAAAAATTTATAAATATATAAAAATATTTGAACTTTACCTTGTATATACAAATCTAATGATTTTCTTAGTCTGAACATAAACTGTTGAAATACTGTTTATTTAGCATTGCATTCTTGGTACTATTTCCTATTTCTTTAAGTAACGGAAACACAATTATATATTGTGAATAGATGATTGTATATATTTGAACGCCATAACTGATTAACGTTTAATTTTCTATCTAAATAATGATATAAAGTTTCATCATAGTATTCTTTCCGATACAAATATGTCCGTTATAAAAAAATGAGATTCGATAATAATACTTCCGCTGAGATGTCATAGGTTAGAGCACATAGTTATCATTTATAACCCTTCCCTTGCTAGAGTAAAAAAAAAATTAATTATTCACTTAATATACCGAATAGCATTACGATTGTTCGTTAAAATATTTCACAAAAAATTTACATCAATGCTTCTTTTAAACTTAGAATTTGCGGTGGAGTTATTACTGTAATTTTTAAATTTAATTTCTATAAACATCATTCAAAGTAAGGTACTGTTATTATTTATGATTATCTTATGTTTTTATGGTATATTTTTTGGTGTTATTAAACATTAGTATATTATTGCGCTTATAAAATTGTATATTTATCAACTTGCAATAGTTGCGTATGTAGTTCCATTTTATTTTAGTCAATAAATTGCAATGAAAAATCTTGAATCTATTAATTTACATATTTTTTTATTTTAATATTCGTTATTACTGTTTCATATTTTGGCTAGAACTTATATAAGCAGCTGAATCTTTTTTATCGAGTTGAGAAACGTATTATGTTTAGTATGCAAATATCTCGTAATTATCAACAGTCTGCAAAGTTTGTGATAATTTCTTGTATGATACAAGTATTTTTCCATTTCCTTCAAGGTCAGTATGTCGAGATCCTACCGATAGCTATATGCTGTTCTAGTCCCTCGATAATCTAAGTCCTTAACTCGAACAACCTCCTTAGAACTGGGTCACCCATTCTCCGTTTATGCTATCTCAGATGGGACAGTTTTTATTAGTCAGGGCACGTTTGCCGAAAAATGATTTCGAGATTTAACAAGGTGTAACAAACAAGATGCAGTACGATTTATAATTTTTACTAATAATGATTCTTTTGTTTGGGCTCTGAACGTTACTAGTTGTGACACTACAAAATAGTCATATTACCATTACTCTTACTCTTAGTGCATATTAGATTCTGATAATTATATAGTATCACACCACACATATTTTAACATAACGATTTTATAACTAGTTTTTATACACCCTACACACAATACACTAGGCTCAGGAAAGCTCACGAATGGTGGCGTCCTCACGTACAGGATCGAACACAGCAGACCTTTGGTGCCCAAAAAGAAAGAGTGAAAGAATCGTTGCATTTTTCGATGTTTGGATGACTTAGTAAACCGCTGAAACCTACAGATGGGCTGTGCAAAACGTAACACCCCTCGATAACGATCAGGACGAACGCAGTGAATAGCTTGCATCCTAGATCGAAAATACGTGAACTGTATCGTTCTACGGTTTGATGAGAACGATACTGCAAATCTCAGATGTCACTGTTGGTACCTATTTGAAAAGATATTTTAGAATAGGATCATTGTTGAGAATCAAACAACCCCAACACTAGAATCCAAAAATTTGTAGGTCGCACTGTAAGCATAATCGTTCTACCTTTCCTGCGAAAGCTGATGCTTGGTAACTTACAGGAATTTACATACGCTCGTACTGCGCATGTTTTTCGTGGGGTCTGATTATGCATCTATGGTAGTGTCGTGGTCAGCACTGGCATCGCGCACGCCGTTATTTGATCAAAAAATTGCTCGCTCTCTCTCTCTCTCTCAATTTTGCACTTATACATGTGTTGCTTAGGCAAGTTTAAAAGTGCTCGGCCCGTCTCGATGGTTTAATACACTATGCTTAAATACCTTGCTACGCACTGCGACGTCAACAATGTTATTTCATAAGTAAGAAAGTATGAGTATATTTTTCTCGGAATCTATGCTTTTTTAGTGTGAAAAAAGAAATGTCGTTGCAAGTTAATTATTTCTTTTAAAAGAAACTAATTGCTTATTCTATTAAAGTAATAATACATTTGTATTAGTTTGGAGTTGTCTTTAGTATATACAAATATTTTAATAATTTATATATGGAGATTATCAAACAGTTTATTTGCATATATGATTTAAATTATTATAAATTTTAATATTACAGTAAGTTTTTAAATTTAATAGAATAAATTACTTTATTTTGCAAAATAGTACTTGTCTTACAATAGTTTATATTGTACTTTAGTTATTTTAAAATTTTAAAAATTGTAAGTTTGTTATTTAAAAGTAATTATTAATTTTTTAATTAAACATTGATTTAATAAATTTTAAAAGAGAAATAAAATCATTTTTAATTATTAATCTTCTTTTAATATATTTATCATATTGACAATGAACAAATTTTATTGTATTTGTTCGATTTAATAAAAATTACTTCTTTTATTTTAGTATTGTTTAAAATTTTCTTTTATTGAAATATATGTAACGTGACTACTTATAGATTTGTGATTGATATATTATTCAATTTTTTTTTCATGTTAATAAGCCGATGAAAATATATTTTCTTGAACAAAATATACGAATTACATGATATACCTCTTGATGCTTACACAATTCTAGAGTATCGCGAGAAAGTAATTGCAAATTACTTCGCTTTGTAAGAATCTAAATATATGTAGCTAATATATACATAGTTAAATATTTGCTGAAATAGTCGGACACCAATGGATGTTTAAACTGAGAATAGCTAAAGAAAGAAACCTGATCCGATGACTGTTGAATAATTTGAAAAAAGTTGTAACGATTTTTAATATTTTATTTTAATTTTCTAACCTAACTGCGGCATTCATCTAGAGGTCTTACCTACTATTAGTTTTTTTGAAATTTATATTCCTTCACTTATCTTGGCAGGAGAAAGTTCGGTTTCTGGCACTTCCTGGTCAGTCCGGCTCGGATGACATGATGTTGGACCGAATTCGAATCGGGAGAAAAAAGCATGAAGAGACGGAATGAACAAGAAAAGAACGGCATATTTTTCAAAGACTAATTTAATTTATTTAAACTAAAACTTACAACATTGAGAGTATTTATTTCATTATTTGGCGAGTTGCGGTGAAGTTTTCCTTACAAATTTAGCTTTACAGCGAATTATAGCGGTAGGTTTTTCCCTTTTATAGATCACAGCGGTTTTCTTATTAATCCTACAGCGTATTATGACGATGGTTTTACATTGCCTACAGCTAAGCACGGCGGCTGTGTCTCTGATAAACTTAGGAATTATAGCGGCGGATTTTTATTTGTACAAAGCATATCACGGGTTACGGCAGCAGTTAACGTATTACAGAGATGGATTTTTATACACAACTTATCATGAGTTTTTGGTGGCGGTTTATTTTACAAAGTTTTAACGAGTTGTGGCGATGGGTTAGTTTACAGGCGAATTACGGCGGCAGATAACTCTACGACTATTATGTCACTGTCACTTATATACTTCCATATTCACTGCCGCTACACTGTTCCTGTATACGCGATACACATCCATGCGCAATTACACTACGCCGCGCACGCACTATTCACACATACATTTTCGTCCGGGCTTCACTGCTTGCCCGTATATATTGTTCCGCACGCATACTTACTTTTGCGTTCGTCCTGGCATAAGTCGTGTCAGACTTCTGTTGCAAAGTAAAGTATTCATTCTTCGTAGCGATTACCGTACGTACAAAATAAAATATATATTAGCCCATGCAAGTCAAAAGCG
The DNA here is from genome assembly GCA_018907045.1 of Wiebesia pumilae. Lineage (NCBI taxonomy): Eukaryota > Metazoa > Arthropoda > Insecta > Hymenoptera > Agaonidae > Wiebesia > Wiebesia pumilae. The sequence continues at coordinate 2,449,717 of JACCHZ010000105.1, read as the reverse complement.
GATTTAATTAACAACGAAAATTCGCGAACAAATGGGATCTAGGTAATGACCTACGGCGTACTTATAAAAAGCTTTTTCTCTCAACTTGTATCATATAGCTCCAATACCAAAGAAGAAATGTCTCTTGCATCCAATAAACTAGCTTTTTAGAAAAATAAACATGTTTAAACGTGTATAACATTAATCAATGATTAGAAAAGTAAAAATACGATTTATTTAACAAAAATTAAAAAATATATGTAGGTCATATAGACTTTTCCGGGATGTAATAAAAATCTCTTCTTTACCTATAACTACCTATTCTTTAAATTTTGTATAGAATCTCAAAAAATAATTATGTAAAATAAAATAATTATATAAAAAATATATATTCTACTTCGAAGTAGATCATTTGAGCTTTGTAAGAAGTAAATAATAAATATATTTTAAACTATTGTATAGTATTCGTTGAAGGAGATTTATCCCATCCTTTCTTTTCCTTGAAATTCTTTCCTATACAATTGCGGCACTCCAGACTTTAAATGCCTGGTGGCCAATTGCATTTCTCTAAACATAATTGCGTTTACTAGAAAAACATCTCATCGCACGTTATATTTTCCTTTATGATTTTTACATTTACATTTTAATGTTTAATTTTAGTTTAATTTTAGTTTAATTTAATATTTGACATAATATAATATAAATATTCAAACACAAAATAACTGGCGACTTATTACATATTTTAAACTCATTATCGTAAGAAAAAAAGTTTATTTTTCTTAGTATCAACCCATACCCTACCCTGGCTAGTATACTTAATTGTGTTGGACAAAAAAGCGTAATCGCATTGCGGACGTGACAATTCTTTAGATTTTTCCTTCACAATTATGCGATTTTACCGAGCTCACACGAAGTTTTCAGTGATGCTACCTTATAATCAATTAGTACTAAACTAAACAGCGTATCAAGGTACGCTTTAATCAGTACATGCAATGATAAAATTCTGTCAATTTTTTCGAAAATGTACTCGAGCAGAGTTAACTTTGTTCCTTCTTATACACTTGTGTTATAACTGAATGTCGCAGACTCAAATCATCTTCAATCGCGCACAGTCGAGATGTAATACCGCAACCACTTCTTAAAAAAATGGTATAGACGTTCAATCGACTCGTTTCACTGTACACGTTCTCATGTATAACATAAAATTTGTAAAATTCAGTCAACTTTTGGGGCTCCGAAGACAAGCATCATTCTTTCGAGCAATGCTGATGTAATTTCGGTAGAAGTTACAAATTTTAGTGGTTTAGATGTTGCAAACTTCGCGAGTCAATACTGCATCGATAGGATATACTCGTATCTATTTCGCATTATCAGTAATATCAACGATGTCTGTTGATAATTTATTGAATAAAGTATCGGTGGGTCCATCAGAGTCATCGACTGACACATTCTTTTTCACGAATTTATTAGTTTGGTATGCTCCACAGTTTTTGATCCTGGAAAGATAATCAGTCATCATGTTACCATGCTTGATTTAGGTCGTCACAAGTTGAGCGATGAGATCTACGGTATCCTCAGCTGATGCTATGAACTACTTTAACCTATCCATAAATTTGCGCTAGTTTGATAAAAGGCTGAAATTCCCCCGCCTGGGAATTTCGTTACTAATCTTTATCAAGGTTTTTTTGACAATGCTGGATACGGTTAAACTTTTTTTAGGTCGTCCAAATCTTTGAATAGGTTAGCCACTCTAACAAAGACGGTTTGTTCCTTCGTCCTGATAAGGACAAATAATCAAGGAGAGGGTTCTGACGATGAGAAAAAAACTACGTATTTTCTTAAGTTTTCCAGCCAACGCCTTTACCAGAAAACCTCCAGCGATCCGTCTTCTCTCTCTTTGGTTTCTCCCCTCACACTGCTTCTGGATCTTCGCACGCGCTTCTAAAATGCTCAAAACCCGAGCTTCACCATCTCAATTGCTACCAAGCATTCGCCACCATTACACCTCGAACCACGCCGCTCTAATAGGCAGAAAGTTGCTTCCCGCCACTGCGACTCGATACTACGCCGCTCTAATGAATGGGAAGCGGCTTCAATTTTGTAGTGTAAACTTTCATAACTTGCTTACACGCAACAATGAGATAAAATACTTCGACTGTTGTACTGCAATATGAACGTTATCTTAACATTTTATTGACGACGACATCGCACGTCAATTCGCGAAGTAAATTTCTAATATTGTTGACTTCTGAGAATAAGAATGAAAGTGTCCCCTGTGTTTCTCTACTTGAGTTGTATACGTATTGACGATGTTTCTAACAAGTTTTGTCTGATGAAGGTATCCCAGCAACATCATGAATCAGTCTCCCTCGTTCCTGTATAAGTTGAAATGGGCCGTCGCAATCCCGCCCTTCTATCTTTGCTATTTTTTTCTTTTCCTATCACTCGTTTTACGTTGCCACGGTTGCTTTTGCTCTAATTATATCCTTTTCCCGTATTTTTTCTTCTATGCCTATTTTTCGAATTTCATACAATAAACATTGTACGGCATCGCTTTGCATTTGTAAATCATGTACGCGACGATATTCTGTTTCGAACTTCTCTAATTTGCAAAAATATTTTTTGCATTTTTAATTCACTAATTTCATTTCGCCTTGTTGATTTTTCCCTCAGTTAATTCACTTTTGGAAATAAAATAAAATTATCAACATAATTTCCACGTTATCGATATAGATCGCTTTAATTTTCGTATGATCGATTTCGCGTATAGACCACCATTATTAGTTTCGTAATTTTTCATATATTGCCCGTCACTTTGATTATCAGTTTTTTTTTATTCGATTTTTATCAACGGATGGTTAATGCAGTCACTATTGTTACGTTCTGAAACCACTTTGCTCATCAAGACATCAGTTGATCAGCGTACATAAAGATCCCGTCACGCAACTCTACGATATTTACAACATATTCTCCTCTTCATCTCCTGAATGAGAACTGTAAGTTTGGTTTAAATCGACTAGAAGTAGTAATGCAATGTTAATTAGAATTGTGGATGGATTTGCATATGTAAATTAACAAACTTTTTTCACTTCTTCCAAGATCAGTTTAATCTTCTTAATATGGCACTCAGAATTCTAATTAAATTTTTTATTTTGAATAATATGAATTCGAACTCAAACCTTGATCTGTATCTGTTAGTCATAAGAATGATATTAAACTTTTTATACATACAGACTCAGTGAAATATGTTTATTATGCAAGCAACTTTTTAGAAAGGTTTTATACAGTTTCATAAAGTGTTTTCGCGTATTTTCAAAATAAATTATATGATATAAATTACTGGTAAAATCAAAGTTTTTTCAGCCAAACGAATAAAACGGATTGAAAGGGCAAATACCAACCATTATGGTAGCATTTATTATAAATCTAAATTATTAATAAATTATTACTTAGAAAATTCTGTGCATCACAATTATTACATCGTCATAAGCATTTATTAGTAGTAATAGCAGATCTTTGTATATTTTTAATATATCTAACACATGTTTATAAATATTTAAGAATTTATAAAGTGATACTATGAATAGAATACTATAAATTCAATAATTTTTATTTACGTTCTCAACTTGGCAAGCTAAGTAATTTTAAGTATACTAAAATTAATTTTGTACTATATAATTTATGTCTAAAGGTTATGACTCCTGTGCATTTTTTAAGTAATTAAAAATCTTTTTTTATTACAAGATTAATCTGCTTTATCTAAACTTGTTAGCTTATTATACATTTTTATGAAAATATTTCATACTTAAAATATTTTAAATATGATATTAATCAAATGAAATCAATAACATTCATTTTTTTATGCATTGTTATCTTTGTTTGTAGATAACTTAATCGGAAAGCCATTAATGTCTGTTAAGCCACCTTTATAACATAGATGTAAAAGTCTAATTATATGTTTCTTGTTTTCAATACCATGTTCTTTTTGCTTAATAATGTTTTTTAAAGAAGAACTAAATAAATCTCTGTGACCAGTAACTTTAGAACAAATTACAAGAGAATCAGTCCATATAGAATCACCAATATGTAAAAGTACCTATTAAAAACAAATTATGTAAACCAATGACTAATTTATTTATAAAATAATTAAAAAACACAACTCACCTTTGCAAAAACAAATGATTTACTAGTACAATTTGTTTTAAACCAATCATTAACATCTTTAGTAGCTATGTGATTCCATTTACATTCATCATCAGCAGGCAAAATGTTTGTTAAGAAAATATCTATGATAGGCAATTTGTACTGCAAAAATTCTTCTGAAATTTCATACAACTCAAATACCTTAAAAAAATTTACCAAATTATATATTAAATAAATTATTAAATCAGCATTAATTTAATTTTAATTAATTTAATATTTATTAAAAACATTTGATCAATTTTATTAAATTATTTTCAGATATATTTATGTAAATTCAATAAATCAATTAGAATATTATATTTAACCTTATAAATATTTATTAATTTACTTTTTAAAATTAAATATGTAATTCAAGCAATCTAATTAAAGAAATATTGATTTGCGTTGGACATATGAAATCTCGTTATTTGTTAAATAAACCTTGTCTCTTGCATATCTGAAGGTGCAGGTAAATATAGGCTCGTAATCTAAGTACGAAAATCTGTTACCAATGTACCAGTAGTGGAGATACTTAATAATACGACATGATTTGAAGAATAGCTTTTTCAAAAAGAAGAATGCAAGAGCTTAGAGAGGGAGAGAATTCAAAATTAAGACAAACACAAGTTTAAAAGAGAGTTCACTAATCTAGGGTGACAAAAATTACGCACATTACACCGTTTTCTTCAGCAATTACCGCGAACAATCAAACAATCCAACTTTTTCAAAGCGACAATTACTATCAATGCAAATTCAACGAATCACGTCCGTGGTACTGGTAACTAAACCACCCTTCTAAGGGCAGACAACTAACACATCATGCTGATTCTTAAATGAAAAGTTTAAGAACACTTCCCTTGCACTTTTATACAATATACAAATACATACAATATACAAATCATAATTGAAATATTACATTCATATAAATTTGAGATCTCAAATAAGCAAAGTATAGTAATTTGATAAAATTGTAACTATTTACATTAAATTTATATTAGTTATAACTATTATCAAAGCTTTTTGATAATAAAAACAAAAAATTCATTAGAAACAGATTACTACATATAATTAAGATTACTAAATCAATGCTCTCACATAAACTCTTTCAAATATTTGTCCATTATCTATACACCGTAATTGAACAATTTTTGGTTTATCTGTTTTAACATCTCTTTTCACAATATTTAATACTTGTACTCTTAAAAAATTTTTTTCATTAATATTTAATACGCAAATTATGCCAACGTAAATATCTTTTTGCATTCTCCTAAAACAGAATAAATTTATTAGAAATATTTACTTAAAATATACAACCAATTTTTCTAATACAAACCTATTTTTTATTTCTGAATAATATTCATTCATTCTCAAGCTTAACTTTAAAATTTCACATTGAAAAGTAATAGTTTTCTTATTTGTCTTTATACACTCTAATATCCGAGCTGAAAAATGTGTTGCATTGTGAATAAATGTAATATGTAACTTGAGTTCATCACCTCTATAAATTTTTATTATCAGAATTAAAAAGAATTAAAAATAAAGATTTTTTTAATGTAATTATAAACCCACATTGAGATTATTGTTTTTGGAAGATCAACTTCAATAAATACACGATGTCTATATGGACAAGAGCTTTCTTCACAAGCTCCAAATAACTTAAGAGAATTACAAAGAGGATAATTTATTTTCTTAAAATTATTTGCTAAATCAAATCTCTGAAAAAATAAAACAATCGTTTTTAACGTTATTTAATACAAAAAATATTACTAAATATCTTACATCAGATATTTCATCCCAATCATCAGGAAGTTCTACTTTTAACCTTGTTAAAATATTTATAACTCCTTTAAAATGCATGTTTTCTTTAGTTTCATCGAACATAATCAGTACTTTACATTTATTTTTTGCTTCCTAAACAATAAAAAAATAATACAATAACTAATTACAATAACTTTTATATATTTATAATTTTAAATATCATAAGAATACCAATAACCAATTATCCATAAGAACAGAAAATCTTCTATTAAATTGAGTTTTTGAAGTAATTGTAATTGTGTAATGAATTAAAAATTCAATATCTGATATTTCTAAATCTGTTAATACTTGATCAGTACTAATAATTACAGGATATATTCCAGACAAATATTTATTCCACTCCTCTCTTATTTCTACAGATAAATGCAACTTTGATTAAATATTGAAAACTAAATTTCAAAATTAAGTATAAAGGATATTATTACCATTAATTTTAGTTACTGACATTTCTTCATGAGCTAGCAAGGTTTTAATTGAATTAGCTACAAGAAAATTATTTAATTCAATAGCCTCCTCACTTTTCAGACAAAATATAATCGTCTTAACATTTAAATAATCTCCTAAAATTCCTAAAATATTATAATAGAATATAATAATAAAATATATAATGTAATTGTTTATATTTATATAATTATAGATATGCTATAAGTATAATATACCTAAAACTTCATGCTTTTTTTTATCAGAGTGACGAATCAACATTCTTCCTTGAACCCGACAAAATACAGCTGCTTCTATATATGATCCAATACAAATATAAGGATTGTCCATAAAAACATTTACAAAACAGCCGATTTTGTCAGTCCAAGATTCTGCAACTGTTATAATTTGCATTGTTCCTTCTTGAATTGAATAGCAATTATCTTTATTAATGATTTTAAAACTTCTAATCAAATCCATGAGCTAAATAAAAAAGAAAAAAGAAAAATGTAAAAAGTTAATTTTATTTAATACTAATGATTTGTAATGTATATTGTTGCCTTTATACTTCATGTAAATATTTGATTAACAAAATGTCAGCATGATCTATAACCAAATAAGTTAATTCTGACAAATTTAATTTATTTGAATATTCTTCTCTTTTAAGTAATCTCAATAAAAATGATGGAGTAGAAACAAGAATATGAAATTTATTACAAATATTAGTCTGCAAATGTATTTAAATTTGATATTATCGATTATTTTGTCAAAATTTATTAGAATCATGAATTATTTTACCATTAGTTGCTTGTCTAATAATCCATTAAATGCTGCAAAACATTTAATATTATTATGATAATATAAAATTTCTTCACACTTCATTGTTACATCAATACATTTATTTATAGAAGCACATAAAATCAATGCTATTGGTTTTGCTACAGTGTTATTTGCCTGATTTTTCAAAATATTCTGTTCATTCAAATAATAATTATACATTTATATAATCAAAATAAGTTAATATTTCTAAAATATTATTCATACTTCTTCATTAGCAGCAATAAAATTAGCAATTGGAACAGTGTATCCAATAGTTTTTCCTGAAGCCTTAGGACTAATGGCTACCACATTGAAACCTTGTTTAATCGCAGGCCACATATATGATTGAATATGCTTTAGCACACGAACACCATGATTTTTAAGAGCCTGAATTCAAATTAACTGATTGATATTTTAATGTAAATAATTTAAGAAAATATAAAAATAATTATCAAATACTTTTCAAATATTTAAATTTTTAATATTACAATAATTATTTTTTACATTTGCACAAAAGTTGTAAACCTTATACCTTCTAACTACCATACTTGTGGATAAAATTAATGTTTTTGTAAAAATTTCATGTAAAAAATAATAATTATATACAATAAGATTACACTAACTTTATGTATAGAAATAGTAAATCTTGAATCTGCTATGTGCTCCAATGGTTCACATGTAAATTTGGTTCGAATCAGCATTTTTTTATTCACTCTTTTCTGCCTCAAACTTATACTTCTTTGTTCATTTAATATAACATTGTTATTCATTGATTGTATTGAAGTATTACTATTGACAATAGTATTTCTAAAATAATAAAATATGCTTACAAGAAAAAAATTTGTGATTTGTTATTTTTCATTTTATTTTATTCGTTTACCCTTGTCTTAACTGGTGTGATAAAGAACAAACATTTTTAGAATTACTACTCTGAATAATTTGTATTAATTCTGAAAAAAACAATAAAATTTATAATTTGTTTATGTTAATATAATTAAAAATCAACATACCATCATACAAAGGAATTGCTAAAAGACTATAAATTAGAACTTTGCTTAAACAAATATTTTTATCTTCAACTACCAAAAATAGATCTCCATACATTTTATTTAGTTTACTGTCACATGCTAAAACTTTAAAGTAAATTTTTTTTGAGGTTTCAATTAAATTTTTCATAAAAACAATAGTATTTACTGGCCACTCTGATGAGATTCTAGAAATTATTATTTGCAGATATTTAACATTAGTTAATTCAAGATAATTTAATATTCTACACAATATTAAATTCATTTTTTATAATATACAATTAATTTATATTTACTGATATTTAGAATCCATTGGTAAGATGTTATAAATACCAACAGTTGATGTTAATGGATTTATAGGAATAGAATTTCTGGAATATTTTATAATTATTTCAGTTGGTACATTAACTGTAATCCCATAGTCCAAGAGAAATACATCGATTGTTTCTACTGCAATATTAGAAACGATACCTCTACATATCCAGTCTGGCAAATCTATTTTATCAATATTTACATAATTGATTGAAATTATTACATCCTAAAAAAATTTATTAATAATAATTCCAATAATTTTCAAACTACAATTAAAATTTTTATTAATAAATTTAGAAATGTAATATTTACATCTCCAATTGTTGGTACGTAATAATTATTTAAACATCTTTTAAGATGTAATTTTAACATTTTCTTTAGCATTCCATGTAATGTATTTTTTATATTATAATCAGTTGAAACTTTGCATATTCGTATAAAGTAAGGATTAATAATATTCGTAATTTTAACCTCCACTGCATCCAATGGTATTATGACATCTATACCTATCATGATAAGAAATAATGTAAATTTTATTATTTGATGTTCAAATAAATAAGGATGTATTATATAAAAATAAAAATACATATGTACAAATATAATTTATTACAGCCGAATAATAATATGCCTACAAAGTGTTACATTGACAACAGATAATATGGAAAATAATATAATAAAATAAAATTTATACATTAAAATATAATTGTTTTATATATATAGTAGAAATATGGAACATTAAAATAAAATATGATACATATGTATTATAATTATATAAATTTAGAGTATATAGAATTTAATAAGATAAAGTACTTAAACATATATTTCTTAATTTTTAGAGTTAAGGATACCAAAAAATGAAAGTATGTATTAAATGGAAAATATAAAATTAAAAAAAATTCATATTAAAATACTTGTAAATGATAAATTATACTAACTGGTTTCAAATCAAAGACTACTTTCTTTATCAAATCAATCACTGACTTCTAAAATAATTGATATATACTATGAATCTAAGTAATCCATTAATGGTAAAATCAATATAAGTTATATTATAACTAGTATTTACACATAAAAATATTATATGGAAAACATTTTAGATCTAAATTGAAAATATGAGGTCTCAAATATAAATTTGTAAATTTTTGATAGTTATAGATAAATTTCTAAACATTGAATTGAAACAAAAATTCATTTCATTTTTTGAATCGAATGATATTGCTTTATAAAATTTAAATGTTATCTATTTCTGACATGTAAAGGTTTTATATGTAAAAAAATAAATTTCAACAAGTATTTGGAAAAAAAATTAAATTTGATTGTAATTATAAAATTTTATTATGAATAAAATATATCTGAATTTCAAATGGTTGATTCTCAAAAAAAGTTGAAGTTTTTTAAAAATGAAAAATTTATTGCAATATTGATTTCTAATGATAAATAATTCCTTAATATTAAGATAATAATCAGTTAAAAGTGATGAATAATCATTCTTATAAAAGCAGCTTTACAGAAAGGTTCACCCTTCTGTTTAAAAATGTTCACATTTTTAAAAATCATAAGATTGGAAATATTGTGAATCCACAAAATTTTATTTTTGATTCATATTACTGACCTTATAAACTATAACTAAATAAGTTGAGCCACAACATTATTTTTAACAACTTTGTTCCTAATGCCATGCTAAGGCATAGCTAATAAATGTATTCAATACTTATGTGAGTAGCAGTATATCTTTCATGCTTTAATTCTTAACTACACACATGACACGTTTATTGCAGAATATCATAACTCATACAAAGTTAAATATATATACAAATTTTCATGTTCAAAGTAGATCTGGAACATTGTGTTACTCATTATTTAACAAAATCATAAGCTAAGTTGAAACTTCATATACAAAAAGAAATTTTTTTGTAATATAAAAATTTTTTTAAAAAACTGCTTGAAACTTGTAATTATCATTAAAATTGATAAAGACAAGATTTTATCTTAAAACATTTTCTAAAAATAATCATTATTAGGGGATGAAGAATTAGAAAATTTATTACTTTAAATATTATTTATGTTACAAACTATTATTAATAGTAATCATTTAACACTACTAAATGAAAAATAACAATATATTTTAAAAAGTATTTATAAGTCACTTTGCTGTATTATATAAAATTGCAAAATATATTAATCCTTATAATGGATAATTTGCCGATATCAATTATCAATGACAACAATTTTTAATATTTTATACTTTTAAACAAATTTTGCAACCAATTTTGCATTTTTAAAATACTTCAATTTTTGTTGAGTTAATACTTCAGATACTTTTAAAAATATCAAAAAAGAATATTTTGTGCATTTGCTGAAAATATATGCTGTATTTGATGAGAGTGCAGTTGATGAAAAAATGAACATAAAAGAATTTGTATTCCCAAGTACTAATGGAATTTCTTCTTTTAAAAAATAGTACAATAAGTAATAAATTTTAAATAGGTAATATTTTCATTTTACATTGTAATGTTATTCAACGGTAAAAATAAGATGAACTTTTGCACCAATATATTAAAATAATAATTCCAATAATAATTTTAAATTATGCAAAATTACTTTAGTAAAAACTGGAATAAATTAAATTAAATGGTTATAAAATTTTTAATAATGGTATTCTCATATTTTTTAATAAATGTTATTTTACAAGCAGTGTTGAAGTTTATAGTAAGAAAAATTTCATTTACTTCTCGTTTTGAATGAAACAGAATCTTTTTATTTAAGTTTAAAATCCATTTATTAATAATGACAGAAAAGTATAATTTAAAATATTTAACAAAATTTAAAAATTAATTTTTTTAAGAAATAGAATAAATCTTGCAATAAAACAATTACTATTTTCAAAGTAATCTTAAATATAATTTTTTTTAAGTTATCTTGGTATTGATATTTATAATATATTATTATTATTATTAATGTTGAATAGCAAACTTAAAAAGGATATTGATTATTCCAATATTTTCTAAACTTAAACTTATAAATTAATTATTTTCAAAACATTTTTTATTTGAAAATAGCATATTTATTATATCAACTTTAAAAATATACTGAAGCTGATTAATTATTCAAATATTGAAATAAAAAATTCAAATTAACTTTAGATGTATTGCAATTTTTTAAATATTTGTTTTATAACTTTATATATTATTTTCCAATAATATATAATATATAAATTTAATTTTCATATGGGGCATGTTTAAGACTTTTATTGTATATTTATATTGTTTACATATTTTATTTGTATTTTATAATACCATCACAAAACTACTAATAACATAACCCTTAATTTTTAAATAATTAATACATTATAATAAATATATGTTTAAAGTTAGAATTGTAAATTTTATTTATTTTATAAATTCATTAAAATTTATTATTTTAAGATTTTTAAATATAAATACTTTTGTATACATAATATAATTTTATATTATGAGTAAATATAATTTTTATATTTTATATATAAAAATATAATTATAATACAAATATAATTATCAAAAAATTTTATTATTCATTTAATATTTGATAATAAATTGAAAAAATAAGTTTTAATATAATATCGTTATATCTAAAATAAAAAATATCTAAAAAAAACAGTTTTGATAAAAGTTTTTTTAATTTTAAGTTATCATTTTATAAATTATTTTAAATTTATAAAATGAATTCTAAATATACTAGTTTTGTAAAAACGTAACAAAAATATAATTTTTTAATTAAGTTAAAGCCATTATTATAATACATCAACTGTGAATTTATTGAAATAAATATTTACATAAGTACTTAAATAAGTCGCGTATTTAATATATCTAATAATTAAATTTATTTTACAAAAAATGTATTTATTTTAAAAATAGATAAATTCAACCGAATGACAATTTGTTTTTATATTATTATTAAGAATATTAATTTGTTACAAATTCGTAATTTATAAAAAATAATATGTGAAATGTACAATTAAATTATGAAAGAAATCACTCACATTCCTGTTTCTCGTGCTGTGACATATTATATTACATTGATTAAATTTCAGTGTATTAAGCATCTATCATTAGGGCAATAAAGCACGTTGCAAAATCAGCGATGCAGTACGGGACATTATGTCGTATGCGCAATATGGTTCACAACTTACTGAATTTTATAAGTTTGCGCCACATGAGTATTGAATTATATTCAGTGCTTTCAATCGTTTCAGAAAATTTCTTTTTTGTAATTAAAAGAATGTTGAGGATTATTTAAAATGCAGAATATATACAAAAACAATTGTAATGAACTAGAGCTTGTTTTGACAATAGCTGCGAGTGCTCATGATATCGATGGCATCGGTGAGTACATCAGAAGTCGTGCAACATCGTGTAGTTAAACTGCCTATAAGCATCGTTACGGCATATAATTATTATGTATTATATATTGTAAATATATTAATTATTTAAGTATGATTCTTATATTGATTAAGCGATAAAATATAGATTGGATTTTATTTACACGATGATAAATTTGCATGCCGCGCCGTTTGACCGAAAGACTTCGACCAATCGACACCAACATTTTATGATGTGCATGAAACCGTGAATTCCGGCAACAGTTCAGCAAAGCGTGTAAATATATGGGGCGAAGAGTTGATGCTGACTTACGAAATAAAAGACAAACTTTATAACGAATTTGTCGTTGTTATTATTATTTTTTTTTATTTTGAAATCAAAGGGCAAGGAACGTTGGAATAGTGAGCAAAACACTGACGTTCTTTCTTGGTGTGCGGAAATTTTAGAGCAAAGAAAGTAAAATAGAACAGAAAGCTGGGAGGCAGAGTAATTGAGAAAAGTGACGAAGTTCCCTCCGATTACATAAATTTTATGAACTTTTAAAAATCGAATCTACGTACAACATTATTTGTTGACAAATTTATATTAATCTGTTATATATATATATATATATATATATATATATATATATACATATAGCTGTAAACTTCCTAAAAAAATTCCTTAAATTATTATAATTTTTCCTTCAGATAATTAAACGTAATAATTTAACTGTCTGAAATCCTTATTATTTTTTATCTATGAAATATATAATAATTATTAACATATGATATATTAATTATTCATTTATGGGAAAAATGGAGGTTTTATATAACATAATTTTTAACATATATGTAGTAATAATATTCTATTTATTAAGCACTTTAATAAGCATTTTTTATTCTACTATTGTACAGGTATACTTTTTATTAAAATGTTTGTCTATTTTTTTATAGGTCTTATTCGTAATATTTTATACTATAATAAATTCTGTAAATTACTGTTCATGCCACACGAGTATACAAAGTCCAATAAGCTAAGATCTTTACTGCGCATGCGACAAAAATGTGCCCTATATCGTCTTAGAATATTTTTGCCTGTTAATATTTTAATCAGAATCTATTAAAATTGTGCTATTCATATATTTACTGTGCCAGACTCAACCATGGCTTCTGTTATTTTCAATGCTTCAAAAAATGGTGAGATTAATCTTATCATTTTATTACCTTACGAAAATATCCTAAAACATCTGATTGATTTTAATATATTACGAAAAGTAATTAGTTTGTATTCTGTCTACAATAATATCGTTTTGCAACATAGAGAACTGATGATAATTGAATTATAACACATGATATAAAAATTGTTATCTTCATGAAAACTGCATTTATTTTAAAGAAACTACAATGGTTTGTTAATTAAATATTTTAATGATTTAATAAGCACATTTTTTTATAGACTGTTATATATAGAATCATGTAATCATGTTTATTACGTAAGTAATTTATTTTATACATATTATTTTCTCATTTCTTAAAAATTTATGTTTGTGTATATTAAAAAATGAAAAAGTAAAGATAAAACAAGTAAATAAGAGAGTGGAAGTATTCTCTAAATTAGAATGCTTTATTTCTAGTTTTTGCAATAATAATAGTTTTTGAAAATATAATTTTGCATGTGAGATAAAAAATGTATCAACTTATTTGATCAATTTATAACTTTAATGAATTTAGAGTGTGTAAAACATAAAGCTGATATCATAATTGAGAAAATCAAAAAGCTTTTAAAAATGTTACAAAATATTTCTGTAAATCAGCTAACGATTCAAAATTTTTATTATAAGCCTTATAATGAATTTTAATAACTGTATATTCTTTTGCAGTGACTACTTTGAAACATTGGTTGCAAAGAGCATTTTCTGAAAGTGCTTTTCCAAAAATTACAACTCATTACACTGTTGTACCGCGTAAAAATGATCCCAGATGGAAAGGTAATTATAATTATATAAAATTTAATAACTTTAAATTAATATTGATTTGAAATTCTTTTTCATTGTATATTTTATTAAAATATTTATTTTATATTGTTTACATAATTTAAGATATTTGATATAAATATAATAATTACCTAACCAATATTATAATTTATAACTTTAAATTATTTTAAAATTGATATATTGTATTTTGAAACTAAATGTATTAATTGTGAATAAGTTATATCAAACTTCACTGCAAATATCGTGATATTTAATATTTATGAATATTTTCTGATTATATAAAAAGATTTAAATTATTATTTAAAGAGCTATAATGTAAAACCAAATAATATTGAAATGAGCATTTAAATATAATGCAAATGCTGTAAATTCAGCCATATTAATTTCTATAATATTAAAAATATTAATATTTTATGATTTTATATTTAATTTTAAAAAATTTCAAAATGTTAAATATTTAATACGTTTATAATAAAATATTACTTAAAAAATATTTTTAATTAAATTTAAACAAATATATATATATATGGATGGATATAATCACATACTAATAATAGATTTTTATTAAAAGTTTGATTTGAGTACTTTTCGAAGTTTATAACTCTTTGTGCAATAAAATTAATAAGTAACCAGAATATTGATATTCAAAATAATTTTTATGAAGTGACATTAAAAATTGATAACATCTTTTAAGAAAATTAGCTAGAATCAATAGAGTTTATTGTACTTTATAAACTATCAAATATTCTATTTTTAAATAATATAAACATCAAGTGCTTCTTTAATTGTATCTTAAAGTATACTATAGTTTTAATTAAGTATAATAATAACTTGATTTTTAAATAATGAATTTTTACTTCCCAAACTATATTTTAAATACAAACATACATATATGTACCCACTCATGTACACCCATTATAATTATTGTTTTAAACATTTTAAAGAATAATATATAAAACTAATTTAAAATCTTATAGTTTAAAGATATTCTTGTCAATTTGATTAAACTTTAACTAGCAATAGAAAATTAAATTATTACTAAAATTTTAGATACTTAAAATTTGTTGGATTACTTTACATACTGTAGTAAATATTATTATAAACATAATTAAATGTAATAATGATCTAAAATGTGTTGTTTCAGTACATATTGTTCTGTAAAAATAATAGATGAAAACAAATTTATATCCATGGCATAATATTACACATGTCAATGAATAATTATAATACATGTGCATGTATAAACTTGATAGAAGTTCAAATAATTATTTTACATTATTTCTAAAGATTTGAATATTAAAATAAATTAAAAACTTATGCAATTATTATTGAGTAAGTTAAATAATATAAAATTTTCATGTATATTTATAAAAAATATTGATCAAAAAATATTGCCTTAATTGCTGAATACCACAAACAATATTTATGATTTAAGAGTAAATAAAAAAATTTGAATACATTATTGTCAAAAAACTGATAATGAAAATAAGATCAAGAACATGTAAAGATCCCCAAACTTTTGAATTTCAGTTTTAACCTTTTAATTGAATGCCTCAATCATTATTATTGAATTGTAAAAAATAAGGAAGTTAAAAATGTTGTATCATAATTATATATATATATATATATATATATATATATATATACATTTTTTAAAAATTTCATTTCATAGATGTAAACATGGAAAGATATGTTGATACTACAGACATCCTAATAGTAGGTGGTGGACCAGCTGGAATGTCCGCTGCCATTCATGCCCGTCAACTCGCTGAGAAACATGGTAGGGAATTACGCGTAACACTCGTAGAAAAATCTTCGACCATTGGAGGTCATATACTCAGTGGTGCATGCATTGATCCAGTTGCTCTCCAAGAGCTTTTCCCTAACTGGCAAGATCTTGGAGCTCCACTCCGGACTCCAGTTACGAAAGATAAATTCGCTTTTCTCACTGAAAATAAACGTATACCAATACCCATTTTCAAGGGGATGCCTATGTATAATCACGGAAATTACATTATCAGGTAAACACTTTAGCCTTGTAATTTTGTAAATAAAAGTAGTATACATATTTTATTAAATAGATGTCATCAAAATATCAACTGAATGTCAAGATATTATTACTTTATCTATATAATGTTAAACAAAGATAATACTTTTCTGATACTTCTGAAATTATTATTTAAAATATAACTTTATAAACATTTTATTGAAATTTTATCAAAGTTTTTATGAGGTTTAAACAGTTTTTTTGTAGAATACTTAAATTATTTAAATATGCAGTAATTATTTCAAATAATATTAATTAAATAATATTTTTGCAGTGTAGTCTCGTAGTTGTTGATTATACATCTTTAGTTAAAATTTAAATCTTGCAGTAATAAATGTTGTACGATATCTACATATAAAAATATTTGCATTAGTAATTAATAATTTTTCAGCATATATCTATACTCAGAAATAATACTTATTAAACATTTATATGTTTATAATTTTAAACAAACTTAATGTAGTATAGTAATGTCCAATATCATTTAATTAAGAGCCTTTCTAAAAATTAGTACTAACAAAGAAATTTGTTTAGTGATAAAAGAAACAATATTATTCTTATTTTGCTAACTTAATCAACTCTTGTAGATAGAAATTTTACTAAATATTACTAAATACCCAATTAAAAACATTGAAATATTTAGAATAAATCTGTTACTATAAAAGTTATTCATTAACTTAATGTTGTAGCTGCTTGATACTTTTTCATATGTCTAAGTCTGCATCATTAGAGTTACAACAAAATTCAAACATTGTTAAAATCAAATTTAAAAAAAAAATCATAATTTAAATGAATAATTGAAGAATTGAAATGAGGTCTCAAAATTTTAATTTTTTGTTTGTAATACCATTTGACAAAAAATTAATTTTCTTTACATCGTCCCATTGAAAATTTATTAACAAATTTTATAAAGTTTTAAATTTATTATATAAAACATTCTTATGATCATTTTGTTTTTTTAATTAATGAATTTTATTGTTACAGAATGCTTGATTAGAGTGTATGAATTTTTTATTAATAATGAATCATAAATAAAAAAATTTTAAATACCACTGCTTTTTTATATTTAAGTTTTATAAGGGGACTAGACATTCATTATTGTCGAAAAAAATCATTTATTTATAATTCAGTAATAAAAAAACTAAAGCAAATACAAATATCTGTTAACCCAATATTAATTGGTTTCATATACATTGAAATCATTGTAAAAATTACGTGTATATAAATATTTATATACAAAAGTTATTTGCTATATATTACAATATATATTTAGATTTTGAAGTTTTTTAGAATTTAAAAATTGAGGTACAAATTTTTACAGCATTTTCTTCTGTAAACATAAAATTTCTTGACAAACTTTAAAAAAAGAAAAATTGAAAACTGTAATATTGGTACCCAGAAAAGGCAGTTGTTTATTAAAAATAAATTTTTTTAAATGTCTTTTTTGAACTTTGCGAAAACATTAACAGAATGTAGAGTAAAAATACAATATTTTAATGTAAGTATTCTCGTATCTTTTAATAAATATTATTTTATGTGCAGTGTTAACGTTTATAGTAAGCAAAATTTCGTTTTCTTTTCAACTTAAATGAAAAAGAATTTCTTTACATAAGTTTAAAATTCATTTATTAATAATAACAGAAAGGTAAAATTTAAAAATTATTTTTTTAAGAAATAGAATAAAATTGCGATTAAGCAATTAATATTTTCAAAGTAATCTTAAATATAATTTTTTTTAATTTATCTTATTATTGATATTTATAATATATAAATATGATTATTAATAATGCTGATTTGAAAATTTAAAAAGGACATTGATTATTTCGATATTTTCTAAACTTAAACTTATAAATTAATTATTTTTCCAAGTATTTTTATTTGAAAATTGCATATTTATTATATCAACTTTAAAAATATTCTGAAGTTAGCCAAGTATAATTTGATTAATTGTTGAAATATTGAAACAATAAATTTAGATTAACTTTGGTTACATTGCTTTTTTTCTAATGTCAAAATTTTACAGACTAGTGATACATATTTGATGCATTGTCAAATTTGTCAAATCTATCTGAGTCTCTGAACAAAAGTTAAGATATAAAAAGGATGGAAAAAAGATCTAAAGAAAAACGCTTTTTAAGAATTTTAGTGCGTTTTAATATCTATTCGCTGTTTCACCTTTTTGCTATAATATCAATGATTTCAAAATTCATGTATAAACTCAACGACATTATAGTCTGAAGGAATTTTGCTTTTGAAGCATGTATTTAAAAACAGATTTTTTGCAAAAATGTTATCAATTGGAAATCTTTATAGTGTTATAATGCATTTAGCATCATGAGAGTTGAATATGAGCGAGAGTGTCTGTCCACTCGGCATGAAAGCGATTGTCATTTCGTCTGCTTCTCAACTTTGATCTTTACAGGTGAGTTTCTTCATTAGACTGGAGAAACCGGTTGGAGTAAAATTCGTCTGGATGTCGTCATTAAAACATAAGTGGCTACTATTCTGATGCAGAACGTTTTTGCTCGCAAACGCATTTTTGTAAGAATAATCTTGTTCACTTTACCTCCAATTTATTATACTTACATTATATTCAAAAGATTTTAACGTAAAACTGATCTAGAATGGTCAGTTTCATCATGGATTAACATGTCTTATCTGAAGGTTTTTTTATTATTTATCATCAAAAATACAATGAGATTTTTCTTACTTTCTCTCAAGTAAGACATTAAATCAAGAATCCCAAGTTACTTTATTTATTGTGCATTTTTATATTTATCAAAATTAATTTTTAAAGTCTATGTTAATTAAATTACAATAATGATATTATTTATTTAACTATGATAAATATTTTTCAAAGTGATTATATTTAATGTGTAAAATTGTATAGTATGTGCAAAATATATTTCGTTTTTTCTTTTATGTCTTATGTATTTCTATTATCAACATTAAAATTAAACCATATTAATTTTTTTTTTATTTTAATTTGAATAATTTACTAATTACTATAATGTTTAATATACCCGATTATGCAATTAAATTGTCATAAAAATTGTTTATTTTTCTGTTTATATTATCTTTTACTTCTTCTGACTAGCTTTTCTGTATCTTGTTTTACATCTTTATTAGATATTGGTTTTTCAATATTGCATTGTACTCAATGGTGTTAAATATTTTTTTAATATCACATTTAATATACAATTTGGGATTGCACATAAATTATTTAGTCATTATTTAATGGAGTTCAATGATATTTTTCAATTAAATTTACTTTTGCTATTGATTCATTTTCATTTCCAATCAATTCAACTTCAATCTATGAATTCTATAAAGAAATATCTTTATATATTTTAAGCATATTATATATGTGGTATATTTTGATACGTTAACATTTGTTTTTTATGAATTGACGTGTTTTTATTACATATGTTTGAATTTTTTCTAAAAAAATTAATAGTTCTGTTTTTAAGATGTAATTTTTTCTTCTTCATATATATAGTATTTATTACATCTTATACTTGATCTATATATTCTTTTAAAATTTGATTATGTAACTATTTCTTCAGAAGCAATTACTGGGATTTTAAAAATAAGATTGTTTATTTTATTATTTAATATAATTTATTATTTAGATCCAATAAAAAATTTTGTGAATTATATCTAATAATATAACTTAATTTTTTTTCGAAAATATATTATTTTCTACTAGTTAAAATGTTCTATTTCCAATATATTCAATTTTCAGCTTCATTGTATAATTTATAATGGTATTATTTTAGTAAATAATATTGAAATATGTTACATTTTAATATTATTCTTAGAAAATTCATATCATCAGCTAAATCAGTTTTTCATATAGTACAAACGTTGTGCTTCAATTCAATATAACAGGATTTCTAAAATTTTGGTTATTAAAACCACTAAAACACTACCAAAGAGGATAAGGAGAGTTATTAATCAATACCATATGAAATATCATTTTCTTTAACAACTTTTGTAATTAGAAGTGTAATACTTTTCTGACTTTAAATTGAAGACCTTTCATTTATAAAAGTAGTCTTATTGTGATATAATATAATATGAAAATAATATTTTAAGTCTTTTAATTTTAGATTGGGTCACCTAGTAGCATGGCTTGGAGAGCAAGCAGAAATTGCCGGAGTTGAACTATACCCTGGCTATGGAGCTACGGAAATTTTATACCACAATGATGGATCTGTAAAAGGAATTGCTACAAATGATGTAGGGATTGCTAAGGATGGCTCACCTAAGGATATTTTTGAATGTGGTATGGAATTACACGCAAAATGTACAATTCTCGCTGAAGGATGTCATGGACACTTGGCCAAACAAATTATGAAAAAGTTAAATCTTAAAGAAAATTGTGACCCTCAGACATATGGAATAGGCCTCAAAGAAGTTAGTACAATCTTAAGATAAGATAGTTAATTTTTAATATTAATTATATTATATGAAAAAAAAGCTATAGAAATATTTTTTATTATTAGCAAATCAGTTGTAAATACAATTCTATTTCTCTAATATTAATTAATAAAAATGAATAATTAATAGTTAAGAAACAAAGATATAGTATTGTGAAGTATAGGGAATTTCTTATATCTTTTGTATATGAAATTATCATAAGTGTGAACCTACTTTTTTCTATGCTACACAATTTTAGTGTACACAATTAATGATTGCACACACTGCGCAATTATACAACCAGTTTCCTCAATTGATACAATGCACTTTGTGAATTTTGGCAATGGTATCCAAGAACTATAATGAGAATTTTAATTGAGTAAATAAATTTGTAAATATAAATAAATCTATAATCTATATATTATTTAATAGCTAATATTTGGACATATATAAGAAATATATAATAAAATAATTAATATAACAAAATTCAGTAATCAATATAACAAAATTTCAACATTGTTGTAATGAATTTAGGTATTACATGTATACAAATATCGCTAGCATTAACCTAAGTTATGACTAAAAACTACAAAAAGGAGGTAAAATTGCAAATCTGTACCTAAACTGTAAATCATGAGTCACTGTGTACATTAATGCTATTTCTCTCTCTCTCTCTCTCTCATTACTTACTGTTGTTCATATTTTATTTGTATGCAGACAGATATATAAACCGTAATGTTACAAAACCGTAATGTTTTTTATACTTTTATAACAAAAGTCTTAAACAATTCACATCTCTTTTCGATTTCTTATGATTATCATTTACTATGCTTACTCAGAGCAAGCAAAAGTATGATCTATGTATTCATTAAACATCATAAAAAAATAGCATATAGTTTATTATAGATATTAAACAAGAAACAATTTTGTTGTATTTTAGTTTTTGTATAGTAAAATATGGAATGAAATTTTAACAAAATTTGATATAAACCATAATTTAATAAATTAAATTTTTTTTATTACAAAAATGCAGATTTACTTTTAACAAATGTAAATTATTAAGAAATATGTTCTGAACATTACTAATAATTATTTTTTCCTATTAATTTTAGAAAAATATCTCATACTTTTTTTTTGAAAAGTTTTCAGATTTTTACAAAAAGTTGAGAGTAACTATTATGGTAATACTATTTATTTATTAACTCACTTTATCTGAATTAAACATAATAGTGTCAAAAACTACTAAGTTTGAATTTTGAATTTAAAATATCATATTCGATATTTTATATGAATTATTTGCAGAAAATAAACGTTAGGTTTATTATAACATTTGTTTTATATATTAGACTCTTAAACATGAAGCATACTGTATAGATAATACAGTTTGTTACTATTTCGTTTTTTCACGATGTTTATTATGAGCTAAGAGAGTTGCATCATAATAGTGACAAATATATTTATGTGGTCAAAGGCAAGGTTTTAATTTTAAATATAGCAAGTACTTTAAATGTTATAAATTTAGAACCAAAAATTTTCAATTTAAATAAACTTATGCAATTTATTTTATATTTCTCTAATTTATGAAATTTACATGAAATTCTTTATACAAAAAATTTAATATTATAATAAAATGTTTTATACAACTATTTTTATACTTTCATTCTAGATTTGGGAAATAGAAAAATCAAAGCATTCTCCTGGTACAGTAGAACATACAGTTGGATGGCCTTTAAATAAAAATACTTATGGTGGTTCTTTCTTATATCATCTTAATGAAGAAACACCTTTAATAGCAATTGGTTTTGTGGTAGGTTTAGATTATACAAATCCGTTTCTGAATCCTTTTAAAGAATTTCAAAGGTTTAAGCATCACCCAGCTATAAAACCAACTCTCCTGGGAGGTAAACGGTAAATTTAAAAAAAAATTATGTTTAGTCATGATATATATTAAAATAAATCCTACTACATAAAAAAGAAAAATAAAGATCAACATTAAAAATAAAAATGTTAAAAATTTTGATAAAAATCTGTAAAATTTGTTATTAATATATTATGATATATTTGTTAAAAGTCTAAAGATAAATTAATAAATATAATACTTAATTATTAGCTTTTTAAATATTAAAATACTTATTTTTACTATTAACTACTCAAAAGTAATATTTATACAGTATAATTTTCGTTGTAAATAATATCATATTATTTTTTCGTTGTAAATAATATTAATCATACCTTCCATAATTTGATAGAATAGCATATGGTGCAAGAGCTCTAGTAGAAGGAGGTTTTCAATCCATACCAAAGTTACAATTTCCTGGAGGCTGTTTAATTGGCTGTTCAGCTGGTTTTTTAAATGTTCCAAAAATTAAAGGTACCCATAATGCAATGAAAAGTGGAATGCTAGCTGCAGAAAGTGCAATTGAAGCAATTATTAAAGCAGAAACAACGCCATCAGAAACTAAAGGTTTAGAACCAAAATCTTACACCCATAAAATAGAAAATAGTTGGATTTTTAATGAACTTAAAGCTGTTAGAAATTGTAGACCAAGTTTCCATACATCATTTGGTTTGTATGGTGGTATGGCTTATTCTGCATTTTCCATGTTCTTAGGTGGACGAGAACCTTGGACACTATCTCATGGAGGTAAATATAAGTAGTAAATAAATATTAAGAAAATTAATTATTAAATAAAATTTATTGTTACTCTGTAATATCATATCTTTCAAATCTATTCTTAAAAAATAATTTTCATATGATTCACACTTCACTGAAAATCAATAATAAAATTTTATTAATTTATATTTTACATTTATAATGCAGAACCAGATTACAAGAGATTAAAACCTGCAGATGAGTGTACACCAATTGATTATCCAAAACCAGATAATGTTATCTCTTTTGATTTACTTTCATCTGTAGCTTTAACTGGCACTAACCATGAAGTAGATCAACCACCACATCTTACACTTATGGATGATACAATACCAGTTAAAAGAAATTTATCGAAATTTGCTGGCCCAGAAGGAAAGTTCTGTCCTGCTGGTAAATTTTCTTACTAGTATTATTAAATAGTATTTTCTTTATATAAATACATATGTAATTATAAAATTAATAGTAACTTAATTATTTTCAGGAGTTTATGAGTTTTTACCATTAGAAGATGGTACTGGAAAAAAGTTACAAATCAATGCACAAAACTGTATTCATTGCAAAACTTGTGATATAAAAGATCCTAGTCAAAATATCAATTGGGTCGTTCCAGAAGGAGGTGATGGTCCAGCATACAATGGAATGTAATTTCATGAACATTATTTACTTCTAAAAAGAGTCTTTCACTGTGCTTTTTTATACTTAATTATATTAATTTGTTATTGAAATAGATAACATATTTTTAAATTAAATTTTATATTATAATAATAAAATATATATATATATGAAGTATTTACTGAAATACAGTTTATTTGCAAAATATAATTAAAATTTCTTTAGTGAACTTTGGTAAAAAATTTTAAATGTTCGTGTTTTTTAATTAAAATGCAGTTTACACTATTTTTTATACAAATATTTTATACAGGGTTTTTATATTTATATCATTGTACAAATGACTAATGAGTATATTATAATGAATTGTTAAAATCTATGTAAAATATTTTATTGAACTATATAATAAAACTATAAATGTTTTATTATTTCATAGATATTTTAAAAAAGCTATTTTTACCTTCCAAATTTTCTGTTTTTTCAAAAAACTGCATGTATATAAATGCAAATAATTAGGTGTAACGTTCAAAAAATTGAGCATATTATTTTTGGCAAAAGAAAATATGATATTTTAATAATTATAAATAAACTTAATTACATTTATAAGAAATTATATATAGATAATATTTTAAAGTTTAAATTGTGATATAATTATATAAAGAAATAAGATGCTTTTTTACAGATGTATAAATTATAAAATTAAATATATGTACATATACACATATTAAATAATGTTTAATAAACATTTAATGTCGAATTGTATATCAAAGAAATCAAAATTTCTATTCAATATAAAAAAAGTAACTATCATACTAAAATATCTGGAATTATTAACATTTTTTGTAATTACTCAAAATTTAGTGTGAAAATTAACTTCAAAAAGCACAAGTAATTAAAAATCAAATAATTAGTTTTTATTCAATTCAGTATGTTACAATTTCACATTTCACTTTTATTATTATTTTGGTACTATTCACATAATTTTTAAAATAACGTTTATAATAATAAGAATTTATCTATCATTTGTTTTTAGCCAGAAGATACATTAAAATGTTCATTATCACGTGTAAAATATAATTTTGATGAATTGCAATAATTAATTGAATATATTAAAAATAATTTTTCATCCATTCATTATTCAATTATGTGAATAATTACAAATTAATTTTATATTTTAGAAAATTTTAATTTATCTAAAAGAATATGTAATAAGCAATGACAATAGGCATTGGAATGCGACATTTTCTTGCTCAAAATAAATATCTTAATATTCTATTGTCTATAAATGATAGTTTTTCTTGCAATCGATAATTTATTCAGTACATTTTTTTATATTTGTTAGCGATTTAAGAGTTACAGTTTGTCTTAAGGATCTAAAATATGGGAAAATGTTCTCAAATATATTGATAAAAGAAACTGATTTTCGACAAAGATGATAAAGAGAGGTTACAGCACGATAATTTAATTAATAGTGTCTGGTTGACAAGAAAAATTAAGGAAAAGGTCTGAGAACAGAACGTTACTGATAAGAAGTATTGTAGGATTTTGAGGAAGTTGCGTTCGTGTGAAAAGAAAGTATAAAAGAATATTTATCTAAAGTATAAAAAACATTTATCTTTTTGCAAAATTAAAGAAATTAAAATAAATGTAATTAAATTAAATATATAAATTAAAATATATCATCTTTAAGTGCGTAATTAATTTTTGCTTTAGAGCAAATTTCACGTGTTTATAATTCTTTATCTTCTCTTTCTTTTTTTGTTGATATATATTTTTTCTGATGCTTTTTTAACGATTTTTCTTTTATTCTTACGTACATAAGTAAAAAAATATATTATTTTCAAAAGTTTTACATCCAATACATTTACGATAAAATTCAACTTTCATGCTAGGAAAATAAATTAAGAAAAAAACATGGTACACAAACGGTATAATCATTGCATATCAGGCCTTGGGGCTGGTCCGAGTGTGCACGTCGTTCAACTGATAGCCACAATATACACCATGGATGAGCAACAAGACCCCTGAGTCATAAATACGCAGTGCGAACAACATAAGCTAGCTAGTGCATATAAGCCTTTGCAAATATCGCGGTAGTCGCGATATCATTCCTGTAAAACTGAAAAGTTACGCTGTTTGCGTACTCTTATCATGACCGTTACCGGAGAGTGTTTTAACGCTAATTCCCATTCTTAAGCGCTAGCGATTCACTGGGAACTCTCCCCCTACGTGTTCCAATTCGTACACCTATCGACTTTACCTACAAGACGCATAATAAGGCGCAGATAATAGTGTGCGTATGTGAGTATTATATGTTATATGGCATGTGCTTAAAACAAATTATTCAATCGTTGAATGCATATGCAGGTGTGTACAATAATTAGGGATTGGGTGTGTATAATGTCCATTAAAGAAAGGAATAATCATAATGTATATTTTGTTTTTAGCTACGAACGGTGAAATATAAAATACCGAATAAAAGAGTTTAATATTAGTTGAAATTATAAATTGTATTGCATTTATTTTGTCAGCCCTTGCCTAAATCCCGAAATATTCTTCCTACAAATGAGCCTTGACCAACGAGAACTGTTCTGGCTGAGAGAGCGGAGCTAGCGAATGAGGTTTCAGGGGACTAAAATTACACTTAGCCATTAACGGAGATAAAACGTATTGCATCGTTAACCCCGATATGAAGCGTTAAAAGCAAAACCATCACACAATTTTTATAATAATGCAAAATATTATAATAACTGTATTGAATATATAAGTATGTATATTGCACTTTTCAGAGTTTAAATGTTTGTTTTTGCTTCTATTGCCGTTATTATATATTTACTAATTCTTCTTTTTTTATACTTTGTCTTATTCGGTTAAAGTGTAAGTACATAGTACTATAGTTTGACCGATCCTATACTTGTAATGGTAATAGCGGTATAAAGCTATGCACCTCTAGGACAGATAGAGTAAAAAACCTACATAATAACGAAGCAATAAGGAACTACTTTATTCCAGAAAAAAGGCAAACTTCGTACAAAGAGGAGCTCAGAGGAAGAAATTTCATGCGACAGGTAATCAATCACAAATAAATATCTGTACATAAAGCATAGTAACGTGATTATTGAATTAAACTTATTTTTTATTAAATTAAACTTTCCTCAGTCACACTTCTGCATCGATTTTTTTATCCTTTTTTCCAACTAGTGATGATCCCAATGTGATCCGTGACGGGATAAATAACCGTTAAACTAAAATGATATAATTCATGAAAAAACAATAATGATAACACTGTTTAACGACGGTGCTGTAAAGGGATCGAACGATCGACCTGTTTTCCACGAAGACGGAAGAATCGATGACACGAGTAACTACTATACGTGAAATCGTGAAGGAAATGTATGACTAAATTAGTGGTCATGTACGAGAAACTCATGGCAACTTTTCTTTTGAGAATCAACGGATTTCATGAATGCTTCGACTGTTTGCACGCATCACTGAAGTCAAGATGAACTTCGCAATTCTAGAAAAACTCGTAAACTTCCAGACGTTTATACACTCGAAAACGCCTGCTGAAACGAACTGCTGGTTTTACTAGATATTTGGCGCACAGCAATGCAAATGCGAAAAATTATACGAGTTCCAGGAAAATCATCGCACCATCACCAGCGATGGTGCCAACGATGATACCCCAACACTGCGCCGCCTATTTGTAACAGAATATAAGAATACAAGGTATGTTTTTATTGTGGATACTGGTGCTGACTTCTGCATGTATCCATAAAAACTCATACCCGTTTCGTTACGCAAATTGGAGTACGTCCTCGTGGTAGTAAACGGCACGGAGATAGCAACATATGACACTACAATGCTACCTTTTAACTTTGGACTATGTCGCATTTTTTTATCAAGGCCCAATCGTTGACACTGATTTGCTTGCATATTATAACTTCTTGATCGACCTATGAGGAAATAAGTTAATCGATCGCATGGCGAACTTGACAACACGTGTCGTGCGAAAGCAGTAACTGGGAAATAGTTTACCAGTTATTGGTGAAGTTTCCGGAATTACATGACCGAACAGACAAGCACCACAAAACAAACATAGAGCAAAACACCATATTACAACAGCACCAAGTTGTATATTATCAGCAAATAGCAGATCACGTCTCCTCATACTCGAAAGATTGAATACCGCATGAAGAGAGTTCAAGACCATGCTACGACCAGCTCCTGATCACCACCGTTGATTTTGGTACCGAAGTACAATGGTAAGCGGCGATTTGTGGTAATTATTGCGCCTTTAACGCGCGAATGATATCGGACTGATATTCGATACAGCACGTGCAAGATTTCGAGCAGACGCTCGACGGTAAGAAGATTTTCTCCAAAATCGACTTGGTTCAGACGTATAATTAAATTCTGATAGCTAAAGAAGATGTGCACGAAACTGCCGTAACAACACCTTTTGTTTTATTTGAGTTTCCATTCCTAAGTTCTGAGCTCAAAAACGCCGCAGAACTTTTCAAAATTTGGGTTGCATCAACACGGCCGCACTTTACATCAGTTTTCCGTTGGGCAGTGTTCGATACGGTGGATCAATTGTCATATCCAGGAGCGAGAACAATGGTGAAGTAACTAATCTAACGTTTTGTTTAGCCATCTATAAAAACGAAAATTGTCAACTGGCTATTTGAAGGTATGTTAGACTATTACTATACCCTCATGATTTATACCCATATCGGTTGTTTTTTATATGTAATTTAACTATTATAATTTTTCCATGAAAATTCACGAAGATTCTTTCCTGAACAACAATACATAATTCAAGAAGATTAATGCTCTTGACATCGATTAAAAGGTAAATGACGTTTGACGGTGATTCTATAAACTTACCCTGGTGGCATAACGGGGAAAAACTCATGAATTGCATGTACTTAACCTTCATTTATATAAGTATTATTCAGTAAGTTAGAAATTAAAAATATGTAAGATTTTTTGAAAGAAGACGATGAATAAATCCTAGCAGTAAGCCTAGTGAATATCATGGTCGAAAATCAATTTCACAATTATACTGAATCATACTACATAAAGTATTATTATTATTCGGTTTCAGTGAAAAGGATATGTTTTTAGAGGACAATATATGTTGCAGATATTTATTTATATCTTCAATTTCATAACTACCAGTTGGTAGAATAAATACTTCATCATCTATATAAAATTTATTCTTATCATGACCAAGATTTGGTATAGAGTTAAAAACTAAAAGTTCCACTAAATCTATCAGATAATTGTTATCTCCTACAAATTCAATATGAAAAAGTAATTCGCTTCAAGTATAAATGAATTAAATGAAGGACTTACTGTAAGTGTTCCATTTATGGCTTTTTAATAAAGAATAAAGCAATAATCATGATGCATCATATTTATATAACTTTAACCTTTTCAGACAAAAATGCTAGACATAATATCCACTGTTGTAACTATTAAAATCTTGACATCGTTTATAATTATACATAATTCCATAAATTCAAAGATATTTTGTTAAATCTAAAAGAAGCTTGAAAATACAAAAACCATCGAAATACGTAGCTTTGTGACCATATTTATCATATGCAATCTAACATGTTCTAGATCCACTTGAGTTATCAAGATTAATGATGGCTGATTGAATGAAGTCCATTGTTACATAAAGCAATCGCATGAATACCCCTCGAAAGTATGAAATTTTAAAAATCTTTGAATACTTCAGTACATCAAGATTAGTTAAAACTCTTTTCCGTCAAGTTTTGTCAAAAAAATTTTTTTGTTTCTTTAAAGTTCCACCTATGAATGGTTTTAAGAAATTAAATAATTTATATTAATTAAACATGTTTTTAAAGATGAATGCGTATAGATGCTTTTTCTAATATGAGCATTGCAATACTATCATTTAACTTTTTCGTAGTATAGTGGACTCGAAGTAAATTTGAGATGTTTTTTTAGAAAAATAAGCGACGTTACAACGAAGCAAAATACAAGATCTACTATAGTTCGAATGCCGCTTGTAAAACTCTTTGAGGTATACTCCGATGTATGTGAATATTGCATACTGATACTTGAAGCAGATCGACCGAAAACTTGGAGGATGATACACACATACAATTTTTAAATTCTAAATTTATATAATTCGCATGCAACTCAGTACTCAAATTTTGATTTATAATTAATATTTGAGTATAAATTTTATGGATTTGTAAATAAAAATCGAAAGCCGATGTTACGACATCGTCTCACTGAAATTAAAAAGAAAATTTTTTTTTCCGTAAAAGAAATATTTTTCTTTTTTCTCTTTCTCTCTAATAAGATAATTTTAAAGATTCTAAATTCGACACTTAGGCCTGGAATATCAGGGCGAAGAGTGATAACCACGACATATTTATGACTATGCCTGCATCTAGGGGAGCCAGCCAAAAGCCTACACTCACACACGTATTGAGTAGTTGCACTCGCAAGTAGCCGAACGTCGTACACATATATACACAATGAAATTTTTCTTTATCAAAGCGAACAGCTGCGCACCCACATATGCACTCATGTACATTCTGCGACCGTACAATTACACAAAAATAAGGGAATTATATTTTTCATATACATATTATTTTAAATTTTATTACATAATTAATATAGTTTTATTATTTAAGTAATACTATAAGGCTAAATTAAATATTATCATTTCTCACTGATTATTTTTGTTATATAAACAAAAGAGGAAGTAAATTAGAAAAGGCGAGAAAAATAAAATTTGAAATAAGTAAATATTAGCAAAATAAAGAAAACCATTATTAATAACGTTTTCTATACAATTAAAAAGAATGACATAGCAAATAAAGAAAACAGAAATAATAATAATAATAATAATAATAATACTAATATGAAAATTAGTAAAATTTAATATAACAAAAATAATAGTTACTAAAAAATCCGAAGAAAATTTAAATGTAATCACGAATTATTGTTAATTTAACTAATATCACTCAAAACAGGTTAAATATTAATAAATTTATAAATTAAAACTGTACAATTATGGAAAAGGAGACTACAAACCGAATTTTATAAGCAGTTAAGTAATTAATTAAATATAAACGTTAAGAAATTAATAAAATTGAAAATTGTATACAAGCTGTATAGACTTTTCCGGGAAAAGCTATAAAAATCCCTTCTTTGCCTATATCGCCTGTGCTTTAAATTCTGTATAAAAAGGGCGTATTTCTCCATGTAAAGCAGAGTTTTCTTTCAAATCTTGTAACTAGCAGTTGACCTGTATCAAATGAGTAAATAAATATTTTTCTTTTAAAATATGTAGTATTGTTTTTTTGGGCATTAGACTCCCTGCCCTTTTTTCTGATCCTTTAATCCCGAAATCCTTCCCATCAAATCCATCCATATTAACGGACGTGATGAAAATCTACGCCGCGATATGGGCATCCTAAAAATCCTTTTACTATACTAACGGGCGTGATGAGAATCTACGCCGCGTTATGAAGTATCCGTGTTAACATCTCTTTTTCTTTATGTAGTCTCAATAATATTAATACCATTATTATAATTATCAAATAACCATCGAGGTAAAAAGTACCGTTGCCCATCCCAGGCTAGTATACTTAACTGTATAGGCCTAAAAGGGGCATTTACGTCATGGACTTAACACCGACATCTGCATTCCAAAATGTACAAATTTTTACCATATTGTAATTTTATCAAATCTTTATACTTTTTTATCAATTTTCTAATAATTAGAATCAATATTAATAATAACCTATAGCTTCATTATATTTTATAAACTTTCATAGGAGATGTTTTTGATAAATTAATAATTATGAAATACATTTTATGGAATATTTTGTTAATATTTTAGTAACTCATGAATATATATTCTCTATAATAGGAAAGTCTCATATATATATATAGTGTTTTAAGTGTATTTTAATAAAATATTAAGACTTATAAGTTAACCGTATATAGTTAGACTATACATGTTTTTTATTAATATTATGTAAGTTCATAAACGATAGTTTTTAATGAAATATCGAATAGTTTTAATTTTTGTTTAATAGAAACAGTGATATTGATTTTATGATTAAAACTGTTCATAAGAATCTATTACAACATATAAATTTTACTTCCATTTTTTGAAAAAATACATTTATTTATTACAACAATATTTTATAAATTTATAATACAATTATAGTCAAATTTTCTATTCAATAGTTAATATTATATTGCATACAAACTGAAACTATTATCTTATTTAACATAATAAATTTTTGGCATCAAATTTGGTAACATATAATTCAAATAATATTTCAAAAAATTACGTATTTTCTATAAACAATAATTTGAAACATTTTTAAAACAATTAGATAGATCTTTAGAACTATAAATTTGTATATTTTTGCTTGCATATAAAAATTTGTTCATATTTAAGTTCATACATACAAAACATTTTTTCAACATTTTTTTAATGTTCGAAAGAATTTTTTGAACACCTGTTTCCTTAGTTGTAATAGCTCTGTAAAATTGACAACACTTCTAATCGAAAGCTGGAAAGAGGAGGATGAAGAGCTCCATCTTCTTTGCCCGGCGGGAGGAATAGGGCGCAATTTCCCATGGTCCAAGCCGAGTGTCAAAGGGAACAGTGTAGTGGTAGCGAATAAGAAAGTTCGCAAATGATAGTGACATAACAGCGTGTGTGTACGCGACGAGTGATAGTAGGGTACGAGCGTGTGTATACGAGTAACGCTTACGCGATAAGAGATTGTAGGGTATATGTAAAGAGTGACATTTATTGGACAGCTAAGGTAAGTATGAGTGACGCATAGGCGGCATTGAACAGCATATTCGCAGTGAGAGAAATGAATGAATGAGTGAACGTGAGAGAAACGCGGCAAAATGTACGTAAAGTGAGTGAAGTGTTGAGCGTAGCGAGTATAAAAGAGAGGGAGCATGCTGAGTGGAGGCGCGTAGCGCTACGAGTTTGAGCGAGAACTCGGTGTGATAAGAGAGAGAGAGAGAGAAAGAGTATGGAGCCGTGAAGGAAAGCCTTTGCTACGCATTAGGCCTAGTCCTACGCAAAGCAAGGCCCTACACGAGTAAACGAGACGCGCTTGCACAACCACCGCCGCCGTTTCCCTGCCGTCGTATTCGCTAGCCTTTACACATGGACTGTAAGGACAAAGGGTAAGCAAAGCAACCTCTTCACGAAGCATCGTGGGTACGAGAGCGTGAGGAGAAGCCCTGGGAAAGTGTATAAAAAGAGAAAACTCGCGCATAATGATAAAGTTCGGGAGTCAAAGGTCTTCCAAAGGAGAGGACTTGTTTCTCTGCGGTCATGTATCCTATCGCAAGTGATGATGTAGCCTTTTGGCGCGCCGGAAACTTCAAGAAATTTAGCCTTTCGGTGCGATCCCCGCCGTGCAGAGTGTAGTTGTTCGATGCACCCCGGAAATAAAGCCACGTGGCTTGACTCTATTCGCTATAACTCGTCCTTAGTGTAATCCGCCGCCTTAATTCATTGTAAATCGTTATAAATATGTAAAATAATCTGTAAAAAACTCCCCTGTAAAAAAAAACTACACCCGTAACCCGCGATAAGTATGTGCAAAAAAAACCCACCTCTATACGTCATTAAGTTTGTAAAAAGAAATCGCCATTGTGATTCACCGAAAACTCTGTAAAACCGATGCCGTAATACACTGCTGAATTAGTAAAAAAATTGCCATAATATAGTACGCTGTAAGCTACAACTCGCCAAATAATAAAATAAATACTCTCAACGATGTAAGATTTAGTTTAAATAAATTAGACTAGTCTTTTATAAAAATACAACGTCTTTTTACTTATTTAGTCTCTTCGTGCCTCTTTCTTCCGACACTAACCCAGTCCAACCCCGACGGGATAATCAAGAAGCGCGAAAGACCGTATCTCCGCCTGCTGCGGTAAGTAAAGAAATAGAAAATAGGAAGAAATTAGTAATAGGTAAAACCGTCGCATGAGTTAATAAAGTTATATAATAAAATAAGTTAATAAAAATAAAGTAAAACTGTTACATGAGCTAAAATCTAGGAAAATAAGTTTAAATCGTTATAAATCAACGAACAATTCTTTATATTTCTAACGCATATAATCATTCGTTACTATCTTTCTCACTTACACATTTAACAGCGTACATTTATTCCTTATTACAACTGTTTAATAGGAATTCCATAATTTTGTATTAAGAATTTTTGATGCTCGTATAAAAAAAAATTTTTTTTAATTTTTTTCAACAAAAAAATAATTTTTTCTGATTGTTAATAATTTATTCAAACAAACATGTGTACATATGAATATATACTAATATATTGCATACACAATTGTTTTTCATATATTATTAACATAAATGTTCAGAATTGAATCTTAATTAATTGCTTTTTAATGAATCTATAACTGTTATATAAAAATAGTTGTAGTTTATAAACTTTATATTTGTTTATAATTTTATTTTCGTATATTTTAAATATTTATTTATAATTACAAGATTTATTATGTATTGATATTGATTTCTTATATGACAAACACAAGAACGTATAATAAGTTAATCTATAGATAATTTAAAAGTGGCTTAATGAGAGACAGATGAGAGAGAAAGAGAAAAATGAGAATAGATGTCAGATTAAAATTCTTTCATTTGTATAATATTTAACAACAATTATGAAAAATTTGAGTCTTCGAGTATTAGAAAGTATTTATATCAATATTTTAACACTATGATTAAACTTGTAGACACGAAGTAAATTTGAAATGTTTATTTAAAAAAAAGGCAAAATTTCCGCGGCGCATAATAGTGGAAAAACGTATCGATTCATCAAACGAAATTCGTCTATCGTTTATAAAGCCTCTCTCTGTGTGCTATATATGTATGAATGTTGTATTCTAGTTATTTGAAAAAGGATCGATCAAAAATTAAATGCATAAAATTTTTCACATGTTGCAATTAAACAATTATATTGCCGCAAAAACTTAATTCTATATTTACGAATAATAAAGCTAACCCAGAATTGTAATTAAAAAATATTTTAATGTCTCTTTAATAACATAATTTATTTTTATGTACTTATCTATGAATACCTATCTAAAATACTTATCTATAATTATTAATTATAGAATCATATGATGATTTGTATAAGAAATGTATAAGATTAAACAAGAAAGTATTTGTTCTATACCTATTAGTTGTATTATATTTTCAACTTAATTTTATATGTTATATAGGTATAGAGTAAATTTATTCATTAACTGTGGAAAGTCTTCATTACTACATTAGCTAATGTACAGAACAAAGTTGTATTGTATATATTTTGTTAAAATAATGTTAAAAATTTAAAATGCTAGAATTTATTCTTGTATAAGTAGACTTATTTTCCAGCTAAACTATAATATTTAACATTATTTTTTATATTCGAATATACACTGGCTTACTTTCCAATATTTGTTTTCAAAACAGTTTTAAAATAGTAATAAGGTGCACCATCAAAACAGAGGAGTTGAAGAAGTTTGATCTACCATAAACTAAAACGATGAACCCTAGGAAATTCTGTCGATGCATGAACTAATATTGCTTTTATTAATGCACATGTGAAGGTTTATATGTATATGCACTCATACGCCTAAAATTATACATATGGCACCTCATAGACTCATGTATATAAAAGTTATATCTAGTAAAATACAACGAGCACCAAGCTCCTTGCCGAAAAGTAACTTTGTGTATCTGTTCAGTATATTATAAGACGCTAGAAAGTGAAAAAATATTTTGTGCAATGTTTTTGTAACAATTGTTATTCATAATCATACTGTTACGTCGAAATGCTTTTAAAATTTCACGGCGTCTGTCACATATACGCACCTTGAAAATGAAGCAACAATTAACGTATAAGATTGTCAAAACTATGCTTCAAAAACGATCTCGAGTCTCTAATTCGATACACTTTACGCATAATATATTGTGACGTCTCAATAATAATTTACACGTAAAGATTTATTAAACAAATCTTTTCTATTTAATTCTTTTATTTAAGTAGGCCTAAGGCTGGTATACCTCGTAATTAGTGAATTCCATTAGTTCCGCTATATCGATTGGTTAATAAAATGAAAGATTTTTACTTAACTCTGGTACGGCTTTATCGACAGATTGGGAGTTTGTAAACGGTCTTCTCCTTTGATCGTCCTGGCAGTCAGCAGATCGTCCTGCTGTCACCACAGCAGATTTTGTTACTAGGATCCTGAAGAGTTTTCGATAATCCTTAATTTTAATTTCTTGAGATTGTATTTTATATAAAAAACTTGGATTTTACTTGAATTTAAAAAGGATGTGGATTTTAGAATATAACTTGAATGTATTTATATATATTTATTTATTAGAGTGGCGATATTAAATTACAAATATTTTATAAACAAAACGGTGTTTAAAGAAACCATTCACGCGAATATTGCGGATCGTGACTGCTTATTAATAGACTGACTCCGAACATCACTCTCTAATTATTAGTATGTGTCTGTAAATTAAGCTGATTCTGCCGTACATTTATATAGTCTTGTTATAATTCCTGTCTTGATTTTCATTGGCTCAAACATCATTATCATGTTTTTATCTCATTCGCTATCTGATTGGCGTCATATATTTTTCTCTAGGATGTTGATGTATGTTTTTCTTTTTTTTTGTACAAAGATTCATGTATTTTCTTAGAATTGTACAATGATACAAGACTTATTTTAGGGTTACATTATTTCGTAGTGTGCTCGTAAAATGTGTTAGTATAAATATTGGAGGTTAAAGACTTTTATATGTATTGCGTCTTACAATATTGGCTTTGTATAATTTAGAGGTTGAATGTTATTTACACGTGTTATTTATGATATTAATTCTTTAAATTTAGAGTTGTTTATAATACTA
Source organism: Wiebesia pumilae (assembly GCA_018907045.1). Classification (NCBI taxonomy): domain Eukaryota; kingdom Metazoa; phylum Arthropoda; class Insecta; order Hymenoptera; family Agaonidae; genus Wiebesia; species Wiebesia pumilae. The sequence continues at coordinate 2,412,128 of JACCHZ010000105.1, read as the reverse complement.
GTATTATAAAATCCTGAAAAAAATATTACGTCAAATCAAAATATATAATGTTCTTGTAACCGAATGCGTGAAATCCCGAAAGATAATAAAATATACAATGCCTATATTGTAAGAAATACTAACACGTACAAATGAATTTAATCTTAAGCGAAAATACCTAAGAGATAATAAATATACAAAGCTCATATTGTAAGAAATACCGACATATGTATATAAGTTTAACCTTTAGCGATAATCTCCAAGAAATAATAAAATGTACAAAGCTCAGGCTGTCGAAAATACCGACACGTGTAAATGGGTTTAACCTTCAAGACGATAAAAATAGATACTCGAAATATATTCTAAGAAAATTTATGTAATCAAATAAAGCTACGATTATAACTATGCGCTGAATAGCTAAACCTTAAGAAAACAATTAAGAACGATCAAACAAAAAAGAGATTGTAACCAGAAATATATGTAAAGCCTCTTCTAAGAAAACATAGAATATAATCATTTTATTTTAAAATTAAATAAAGAGGCCACTGTAACACAAAACGTAAGAAATGTAAACTGACCGTAATCTCATGACATAAATCACTGTATAATGATGAAAATTGTAAATATCCTGTAAGAAATAAAATTCAGCTGTACGATATTGCGCATCAAATAAACACCGCCATAAAAACATCCCGTAAAAAATAGAATGTAAAACACCACTGAAGAAAAACAGAGTACAACCAACCAATCAGAAGCAAATAAACGAGAACGCCAAGAATATATAAAGAGACAGGCGTGCACAGAGAATTATCATTAGTGCATTCGTACTTCAAGTCAGTGATTAGAATTGAATCAGATTGCGGCTCGCGTTTTCATAAGAACAAATTGAATTCGTTTACACTAAATATTTTAAAATTCTAACGCCGCTGATTATATGTTTTAATTGTGAATAAATTTACATTTTTAATTTTATTTAAAAATCAAGTCTCAAGTCAATTTAAATTCCTTCTGAAAATACATTATCAATTTAAAAACGAGTTTCCTGATCCTGTAATCATCGAAGGATTCTTCAGGGCCCTGACGACAAATTCCTGGGTGGTGACAGCAGGTAACTGCCTTGAACAACTTGGATACAGCCATCCAATTCCCCACACTGCCCTTCGGACATCGGTTCAGTTAAGTATAAAATCTTTTATTTACAATAACGAATAGGATATTGAAACGGGACTAGCTGAACTAACTATTGTAAGGAACACCAGCCTATTCCGGCCTACATATAAAAGTTCAATCGCATAGAGTCGATGGAACTCTTAAAATTTAACGTGTTTAAAATTAGTGAGACGTCACAGGTGTTCGGTTTGAAGAATTTTCGCTTTGGGTTATAAAAACGTTATTGATATTTGTACGAAAATATGCTGATGTAATTCTTTCGAAGATTATAATGGTTATTTTTAGAAATGAGGTTTGACACGTGTCGGTTTTATAACGTTAGTTCTGCATTATAATTTGATGATTCTTCATATGACTATTATGCTTTTTATTAAATTTGTCAAGATTGGTTGAAGATTTCTTTTTATTGTTCATATGTGTCAACTTGCCTCCTTTACATGAATTTTACAGTCGTTTTTTCTTTGCGTAAGTTTTATGATCATTTTAGATTCTAAGTAAATGCTAATAATCCAGTTCTCGATTAAATAATAACAATATTACGACGCAATATTTTTATGTGCATGAGCGTCATTATTTACATAATGGTGACTGGAAACGATTTCCGTTTCTTTATTATTATGTCACAAATATCTTGTCATGGACGTCGTAGTAAAAGAGTTTCATAACTACCTAGTTTAAGTTTTGCTTCAAATTTTCGGGGACGTCACAATATGTTATAGTAAAAAATAAAAACTCGTACCAGTACAGTTCATTACTCTTAAAAAATATGATATCGCACATTGTTTCAAAAGAATCTAATATCATCATGTAATGTCTAATAATCTAATAACATCATAGACTCATGTATATAAAAGTTATATCTAGTAAAATACAACGAGCACCAAGCTCCTTGCCGAAAAGTAACTTTGTGTATCTGTTCAGTATATTATAAGACGCTAGAAAGTGAAAAAACATTTTGTGCAATGTTTTTATGAAAATTGTTGTTAAATATTTAACGTGATTCATATACTTATGCATATAAGAGGGTATATACATTCAAGTATATTGAAAGTCAAGTCCCGCGCCGATTTTTAAAATTAAAATTTGTGTTTGTGTTTATTATGTTATAAAACATTAGAAAGTGACAAATCATTTTGTACAATATTTTTGAGATAGTGTTATTTAAAAATATAGGCGACCGCCTATACTTATACATATGAGTGCACAGGTATGTATATAAAGTTCAAGACTTTTGCTGGTTTTTAAAATGAAAGTTTGTGTATATGTGTAGTATATAATGAGATGCCGGAATCTGAAAACAAATTTTGTACAATGTTTTTGTAAAATTTAAAAGCATAAGAGTACATGTATTAAGCATAAATGTATTAAAATCAAAGTGTCGCGTCGATTTTTGTACGAAATTTTTTTCTGAGTATTCTTTTATTAATAATTTTTGTCAATTTTTTAAAAAAATTATTCAATTTTGATAATTTCTTTTGTTGCGACAAGAACATCAGTTTTGTAATATACTCGAAGAAAATATAAATAAATATAAAAGATTTTTGTAAGCACCAGAATAGAACTGCACACAGGATATATTTTGAAATCTTCTTTTAAATACTAATTATCTAATTATGAAATTTTTTAAGTTTATGAAGCGTGGAAAAATGTTTTCTTAGGTGTATTGATGGAAAAAAGTCAATTTTCGACAAAGGTAGTAAAGAAATGTTTTGAGGGTGGGACTTTAATCAAAGAAAAGTATATGGTGATATGAAAAATACGTATGTTTTTCAGAAAGTCGCTTCCGTGTAAAAGAAAATATAAACACTTATTATAGAATATATTACATTTTTTAATATATAGAAGGAACGTAAAAATAAATTAAATTTTGGCAATAATAATGTATCATCGTATACATGTTTATAGAAGTCTTAATTGATTAATCTTACTAATAATAAATGTTATATCATTGTTTATATAGTTAGTATTCAAAAATATGATTGAATGTTTTCCTATTTACAGACTAAGCTGTAACGAACTGAAATAGTCTGATTTTTCCTAAACTGACTCGGCGAAGTCGGATGAGTTGGTAAATACATGAATCTAATATTACTCTTACAAAAATTTATGTTAATAATTGTCTGTATGTGCTCTTAAAGTACTTATATACCAAAATAAAATCCCATATAAAAATTTACTAATCTATAATTTATTGGATATATTAATTTTGATAACTTAAAATATAAGTAATATAAGTAATATTATTACTTCAAAAGTATACATTATTACTTCAATATATAAGAATACTAAATAATATTGTGATGAACTACCTCGCGTATTTGTCATGAAAAGATTTAACTGTGAGAGGGAATATACGAAAATATACGAAAAATAAAAAAGGGCACGCCGTATAAGTGGAAGAACCGATAACTCCGTTCTCCACTCTGCACTTTTGCATTCTCACTTGACTCATACATACTTGCGCGCCGAACGGTCTGTCATTCGCCTGCACATTCTATGTTCACGTGATGGGCGAACGCCATATAGCTCGTCACAACTCTAATGAGAATTGCATTTTCTGTTCAAAATTTACTTCTTTATTTTTATATGTAATAAAATTCATTAATTAAAAGTGTGAAATTCTAATAGCATAATTGCTTTAAACATTTATCATGAAACACATAATATAACCATACGTATACATAGAATACGTCTAAGGCTTCTGTAGGCAATATTATTATCTAAGTAGATATTACTATTGGCATGCTTTATTTTTTTTTACTATAAATTTATAATTGCAATGATAGGATCTAAATATTTTGGGCTATTGACTATTGTTATTAGCGGGTGACCTTTTCTATATACTCATATAAACTTCATTGAAAACGGAAAAGCAATATATTAACGTTTTAATGCTTCTAATAAAATGTTTTTTTATTTAATTCGTAGTTTTGAATGATTATTATTTATAATATTTTGTAGAGTAGGAGAATTTTTCAAAATAAAAATTTTCTGTTCTCTACTAAAGATTGTTTTTCGGTATTGTTTATGGTAAGTTTATGTTTTTATCCATTTTACATGATAATTGTGTTTAAATAACTTTTTATAAAAAAACAGGTTTTAAAATTTTATATTTCGTTATCATTTCAACTTTGCATAGAAATTTTAAACTTGCATACTACATTTTTAAAATTACTACTTACTTTTTTACAATTATAGAAGATTTAACTATTAATCTGTAAAATCGGATTTATTCCTAACTTTATATTGTACTTGTTATTTATTGTTCTTGAAAGATTTTAACATCAATTTGAGAATCATTTATCACAAATAAAATTCTAACTTATTTTTCAATGATTTTTTGATATCATTGCAAATTTAAAGTTTCTTTACTTTTACTAATATGTTTAACGCTTTTTTCTCTAAAGTTTTAAAGAAATTATAACATCTAATAAACAATTATCTCTATGAATAGTTAATTAATATAAAAATAGTTTTTATAAAATTAAAAAGATTCGATTTGTATACTGAAAATATTGCTTATAATAATTTCCTACATTGCATTTGCTAGATATTTATATATATGTTGTCTGTAAAAGGTTTAATAAAGTAATGAAATAGTGAAATGAAATATTTCGCATCTCACATTTGTTTTTTAAATGGTAGCATGATTTAAACATGTTTCTTTGACCTTGATAAGTTTTAAATCTCAGAATTTTGGATTAATAAAATTCTTGTTTTAATGTTTCAAATTAAATATTAATATGAATTGAAGAGTAAATAAAAAACAGTTTATTAAGGTATTGAAATATAAAAATGTTTACTATAATATATTTCTGTTTTCTTAAGCATTTACGAACGATGTTTTATTACAGACATTTATTGTATTAAATTTTATTTCGTTATGTGTTAATAAGTTATAACATTTTATATATATTATCAGAAAACTTTATTAAATTTTGAATGAATCGTATACGTTTTAAAAATTGATGATTCATATGATTATCTCTAATCATCTAAACAAAAGTTGCATTAAATTATTCATTGATATACTACCCACAGTATGTGGGTGGGACGATTAGATTAGAAATTGGTAGAATTTTCATTTTTTTCAGTTTCATTGAATATATTAATGGATTAATTGAACTTACAGGATAAAGTTTTGTATCACAAGGTAGGTATTTAATTAATAGGCACTATAAGGTTCGTTAAAATCAAGGAGTTTATACTGGTTTAAATATTTACTCGTTGACTATTTTAAGATATTTAAGATATTTTATATAAAGTAATGTATCTACTCGAAACAATATTCGTTATGAAATACTTAATATTAAAATAAACTAAAAACTTAAATTTACTCAAATACATACGTTTATTTAAAAAATCCTAGATTAAATTTTAAAGCACTCATCATAAAAGAAAATTTTAAATTAGAAATTGTTGAACAATAATAAATTTTGAAATTATATTTGAAGTGTTTATAGTAAAAGAAACTGCATCATATTACTTTAAATAAGTATAGGACTCACGTTACTCTTTCAATACATTAGATATTTATTTGAGGAAATGGAGACAAGAAATAAAGCGAGGTAAATGATATGGTAGAGTATCCAGAATTTATTTTCCTTTTGCGTATGTATAAACCAGGGTAAGACTGTTCATCTATCCTTCTTTCGAAATTCAACAGCTACCGCGGAATCAAAAGTCATTAGAGGAGCTTATATCCATGTTTGCGACATCTGTCTTCGTCATCTGATGCACGTCCTTATGCCTTTGATTTTTGACTTGTACATAGGAGAATTTACGGGGATGGCTATACATTCTAAGTGTTTCTGATTAACTCCGATACACTGGCTACTCGGTGGAAGCGATTCTAACACGTACGTCTATTACTTTAGCTTTGATTCGCTAAATAATGTATCAAATTATTAATCGTTTACAGTATCAAACAGCAAATTATAAATTTTAATAAATATTTTCTTAATGAAATCTTGTATAATTCTACCTTTGTATTTATGTAATTAACCAATATGAAACTAAAAAATACGTTATCTGTTTGTGGGTATGTCGAGCAGCAATGCTTTTCCGAGTTACCGAGTTAATTGAGTCAAATTAATAAATTAAGCAACTTTTACGGTTAAAAAAATATTTTATTTTGTACACACAGAATAATTGTAGTATTTTTTTAAATAAGATAATGACAACTCATTATAAAAGTAATGAGTGAAGAAATCACAGGTTAGAACTTCAATATATTACAACCTTTTTTATTCGGGAAACGTTCGTGCACGCTTAAAATATAAAGAGTTTAACGCTACATCTATTTAAGATTTCTGCTGTAAGAACGAACATGAAATTAATCCATTGTATATTATACATCGCGCTTCCTCATTATTTTAATAGTTATATTTTGAAAACATTATAAAAAATATAAATCCTGATGTTCTTTTCTATATAATAAATAATATAGTATTTATTGTAAAACTAAATTTACCTTAAGTATGAATAAATCACTAAAAAAAGTGTTTAAAAATTAATAATAAAAAAATATTGTAATTTTAAAAATTATTGATAACTCTAATCTTACTATAAAATTTATAGTTACATAATAAGAGCTTCAAATAAATCGATAATAAATTTATATTATTCATATATAATTAATAACTTTTAAACTATATATATATGTCGAAAAAAATATATTCATAAAATGAGTGGTCTACAAAATTTTTTATTTTTTTAAAATCCATCGATTTTGCAGTTATTTTAGAGTTCAAAATTTATTTTAATTTCATCCTGACAGTGCGCAAGATAAATCTACAAAGTTACAATAAGTTGAAAAATATTCATACCTGCAAAAATCTTCCATGCATTATTGACAGAAAAAGAGTGCATACCAGTGTTTTGACGGACAAATGCGAAAAGTGCAATTTTTTATTCATCAACATTTTCCTTATATGAAAAAGTACAAATTTTTCAGTTGAAATTTGCTATGTCACTTCTAAGTGCCCAAGACTTTTTAGGAAAGTTTTGGTCTCACAACATTATTTCGTTGCCAACAATCAATCTTTCACGATCGCAAAAGGTAATTAACCTATAAATTAGATACAGTATGTCACTACTAATGATCAATCTTAAGAGAAAATGTATTTTTCATTTAAAAAACATCCAAAAAAATCATTTAAAAAATATGTAACGCAATTTTATTAATAGTTTTTTTGTGTAAATTTTTAATAGTTTTCTTGATTTTTGTATAGTTTACGTATTAACTTGTACATTTTAAGGGTTTTAGCTGATTTTATTGATTTTCAGCTTTTAATTATTTGTTTGACAAGTGGTACGTTATTAATTGGAAGCTTAGCACAATTTTTAAAAAGACGTCGAAGACATCAGATTCCTCCTTCCAGAAGACACTTACGAGATTTAAGGCAAAGGTTGATTCATTCAAAAACTTTTAATTTTGGTAAACTATAAAATTAATTTGTAATACTATTTAAATTTGATAACTTTTTAATTATACAGTAATTGTAAAAATATTATAGATGCAGTTTCTCAGGCATCTTGGACAAAACGAAGTGAAACCAGCACACGCAGTTGTATTAGTGATAGAGCATCTCTTATATCTTCAGGGCTTGGAGGTCTTGATGGGGATACTAAATTAACTCCTCAACAGTATGGAGTACTTGGTAAGTTTACGATGAAAGTTTAATGCTCATTCAATACTATTTTTAAAACTTTGAAAACCTAAAATGTTATGTTACTATTATATATTAAAATCTTTTAGAAACCTTCTAATTTAAAAAATATATTTGAATAATATTCTACTTGCTAAAACTTAACCTAGAATTAAATTTATAAAGATTTAAAAGATTCAAAATAAGAAAATTAGTTATAGTTGATTTTTATATAAATAATCTAGATATTTTAGAAATTTTATATTGTTTCTAACTCAATTTCAGACTTACGTTTTCTTTCAGTTAAATAGTAATATGGTAAATATATTACTATATATTTTTTATAAATTTAAATATAAATTTTTATCAAGCAGTATATTTGTATAAATATACATGTAAATTATCTAAATTTCTAAACGTAATGAAAATTTCAATTTCAATTTTTTCTTCTATTAATTAAAAAGAAATATTATACTTTACATTGTAAACAATGTATAATATATTTGGAGTTTTTAAATTCCTAATGCAATTCGGTTCAAATAAAATTTTATAATAAATAAATTAAAATTCAAAGATAATTTTCAATTTTTGAATTAAGTAAACAAAATTTCACTATGAATAAATTAGAACTTTTTAATAATTTTTTAATATTATGAATATATATTTTTACATAATAATATACAGTTATGTATTATTCAAGAAACATTGAATGAATTATTTTATAATTATTTAATAATATATATGTAAATATATATTGATCATATGGTATCTAGAAGAATTATAAATCAATATATTATAACATTTATTTCTGTTGCTGTATTTACGTACACACATTTTAAATAAGCTTATTATTAGAGTATTTGGTAAATATATCTCATATCATAAATAAGCTTATAATTATTTTTCATTTTTTAAGCATATAATGATAATTTAAACTTAAAGGAAATTTTTGAATCTTGAAAAAGATTATTTAGCTTTTCTTATTATTTTAATATTTGTTTGTTATTTTGTCTGAAATTTACAATCTTCTGAAATAACTCACATACATATTTATTGAGAAAAATATTGATGTGTATTGCTAATTTTCACTATAATAATACATTATTTAACTCTAGCGGAATGTTTTATTTGTTTTGCTTTCTCTTAAAATTTATGCATAATAATTACGTCAAATTAAATTTTTAACTCGTTCAAGATTATTTTAGTAATTGTTTGAATAATTAAAACAATGTAATTAAACAAAAATATAATTTAAAACTGAAATGTAAAGTAATACATTCGTAATAAAGTTTGAGAAAGTAGAATAAATATAAAAAATTGTTTTGTATTATAAACTGTTATACTAATTGAAAATTTCTAGTTTGAAATATTTACAAAGTTGATGCTGTTTTTTTTTGAAAAACTAAAACTTATTATTGAAAGTATAATTTACGAAGAATAGTAGCAAGATTTTCCTTTTAACTTAATCAAATAAATGTAACATTTACGATTTTCGATTGATGAGATTTTAAAATTTCTTTTTACGTAAAGTAAATCAAGAAAACATCTTTCTCTACAAAGACGGTATCCCATAACGAAAAATAATCGTTTTTTCTTATTTTATTTCGTACTTTATTAAGAATTCACAAGCCTCGCAAATTTGTATAAATACTTACATCACTACTATAACGAACCTTACAAACTTCTAAATTTCTTCTATTTTTCAAAAATATAGCGTGGCCATTCTCATTTTGTTTTTTTTTATACTTCACTTCATTCATCGCAATTTATATTTTCTTTTTTATTTTCTCACATATTATCTCTTATCACCGTCTGATACATTCATTATCCTTATATGTAATCATCCTTTTCTGGAGGTGGTATATTTTTAAAATAAATATAACTCTTGTGTTCCGTGATTTTCTTTGACAAAGTCCCTCATATGTATGTTAGTATTTATTTATTTGTATATTTATAATTATATGCATTTATATATCATAGAAACTGATCTGTTATTAAAGGATAAATTTAAAAGCTATTAATTAGAATTACTTTGCAAAAAATGTTTTAATTAAAACATCTTAATAATAGGTATATCGAAATTAATACGTATTTAAGCAAAAAATTAAATTCAGTTCTAAATACATAATTAACTTAATTAAAGAAAGTTTTTAGTACGAAATGTGTATATAATTTCTTGCGTAAATCATTGTAAATTATTCAGAAAAAATAAAGAAATTACGAAACAAAACTCATAACATACAAAGATAAGGTTTGAAAGATTTTGGGTTATACTAACAAGATTTTTTATGCATGAGAATTACGTCAACATTAAACAGTCGAATAAAGGTATTTTACAAGTTTCTTTTTCAATATTATGTCTCTTTAAGGATTTATTACAAAACGGAATCTGATACATGTATTCTGTTTAGTCTTACTTGCCCATGTAACGTCCTGAATGTTATGTTTTGGCTAAATTGTTTGTACTTAACACTTTGTGACAAACAAGTTCATCGATAAACTTCTTTCTATTAATATAAGAAAAATAAACAACTTTTATCACCCAATATCTTAATGATGACACTGAAGCGTAAAAGTAAATTAAATTAAGGACAAATGAGAATCTAACGTTTCATTTCCAATTCTAATTGAGAGTATGTCCACGATGATTTCTAATTAATAGTTACCGATTTTTTTCTTTGTAGCATTAAAGAAAAATTAACGACTCTAATTATAAATAGTGGAAAACATTCCATATTTTTATTTCCTTATATTTTTAAACCCAATGTTAAAAATTGATGTATTATTAATTTACATGAAATATTTCGAATACAAAGTTTTTTTTAACAAAATTTAAAATAATTTAAACATAAATTGTAAAATGCTGAATAATTTTGTAATTATAAGAAATATATTATATAAAGAAATATTGTTCCAGCACAATTTATTATTTATTAAATTCGTAGAAGTGCAATTCGAAATTTCAAGTGTCGATAGTTGCGCTCGTACCTGCTCCTAATACATTATTTTTATCTAAAGACAAATCTTTCGAATCTCGTGAACCTTAGTTCTATACATGTGAATTTAACTCTTTTTATCATTAGCACCTATAACATCTTGTTATCTGCGCATAAGCATGCCCGCACACACAAATACTTTCTCTTATTATCTCATCACAGAAAGAGAAAGAAACAAAGCTTTCACCATCAATTGGACGTGTGTATTTACATATATATATACACACGCACGCACACTGCTAGAATAATTAAACTATAATATTCTTTTTCACACATTTACATTTAGGTGTAAATGAATGAAAGCACATTTTCTTTTATTTTTATCTTGTTTTGCCCCAAATCATGGGCTGTTAATCCCTTTCTTATCACTTTTTCCTTACAAATAAATGAAACGAAATCTTTGGTGAAATATTGTTGCGCATTTTATTTCACCACTAATCCGATGATTCATGTAACTCGATCGAGCAGTAGCACCAGCGAACTCATCATTATTGTTACCATGAATATGAGACTTAAACATCGGAAGCTTGATGCCGCAGATTGTGAATTCTTGCCTTTGTTCTTCAGCGAAAGTGGACTACCATCGTCACCACGTATACTTGTTACTTCTGGCCGCTTTGCCGAATTTAATATTGCATTCTCATCAATGACGGAATTTTCTTTTTCGAACAATTCTTCAAGATTACTATTTTCCAAATCGAATCGATTACTTGGTTGCTGATAGTTCATAATTGTTGTCTTCAAGCGGTGGGTCGAAATTGTCGTACTGGTTATTGATTCGTTAGTTATAGATACGACAGTAGTAGGCGTGAGACTGAAGTTTCTCAAATAATAAATGGGTCCGAATTCAGAGACTATCTCAGCAACACTTTCTTCGCGACGGACGCCGCTTATCATGCGTGGATCAGTAGAAGCTTTATCCTTGTAATGAGAGAAAAGTTTACCGCTGTAAGGTATTTCGATGTCAATATAGTATCCGTGAAGAGTCACATTCACTCCTGTTCCGGGTTCTAGATACACCTCCACGCTGAAATCCAGGTAATTTATTTATTATTAGATTACCTAACTTAGCTAATTCATAGGAATTTTTGCTTGTCTTTCAATAATTGAACATTTATAAATCATGAAATTTAAGGCATCTTTACTTAATTAAAATATCTAAAGTCTATTAAAGAAAAAATTAACAACTAATATAGCTAATATAATTTTTTTTAAATATATAAATAATATTCATTATAATAAAATATCTATTATATGGTAAATAAATAGAATATTGAATATTTTAGTAATCATTCGTAATATAAAAGAACGAAGTAAAACAGATGCTGAAGCC